>OX451739.1:1434883804-1436129216 GCA_948472305.1 Vicia faba | reverse complement strand
GACCTTGTCTGGTCCGTTCTTTAACCATCTGATTGGTAATTCTTCTGCTGGGTTTACAGATTTGATTTTGACTAGTGAGAGGATAGAAGTTGGTATCAAGTCGGGAAAGATACAGAAAGGTGCCGCTGCGAGTACTAAGAAGAAGCCTTTCAAGAAGGAATCCTTTCAAGTCGGGATGTTGCAAAACAAAAACACTTGCCTATTTTCAAAACACACATCACAACACACTTTCAAAACAACTTTCAAAAACATTGAAAACCTTTTCAAAAGACATACACCTTTGTATACATCCCAACATGGATCATTACAAAGGTTGCCACCACATTGGCCTCTTTTCAAAACATTTTTTAAACCCACACACACAAAGCACCATTTCAAACAATTGAAAATCAAGGCAAGTTGATCTAAGCAAGTAACTAAGAGCCCATGGATAACCATGGATATAAAGGGTGCTAATACCTTCCCTTTCTATAATCTACTCCCCGAACCCAAGAAAACATCTCAAAGGTTTTTGCTGTGTTTTTTAACCTTTCCTTAGGATAAAATAAAAAGTCGGTGGCGACTCTTGCTCAACCGAAACATTTGCGAAAACAAACGCAAAACCTCAAGTCAGTTCTCCCACCGTATCACACATACTGTAGAGATTGTGGTATCATTTTCGTCATCCTCCCTCTAAAGGCTTACAGCTTTTAATCAAGAGTCGAATATCACAAAAAGGAAGTAAGAATGCAATTTTAAAATAGTGAATACGAATGAATTGATTCAAGACAAACACACATGATGCATTGATGAAATAATAAGGTTTGATATGAATAAATGTCCGAACAAATCAAAATAAAATTACAAATTGAAAATTCTAATGAACAAAGGCCTCTTTGTCTGATCTTGTCACTTCAAATGACGTGCCTTTGAAGGATGGAAGAAGAACTCAGCCTGACCATCTTGTGTAAACTCCAGCACTCCTTCATCAATCAAGTTTTAAATTTTATATTTCAACATCCAACAATCATCAGTATCATGCCCCGGACTGTTGGAGTGATATGCACACCTTGCATCAGGATTGTAGTTAGGCAAAGAAGTCTTGGGATTCGGATGAGGCCGTATCAACGTAACCAGATTCATCCTCAACATGTGTTGTAAAACTTGAGATAGCGGCATGTTGAGTTTGGTAAACTTCCTCTTGGGTGTATCTGGCTTACTCTAATTGACCCATTTTTTTGGCGAGGTTGTTGTTGGACCCGTGAGGTAGTAGCAATTTGGAAAGGTCCACTCTTCACCAAACCAAACTCTTGTCTTCTTGGATGTTGATCAATGACTTGGTCCCTAGCCTCGACTGCTTGCTTCATACAATTGTATCCATCTTAATGAAGTTTTTTGATAATGGTTCTCAGCTCTTCTTGTCCCTGGGATAGGCCTTGGATAAGAGCCATCTGCCCCAACATCTGGGTTCTCATTGCTTCAACCTCAGCTTGCAGTTGTTCCAACCGTTCGTCCTTATTGTCTTCAGGATTTTTCTTGGCCAGGTTCCCAGTGAGGAGTGCTTTCAACTCTTCCCGCCCCTTGTATAGGATTATGAACATTTTCATGGACTGAGCCTCTTGAATTTGGAGATCTCTGTTGTCTTGTTTGAGAGCCATTGTTGAAATAAACAGCGAGAACATGAGAGACCTACTTTGAAACCTGTTTATGCAATGATATGTATGATATATGTATGCAATGTTTTCAAGGATCTCGCGGGGTAAACAAGAAAATGTCAGAAGTTGAGATTTGCAGCTTTGATTGAAAAACTACGTATTGTCGAATGTTCTTCTACGAGAGTCAAGCTCACCATATCAAGTGGGTCGTAGCCCCTGACTCAAGTTATCGTGTTTTGATCTTTTGACGACATTGGCTAGAGGAAAATAAATCCCCTTGCCCCTTGCTAGACGTCTGGTTCATCATAACCTGCATCACATGCCCTCGAGATCCTTGAAATGGTTAAGGAAATGCTATGGTATGATGCTATGATGTGTATGCTATGCATCCAGCAAAAATGCAGGGTAAGAAACCAATTTATTGGATTTATACAAACAAGGTCATGCAAGGAATACAAACAAAGCCCTGCAATGAGTTCAAATTGTTAGGAACAAAAAGAAAACAAGTCACACAAGTAGCCTTAGGTTTAGGCTTGCATGGATTCCATAGGTAAGTACCCTCTTGAAGTTTAGTTGGTTTTAAACCTGTCTTAGAAAAGTAACTGGGTTCTATGGGATCTCAATATCACTGATCTTTCCCCCAACTTCGTTCAATAAGCGATTGACTCGCAACCAAACAAAACTCAAGAGTCAAACCTCAATGAGTGTAGCATCGAGTATCTGTCGACCTTAGGAATACACCAAAGTCGGCCATCTCGCTACGTCCTACTGGCCAAGTTGTGCAATTAAAGGTTCTAAGGCCAGTTGATGCTTCACGACACCACGCGGCGGCCTCGTACTCTCCCTGATTGACTCAAGGGTTACCGGTACCAACCAAAGTGCCACATCAACGTAGCTACTGCTTCAACCGTGTCGGTATACCCTGCACAGTTCCCTCACAGTTCATTGCTACTTACCTAAAAGGTGTTCCCCGATCCAGGTGTAGGATCTTCAATAATACCCAAACAAAACCCTTGAATATAAAGCAGGCAAAGCAAATAAGAAAGCAATTTTAAAAGTTACCTAGATCCTAAGGTATACCCCACTTACTTATACTCCCAAGTAGAGTCTCCAGTTCAATGATACGGTGGGAGAACCGACTGTTAAATACTGGTTTTGCATTTTGTATTCACAAATGTCGCAGTAAGCAAGAGTCAGCACCGACTTTTATTTCATCCAAAAAAGGAAAAGGAAAAAGAACAGAAGAAACCTTTTTTGAGATGTTTCTGAGTATGGGGGATAGATTATAGAAAGGGAAGCTGTTAACACCCTTTCTATCCATGGTTTTCCATGGGCTCTTAGGTACTTGCTCATTTTGAAATTGCTTGTGTGTGTATTTTGAAAATTGTTTTAAAAATGCCTTAGTGCGGCAATTCGCTTTATGGTAACTCTTGTACCAGTCCTCAAAAGTGTGATAAAGCGTTTTGAAAACTTTTGTTTGAAAAGGGTTTGAAAGTGTGGTGTGAAAATTTGTTTGAGCAAGTACCTAACAGTTATCTACCTACTCGAAAAAGACTGTTCTTTTCCTCCTATCCTTTAGACCGTGCTATCCTACTATTAGTGAGTAGGCAGCCCTAATTGTTGGATGTTTGAGGGACTATTGAAAGGAACGCTTATGGTCATTGAAGGCAACATGTAAGGATACCTTAGCATTTAGAAGGGATTGTCATCATATATTCATAGGCAACATCGAGGGACAAGATCATTTCTTGTAGGTAACTCGAGGGACATTAAGGGACTATGATCTTTATGATGACTTTTAGATTGAGGGTCTTTTGCTAAGATATCTCTACGTTCGAGGGACAAGACCATTATTTTCCGAGGCAACCAAGTGGGGAGTACCCTAGGGGTGCAAGTGTGTAACATTGTGTTTTTTCAGTTATATTTATCTTGCAATTAGGGTTTTTTCAGTTTTATTTTATCCAATCAGGAAAAGGAAAAAGAACAGAAAAACCTTTTTCGAGATGTTTCTGAGTACGGGGGGTAGATTATAGAAAGGGAAGGTATTAGCACCCATTTCTATTCATGGTTTTCTATGGGCTCTTAGGTACTTGCTCATTTTGAAAACTGCTTGTGTGTGCTTGTTTTGAAAAGTTTTGTTTTACTTCATGTTAACCCTTGTTTTTGTCCTCAAGAGTGTTATGAAGTTGTTTTTGAAAACTTTGTTTGGGAAAGTGTTGGTGTGAAAAAGATTTGTTTGTTTGAGCAAGTACCTATGAACTAATCTACCTACTCGAAAAAAGTCTAGTCGTTTTCCTTTTAGACAATGCTATCCCATTATTGAGAAATAGGTAGCATCTTCGTTGGAGTTTTTTAGGGACATTCGAAGGGACACATATGATCACAAAAGCAATGTTAGGAAATGCTAGTAATCATCCTAAAGCCTTAGAGATCTTTTTCCGAGGCAACATCCAAATGAGTCATTTTAGATCTTTCGGGGCTAGAGGACAACCACTAACAAACCCTATATTTCATGACCGTTTACCGAAGGCAACCGGAGTGGAGTAAACCCTAGGAGTGAGCATGTGCGAGTGTAATTTTCAGTTAATTTATCTTTGCACATTTAGGGTTTTCTACCGTATTAATTTTCAGTTTGTCTTACAATCCTATTAATATCTAGGCAGTTCATAGTTTGCGGAAATAAAATGCGGGAAAGTTAAAAGTCCTAGCTATTACAAGGCTTTTGCAGATACATAATTATTTTGACCGAAAATAAAGATGCGGAATTGAAATCCTAATTACTATTACAAAGTCGGAGCAATTACAATAATAATAAAAAGGAAACTAAAAATGCGCGCGGCGAAAAAAATGCGAGAATAATTAGAAAACCTAAAAAATCTAGTTGAAAAAGATTTAGGTTATTTTTGAGAAAAGATTAAGTTATGTACAAATTAACCCTAATTCCTAATTAATTTTAATTATGAAAAAAAGGATTAAATTACCCTAATTTTAATTAAACTAATTAATTAAGGAAATAAAATATTTTTTTATAGAAAAAAATGATTTTATGTTTTTTTGTGATTTTTTGATTTAATAAAAAAGAAAATAATTTTTTGTGTTATTTAGTGAAAGGAAACAAGTAAATAATAAGAATAAGAAATAATAAAAAAAGAAAAGAGATGGGTCTGTTTAGCAAGCAATCAGGGGGTGCAATGTTGAATTGTTTAGGCCGAATAGCTGGTCAGCCCAATCCTTGTGCCTGATTCAGTGCTGGTCCTTGCTGATGGTGTACCATGGACCTTACTGCATGGGACATTGGATTGGTGATGGAGATGATCCATTGGTTGGATTGCGTGGCTGCATGATGGACGTCTTGTAGCGTAATGCATGGAACCTGCGTGTAAACGTTAAGAAAATAGAGAAAATGCTGGGACCTGGGATCGAATCCAAGTCCTCTCACTTTTAAATGTGCGCCCTTGCCATCTGTACTGCGTGTTTTATTTGTTAATATAATACAGGCAATACATAATATAGAATGAAAAGTCAATGCAGTAATAAAACGCGCGAGATTCAAATCCACCATTCAGATATTGACACGCCTTCACCCTCTTCCCTGTTTCATCGTTTTAGATAATAGCACTTTTACCAACAACAATTTTCGTCACTATAGGCTTTAGTGACGGTTTTTGTGCGTTGCTATAGACCTACAATATCTCAAAATTCAAAGCAAGCAATATTAATCAGAACTAAAGACATAGACCCACTAAGAATCTTGTCCTGAGTTCATTGGTATCATTAATCAGTCCTAATTTTGCCTCTACAGAGAATCCCTAATTTGAAGCTTCCAAACCCTAGTAATGGCGTAAGCTGGTTCCTGCACTAGAAATCAAATCCAGGCAATCCAAATGATCACAAACATGATTATGAATACATTTATGCAAGCAAATCAAAGGTAAAATGCGTAAAACCCTGAAAACGAGTTTGAGTTATAAGGGTGAAAACCGTGATCTGTATCTTACAGCTCTAGATGTTTTGTGGCTTGAGAATGATTGGGATCACTTCAGAGTACGTCCAGGAATAGATCAATGGCTTTGGAATTGCTTGAATTGGTCTGCAAGTGAAAATCCGACCTACACTTTTTATTCAAAAATTTGAGTTTTGTTTGGGGTTCTCACAACTGTAATCATTCTTCTTTATGCTTGAGTATGTTCAGTATATGTAGTGGAACGAATTAGGGCAACAAAAACACTTTGTATCTTTGATAATCATGGAGATTTGATTTGATTTTTCTCTTGTATGATATGTTTCCAAAATAGGCCTAATCATGCCAATTTGCTCCAATTATCCCTTGATCTGATTTGATATGATTTGGCCAGCCTAATTGGATTGCGATTCCTACAAAAATCAGATCAAAATCAATCTTTTATATTTTTTTTCAATTTATTTGATTTAATATAAATTTTAATAAATAAAAATCAAAATAAAATAAATAAATAAGCAAATAATATGTGGAGGCTGATTTGGGGCGTGGACCATGTTTCCAACAAGATTCAATCATGAAATGCTAGGCCCATTTGACAAAAAATGCACTTTTGAACACATTTGACTTTTGACAATTTTCCAAAAATGGACAACTTTGACAATGCATATCTCCTCCAATTTTAACCCTAGAGAGGTGTTCTTGGACTTTTTAGAAATCTTAGGATGTCCCCTAAACAACCCTTTTGGTTTCATCTCAATTGGGTCTTCCATGTTAATGTAAGAAGCTTTGACCCAAAAGGTGTTTTTGTTGACTTTTCAAAAGGACCTATAATGTAGAAATTCATATCTTTTGATGAGTGCATATTTTGAACTTGTGGGATGAAGATGAATTTTAGGGAATTGCATCCTCTTCAAAATGAGCCTGGATGGAAAATTTCTGATAAATTATGAAGAAGTTATGCCTGGTCAAAGTTTGGTTGACTTTTCCTATGAAACCCTAATTTAGCAACTTTTAGGTTTTGATGAATTTGGGGACATTCCTTGAGGAATCATGATCAACCCTTGAACAAATAATGGACATATCTTCAAAATGTTGATGTTAACCAAAAATCTTGAAGTTTGACTGTACGTGGGCCACAATTGACTTTTGACCTAATATAGTTGATTTTCAGGCATCTGGGCAATTGACTGAGCAAACTTCTTGTGCAAGGCATGAAACTTGACATGGATGATCTTGAGAACATATTAGGACCATGGAAGGAATTTGGGACCTTTGGAGTTCCCACACCCTGATGAAAATGGAAACCCTAGTTTAAGGTACATTGCCTTAGGAGAGAGTTTGTCTGGTCAACTCTTGGGCATCCTTGAGCCAGTTGAGGACCTCAATGGGCATGTGTTGATTAAAATGAGAGGAAAATTTTTTGGGTACAACAGTTGCCCCTGTTTAATCTTCTTAAACCTGAGGATGTATATTGGCTGTCTGCCTTTCGTAATCTGAAGGTGGAAAATGATTGAACACTAGAGTGCCCACAAATTTGCACTCGTCTGAGATGGTGCTGGACTGTGTAGGTAGTATCGGGGATGGGCTTACAGATTCGATTTATAGGATATGACAGAAGTTCACCGGAGATGGGCTTAAAGATGCCATCCGGAAGATATGACGGAGAATCGTCAGAGATGGACTTAAAGATGCCATCTAGAGGATGTTGATTTCTCGAGATATTCCTTTGATGAGAATTCTTGTTCCTGTCGTTGAGGAGGAATCTGGTGAGGAATGTTGGTCTATGTCTTTGGAGAAATGGAATTTTAGGAACTTCATTTGTCCGTTACTCTACTGGGGAATCATCTCTTAGTCGAGGAGATGAAAATGAACTGCTATCTGGTCGTACTCCAGGCCTTACAGTGATTTGTTAAGGATAATAAGACTGACTGCTATCTGGTCGTGCTCCAGGTTTTACAGTGACTTACTGGGGAGATGATATTAAACTTGCTATCTGGTCGTGCTCCAGGCTTTGCAATTTCTCAATTCTTATCTGGTCGTGTTCCAGGCTTTAGAAGAAATTAAGTGGTTATCCGATCGCATCCGGGTTTCAACTTGAATTTAAGGCATACTAACATCCATTCGTTTCCAGGATTCATAGTAATTGGCCTAGTAAACTGCTATCTGGTCGAATTCCAAGCTTCGCAGTACCTCATACTATTATCTGGTCGTGCTCCAGGTTTCACAGTGTCTCTTGCCGTTATCTGGTCGTGCTCCAGACTTCACAGTGTCTCATACCGTTATCTGGTCATGCTCCAGGATTCACGGTGTCTTATACCATTATCTGGTTGTGTCTCAGGCTTCAGTAATTTGGAGAAATTAAGATATTATCCGGTCGATTTTGGGCTTCATAGCTTGAATTTGAGATATACCACTATCTGGTCGATTCCAGGGTTCGTAGTATTTTGGAGAAATTAAGATATTATTCGGTCGATTTCCGGGCTTCATAGCTTGAATTTGAGATATACCACTATCTGGTCGACTCCAGGCTTCATAGTATTTTGTAGAAATTAAGATATTATCCGATTGGTTTTCGGGCTTCATAGCTTTTGAACTGGAATAAAAATCTTAGTATCGATTTGACTGAACCAGGGACAAGTCTCGAGTTGTCTTCAATTGGGGGAGAAATCTTAGTATCGATTTGACTGAACCCGGGAGAGGTCTCGGATTAACTTTGACTGGCATATAAATCAGGGGAATCTTAGCGGCGATTCGGCTGACCCAGACGAAAGTCTTAGAACATCTTCAACTAGAATAGAAACCTTAGTGTCGGTTTGACTGAACGAGAGAAAATATTGAAAAGTGTTGGAATATCTTCAATTGGAATAGAAACCTTGGTGTCGGTTTGACTGAACCAGAGAGAACTTGTGAGAACTTGATTGCATCTTTCCCTGAAAGGTAAAGAGTTAGTCGTATGTAATGTCATGATGTATGAAATGTATCGAGTAATGATGTTCTCAAAATAAATGAGATTGTGCTGTATAATATGTATTCACATGCTATGATGTATGGATATGAAATGCTATTGTGATATTCTCTAGCTGGGGAACATAAATCCTGGACTGCTGCTAGAGAGTATAAGGAGTTGAGTTCTTCGTTTCCGCTGGGGATAGTGACCGAAGATGATTAGCTGGGGATTTACATCCATTCTGCTTGAGAATATTCTGCCGGAGGAGACTCTGTCTAAGAATAATCCTGCGGGGGAATGACTCTGTGGGGAAGAGAGATACTTTGTTGGAAGATCTACTGATTTGGAGAAATAAACTCAGTTGGGGATGGACTTCCATTTCTAGAGAGAAGAGCTATGTTGGAGACTGAGCTTCCGCTGTCATAGAAATAAACTCTGCTCGGGAGATGGCTTTATAAACTGCTCATGGTTATAAAACTCGGCTGGGGAATGCAGATATTAGCTTTCTGAAGGAACCTGCTGGGGAAGGAATTCCTGCTTGGGGATACGGAGGTCGGACCTTGGTTGTCTTGGCTCTATGGGGAATATAGGTATCACTGGTTTATATGTGATAATGACTTCGCTTCCAAGTGTCTCTGCCCCTTGTACCATGATGGAAGGAGTAACTGTTGGCATTTAGGTTTTGTACCAGTTTCTTTGAGTTCTTAGTAACTGTCTTTCTGTTTTATATGCAGATATTTGTGAACAGTAATCATATTCAAATGCATATGTCAAGAATAAAACATTGGACGTTTTTTTTTGCAAAACAAAACAGAAAACGGAAAAAACAAACACAAAGTTTTGTACTCAAAAGATGCTTTGTATTGATTTGAAATTTGCCTATAACAGGCGTTTTTTACAAGGAGGCTGACGCTCTAGTAAGAGAATACTGCCGTACAAATGGAAATTATTATAGAAATTATGTACAAAAAGAAAACAACTATGTGTAGTGATCCCATTGGGTTTCAATTCTGCTATTTCCCTTATGTCTTCGAGCATCTCATCACTTTGCTGCTTGTCCGAAGCTGACTGGATTGATCGGTACCGTTTGAGCTTGATATCTGATCACTGAGGTCTGATCGCAAGGTGATCCAACGGGATATAGTGATACTCTTTAATCCCTAATTTTTTCCTGGATCGCCCTTTCGGGTTTTCAGTCCACCGGGATACCCTTTTTGCCCAAGCCGCCCTTTCGGGTTTTCGACTTGCCGGGTGTACATATTTTTTCATTTTTTATCCCTAATTTTTGCCTGAACCCTTTTGGTTCACCGAGATGCCCTTATTTTTGCCTAGGTATGTCAACCTAGCGGGTCTTTATTATGCGTAGTATCTTTTCACTATGTCCACATTGACAGGGTGTGGAAGGTCGTCACCATCCATGGTGGTATGAATCATGGCTCCACCCGAAAATATGTTCTTGATTACAAATGGTCCTTCATATGTAGGAGTCCATTTTCCCCCGGGATCACCTTGCGGTAGTATGATACATTTGATCACCAGATCCCCAACTTGATACACTTGGCGTTTGACCTTTTTGTTGAAAGCCTTGATCATTCGTTTCTGATACATTTGACCATGGCAGATAGCAGTAAGTCTTTTCTCTTAGATTAAATTCAATTGATCAAGTCGAGTCTGGATCCAATCGTCTTCGCTCAAACCAACATCCTTCATAATCCGTAGAGAAGGGATTTGGACCTCTATGGCTAGGACAACCTCCATGCCATATACCAGAGAATAAGGTATTGCCCCTGTCGACGTACGTGCTGAAGTACGGTACCCGTGAAGAGCAAACGGTAACATCTCGTGCCAGTCTTTGTATGTCACCTTCATCTTCTGTATGATCTTTTTAATATTCTTATTAGCAGCTTCGACAACCTCATTCATCTTCGGCTGGTAAGGAGAAGAGTTATGATGCTGAATCTTAAACTGTTTATAGAGTTCAGTGATCATCGAGTTATTGAGATTAGTACCATTATCCGTGATGATTCTCTCAGGGATACCATAACGACAAACCAAGTTATGCTTGACGAACCGTGCCACCACATTCTTGGTAACCATAGCAAAGGAGGCAGCCTCAACCCACTTCGTGAAGTAATCAATGGCCACTAGGATGAAGTGATGCCCATTGGACGCGGTAGGTCTGATCTCGCCGATCATGTCAATGCCCCACATCATAAAGGGCCAGGGAGCTGTCAAGACGTTCAAGGGAACTGGAGGTACACACACCTTATCAGCATAAATTTGGCACTTATGATAGGTGTTGTACCCCAAATTTTGACCTAAGATACCATCTCCCATCTGCATCATTCGCATTGCAAGGGTTTTGACCTATTTTTATCAATTTTTTAAAGCAGTGTAAAAATTCATAACTGCTTCGAGTCGAGAGCTATTTATTTGTTGAACGCTAAATTTATCAACTGATCAAGACTTAAATGACGTTTATTAATTATTTATTATCTTAAATTTAAATAATTGAAATCTATTTTCAATTGTTATATAATTTAAAGACTTATGAATAATGAAATAAACATTTTGAGAATGGGTTTATTAATTGGTCAACAATGATTATTTAATTCTTTATCATTCTAGGTTAAATAATTAAAATTCTTTTTTTAATTATTATAATTTAGAATATTATGAATAATGAATTAAATAATTAAAATTGTTAATTGGCCAATGATGTTTATTTATTTGTTTATCATTCTGAATTTAAATGATTGGATTTGATTTTCAGTTATTATATAATTTAAAGAATTATAAACAATAAATAAATAATTGGAAAGAAAAAAGAATTAATTGGGAAATAATAGAATTTTATTCACTTTATTCTATTTATTACAATTATCATTTAAATATTGTGTTATTACAAAATATTTATAATGGCAATTACATAAATGCTTAAAGTAAAATAAAAAACTATTTTCCTAAATTCTAAATCTTCGTCTTCTATCCAATGCCTTTTTGTCTGCTCATTTAATTTTACCTGCAAAAACAATTAAAAGAAAAGTCAGATTTGAATAAATAATTAAAAGCAGAAAATAAATTTAATGTTCATCATTAAAAGAAAACGGCTGGAATCAGTTTACCCTTTTTTGCAAATCACGGGATTTCTCCCGGTTCACAAAAAAGGGAGGAATTTTATTTCATAAATGAATGCACAATTTTGAAATATGCACAAATTCATTTTTATTTTTCAAAACTAAATATGCATAATTTCTTTGTCACAATGTATATTTCAAATTATACACAAGATACAAATACAACATATGCCATTTCCCACAAGCTGCAACGTAAACCTATGCAACTTAAGAAGAAGCCAAATAACATAGGCTCCCATGCAAGACAAAAAGAATTATGCAGTTTCAAAACAATGAGCAAGCAACATATATTTCCTTTTTCATCATGTTCCAACCTATGCCTTTTCAGAACAGCAGTACAATACATCATTTCTATGTATCAAGTGTACCCATGAGAGATAAGAGAGAAATAAATATGGTTTTGCAGGTTTTGATTAGGCAGAAATGGATACAAAAACAAAATGCAGCAGTAACACAGTAAGAGGAAAGAAGCACAAAAGGGAATACAACAAACTGTATGAAGCAACATTGTGCAGAAGACCTCCAGCTGTAACGTAAACCTGAGCCATCAAACACAAAAAATGCCAAGCAATTGATATAAGAAAACAAAAACCCCTTCAAGAAGGAGAGTTCACAACATATACCAAAAACTACCAAAGCAAAAGATTTTGTTCAAAACAAACTGCATAAACCACAAACTGCATAAACCATTTCAAAGCCTCAAGCTTTAAAACCTCAATCACCCAAACCTTCTACCAAAAAAAGACATAACCATATCAAACCTTATGGCCAAACACATAAAACCAGTAGAATCAAATCAAAACCGTTCCTACTGTAAAACCATATATCAAGACCTGTCATAAACCATATAGACTACTGCATATAAAACCAGAACCTGCCACTGTGTTACGAAACCAACATAGGACTTGTAGAATGCCTCAAAACCAAAAACTGATTTCCTAACATCAGACCTATCAAACCATTGTCCATCAACATAAAACCATTCAAGACCATCAACCATAACCACATAGCGTATAACCGAAACCCACATGGCCTAAACTAATTTCCAAACCCAAGCATACGAAGGCCTCAGAGTTCATCATAGGCAAATTCCACGAAGCATACAGAGATCAGAAGAGAAGAAGAGAAAAAGCGTCAACAGCATCAAGCTAGTCAAAATGGTTATTTCAACATAGCATTCAAAATGTTCAAGGCAACGCAAAGGGTACAGTGAAAGAGAAGAAAGAAAATCAAGGTATTCAGAAGCTAGGTTTTTCACCCTCATCAAAGCCAAAAGTAAAGAATCAAGAACGAATACCAGGGTACCAAGCTGAAGCAAGCATCACGTGTTTCCCTCGCTGCCCTTGACCTCCTACGCACACTCAAACTCCCTCCTCCAGCTCCAAAGGTACCCTTTCATCCTTCTTTTTTTAGAACCTCAAATCACCATTAACAAACAAGAAATCAGGATTAAAGAATGAACAAAATCAACGCATGCATTAATGAACCTTAACGAATAAAAGATGAAATCGTACCGTGAATCTGTTGCCCAAGCGTCTTATTGGAGGGAAGAGGGAGATCAAGGTGTCGGTGGCCATGGACGGAGGCAAGTCAGAAGCGAGCAACGCGAAGAAGATGAAGATGAATGCATGAAGAAGAAGAACGGCGCCGTAACCAAACCCTAAGCTAATGTCCCAAAATTAAACGTGTTTAACCCCTAAGAACAAGATTGTGAACAAATGGGCCTTGTCCTGCTTTAAGCCCAGCGTGCTGCTTGTGCACCCCCCGTTCTATCAATTTCTTTCTTTCCTTTTAGGATTTTAGTATTTTAATAATTAGTAATTCAATCAAATAGGCATAGTTTAATTAAGCATTTTAATAATTAATTTTATTAGTTCAACTTTTAGGAGTTAATTTGATAATTTTAAATATTCCCTTTTAATTAGAGTTAGGTTAATAACCTTTTTAAGTTTTAATTAATTTAGTTATTTAATAATTCTAAAAATAATAACCTTTTATATTAATATCAAAAACATAAAAATAGAAACATAAAAACTTAAAAAACATTTTATTCCCCTTAATTAATTCTCTTTGCATTCATCCATATAAAAATACGTAAAATGGAGAAACAATTAAAACACCTTCTTTTTACTAATATTAATCAAAAATCCAAAATGCATTATATCATTTAATTATTGTACTTAATCATGATCCGCATAATTTTTCTGTTTATTTATTTCATATTTATTTGTTTATTCCGTTTACGTTTAAATCCAAAGGAGAAACGATAAATTTGTTGACTTCATGTCATCAAATCTAATCGCGCGAATATTTGCATTTTTCATTAAAACTTAGGATAATTTGCCTTCAAGTATTCAATCTTTTCAAAATTTATGCCCCTTTAAACAAAAACTTCGACGTTAGGTCGTCGTATCTTCAAAAACCTATCCGTATCCCTTTTCGGTCAAAACGATTTATTTTTATCAAGCAATTTAAATAAACAGATATTGCAAAAGGTTCCTATAGAGTACTATAGATGCATTGGGTGCTAATACCTTCCCATTGTATAACCAACCCCCGAACCATAAGATCTCTTTTCAAAAAACGCTTTGTATTTTATTATTATTTACATTGCATATTTAGGGTTTTATTTCGCTCTTTTCCCTTTTCCTTTGGAAACAATAAAGCGCGGTGGCGACTCTTGCTTTTGTGAGACGAATTAATCAATAATTCGATCTCCGATTTACCCCGCTACATTTTTTATCGCGACAATAGGTTCGAGAATGCTGATAACAGTCGGCTTCCATAGTCGATCAGTAGTATCCTGCCTGTTGGATCTTCTTTGCAATGGTATGTCCACTGGAATGAGTGCCAAAGGTACCTTCGTGTAGGTCTGCCATGATCCTCTCTGCTTCGCTCTTCTTTGCACACCGCAGTAAGGTACAATCATGATTGCGCTTATAGAGGATTCCATTGCTGAGGAAGAACTTTGCAGCAAACCTTCTCAGAAATTTCTTGTCATTGACAGATGCCCCTTCGGGGTATTCTTGAGCCTCGAGATACCATTTCACCTCATGAAACCAAGGTTTGTTGGCTACCTCCTCAGTATCCATCTCACAGCAGTATGCCGGTTCATCCAACCTCTCAATAGTGATTAGGGGAGCTTCATTGTCCCACCTGACCTTGAACATTGACGAAATAGTAGCTAGCGCATCCGCTAATTGATTCTCTTCTCGTGGGAAATGTTCAAAGGTGATCTCTTCAAAATGCGACAACAATGTCAGTACATGTTCTCTGTAAGGGATAAGGTTTGGGTGCTTCGTATCCCACTCTCCTTTGATCTGACTTATCACCAAAGCGGAATCCCCTAATACACTCCAGAACTTTATCCTTAGGTTAATAGAAGCTCTAAGACCCATGATACACGTTTCATACTCTGCCATGTTGTTGGTACAGTTGAAACATAATCAGGCAGTGAATAGAGTATGACAGCCCTCGGGAGATATGATTACAACGTCAATGTTGTTACCCAGTGCGTTTGAGGCTCCATCAAAAAACATAGACCATCGAGATCCTTCCTCAGGTCCTTCATCCGGTCGAGGTTCTTCACAGTCAGTTACTAACATGATGTTCTCATCCAGGAACTCAAAATTCATGGACTGGTAGTCATCCATGGCTGGATGTGCCAAATGATCATCTAACACACTTCCCTTGATTTCTTTTTGGGTTGTGTATTGGATGTCGTACTCGGTTAAGATCATTTTCCATATTGCTATTCTTCCGGAGAGAGAGGGCTTCTCAAAAATGTACTTGATCAAATCCATCTTAGATATCAACAAAGTAGTGTGGGTCAACATATACTGTCTCAGTCGGTGAGCATCCCATGCCAAAGCGCATCAAGATTTCTCGAGCAGTGAGTATCGTGTTTCATAGTCGGTAAACTTTTTGCTAAGGTAATATATCGCGTGCTCTTTTCGACCAGACTCATCATGCTTCCCCAACACAGACCCCATTGAATTATCTAGCACTATTAAGTACATTATCAAAGGTCTTCCTTCATTCGGAGGCATCAGAACATGAGGTTCATAGAGGTATTGTTTGATTCATTTCACATCTGGCTCACAAGTAGCGGTCAGATGTGAAATGAACCTGACAATGTAATTTAGGCGTCCTAAGAAACCTCTAACTTCCTTCTCAGTATAGGGAGCCGACATCTCTTGTATGGCCTTCTCATTTTCAGGGTCTACTTGAATACCTTTGTCACTGGCGATGAATCCCAGAAGCTTACCAGACCTTACCCCGAAGGTGCACTTGTTTGGATTTAACCTCAGCTTGTACGTCTTCAACCTATTAAACAACTTTTGTAGATGATAAAGATGTTCTTCCTCAGTTTGAGACCTGGCTATCATGTCATAAGCGTAAACCTCTATCTCATGGTGAATCATGTCATGGAACAGAGCTACCATAGCTTGCTGATAAGTTGCCCCAGCATTCTTCAACCCAAACGGCATCACCTTGTAGCAGAAAGTGCCCCACTGTGTAACAAAGGTTGTCTTCTCCATGTCTTCAGGTGCCATCTTGATCTGATTGTAGCCAGAGAAACTGTCCATGAAGGAAAAGACTTTGTGTTGTGTAGTGTTGTCAACCAGAACATCGATATGGGGAAGCGGGAAGTCATCCTTGGGGCTTGCCCTGTTCAGGTCTCTGTAATCCACACACATTCGTACTTTACCATCTTTCTTAGGTACTGGAACCACATTAGCAACCCACTGCGGATAGGAGGTGACAACTAAGAACCATGTGTTGAACTGCTTCATGACCTCTGCTTTAATCTTCTCTGACATCTCAGGGCGTATACGACTGACCTTTTGCTTTACCGAAGGGCAGTCTTCTTTAGTCGGCAGACGATGAACCACTATATCCGTGTCTAGTCCCGACATGTCTTCATATGACCAGGCGAAGATTTCAACATACTCATGCAACATCTGTACCAACCGCTGTTTGACACTAAGCTCCAGATTTGCACCTATCTTAACCTCTTTTCTGTCTTCCTCTGTACCCAAGTTCACTGTCTCAACCGGCTCTTCATGAGGCTGTATGGACCTTTCTTCCTGCTGTAATAGTCTAGAAAGTTCTTCGGGTACCTCACAATCTTCCTCACCTTCGTCCTCGGCTTGGTTGATCGGATTTTCAAAGTCATAATGAGCAGTAACATAACTGTTATCAATGGGATCCAGAGTGGATATGGATTTGCATTTGGATACGTGAGTGTGTGTAAGAGCATAACTGTATAGATAGAATAAAAGAAAAGAAAGACAAAGAGCGCAAAATTTGTATGCAAACGTCCAATGCTTTATTGATGTTGTTGTACCCCAAAATTTTCCCTCTCACTTATCAAGGATTTCCTCACAATATCTCTTGAACTCAAGACTGCATTAGGGTTTGACCAGCTCAAGATATCTCCTCATGCACTGATGACCAAAATTAGGGTTTGAGTTTGCACAAGGATTTTTGGACTATCAATGCTTCATATTACTTTCAAGGATCATTATGTACCCCCAAGATTACTCATGTAAAGTTTTAAGCCTTGGATCACATTTTGGATCAGTCAGTTGGACAATTGACCTAAAAATCAGCTGTATTAGGGAAAAAGTCAACCATGGACAATTTACAGTCAAACTTCATAATTTTGGATCCACATCAAAATTTTAGAATCATATTTATCATTGATCAAGTTTGGACCACAATTCCTCAAGAAATTTGATCAAATCATCAAAAGGGCAAAATGGTCAAAATTAGGGTTTTGACTGAGAAGGGGCAATTTCTGATTTTTGACCTAGCAAATGATCAATTGGGTTGAAGCATGATTTCAAGAGTTCAATTGCACCATCTTGACCTAATGACATGGTTCAAAACATTGCAAATCCATTTGATTGACATATGAATTTTTCAGTCAATTGATCAAAAGTCAACTTTATACTGAAAAGTCAAACTTTGACTTTTTGGTCAAAATCAAGTGCCAAAGATCATAATTCATCAAAACATGTCAAAATGTGAAACTTGTTCATCAAGAAAGCAAGGGTTTAAGTTTTGGTTTTGAAAAGTTGAAATTTTTAACTTAGAAAATTTTCTAAGTATAGAAAATTTCTTGTTTTTTCTCAACTTTAAAAGCCAAATTTTCACCATGATACAAGATGATTCAAAGGAAGTTCCCAACAGGAAAATTGTAGATCTCCATGAAATCTACAACTTTTATTCACATAATTTCTCCTAAAGATGCTTGGATCTCAAGATATAATTTTGTGAATACATGCTCATGAACAAAAATAACTTAGTGAAATTTTGCCCTAATTAGGCAGATTTTTGACCTAACTTCATGACAATTTTTCACATAGTTACAAATGGAATTTCCAAAAGCATTTCAAATATGGTTTGTAGAGCACATTGCAAGCTTTCCAAAATGTCCAAGAAATCCTTGAGATCATTCTTGAGTAGGGAGAATCGAAGAGATGAAGTTGGCAATTTCTCACTTTGATTTCAAGCCATTTCATGATGAACCAAAATTCAAATTCAAGCCTAGGCTGCATAATATTTGCTTTTCTGGCCTCAAACTTGTTTCTCACTTCATAATTAAATGTTTACACAACTGATAGAGCTTTGATCCAAGCATTAGAGCCTTTGTCCAAGCTATAATTCCATTTATGGCACAAAGTTGCCATTTCCATTTTGATAAAGCACAACTTTTGCAATTGTCAACTCCTTGAGCGTTGCACTTGTTCTTTCTGCACACACAGACCCTATAAACCAAAAGCAATGTGTCTAAAACCTCTACCAACTCAGATCAGGCTTGTACAAACACATAGAGACTTGTCTCCTCACTTTTCTTCAAAAGCAAGTAATAGAGCCAAAAGGCTATAACTCAAATCTTGAGAAAACTTGATCCCTAACCTTTTCTATACTTATACACAAATGCATTGCAACCTAGAACACGATTGCTAAAGCTCAGAAACTCTCCCAAACACTCTATCACTAAAAATCTGCCATAACTTACAGTTTTGCACCTTACATAGCAATCTCAAAAACCACTCGTGCATTTTGAGTTTTAAACACCTAAACACTTAATATACATCATATCTAAGTGCTCCAGACCCCTGTTCCCTCACTGTAACTCCTCTTTCTCCATCTGCCATTTTTACATATCAAGCTTGCAGGTTGACTTGACTAGGGAGATTCAGGAACTTTCAAGGCAAAGTAAGGATTGGAACACACTCAGGGAGGTCAAGGCAAGCTAAACAGATCCTCAGGCCTTCTCAAAACTTTCTGAAACTCCATTCACGATCTCAACTGAAAGAGGTAAAAACTCAAACTTCTATCTCTTTATACAAGCATCCTTTGGTCTTGATTTGTGAAAACAAAATGTAGATATCCTTGCACTAAAACCAACCATGTTCATAGATTTCATTTATATTCATTGTGTATAAAGAACTTTGGATTTGAATTTTATGTAAAAATTAGGTTTCAAATTAGGGCAAGCAAAATTAACTTTGATCTTTGACTTTTAGTTTACATAAGATATATGGTTGAACTCGTGAGAAGAAACACTGTAATTTTCATGTTTGGACTTTCCATTTTCATGGAGAAATGAGAGAGATACAGGTGGTCCGGCCATGGCTCAAGGTTGAAGATGAAGTTGCCTTCAGGGGCGTTTTCTAATATATATTTATGCCTTTGTTTATATGAACGGATGTACAGCCACCCCAGTGGTAAGGCAGCGCACAAAAATGCCATAGGTCATGGGTTCGAGCCTTGGCGCTGCCTTTTGCAAATTTTCTCATTTTTCCATTTTTTGCTAGCTTGCAGCGCGTTGGGCTTCAGTGCTTTGGGCCTTGTTTTTTTTCTAACCTCCTGCCTCTTGATTGCTTGCAGCACCCCCTGGCCCATATCATTTATTTATTTATTTTTTGTTTTCATTTTATTTTAATTAAATATATTTTCTTAATATTAAAAATCACAAAAAATATGAAAATGATAGATTTTATTTGGACTTAGTTTATTTCATTTTTCTCCATAAAAAATATTTTCTTTAGTTATATATATTATCTATTTTTATTAAATAACTTTGTAAATTAATTTAAAATTAGTTTAATATTTATTTATCTTTCTTCACACTCATTAAGCATATTATTTTTAACATAAAAAGACCAAAAATATCTCATGATGCCATATCTTATTTTCAAAATATAAAAAATATAAAAATAATTTTTTCTCAAAGAAATTTATTTTCTTTTAATCAAATAGAATTAGGGTTTATTAAAAATCCTTTCTAAAAATAATTTCCTTTCCTGATTAATTTGAGTTTAATCTTGATTTATTTATTAGGTTTAGGTTAAAACTTTTTCACATAAAAAACAAACAAAATCTTCTTTTGCATTTACATATCTTTGCATATTTAATTTATCCTGTACATTATTTATTCCAATATTTGTACAAATTCAATTTGGTTGTAATAGATTAAGTAGGTTTATATTATTGCAATCCCCATTCATAAACTATATACCCCCCTCCCACAAAGTGTTGTAATAGCGTAGTTGTTGTACCCCAAAATTTGCCCTCTTATTTTTCAGGAAAATCACCCTGGATTCTCAAAGTTTTCTCTTATAGAAATCCAAACCTTGAATTATCATTCCTTTCCAAGCAAGCCATTTACAAGGGAAAATGGTCATTTACAAGCTAAAAAGTCAAACTTTGGTTTTTTGATCAAAATCAAAACACAAAAATCATATTTCATCAAGACATGTTGGAATATGAAGTTTGTTTCATCAAGAAGCTCAAAAGTCAAATTTTACCTTGAAAAAGTTAAATTCTAAATACTTAGAATTTTTCTAAAGTATTTAAGAAAAATGACACTTCAGAACTTCTGAACCAACCTCCAGGCAGGAGCAGTCAGAAGTTGCAAACTTGACTCATCACATAACATTCAGTCAGAATGTGGCTCTTCAGCGGCTACGCCAATTCAGTCAGAAGTTGCAATCTTGGCTCAGCACATAACATTTAGTCAGAATGCATCTCTTCAGCAGCTACACAAGTTCAGTCAGAATCTGCCAAGGTAAGAACATAAGATTATAAAACATGCTGGAAAGCCTGGAGAACCCTCAGAATTTGCTGAGGCAGCAGGATACCAAGATCAGAACTTGGGTGCGTTGTTCTGGACTATGCTGAAGTAGGAACTGCTGGCTCAGATTTAAGCAATGATGCAAATCTCATATTACAAGATTTCTTATTCTTGACCAATATCATCACCATTTAATGCTCATTAATGCTCATAACCACTTTTGAGCATTTGTCCAAAGGGTCTCTCCACGTGCAACATATCAACGCTCTTGTGCAGATTTAGGTATGGGTTCATGCGCTACTTTTCGCTCATGGGTGTCACTTTTCCTTAATCTTCGCTTACTAACCCATCCTAGGCTAAAAGCTATCAATCATCACAACTTTTTATGAACTTTTCTTCAAGAGTAAGTCATCATCTAGTGCATGATATTGGCGCCACTTAACGTTTTAAAAACCCACAAAGCTTTGCCTATAAATATAACACCATTGTCCATTGAAAAACCCCGGTCCAAGTTCAGAAAAATTGCTGAAAAGAAACAAAAAGTTTTAGAAGGAAAACACCTTGAATCTCTGCCCAAAATTCCCAGAGTTTCAAAAACTGTGAACACAGCATACCAACCATTAACTTTGAATCTCCTGCTTTCAAACTCCATTTGCTCTCAAAGTATTTCTTGACTAAGAAACACCCATACAGTTTTCTGACTCATATATATACCCTCCATCCATCCATTCAAAGAACCTGTTCAGAACATCATCAGAGTTAAGGCTAACTCCAGTCCATAGATTTTTTCTAGCTGCAAGGTAAGCACTTGTTGACCCTCACCACATTGCTTAAACATCGCCAGAATTGCATGCTCAAAAACACAATGTACATATCATGCTTCTGATGTTGTTCATGTTCTGAGGTTTTCACGCATCTGTACACTTAAGTAGAGAACAAATTGGTTCAGACCTTGCCTCTGTTTTTTGGTTCTGACTTCTGAAACACTATGACACCTGCTGAAACTGTCCTAGGCATGCCTTCTATTTTGTGGAAAAATAACCAAATTGCAGATGTTCTGACTAGCACGGAGGGAGACCAAGTTCTGACTTTGACGCCAGAGCTTCTGGGGCCTGTTTTGTCATCAGTAATATCAGAACTTCTGAAAATTACTGTAGGCCTAGCAGGGTCAGAACTTCTGACCCCATACATTTTCACTAACAGGTTTCTGTTTTGCAGCGTACCAGGGTCACAACTTTTGACCTATACATTTTCACTAACAGGTTGCTGTCCTGCAGCAGGCCAGGGTCAAAACTTCTGACTTCCTCTTAGCAGCACGCTGACTCTTTTCCTTTTGCTTTCTTTCTTCCCCTTGTTATTTTCTTTATTTTTCTCGCTGGTACTCCCCATTCATAAATTTATACCCCCACCCCCTAAATATTGTAATAGCGTAGGACTTTACATTTCCGCATTTTTATCGCTTTCAAGTGTAAATGTTAGTGATTAGGATATGTATGGCAAGATAAAATCAATGAAATAGAAAATCCTAATTCAAGATAAAATCATGCATGCAATCAAACACACTTGCACACAAACACCCTTAGGGTTTCTACACTTGGTTGCTTTATACAAAAATAGCCATGTTATGCATGCAATGTATCTTGGTAAAACAAACAAAATCAAAAGATCATAGTCCCTCGATGACGCTATTCAAGATTGCCTTATAAAATGATCTTAGTCCCTCGAAAATACTAAGATACTTTGCAACATTGCTAATCATGGTTATACGATGACCCACGCCCGTGCTGTTAACATCCAAATATAGGGTTGCTTACCAAATCAATGGTGTTGCACCCCAAAATTTGCCCTCCCATATTCTCCAAGAAATTGCCAAGCCAAGTGGCAAAATTCCCCAAGGGTTGTGCAGTCCAACTGTCTCCTATACAGTCAAAACTAGGGTTTGTGTTCTGATCAAGAAAATGAAGTTTTCAAAGGCCCAATCAAGTCTCACATGCCTATAAATATGGTCAAGCATCCTCATATCAAGTTTCAAGGCATTGAACTCAAAATTGCACAGTCAAAACCCTAAATTGCACTACAGTCAACTGTAGGGGCAAAATGGTCATTTGACAGTCAAAAGTTCAAATTTTTGGTCAACATATCATTTTGAAGCCACAAACATCATTTGATCAATGCTTGATCATGATTCTCAAAATTTGGCTCAGAAATCATCAAGATGCAAAAGTTACTATATTTGGACAGCTGAAAAAGTCAACTGAAATTGACCAGAGCATAACTTTCACATGGATTATCAGAAAAATCCCATCAAAAGCTCATTTTGAAGAGAAAGACATTTCCTACAACTCATCTTCATACTTCAAGTCCAAGAAATGCTCTCACAAAAAGTTATCAATTTCAACATTATAGGTCATTTTCAAAAGTCAACAAAAAGGGACTTTAAGTCAAAGGCCATAACTTGAGATTGGTAAATCAAAATGACATGGGACCAAAGACATTGGTTAGAGGACTCAAAGACCTTTCCAAAATGTCCAAGAACATGAGAAAAGCTTAAAAATTGAGCAAGTTATGCCTTGTGGAAGTTGGGAAAGTTTTGGATATTTTGAAAAGTCAACTTTGATCCAAATGACCTAAAATTGCTAATGGGCCCATTTTTCTTCCATGATTCATCATTCCAAGCATATGCACGACCACTTGGCCCAAAGGGAAGTATTTTCTCATTTTTTATTTATTTATTTGAATTATTATTTATATTAATTCATTTAAATTATTTAAATACATGAAAAATATCAAACTTGCCTTAACAAATCTTTTTGTACACATTTCAGCCTCAATATTTCGTGCACATCCCAACATGGAAAGATTTGGTTTGATTTAGGCTAATTGACACAAAAATACATGTGAAAAAGATATGGAAAGATCTTATGAAATCAAATATTGAAAACTATCAATGCCATGGATTTGTTCTAGTTTTGTTGACCTAACAGCCTCAGTACATAAGCATGAATCAAAACCTAATCATAGGAGACAGAAAGTTGCGCAAAAGAACCATATACAAACTTGGAAATTTGGCTTAAAAACTCAAAACTGAATTCATTGTTAGAGGTTGATTCAAGGCACAAAAACTATTTCAATAGCTTCCTGAAGCTTCACTGATCATATTCCAATCCAGAACATTCATCAAAAGGCAAGGAATTGGTAACGAGAACCTCAACTGTGTCAAGAAATTTTCAGAATCGTGCATCATGATTTGTGCATAATTTGCAATATTTGTCTATTGATTCATGTTTGTTATGAGTTTCTGAAACTAACCATGCAAATTAATTTCGTTTTTGTGCTATACACGCGATTATGCCATTGTCAGATTCTAGGGTTTAGCAAGCTTTGATTTGGGCGTTTCATGATGCTGTAAAATTGAGACCCCTGAGTACCACCATTGGAATCACCATGCTCAAACGAATAAGGACCGACCCTCGCGCTCAATTTATGAGCGACTGAAGGCTATTCGCTATTTTTCCATATGTTACTTTCAGCAACGCGTGAAAACCGTTGCTTAATATGTTATTGTTTCAGGAAAAAAGAAAACACGTGAAGACGATGATGCGCTGTCAAAACATGATATGCTGCTTTGAATTTTCGCGCGCTACCCACTAACATCTTGTTTTTCTCTTATATTATTTATTCGTCTATTATATAACAAACGCGTCATTTGGTTCAGCTGGCAGGCGTTGATATCATTCACGTCCAAGACCTGGGTTCGATCCCCAGGTCTGTATCATTCTCAATAATATTTTTCCAATGACGTTCACATGCAACAACCACGTTCAAGTCCACCATACACCTTCCAGGATCCAACATACACGTGCCCCTGGAGATCAGATCAAGGGCTGAGGATTGATGGACACCATGAGGACGAGTCAGCGTGGGTATACGTGTCATGTAAAGTCAACAAAAGCCATGCTTAATGGGCCAAAGCTTCTTGGATCACACCTCACAATTGGGGACTGAACCCCCCCTGGTTTGCAATTTTATTTTTTATTTCATTTTTAATTATTATTTTATTTGCTCTATTGTTTTGATTTAATTTATTTTCTACAAAAATATAAAATACATAAAAACTCAGAAAAAGATAAAAAAATATAATAATTATTTATTTTAATATTTTCTTGTAAACAAATGCATGTAAATAAATTAATTTAAAATAGGGTTTTAATGTTAATTCTTTTCATAATAAAAATACAAAAAAAAGTAGAATTAGGTTTAATTGATAATTTTTATTCCTTTTAATTTTTTCCTTTTATCATAATATTATTTATTTATTTATTTTCATAATTAAATTGTATATAAAAATTAGGGTTTCATTTAGCTAAAAATTTCAACATTTTCTTAATAACTAAAAAAAATAATAATTAGAATTAGGGTTTGACATTTTATTTTAATTTTAATCAATTCTCTTTTTCTATTAAATCTAAAAAACACAAAAATACCGAAAACATTTTTTTAATTTTAATTCCTTATTAAATTAATTTTGCAAAAGGGTCCAACGCCCTCCTTTCGACTTAACTGTTTAATTCTGCGTATTTATTTTATTGCTTAAATAATTATGTATCTCTCCCAAAGCGTTGTAACTTAAACTTCTCGCACTTTTTAATTCTTTACTTTCTGTCAAATCGGGTCCGGTTTAATTTTGGCGATGTGGACCCGCGCCATTTGTAATAGCCTTAGATTTACTTTTTCCCGCAAATATTAATTGTTAAATAAGCATGCAAGAATGAATGGACATAATAAAATCAAGCGTAGAACACCAATAAACATGACAAGACAAATATCTGAAAACAACACACGAATCGCACACACCACCCCTAGGGTACGCCTCACTGTTGCCTTGCCTTCGAAAGGTGATCGTCGAGTAGAGGACGTTTTAGTAAGTCCTCATGACCCAGGAACCTGGCATGAGGGTAGCTTCTAAGGTGTCTTCCCATTACTCCGGTGATCACACTGTTGCCTTGTCCCTCGAAACGTGGCCGTCGACTATAGGACGTCTTAGTAAGTCCTCATGATCCGGGAACCTGGCATGAGGGTAGCTTCTAAGGTGTCTTCCCATTGCTCTGGTGATCACCATGTCCCTATAAACTCGAATTGACCCGAACACCTCCAACGGTGGTGCCACCTACCTCTCAATGGTGGGATGGCACTACTTTAAAGGACATTTACACAGACGAATTCCTTAGGGTAGGTAGGTTCTCGCAGATACTTGATCTCTTTAAAAGCAAAACAAATCAAAATCTTTTCACACCGACACTTTTCAAAAGCTTTCAAAACAATTTTTCAAACACTCTGACGCATGAGTCGATCTGAAACTTTCAAAGAAACTTTTTTAAAACCCACATTGAAAAGCAAACAAACATTTTTGAAAACACAAGTGAGCAAGTATCTAAGAGCCCATGGATAACCATGGATAGAAAGGGTGCTAACACCTTCCCTTCCTATAACCTACCTCCCGAACCGAGAGCAATCTCTTTAAGGAATTTTTCTGTGCTTTTGTCCTTTCCATTTGGAGAAAATAAAAGACGGTGGCGACTCTTGCTTCCGCGACATTTCGCGAACCAGCGTTAAACAGTCAGTTCCAGATCCACCGATCACAAATGGTAAGACAACAATGTCAAAGGAATAAAAAATGAACAAGAAAGACATTTGAGTAGGTAGATTACTCCTAGTTACTTGCTCTATTTTTCAAGCAAACATCCTTGCTATTTTTCAAAACAAACACACACACATTTCCAAACAACTTACAAACATTGAAAAACATTTTCAAAAAGACAAACATATTTGTATACATTCTTACGAACGAGAATCATTACAAAGATTTCCTAAACGAATGGCCTCCTTTACAAAATACTTTCAAAACCACACCAAACACATTTTCAAGCAACAAAAGCAAGTGATCTAGCAAGTAACTAAGAGCCCATAGAAAACCATGGATGAAAAGGGTGCTAATACCTTCCCTTTTCATAATCTACCCCCCGAACTCAAGAAACAATCTCAAAGGTCTTTCTTGTGCTTTTTCACCTTTCCTTTTGGATAAAAGAAAAGTCAGTGGCGACTCTTGCTAACCGCAACATTTGCAAACACAAACGCAAACCCTCAAGTCAGTTCTCCCAACGTATCACAGAACTACCCTGGATTCTCAAAGTTTTCTCTTATACAAATCCAAGCCTTGAATTATCATTCCTTTCCAAGCAAGCCATTTACAAGGGCAAAATGGTCATTTACAAGCTAAAAAGTCAAACTTTGGTTTTTTGATCAAAATCAAAACAAAATAATTATATTTCATCAAGACATGTTAGAATATGAAGTTTGTTTCATCATGAAGCTCAAAAGTCAAATTTTACCTTGAAAAAGTTAAATTCTAAATACTTAGAATTTTTCTAAAGTATTTAAGAAAAATGAAACTTCAGAACTTCTGAACCAACCTCAAGGCAGGAGCATTCAGAAGTTGCAAACTTGGCTCAGCCCATAACATTCAGTCAAAATGTGGCTCTTCAGCGGCTACGCCAATTCAGTCAGAATGTGGCTCTTCAGCAGCTACGCCAACTCAGTCAGAAGTTGCAAACTTGGCTCAGCCCATAACATTCAGTCAGAATGAAGCTCTTCAGCAGCTACGCAAGTTCAGTCAGAATCTGCCAAGGTAAGAACATAAGATTATAAAACATGCTGGAAAGCCTGGAGAACCCTCAGAATTTGCTGAGCCAGCAAGATACCAAGATCAGAACTTGAGTGCGTTGTTCTGGACTATGCTGAAGTAGGAACTGCTGGCTCAGATTTAAGTAATGATGCAAATCTCATATTACAAGATTTCTTATTCTTGACCAATATCATCACCATTTAATGCTCATTAATACTCACAACCACTTTTGAGCATTTGTCCAAAGGGTCTCTCCACGTTCAGCATAACAATGCTCTTGTGCAGATTTAGGTATAAGTTCATGCGCTACTTTCCGCTCATGGGTGTCACTTTTCCTTAATCTTCGCTTACTAACCCAACCTAGGCTAAAAGCTGTCAATCATCACAACTTTTTATGAACTTTTCTTCAAGAGTAAGTTAACATCTAGTGCATGATATTGGCGCCACTTAACGTTTTAAAAACCTACAAAGTTTTTCCTATAAATAGAACACCATTGTCCATTGAAAAACCCCGGTCCAAGTTCAGAAAAATTGCTGAAAAGAAACATAAAGTTTTAGCAAGAAAACACCTTGAATCTCTGCCCAAAATTCCCAGAGTTTCAAAAACTGTGAACACAACATACCAACCATTAACTTTGAATCTCCTGCTTTCAAACTCCATTTTCTCTCAAAGTATTTCTTGACTAAGAAACACCCATACAGTTTTCTGACTCATATATATACCCTTCATCCATCCATTCAAAGAACCTGTTCAGAACATCATCAGAATTAAGGCTAATTCCAGTCCATATATTTTTTCTAGCTGCAAGGTAAGCACTTGCTGACCCTCACCACATTGCTTAAACATCACCAGAACTGCATGCTCAAAAACACAATGTAGATATCATGCTTCTAATGTTGTTCATGTTCTAAGGTTTTCACACATTTGTACACTTAAGTAGAGAACAAATCGGTTCAGAACTTACCTCTGATTTTTGGTTCTGTCTTCTGAAACGCTATGACACCTGGTGAAACTGTCCTAGGCATGCCTTCTGTTTTATGGAAAAATAACCAAATTGCAGATGTTCTAACTAGCACGGAGGGAGACCAAGTTCTGACTTTCACGCCAGAGCTTCTGGGGCCTGTTTTGTCATCAGTAATATCAGAACTTTTGAAAATTACTGTAGGCCCAGCAGGGTCAGAACTTCTGACCCCATACATTTTCACTAACAGGTTTCTGTTTTGAAGCGTACCAGGGTCAGAACTTATGACCTATACATTTTCACTAACAGGTTGCTGTCCTGCAGCAGACTAGGGTCAGAACTTCTGACTTCCTCTCAGCAGCACGCTGACTCTTTTCCTTTTTCTTTCTTTCTTCCCCTTTTTTATTTTCTTTATTTTTCTCACTGGTACTCCCCATTCATAAATTTGTACCCCCATCCCCTAAATATTGTAATAGCGTAGGATTTTACATTTCCGCATTTTTATCGCTTTCAAGTGTAAATGTTAGTGATTAGGATATGTATGGCAAGATAAAATCAATGAAATAGAAAAATCCTAATTCAAGATAAAATCATGCATGCAATCAAACACACTTGCACACAAACACCCTTAGGGTTTCTCCACTTGGTTGCTTTATACAAAAATAGCCATGTTATGCATGCAAAGTATCTTGGTAAAACAAACAAAATCAAAAGATCATAGTCCCTCGATGACGCTATTCAAAGTTGCCTTATAAAATGATCTTAGTCCCTCGAAAATACTAAGATACTTTGCAACATTGCTAATCATGGTTATACGATGACCCACGTCCGTCCTGTTAACATCCAAAGATAGGGTTGCTTACCAAATCAATGGTAAGACAACAATGTCAAAGGAATAAAAAATGAACAAGAAAGACATTTGAGTAGGTAGATTACTCCTAGTTACTTGCTCTATTTTTCAAGCAAACATCCTTGCTATTTTTCAAAACAAACACACACACATTTCCAAACAACTTACAAACATTGAAAACATTTTCAAAAAGACAAACATCTTTGTATACATTCTTACGAACGAGAATCATTACAAAGATTGCCTAAACGAATGGCCTCCTTTACAAAATACTTTCAAAACCACACCAAACACATTTTCAAGCAACAAAAGCAAGTGATCTAGCAAGTAACTAAGAGCCCATGGAAAACCATGGATGAAAAGGGTACTAATACCTTCCCTTTTCATAATCTACCCCCTGAACTCAAGAAACAATCTCAAAGGTCTTTCCTGTGCTTTTTCACCTTTCCTTTTGGATAAAAGAAAAGTCGGTGGCGACTCTTGCTAACTGCAACATTTGCAAACGCAAACGCAAACCCTCAAGTCAGTTCTCCCACCGTATCACAATAGTAATCTTTAAGTTTCTCAATTTATTGCTTTTATATAACATGCTAGTAATTAGGGTTTGTATGGCAAGATAAAACCAATCAAACAGAAAATCCTAATCCAAGACAAAATCAAGCATGAAAATGACACACTTGCACACAAGCACCCTTAGGGTTACTCCACTTGGTTGCCTTATACAAAAATGGCCTTATTACGCATGTATGGTATCTTAGCAAAACAAACAAATACAAGATCATAGTACCTTGATGATCCTATTCAAAGTTTCCTTACAAAAATGATCTTAGTCCCTCAAAAAATGCTAAGATACTTTGTGACATTGCTAATCATGGTTATACGATGACCCACACCCGTCCCGTTTACATCCAAAGATAGGGTTGCTTACCAAATCAATGGTAAGACAACAATATCAAAGGAAAAGAAAATGAACAAGAAATACATTTGAGTAGGTAGATTACTCCTAATTACTTGCTCCATTTCAAACAAATATCCTTGCTATTTTCAAAAACAAACACACACATTTCCAAACATCTTACAAACATTGAAAACATTTTCAAAAAAGACAAACATCTTTGTATACATTCTTACGAGCGAGAATCATTACAAAGATTTCCTAAACAATGGCCTCTTTTACAAAATACTTTCAAAATCACACAAAGCATATTTTCAAACAAAAGCAAGTGATCTAGCAAGTAATTAAGAGCCCATGGAAAACCATGGATGAAAAGGGTGCTAACACCTTTCCTTTTCATAATCTACCCCCTGAACTCAAGAAACAATCTCAAAGGTCTTTCCTGTGCTTTTTCACCTTTCCTTTTGGATAAAAGAAAAGTCGGTGGTGACTCTTGCTAACCGCAATATTTGCGATAAAATGCAAAACACCCAAGTCAGTTCTCCCACCGTATCACAGATGTCATATGAAAATGAAACATGATAACCCTCACAAATAGAACCATTATTCCCCGGGTAAGACACATGGCTATAGAGTTTATGTTGTTTTTAAATTACATATCCGAAATCACCATCATTGTCTTCAAGCGCATTGACCCCAGGATTGCTGATGCCTAAGGGAGGTCCTCCAGCCCGAGTGCAACCAACATCCTTTTGAGCACCTTCTTCAACCACTTCTCGTGAATCCTTGAGAGAAGCCATCTTCGAGGGAGATTTGGTGACCTTTGGAGGACTGTCGGTAGTTTCTTCTTTATCCATAATCTAAGGTACCTCTTCAAAGTTCTGGCAAGGAGTCTCGATGAACTCGCCATCCATTTCCACGTACCTGAAGAAGTTCAAGTGACTGATCATATACTCCTCTTCACCATGCACAGTGACAATCTTTCCTCTTACTGGGTACTTCAACATTTGGTGGAAGGTAGAAGTAACAACCCCAGCCCCATGTATCCAAGGGCGTCCCAACAAGCAAGAAAATGATGGTTTGATATCCATTACGTAGAAAGTGGAATCGAAGGTCTGGGAACCAACTTTGATAGGGACATCCACTTCCCCGTGCACCATCCTCTTCGAACCATCAAAAGCTCTCACTACTATATTGCTAGCTTCAAGGTCAAGCCTTCGCAGTCCAATCTGTCCAGAGCTTTCTTAGGTAGCACATTCAACGAGGAGGCAGTATCTACCAAAACATGGGTCAGAGTCGTGCCCTTGCATTCAACGGAAACATGAAGAGCATCATTAGGATTCCTCCCCTTTGGTGTCAGATCCGCGTCAGAAAAACCCAAACCATTATCGGCAATCAGACTAGCCACACAATATTCAAACTGATTAGTAGATGTCTCTTGTGGCACGTGAGCCATCTTCAAAAACTTAACCAAAGCCTTCACATGAGCCTCAGAACACAAGAACAAAGCCAACATAGAAATTTTGGATGGGGTCTGCCCCAGCTGCTCGACCACGTTGTAGTCCCTCTTCTTTATTTTCCTCAAAATTTCTTCCATTTCTTTTTTGGAAGCTTCTGGTATGGTTACTGAATTGGCCTTTGTCAGGACAGGCTCAATCAGTATGTCTTTGCCTCGAGTCTCATCCGACTCGGTGATGAGAGGGTCAACAGGAGTGATTACTGGAATTGCAGTAGTAGTCTTGGGTGAAACCATAGCATGAATGATCACAGGCCCGGTAACAGTCTTCGAGGGAGAAATTTCAGGGGAGAAAACTCTTCCACTTGTTACTTTACTGGTTCCAGCAATATTGACAATGTCGGAATCATCATTTTCCGCAATCTTGTATTCAATGGCTATCATGTCCTGCGTTACACCGTGGTAATAGACGTCAACCCCATAGTTCCAAGGAACAACTTTGTCCGAGGAGTATGGGATTGGCCCTGGCATGGTTATGATCTACGGAGCTACCTTCAAAATTGATGTAATCCTGACGGGTCTCTTAGCGGAGGCCCTGGGAGGATTGGCGGAAATGGTCATGATAGCAATGTCTTTACAAGAAATAGTCAGAACAAGAGTCTTCTCAAACAGAATATCTTTGTCATCCATCAGGCACTGAACACCTGTCTTCAACAAAGGGCAACCAGTTGGTAGAAATGAATAAAGGTGGCAACCTTCATCACATCCCGGAAATAAACCGGCCTTCATCAAATTCCCTTTGATAGTCATGAGTGAGGTCACTAATTCTTCCACAGAAGTCACAAATACATCTTCTTCAACGACATTAACACCCCGACCATGTTTCAGCATAGGAGTATTGATAATGTTGGGAGTCTTCAGGGGATCAAATTCAATCTCCTTAGCATCAATCAGATCCTGCACTTTGTTCTTCAAAGCCCAGCAGTCATTGGTGTCATGGCCAGGACTTTCCGAATGATAAGCACAACAAGAATTCGGTTTATAGTAAGGAGTGGTGGTGTTAGGGTTCCTCAGAGCTTCCCTCAGCGTAACCAGATTGGACTTCAACAACTGAGGTAAAACTTGAGACAGTGTCATGTTGATCTGAGTGAACTGTCTAGCTGGTCTTTCTGCTCTTGGCTGATTGTTTCTTTGCTGAGCAGGTGCAAGCTTGGGAATCATAACAGCCCCTACCGCCGGACGGCGCTCGGTTCGATTCTGATTCTTTTGGTTATAGACAACACTGACTTCCTTTTTACCTGCAAAAGGCTTCCTTACAGCACTAGAAGAGGTATCCTTCTAAATTTTTCCACTTCGGATTCCAGCTTCCACTCTTTCTCCAGTTAAGATCAGTTCAGTAAAACCCGACGATGAACTTCCAATCAAATGGTTAAAGAATGGCCCAGTCAAAGTTCCCAGAAACATATCCACGAGCTCTCTGTCAGCCAAGGGAGGTTGAACTCTTCCAGCCAAATCTCTCCACTTATGAGCATAATCCTTGAAACCCTCGTTCGAACCCATAGACATATTTTGGAGTTGTGTACGGGTGGGGAAATTTCTAAAAGTGGGGTTACCTTAGGGATAGATCACATTTACTTGCTTACATTGTTTGATTTATATGCTTTACATTATGGTTCTTTATTTGGGTTTGAATCCTCTACCCGGATTTGGGATACATTATAGGTAAGTAGCAATACATTGTGGAAACTGTACGGGGTATACCGACATGGTCTAAGCAATAGCTACGTTAGTGCGACATATTTGTGGGTAGCGGTAGCCTTTGAGTTAATCAAAGAGAATACGGGGCCGCTGAGTGATGTCATGAAGCACTAATGAACTTCTAGAACCTTTACTTGACCAACTTGGCCTTTAGGATGTAGTGAAATGACCGGCTTTGGTGCAGTACAAAGTTGGTAGATACTCGATACTACACTCATTGAGGTTTGGTTTCTTGGGATATTCCGGTCTCCATTAAAGAGGCTTGAGCTGAAACAATGACCAAGGAAACAATCTAGTGATATTGAGCTCCTTAGAACCCGGTTACTATTACTAGGACAGGTTTAAGCCAACTAAACTTCAAGAGGGTACTTACCTATAAAACTCCATGCAAGCCTAACCTAAGGACTTGTTTGCTTTGCTTGTATATGCATACTTGTACATAACATCATGGACATCATGAACATCATATTCATCCACTAACCATTTCAAGGATTTTGGGATTCATCTTTGTTCTTGTTTTGTAGGATATGGATTCACTTCGCAGGAAAACTATTCAAGTCAACCTTGTGAGAATTCCTCCACAACTTAAGGAGTTAGCTTCAAAGATTCCTGAGAACTCTCCATTCACCGAAAGACATTATCGTCTACTCAACTTGGTCACCTCCAACACAGATGAGGATATGATGAATGTGCTCTTTCAGTTCTTTGATCCTTTGCACCATTGCTTCACATTTCCCGACTATCAACTTGTGCCTACTTTGGAAGAATTCTCCCAACTCTTGAGGATTCCCATTCTCAATCAACTACCTTTCAACGGTACAGAAAGAGATCCAAATCCAGAAGAGATTGCTCAAGCTCTACACTCGCACTCATATGATGTCACAACTACTTGGGAAACAAGGAGTGGTGTCAAAGGCTTCCTAGCAAAGTTTCTGTTTGAGAAAGCCCAAAGCTGCTGGAATTCCTTGGATTTGCAAGCCTTTGAAGAAGTTGTGGCTCTCCTCATCTATGGGATGGTTTTGTTTCCAAATCCTGACCAACTCATAGATGTCAACACTGTCAAAATCTTCATATCACGCAACTCGGTGCCTACATTGCTAGGATATATCCTACACTCTTTTCACACTCGCACAATGAGGAAAAGAGGTGTCCTTATGTGTTACACTCCTCTTTTGGCAAGATGGTTTATTTCTCATCTTCCCCAATCTATACTAAAGAATGAGCAAGGTTCAAGGTGGTCACAAAGGTTGATGGCGCTCAAACATTCAGACATTCATTGGTGCTCCCGTTCCAAAGAGAATGTTATCATTGTTGACCGTTGTAGAGAATTTCCTAATGTACCTTTACTTGGCATTAGAGGAGGTATCACCTACAATCCATGCTTAGCCTTAAGATGGTTTGGTTATGCCAGAAGGCACGAGATGCTGATTCAAGGTTTGGTATTCGACTACGACAACAACGATCAAGGTCTTCGCCAGAGATTCATTCGAGCTTGGAGGATGCTAAACAAGGTAGATAGCAAGACTTTGGGGCACAAGAATTCCATCCCTCTTGAGCCTTACCTCAAATGGGTACGAACTCGCGCTCAGAGTCTTATGATGCCTTACCCCTCCATTCTCCCGGTAATCATTGAGCCTGTCATGGAAGGAGACGTTCCATACACTATCGTACATCCTGACATGCCCACATCTCTTGAAGACCTACAAAGGGATTGGATACAACTCAAAGGAGAGCGAGATACTTTTGAAGCATAATTCTACGCAAGCGAGAAGAAGGTTTTGGAACTCACTAAGCTACTTCATAAGGAGCAGACTCTGAATGCCTACATCCCACCAAAGAGGATGCGCACTACCTTTTTATATTAGAGTTTTTGTATTATTTTTCCCAAGGGGAATTGATGTACTCAAACTTTATCTTATTAATATAACGTGTGTTTCCTTTTTGTCTAAAACAAATTTGAATCTTCGAAATCCTTGAAAACATTGCATATGCATATATCATTCATCATAACATAAGCAGGTCTTTTGCAATAAGTCTGCTCATCTCTCTCAAGCAAACAATGAAAGATCTCCAAGCTCAAAATACGCAGTTTCACCAGTTGCTCATGACCCTAGCCAAGGGGAAGGAAGAATTGAAGACTCTGCTGGCTGAAGAAAGGAAAAAGAAAACAAAGAAGGTAACTGGAGTCTTAAACATGGGGAGAAGGTTCCATGGGCAGACTAGAAGGACTTTGAACTTTGCAACAACATCCAGTGAAGGAGAAGGGAAAGGAAAGGAAACAGTTGTCCCTTCAGAATCGAAAGAAGAGGAATAGGAAGAAGAAGACTACTCTGAGGAACAGTACCCTCCAAATGATGATAAGTATAAACATCTTGAAGAGCGATTGAGCGCGATGGAAATCGAAAAGGTGCTAGGTTTGGACTTCGAGGAATTGGGACAAGTGTCAGGGATTGTGATTCCTCCGAAGTGCCTATATTTACCAAATATGATGGAGTGTCATTCCCTAAAATGCATCTCCGATCATATGTGAGGAAAATCCAACCCCATACCGCTGATAAAGACTTATGGGTGCATTTTTTCCAAGACAGTCTGTCTGGAACACAACTTGATTGGTTTTACCAACTAGAAAGAGCCAACGTCCACAATTGGGAAGATCTTGCCGCAACTTTCTACAAGTAATATCAATACAATGCTGATTTGGCGCATACCCGTACTCAACTCCAGAGTATGGCCATGGCTTCCAATGAAGGTTTCAAGGATTACACACAAAAATGGAGAGATTTGGCTGGAAGAGTTCAACGCCCTTTGTCTGAAAGGGAATTGGTAGACATGTTCTTAGGCACCTTATCTGGTCCCTTTTTTAACCATTTAATCGGAAGTTCATCTGCAGGCTTTACGGAGCTAATATTGACCGAAGAGAGGGTGGAAGCTGGCACAAAAAGTGGAAAGATTCAGAAGGATTCATCTTATTCTACAACTGTAAGGAAAACTTTCATCAGGAAGAAAGAGATAGCTGTTGTATATCCGCAAAGAAACCAAGAGAGGGTCGAACACCGACCAATGGTGGGGGCTGTTATGATCCCAAATCCTGCATCTGATCAACAAAGAAATAATCAACCAAGGGTAGAAAGGCCAGTCAGGAAATTTACCAGAATCAACATGACTCCATCTCAAGTATTACCTCATCTACTAAGATCCAACTTGGTAACCTTGAAAGAAGCTCTGAAAAACCCCAATACAACATCCCCTAATTATCATCCCAATGCCCGTTGCGCATATCACTCTGAAAGTCCTGGTCACGATACTAATAACTGTTTGGCCTTGAAGAACAAAATACAAGACCTCATTGAAGCAAAAGAAATTGAATTTGATGCGCCCGAGAAGCCAAATGTCATTTCTTCTCCTATGCCCAGACATGGCCACAATACCAATGCCATTGAAGAAGATTTATTTGTTACCTCAATTGACGATCTCATGACCCCACTTCCGACTATTAAGATAAACTTGTTGAAAGCCGGTGTGTTCTCGGGCTGTAATAAAGTTTGCCATCTCTGCTTATCCTCACCATTTGGCTGTACTTTGTTAAAGGCAGGCATTCAGTGCCTAATAGATAACAAAGAGATTTTGTTTGAAAAGACTCCTGTTTCACCTATTCCTGTTGAAGATGTTTCTATCATTACCATTTCCGCCAATTCTTCCAGGGTCTCCACCAAAAGACCCGTTAGAATTACATCGGTTCTGAAAGTAGCTCCTTTAATAATCACAATGCCTGGGCCAGTCCCATATGAATCAGACAAGACCGTTCTGTGGAATTACGGAGGGGACATTTACTACCATGGCGTCAAGCAAAACTGGCTGGCCACCGAAGAGATAAATTCCGAAGAAGAAGATTCTGACATCAGCAATATTGCTGGAACTAGCAAAATTACCCGAAGTGGTAGGATCTTTTCTCCAGAAATTGCTCCACCAAAAGCGGTTTCTGGACCCGTGATCATCCCTGTGGCTATTCCAAAGGTTACTTCCGTACCCATAATCATCTCTGTAAGTACTCCCATTGACAAAATTGTTACAACCCCTGATATCATTCCTACCAACACTCCTGCTGCTGAAACTCGAGGAAACAGTATTTTGGTCGAGCCAGTCCAGACAAAGGCCCAGTCATTAACTATCCCCGAGACTTCCAAGAAAGAAATGGAGGAGATCCTAAAAATTATAAAGAGGAGCAACTATGATGTAGTTGAATAATTGGGGAAAACTCCCTCTAAAATCTCCATGCTGACATTACTACTATGTTCTGAGGCGCATGCAAAAGCCTTTGTGAAATTCTTAAAAACAACCCATGTACCTCAAGAGACGTATGTTGATCAATTCCAAGACTGCGTGGCCAGCTTGACAGCGGATAACATCCTAGGTTTCTCGGATGCTGATCTAACATCGAGGGGAAGAAAACATAATGAGGCGCTGCATGTCTCAGTGGAATGTAGGGGCACCACCCTGGCGCATTTTTGGTGGACACTGGCTCATCTCTGAATGTATTACCCAAAAAAGCTCTTGACAGACTTGACAGTGAAAGGTTGACTTTGAAGCCAAGCAACATAGTGATAAGGGCTTTTGACGGTTTAAAGAGAATGGTACATGGGGAGGTAGACATTCCCATAAAGGTTGGAACCCAAACTTTCAATTCAACTTTTTATGTGATGGACATCCGCCCTTCATACTCCTGCCTGCTAGGCCGACCATGGATCCACAATATTGGCGCTGTTACCTCTACATTGCACCATATGCTGAAGTACCCAGTTCAAGGGAAGATTATCACCGTCCATGGAGAGGAAGAATACATGATCAACCATCTCAATTCCTTCAGATATGTGGAATTAGACGGCAAATTCATTGAAACTCCATTTCAACACTTTGAAGAGGTCCCTCAAGAGGTGGCAGTGACCAAGGCTGTTCCCAAGATTACAAGGCCTCCACTCCGGATGTCGTCACTAAAGGATGCTAAAGCAGTAGTGGAAGAAGGGGGATGCACTATCTGGGGACAACTCCCAGATATCCCATATAAGTCTGACAAGTTTGGCCTAGGTTTCACTTCAAGTGCTCAAAGGGCTGTACATCGTGCCCGTGCTGGAGGGCCACCCTTGAAGATCAGCAACCGTGAGGTCAACGTGGTAGAAGATGGTGAAGATGGCTGCAACCTGGAGGATTGGATCTTCCCGACTGTCAATGGAGGGCTCAACAATTAGGAGGCTAGAGACTTCCTCCCAATCACTTTCATCCCTCAGTAATTTATCTTTACAATTTGTTGGATCTATAATATTCAAAACAATTCTCACTCTTAAAACCTTGTGTCTTACCCGAGGCACAACGGTCCATTTGTAAGGGTTATTATCTCATTTTTCATATGACATCAATGAATCATGGACGTTTTCGCATACAAACTTTTGTGTTCATTATTTTTATTTTACATTTTACTTTCTTTCAACGATAACTATACCCTTACACACCCACATTCACAATGCAGGTATACATCCATTCTGGATCCCATGGGTAACGATACTGCTATGGCCTTTTGTGACTCTGGGAATCTGATCTACCAAGCCGAAGACGAAGGTGAGGAAGATTGTGAAGTACCAGGGGAACTTGCTAGACTGCTACAACAAGAAGAGAGAACCATTCAGTCTCACGAGGAACCCGTGGATACGATCAACCTAGGTACTGAAGAAGATAAAAAAGAGGTCAAGGTTACAAGAGAGGGAAAGGTCAAGGTTACTGGATACGATCAATCTGGAACCCCGTATCAAGAACTGTCTGATTCAGTTGTTACATGATTATGTCGAAGTCTTTGCCTGGTCATATGAAGACATGCCAGGACTTGATGAAGATATTGTGGTACATCGTCTGCCTACAAGAGAGGATTGTCCGCCAGTAAAGCAAAAGGTACGTCGAATAAGGCCTGATATGTCAGAAAAGATTAAAGCAGAGGTCATGAAGCAATTCAACGCTGGATTCTTGGATGTCACCTCTTACCCCCAATGGGTGGCCAATGTTGTTCCCGTACCCAAAAAGGACAACAAAGTGCGAATGTGTGTGGACTACCGAGATTTGAATAGGGCAAGCCCCAAGGATGACTTTCCACTCCCCCACATTGATATCCTAGTTAACAATACGGAACAACACAAAGTGTTTTGCTTCATGGACGGATTCTCAGGTTACAACCAAATTAAAAGGGCGCCTGAGGACATGGAGAAAACAACATTTGTCACACAGTGGGGAACATTCTGCTACAAGGTAATGCCATTCGGATTGAAGAATGCTGGGGCAACCTATCAACACGCCATGGTAGCTTTATTTCATGACATGATACATCACGAAATAGAGGTCTACATAGACGATATGATAGCCAGATCACAAACAGAAGAAGAGCACCTTGATCACTTACAAAAACTGTTTGAGAGACTGAAGAAGTACAAGCTGAGGTTGAATCCAAACAAGTGCACATTTGGGGTACGGGCCGATAAGCTCATAGGCTTTGTCATTAGTAACAAAGGTATTGAGGTCGATCCTGCCAAAGTTAAAGCAACACAAGAGATGCCTGCTCCTCGCACTGAGAAGGAAGTCAGAGGATTCTTGGGACGTTTGAACTACATTTCCAGATTCATTTCTCACCTGACAGCTACCTGTGAACCAATCTTCAAACTATTGAAGAAAGATCAAGTAGTCAAATGGAATGATGAATGCCAACCTGCTTTCGAAAAGATCAAAGAGTACCTGCAAGAGCCTCTTGTGTTGATGCCACCAGCCGAGGGAAGACCGTTGATCATGTATCTGACTGTTTTAGAAAATTGAATGCGGTGTGTATTGGGGCAGCATGACGAGTCTGGCCGAAAAGAGCATGCTATTTACTACCTGAGCAAAAAGTTTAACGACTGTGAAACCCAATATTCACTGCTCGAGAAAACTTACCGCGCTCTGGCATGGGCTGCTCGCCGGCTAAGACAATATATGCTGACTCATACTACCTTGTTGATATCTAAAATGGATCCGATAAAGTACATCTTCGAGAAGCCTGCTCTTTCTAGGAGAATAGCGAGATGGAAGATGATCCTGACAGAGTATGACATACAGTATACTACCCAGAAAGCTATAAAGGGTAGTGTACTAGCTGATCACCTTGCTCACCAAGCTGTAGAAGACTACCAGTCCATGAAGTTCGAATTTCCGGATGAAGACATCATGACATTAGACAACTGTGAAGAAATCAGGCCATATGACGGACCTGAACAAGGATCCCGATGGACCCTGTTCTTTGATGGAGTATCACATGCGCTTGGCAACAGTATCAGTGTTGTACTCATATCTCCGGAAGGGTGTCATACTCCCTTTACTGCCAGACTTTGCTTCAATTGTACAAACAACATGGCGGAATACAAAGCATGCATCTTTGGTCTCAGAGCTGCCATAGACTTGGGAATCAAATCCTTAGATGTGTTTGGAGATTTAGCTTTGGTCATCAGTCAGATCAAAGGGGAATGGGACACCAAACACCCTAACCTTATTCCTTACAAAGAACATGTTTTGACATTGCTACCATATTTTGAGAAGATTACCTTCGAGCATTTCCCGCGAGAAGAAAATCAGCTAGCAGATGCTCTAGCCACAATGTCATCTATGTTTAAACTTAATTGGAATAACGAAGCTCCCCAGATCACCATTGAACGAATGGATGAACCAACACACTGTCACGAGATTAATACTAAAGAAGTAGTAGACCAACCTTGGTTTCACAAAGTCAAGAGGTATCTCGAGGCTCAAGAATATCCAGAAGGAGCTTCAATCAATGATAAGAAGTTTTTAAGGAGATTCTCTGCTAAATTCCTCCTCAGTAATGGCATCTTGTACAAACGTAATCATGACTCTGTGTTGCTTCGATGCGTAGACAAGGTTGAAGTTGAAAAGATCATGGCTGAATTGCACGAAGGCACTTTTGGCACCCATTCTAGTGGGCATACGATGGCAAAGAAAATGCTACGGGCAGGCTATTACTGGTCGACCATGGAAGCAGATTGCTATCAACACTCTCGAACCTGCCATAAGTTTCAGATTTATGCAGATAAAGTACATGTACCTTTGGTTCCTCTGAATGTCTTGATAGCTCCTTGGCCCTTTGTTATGTGGGGAATAGATATGATTGGGGAAATCAAGCCGACAACCTCCAATGGACACCGCTTCATCCTAGTGGCTGTGATACAGTGGCAGAACCGACTGTTTAATACTGGTTTGCGTTTTACATTTTTGTTCTTCCTCCTCCCACGATTCTCGCCCTTGTTCTTGCCTTGGATGTGTTCAATATATATCATAGAGTGAATTAGGGTTGTAAAAACAAACCACATCTTTGAAAGTTTTGAAGATTTGATTTTCATGGCATATGTAAACTTGCTATATTGAGCCAAATTATGCCTTTCTTGTATCAATCAGCCTTGATTCGAATTGATCATGATATCCTTGTATTATTTGATTGAAATCCTGTCTAAAAATCAGATCACAACATATCTTTTTCATTATTCCTTAATTATTTGATTTAATTGAAATTTTAATTAACAAAAAATCAAAATAAATTGAAAAGTGAAGCAAATAACATGAGGTTGGATATTTGGGTCGTGGATTATATTATAAGTGAGGTGCAAGCATAAAAAGTTAGGCCCATTTGGCAAAAAACGCAATTTTGAACCCATTTGACTTTTGGCAATTTTACAAAAACGGTCAACTTTGACAAGGCACATCTCATCCAATTTTGACCCTAGAGAGAGGCTCTTGGACTTTTTAGAAATCTTAGGATGTCCCCTAAGCAACACTTTTGGTCTCATCTTAATTGGGTCTTCCATGTTCATGTATGAAGCTTTGACCCAAAAGGTGTTTTTGTTGGCTTTTTAAAATGACTTATAATGTCAAAATTCATATATTTTTGTGAGTGCATATTTTGAACTTTTGGAATGAATATGGATTGTAGGTAATTGTATCCTCTTCAAAATGAGCTTTAGATGGAAAATTTATCATAAAGTATGAAGAAGTTATGCTTGGTTAAAGTTGGGTTGACTTTTCCTACAAAACCCTAATTTAGCAACTTTTGGGTTTTGATGAATTTGGAGCATCCCTTGAGGAATCATGATCAACCCTTGATCAAATGATGGATAACACTTCAAAATGATGATGTTGACCAAAAATATTTAAGTTTGACTGTATGTGGGCCACAATTGACTTTTGACCTAATATAGTCGATTCTCAAGCATCTGAGCAGTTGGCTGGGAAAACTTCTTGTGCAAGGCATGAAACTTGGCATGGATGATGTTGGGAACATATTAAGACCATGGAGAGCATAGGAGACATTTTTGGTCCTCTCATCTTGATGAAAAATGAAACCCTAATTTGAGGTATACTGCCTTAGGAGAGAGTTGGTCTAGTCAACTCTTGGACTTCCTTGAGCAACTTGGGGACCTCAATTGACATGTATTAAGTAAAATGAGAGGGAAAATTTTGGGGTACAACAACTTCCCCTGTTCAATCTTCTTAAACCTGAGGATGTAGATTGGCCCGTCTACTTTCGTGATCTGAAGGTGGAAGATGATTGAACACTAGAGTGCCCAGAAATTTGCACTTGCATGAAGTGATACATGATTTGTGATATCGGGAATGGGCTTATAGATTCCATTTGGAGGTTGAGGATTGAAGATTGTCGGAGATGGGCCTAAAGATGCCATCATGGATGCGACAGAGAATTGCAGGAGATGGGCTTAAAAATGCTATCTAGGGGATGTTGATTTCTTGTCTTAGGAGAAATAGAGTTTTAGGAGCTGCAGTTGTCCGTTACTCTACTGGGGAATAACTCCGGCTTGAGGAAGCGGAAGTGAAATGCATATCTGGTCAGGGTATATGTTGCACCGTGACTTGCTGGAGAACTGCGAAACCACTCATGTTTGATCGAGTCCCGGCCTTACAGTGTTGTGGACCTCTGCTTGGGGATAAGAGAGGGGGAACCTAGATAGTAAGGTTATGAGAAGAAACCTGGATAGTAGGGTTGCTTCAATATGAAATCCTGGATAGTAGGGCTGTGAGAAGGAACCTGGATAGTAGGGTTACTTCCATATGAAAGCCTGGACAATAGGGTTGTAAGAAGGAACCTGGATAGTAGGGTTACTTCGATATGAAAGCCTGGGTAGTATGTTAGATGGTGTGGCAAGTGATCGAGATGGGGGGTGAATAGATCACCTCTTCTTTTTCAAGGATTTAAAATTGTTTTATCAAAGAGAGTTGAAAGCAGCGAAAATCAATGTCCTGAATCAATTCCGTCTACTTTGAACCCACTACTAGAAAGCTTGACATATGAAAACTTTGTTGGATTTTTATTAAATGGAATGGATGAATATACAACTCAGAAATCTTGACGTTTCAATGCTCTTATCATAAAACAGAATTTCCAATGAATTTAGAAATATGATAGGAATTTTGTCAAACAATTGGCGTATGCTTGTATAATGATTTAATAGTGGTGGTTTGGTGAAAATGTTTGAGCCACTATGTTTATCATTAGACTGTAAAACTTAGCACACCAATTGGATTGCAAAATTATAGAATATGTAAAACTGTAAAGAGAAATAAAGAGAGAACGATACACATGCAGTTTGGTAAGGAAGTTCCCCACTGTCGTCCTCGCGTGTGGGTAAGTCTCCCTCTCAATTTCACAATCGAAACTGAGAACTTTTATATCAATATGCTGAATGTTTGATAGCAAGGTTACACTACACAGAAAGACAGAAATCCCTATGATCTTTTTCTTTTTGTAAGATCCACCACTTGATAAGAGCTGTATCAAGATTCCCTGCAAAGTCACCGAATGATCCTTCGCTTCCACGAACTGTTTGTTTAAAATCCTTCTGATTTCCAAACCCCTCACTACGGCTGAATCCGACTCGCGTGACCGTGACTGACAAAACCCTCAAGAACACACCTGTTCTTGAAGGACAAACCCTCTGGTTTATTTCTTGAAGCTTCCTCTTCAACTTTTAACTCAACTAGACTTCTTCAATACTCAGCTGAACGTTATCTCAAACCGCTTGATTCAATGCAACAAGGATGTTTGATTTTCTTTGTTGTTGTTGAATGTAAGATGGTTGAGAAGATGATGAAGATGAAGGAATCAAAAGCTCCTGGTTGCTCACAATTGTTTTGCACACAATCTTCTATGCTGCTATCTTGTATTCTGAAGAAATGCTTGCTTATATTTATAACAGAAAACGGTTAGTCAAAAAATAAAGTGCATGAGTCGATGCATGTTGGTCATGTGTCGACTCATGTTAGTTACATGTAACAGAATGAGTCGATACATTATGTTTTGAGTCGATACATAAACCTGTTATAGCATTTTACAGAACCAACACTTTTATAACCGTCGACACATAATGCGTATGTGTCGATACATACTGATTGTAAATTTAACTTTTGAATTTAAAACATAATATGAGTCGACACATGATATTATGTATCGATACATATAAGTTTCAAAATGTTTTCCAGGATCATCAGAATGTTTTGTGTCGATACATAATGCGTATGTGTCGATACATAATGATTGTATATTTAACTTTTGAATTTAAAACAAAGTATGAGTCGACACATGATATTATGTATTGATACATATAAGTTTCAAAATGTTTTCCAGGATCATCAGAATGTTTTATGTCGATACATAAGGTTTTGTGTCGATTCATACAAGTATTATAGGGGCATCAAAATATTATGTGTCGATGCATGAAATTTATGTATCGATGAATTTAGTTTTTAGATTTACATTCCATGATCATCAAAGAGTTATGTAGCGACTCATAAGCTTTTGTATCGATACATAATAGTTTTGAGATACAAGTCCAGGGACTTCAGAAAGCTATGTATCGATACAAAACTTAATGTGTCGACTCATAATGATGCATTATGAGAGAAATGTAATTTTGGATTATTCAAACATGTTATATTATATTTGCAATCATTCAAAATTAATCTATGAAGGGGTTGCTCACAAACTCCCCCTTTTTGATGATGGCAAATATCTGATGATGTGTCGTGAATAAAAAAAGCTTGCTCCCCCTGAGTTTGTGTATCTTCTTCATAATACAACACAATCTTCACTGACACACTCTTCTTCTCCCCCTTTGACCATATCAAAAAGAGAATAAGCAACATTTTTAAGAAACTCATCACATAGGAAAATTTATATACAATTTCAGCGGTTAATGGACTTGGCATTCACACAGAATGTTAGGCATAAAGTTATCAATAAGTGAGTAAATAGCAGAGTAAACATAAAGTAATCACGTTAAAGTAATGCATTGGCAGATAAAAAGTTAGATTACATAAGCACAATAAAATGTTTGAAAGAGACATTTATACAAGCAATTGAAAGAAACAAAATGATATGATGTAAATTGCATATGTCAAATTCAAATAATTTATGTAAAAGAGATATACGAAGACGTTTTCAGTGAACATTTAGATCAACTTATAGGTGATTGAGGGTGAAGATAGGAAAGATATTACCTCGTTTGATTAGATAAGTGAACACACGTACTAAAGCTGAAAAAGCACATCTTAACAGTATGGCGCGACATAGATATATTTCAATTACATATATGTTTAGGACAACACGTATGAGAGATCTAAAATCCCTAGTTCACGGCGGATGTTGAAGAAGAGGTCTGTTGCAAGTGGTTTTGTAAAGATGTCAGCAAGTTGATTTTTAGTATCAACATGCTCAAACGTAACATCCTCCTTTTTAACATGATCACATAGAAAGTGATGTCTAATTTCTATGTGTTTAGTACGTGAGTGTAAAACTGGATTCTTAGTGAGGTTTATAGCACTTGTATTGCCACATTTGATTGGAATACGTTTTAATTGAATATTGTAGTCTTGTAATTGTTGCTTCAGCCATAAGATCTGAGCACAACAGCTACTGGCTGCAACGTATTCAGCTTCAGCAGTTGACAAAGCAACATAAACTTGCTTTTTTCTATGCCAACTTATTAAAGAGTTTGAAAACAAGTGACATGTTCCACTAGTGCTTTTCCTATCTGATTTGCATCTAGCAAAATCAGAATCAGAGTAACCTACTAAACTGCAATCACTTCCCTTGGAATACCATAGCCCATACTTAGGTGTATTATTGAGATACCTAAGTATACGCTTGACAACTTTCAAGTGGGATTCCTTAGGATCCGATTGATATCGTGCACACATGCAAACACTAAACATGATGTCAGGCCTAGATGCTGTAAGATACAAGAGTGATCCGATCATACCACTATATTTCTTGACATCGACACTCTTACCGTGTTCATCCTTGTCTAAATTTCCGTTGGTAGGCATGGGAGTATCATTTGGTTTAGAGTTGTTCATCCCAAATCGTTTAAGCAACTCTTGGCAATATTTTGTTTGACATATAATTGTGCCTTCATTGAGCTGCTTTATTTGGAGACCGAGAAAGTAGTTTATCTCCCCCATGAGGCTCATCTCAAATTCACCCTGCATGATTTTGGAAAATTCCTCGACCAAGTGTAGATTAGTTGAACCAAAAATAATGTCATCTACGTATATTTGAACTAAAAGGATGTGCTTTCCTTTACGTTTAATGAAAAGAGTAGTGTCCACTTGACCTCTTGAATAGCCATGATCAAGTAGAAATTTACTAAGTCTTTCATACCAGACCCGAGGAGCCTGTTTAAGACCATATAAAGCTCGTTTTAATTTAAATACATGATCTGGATATTCGTTATTTTCAAAACCGGGAGGTTGTGAGACATACACTTCTTCATTTATGACTTCGTTAAGAAAGGCACTCTTTACATCCATTTGATAAAGCTTAAAATCTTTTGCACACGCATAAGCGAGCAAAAGACGTATAGCCTCAAGGCGAGCAACTGGAGCATAAGTCTCCTCATAATCAATGCCCTCCTCTTGGTTATACCCTTGTGCTACCAAGTGTGCTTTATTGCGGGTTATCATTCCGTTTTCATCAAGTTTATTTCTAAAAACCCATTTAGTGCCTATGATATGATGGTGTCGCGGACGAGGGACAAGTTCCTAAACGTCATTTCTTTTAAACTGATTTAGCTCATCATGCATGGCCATTAGCCAAAATTCATCAATCAAGGCCTATTTAGCATTCTTAGGTTCTACTTGTGAAACGAAAGCAAAATGATAACAAAAATTACTTACCTTGGAGCGAGTCATTACTCCTTTTGAGATGTCTCCCAATATGTTGTCAATGGGATTGTTTTTAGAGGACTTCCAAGCTAGTGGAAGATCATTTGATTCCATTTTCTCTTCTTCCTCATCTTTTGAAGGGCTTGTATCTTTTTATTTCTTATCATCAATTGTTTTGGATTGAACATTTTCTTCAACAATTTCTTTGAGTATATTTTCAGTAGATACACCTGCACCATCAAGAGAAATACCTTTTCAAACATGTTTCGGATAAGATTCATCAAAAGAGACATGAACTGACTCCTCAACTGTAAGTAGACGTTTATTGTATACCCTATATGTTTTGCTTGATTGTGAGTATTCGAGAAAGATACCTTCATCTGCTTTTGCATCAAATTTTCCAAGATTTTCTTTTCCATTATTTAAGACAAAACATTTGCAACCGAATACATGAAGATGTGACAAGTTTGGCTTTCTTCCTTTCAAGATTTCATAAGGTGTTTTATCCACAATTGGACGAATTAGTATTCTATTTAAAACATAGCAGGCTGTGCTAATTGCATCAGCCCAGAAATATTTTGGCAATCCACCTTTATTGAGCATTGTTCTTGCTAGCTCCTCTAAGACGCGATTTTTACGCTCCACAACTCCATTCTGTTGTGGAGTTCGAGGTGCTGAAAAATTATGCTCAATACCATGCTTGTCACAGTACTTATCAAAGAGATGGTTTTGAAATTCACCTCCATGATCACTTCGAATTGCAATTATTTTCAATTCCATTCTATTTTGAGATAGTTTTGCAAAACTCTTAAAAGCAGAAAAAGTTTCATTTTTGCTTTGAAGGAATATAGTCCAAGTAAATCTAGAGTAGTCGTCAACAATAACAAAACCATAATAATTTCCTCCTAAACTTTTTGTTCTAGAGGGTCCAAAAAGGTCCATGTGGAGAAGCTCAAGGGGTCGTGAAGTGGAAATCATGTTTTTGGATTTGAAAGAGACCCTTGTTTGCTTTCCCATTTGGCACGCATCACATAGGTGATCCTTTGTAAATTTTATCTTTGGAAGACCTACTACTAGATCCTTGGATACAACCTTATTAAGAAAATCAAAGTTAACATGCGCTAAGAGTCTATGCCAAAGCCATGAATCATCATTCAAGGTGACTAGACACTTGGTGCTTGTTAAGGATAGATCAAAAAGGTCAAGCATATAGATATTGTTTAATCTAATGCCCTTAAACACAATATCTTTTTCAGTATTTTCAGTTATGCAACAAGTATTTGTGAAGATAACTTTATAACCTTTGTCACATAATTGACTAATACTGAGCAAATTGTGTTTAAGCCCCTCTACTAAATGGACATTAGAAATAATAGTGATAGAGGGATTACCTACACTACCTTTACCGAGTATAGCTCTTTTGTTATTTTCTCCATAGGTAACAAATCCTTTCTTCTTTGCCTTGAAGTCAATGAAGAGCGATATGTCACCAGTCATATGCCTTGAACACCCGCTGTCTAAAAACCATCTTCTATCCATGGGTGTGAGGCATTTTTCCTGCAATATCAAAAGAGAGAGATAGGTACCCAATTTTTATTGGGTCCATGTGGGTAAGTGGTAACATGGTTGCCTTTAGGCCTCCATTGGTAAATGCCTTTAGGAACAAGGAACCTCCTAAACTTGCATTTTTCAATGGTATGTCCAAAGTGACAACGATAATGGCATAAACTATGATGATGATGTATTGTTTTACTTCTGCTCATTGTATCCTTTGGTAATTTTTTAACAAAAGAGTATTTTGAATATGGTGGATTTAATGTTTTCTTAAAAATTTTAGGATCGATTGCAAAAGTAACTTTGGGCTGTAAAGCTTTTTCTAATTTGGAATTAAAAGTCCTAACCTCTTGCTGCCAAATATGACAAACTTCACATTCCCTTATGGGAATACATCATGTAACATCCTTATCTTTTGAACTTTCTGCAATACTAGCTTTTAGACTTTTTAAGTCTTTTTCAGCTTTATAGACTTTACTCTCGAGAAATGAAAATATTTGTTTATCAGAAGATAATCTCTTAAAGGCATCTTCAGCTTTGTATTGTAGTTTTTCAAAAGATAACTTTAGTTCAGAAAAGGTCATAGAAGAAAATTTGTTAGGATATGCTTGTCTTACTTGTTTGTTGTGGTTGTCTTTATTGTTGTAGAATTGACTTTTTGTATGTGCCATCAGACATAAATTTTCACTTTCATCACTACAACTTAAATTGTCATCGTCTGATGAATCGCTGTCGCTTTCCCATGCAATATAAGCTCTTCTTTGTTTGTTGAACTTCTTTGGTAGAGCTTTTTCCTTATCATTTTTCATCTTTGGACATTCTGGTTTGTAGTGTCCAACTTTACCACAATTGTAACAAGGTCCTTTACCTCTTTTCTTTTTATTTTCTTCTTGCCTTGGTTCTTTGGATTGTTTTCGAAAGCTTATGAGATTCTTATATGAGTGCTTGATTCCATTCTTTCGGATAAATCTATTGTATCTCCGAACAAAAAGTCTCATTTCTTCATCATCAGAATTTTCATCACTAGTTGAGCCATTATCATCTCGCTCTTTGGTTGAGGAGTTAGAGCTAGAAGTCATTAGAGCTATTGACTTCTTCTCACCCTCCCTGTCTTTGTTCCTTTCTTTCTTACTCTGATTTTCGTATTTTTCAAGACTTTGCAATTCTTGTTGATGCTCTTCCAGCTTTCCAAACAGAGTTATAATGGTAAGCGTAGTGAGGTCATTTGCTTCCTTGATAGTTGTTACTTTAGGTTTCCATTCCCTACTAAGACATCTCATAATTTTATTAGTAGCAATTTCATTGGAAACAGGTTTTCCAAGTGCATTTAAATGACCCACAAGATATACGAATCTCTTCTGCATGTCAGAGACAAATTCTCCTTGCTTCATGTGAAAGAGCTCAAACTCTTGATTGAGTGTATTAATGCAGGATTGTTTAACTTCAGTTGTGCCTTCATGGGAAATTTCTAAAGCGCCCCACATTTCTTTAGCGGACGTGTAGTGAGACACCCTATAATACTCATCAACACCAAGTGCTGAGATCATCATATTTCTGCTTCTCCAATCGCACGACCATTTCTTTTCATCCATTTCATTCCATTGATCCTCAGGTTTAGGTACTATTGCACCTGTATCATTCCTCATGGTGATTTGAAAATGACCATTTTGAATGGCAGTCCATACATTCCTGTCAATGGAATTTATGTGTACTCGCATGGAGTCTTTCCAGTAGCCATAGTTTTCACCATTGAAAACAAGAGCTCTATTATTCGCCCCATTTGGTTCAAAGGCCATAGCGTTACGAGTAGATACAAAGCACCAACTAACCGGTGCTCTGATACCACTTGTTAGACGGTGTGGCAAGTGATCGAGAGGGGGGTGAATAGATCACCTCTTCTTTTTCAAGGATTTAAAATTGTTTTATCAAAGAGAGTTGAAAGCAGCGAAAATCAATGTTCTGAATCAATTCCGTCTACTTTGAACTGACTACTAGAAAGCTTGACATGTGAAAACTTTGTTGGATTTTTATTAAATGGAATGGATGAATATACAACTCAGAAATCTTGATGTTTCAATGCACTTATCATAAAACAGAATTTCCAATGAATTTAGAAATATGATAGGAATTTTGTCAAACAATTGGCGTATGCTTGTATAATGATTTAATAGTGGTGGTTTGGTGAAAATGTTTGAGCCACTATGTTTATTATTAGACTGTAAAACTTAGAATGCCAATTGGAATGCAAAATTGTAGAATATGTAAAACTGTAAAGAGAAAGAAAGAGAGAACGATACACAGGCAGTTTGGTAAGGAAGTTCCCCATTGTCGTCCTCGCGTGTGGGTACGTCTCCCTCTCAATTTCACAATTGAAACTGAGAACTTTTATATCAATATGCTGAATGTTTGATAGCAAGGTTACACTACACAGAAAGACAGAAATCCCTATGATCTTCTTCTTCTTGTAAGAACCACCACTTGATAAGAGCTGTATCAAGATTCCCTGCAAAGTCACCGAACGATCCATTTCCACGACCTATTTGTTTAAAATCCTTCCGATTTCCAAACCCCTCGCTACGGCTGAATCCGACTCGCGTGACTGTGACTGACAAAACCCTCAAGAACACACCCGTTCTTGAAGGACAAACCCTCTGCTTTATTTCTTGAAGCTTCCTCTTCAACCTTTAACTCAGCTAGACTTCTTCAATACTCAGGTGAACGTTATGTCAAACCGCCTGATTCAATGCAACAAGGATGCTTGATTTTCTTTGTTGTTGTTGAATGTAAGATGGTTGAGAAGATGATGAAGATGAAGGAATCAAAAGCTTCTGGTTGCTCACAATTGTTTTGCACACAATCTTCTATGCTGCTATCTTGTATTCTGAAGAAATGCTTGCTTATATTTATAACATAAAACTATTAGTCAAAAAAGAAAGTGCATGATTCGATGCATGTTGGTCATGTGGCGACTCATGTTAGTTACATGTAACAGGATGAGTCGATACATTATGTTTTGAGTCGATACAAAACCTGTTATAGCATTTTACAGAACCAACACTTTTATACACGTCGACACATAATGCGCATGTGTCGACACATACTGATTGTAAATTTAACTTTTGAATTTAAAACATAGTATGAGTCGACACATGATATTATGTATCGATACATATAAGTTTCAAAATGTTTTCTAGGATCATCAGAATGTTTTGTGTCGATACATAATGCGTATATGTCGATACATACTGATTGTATATTTAACTTTTGAATTTAAAACAAAGTATGAGTCGACACATGATATTATGTATCGATACATATAAGTTTCAAAATGTTTTCCAGGATCATCAGAATGTTTTGTGTCGATACATAAGGTTTTGTGTCGATTCATACAAGTATTACATGGGCATCAAAATATTATGTGTCGATGCATGAAATTTATGTATCGATGCATGTAGTTTTTAGATTTACATTCCAGGATCATCAAAGAGTTATGTATCGACTCATAAGCTTTTGTATCGATACATAATAGTTTTGAGATACAAGTCCAGGGACTTCAAAAAGCTATGTATCGATATAAAACTTGATGTGTCGACTCATAATGATGCATTATGAGAGAAATGTAATTTTGGCTTATTCAAACATGTTATATTATATTTGCAATCATTTAAAATCAATCTATGAAGGGGTTGCTCACATAGTAGGGCTGTGAGAAGGAACCTGGATAGTAGGGCTGTGGTAAGGAACCTGGATTGTAGGGTTACTTCGATATAAAAGCTTGGATAGTAGGGCTATAAGAAGGAACCTGGATAGAAGGGTTACTTCGATATGAGATCCTGGATAGTAGGGATGTGTGGAGGAACCTGGATAGTAGGGTTAGTTCAATATGAAAGCCTAGATAGTAGGGCTGTGAGAAGGAACCTGGATAGTAGGGTTACTTCGATATGAAATCTTGGATAGTAGGGCTGTGAAAAGGAACCTGGATAGTAGGGTGACTTCGATATGCAATCCTGGATAGTAGGGCTGTGAGAAAGAACCTGGATAGTAGGGTTACTTCGATATGAAAGCCTAGATAGTAGGGTTGTGAGAAGGAACCTGGATAGTAGGGTTACTTCGATATGAAATCCTAGATAGTAGGGCTGTGATAAGGAACCTGGATAGTAGGGTTACTTCGATATGAAAGCCTGGATAATAGGGCTATGAGAAGGAACCTGGATAGTAGGGTTACTTCGCTATGAAAGCGTGGATAGTAGGGCTGTGAGAAGGAACCTGGATAGTAGGGTTACTTCGATATGAAAGCCTGGATAATAGGGCTGTGAGAAGGAACCTGGATAGTAGGGTTACTTTAATATGAAAGCCTGGATAGTAGGGCCATGAGAAGGAACCTGGATAGTAGGGTTACTTCGATATGAAAGCCTGGATAATAGGTGTTGCACCCCAAAATTTACCCTCTTGATTTTGGCTTATGTTTCATCATGAATATCATATTGCATTGCATTCATACATTGTGATGGGGTCAAGGTACTTTGGTTATCAAGTCTTCCTCAAGCTCTAAAGGTTGGTTGCTTTGACAAGTTTCTCAAGAAGAATCTTATCATCTAAACCTCTGGATCTATCAAGCTCAAAAGTTATTGCATACCTCAAGATATTTTGCCCATCTCTTTGGATCATCAGAGGATTGAAGTTTGTGTTTGATCATAAGAAGGAATCACTCCTTTGATTCACCAGTCAAACTAGGGTTTTGCTTGATCAAGGCTATTGATCAATATGCAAGTCTTGATTTGGAAGCTACAACATCTCATTGGTATTTGGAAAGTCTTTATACAAGAAATTGGCCAAGATATTCAGAGGATTTGAAGTTTTAAAGATGATTCTTCACTCTCTTTTGAGGAATCAATCAAATTTAGGGTTTGGTCCAAGTTGAGGTAATTGGGGTCTAGATGAGCCAATTCATGAAGCATCATTATCTTGTCATCATTAGAATCAAATCTGATCAAGGAACCTCTCATGATACTCAGTGGAATTAAAGTTTTTGAAGCTTGATCAGCTATCTCCTAACACATGGTACAAAATTAGGGTTTTGGATTTAATCAGGATTTCTGACTTTTTCACCCAAACTTGTTTCCATGATTCACTACATGTTATTAAGCACTTATGATTGGAAAATTGAAGTTCAATTTGGATTGGAAATGATTCAATTGATCAAAAGGGGCAAAATGGTCATTTTGACCAAAGTCAGTAAAATCAGGAGTTGACTAAGTGGATTTTTGGTCAACCATCAATTTAAGCATCCTCTTTTCATATTCTATACCCAAATTCATCTTTGGATCATGAGAAATGGTGAATTTGAGTATAACTTGTTCAAGAAGTAACTTAAAATTTGAAAAAATTCTAAGTGCCAAGATGACTTCTTTTGCCCAAGCCACGCGCGTAATTTCATCAAACACTTGGCGTGCCATTTTGAAGAATCAATTTCTTCTGACTCAAGCCTCAATTTGAAAAATTAAAAAGTGCATTTTGAAGAGGGCTATGAAAGCTTCTCATTAAACTTGGAATCACTCAAATTGGTTTAAATTTGAGGAAGTTGTGATTTAAGGAAATTGGGTGGCAAAAGCGGATTTCTTGAAGGCGCATGGGCAGGCCAGCGCGCGCGCGCAGTCTTGGGCAAGATGGTTTGACTTGCCCAGGAATCCTAATGTCCACATCTCTTTCATTTCTCCACAATTTTTGATGAATCAAAGATCATTGTGAAGCTCATCTTATGAATTTTAATTGGCTCAAAGAAGTTTGGAAAATGCACGAGCCAATTTGAAATGGCCTCAGTTGGAAGTCAGCTGATTTTTGGTGTATGCTTGGCCATGGCAATTTTCAAGTTTTGGTTCAGTTTTGATTAAATCATTTTAGAGTCCACTTGCACATGCTTGGCACGATTTAGACACCTCATGTGCTTGCCAAAAAAGGCCAAGCCAGGTGCATACCTCATGCCTATCTCATTTTCACAATTTTGACAAAATGGGAAACTTCTCACTCAAGAAAATCAGTCCCATGTGCAAAAGAGGATAGCTCACTTCATCACGCTTTTTTCACTCACTCACACTCTCCTTTTGTTGCTCAAAACGACTGCAAGCTTGGCCTAAATGTCAAGCAAAACGCAAATGGCCATCACACTTGTTTTTGTTTGACAGAAAATTCGTTTTTGCCCTCCAACGACTCTCAGCTTGAATTACCACCCTAACCTCACTCAAAACACTCTATATAAGCCGCTCAAACTCTCCTTTCGCAGACACACGCACTGCATTGGAAGAAGCTCCTCAGAATTTTATCATTTTTCTTGCTCTGCAACTTGAATCGAGTAGCTCAATTCTCTTGATCCAGCCCTCATCTCTCTACTCAAACACCTACATTGAAGCACAAGGAAGCTATTTGGAAGGGTTTTTTGCTAGATTTCAGAGGCACCAAGTGAATTTATTTTTCACTTTTGAAGGTATGCTCACTGAATCTAAACTTTGATTTGAGCATGAATTGAAGTGTTTTGTGATGTGCATTGTGTGTATAACTGGCCAATCATTAGGATTGATGTATATTTGAGCTCTGATTCAAGCAGATTTGGTGAAATCGCGTTTCTGGTTTTTGAGACTTGATTTCTTGATCTATGCTTGATCTTTGAGTTTGATTCGAATTGCATGATGTTGTATGATATATCAGCTTTAATTTGAGCTTAATTTCATGGATTTTGATTGAGAATCGTGCTTGTTTGATGGATCTGAAGTGAGCATGTTGGAACTGATGGAAACAAGCATTTTGCCTAGGCTGGAGGTTGAAGATGATGCGTGGCATCATCTCATTGGCTTTGTTCTTGTTTTTTTGTATTTAAATTTTCATTGATTCTCTGATTTTATTTTCTTGATCAAAACTTGATGAAAAATTATGAAAAAATTCATGAAACTTAAAAATAATATTCCTGACCTTGTGTATTTTTTTGATAATTTTTGAAAATGTTTTGATTGGTTTAAAAATTAATGAGTTTAATTAATTATTTGTTTAGTGTTTATTTTTATTTTAATATTTCTTTGATTTGAAAAATTCCACAAAAAATATTTTGGACTCATAAAATAATGTAGAATTTGATTCTGAAATGTTTTTAGCATTTTTTTTCTAGTTTTGATTATGAATGTAATGTGAGAAGTTTATTTTGAATTTTTGCTTTATAATTTTCATTTTAATACTTCCATTAATTCAAAAATCGTCAAAAAAATTATGCAAGCTTGTTCTGAATCATAGAATCTGAATATATTTCTATTTTAACCTTTTTGTGACTTTTTGCTAGGATTTGCATTTTTTGCCTTTAAATAATAGTTTAATTGTTATTTGTTTGTTTTTTTTTTATTTTAATATTTCCATTAATTCAAAAATTCCAAAAAAAATCAGAGATGTGTGTTGTTAGTTCTAATATTTGAATATAATTTTGGTTGGACATTTTTCTAACTTTTGTTTAGAATTTAGTTTGAGATGAGATTATTGGATTAATTGATTAATTGTTTGAATTTAATTTTATTTGACTTTTCCTTAATTCAAAAAATGTGAAAAAATATGTATTATGACATTTAGGGTTTCTTGGTAATTGGTATGATCTTGGTTTGATTTGTTTGAATGTTGATCTTACTTAATTAATAATTAAGATTAAAAGTCAAAAATTAGGGTTTTGTTGCTTTTTGTGCAAGTTTCTTTTTTTCAAAACCATTATGCCCTGGATTTCCAATAGAATTCAAGTTTTGATTAGGGTTCATGAATGTGTTGAGGATCTGAAAACCATTTTTCTTGAATTATTTGACTTGGTTTGACATTTTTCCACAAATTATTTTGAAAACTTGTCTAGTTTGGTAGTTTTCCCAACTAGTTTTGAACTTTGGGCTTTATTTGATCCCCTCCTCAATCATTCATGAACTTAAGACTTGCTTTCTGGCTTCTACACACTTCAAAGATGCTAATAAGTTTTTGGTTTGATTTATTGATCCTTGTTTCTATTTTTGATATATTTTTGAAGTGAAGGTACCCAATTATTGTTGCATATCTTGTTGCAATTTGATTGATGGCCAATGAACTTGAGTGAGGCCTATAATTGGACACCTAATGATCATGTTGATTTTGATTATCCATAATAACTCAAGTCATTTCACTTAATGTCCCATGTTTGAATGTTTGAACCTTTTTGAAGCATTATGTGGGCTTCATCTTCTATTGTGCTTGTGAGCTGTGGTTAAATTATTTGAGAATGGTTGAAATGTGTTTGCTACTGACCTACATGGTCTTTGATTGTATTCTTCTCAAGCTCCCATGATCCTTGATTTATATTCAATTGTCAATTCAATATGGTGATAGAAAGGAGAAACATTCCTCTGATTCTTTTGACCTAATTGTGCATCTGCCTGTTTCTTTTCTGTCTACCATACCTAATGATCTGATAATTGTTATCATATTTTCCTCACTTCATCATGTTTCACCCATCCCTTATGTGAGTCATCATTCACTTTATGGAATATTAACTTGGTTGTTGAATGTGCGAGGTACTTTGAGAAAAGTTTTCCAGTTTTGATTTGGGGCTATTGTGTTTCACTTTATTTGTGGAACACAATTTATTATATTGGCACTACTATTGTGCTTGGCATGTTTGATGGTTTATGCAGGATATATACATGTGATTTTGAATGCTATACATTGCCCATGGGATCTGTTCATATATGATAATCTCATTACTTACATCCTGATGGCGTAATTTTTGACTTGATTTGTCTACTGATACCAGCTTGCTTGAAGCTCTCTGGGTTTCTTTTATTCTTGCTCAATTGTTATGGATAGTTATCCATTTGGTATTGTACTATTTCCTTTCTTCCATTTTCAGTTTGCATAGTTCTCTGATTGCATGATGGGACCTCTGTTGCTGATATATGTCAGGAGGCCCTCTGGTTTTTGTCTGATACATGTGTTGTGTTTGCTTTTGATTGATGAGTCACTCAATTTAGAAATTGAGATCACGAATTCGCTCTCATTGCATGTTCCCTATAGGATGATTATTGCTTTTCTTCTTTAATTGTTGATCGATGAGTCACTCAATTTAGAAATTGAGATCACGACTTCGCTCTCAGTGCATGTTCCCTATAGGATAGTTTTGTTAAGCTTCCTTTAACATGTTGATTAAGGTAGGGTTTTCCTTTATCCTCAACCTTAGGGTCAACCATTGTATGATAACACTAGGGATAGTGCTAGGCTAGTTTCCCTTAGTTGTTTTTCCTTCTTTTGTATTTTGCATCCTAAAATAAAAAAACTGTTTTCTTGGCAAATCATAAAATACCTCTAATAAACTCAAACCCTTCTTCAAAGTAAAAGATACAAATCAATCTTATTTGTTTGTGTGCCTCTTGGTTTTGATTCCTTATTGTGATCGGTGGAAATAGAATTGACTGTTTTGGAATGCTGGTTCGCGAAATGTCGCGGTAAGCAAGAGTCGCCACCGTCTTTTTTGTTCTCCAACAAGGAAAGGACAAAAGCACAACAAAATTCCTTTTCGAGATGTTTCTCGGTTCGGGAGGTAGATTATAGAAAGGGAAGGTGTTAGCACCCTTTCTATCCATGGTTATCCACGGGCTCTTAGGTACTTGCTCACTATGTTTTCAAAAGAGTTTTGCTTTTCTTGTGTTTGTGGGTTTTGAAAAAAGTTTGTTTGAAAACTTCGTTTTGACTCTTGTATCAGTCCTCAAGAGTGTATGAAGTGTTTGTTTGAAAACCTTTGTCAGAAAAGTGTAAGTGCGAAAAGTTGTTTTTGTTTTGAAAGAACAAGTACCTTAGAACCTCTACCTACTCAAGAGGAATTAAGCTGTGTAAATGTCCTTTAGACAGTACTATCCCACTATTGAGAAGTAGGTAGCACCGTCGTTGGAGTTATTCGGGTCAATTCGATTATAGGGACATGTGTGGTCACCAAAGCAATAGTAGGACACCTTAGCGGTAACCCTAATGTCCTAGATCCTTTTTTTATCCGAGGCAACCGTTTCGAGGAAACTTGGATCTTTAGACAGGAGGGCGACCTCTAAAACACCCTATACTCGATGATCACGTCGAGGCAACCAAGTGAGGCGTACCCTAGGAGTGGCATGTGCGAGTGTGTCAGGATTCAGTTAAATTATCTTTGCACATATTATGGTGAACTACGTTTTTATTTTAATTTGAGAACAAGTCTTGTCATGCATAGCAGTTAATAGTTGCGGAAAATAAATTGCGGAAAGTAAATCTACGCTATTACAAGGCGTCGGGTATTTACATCGCCAAAAACAAACCCTTGGAAAATAAATGCGAGAAAATAAAGAAAGCGATAAAAAGGTCCTAATTATCTATTACACCCTCGGAGCAATTACATAAATATAATCAAAAAAATAATATGCGCGCGATAAAGTTGAATCGGAGAAGTCCTTAGGGTTTTGACCCTTTTTGAGAAAAGAATGAATTTTTGGTTATTTTGCATGAAATTAAACCTAAAACTAATTAGTTAATTAAAAGAAATATTTTTTTTTGAGTTTTTTTATGTGTTAATGAAATAAAAGAAAAGAAATTAAAAGTTGTCAAAACCTAATTCTACAAGGATTTTATTTATTGCAAAAAATTTAAAGTTAACCTAATTAAAACTAAGTTAGTTAATTAGAATTTATTTACAAAAATAATAAAGGGTGAAATTAATAAATAATAATAATAAATAATATTTTAGGTTTTCTGATTTTATTATGAAAATAATTAATTATGTTAATTAAATAATAATAATAATAATTAATAAAAAGATTAAATAAATAAATAGAAAATATAAAGAGAAAAAGGAAAAGAACCCAGGGGGGTGTTGGCCAGCTTTGGAGGTTTGTTAGAAATTCTGGCCCATTAATCTCTCAAGCATGTCTGACTTCTGGGATCGTCCAGGGCGTTGGTTGACTGGGAGTATGGTAGTCACTCATCTTTGGCCTTCAGATCTGCTTTGCAAGCCACTTGGCGCTTGGATGTTTGATATGCATGGTGGGTATCCTTTTGGAAAGCTACACAAGAACATATTAAGAAAAATAGCATAAGTGTTTGGGTGGATCTGGGATTCGAACCCAGGTCCCAATGATTCCAAGACAGCACATCAACCACCAAGCCATTTGCACGCGTTTGTTATAAGGACAATAAGCAAGTATAATATATAAAACAATTAAATATGCTGTACAAACAAATAAACGCGCGCCCTTTTTCAAACGGACCAATGATGTATCAACACCTAGTCATCTTCTTCCTTTGTACCTGTAAAAACAAATCAGATAGCGGGGGTTTTTAACCCCCACAATATGTAATGACGAATAATAGCGATTAGGGCTGCGCTTAACATAAATATTTCGCGAATAGTCCAATGTGTTCGTCTGGTTCTCACGAGTTCAGTCACGGGTCTCTCAAGGCTTAATTTTTCCTGTACTGCAAAGCCCTAATTTGAAAGCTTATGAACCCTAAAATTCATCAATGGCATCTTTTGATTCTGTGCGTTTTAATCCAATTAAACTATGCCAATAGCTTCCTGTGGTCTCTAACAACACAAATCAAACAAGAAATCATATCAAATTCTTATGAATCATGAGTTACGATTATGAAAAAAAAGTGGCAAACCGTGAGTCTGTTCTTGAGGATTTCTTGAGCTTTAAGGCCTGGTTTTGATTGCTACACGTTCCTGGGATCCCCTGCAGTGTATTAGAATCAATAAAAGTTCTTGAATTGGCCTGGAATATAGAAAACAGTTTTCAAGTTTTCTTGAATTTTTCAATATGCTTATGGCTTTGTCTGCAGAGATTTCACGTGTGCATGATTAGGGTTGGCTTATGTATATATAGGAGACTGAAATTAGGTTAAAATCTTGCACCAAAATCCATTGGAATGATGATTCAATATTTGATTGGAAATCACATCTTTTTGAATCTTTTTGATTGAAGAAAGTTGCCAATTTGAGAGATATTTGCATCCTTGATTGGTACACGAAATTGCCAGCCTTTTTAGGTCATTCTTGCTTCACAAAAAGATTGAAAAATCAAATCTTTGTATTTCCTTCAATTTAAATTAATTAAATGAATTAATATTGATTAAAAATCCAATTAATTAATAAAAAATAAGAAAATAAATTTAATTAAGCTTGATGGGTCGTGCATAGGCCATGGATAAAGTTTCAAGAAGAAATTTGAGGCCCATTAGCAAAAATAAGGTGTTTTGAGCAAAGTTGACTTTTGCAAATTCACAAATATTTCCCAACTTCTCCAATGCATATCTTGCTCAATTTTGATCATATGAACATGTTCTTGGACATTTTGGAAAGGTCTTGAAGTCCTCTAACCAATTCCTTTGGTCCCATGTAATTTGGATTTACCAATCTCAAGTTATGGTCTTTGACTTAATGTGTACTTTTGTTGACTTTTGAAATTGACCTATAATGTAGAAATTGATAACTTTTTGTGAGAGCATTTCTTGGACTTGATGTGTGAAGATGGATTGTAGGAAATTGTATCCCCTTAAAAATGAGCATTGGATGGAATTTTTCTGATGAGCCATGAAAAAGTTATGCCCTGGTCAAGATACAATTGACTTTTTCTGTTGTCCAAAAATAGTAACTTTTGCATCCTTGATGATTTTTGAGCCATTCTTGTGGAATCATGATCAAGATTTGATCAAATGATGATTGTGGCCTCAAAATAAGATGTTGACCAAAAATTATGACTTTTGACTGCAAAATGACCATTTTGCCTCTGCAGTTGACTGTGGTTCAAATGAAGCTTTTGACTGTGCAACTTGGGACTGTGAGTCTTGAAACTTGGCATGTAGGTGCTTGAGAATGTATATAGGCCTATGAGACTTGATTGAACCATTGAAAACCTCAAATTCATTGAAGGAACCAAAACCCTAATTTCAGTTGGCTTAGGAGGTGGTTTGGCTGTGCAATCCTTGAGCAAACTTGAACCATTTGAAGATGATTCTTGACAAACCTTGAAGAATATGGGAGGGAAAATTTTGGGGTACAACAGTTGCCCCTGTTTAATTTTCTTAAACCTAAGGATGTAGATTGGCTTGCGTGCCATTCGTGATCCGAAGGTGGAAGATGATTGAACACTAGAGTGCCCATAAATTTGCACTCGCATGGTGTGGTATCAGCAAGGTGATGTCGAAAATGGGCTTACAGATGCCATTTGGAGAGATGATGGTTAGAAGGATGGGCTTATAGATGCCATCTGGAGATATGACAGAATCTTGTCGGGGATGGGCTTATAAATGCCATCTGGAAATGTAATGGATAGTTGTGGAGATGGGCTTAATGATGCCATCGAGAAATGTTTGTTGGATTGTAACTTAGTAGGTTGAAAGAAGGATCTTGTGTAGGGTTGCTTCATGATGGTCAAGTAGATAGTTGTCCTGTCTGGTTTCAGGTATAGATCTCTGACTTGAGAAAGAAAGATTGTCTCCCCGGCTTGCTACAGGTATTGATCTTCAGTCTCTTCATGTATATACTTTCCTGTCTGGTTTCAAGTATAGATCTACAATCAGTTCATATAGGTGGTTTTCCTATCTGGTTTCAGGTATTAACCTATAATTAGTCGTCCACATATATTTCCTGGCCTGTTACAGGTGTTGATCTGGAACTTAAAAAAAGTTGGTCGAGATAGCTTTCCTGGCTGGATACAGGTGTAGATCTCTGACCTGAGAATGAAAGATAATTTCCTGGCTTGTTACAGTTGTTGATCTTCAATCTCTTCATGCAGATACTTTTCTGGCTAGTTACAGGTATAGATCTACAATCAATCGCTCACAGATATTTCCTGGCTAGATACAGGTGTTAATCCGGAACTTAAAAAAGGTTGGTCGAGATAGCTTTCCTGGCTGGATACAGGTGTAGATCTCTGACCTGAGAGTGAAAGATAATTTCCTGGCCTGTTACAGGTGTTGATCTTTAATCTCTTCATGCAGATACTTTCCTGGCTAGTTACAGGTATAGATCTACAATCAATCGCTCACAGATATTTCCTGGCTAGATACAAGTGTTGATCCGAAACTTAAAAAAGGTTGGTCGAGATAGCTTTCCTGTCTGGATACAGGTGTAGATCTCTGACCTGAGAAAGAAAGATAATTTCCTGGCCTGTTACAGGTGTTGATCTTCAATCTCTTCATGCAGATACTTTCCTGGCTAGTTACAGGTATAGATCTACAATCAATCGCTCACAGATATTTCCTGGCTAGATACAGGTGTTGATCCGGAACTTAAAAAAGGTTGGTCGAGATAGCTTTCCTGGATGGATACATGTGTAGATCTCTGACCTGAGAGTGAAAGATAATTTCCTGGCCTGTTACAGGTGTTGATCTTCAATCTCTTCATGCAGACACTTTCCTGGCTAGTTACAGGTATAGATCTACAATCAATCGCTCACAGATATTTCCTGGCTAGATACAGGTGTTGATCCGGAACTTAAAAAAGGTTGGTCGAGATAGCTTTCCTGGCTGGATACAGGTGTAGATCTCTGACCTGAGAAAGAAAGATAATTTCCTGGCCTGTTACAGGTGTTGATCTTCAATCTCTTCATGCAGATACTTTCCTGGCTAGTTACAGGTATAGATCTACAATCAATCGCTCACAGATATTTCCTGGCTAGATACAGGTGTTGATCTGGAACTTCGAAGGTTGATGGTAATCATCTTTTGATTGACCTTTTCTTGAAAAGGCAAAACATTAGTTGTATGCAATGTCATGATGTATGAAATGCATGATGTCATGATGTTCTCAAAATAAATGAGATCGTGTCGTATGCACTTTATCATGTATGTAAATAGGAGGTATGAGATGTGATATGTTTATGAATGTATTTTCGTCCGGGAAAATAAATCCTTGACAAATGTCGGGAGCTTGTTAAATCCTGGGCTGATGTTGAAGAGTAGAGTTCTTCGTTTCCGCTGGGGATGATGAACGAAGATGATTGCAAGAATAAACCGGTAGGAGAAGACCACTCCGTTAGGGAATAAACCTGGTGAAGAGATTACTCTGCGGGGAATTACTCTGTGGGAAGAGATGCTTCGCTGAGATTTTAACGATAACTCCGCTGGGGATTCCGTTGATAAGCTCTGTTGGGGAACTTGATGAACTCCGCTGGGGATAGGAAGAACTTCGCTGAGGACGATCTTTCCATTGCAATTTTCTGAGGATAACCCAGTTAGACTTGGTGGGGGATAACCTTCTGAATATGGCTGAGGAGATGCATTTGTACTCTGCAGGGGATAAACTTCCAGAATCTACTGGGTAAGATGATTAAATTCTCCTGGGGAAACTTTTGGACTGTACTGGGGAAATGGCTCCACTGGGGTATCTGTATTCCGCCGGGGAACAATCTTATATTTCTGTCGAGGAATGTTAAGACTGTCGGGGATGCTTGCTGAGGAGTATTTGTATACTCTGCTAGGGAATATTAAGATCTACTGGGGATACCCAACTTTTTAGGGCTGATGGTAGACCAACTCTGCTTGGGGAGAGTATTGCTGATTTGCAGGTGATACTGTGCCTCTTTAGGGATGATGGGAGACCATCTCTGCTTGGGGAGAGTATGGCTGAATCGTGTCTTACTCTGCGGGGAGTGAAGGTATCTTGGTCATATTCTTCAGTTGAACTTACCTTGGTACCTCGGTGGACAAAGCAACTAGATCGCTTAGACAATTCTTATTGCCCCTGTTTCTGATGTCACCTGTAATTAGTCCTTTGTTTTGCATGCAAATATTTGTGATCAGCAATTAATGTCAAATGCATATATCAAAAATGAACATTGGACGTTCTTTGCAAAACAAAACAGATAAAGGAAAAACAATTGGCAATTTTGCTGGACAATGAACTTGTATAGATTTTGAAGTTTTCATGTAAATAGGCGTTTTGTATACAAGAGGCTGACGTCCTAGTAAGAGGACGCCGCCGAACAAAATAGAGTTTATACAATTTGTGAAAAGGAAACAAAACAGCTATGTGAAAAATCCCACTGGGTTCCAACTCTGCTATCGCCTTTATGTCTTCAAGCGTCTCATCACTTTGTTGCTTAGTTGGAGATGAAGCTGATTGATTGGTGCCGTCTGAGCCTGATAGTTGATACCGAAGTCTGGATGCAGGGTGATCCAATGAGACATAGTATTACGCTTATCCCTAACTTTTGCCTGGACCGCCTTTTCGGGTTTTCAGTCCACCGGGATACCCATTTTTGCCCAAGCCGCCTTTTCAGGTTTTCGACTTGCCGGGTGTACAGTTTTTTCCCCCATTTTCATCCCTTATTTTTGCCCGAACCCTTTTGGTTCTCCGGGAAGCCCTTATTTTTGCCTAGGCCAGTCGACCTAGCGGGTCTTTAATCATGCGTAGTATCTTTTTACTATGTCTGCATTGGCGGGGTGAGGAAGGTCGTCACCATCCATGGTGGTTAATATCATTGCTCCTCCTGAGAAGATGTTTTTAACCACAAATGGCCCTTCGTACGTAGGGATCCATTTGCCCTTGGGATCACCTTGAGGTAGAATGATGCGCTTGATTACCAGGTCTCCGACTTGATACTCTTGTCGTCTGACTTTCTTGTTAAATGCCTTGATCATCCATTTTTGGTACGTCTGACCATGGAAAATAGCAGTGAGTCTCTTTTCGTCAATTAGGTTTAATTGATCAAGCCGAGTCTGGATCCAGTCATCTTCGCTCAAACCTGCATCCTTCATTATCCGGAGAGAGGGTATCTGAACTTCGATGGGTAAGATTGCCTCCATGCCGTATACCAAGGAATAGGGAGTTGCCCCTATTGACGTCCGTGCTGAGGTACGGTATCCATGAAGAGCAAATGGTAACATCTCGTGCCAATCCTTGTAGGTCACTGTCATCTTCTGCACAATCTTCTTGATGTTCTTATTAGCCGCTTCTACAACCCCATTCATCTTCGACCGGTAGGGAGAAGAGTTGTGGTGCTGTATCTTGAATTACTCGCAGAGCTCAGTGATCATCTTGTTGTTAAGATTGGTACCATTATCCGTAATGATCCTCTCCGGTACACCGTAGCGACAGATCAGGTTGTGCCGAATGAACCGTGCCACGACGTTCTTGGTTATGGTAGCAAAGGAAGCTGCTTCAACCCACTTCGTAAAGTAATCAATCGCTACCAGGATGAAACGATTCCCGTTGGATGCCGTAGGTCTGATCTCGCCGATCATATCAATGCCCCACATTGCAAAAGGCCAAGGTGCTGTCAAGACGTTCAAAGGAACCAGAGGAATGTGCACCTTATCAGCGTAGACCTGGCACTTGTGACATGTCCGAGAATGTTGATAACAGTCGGCTTCAATTATGGACCAGTAATATCCTGCCCGAAGGATTTTCTTTGCCATGGTATGTCCACTAGAATGTGTTCCAAAGGTACCTTCATGCAGCTCTGCCATGATCCTTTCCGCTTCAGTTTTATCCACACAACACAGTAAGGTTGAATCATGGTTTCGTTTGTAGAGAATGTCATTACTGAGGAAGAACTTTTCCGCGAACCTTCTCAGGAACTTATTATCATTAACAGATGCACCCTCGGGTTATTCTTGAGCTTCGAGGTACCTCTTTACTTCGTGATACCAAGGCTTTTATGTTACCTCTTTGGTCTCAAGATCGCAGCAATGTGCAGGTTCATCCAATTTCCAAATAATGATCCGGGGAGCCTCGTTGTCCCACTTGACTTTGAACATAGAATACATCATAGCCAGCGCATCCGCCAACTGATTCTCCTCTCTGGGGAAGTGTTCAAAGGTTATCTCCTCGAAATGGGGGATCAATGTCAACACATACTCCTTGTAAGGGATAAGATTTGGGTGTTTCGTATCCCACTCGCCTTTGATCTGAATGATCACGAGAGCGGAATCTCCGAAGACACTCAGAAACTTGATCCTTAGGTCAATTGCAACCCGAAGACCCATGATGCATGCTTCATACTCCGCCATGTTGTTGGTGCAGTTGAAACATAGTCGGGCGGTAAGTGGAGTATGAGAGCGTTTTGGAGATATGATCACAGCGCCAATACCGTTACCCAAAGCGTTTGAGGCTCCATCAAAGTGCATAGACCATCGGGATCCCTCCTCAGGTCCTTCATCCGGTCCAGGTACTTCACAATCAGTCACTACCATGATATTCTCGTTTGGAAATTCAAAGTTCATAGATTGGTAGTCATCCACTACTTGTTGTGCCAAATGGTCTGCCAACACACTTCCCTTGATTTCTTTTTGAGTCGTGTACTGGATGTCATATTCAGTCAAGATCATCTGCCATCTTTCTATTCTTCCGGACAAGGCAGGCTTTTCGAAGATGTACTTGATTGGATCCATTTTTGAAATCAATAGCGTAGTGTGAGTCAACATATACTGTCTCAGCCGGCGAGCAGCCCATACCAAAGCGCAGCAAGTTTTCTCGAGCAGTGAGTATCGGGTCTCACAGTCGGTAAACTTTTTGCTAAGGTAATAAATGGCGTGCTCTTTTCGGCCAGACTCGTCATGCTGGCCCATCACGCACCCCATTGAGCTGTCCAGTACTGTCAAGTATAAGATTAGAGGTCTCCCTTCAACTGGTGGCATAAGAATGGGTGGCTCTTGGAGGTACTCTTTGATTCTTTCGAAAGCGGCCTGACATTCATCGTTCCAACGTACTACTTGATCTTTCTTCAGTAGCTTGAAGATTGGTTCACAGGTAGCAGTTAGATGTGAGATGAATCGGGCAATGTAGTTCAGCCGTCCTATAAAGCCTCTGACTTCTTTCTCTGTCTTGGGAATTGGCATCTCTTGGATGGCTTTCACTTTGGCAGGGTCCACTTGAATACCTTTGTCGCTCACGACGAAACCTAGTAGCTTTCCAGATCTCACCCCGAAGGTGCACTTGTTCGGATTTAGTCTCAGCTTGTACAACTTCAACCGGTCAAAGATCTTCTGTAGATGGTCAAGGTGTTCCTCCTCAGTTTGGGACCTTGCAATCATATCATCGACATATACTTGAATCTCATGATGGATCATGTCATGAAACAAAGCAACCATGGCACGTTGGTAGCCAGCATTTTTCAACCCAAAAGGCATGACCTTGTAACAGAAGGTGCCCCATTGAGTAACAAAAGTGGTCTTCTCCATGTCTTCAGGAGCCATCTTGATTTGATTATAACCGGAGAAACCGTCCATGAAGGAGAATACCTTATGCTGAGCAGTGTTGTCAACCAGAACGTCGATGTGAGGCAGAGGGAAGTCGTCCTTAGGGCTTGCCCTGTTCAAATCCATGTAATCAACACACATTATGACCTTACCATCTTTCTTCGGCACTGGAACCACGTTGGCGACCCACTGAGGGTAAGAAGTTACTGCTAGAAAACCGGCATCAAATTGTTTCATAACCTCAACTTTGATTTTCTCGGACATCTCTGGACGCATACGGCGAACCTTCTTTTTACCGGAGGACAGTCTTCCTTGGTAGGCAGGTGATGAACCACAATGTCAGTATCCAACCCAGGCATATCTTCGTAAGACCAGGCAAAGATTTCCACGTAGTCATGCAGCATCTCAATCAACCGTTGTTTCACACTAGACTCCAGATTGGCACCAATCTTGACTTCCTTTTTTTCTGTCTCAGTACCCAAATTTACCGTTTCCACTGGCTCTTCATGTGGCTGAATGACCCTCTCTTCCTGGAGTAGCAGTCTTGCAAGCTCACCAGGCACTTCGCAATCATCTTCACCTTCGTCTTCGGCTAAGTTGATCGGATTTTCGAAGTCATAACTGGCAGTAGCAGAGTCGTTACCAGTGAGATCCAGAGTGGATTAGAACCTGTATATGTGAGTGTGTGTAAATATAGTTGTTTTGCAATATATAATAAAGAAAGACAAGGAGCGCAAGATTTGAAATGCAAAAAAAAACTTCCAATGCTTTTACTAATGATATATGAAAATGACACACAAAAGCCCTCACACATGAAGCCACGGCGCCCCGGGTAAGACACCGGGCCATAAAGTTTCAAATTATTGTCTGTTATAAATTCAAAACAAAGGAGTTCATTACTGAGTGACAAAAGTAATAGGTATGAAGTCTTTCGCAGTCCAGTTGCTCGGTCCACCGTTGGTCGTTGGGTAGATCCAACTGTCGAATTCAAATTCCTCCACGTCGTCTTCAATAGAATTTACTCCCGAGTTGCTGATGAACACAAGAGGTATTCCAATCCTTGCACGACGAACAGCCCTCTGAGCTTCTGCAGTGAAACCCAAACTAAACTTGTCAGTCTTCTGAGTGAAATCAGGAAGTCGGCCCCAGTTTGCACACTCACCCTTCTCAATAACAGCCCGGGCATCCTTTAAGGAAGCCATCTTCAAAGGAGAATTTTCGATCACAGACTCTGCTGATGCCAGTTTCGGAGGAACCTCTTCAAAGTGTTGAAAGGGGGTCTCAATGAACTCCCCATCCATCTCTATGTACCGGAACGAGTTGAGGTGGCTGACCATGTACTCTTCCTCCTCCTGCACTGTCACAATCTTCCCTCTGACCGGGTATTTCAGCTTCTGATGCAATGTGGAGGTCACAGCTCTAGCTTTATGGATCCATGGACGACCCAGAAAACAAGAATAGGATGGCCGAATGTCCATCACATAGAATGTAGAATCAAAGACCTGAGAACCAACCCTGATTGGAATATTAACCTGACCATGCACCATCCTTTTAGACCCATCAAAGGCCCGGACAACAATGTTACTAGGCTTCAGCTCCAAACCCTCGCAATCCAGCCTGTCTAGAGCTTTCTTGGGCAATATGTTCAATGAGGATCCAGTGTCAACCAACACATGGGCAAGAGTAGTGCCTCTGCATTCAATGGAGACATGCAGGGCATCATTATGGTTCTTCCCTTTGGCAGTCAGATCAGCGTCGGAGAAACCCAAACCATTATCAGCAGTTAAATTGGCCACACAATCGGTAAATTGATCAGCTGATGTCTCTTGTGGCACGTGGGACGTCTTCAGGAAGGTAATCAGAGCCTTGGCATGGGCCTCTGAACATAACAACAGTGATAACATAGAAATCTTTGATGGGGTGTGCCCCAACTGCTCAACTACATTGAAATCACTCTTCTTGATAATCTTAAGGATCTCTTCTATCTCCTGCTTGGAAGCTTAAACATTGGTCGTCTTCGGTGCCTCCGTCTGGGCAGCCATATCAGTAGCGATCCCTTTTCCCCGAGCGTCAGATGACTCGGCAGCAGGGGTAGAAATAGGAACTTGGTTAGGAGGAGAAATAGGCACACTTGCAGGAGTGATGACAAGGGGTCTCTGGATAGCTGGTGGCGCAATATCTGGTGAGAAAAGTCTACCAATGCGGGTGACTTTGGCAGGCCCGGTGATGTTGCTGACGCCGGTACTAGTATCAAACTCTTGTTTTAATCCAAAAACATAAACATCTTCCCCATAGTGCCAAGGGACAGCTTTGTCAGATGTATAGGGGATGGGCCCCGGAACAGTGATGATTATGGGTGCAATCTTCTGAGCAGGCATGATTTTGACAGGCTTCTTTGAGGGAGCCTTAGGAGAGTTGTTGAAAATGGTAACAATGGACACTTCTTCAGTAGGGGTAGCAGGAACAACAATCTTTTCAAACAGGATCTCTTTATTATCCATCAGGTTTTGGATACCTGACTTCAAAGATGGACAGCCAACAGGTGAAATAGAACATAGATGGCAACCTTTACTACATCCCGGAAATAAACCGGCTAGCAACAGGTTCCTCTTGACGGTCAATAGCGGAGTAACAATATCATCCACAGAGGCTACATACAGGTCTTCCTCTACAGCATTCACTCCATGCTTGGGCATGGGAGCAGTCACAACATTGGGCCTTTCGGGCACCTCGAACTCTATCTCTTTAGCATCAATAAGGTCCTAAACCTTATTCTTCAGAGCCCAACAATCATCCGTAGTATGCCCCGGGCTGTCAGAGTGATAAGCGCAGCGGGCGTTAGGATTGTACTTTGGAGATATTGTGTTTACCACCTTCGGAACTTCTTTTATAGTTACCAGATTGGTTGTCAGTAACTGCGGTAATATTTGGGACAAGGTCATGCTGAGTCGAGTAAACTGCCTTCTGGGTCTCTCACCCCTTGGTTGGTTGTGATGCTGAGGAGCAGTAGCAGGCTTTGAAATTACCACCGTGTTGACGGCTTGGCGGCGTTCCGGTTTATTCTGTCTCCTTGAACCATAGACAACACTATATTCCTTCTTGAAGGGCTTCTTCTCAGTGCTCGAGGAGGCACCTTTCGGTATCTTCCCAGACTTGATACCAGCTTTAATTCTCTCACCAGTCAAGATGAGGTCTGTAAACACGGAAGAAGAATTTCCAATCAGATGGTTGAAGAACAGACCAGACAGGGTCCCCAAGAACATATCCACAAGCTCACGGTCAGTTAGAGGTGGCTGCACCCTTCCAGCCAGGTCTCTCCACTTTTGAGCATACTCCTTGAATCCTTCACCCGTCCCTAGTGACATACCCTGGAGTTGGGTATGCGTAGGACCGAGGTCGGAATTATACTGATACTGCTTATAGAACGCAGTAGCCAAGTCCTCCCAGTTACGAATACTGGCTCCATCCAGCTGATAGAACCATTCGAGTTGAGTCCCTGAAAGACTATCCTGGAAGAAATGGATCCATAAATTCTTGTCAGATGTATAAGGTTGGATCTTCCTTACATACAATCGGAGGTGCAGCTTAGGACAAGAAGCTCCGTCGTACTTTGCAAAAGCAGGCGCCTTGAACTTGTGGGGAATCACCACCCCAGAGGATAAGCCTAGGTCTCCAAAGTCCAACCCGGGCACATGATGAATCTCCATAGCACTTAAACGGTCCTCCAGCTGTTTGTACCTATCCTCAGCAGGAGGATACTGTTCATCATTATAGTCCGTCTCGTTGTCGGAAACCACGGGACTAGGAACCCTTCTCTCTTGAGGATTGTCCTTCCCTACAGAGGAAGTAGTCAGATCAACCTCATTTTGTAGTCCATTCCCAAATTTGCGTCCAGTGTTGAACAACACGGTCCTCTTATTCTTCTTCAGAATCAGAGTCTTCAACTCCTGTTGACCCTGGGCTAGGCTCATGACCAACTCTTGGAACTGGGCGTTCTGGGCCTGGAGGGCCTTGATAGCTTGTTCAGTAGTAGGCTCAGAAGACATGATGATTTCTGAAATAAACAGCGAAGAAGATAAGTGACCTGTAAAAAGGGTACCTGTTATGCATATGATGAATGGAATGCGTATGAGTTATGTTTTCAAAGACAATCTGGATTCAACTTTGTAGACAAAAAGGAAACACACTTTATTAGATTCAACTTTAGAATTTAAATTGTTCAACAAATTGCCCTTAGGCGTTACAAGAATGAAAATTTAAAAGTAAATAAAAGCTGTAAAAGAAATATCCAAGGCCCATTAATGCTCCCATGGCCTCTTCTTCTCAGTACGGATATAGTCATTCAGGATCCGTTCATTCTCCAATTGCTTTGTCAGCTTCTGGATCTTTTTTTCCTGTTCATTGAACCTTTCCCGATAAGAATCCCGTTCTTCCTGTAGTTGCGCCCAAGACCTCTTTAGTGTATCAATATCAGTGGGTATCTGAGGATGGAGAACAGTTGGAGGAACCCCTTCTCTATCAGGAACTTCAAGAGTAATAGGTCTGACAGCTTCGTATGGTATACCTAACTTCTGAGCACGGATGCAGACCCATATGTAGTAGGATTCCATAGGCAGAGAAGTCTTCGGTCCCAACTCATGTGGGTCAGCTTTGTGAATTCTGTCCCAAGCCCGGATGAATCTATGACGCAGCTCGTCGCTATCTACCTGAAACTCAAAACTGATGTGAGGTACCAACATCTCATGAGGCCCTGCTCTTCTGGCTCTTCCAAACTGACGGAGAGCTAAACATGGATTATAAGAGATTCCTCCTTGGGTTCCGATCAAAGGAACATTAGGATACTCTCCGCAACGATCAATAACAGCCACTTCATCTAAACCTCTGAGAGTCCAAATGATGTCATTATCAGTAAGAGACATTATCCTATGAGCCCAGCCTCTTCCTTCTTTGTTCTTCAGCACGAACTTAGGGAGGTGCAAAATAAACCACCTCACCAATAAAGGAGCACAACACCACAAAGTTCCCCGTCTTCGAGCAGTACGAGTATAGAGCTGTTGCAGGATGTCACCCAAGAGAGTGGGTACAGGGTTCCGAGAGATGAAGATCCTTATGGCGTTGACATTGACAAAGGTATAAGGATTTGGAAACAATACCAGACCATAGATTAAGAGAGCCAGAATGTCTTCGTACGCCCTGAAGTCTAAGTCATTCCAAAAACTATTAGCTTTGCCAATCAGAAACTTAACCAAGAAGCCCTTAACTCTGCTTCTAGTCTCCCAGTTAGCCATTACCTCTTCTTTGGTCAAGGGAAGGGCTGCAGCAATCTCCTCAGGCCTAAGAGTCTTTTCCCAACCAGTGAATGGAGTCTACTCCAAAACAGGGATACCAAGCAAATCAGTGAATTCTTCCAGGGTAGGGACCAGTTGGAAGTCTTGGAAGGTAAAGCAATGGTATAGCGGATCATAAAACTGGGCCAGGACGCTCATCAATTGTTGGTCCCATCTTGAAGTGACTAAACCGAGAAGAGAACCATGCCTCTTGATGAAGGAAGTAGTGTTTGGAATCCTATCAACCAGATCTTTAAGCAAATCAGGTGGTTGAACAAAGTTGAGCCGGATAGTATTCCTTCGCATAGGCATCATGATGTCCTACAAAACAGAGCAAAGATGAAACCCTCTTGTCTTTGAAATGGGTTAGTCCTTATGCATGATGCATGCAATGTTATAATGGTATGATGTCATGACAAAGGCACACCACAAGTATTCACAAAAGGCAAACATGGCAAAGGCACACAAGTCACACAAGACAGCCCTTAGAGTTCAGGCCAGCATGAAGTTTAGGTACTACCCTCTTTCAGTTTCAGTTGGTTAAGACATGTCCTAGAAAATAGTAACCGGGTTCTAGAGTATCTCAATATCACTGACTACCCTCAATCGGTCATAACTCCAGCTTCGCAATCTTTTCTTGCGGCCGGAACCATCGCGAGAGTTTAGCCTCAATGAGTGTAGCATACTGCTACTGTTCTATGGCCAAGTTGGTCAATTTAAGGTGCTAAGGTCCGTTGGTGCTTAATGACTCCTCAGAAGACCCATATTCTCCTCGTTCCAACACAAGGGATATCGGTACAGACCAAGGTATCACACCAACGTAGCTACTGCTTCACCCGTGTCGGTCTACGCCGGACAGGTCCCTCACAGTTTATTGCTACTTACCTAAAGGGTATTCCCTAGATCCGAGTTAGGATCTATAAAACTCCGATGCAAGCCCACAATATTAAAGCATTCAAGGCATACAATTGAAAACATAGAGTGATATAATCCTAAGGTACACCTCACTTATAAGTTTCCCCAGCAGAGTCGCCAGTTCTGTGATCGGTGGAAATAGAACTGACTGTTTTGGAATGCTGGTTCGCGAAATTTCGCGGTAAGCAAGAGTCGCCACCGTCTTTTATATTCTCCAACAAGGAAAGGACAAAAGCACAACAAAATTCCTTTTCGAGATGTTTCTCGGTTCGGGAGGTAGATTATAGAAAGGGAAGGTGTTAGCACCCTTTCTATCCGTGGTTATCCACGGGCTCTTAGGTACTTGCTCACTATGTTTTCAAAAGAGTTTTTCTTTTCTTGTGTTTGTGGGTTTTGAAAAAAGTTTGTTTGAAAACTTCGTTTTGACTCTTGTGTCAGTCCTCAAGAGTGTATGAAGTGTTTGTTTGAAAACCTTTGTCAGAAAAGTGTAAGTGCGAAAAGTTGTTTTCGTTTTGAAAGAGCAAGTACCTTAGAACCTCTACCTACTCAAAAGGAATTAAGCTGTGTAAATGTCCTTTAGACAGTACTATCCCACTATTGAGAAGTAGGTAGCACCGTCGTTGGAGTTATTCGGGTCAATTCGATTATAGGGACATGTGTGGTCACCAAAGCAATAGTAGGACGCCTTAGCGGTAACCCTAATGTCCTAGATCCTTTTTTTATCCGAGGCAACCATTTCGAGGCAACTTGGATCTTTAGACAGGAGGGCGACCTCTAAAACACCCTATACTCGATGACCACGTAGAGGCAACCAAGTGAGGCGTACCCTAGGAGTGGCATGTGCGAGTGTGTCAGGATTCAGTTAAATTATCTTTGCACATATTATGGTGAGCTACGTTTTGATTTTAATTTGAGAACAAATCTTGTCATGCATAGCAGTTAATAGTTGCGGAAAATAAATTGCGGAAAGTAAATCTACGCTATTACAAGGCGTCGGGTATTTACATCGCCAAAAACAAACCCTTGGAAAATAAATGCAAGAAAATAAAGAAAGCGATAAAAAGGTCCTAATTATCTATTACACCCTCGGAGCAATCACATAAATATAATCAAAAAAATAATATGTGCGCGATAAAGTTGAATCGGAGAAGTCCTTAGGGTTTTGACCCTTTTTGAGAAAATAATGAATTTTTGGTTATTTTGCATGAAATTAAACCTAAAACTAATTAGTTAATTAAAAGAAATATTTTTTTTGAGTTTTTTTATGTGTTAATGAAATAAAAGAAAAGAAATTAAAAGTTGTCAAAACCTAATTCTACAAGGATTTTATTTATTGCAAAAAATTTAAAGTTAACCTAATTAAAACTAAGTTAGTTAATTAGAATTTATTTACAAAAATAATAAAGGGTGAAATTAATAAATAATAATAATAAATAATATTTTAGGTTTTCTAATTTTATTATGAAAATAATTAATTATGTTAATTAAATAATAATAATAATAATTAATAAAAAGATTAAATAAATAAATAGAAAATATAAAGAGAAAAAGGAAAAGAACCCAGGGGGGTGTTGGCCAGCTTTGGAGGTTTGTTAGCAATTCTGGCCCATTAACCTCTCAAGCCTGTCTGACTTCTGGGATCGTCCAGGGCGTTGGTTGACTGGGAGTATGGTAGTCACTCATCTTTGGCCTTCAGATCTGCTTTGCAAGCCACTTGGCGCTTGGATGTTTGATATGCATGGTGGGTATCCTTTTGGAAAGCTACACAAGAACATATTAAGAAAAATAGCATAAGTGTTTGGGTGGATCTGGGATTCGAACCCAGGTCCCAATGATTCCAAGACAGCACATCAACCACCAAGCCATTTGCACGCGTTTGTTATAAGGACAATAAGCAAGTATAATATATAAAACAATTAAATATGCTGTACGAACAAATAAACACGCGCCCTTTTTCAAACGGACCAATGATGTATCAACACCTAGTCATCTTCTTCCTTTGTACCTATAAAAACAAATCAGATAGCGGGGGTTTTTAACCCCCACAATATGTAATGACGAATAATAGCGATTAGGGCTGTGCTTAACATAAATATTTCGCGAATAGTCCAATGTGTTCGTCTGGTTCTCACGAGTTCAGTCATGGGTCTCTCAAGGCTTAATTTTTCCTGTACTGCAAAGCCCTAATTTGAAAGCTTATGAACCCTAAAATTCAACAATGGCATCTATTGATTCTGTGCGTTTTAATCCAATTAAACTATGCCAATAGCTTCCTGTGGTCTCTAACAACACAAAACAAACAAGAAATCATATCAAATGCTTATGAATCATGAGTTACGATTATGAAAAAAAAGTGGCAAACCGTGAGTCTGTTCTTGATGATTTCTTGAGCTTTAAGGCCTGGTTTTGATTGCTACACGTTCCTGGGATCCCCTGTAGTGTATTAGAATCAATAAAAGTTCTTGAATTGGCCTGGAATATAGAAAACAGTTTTCAAGTTTTCTTGAATTTTTCAATATGCTTATGGCTTTGTCTACAGAGATTTCACGTGTGCATGATTAGGGTTGGCTTATGTATATATAGGAGACTGAAATTAGGTTAAAATCTTGCACCAAAATCCATTGGAATGATGATTCAATATTTGATTGGAAATCACATCTTTTTGAATCTTTTTGATTGAAGAAAGTTGCCAATTTGGGAGATATTTGCATCCTTGATTGGTACACGAAATTGCCAGCCTTTTTAGGTCATTCTTGCTTCACAAAAAGATTGAAAAATCAAATCTTTGTATTTCCTACAATTTAAATTAATTAAATGAATTAATATTGATTAAAAATTCAATTAATTAATAAAAAATAAGAAAATAAATTTAATTAAGCTTGATGGGTCGTGCAAAGGCCATGGATAAAGTTTCAAGAAGAAATTTGAGGCCCATTAGCAAAAATAAGGTGTTTTGAGCAAAGTTGACTTTTGCAAATTCACAAAAATTTCACAACTTCTCCAATGCATATCTTGCTCAATTTTGATCATATGAACATGTTCTTGGACATTTTGGAAAGGTCTTGAAGTCCTATAACCAATACCTTTGGTCCCATGTCATTTGGATTTACCAATATCAAGTTATGGTCTTTGACTTAAAGTGCACTTTTGTTGACTTTTAAAATTGACCTATAATGTAGAAATTGATAACTTTTTGTGAGAGCATTTCTTGGACTTGGAATGTGAAGATGGATTGTAGGAAATGTCATCCCCTTCAAAATGAGCATTGGATGGGATTTTTCTGATGAACCATGAAAAAGTTATGCCCTGGTCAAGATACAGTTGACTTTTCTGCTGTCCAAAAATAGTAACTTTTTGCATCTTGATGATTTTTTGAGCCATTCTTATGGAATCATGATCAAGACTTGATCAAATGATGATTGTGGACTCAAAATAAGATGTTGACCAAAAATTATGACTTTTGACTATAAAATGACCATTTTCCCCTGCAGTTGACTGTAGTTCAAATAAGGCTTTTGACTGTGCAAATTGACACTGAGTCTTGAGACTTGGCATGTAGATGCTTGACAATGTATATAGGCCTATGAGACTTGATTGAACCATTGAAAACCTCAAATTCATTGAAGGAACCAAAACCCTAATTTCAGCTGGCTTAGGAGGTGGTTTGGCTGTGCAATCCTTGAGCAAACTTGAACCATTTGAAGATGATTCTTGACAAACCTTGAAGAATATGGGAGGGAAAATTTTGGGGTACAACACTTATCATCTTTTAGCCGATGTTTCGCCATTGCACATATTTGTTATCCTACTTTGATTCTCAATATCATTGTTAGGTGTAATATTTTACTATCTGTTTTATTGATGTTTCGCCATCTTTGCCATGATATCCTATTATCTTTTAGCCGATGTTTCGCCATCGCACATTTATTCGAAGCCGATGTTTCGCCATCGCACATGTTTGTTATCCTACTTTGATTCTCAATATCATTGTTAGGTGTAATATTTTACTATCCGTTTATTAATATTTTACCATCTTTGCCATGATATCCTATCATCTTTTAGCCGATGTTTCGCCGTCGCACATTTGTTCGAAGCCGATGTTTCGCCATCGCACATGTTTGTTATCCTACTTTGATTCTCAATATCATTGTTAGTTGTGATGTTTGTCATCCTTTTTATTGATGTCTCGCCATCTTTGACATGATATCTTGTTATCTTTTGGCCGATGTTTCGCCATCGCACATTTGTTCGAAGCCGATGTTCTCCATCGCACATTTGTTCGAAGCCGATGTTTCGCCATCGGACATACTTTGGTTCTCAATGTCATTGTTAGGTGTGATGCTTTATCATTTAATGTTTCGCCATCTTTGACATGTTACTATGTTATTATTTACTCAATGTTTGACCATCTCATTTGTTTGTTGTTTCATTCGATGTTTTGCTATCTTGATTGGTTTTGCTTGCCTTAACTAAAAAACACAAACCAACCAAAATATGTAAGCCGAACTACGGCTGCTCTGATTCCTTAAAAGGGATACGTAGGCATTGGGGTAGGACCCGATCGAGCACAACCTTTATTTTCCCTACATTATTTCTTCTTTTTCTTTCACATGCATTCCCTTTTCAATTTTAAGCCATAGACATAGGATTTGACCACACCCATTAGATTAGACAACAAGAGTGGATACCGTAGAGTACTATGGGCGTGTGGGGTGCTAATACCTTCCCCTCGCGTAACAGACTCCCTTACCCGATCTCTTGGTCAAAAGACCGTGATTTCTCCCTCTTTAGGATTTCTCGATGTTTACCTTTCCCTTTCGGCGGGATAAAAGACGTTTGGTGGCAGCTTCATTGATGTTTCATTAACATCTAGATGACAGGTTCCGACCGGGTTGTTTCAGTAGGGCTGTGAGAAGGAACCTCGATAGTAGGGTTACTTCGATATGAAAGCCTGGATAGTAGGTCTGTGAGGAGGAACCTGGATAGTAGGGTTACTTCGATATGAGAGCCTGGATAGTAGGGATGTGAGAAGGAACCTAGATCATAGGGTTACTTCGATACAAAAGCTTGGATAGTAGAGTTTCTTTGAAATGAATGCCCTGGATAGTAGGGCTTATAGGAAGGAACCTGGGTAGTAGGGTTTCTTTGGGCTAAGTTTGTGTAAAACTTCAGCATGAACCGGGGTAAGGTTACGAGTTGTGTAAAACTTCAGGATGAACCGGGGTAAGGTTAATTTGATATGATAATGTAGATTAGTTGACCCGCTTGATTTCGGGAACTAAGTTTCCATTAGTTGTCTGCAGATGTGATCTGTACAACTGCTGGATTTGTTGAACCTAATCGTCTTTTCCTGAAAAATATCAGGGTTAGTTATATGCGATGCATGAAATGCAGGGCGAGATGATGTTCTCAAAATAAGTGAGATTATGTTTTACATGTCATGTATGCGTATGTCATGATGTATGTTTATGAAATGCTATCGGGGTATGCACGTGTCTGGGAAAATAAATCCCTGACGGTTGTTGGAGATTTGCCAAAATTCTGCCGGAAAGAGATACTGGAGAATAACTCTGCGAGGCCAGACTTTGGGGGAAGAGATACTCTGTTTGTAGACCTGCCGATCTGGAGGAACAAGCTTTGTTGGGGATGAAATTATGTTGCTGGAGGTGATGAGCTCTGTCGGAGATTGAGCTTCTGCATCTGTGGAAATATACTCCGCCTGGGGAATGAAATTTGTTGATTCGCCTGCGATTACGAGCCTCAGCTGGGGATAATTATGTCCTTGTTTCAGGGAAGATGACATCCATGCCTTTGGATATTTTTACTCTGTGGGGAGTGCGTATGCCAATAATCATATTCCCAAGCATGACTCTATCCCAATACCTGCTGGGAAGAGGAACCGTCGGGTTTGGCACTTCTTATTTTCCCTGTTTCTGGAATTACGAGTAGTTGTCTTTTGTTTCTTATGTAAATATTTATGAGCAGCAATCATTTTCAAATGCATATATCAAAAATAAATCATTGGACGTTCTTGCAAAATAAAACAGGAAAAGAAAAAGAGACTGAAGTTTCTTGTGAAAAAGATTTGTATTGATATTGAAGTCGGCCTATAATAGGCGTTTTATATAAAGAGGCTGGCGTTCTAGTAAGAGAACACCGTCAAAAGATTGAAATTATACAATTTGTGTAAAATAAATAAAAACAGTTGTGTGAAACAACCCCATTGGGTTCCAATTCTGCTATTGCCTTTATATCTTCAAGCATCTCATCACTTTGCTACTTGGCCGAAGGTTGATCAGATTGATTGGCACCGTCTAAGCTTGATAGCTGATACCAAAGTCTGGTCGCAAGATGATCCAATGAGACATAGTGATACTCTTTAATCCCTAACTTTTTCCTGGACTTCCCTTTCGGGTTTTCAGTCCACCGGGATACCCTTTTTTTTCCCAAGTCGCCCTTTTGGGTTTTCGACTCGCTGGGTGTACAAATTTTTTCATTTTCATCCCTTACTTTTGCCCGAACCCTTTTGGTTCGCCGGGGAAGCCCTTACTTTTTCCTAGGCCAGTTGACCTAGCGGGTCTTTGATTATGCGTAGTATCTTTTCACTATGTCTGCATTGACGGGGTGAGGGAGGTCGTCACCATCCATGTTGGTTAGAATCATAGCTCCTCCTGGGAAAACGTTCTTAACTACAAATGGCCCTTCGTACGTGGGGGTCCATTTTCCCTTGGGATCACCTTGCGGCAGTATGATGCGTTTGATCACTAGATCCCCAACTTGATATTCTTGACGCCTGACTTTCTTGTTAAAAGCCCTGATCATTCACTTTTGGTATGCCTGACCATGGCAGATAGCAGTAAGTCTCTTTTCGTTGATTAGATTTAACTGATCAAGCCGGGTTTGGATCCAGTCGTCTTTGTTTAAACCCGTATCCTTCATGATTATGAGAGAAGGTATCTAGACTTCTATGTGTAGGACTGCCTCCATACCATATACCAAAGAGTAGGGTGTTGCCCCTGTCGACGTCCGTGCTGGGGTACGGTACCCATGAAGAGCGAACGAAAACATCTCGTGCCAGTATTTATATGTCACCGTCATCTTCTGCACAATCTTCTTGATATTCTTGTTAGCTTCTTCAACAACGCCATTCATCTTCAGCCAGTAGGGAGAAGAATTATGATGTTGTATCTTGAACTTGTTGCAGAGCTCGGTGATCATTATGTTGTTGAGATTCGTACCATTGTCAGTAATAATCCTCTCTGGTACACCATATCGACAGATCAGATTATGTCAGATAAACCGTGCCACGACATTCTTGGTTACTGTAGCAAAGGAAGCTACCTCAACCCACTTCGTGGAGTAATCAATGGCTACTAAGATGAAACGATGCCCGTTAGACGCAGTAGGTATGATCTCGCCAATCATGTCGATGCCCCACATCGCAAAGGCCACGGAGCTGTCATGACGTTTAGGGGAACTGGAGGTACATGAATCTTATCAGCATAGACTTGGCATTTATGACAGGTTCGAGAGTGCTGATAACAATCGGCTTCCATAGTGGACCAATAATATCCTGCCCATAGGATCTTCTTAGCCATGGTATGTCCACTTGAATGGGTTCCTAAAATTCCTTCATGTAGATCTGTCATGATCCTCTCTGCTTCGCTCTTGTCTATGCACCATAGTAGTGTGGAGTCATGGTTGCGCTTATAGAGGATTCCATTACTAAGGAAGAACTTTGCAGCGAACCTTCTCAGAAACTTTTTATCATTGACAGATGCCCCTTCGGGATATTCCTGAGCCTCGAGATACCTTTTGACCTCGTGAAACCAAGGTTTATCTGCCACTTCTTCGGTAACGATCCCGCAACAGTGTGCTGGTTCATCCAACCTCTCAATGGTGATCTGGGGAGCTTCATTGTCCCACCTAACTTTGAACATAGAAGACATGGTAGCTAGCGTGTCCTCCATTTGGTTCTCTTCTCGCGGGAAATGTTCAAAGGTTACCTCCTTAAAGTGTGGGAGCAATGTCAGTACATACTCTCTGTAAGGAATGAGATTCGGGTGCTTCATATCCCACTCGCCTTTGATCTGACTTATCACCAGAGCGGAATCCCCGAATACACTTAAGAACTTAATCCTCAGGTCAATAGCAGCTTGAAGACCCATAATACGTGCTTCATACTCCACCATGTTATTGGTGGAGTTGAAACATAATCGGGCAGTGAACGAAGTATGACAGTCCTCGGGAGATATGATTACAGCGCCAATATCGTTACCTAGTGTGTTTGAGGCTCCATCAAAATACATAGACCATCGGGATCCTTCCTCAGGTCCTTCATCTAGTCCAGGCTCTTCGTAGTCAGTCACTAACATGATATTCTCATCCGGGAACTCGAAATTCATGGACTGGTAGTCGTCCACGGCTTGATGAGCCAAATTATCTGCCAATACACTCCCCTTTATTGCTTTTTGGGTTGTATATTATATGTTGTATTCGGTTAAGATCATTTTCCACCTTGCTATCCTTCCGGAGAGAGCGGGCTTCTAGAAAATGTATTTGATCGGATCCATTTTCGATATCAACAAAGTAGTGTGAGTCAGCATATACTGTCTCAGCCGGCGAGCAGCCCATGCCAAAGCACAACAAGTTTTCTCGAGCAATGAGTATTGGGTCTCACAGTCGGTAAACTTTTTGCTAAGGTAGTAAATGGTGTGCTCTTTTCGGCCAGACTCGTCATGCTACCCCAGCACACACCCCATTGAATTGTCTAGCACTGTCAAGTATAATATCAAAGGTCTTCCTTCAACCGAAGGCATCAGAATTGGAGGTTCTTGAAGGTATTATTTGATTCTTTCGAAAGCGGTCTGGCATTCATCATTCCACTTTACCACTTGATACTTCTTTAGAAGCTTGAAGATTGGCTCACAAGTAGTAGTCAGATGTGAAATGAACCTGGCGATGTAATTCAGACGTCCCAGGAAACCTCTAACTTCCTTCTCTGTGCGGGGAACCGTCATCTCTTGTATGGATTTTACCTTCGCAGAGTCTACCTGAATACCCTTGTCATTGACGACAAAACCCAGAAGCTTGCCAGACCTTACCCTGAAGGTACACTTGTTCGGATTCAACCTCAGCTTATATGTCTTCAATCTGTCAAACAATTTCTGGAGATGATCAAGGTTCTCTTCCTTAGTCTGAGACCTTGCTATCATGTCATCAACATACACTTCAATCTCATGGTGAATCATATCATGAAACAAAGCGACCATGGCACGCTGATAGGTTGCCCCAGCATTCTTCAACCCAAAAGGCATCACCTTGTAGCAGAAGGTGCCCCACTGTGTGACGAAAGTTGTCTTCTCCATGTCTTAAGGAGCCATCTTGATCTGGTTGTAGCCCGAGAAACCATCCATGAAGTAGAAGATTTTATGCTACGCGGTGTTGTCGATCAGAACATTGATGTGAGGAAGTGGGAAGTTATCCTTGGGGCTTGCCCTATTCAGATCTCTGTAATCAACAAACATCCGTACCTTACCGTCTTTCTTGGGTACCAGAATAACATTAGCAACCCAATGTGGATACGAAGTGACAGCTAAGAATCCTGCATCGAACTGTTTCATGACCTCTACCTTGATTTTCTCTGACATTTCAGGACATATACGGCGGACCTTCTGCTTAACCGGAGGGCAATCTTCTTTAGTCAGCAGATAATGTACCACAATATCGGTGTCCAAACATGCATGTCTTCATAGGACCAGGCGAAGATTTCAACATAGTCGTGCAACATCTGTATCAATCTCTGTTTGACGCTAAGCTCCAGATTTGCACCTATTTTAACCTCCTTTTTGTCTTCCTCTGTACCCAAATTCACTGTCTCAAATGGCTCTTCATGAGGCTGTATGGCCCTTTCTTCCTGCTGTAGTAGTCTAGCAAGTTCTTCGGGCACCTCATAATCATCCTCACCTTCTTCCTCGGCTTGGTTGATCGGATTCTTGAAGTTATAACTTGAAATAGCAGAGCTGTTATCAATGGGATCCAGAGTGGATATGGATCTTCATTATGATACGTGAGTGTGTGTAAGAGAAATAGCTATTTTGATAAAGTGAAAAACAGAGAGCACAAAATTTGTATGCCAGAAACATCCAATGCTTTATTAATGATTATGAAATGACAAATAATAGCCCTCACAAGCAAAGCCAAGGTGCCTCGGGCAAGGCACCAGGCCGTAAAGTTTCACATTGTTTATTACAAATCTTAAAACAAATAAGTCAATTACTACGAAATAAAATAAACAGGTATGAAGTCCCTAGCCGTTCAGTTACTCGGTCCACCGTTGGTAGTTAGGTAGATTCAACTGTCAATGTCTGATTCCTCTTCACTATCTTCAATGGCGTTAAGCCCACAATTGTTGATGCGTAGGGGAGGTCCTCCAGTCCGAGCGCGTCTAACAGCCCTTTGAGCCCCTGTAGTAAATCCCAAACCAAATTTATCAATTTTAGGAGTGAAATTAGGGAGCTGTCCTCAATTAGCACACCCACCTTCTTCAACCACAACCCTGGCGTCTTTGAGAGATGCCATCTTCAAATGAGGTTTGTTGCTAGTAGTTTCAGTTGATGCCAAGATCTGAGGGACCTCTTCAAAATTCTGACAAGGAGTTTCGATGAATTTCGTGTCCATCTTTACATAGCGGAAGGAGTTGAGGTGACTCACCATATATTCTTCCTCGCCCCGCACTATGACAATCTTTCCTTTCACCGGATACTTCAGCATTTGATGGAGCGTGGAGGTGACTGCCCCAGCCTCGTGGATCCAAGGACGACCCAAAAAACAAGAATACGATGGCCTGATATCCATCACATAGAAAGTGGACCCAAAAGTCTGAGAACCTACTTTGACAGAGATGTCCATTTCCCCGTGCACCATTCTCTTCGATCCGTCAAAATCCCTTACATCAATGTTACTAGGCTTTAGAGTTAAACCCTCGCAATCCAAACGGTCAATGCCTTCTTTGGCAGAACATTCAGCGATGACCCAATATCTACCAGCACATGAGCCATAGTGGTGCCCCTGCATTCAATCGAGACATGCAGGGCATCATTATGCTTTCTTCCTTTCGGAGTCAGATCGGCATCTGAAAAAGCCAGCCCATTATCAGCAGTCAGGCTGGCCACACAATCTTTGAACTGATCAGCTGAAGTCTCTTGCGGCACATGCGCAGTCTTGAGAAACGCAATCAAAACCTTCGTATGGGCTTCAGAACACAATAATAGAGACAACATGGATATCTTCGATGGGGTCTTCCCCAACTGCTCGATCATATTGTAGTCGCTCTTCTTAATAATTTTCAGTATCTCTTCTATTTCTTGCTTAAAGGCCTCTGAAATTCTGGCAACAAATACTTAATGTCACAGTGAATGTTATGACACCGTATCTGACACACTTCAAGACAGTAAATTAAAAACAGTAAAGAACACAATCAATTGTTAACCCAGTTCAGTGTGTAACAACACCTACTCTGGGGGCTACCAAGCCAGGGAGGAAATTCACTATAAGAGATATTAATTCAGGAATAAACCAACCAGTTTATCTCCTTCACTTAAGACCTACCCAATGCAACTTCAATCTAAGTTCAACTTAAACCTGAGTTCCTACTCACTCCCCCTCAATCACAACAGTGATACTAAACTATTGATTAATGATATTATGAAGACACTCTTCAGTACACACACTTGATTTTGCTTCATAGCTTTAATCAAGTGACACAAACACTCGTGCTTCAAAGCTTTGAGTGATAAACAACCCTAACTTGATTTTCCTTCAAAGCTTTAATCAAGTGACACAAACACTCGTGCTTCAAAGCTTTGAGTGATACACAACCCTTACAATCAAATCCTACTCCAAGTCACTTATCACAATGATAATTTCTTGGCTCACAGTAGTTACAACTATACAATCCCTTATTGATCTTCTGTCAAAAAGTGTCGCTAACCATTAATCTTCATGAGGAATATATAGGCAGACTATTCTTCAGTTAGGGATTCCATGAAAATAGCTAGGGTTAACTAAATTTAACCAAAAGACTTGGTCTTAGGCTTTCATCATACCAGATTAGGGTTAAGCAAGGTTAACCTAATGTCCACGTGAGCATCTGATCTGGACTGTATACATCAACTTAGAGAAGCATACCAGATTCCTGAAAAGTCTCAGGAATAACAAATCTGCACAAATGTTAGATCAGTACATGATGTCTTAACATTGGTTATGACAACAAGTATCCTGCTCACTGATTTTGGTAGAATACACTATATATGATCATTGCTTAATGATCATGATAAACACCTCATACTGAGTAGTTCCTGTATGACATTCTTTTCTGCAGAATGTACCTTTAACCCAGAATGTTATGACATCAGTCATGACATTCGCAACTCTGGTTTTACTAAAAAAAATGCCAACAAACAAACACTTACAAACTCCCCATTTGGCAAATTTTTGGCTAAAACCCCTAAACAATCAGAGATTAGAATGCAGCAGAATTTTTAATAACAGCTACCAAGTCTAATTCTACCAAAATTACCATAAATTCTTCTCCCCCTTTTTAGCCATAAAGAGGCCAAAGATACTTGTACTTTTAAGTTATACAGTCATCCAAAAGGAATAAAAAAACACAGAAATAATAAGAAGACATTTGGCAGCAACAAGTTCCAGCAGCAATCTTTTCAACAACACTGACCTTCAGGCACTGTCATCTTCCGAGGAAGCACTATCTTCAGCATTATGCTGGTCTTCATCAGCATCCTCTTCCCTTATTTATTCTTCATTCTCCTCCTGTTCTAGTCTAGCAATCAGCTCTTCTAGAGTCCTTTTTCTTGTATCAAGCTCTCTGCAGGTTTCTTTTAGCACAGCTATAACATCAGTTTTCTTGGAATGAGATTTGACAGTTGATGTCTCAGCAGATGTCATAACAATGTCAGGGACATGTGTTCCCTGAAACAGCTTATAGTGCAAACCAAGAGCAGGGGATCTTTTGCATACAAAGTCTTTTTCAACCAGAATATCAGGATACTGAGCAATGATTATACCACACAGGAGAGAGGGAAAAGCAATATGGCCTTTAATAGCACAGCTTCCAGCATGTTTCAATGTTTGATCAAAGATGTACTTGCCATAATCAAAGTTTTTCCTAGTTCCAACAACATAGATAAATCTTCCCAATCCCGTGGAAATGGTGGATTTGTGGTTGGTGGGAAACCAGTTAGCTGTACCAATTTTGTGCAGTATGGCAAACTTCATGCTCAACTTGCTTGCATTTAGCTTTCCTTTCAAGGGCCAGTGCTTGACTTGCTTGGCAGTGATGGTTTGACAAACTTGGTTGTCAGTAACTTCAAGCTCAGGTTGAGTATCATCAGGCCTTCCTAGGAAATTGTTTATCACAGTAGGAGAGAAATTTACCTTTCTTCCTCTCACATAAACACTCATAAAATCAACTGACTTTCCATCAGCACATCCATCAGACAAATTTACTATGAATTCTTAGACAAGAATCTCATAGCAGTTGGAAAACTTGACCACTGTTTTCATCAGGCCAGCAGCTTTGAGTAGATCCACGATTTCCTTACACTCAATAGCACTGCTGTTCAACTCTCTCTCCAAGGCAATCCTTTTCAGAAACACATACTTCCACCTGCTTGCATTTTCTGGATGGTGAAAGGAGATGTTGTCAATGGCAACTTCAGGGACTTTAGGCAGTTTGCTAAAAGAGGTTTTCTTCCTGAGAGGAATGTCTGGAACATTGCTCTCAACATCAAAATCAAAGTCTGATTCCTCATCAAATTCAGAGGGTTCAGGATCCTTCCTTTTCTTGGCTATTGGTTGTCTCAAAGGATTTGAGAGACTACCAACAGGTACTCTAGCTTTTACCTTCCCTTTCCCTTTCGACATTCCAGCTTTTTGATCCTTCTCAACTTCTACTCTAGTCTTGTTCTCAGACCTGGTTTTCTTATGAACAACTTTAGTAGCCTTCTCTTTGGATGGGATTTGGGCAACATTTTGCTTTTCTTTTCTGCTCATCATCCTTCTAGCTATGCTAGGGTTGATTTTAGCAATTAAATCATTGTTAGAGTATTCTTCATCAACATCAATAACCGGGGGTTCAATAGCCTTGTCAGTAGGGTTCTGGTGATCATCATGTTTTTCTGGAGATTTCCTAATGTTGTCATCAGGTGTCTCAACATTCTGAGTGACATCTGGATCCATTTCTACATTAGGACTAGCATTTTCTTGGTTCAAAGGTACATAAATGCTAGGAACAGAGTGATTCTCATTAAGAATCCTAGTGACTAGTCTGGCAATAGCTTGATGTACATAACCAGAACCTTCCCTATTTGCTATCTCTGGAGGAACAGAAGATGATGGTTGAGAAGATTTACTAGATGGAGAGGCTTGTGATCTTCTTGCATGTCTGGTTCGTAGCTTCTTGACCTTAGTGGGATCAGCTGCCAGTTCACGAAGAGGAGTTATCTCAAGAACACCAGTATCCATGCAGTTTGTGATTGCCCTAGGTTCGCTGTCAGAGGATGCGGAAGAAGCAGCCACCTTTGAAGAAGATGATGACATGGATTGTTGAGACATTTTGAGTGATTTAGAAAACAAGTAACAGTGAGAGTGAAATCTTCGTTTGAGAGAATGGAGATTGTTGCAGAAACGCGAGAAGAGGGAGATATATGAATGTCTATTCAACTTCTTAAAATTTTGGAAAGAAATAGGGAAACAAATGATTAGCCCAATCCGAATAGACGTAACTAAAATATCTCTTTCATCCCTTGTTTTAAGCAAAATTAATTGCTACATCTCTCCATATTGGCAAATACCCAGCTTGCCCCTCAAATTTTCAAATTGACTAGCATCAAGTGCCTTGGTAAAAAGTCAGCCAGTTGTAGTTCAGTGGCAACATGTTCCAGCTTAATCACCTTTTCCTCCACGAGATCTCTGATGAAGTGATGTCTAATGTCAATATGCTTAGTCCTGCTGTGCTGTATAGGATTCTTGGAAATGTTGATAGTACTCAGATTGTCACAGTACAATGTCATGACATCTTGTGTGACATTATACTCAGTTAGCATCTGTTTCATCCAGATCATTTGAGAGCAGTTGCTACCAGCTGCTATGTATTCAACTTCAGCAGTAGATAGAGACACACAATTCTGTTTCTTGTTGAACCAAGAGATAAGATTATTTCCTAAAAAGAAGCATCCTCCAGAGGTGCTCTTTCTATCATCAGCACTACCATCCCAATCAGCATCACAGTAACCAGATAGAATTGGTTCACATCCATGAGAGTACAGCAAGCCATAGTTGTAAGTTTCACTCACATGCTTCAGAATTCTTTTCACTTGGTTGATGTGACTTACTTTGGGTTCAGCCTGGTATCTTGCACATACTCCAACTGCAAAAGCAATGTCAGGTCTGCTGGTTGTTAAGTATAACAGACTTCCTATCATGCTTTTGTACAAGCTTTGATCCACATTTGCCCCACTTGTGTCTTTGGACAGCTTTAAATGAGTAGGTGCAGGAGTCCTTTTGTGACTGGCATTCTCCATTCCAAACTTCTTGACAATATTCTTTGCATACTTACTTTGAGACAGAAAAATTGAGTCTTCCATCTGTGTGACTTGCAGTCCAAGAAAGTAGGTCAATTCTCCCATGAGGCTCATTTCAAATTCAGCTTGCATCTGGTCAGCAAAATGTTTAACCATTTTATCTGACATTCCTCCAAACACTATGTCATCAACATAAATTTGAGCTGCCATTATCTTTCCTCCTTCATTTTTGACAAAAAGAGTTTTATCCAAGCCTCGTTTCCTGTATCCTTTGTGAGTGAGGAATTTTGTCAATCTGTCATACCAGGCTCTAGGAGCCTGTTTCAGACCATATAGAGCTTTCCTCAATTTGTAGACATGATCAGGACAGTTTGGATCCACAAATCCTTTAGGCTGTTCCACATATACTTCCTCATTTAAGTACCCATTTAGGAAGGCACTCTTTACATCCATCTGAAATAGCTTAAACTTAAGGAGACACGCAACTCCCAAAAGAAGTCTGATTGATTCCAGTCTGGCTACATGAGCAAAAGTTTCATCAAAATCAACCCCTTCAACTTGAGTGTAGCCTTGAGCAACAAGCCTTGCCTTATTCCTGGTGACAACTCCTTCAGCATCTGATTTGTTCTTGTAGATCCATTTTGTGCCAATAATGTTTGTTCCTTCTGGTCTAGGAACTAACTCCCATACTTCATGTTGCTTGAATTGGTTCAATTCATCTTTCATTGCTCCAATCCAGTATTCATCAGTCAAAGCCTCCTTAACATTTTTTGGTTCAATCTTAGATACAAAGCAAGAGTTTGAGATGATTTCTCTAGATCTTGTAATGACTCCACTGTTAGGGTCTCCTATGATGAGTTCCTTAGGATGATCTTTCTGAATTCTGATGGAAGGATCTTTGTTAGCTTCCTTTGATTCAGACTCTGATGAAGTAGTTTTAGGTACATCATCCTTTTTAGACACTTGGGTTGAAGTCTCAAAGAATGTCTCAACATCATATGGGACATTTGTTTCCTCATGGTAATCATCAACTATGACATTTATAGATTCCATTATGGCTTTGGTCCTGGAATTGAATACCCTATATGCTCTGCTGTTGGTAGAGTATCCTAGGAATATTCCTTCATCACTTTTAGGATCCATCTTTCTCCTTTGTTCACGATCTGTCAGAATATAGCATTTGCTTCCAAAGACATGGAAGTACTTTACTGTAGGCTTTCTTCCTTTCCATAATTCATAAATGATGGATGATGTTCCCTTTCTCAAGGTGACCCTGTTATGGACATAACAGGATGTATTCATAGCTTCAGCCCAAAAATGAATAGGAAGTCCTTTGGCATGTATCATTGCTCTGGCAGATTCCTGTATAGTCCTGTTTTTCCTTTCCACAACTCCATTTTGTTGAGGAGTTATGGGTGAAGAAAATTCATGATTGATTCCTTCTGAGGAGCATAACTCATTAAACTTACTGTTTTCAAATTCCTCTCCATGATCACTTCTGATTCTGACAATGCATCCTTCTTTTTCTCTTTGAATTCTTTTGCACAGTTCCTTAAATACATCAAATACATAAGACTTTTCCCTAATGAAGTTAATCCAGGTGAATCTGGAAAAATCATCCACAACAACATAAGCATATCTCTTTCCTCCAAGACTTTCCACCTGCATTGGGCCCATCAGATCCATATGTAGAAGTTCTAGCACCTTAGAGGTGGTCAGATGTCTTATCTTTGGATGTGACATTCTAGTTTGCTTTCCAACCTGACATTCACCACAGACTCTCCCTTCATCAATTTGAAGCCTTGGAATCCCTCTGATTGCCTCCATGGATATGATCTTTTTCATCCCTCTTAGATGTAAATGACCAAGTTTTTGGTGCCACAATTTCACTTCCTTTTCTTCTTTGGCTATAGAGCATACAGAAGAGTAATTAGTGTTCTCAGACTCCCATAAGTAACAGTTGTCTTTTGATCTGACTCCTCTCATTACAACTTCTTGTTTTTCATTAGTTACAAGACATTCAGACTTGGTGAAGTTGACCTTAAATCCTAGATCACATAATTGACTGATACTTATGAGATTAGCAGTCAAGCCATTTACCAGCAACACTTCATTTAGGTTTGGAACTCCAGGGTAGTCCAAGTTTCCAACTCCTTTGATTTCTCCTCTAGCACCATCTCCAAAAGTGACATAACTAGTAGTATGAGGTTTAACATTATTCAGAATATTCTTGATTCCAGTCATGTGTTTAGAGAATCCACTGTCAAAGTACCAGTCTTCCTTGGCATAAACTCTGAGGGAGGTGTGAGCTATCAGGGCTGCAGACTTTTTCTTCCACTGTTGAGTATATGGTGCCTTGTTAGACTTAAATTTGACAACTGGGGTCTGATTAGGATATCCATATAATCTGAAGCAGAATGGCTTTATGTGACCAAACCTTCCACAATGATGACATCTCCATCTTTGATACTTTTTCTTCATATTTCTCTGTTCTCGATGTTGAGTGCTATGTTGTGACATCTGCTTTGACATTTGTTTATCAGGCCTGATCTTCTTCTTGTCTACAGTAGATTTCTTTGCAGCCACAAATCTTAGACCAGACTTGTTTCCCACATTTTGTCCAGCCTGAAGGATTTCTTCCAACTTGTCAGTTCCATTTGTCAGCATCTTAACAGACTTGGTCATCTGATCAAGTTTTGAGTTTAGCATTTGAACTTCACCTTCGAGATGGTTTATAGTATCAGTGTCTGCCTTCTTTTCAGCCTCCAATTTTACTATGAGTTTTTTCTGTTTCTCATTTTGCTGGCAGACTTCATCACTTCTGATACATAGCTTCTTGTAGGTGTTAGCAAGTTCTTCAAATGCCACTTCCTCATCACTAGAGTCACTATCAGAGTTACAAATACCAGCTAGTGCAGTGACTAGTTTAGAAGATTCTTCTTCAGAGTTACTTTCTGAGTCACAATCAGACCAAGTAACAGACATTCCTTTCTTTTGTTTCTTAAGAAAGGTAGGACATTCAGCTCGAATGTGCCCATATCCTTCACATCCATGACATTGGATTCCTCTGCTTTGATTTCCCTTTTCTTCAGACTTAGGTCTTCTGCTGGATTCATAGGATCTGCTAATGTCAGAGGGAATGTTCTTGACATTTGACCTTGACTTTGGGTCTATTCTCTTGATGAGTTTGTTGAACTGTCTTCCAAGCATAGCTATAGCTTCTGAAATATTCTCTTAATCACCCTCCTTTTTCATCTTCAGTATTGGATACAAGTGCTATGCTCTTGTTTTTCTTGTCAACATTGTCACTAATCCACATCTCAAAAGTCTAAAGTGACCCAATGAGTTCATCAACCTTCAAGTTGCAGATATCCTGAGCTTCCTCTATAGCAGTCACCTTCATTGTAAATCTTTTAGGCAAGGATCTGAGAATCTTTCTCACCAGCTTTTCTTCTGACATCTTTTCTCCCAATGCTCCTGAGGTATTGGGAATTTCCAAGATGTTCATGTGAAACTCATGAATGGTCTCATCTTCCATCATCCTTAGGTTCTCAAATTTGGTAGTAAGCATCTGAAGCCTTGACATTTTTACTTTAGATGTACCCTCATGGGTGGTTTTGAGAGTGTCCCAAACATCCTTGGCCAGTTCACATTGATGTACTAGTCTGAATATGTTTCTATCAATTCCATTGAACAAGGCATTTAACGCTTTGGAGTTACCCAGGGTTAACTCATCTTCTTCTTTGCTCCATTCTTCCTCAGGTTTCAGACTGGTCGTCCCATCTTTCCCAGTTATGGTGGGATGGTTCCATCCTTTGTCAGCAGCTCTCCAAGCCTTTTTGTCCAGTGATTTCAAGAAGACAATCATACGAGGTTTCCAGTAGTCATAATTTGATCCATCCAGAATAGGTGGTCTGTTCCCAAATCCTCCTTCCTTGTCCATAGCGCCAGAAAATAATATCCCTATATCTCACCCAGTAAGACAGGCAGGGTGCCTGCTCTGATGCCAATTGAAATTCTGGAAACAGATACTTAATGTCACAGTGAATGTTATGACACCGTATATGACACACTTCAAGACAGTAAATTAAAAACAATAAAGAACACAATCAATTGTTAACCCAGTTCAGTGTGTAACAACACCTACTCTTGGGGCTACCAAGCCAGGGAGGAAATTCACTATAAAAGATATTAATTCAGGAATAAACTAACCAGATTATCTCCTTCACTTAAGACCTACCCAATGCAACTTCAATCTAAGTTCAACTTAAACCTGAGTTCCTACTCACTCCCCCTCAATCACAACAGTGATACTAAACTATTGATTAATGAGATTATGAAGACACTCTTCAGTACACACACTTGATTTTGCTTCACAGCTTTAATCAAGTGACACAAACACTCGTGCTTCAAAGCTTTGAGTGATAAAAAACCCTAACTTGATTTTTCTTCAAAGCTTTAATCAAGTGACACAAACACTCGTGCTTCAAAGCTTTGAGTGATACACAACCCTTACAATCAAATCCTACTCCAAGTCACTTATCACAATGATAATTGCTTGGCTCACACTAGTTACAACTATACAATCCCTTATTGATCTTCTGTCAAAAAGTGTTGCTAACCATTAATCTTCATGAGGAATATATAGGCAGACTATTCTTCAGTTAGGGCTTCCATGAAAATAGCTAGGGTTAACTAAAGTTAACCAAAAGACTTGGTCTTAGGCTTTCATCATACCAGATTAGGGTTAAGCAAGATTAACCTAATGTCCACGTGAGCATATGATCTGGACTATATACATCAACTTAGAGAAGCATACCAGATTCCTGAAAAGTCTCAGGAATAACAAATCTGTACAAATGTTAGATCAGTACAGGATGTCTTAACATTGGTTATGACAACAAGTATCCTGCTCACTGATTTTGGTAGAATACACTATATATGATCATTGCTTAATGATCATGATAAACACCTCATACTGAGTAGTTCTTGTATGACATTCTTTTCTGCAGAATGTACCTTTAACCCAGAATGTTATGACATCAGTCATGACATTCGCAACTCTGGTTTTACCAAAAAAAATGCCAACAAACAAACACTTACAGCCTCCATAACAATTTTCTTAGGCGCCTCCGTCCAGGAAGGCTCACCTATAACCTCTTTGCCGCAGTTATTAGATGATTCGTCGACTGGAGTAAGAACAGGAACAGTAGTTGATGTACTAGCAGGAACAACAAATGTAATTACAATAGGCTTGCTGACAGTCTTAGGGGAAATCTCGAGAGAGAATACCCTTCCACTTCGGGTAACTTTGCTGGCTCCAAAAAATGTTACCAATATCAGGATCATCCTCTTCGTCTTTCAAGTCTTGTTTGATGCCATGATAGTATACATCAGCACCATAATGCCAGGGGACAGCTTTATCGGAGACATACGGGACAGGACCAAGAACAATGATTATCTGTGGAGCAATTCTTGAAGCGGATGTAATCCTAACAGGTCTTCTCGAGGAAACCTTAGAAGGATTGGCGGAAATGGTTATAATGGCAACGTCTTCGATTGGAACAACAAGAATCATAGCTTTCTCAAACAGATTCTCTTTGCTATCTATCAGGCATCGAACACCTAACTTCAGCAAACGACAACCATAAGGTAGAAGAGAACACACGTGGCAACCTTTACCACAACCCGGAAATAAACCGGCCAATAGCAAATTCTTCTTGACAACCATGAGAGGAGTAACAACTTCATCAACAGAGGTAATAAACAAATCAGTATCAATAACATTAACTCCACGACCATGTTTAGGCATGGGAGCAGTTATTACATTCGGCTTCTACGGAGCATCAAAATATATCTCCTTTGCTTCGATCAAGTCTTGTATTTTGTTTCTCAGAGCCCAGCAGTCATTTGTATCGTGGCCAGGACTCTCAAAATGATAGGCACACCGGGCGTTCGGATTATATCAGGGAGATGCAATATTTGGATTCTTGGGAGCCTCTCTCAAGGTTGCTAGGTTAGATCTCAACATATGAGGTAGGAATTCAGCCAATGTCATGTTGATGCGGGTAAACTGTCGTTGTGGTCTTTCTGCCCTTTATTTATTGTTTCATTGTGGAGCAACTGCAGGTCTAGGTATCATCACGGCACTCACTGTTTGACGTTGTTCAGCCCTGTTCTGGCCTCTCTGGCTATAGACGACACTGGCTTCCTTCTTACCAGCAAAAGGCTTCTTTACTGAACTTGACGAGGCATCCTTCTGTACTTTTCCGCTTTGAATTCCAGCTTCTACTCTTTCCCCAGTTAGGATCATCTTGGTGAAACCAGCTGATGAACTGCCGATCAAATGATTGAAAAATGGACCAGATAACGTCCCCAAAATCATATCAACCAAATCCCTATCAGACAACGGGGGTTGAACTTTCCCAGCCAAGTCTCTCCATTTTTGTGCATAATCTTTAAAACCTTCACCTGCACCTATGGACATACTCTGGAGTTGAGTACGAGTGGGAGAAAGGTCGGCATTATACTGATACTACTTGTAGAAAGCAGCAACTAGATCTTCCCAGTTTTGGATATTTGCTCCCTCTAACTGGTAGAACCATTCAAGTTGAGTCCCTGACAGACTATTTTGAAAGAAGTGAACCCACAGATTTCTATCAGCTGTGTGGGGCTGGATCTTTCTGACATAAGAGCGAAGATGGAGCTTTGGGCAGGACACCCCATCATACTTGGCAAAAATTGGAGCTTTAAACATCTGCGGGATGACTACTTCCGAAACCAATCCCAATTCTCCAAAATCCAATCCAGGTATCCTCTGCACTTCCATGGCACTTAGACGGTCTTCAAGTTGTTTGTATCTATCCTTGGAAGGAGGACATTGCTCATCGCTATAATCAGTATCATTGTCAGACATTGCAAGACTGGGGTCTTTCTCTTCTTCTTGATTCTCCCCTTCCTTGGATGAAGAGGTCAAACCAGTTTTTCGCTTCAACCTTTCTCTAAACCTTCTTCCCATATTCAGAATATCGACAACCTTCTTCTTCTTCTTCTTCTTCTTCTTCTTCTTCTCTTTCAGAATGACGGCTTTCAGATCCTTCTTCCCTTTTGCCAAACTGATGAACAATTGTTGGAACTGGGCGTTCTGTGCCTGAAGATCCTTGATACTTTGTTCAGAAGACATTTCATGAAATAAACAGCGAAGAAGATGAGAAACCTGTAATGGTACTTGTTTATGCAATGTTATGAATGATATGCGTATGTAATGGTTTCGAGGATTCTTAAAGGTTCAGATTTGTTTAACCAAAATAAACACACGTCATTTGCATTAATAAGTTCAAAATTGTTACAAAGAATGCCTTTTAGGCTTACAAATGAACAAAACTGAAAGCAAAAAGAAACTAAGTCTCCTAGGAGCGCATCCTCTTTGGTGAGATGTAGGCATTTATGTTCCTTTCCTCATGAAGTAGCCTAGTGAGCTCCTGGACCTTCTTCTCGCTGGCATAGAACCAAGCTTCAAACGTGTCCTGCTCCTCTTTGAGTTGAACCCAAGATTTATGTAATTCTTCATGATCAATTGGCATGTCGGGACGATGACCATCTGAAGTAGTGTCTCCTTCAGTAGCTGACTCCATGGTTATTGGTAGGACAGTTGGGTAAGGCATCCTAAGACTTTGGGCGCGAGCTCGTACCCATCAGAGATAAGGCTTAAGAGGAATGGAATTCTTGTGCCCTAACGTCTTACTATTAATTTTATGTACCATGCCCCAAGCTTTTATGAACCTTCTACGATAGCCTTGAACATCGTTCTCATAATTGAAGGCGATTCCTTGGATAGTCGCATCATGAGGACCATCTATTCTCGCATAACCAAACTGACGTAAGGCCAAACAAGGATTGTAAGTGATTCCTCCCCTAATGCCTAAGAGATGGACATTAAGGAATTCACCACAACGATCAATGATGGTAATATCTTCTGAGAACCGTGAACACCAATGAATATCTAAATGCTTAAGGGACATCAGCCTACGAGACCATTTCAAACCCTGTTCATTCTTCAAAACAGCCCTGGGTAGGTGCGAAATAAACCACCTAGCCAATAGAGGAGTGCAACACAGGAGGGTTCCCCTTCTCTTTAGAGTGCGAGCATGTAGAGAGTGCAGAATATCCCCGAGTAATGTAGGTACTGGATTATGAGACAGGAAAACCTTGATAGTGCTCACATCTACGAGTTGATCAGCATTAGGGAAAAGTACCATCCCATAAATGAGAAGTGTTAGTACTTCTTTGAAATCTTGTAAATCTAAGGCATCCCAAAAATGATAGGCCTTCTCAAATAGAAACTTAACCGAAATTCCTTGGACACTCCCTCTAGTCTCCTAATTTGCCACTATGTCAGACCGTTGTAAAGACAGAGCTCTAGCAATTCCCTCAGGCTTTGGATATTCTTCCGTACCATTGAAAGGCAACTGGTCCAGAATAGGTACCCCCAACAATTGAGAAAACTCCTCCATGGTAGGTACTAGCTGGTAATCTGGGAAGGTCAAACAATGGTGCATCGGGTCGAAGAACTGAAACAACACTTTTAACAACTCTTCATCAGGTTTTGCAGTGACCAGATTGAGCAACTGACCATGCTTTCTAGTGAAATGAGAATCTTCAAGAACCCTTAATGCCAGATCCTTTAGTTGGAGATACACTTTCACAAGATTGATTTGTATAGTGTTCCTACGGGCAGATGCCATGTCCTACAAAACAGAGCAAAAATGAGCCCTAGGGAATCCTTGAAATGGTTAGTGCAATAAGAATGAATGTTATGTTATGATGCATGATGTCATGATAAAACACAGGTATAGCAAACACAATTAAATCATACAAAGTCCTTAGGTTATAGACTTGCATGAGGTCAAAGGTAGTACCCTCTTGAAGTTAGTTAGTTTCAAACCTGTCTTAGAAATAGTAACTGGGTTCTAGAGGATCTCAATATCACTGACCATCCTTTATCAGCATTATCTCAGCTCACACAATCTTTTCTTGCGGCCGAAATATCCCGAAAGTCTGATCTCAATGAGTGTAGCATCGAGTATCAACCAGTTCTTAGCTTTACACCGAGGCCGGCTATCTCACTACTTTCTAATGGACAAGTTGGGCAATTAAATGTTCTAAGGTCAGTTGATGCTTCATGACACCACGCGGCGGCCCCATACTCTCCCCGATTGACTCAAGGGTTACCGATACCAACCAAAGTGGCACATCAACGTAGCTACTGCTTCAATAATGTCGGTATACCCCAACATAGTTCCCTCACAGTTTATTGCTACTTACCTAAAAGGTGTCCCCCAGATCCGAGTGTAGGATCAAATAACCCAAACGGTTCCCATAAATATAAAGCAAGCAAGACAATCAAGAGAAAGCAATTAAATATGACCTAGATCTTAAGGTTTACCCCACTTTATACTTTCCCCAGCAGAGTCGCCAGTTCTGTGATACGGTGGCAGAACCGACTGTTTAATATTGGTTTGCATTTTGCATTTTTGTTCTGCCTCCTCCCACGATTCTCACCCTTGTTCTTTCCTTGGATGTGTTCAATATATATCATAAAGTGAATTAGGGTTGTAAAAACAAACCACATCTTTGAAAGTTTTGAAGATTTGATTTGATTTTCATGGCATATGTAAACTTGCTATATTGAGCAAAATTATGCCTTTCTTGCATCAATCAGCCTTGATTCGAATTGATCATGATATCCTTGAATTATTTGATTGAAATCTTGTCCAAAAATCATATCACAACATATCTTTTTCATTATTCCTCAATTATTTGATTTAATTGAAATTTTAATTAACAAAAAATCAAAATAAATTTAAAAGTGAAGAAAATAACATGAGTTTGGATATTTGGGTCGTGGATTATATTATAAGTGAGGTGCAAGCGTAAAACTTTAGACCTATTTGGCAAAAAATGCAATTTTGAACCCATTTGACTTTTGGCAATTTTGCAAAAAAAGGTCAACTTTGACAAGGCATATCTCCTCCAATTTTGACCCTAGAGAGGGGTTCTTTGACTTTTTAGAAAGCTTATGATGTCCCCTAAGCAAAACGTTTGGTCTCATCTCAATTGGGTCTTCCATGTTCATGTATGAAGCTTTGACCCAAAAGGTGTTTTTGTTGGCTTTTCAAAATGACCTATAATGTCAAAATTCATATCTTTTTGTGAGTGCATATTTTGAACTTGTGGGATAAAGATGGATTGTAGGGAATTGTATCCTCTTATAAATGATCTTTGGATGGAAAATTTCTAATAAAGTATGAATAAGTTATGCTTGGTCAAAGTTGGGTTGACTTTTTCTATAAAACCCTAATTTAGCAACTTTTGGGTTTTGATGAATTTGGAGCATCCCTTGAGGAATAATGATCAATCATTGATCAAATGATGGATAAAACTTCAAAATGATGATGTTGACCAAAAATCTTGAAGTTTGACTGTATGTGGGCCACAGTTGACTTTTGACCTAGTACAGTCGATTCTCAAGCATCTGAGCAGTTGGCTGAGCAAACTTCTTGTGCAAGGCATGAAACTTGGCATGGATGATGTTGGGAACATAGTAAGACCATGGAGAGCACAAGAGACCTTTTTGGTCCTCTCATCTTGATGAAAAATGAAACCCTAATTTGAGGTATACTGCCTTAGGAGAGAGTTGGTCTAGTAAACTCTTGGACTTCCTTGAGCAACTTGGGGACCTCAATTGACATGTATTGAGTAAAATGAGAGGGCAAATTTTGGGGTAAAACAGTGGCCATTGACTATTTTACAAAGTGGGTGGAGGCAGCTTCTTTCGCTTCCGTCACCAAGAACGTTGTTGCCCGTTTTATCAAGAAAAATCTCATTTGCCGGTACGGTATCCCCGAAAGGATCATCACTGACAACGGTACAAATATCAACAACACTATGATCACCATATTGTGCAAGCAATTAAAGATTCAACATCACAATTCTTCTCCCTATCAGACGAAGATGAATGGTGTCGTAGAAGCTGCAAATAAAAACATTAAAAAGATCATACAGAAAATGACAGTCACAAACAAAGACTGGCATGAGATGTTACCATTCGCTCTCCACGGGTATCGTACCACGACTCGCACATCAACCGGGGAAACACCCTATTCTCTGGTTTACAGCATGGAAGCTGTCTTACCTATCGAGGTTCAGATCCCCTCTTTGAGGATTATGAAGGATGCAGGGTTGAACGAAGACGATTGGAACCAGACTCGACTTGATCAACTAAATTTGATTGATGAAAAGAGACTTATTGTCGTTTGCCATGGTCAAATGTATCAAAAAGGGATGATCAAGGCTTTCAACAAGAAGTTCATACGCCAAGTGTATCAAGTTGGAGATCTAGTGATCAAACGCATCATCTTTCCATAAGGTGATCCTAGGGGAAAGTGGACTCCTACCTATGAAGGACCATTTTTAATCAAAAACATTTTCTCTGGTGGGGCAATGATCTTGACCACCATGGATGGTGACGACCTGCCGCATCCTGCGAACGCGGACATAGTTAAAAGATACTACGCATAAGAGACCCGCTAGGTTCACACACCTAGGAAAAACAAGGGCATCCCGGCGAACCAAAAAAGGCTCGGGCAAAAATTAAGGATAAAACAAAAAAATATGTACACCCGACAAGTTGAAAACCTGAAAGGGCGACTTGGGCAAAAAAGGGTTTCCCGATGGACTGAAAACCCGAAAGGGCGGTCCATACCAAATTTATGGAATTAAGGCATACAACAATGTCCCGTTGGATCACTTTACGGACAACCTTTAGATTCCAATGACAAACTCAGAGGTTCTGATCAATTCAATCATCTTCGGACGAGGCAGCCAATAGACAAGACACTCGGAGATACGAAGGCTATAGAAGAATGGAAACCCCATGTGATTTTTGTACACATAGCTATCTTTTCTTTGTATCAAATTTTTCATTTTTACGACATCATTTAGAATGTTTGTCTCCTTGTACAAAAATACTTATTCAAAGTCAATACAAAATATTCCTTTAAAAGTTAAAAAACTATTTGTCTTTTCTTTACATTTGTTTTGTTTTCAAAAACGTCCAATGATTCATTGTTGAGCATATGCATTTGAATATAATTACTGTTTACAAATAAATGAAATGAAAAGAGGCAATTACTGATAGGTTGAATGGATAGGAAAATATCTCTAAAGCCATTCCATAAGTAAACCCCTACAGTACCTCATTTAAATCCTCAGTGAAACAAAGCTTCAGATTATTGATCCCCAGTAGAAGTCGTCAATTTCTCAGGATTCCCCAATAAGATTTTACAAACAGCACATGGCATTGCCCTTACAACAAAGTTTATTTCTCTCGACAAAAATTCAACAAAACTTCGACTTCAAAGCATGAAGACTTATATATCCTCAGCAGTAGTCAGGGATTTATTTTCCTCAACCCAACAACAATACAACAAATTAGCTCACATACGCATACATCGCATTCATATATCATAAACATTGATAAGCACGAATGCATACAACATAACCCCATTATGCATACATTTCATGTATCATGACTTGGCATCTTAGCTAACATTTTACCCTTTTCAGGATAAGATTAACAGCTACCATTAACAATATTCAAAAACTGATACAGTTCAGATACGCTCCAGACACAGACGCCATTCTGATACAGTTTAGCTACGCTCCAGACACGGATGCCATCCTGATACTCATTCAGATTCAACTTTTGATACAGTTCAGATACACTCCAGACACGGACGCCATCCTGATACTCATTCAGATTCAACTTTTGATACAATTCATATATGCTCCAGACACGGACGCCATTCTGATACTCATTCAGACTTAACTTTCAGATGCAGTTCAACTACGCTTCAGACATGGATGCCATCCTGATACTCATTCAGATTCAACTTTTGATACAGTTCAGATACGCTCCAGACACATATACCATTTTGATACTCATTCAAAATCAACTCTCAGCTACAATTCAAATACGCTCTAGACACGGATGCCATTCTAATATCTAATCAAAGCCTCTTCCAGATACAATACTGATACGCTCCAGACACGGATGCTATTCTGATACTCATTCTTTCAGCTTACAAATTACAATTCAACAATCACCTTTGATGGCATATTTAAGCCCATCTCTTACAACTTTCTATCACCTCTCCAAATTGCATATGTAAGCCCATTCCTTCTAACATCACATCATCAAGTGCAAATTTATGGGCACTCTAGTGTCCAATCATCTTCCACCTTCGAGTCCCGAATTCCAAAACTCGTCAGTCTAACTCTTCAGGTTTAAGAAGATTTAATAGGGCAGCTGTTGTACCCCAAAATTTTCCCTCTCACTTATCAAGGATTTCCTCACAAGATCTCTTGAACTCAAAACTGCATTAGGGTTTGACCAGCTCAAGACATCTCCTCATGCACTGATGTCCAAAATTAGGGTATGAGTTTGCACAAGGACTTTTGGACTATCAATGCTTCATATGAATTTCAAGGATAATTATGGACCCCCAAGATTACTCATGTCAAGTTTCAAGCCTTGAATCACATTTTGGATCAGTCAGTTAGACAGTTGACCTAAAAATCAACTATATTGGGGAAAAAGTCAACCATGGCCAATTTACAGTCAAACTTCATAATTTTGGATCCACATCAACATTTTAGACTCATATGTGTCATTTGATCAAGTTTGGACCATAATTCCTCAAGAAATTTGATCAAATTATCAAAAGGGCAAAATGGTCAAAATTAGGGTTTTGACTGAGAAGGGGCAATTTCTGATTTTTGACCTAGCAAATGATCAATTGGATTAAAGCATGATTTCAAGAGTTCAATTTCACCATCTTGACCTAATGACATGGTTCAAAACATTGCAAATCCATTTGATTGACAGATGAATTTTTCAGTCAACTAATCAAAAGTCAACTGTATACTGAAAAGTCAAACTTTGACTTTTTGGTCAAAATCAAGTGCCAAAGATCATAATTTATCAAAACATGTCAAAATGTGAAACTTGTTCATCAAGAAAGCAAGGGTTTAAGTTTTGGTTTTGAAATTTTGATATTTTTAACTTAGAAAATTTTCTAAGTATAGAAAAATTCTTGTTTTTTCTCAACTTTAAGCCAAATTTTCACCATGATACAAGATGATTCAAAGGAAGTTCCCAACATGAAATTTGTAGATATCCATGAAATATACAACTTTTATTCACAAAATTTCTCCTAAAGATGCTTGGATCTCAAGATATAATTATCTGAATACATGTTCATGAACTAAAATAACTTAGTGAAATTTTGCCCTAATTAGGCAGATTTTTTACCTAACTTCATGAAAATTTTTCACATAGTTCCAAAGGGAATTTCCAAAATAATTTCAAATATGGGTTTTAGAGAACATTTCAATCTTTCCAAAATGTCCAAGAACTCCTTGATATCATTCTTGAGTAGGGAGAATCGAAGAGATGAAGTTGGCAATTTCTCACTTTGATTTCAAGCCATTTCATGATGAACCAAAATTCAAATTCAAGCCTAGGATGCATAATCTTTGCTTTGCAGGCCTCAAACTTGTTTCTCACTCCGTAATTAAATGTTTACACAGCTGATAGAGCTTTGATCCAAGCATTAGAGCCTTTGTCCAAGCTATAATTCCATTTATGGCACAAAGTTGCCATTTCCATTTTGATAAAGCACAACTTTTGCAATTGTCAACTTCTTGAGCTTTTCACTTGTTCTTTATGCACACACAAACAATATAAACCAAAGTCAATGTGTCTAAAACCTCTACCAACTCAGATCAGGCTTGTACAAACACATAGAGACTTGTCTCCTCACTTTTCTTCAAAAGCAAGTAATAGAGCCAAAAGGCTATAACTCAAATCTTGAGAAAACTTGATCCCTAAACTTTTATATACTTATATGCAAATGCATTGCAACCTAGAACACGATTGCTAAAGCTTAGAAACTCTCCCAAACACTCTATCACTAAAAATCTGCCATAACTTGCAGTTTTGCACCTTACATAGCAATCTCAAAAACCACTCGTGCGTTTTGAGTTTTAACCACCTAAACACTTAATATACATCATATATAAGTGTTCCAGACCCCTGTTCCCTCACTGTAACTCCTCTTTCTCCATCTGCCATTTTTACATATCAAGCTTGTAGGTTGACTTGACTAGGGAGATTCAGGAACTTTCAAGGCAAAGTAAGGATTGGAACACACTCAGGGAGGTCCAGGCAAGCTAAACAGATCCTCAGGCCTTCTCAAAACTTGCTCAAACTCCATTCACAATCTCAACTGAAAGAGGTAAAAACTCAAACTTCTATCTCTTCATATAAGCATCCTTTGGTCTTAATTTGTGAAAACAAAATGTAGATATCCTTGCACTAAAACCAACCATGTTCGTAGATTTCATTTATATTCATTGTGTATAGAGAATTTTGGATTTGAATTTTATGTAAAAATTAGGTTTCAAATTAGGACAAGCAAAATTAACTTTGATCTTTGACTTTTAGTTTACATAAGATATATGGTTGAACTTGTGAGAAGAAACACTGTAATTTTCATATTTGGACTTTCCATTTTCATGGAGAAATGAGAGAGATACAGGTGGTCCGGCCATGGCTCAAGGTTGAAGATGAAGTTGCCTTCAGGGGGCGTTTTCTAATATATATTTATGCCTTTGTTTATATGAATGGATGTACAGCTACCCCAGTGGTAAGGCAGGGCGCAAAAATGCCATAGGTCATGGGTTCGAGCCTTGGCGCTGCCTTTTGTAATTTTTCTCATTTTTCCATTTTTTGCTAGCTTGCAGTGCGTGGGGCTTCAGTGCTTTGGGCCTTTTTTTTTCTAACCTCCTGCCTCTTGATTGCTTGCAATACCCCCTGGCCCATATCATTTATTTATTTATTTTTTGTTTTCATTTTATTTTAATTAAATATATTTTCTTAATATTAAAAATCACAAAAAAATATAAAAATGATAGAATTTATTTTGACTTATTTTATTTCATTTTTCTCAATAAAAAATATTTTCTTTAGTTATATATATTATCTATTTTTATTAAATAACTTTGTAAATTAATTTAAAATTAGTTTAATATTTATTTATCTTTCTTCACACTCATTCAGCATATTATTTTTAACATAAAAAGACCAAAAATATCTCATGATGCCATATCTTATTTTCAAAATAAAAAAAATATAAAAATACTTTTTTCTCAAAGAAATTTATTTTCTTTTAATCAAATAGAATTAGGGTTTATTAAAAATACTTTCTAAAAATAATTTCCTTTCCTAATTAATTTGAGTTTAATCTTGATTTATTTATTAGGTTTAGGTTAAAACGTTTTCACATAAAAAACAAACAAAATCTTCTTTTGCATTTACATATCTTTGCATATTTAATTTATCTTGTACATTATTTATTCCAATATTTGTACAAATTCAATTTGGTTGTAATAGATTAATTAGGTTTATATTATTGCAATCCCCATTCATAAACTGTATACCCCCTCCCACAAAGTGTTGTAATAGCGTAGTAATCTTTAAGTTTCGCAATTTATCGCTTTTATATAACATGCTAGTAATTAGGGTTTGTATGGCAAGATAAAACCAATCAAATAGAAAATCCTAATCCAAGACAAAATCAAGTATGAAAATGACACACTTGCACACAAGCACCCTTAGGGTTACTCCACTTGGTTGCCTTATACAAAAATGGCCTTATTACGCATGTAAGGTATCTTAGCAAAACAAACAAATACAAGATCATAGTCCCTCGATGAAGCTATTCAAAGTTGCCTTACAAAAATGATCTTAGTCCCTCAAAAAATGCTAAGATACTTTGCGACATTTCTAATCATTGTTATACGATGACCCACACCCGTCCCGTTTACATCTAAAGATAGGGTTGTATGATGCGGTGGGAGAACTGACTTGAGGTTTTGCATTTGTGTTTGCAAATGTTGCGGTTAGCAAGAGTCGCCACCGACTTTTCTTTTATCCAAAAGGAAAGGTAAAAAAGCACAGGAAAGACCTTTGAGATGTTTTCTTGAGTTCGGGGGTAGATTATGAAAAGGAAAGGTGCTAGCACCCTTTTCATCCATGGTTTTCCATGGGCTCTTAGTTACTTGTTTAGATCACTTGCTTTGCTTTGAAATTGTTTGAAATGGTGCTTTGTGTTGTTTTGAAAGTATTTTGAAAAGAGGCCATTGTTTAGGAAATCTTTGTAATGATTCTCGTTCGTAGGAATGTATACAAAGATGTTTGTCTTTTGAAAAATGTTCCAATGTTTTGAAAGTTGTTTTGAAATGTGTGTGTGTTTGTTTTTGAAAATAGCAAGGATTGTTTTGAAATTGATCAAGTAACTAGAAGCTATCTACCTACTAAAATGTCTTTCTTGTGCATTTTTATTCCTTTGACATTGTTGATTTACCATTGATTTGGTAAACAACCTTATATTTGGATGTAAACGGGATGGGCGTGGGGCATCGTATAACCATGATAGCAATATTGCCAAGTATCTTAGCATGTTTGGAGGGACCAAGATCATTTTGTTTTAGGAAACTTTGTGATAGCGTCATCGAGGGACTATGATCTTATTTTTGTTTTGTTTTGCCAAGATACTTCGCATGCGTAACATGGCCATTTTGTTTAGGCAACCAAGTGGGAGAAACCCTAAGGGTGCTTGTGTGCAATGTATGTCATTTTTTCATGCATTTTGATTTGTCTTGGATTAGGTCTTTTCTATTTGTTTTGTTTTTGGTCTTGTCATACAAACCCTAGTTTACTAAACATGGTATAAATGCGATAAATTGTGTAAATATAAACTAAGCTATTACAACAATTTTTATGGGAGGGGGGATACAAGTTTTTGAGTGGGGATATTGCACAAAATAAACCCTAAAAATACTATTACAACCCAATTGAATATTGTGCGCATTAAATAAATATACAAATATTAAAATGCAATGCAAATGTATTTATGTTAAAAAAATGTTTTGTATTTGATTTTTAACTCCTCGGCACAAATTCCCCTAGCAGGATGAAGATTCTCATTCTCAATTCCCCACAGAGTTTTCAAATATTCCCCAGCGGAGTTCTCCTCAAACAACAAAACAGGAATCCCCGGTAGAAGTATTCTAAGCAAAGCTTGAAGACACACATAATCTTCAACAGTGGTCCATGATTTATCTTCCCCGACAGCGGTCAAAGATTTTATTATCTCCAGCTATCCAGGATTTATCTTCCCCGGCAGCAGTCAAAGATTTTATTATCCCCAGCTATCCAGGATTTATTTTCCTCAGCAAGACAGCTAATCAACATATATGTGCATACATTGCATTCATATATCATAAACATTGATAAAACACATATATTACATCATACATTTCATGCAACATAACTTTGTGTTTCAGCTAATACTTTACCCTTTTCAGGATAAGATTAACAAGCTTCAAATTCAAGGATCATGAAAACAATTTACGGATGCTTCCAGACACGGATGTTAATCTATCGCTTGTTCAAATTTAGCTTATTGAAAACAGTTTACGGATGCTCCAAACACGGATGCCAATCTATTGCTTGTTCAAATTCAAGGATCATGAAAACAGTTTACGGATGCTTCCAGACACAAATGTTAATCTATCGCTTGTTCAGATTCAGCTTACTGAAAACAGTTTACGGATGCTCCAAACACGGATGCCAATCTATTGCTTGTTCAAATTCAAGGATCATGAAAACAATTTACGTATGCTTCCAAACACGGATGTTAATCTATCGCTTATTCAGATTCAGGTCTTGAAAACAGTTTACGGATGCTCCATACACGGATGCTAATCTATTGCTTATTCAGACCCCCAGCTCAGAGATGTTCCAGACATGGATACCTTTCTGATACTCATTCTTTCACCTACAACATACAATTCAATAAACATTCTTGGATGGCATCTTTAAGCCCATCTCCGAGAAGATTCTGTCACATCTCCAAATGGCATCTGTAAGCCCATTCCCTCAAACTATGCTTTGACGAGTGCAAATTTATGGGCACTCTAGTGTCCAATCATCTTTTACCTTCGAGTCGTGAACGACAAACTCGCCGATCTAACTCTTTAGGTTCAAGAAGATTGAACAGGGGCAGCTGTTGTACCCCAAAATTTGCCCTCCTTTTTTCAAGAAATCACAACCCTAGGGTTTTCTCATATTTTTCAAGATTGGCTCAGGAATCGATCAGACATATTTTTTCTTTGGAAGTAAATCAAGAATTAGGGTTTCTCTCGTATTTCTCAGAAGAAACTGAATTCTCAGAAATTCAATTAACTGTCACATGTTTTCACACTTTTTAAGCCTACTGAAAGATTGCTGGTTGTTCTCAAGGCTTGTTTATCTGGGATAAGAAATGGGAGCTGAGACTGTCATTTGGAATATTCAGGTTTTGTTTGATCAAGGTTAACCAGATAATGTGCGTCTGTTAAGACGTTTGCTTGTTAATGGAATGAAATGTTTGCTTGTTTATTGGAATACCCAGGGCGTATTTTGATTGGAATGTTGTTGCAAGGTTACGAGACTACAAAGTTATTGGATTACTTAAAGTTTAAGTTATCTGTATTAGAATTGTTGGAATGCAATTTCAATTATTTTGATCTGAGAATCTTAAAGGATTAAGTGAAGATGCAAAGAAAGAATTACAAGATATTGACAATAGAAGATTTTATTGGATATCAGATGATCTCATAAAAGCTTTCTTCATTTATTTCAAATGTTGTTACAAAAATAATTTATTATTCATATGCTTTAAGTTTTACAACTTATAGTACTTGAAAAATAAATTATTACAATTAATGAAAAAATCTTTCTAAGTTACAAATCTAAGCCTAAGCTTCCATTGCTCCATTGCTCCCGTGCTCGCCACAAAGTCTTCTGCTTCCTCTGCTTTGTCATCACCCAAGATGTGCTCACATGAAAGAAAAAAACAAAGAAAAGAGGATTAGTACAGTTGATTAATTAGATTTTTCAAACAGAAAGAGAAAGAAAATATTCATCATTAAAGTTTTCCATCTGGAATCAGAGTGCTATTTTTCATCACGTTTTTATTTTCCTCTTTGCAAATCACAAGAAGATTGCTCTTCTTGGTTCACAAAGAGAAAAATAAAAAAAATGCAAAAGAGGAGTGCAAAAGCAAATTTGTTCAAATGCAAAGCACAAGGCAAACTGAAACATGCTGTACAAAGCAAGCTAAACAAAGGCACCAAACTAGATGCAAGGCAAGTTGGACAATGCAGCATACAAAGGCAAGCAATGCAGCATACAAAGCAAACCAAACAGCATTGCAACTAAACCAAACAGCATTGCAACTAAACCAAACAGCATTGCAACAAAACTAAACATTGCAACATTACAAAGTCAGCAAACCAAGTATTGCAACAAACCAAACTGAATGCAAAAAGTATGCAAACTGAACAATGCAGCAGAATAGCAGGCCAAAAGTACAAATGCATCAGAATAGCAGGCAAAAGTAAAATGCAGGAGGTAAACCAAATAACAAGCCAAAGGCTTGTCACAGCTTTTCATCATCTTCCAGGATTTTAGGCAAAACATTTCAGAAAATAAGAAAAAGAAAAAATTGCTTTGTCATTGAGAGAGAAGGAGAGAAAAGATATCACCTATTGGAAATTGTACAGTTTGGCAGAAAATCTATCACAAGTTGCAAAATAAAAAGGAAAAAGGATATAACTACATCAAACAACAAGAAGTTTCAGAGAGAGCAGGGTGGTCAAAAAACAAACTTCAAAAACCTGTTAACAGTTTCAAAAAAAACCAGCCTGCTAACCAATTCCAAAACAGAAGCAAGCTTGCCAAATAGAAAAACCTGCCATCAAACCAAAATCCCCAACCTGTTGTAAAACTCAAACAACAGCAAAATTGTATAGCAGTTCAAACACAAGCCTGAAACTGCCAAACTTCAAAAGCCTGTTAACAACAACCTGCACAAGCTTGCCAACTTGTGCAAACATTGCAAAAACTAGAAAAAAGCATATCAGTTGCAAACAAACCACAAAACTGCATAGCCTCAAACTACAACAAAACAACCACAAAACCTGTCCAACAATTTCAAAATGGCCTAACAGTTTCAACAATCCACAACCAAGAACCAAGATGCAACTGTAACAAAAACACAAGCCTGAAACTGCCAAATCCAAAACTTGCACAAGCCTAACAAGCCAGTCAAAACTGCAACTACAACAAAAAAACTTGCAGAAACAACCTACAGTTCCAAAACTGTCACTAACCACAAACTCCAAACATACAGCAAAACTGTAAACAAAGCTTTCAAGTCCCAAAAACTTGCACAAACATAGCAAGTCTACCAAACTTCCCAACTCAGTCCAACAAACAAAATCTAACAAGCCTGCCAACTCAGAATTTTCAACAAGACAAATTCATCAACATTCAAATTCAAAGAGAGAGGAAAGAGGTAACAAAGTTTTTAGAAGTGAAATCGTCAAAAGTTTCAGAGCAATCATCATCAACAAAAAGCTACCAACAAATTTTCAGAACTACAATCATCATCAACAAATCCAAACTTACAATAAAACCAAGTTTCAGAATAGCATCATCATAGTTCAAATCAGAAGAAGAAAAATACCAACAACAAAGTTTCAGAATACACTATGATCATCATAGTTCCAGAGAGAAGAAAGAGTTTCAGAAGCAAACAACTACCAACAAAATCAAAGGTTTCAGAAATAATCATCATCAACATTCAAGTTTAAAGAACAAAGGAGAAGTTACCAAAGCCCACACGTTCGTCATCATCTCTCCTTGCACCTCTAGCCACCAGGGAGCTCCATCTCTCCATCTCCTCTTTCCTCTCTATTTTTCCAGAAAATCTCACAGGTATATCCCTTTACTGCATCTTAGATACATGATACAATAGATTAAACAAGCTAGACATGAACAAATCAAGCAAATCAAACGATAACTGCTAAATCAAAATAGAACGAACCATACCGTTTTAAGACAACATCACTGATCATTGAGAGGATGTGAGAGGTGAGGGCGCTCCGGCTGCTTAGGGGAGGGGAGATCTGAGTGATAGAGGCTGAGGGAGATGAAGAAGAGAAAATGAAGAAACGGAGTCGCTGTGAAACAAGACACAAACCCTAATTGTTCACAAACCCTAACAAAATGTACAAACTCACCTTTGGGCCTTCGCCCCCCAAACCAAATCAAAGCCCACACGATTTTCTAGTGCACCCCACCTCCATTCTGACTTTTTCTCTTGTCTTATTTTTGTTTTGGGCCCAACATAAATCTTAAGCCCATTTTCAAATTATTTTAATTTTCTTCTTTCTTTAACAAATTCATAAAATTCAATACCTTTTTTTTATCAAATTAAATTAATCATTGAAATTAATTTTCTTTTTTAATTTATCTTTATTAATTTGTTACATTTAAGAAAATACCAAAAAAATGAATTAGTTTAGTTTAATTCTCTTTTTTCTTAATTTACCTTTTTTATTTTGTTAAAAAAATATACTAAGTAATATATTAAAACTTCATTTTGTAAAATAAATTCGATTTTTTCAATTAGTTTTATTTTAATCATTTTATTTTTATTTTTCTTGCACATAATGAAAATACCAAAAAGAACATTAATTTAATTAGTTTGCTTCCTTTAAACTTTTTTTCATTATTTAATAAAAATACATGAAAGAATAATAATAATTTTTAATCTTTTAGAATAGATTTTATTTATCTTTTTTTAATAAATGTATGCATTCCATAATTTATTGATTTCATAATTTATTGATTTCATAATTTATTGATTTTCTTTATTTTATAATTTATTATAACTTTGTATTGAATCGCGACAATTCGATTTGGTTGTAATACTTGATATTTGGACATTGTTATTCTTGTGAGATTCATCCCCATTTGTAATAATTGTACCCCCATCCCCGAATACTTTTGTAATAGCTTAGACTTTCAATTTCCGCAATTTATTGCTTTCAATATACTGTATAGTAATTAGGCGTGTATGGCAAGATTCAAAAATCAATCGCTAGATGACCTAATCCAAGAATAAATGACTTGAAATCAATACACAATGCACACATGCACCCCTAGGGTTTCATCCACTTGTTTCCTTGAAAATGGGCCATGTTATGCATGTTGAGTATTTTGGAAAAACAAAAACAAAACAAAAAGATCATAGTCCCTCCTTGACACTATCTTGGCTGCCTATACAAAATGATCTAGTCCCTAGGAAAATTTGGTAAAAATACTTAACACAATTGTTATCATGGTCAATACGATGACCCGCGCCTGTTCCGTTTAACATCCTAATACAAGGTTGTTTACCAAATGCAATGGTAAAAAAACACTGTCAAAAGGGTTAAAAATTTGTAGGAAAGATCTTTGAGTAAAATAGGGTAGACAACTCTTAGTTACTTGATCAAAACTTGCAAAATCATCCTTGCTATTTTCAAACACACCTCACAACACAATTTCAAAACATTTCCCAAATCAAACTTTCAAACATTGAAATATCTTTTCAAAAGACAAACACCTTTGTATATATTCAAACAAGAATCATTACAAAGGTTGCCACAACGATGGCCTCTTTTTCAAAGCATTTTCAGAAACCACACACAAAGCACCATTTTAAACAATTGAAAAGCAAAAGCAAGTGATCTAAATAAGTAACTAAGAGCCCACGGATAACCATGGATGAAAAGGGTGCTTGCACCTTCCCTTTTCATAATCTACCCCCCGAACCCAAGAAAACATCTCAAAGGTCTTTCATGTGCTTTTTGACCTTTCCTTTGGATAAAATAAAAGTCGGTGGCGACTCTTGCTAAACCGAAACATTTGCGAACACAGATGCAAAACCTCAAGTCAGTTCTCCCACCGTATCACAGAACTGGCGACTCTACTGGGGATAAATCTAAAAGTGGGGTTACCTTAGGGTTTTAGATCACCCTTACATGCTTATCTTATTTGACTTATATGATTTACTTTTTTGGTTCCTTGTTTGGGTTTGTTTTAAATCCTACACCCTGATTTGGGGGCACCTTTTAGGTAAGTAGCAATAAACTGCTAGAGAACTGTGCGAGGTATACCGACATGGTTGAAGCAGTAGCTACGTTGATGTGGCACTTTGGTTGGTACCGGTAACCCTTGAGTTGAATTAAGGAGAGTACGGGGCCGTTGCGTGGTGTCGTGAAGCATCAACTGACTTTAGAACCTTACTTGACCAACTTGGCCTTTTAGGATGTAGTGAGATGATCGACTTTGGTGCAGTCCGAAGTTGGTAGATACTCGATACTACACTCATTGGGGGTTGTTTTCTTGGAATATTTCGGTCGCCAGTAAAGTGGATAAACTGAAACAATGAACACAGAAAATAATCTGGTGATATGGAGCTCCTTAAAACCCGGTTACTAATTCTAGGACAGGTTGAGCCAACTAACTTCAAGAGGGTACTTACCTACAAACTCCATGCAAGCCTAAACCTAAGGACTTATCTACTTTGTGTGAATGTGATTATCTGTATATACACTTGCTTACTTTTGCATACTTGTACATAACATCATAACATCATACCATAGCATTTTCAATAACCATTTTAAGGATATCGAGGGTCTTTGATGCAGGGACACGTTGAACCAAACGTCTACCGAAGGGCAAGAGGATTCATTTTCCTCTAAAAAAAACACCGTTAAAGATCAAGTACAACAACTTGAGTCAAGGGCTATGACCCACTTGACATGGTGAGCTTGATTCTCGTGGAAAGTCATCCACTGATACAAAGTTCTCCAATCAAATATGTTGATTAAAGTTCAACCTCTAACATTTTCTTGTGTTTACCCTGCGAGATCCTTGAAAACATGCATCCACATATCATGCATCGTATCATGACAGGTTTCCCCTTTTCGGGTTTCCTTACCTTCTGTTGTACCCCAAAATTTGCCCTCCCATATTCTTCAAGGATTGTCAAGAATAATCTTCAAATTACTCAAGAGGTGCACAATCAAACCACCTCCTAAGCCAGTTGAAATTAGGGTTTTGGTTCTTTCAAGGAATTTGAGGTTTTCAATGGTACAATCAAGTCTCATAGGCCCATATACATTCTCAAGCACCTACATACCAAGTTTCAAGACTCACAATGTCAATTTGCACAGTCAAAAGCTCCATTTGATCCACAGTCAACTGCAGGGACAAAATGGTCATTTTGCAGTCAAAAGTCAAGATTTTTTGTCAACATCTTATTTTGAGCTCACAATCATCATTTGATCAAGTCTTGATCATGATTCCACAAGAATAGCTCAAAAATCATCAAGATGCAAAAAGTTAATATTTTTGGACCGCAGAAAAGTCAACTGTATCTTGACCAGGGCATAACTTTTTCATGGTTCATTAGAAAAATCCCATCCAATTCTCATTTTTAAGGGGATGACATTTCCTACAATCCATATTCACACTCTAAGTCCAAGAAATGCTCTCATAAAAAGTTAGCAATTTTTACATTATAGGTCCTTTTCAAAAGTCAACAAAAATGCACTTTAAGTCAAAGACCATAACTTGAGATTGGTAAATCCAAATGACATGGGACCAAAGGAATTGGTTAGAGGACTTCAAGACCTTTCCAAAATGTCCAAGAACATGGTCATATGATCAAAATTGAGCAATATATGCATTGGAGAAGTTGGGAAATTTTCATGAATTTGCAAAAGTCAACTTTGCTCAAAACACCTTGTTTTTGCTAATGGGCCTCAAATCTCTTCTTGAAACTTCATCCATGGCCTATGCACGACCCATCAAGCTTAATTGAACTTATTTTCTTATTTTTTATTAATTAATTGGATTTTTAATAGATATTAATTCATTTAATTAATTTAAATTGTAGGAAAATACAAGATTTGATGTTTTCAATCTTTTTGTGAAGCAAATATGGTCAAGATATGCTGGCAATTTCGTGTACAAATCAAAGATGCAAAAATCTCCAAAATTGGCAACTTTATTCAATCATGAAAATGCAAAAAGATTTGATTTTCAATCAAAGATCAAATCATCAATTCAATGGATTTTTGTTCAAGATTTTGACCTAGTTCTATTCCTCTATATATATGCAAGTAAACCCTAACTCATGGACGTGCAAGAAAGCTGCAGAAAAGCCATAGCATATTGAAAAATTTCCAAGAAAACTCAAAACTGACTTTGGCATTCTAGAATGATTCAAAGGTTTTTATTGATTTTAACACATTGCAGGAGGTCCCAGGGATAATTTGCAATTGAATTCACGTGCTAAAACTCAAGGAATCATCACGCACAGAACCACAGTTTGCCACTTTTTTTTCAGAATCGTAACTCCTAATTCATGCACATATAACATATTTTCTTGATTGTTTTGTGTTAATAGGAATCATACGAAGCTATTGGTATGGTTTAATTGAACTGAAACGCCATAAATCACAAGATGCCATGAACGGTTTTCTAGGGTTCTTGAGTTTGAAATTGGGGATTCCTAAACCAGGAAAAATTGAGACTTGTGAGACCCATGACTGAATTCGTTGAACCAAGACGAACAAAACCAAACCCTCGCGAAATATTTATGTTTACCATAGCTCTAATCGCTATTTTTCGTGCAAGCATATTGTGGGGGTTAAAAACCCCCGCTATCTGATTTGTTTTTACAGGTACAAAGGAAGAAGACGAGGACGTGTTAGCATACCATTGGCTTATTCAAAAAATGCGCGCTCACTTTTTTTGTTTACAGCGTTTTAGTTTGTTTCATATATAATAATTGTCCTTTATTCTAATATCAATTGAGACAGCGTGGTGGAGTGGTTAAGGCATTGGCTTGGAAACGTTGGGACCTGGGTTCGAATCCCAGGTCCCCCAAAAACATTTATTTCTTTTCTTAACATATTCACATGCAGGCTTCCAAAAGTGATCCACCATATACCTCAATTATCAACGCGCCATGTGGCGTCAGGCGTGGATCCAATGGCCAAAGGTGAATGATCACCATACTCCCTAGTCAACAGGCGTGTGGTTGATCAGGAAAGTCAAACGTGGCTGAAACAATTGAGCTTCAAAATTCCAGAACTTACCTCCTAAATGGGTCAACACCCCCCTGGGTTCATTCTTTCTTTTCTTTTATATTTTTATTTTTTTCATTTAATTGTTTTATTATAAATAATTATAATTATTATTTTTACTAACCAAATTAACTTTTTTTTTCATAATAAATTCAGAAAACTAAAAATGTAATATTTTTATTATTATTATTATTTATTAATTTCACCCTTTCTTATTTTTGTAAATAAATACTAACAAATTAATTTAGTCTTTTTTAATTAGGTTAACTTCAATATTTTTTGCAATAAATAAAATAAATTAGAATTAGGTTTTTTTACTAACTTTTGACTATTTTTTATTTATTTTCCTTAACACATAAAAACCAAAAAAATATTTCTTTTCTTCTAAAATAATTAATTGGTTTTAGGTTTAGTTTAATTAATTGCAAAATAATAACAAACTTCCTCCTTTCTCAAAAAAGGGTCAAAACCCTAAGACTTTTTCCGATTCAATTTTTCTCGCGCATGTTTATTTTTTATTCATATTATTTTGATCCATATTTATGTAATTGCTCCGAGGATGTAATAACTTTAATTAGGACTTTTTATCGCTTTCTTTAATTTCCCGCAATTTACTTTAACCAAGGGCTTGCTTTTGGCGATGTAAATACCCGACGCCTTGTAATAGTTTAGATTTATTTTCCGCAACTATTAACTGTTAGATGTATGTTAATTAGGCTATGCATGACAAGACTTATCTCTGAAATTAAAATCAACCTGTAGCTCACCGTAACATGTGCAAAGATAACTTAACTGAATCCTGACACACTCACACATGCCACTCCTAGGGTACACCTCACTTGGTTGCCTCGACGTGGTCATTGAGTATAGGGTGTTTTAGAGGTCGCCCTCCTGTCTAAAGATCCAAGTTGCCTCGAAACGGTTGCCTCGGATAAAAAAAAATATCTAAGACATTAGGGTTACCGCTAAGGCGTCCTACTATAGCTTTGGTGACCACATGTCCCTATAATCGAATTGACCCGAAACTCCAACGATGGTGCTACCTACTTCTCAATAGTGGGATAGTACTGTCTAAAGGACATTTACACAACTTAATTTCTTTTGAGTAGGTAGAGGTTCTCAGGTACTTGCTCTTTCAAAACAAAATAACTTTTCGCACTTACACTTTTCAAACAAAAGTTTTCAAACAAACGCTTCATACACTCTTGAGGACAGATACAAGAGTTAAATCGAAGTTTTCAAACAAACTTTTTTAAAAACCCACAAACACAAGAAAAGCAAAACATTTTTGAAAACATAGTGAGCAAGTACCTAAGAGCCCGTGGATAACCACGGATAGAAAGGATGCTAATACATTCCCTTTCTATAATCTACTTCCCGAACCCGAGAAACATCTCGAAGAGGAATTTTGTTGTGCTTTTGTCCTTTCCTTGTTGGAGAAAATAAAATACGATGGCGACTCTTGCTTACCGCGACATTTTGCGAACCAGCATTCCAAAACAGTCAGTTCTATTTCCGCCGATCACAGAACTGGCGACTCTGCTGGGGAAATTTTTATAAGTGAGGTGTACCTTAGGATAAGAACACTTATGTTTTCAATTGTATGCCTTGTTTTCTTTAATATTGTGGGCTTGTATCAGAGTTTCATAGATCCTAACCCGGATCTGGGGAATACCCTTTAGGTAGCAATAAACTGTGAGGGACCTGTCCGGCGTAGACCGACACGGGTGAAGCAGTAGCTACGTTAGTGTGACACCTTGGTCTGTACCGATATCCCTTGTGTTGGAACAAGGAGAATATGGGTCTTCTGAGGAGTCATTAAGCACCAACTGACCTTAGAACCTTAAATTGACCCAACTTGGCCATAGAACAGTAGCAGTATGCTACACTCATTGAGGCTAAACTCTCGCGATGGTTCCGGCTGCAAGAAAAGGTTACGAAGCTGGAGTTATGACCGATTGAGGGTAGTCAGTGATATTGAGATCCTCTAGAACCCGATTACTATTTTTAGGACAGGTCTTAACCAACTGAAACTGAAAGAGGGTAGTACCTAAACTTCATGCTGGCCTAAACTCTAAGGGTTGTCTTGTGTGACTTGTGTGCCTTACCATGTTTGCCTTCTGTGAATACTTGTGGTGTGCCTTTATCATAACATCATACCATCATAACATTGCATGCATCCTGCATAAGGACTAACCCATTTCAAAGACAAGAGGGTTTCATCTTTGCTCTATTTTATAGGACATCATGATGCCCATGCGAAGGAATACTATCCGGCTCAACTTTGTTCAACCACCAGCTTTGCTTACAGAATTGGTTGATAGGATTCCAAATACTACTTCCTTCATCAAGAGGCATGGTTCTCTTCTCGGTTTAGTCACTTCAAAGTGGGACCAACAATTGATGAGTGTCCTGGTCCAGTTTTATGATCCACTATACCATTGCTTCACCTTTCAAGACTTCCAGCTAGTCCCTACCCTGGAAGAATTCTCTGATTTGCTTGGTATCCCTGTTTTGGAACAAACTCTATTCACTGGTTGGGAAAAGACTCTTAGGCCTGAGGAGATTGCCGCAGCCCTTCCCTTGACCAAAGAAGAGGTAATGGCTAACTGGGAGACTAGAAGTGGAGTTAAGGGCTTTTTGGCTAAATTTCTGATTGGCAAAGCTAATAGTTTCTGGAACGACTTAGATTTCAGGGCGTACGAAGACATTCTGGCTCTCTTAATCTATGGTCTAGTATTGTTTCCAAATCCTGATACCTTTGTTAATGTCAACGCCATAAGGATCTTCATCTCTCGGAATCCCATGCCCACTCTCTTGGGTGATATCCTGCAACAGCTCTATGCTCGTACTGCCCGAAGACGGGGAACTTTGTGGTGTTGTGCTCCTTTGTTAGTGAGGTGGTTTATTTCGCACCTCCCTAAGTTCGTCCTGAAGAACAAAGAAGGAAGAGGCTGGGCTCATAGGATAATGTCTCTCACTGATAATGACATCATTTGGACTCTTAGAGGTTTAGATGAGGTGGCTGTTATTGATCGTTGTGGAGAGTATCCTAATGTTCCATTGATCGGTACCCAAGGAGGAATCTCTTATAACCCATGTTTAGCTCTCCGTCAGTTTGGAAGAGCCAGAAGAGTAGGGCCTCATGAGATGTTGATACCTCACATCAGTTTTGAATTTCAGGTAGATAGTGACGAGTTGCGCCGTAGATTCATCAAGGCTTGAGACAGAATTCACAAAGCTGACCCACATGAGTTGGGACCGAAGACTTCTCTACCAATGGAATCCTACTTCAGATGGGTCCGCATCCGTGCCCAAAAGTTAGGTATGCCATACGAAGCTGTCAGGCCTATTACTCTTGAAGTTCCTGATAAGGATGGGGTTCCTCCAACTGTTCTCCATCCTCAGATACCCACTGATATTGATACACTAAAGAGGTCTTGGGCGCAACTGCAGGAAGAACGGGATTCTTATCGAGAAAGGTTCAATGAACAGGAACAAAAGATCCAAAAGCTGACCAAGCAACTGGAGAACGAGCGGATCCTGAATGACTATATTTGTACTGAGAAGAAGAGGCCATGGGAGCAGTGATGGACCTTGGATGTTTCTTTTACAACTTTTCTTTTACTTTTCAGTATTTTCATTCATGTAACGCCTAAGGGCAATTTGTTGAACAATTTAAAGTTTGAATCTAATAAAGTGTGTTTCCTTTTTGTCTACAAAGTTGAATCCCGATTGTCTTGGAAAACATAAATCATACGCATTTCATGTCATCATATGCATCACAGGTACCCCTTTTTACAGGTCACTTATCTTCGTCGCTGTTTATTTCAGCAATCATCATGTCTACCGAACCTACCACCGAACAAGCTATCAAGGCCCTCCAGGCCCAGAATGCCCAGTTCCAAGAGTTGGTTATGAGCCTAGCCCAGGGTCAACAGGAGTTGAAGACTCTGATTCTGAAGAAGAAGAAGAAGAGGATCGTCTTGTTCAACACTGGACGCAGATTTGGGAATGGACTACAAAATGAGGTTGATCTGACTACTTCCTCTGTAGGAAAAGACAGTCCCCAAGAGAGAAGGGTTCCTAGTCCCGTGGTCTCCGACAACGAGACGGATTATAATGATGAACAATACCCTCTTGCTGAGGACAGGTACAAACAGATGGAGGACCGCTTAAGTGCTATGGAGATTCAAAATGTGCCCGGGTTGGACTTTGGAGACCTAGGCTTATCCTCTGGGGTGGTGATTCCCCATAAGTTTAAGGCACCCGCTTTTGCAAAGTACGACGGAGCTTTCTGTCCTAAGCTGCACCTTCGATTGTATGTAAGGAAGATCCAACCTTATACAACTGACAAGAATTTGTGGATCCATTTCTTCCAGGATAGTCTTTCAGGGACTCAACTCGAATGGTTCTATCAGCTGGATGGAGCCAGCATTCGTAACTGGGAGGATTTGGCTACTGCGTTCTATAAGCAGTATCAGTATAATTCCGACCTCGCTCCTACGCGTACCCAACTCCAGGGTATGTCACTAGGGACGGGTGAAGGATTTAAGGAATATGCTCAAAAGTGGAGAGACCTGGCTGGAAGGGTGCAGCCACCTTTGACTGACCGTGAGCTTGTAGATATGTTCTTGGGGACCCTGTCTGGTCCGTTCTTCAACCACTTGATTGGAAATTCTTCAGCCGGGTTTACAGACCTTATCTTGATTGATGAGAGAATAGAAGCTGGTATCAAGTCTGGGAAGATACAAAAAGGCGCCTCCTCGAGCACTGAAAAGAAGCCATTCAAGAAAGAATCTGGTGTTGTTTATGGTTCAAGGAGACAGAATAAACCGGAACGCCGCCAAGCTGTCAATGCGGTGGTTATTTCAAAGCCTGCTGCTGCTCCTCAGCATTATAACCAACAAAGGGGTGAGAGACCCAGAAGGCAGTTCACTCGGCTCAGTATGACCTTGTCCCAGATATTGCCGCAGTTACTGACAACGAATCTGGTAACTATAAAAGAAGCTCCAAAGATTGTAAACACAACATCTCCAAAGTACAATCCCAACGCCCGCTGCGCTTATCACTCTGATAGCCCGGGGCATACTACAGATGATTGTTGGGCTCTGAAGAATAAGGTTCAGGACCTTATTGATGCTAAAGAGATAGAGTTCGAGGCACCCGAAAGGCCCAATGTTGTGACTGCTCTCATGCCCAAGCATGGAGTGAATGCTGTAGAGGAAGACCTGTATGTAGCCTCTGCAGATGATATTGTTACTCCGTTGTTGACCGTCAAAAGGAACCTGTTGCTAGCCGGTTTATTTCCGGGATGTAGTGAAGGTTGCCATCAATGTTCTGTTTCACCTGCTGGTTGCCCATCTTTGAAGTCAGGTATCCAAAACCTGATGGATAGTAAAGAAATCCTGTTCGAGAAGGTTGCTGTTCCTGCTACCCCTACTGAAGAAGTGTCCATTGTTACTATTTTCAATAATTCTCCCAAGGCTCCCTCAAGAAAGCCTGTCAAAATCATGCCTGCTCAGAAGATTGCACCTATAATCATCACTGTTGGGGCCCATCCCCTATACATCTGACAAAGCTGTCCCTTGGCACTATGGGGCAGATGTTTATGTGCTTGGAGTTAAACAAGAGTTTGATACTAGTACCGGCGTCAGCAACATCACCGGGCCTGCCAAAGTCACCCGCAGCGGTAGGCTTTTCTCACCAGATATTGCGCCACCAGCTATCCAGAGACCTATTGTCATCACACCTGCAAGTGTGCCTACTTCCCTTCCTGATCAAGTTCCTATTTCTACCCCTGCTGCCGAGTCATCCAACGCTCGGGGCAAAGGGATCGCTGCTGATATGCCTGCCCAGACGGAGGCACCGAAGACAACCACTGTTGAAGCTTCCAAACAGGAGATGGAAGAGATTCTTAAGATTATCAAGAAGAGTGATTTTAATGTAGTTGAGCAGCTGGGGAACACCCCATCAAAAATTTCTATGCTATCAATGTTGTTGTGTTCAGAGGCCCATGCTAAGGCTCTGATTACCTTCCTGAAGACGGCCCACGTTCCACAAGAGACATCAGCTGATCAGTTTACCGATTGTGTGGCCAACTTAACTGCTGATAATGGTTTGGGTTTCTCCGACACTGATCTGACTGCTAAAGGGAAGAACCATAACGATGCCCTGCATGTCTCTATTGAATGCAGGGGCACTACTCTTGCACATGTGTTGGTTGACACTGGGTGTTCATTGAACGTCTTGCCCAAGAAAGCGCTAGACAGGTTGGATTGCGAGGGGTTGGAACTAAAGCCAAGTAACATTGTTGTCCGGGCCTTTGACGGGTCTAAAAGAATGGTGCACGGCGAAGTTGATATCCCAACCAGGGTTGGCTCTCAGGTATTTGATTCTACATTCTACGTGATAGACATCCGACCATCCTATTCTTGTTTGTTGGGTCGTCCCTGGATCCATAAGGCTGGAGCTGTGACCTCCACACTACATCAGATGCTGAAATACCCGGTCAGAGGGAAGATTGTAACAGTTCAGGGGGAGGAGGAATACTTGGTCATCCACCTCAACTCGTTCCGGTACATAGAGATGGATGGGGAATTCATTGAGACTCCATTCCAGCATTTTGAAGAGGTTCCTCAGACACTGGCATCAGCTGAAACTGTGATTGAAGATTCTCCGTTGAAGATGGCTTCCTTAAAGGATGCCCGGGCTGTGGTTGAGAAGGGTGAGTATGCAAACTGGGGCCGACTTCCTGATTTCACTCAGAAGACTGATAAGTTTGGTTTGGGTTTCACTACAGAAACTCGGAGGGCTGTTCGTCATGCAAGGATTGGAAGACCTCATGTGTTCGTCAGCAACTCGGGGGTAAATGCCATTGAAGATGACGTGGAGGAATTTGAATTCGACAGCTGGATCTACCCTACGACCAACGGTGGTCCAAGAAACTGGACGGCAAAAGACTTCTTCCCTATTACTTTTGTGACTCAGTAATTAACTCCTTTGTTTTGAATTTGTAACAAACAATATTGTGAAACTTTATGGCCCGGTGTCTTACCCGGGGCACCGTGGCTTCATTTGTGAGGGCTTTTGTGTGTCATTTTCATATATCATTAATAAAAGAATTGGATGTTTTTTGCATTTCAAATCTTGCGCTCCTTGTCTTTCTTTATTATATATTGCAAAACAGCTATATTTACACACACTCACATATACAGGTCCCAATCCACTCTGGATCTCACTGGTAATGACTCTGCTACTGCCAGTTATGACTTCGAAAATCCGATCAACTTAGCCGAAGACGAAGGTGAAGATGATTGCGAAGTGCCTGGTGAGCTTGCAAGACTGTTACTCCAGGAAGAGAGGGCCATTCAGCCACATGAAGAGCCAGTGGAAACAGTGAATCTGGGTACTGAGACAGACAGAAAGGACGTCAAGATTGGTGCCAATCTGGATTCTAGTGTGAAACAACGGTTGATTCAGATGCTGCATGACTACATGGAAATCTTTGCCTGGTCTTACGAAGACATTCCTGGGTTGGATACCGACATTGTGGTTAATCACCTGCCTACCAAGGAAGAATGCCCTCCGGTAAAATAGAAGGTCCGTCGTATGCGTCCAGAGATGTCCGAGAAAATCAAAGCTGAGGTTATGAAACAATTTGACGCCGGTTTTCTATCAGTGACTTCTTACCCTCAGTGGGTTGCCAACGTGGTTCCAGTGCCGATGAAAGATGGTAAGGTCCTAATGTGTGTTGATTACAGGGATTTGAACAGGGTGAGCCCTAAGGATGACTTCCCTCTGCCTCACATCGACGTTCTGGTTGACAACACGGCTCAGCATAAAGTATTCTCCTTCATGGATGGGTTCTCCGGTTATAATCAGATCAAGATGGCTCCTGAAGACATGGAGAAGACCACTTTTGTTACTCAGTGGGGAAACTTCTGTTACAAGGTCATGCCTTTTGGGTTGAAAAATGTTGGGGCAACCTACCAACGTGCCATGGTTTCTTTGTTTCATGACATGATCCATCACGAGATCGAAGTATATGTCGACGATATGATTGCAAGGTCCCAAACTGAGGAAGAACACCTTGACCATCTACAGAAGTTGTTTGACCGGTTGAAGTTGTACAAGCTGAGATTAAACCCTAACAAGTGCACCTTCGGGGTGACATCTGGAAAACTACTAGGTTTCGTCGTGAGCGACAAAGGTATTCAAGTGGACCCTGCCAAAGTGAAAGCCATACAAGAGATGCCAGTTCCCAAGACAGAGAAAGAAGTCAGAGGCTTTTTGGGACGGTTGAACTACATTGCCCGATTCATCTTGCACCTAACTGCTACTTGTGAACCAATCTTCAAGCTACTGAAGAAAGATCAGGTAGTACGTTGGAACGATGAATGTCAGGCCGCTTTCGAAAGAATCAAAGAGTATCTCCAAGAGCCACCCATTCTTATGCCACCAGTTGAAGGGAGACCTCTAATCTTATACTTGACAGTACTCGACAACTCGATGGGGTGTGTGCTGGGTCAGCATGATGAGTCTGGCCGAAAAGAGCACGCTATTTATTACCTTAGCAAAAAGTTTACCGACTATGAGACCCGATACTCACTGCTCGAGAAAACTTGTTGCGCTTTGGTATGGGCTGCTCGTCGGCTGAGACAGTATATGTTGACTCACACTACTCTGTTGATTTCAAAATTGGATCCAATCAAGTATATCTTCGAAAAGCCTGCCTTGTCCGGAAGAATAGCAAGATGGCAGATGATCTTGACTGAGTATGACATCCAGTACACGACTCAAAAAGCAATCAAGGGAAGTGTATTGGCAGACCATTTGGCACATCAGGCAGTGGATGACTACCAATCTATGAACTTTGAATTTCCAGACGAGAATATCATGGTAGTGACTGATTGCGAGATACCTGGACCAGATGAAGGACCTGAGGAAGGATCCTGATGGTCTATGCATTTTGACGGAGCCTCAAACGCTTTGGGTAATGGTATTGGCGCTGTGATCATATCTCCAAAAGGCTCTCATACTCCACTTACCGCCCGACTATGTTTCAACTGCACCAACAACATGGCAGAGTATGAAGCCTGCATCATGGGTCTTCGAGCTGCAATTGACTTAAGGATCAAGTTTTTGAGTGTCTTCAGAGATTCCGCTCTCGTGATCAGTCAGATCAAAGGCGAGTGGGATACGAAACACCCAAATCTTATTCCTTACAAGGAGTATGTATTGACGTTGCTTCCCCATTTCGAGGAGATAACCTTTGAACACTTCCCAAGAGAGGAGAATCAGTTGGAGGACGCGCTGGCTACGATGTCTTCTATGTTCAAAGTCAAATGGGACAACGAGGCTCCCCGGATCATTATTTGGAAATTGGATGAACCCGCACATTGCTGCGATCTTGAGACCTAAGAGGTAACAGAAAAACCTTGGTATCATGAAGTAAAGAGGTATCTTGAAGCTCAAGAATACCCCGAGGGTGCATCTGTTAACGACAAAAAGTTTCTAAGAAGGTTCGCGGCAAAGTTCTTCCTCAGCAACGACATCCTTTACAAATGAAACCATGATTCAACCTTACTGCGTTGTGTGGATAAGATTGAAGCAGAAAGGATCATGGCAGAGCTGCATGAAGGTACCTTCGGAACGCATTCTAGTGGACATACCATGGCAAAGAAAATCCTTCGGGCAGGATATTACTGGTCCACAATGGAAGCCGACTGTTATCAGCATTCGCGGACATGTCACAAATGCCAGATCTATGCTGATAAGGTGCACATTCCTCCAGTTCCTTTGAACGTCTTGACAGCACCTTGGCCTTTTGCAATGTGGGGCATTGATATGATCGGCGAAATCAGACCTACGGAATCCAACGGGCATCGCTTCATCCTGGTAGAGATTGATTACTTTACGAAGTGGGTCGAAGCAGCTTCCTTTTCTATGGTAACCAAGAACGTTGTGGCACGGTTCATTCGGCATAACTTGATCTGTCGATACGGTGTACCAGAGAGGATCATTGCGGACAATGGTACCAATCTTAATAACAAGATGATCACTGAGCTCTGCGAGCAATTCAAGATACATCACCACAACTCTTCTCCCTACCGGCCGAAGATGAATGGGGTTGTAGAAGAAACTAATAAGAACATCAAGAAGATTGTGCAGAAGATGACAGTGACCTACAAAGACTGGCACGAAATGTTTCCATTTGCTCTTCATGGGTACCGTACCTCAGCACGGACTTCAACAGGGGCAACACCCTTTTCCTTGGTCTATGGCATGGAGGCAGTCTTACCCATCGAAGTTCAGATACCCTCTCTCTGGATAATGAAGGATGCAGGTTTGAGCGAAGACGACTGGATCCAAACCCGACTTGATCAACTGAACCTAATCAACGAAAAGAGACTCACTACTATTTGTCATGGTCAGACGTACCAAAAACGGATGATCAAGGCATTTAACAAGAAAGTCAGATGACAAGAGTATCAAGTTGGGGACCTGGTAATCAAGCGCATCATTCTACCTCAAGGTGATCCCAGGGACAAATGGACCCCTACGTACGAAGGGCCATTTGTGGTTAAGAACATCTTCTCAGGAGGTGCGATGATTCTAACCACCATGGATGGTGACGACCTTCCTCACCCCGCCAATGCATACATAATAAAAAAAATACTACGCATGATTAAAGACCCGCTAGGTCGATTGGCCTAGGCAAAAATCAGGGCTTCCCGGCGAACCAAAAGGGTTCGGGAAAAAATAAGGGATGAAATGAAAAAAGATTTGTACACCCGGCAAGTCGAAAACCTGAAAAGATGGATTTGGCAAAAATGGGTATCCCGGTGGGCTGAAAACCCGAAAGGGCGGTCCAGGCAAAAGTTAGGGATAAGCGTAATACTATGTCTCATTGTATCACCCTGCATCCAGACTTCGGTATCGACCATCAGGCTCAGACGGCACCAATCAATCAGCTTCATCTTCAACCAAGCAACAAATTTATGAGACGCTTGAAGACATAAAGGCGATAGCAGAGTTGGAACCCAGTGGGATTTTTCACATAGCTATTTTGTTTTCTTTTCACAAACTGTATAAATTTTATTTTGTTCGGCGGTGTTCTCTTACTAGGACGTCAGCCTCTTGTACAAAAAATGCCTATTTACAGGCAAATTTCAAAATCAATACAAGCTCACTTTCCAGACAAATTGCCAATTGTTTTTCCTTTATCTGTTTTGTTTTGCAAAGAACGTCCAATGTTCATTTTTGATATATGCATTTGACATTAATTGCTGATCACAAATACTTGCATACGAAACAAAGGACTAATTACAGGTGATATCAGAAACAGGGGCAATAAGAATTGTCTAAGCGATCTAGTTGCTCTGTCCACCAAGGTGCCAAGGTAGGTTCAACTGAAGAATATGACCAAGATATCTTCACTCCCCGCAGAGTAAGACAAAATTCAGCAACACTCTCCCCAAGCAGAGTTAGCCTCCCGTCAGCCCTAAAAAGGCACAGTATCCCCAGCAAGTTAGCAAAACTCTTCCCTCAAGCAGAGTTGGTCTACTGTCAGCCATAAAAAGAAGATAGATATCCCCAGTAGATCTTAACATTCCCCAGTGGAGTATACATATATTCCTCCAGCAAGTATAAGAGCATCCCCGGCAGTCTCAATATTCCTCGACAGAAATATAACATTGTTCCCTGGCGGAATACAAGATACCCCCAGTGGAGCCATTTCCCCAATACAGTCCAAAAAGTTTCCACAGGAGAGTTGAATCATCTTCCCAGTAGATTCTGGAAGCTCGTCCCCTGCAGAGTACAAAAATCTCTCCCCAGCCATATCTAGAAGGTTATCCCACACCAGAGTCTAACTGGGTTATCCTCAGCAAATTGCAACGGAAAGATCGTCCTCAGCGAAGTTCTTCCTATCCCCAGCGGAGTTCATCCAAATCCCCAACAGAGCTTATCAACGGAGTCCCCAGCAGAGTTATCGTTAAGATCCCAACGAAGCATCTCTTCCCACAGAGTAATCCCCTGCAGAGTACTCTCTTCGCCATGTTTATTCCCCAATGGAGTCATCCTCTCCTACAGGTTATTCGTGCAATCATCTTTGTTCATCATCCCCAACGGAAGCGAAGAACTCTACTCTTCAACATCAGCCCAGGATTTAACAAACTTCCCGGCATCTGTCAAGGATTTATTTTCCCAGACGGAAATATATTCAATGAACATTTCACATTTCATATCTCCTGCTTACATACATGATAAAGTGCATACGACACAATCTCATTTATTTTAGAGAACATCATGACATCATGCATTTCATACATCATGACATTGCATACAACTAATGTTTTGCCTTTTCAGAAAAAGTTCAATCAAAAGATGATTACCATCAACTTTTGCAGTTCCAGATCAACACCTATATCTAGCTAGGAAATATCTGTGGACGACTGATTGTAGATCTACACCTGTAACTAGCCAGGAAAGTATCTATATGAAGAGATTGAAGATCAACACCTGTAGCAAGCTAGGAAATCATCTTTCTTTCTCAGGTCAGAGAGTAATACCTGAAACCAGCCAGGAAAGCTATCTCGACCAACCCTTTTTAAGTTCTGGATTAATACTTGTATCTAGCCAAGAAATATCTGTGGACGACTGATTGTAGATCTACACTTGTAACTAGCCAGGAAAGTATCTATATGAAGAGATTGAAGATCAACACCTATAGCAAGCCAGGAAATCATCTTTCTTTCTCAGGTCAGAGATTAATACCTGTATCCAGCCAGGAAAGCTATCTCGACCACCCCCTCTTAAGTTCCAGATCAACACCTGTAACTAGACAGGAAAGTATCTATATGAAGAGATTGAAGATCAACACCTGTAGCAAGCCAGGAAATCATCTTTCTTTCTCAGGTCAGAGATTAATACCTGTATCCAGCCAGGAAAGCTATCTCGACCACCCCCTCTTAAGTTCCAGATCAACACCTATAACTAGACAGGAAAGTATCTATATGAAGAGATTGAAGATCAATACCTGTATCTAGCCAGGAAATCATCTTTCTTTCTCAGGTCAGAGAGTAATACTTGTATCCAGCCAGGAAAGCTATCTCGACCAACCTTTTGAAGTTCCAGATCAACACCTGTATCTAGCCAGGAAATATCTGTGAGCGATTGATTGTAGATCTATACCTGAAACCAGACAGGAAAGTTATCTACATTGAAGAGACTGAAGATCAATACCTGTAGCAAGCCAGGAAGACTATCTTTCTTTCTCAAAATCAGAGATTAATACCTGAAACCAGCCAGGAAAGCTATCTTGACCAACCTTTTTCAAGTTCCAGATCAACACCTGTAACTAGCCAGGAAATATCTGTGGACGACGGATTGTAGATTAATACCTGAAACCAGATAGGATAACTATCTACTTGACCATCATCAGGCAACCCTACACAGGTTCTTTCTTTCAGCCTACCAAGTTACAATTCAACAAATGATCTCCATATGGCATCTATAAGCCCATCCTCCTATCCATCATATTTCCAAATGGCATCTGTAAGCCCATTCCCGACATCACATTGCTGATACCACACTATGCGAGTGCAAATTTCTGGGCACTCTAGTGTTCAATCATCTTCCACCTTTGGATCACGAAAGGCACGCAAGCCAATCTACATCCTAAGGTTTAAGAAGATTGAACAGGGGCAACTGTTGTACCCCAAAATTTGCCCTCCCATATTCTTCAAGGGTTGTCAAGAATAATCTTCAAATTACTCAAGAGGTGCACAGTCAAACCACCTCCTAAGCCAGCTGAAATTAGTGTTTTGGTTCTTTCAAGGAATTTGAGGTTTTCAATGGTTCAATCAAGTCTCATAGGCCCATATACATTCTAAAGCACCTACATACCAAGTTTCAAGACTCACAATGCCAATTTGCACAGTCAAAAGCTCCATTTGATCCACAGTCAACTACAGGGGCAAAATGGTCATTTTGCAGTCAAAAGTCCAGATTTTTTGTCAAAATCTTATTTTGAGCTCACAATAATCATTTGATCAAGTCTTGATCATGATTCCACAAGAATAGCTCAAAAATCATCAAGATGCAAAAAGTTACTATTTTTGGACAGTAGAAAAGTCAACTGTAACTTGACCAGGGCATAACTCTTTCATGGTTCATCAGAAAAATCCCATCCAATGCTCATTTTGAAGGGGATGACATTTCCTACAATCCATCTTCACACTCCAAGTCCAAGAAATGCTCTCATGAAAAGTTAGCAATTTTTACATTATAGGTCCTTTTCAAAAGTCAAAACAAATGCACTTTAAGTCAAAGACCATAACTTGAGATTGGTAAATCCAAATGACATGGGACCAAAGGCATTGGTTAGAGGACTTCAAGACCTTTCCAAAATGTCCAAGAACATGGTTATATGATCCAAATTGAGCAAGATATGCATTGGAGAAGTTGGGAAATTTTCATGAATTCGCAAAAGTCAACTTTGCTCAAAACACCTTGTTTTTGCTAATGGGCCTCAAATCTCTTCTTGAAACTTCATCCATGGCCTATGCGCGACCCATCAAGCTTAATTGAACTTATTTTCTTATTTTTTATTAATTAATTGGATTTTTAATTGATATTAATTCATTTAATTAATTTAAATTGTAGGAAAATACAAGATTTGATTTTTTCAATCTTTTTGTGAAGCAAATATGGTCAAGATATGCTGGCAATTTCGTGTACAAATCAAAGATGCAAAAATCTCCAAAATTGGCAACTTTATTCAATCATGAAAATGCAAAAAGATTTGATTTTCAATCAAAGATCAAATCATCAATTCAATGGATTTTTGTTCAAGATTTTGACCTAGTTCTATTCCTCTATATATATGCAAGTAAACCCTAACTCATGGACGTGCAAGAAAGCTGCAGAAAAGCCATAGCATATTGAAAAATTTCCAAGAAAACTCAAAACTGACTTTGGCATTCTAGAATGATTCAAAGGTTTTTTATTGATTCTAACACATTGCAGGAGGTCCCAGGGATAATTTGCAATTGAATTCACGTGCTAAAACTCAAGGAATCATCACGCACAGAACCACGGTTTGCCACTTTTTTCCAGAATCGTAACTCCTAATTCATGCACATATAACATATTTTCTTGATTGTTTTGTGTTAATATGAATCATACGAAGCTATTGGTATGGTTTAATTGAACTGAAACGCCATAAATCACAAGATGCCATGAACGGTTTTCTAGGGTTCTTGAGTTTGAAATTGGGGATTCCTAAACCAGGAAAAATTGAGACTTGTGAGACCCATGACTGAATTCGTTGAACCAAGACGAACAAAACCAAACCCTCACGAAATATTTATGTGTACCATAGCTCTAATCGCTATTTTTCGTGCAAGCATATTGTGGGGGTTAAAAACCCCCGCTATCTTATTTGTTTTTACAGGTACAAAGGAAGAAGACGAGGACGTGTTAGCATACCATTGGCTTATTCAAAAAACGCGCACTCACTTTTTTTGTTTACAGCGTTTTAGTTTGTTTCATATATAATAATTGTCCTTTATTCTAATATCAATTGAGACAGCGTGGTGGAGTGGTTAAGGCATTGGCTTGGAAACGTTGGGACCTGGGTTCGAATCCCAGGTCCCCCAAAAACATTTATTTCTTTTCTTAACATATTCACATGCAGGCTTCTAAAAGTGATCCACCATATACCTCAATTATCAACGCGCCATGTGGCGTCAGGCGTGGATCCAATGGCCAAAGGTGAATGATCACCATACTCCCTAGTCAACAGGCTTGTGGTTGATCAGGAAAGTCAAATGTGGCTGAAACAATTGGGCTTCAAAATTCCAGAACTTACCTCCTAAATGGTCCAACACCCCCCTGGGTTCATTCTTTCTTTTCTTTTATATTTTTATTTTTTTCATTTAATTGTTTTATTATAAATAATTATAATTATTATTTTTACTAACCAAATTAACTTTTTTTTTCATAATAAATTCAGAAAACTAAAAATGTAATATTTTTATTATTATTATTTATTAATTTCACCCTTTCTTATTTTTGTAAATAAATACTAACAAATTAATTTAGTCTTTTTTAATTAGGTTAACTTCAATATTTTTTGCAATAAATAAAATAAATTAGAATTAGGTTTTTTTACTAACTTTTGACTATTTTTTATTTATTTTCCTTAACACATAAAAACCAAAAAAATATTTCTTTTCTTCTAAAATAATTAATTGGTTTTAGGTTTAGTTTAATTAATTGCAAAATAATAACAAACTTCCTCCTTTCTCAAAAAAGGGTCAAAACCCTAAGACTTTTTCCGATTCAATTTTTCTCGCGCATGTTTATTTTTGATTCATATTATTTTGATCCATATTTATGTAATTGCTCCGAGGATGTAATAGCTTTAATTAGGACTTTTTATCGCTTTCTTTAATTTCCCGCAATTTACTTTTACCAAGGGTTTGCTTTTGGCGATGTAAATACCCGACGCCTTGTAATAGTTTAGATTTATTTTCCGCAACTATTAACTATTAGATGTATGTTAATTAGGCTATGCATGACAAGACTTATCTCTGAAATTAAAATCAACCCGTAGCTCACCATAACATGTGCAAAGATAACTAAACTGAATCCTGACACACTCGCACATGCCACTCCTAGGGTACGCCTCACTTGGTTGCCTCGACGTGGTCATTGAGTATAGGGTGTTTTAGAGGTCGCCCTTCTGTCTAAAGATCCAAGTTGCCTCAAAACGGTTGCCTCGGATAAAAAAAAAGATCTAAGACATTAGGGTTACCGCTAAGGCGTCCTACTATTGCTTTGGTGACCACATGTCCCTATAATCGAATTGACCCGAAACTCCAACGATGGTGCTACCTTCTTCTCAATAGTGGGATAGTACTGTCTAAAGGACATTTACACAGCTTAATTTCTTTTGAGTAGGTAGAGGTTCTCAGGTACTTGCTCTTTCAAAACAAAACAAATTTTCGCACTTACACTTTTCAAACAAAAGTTTTCAAACAAACGCTTCATACACTCTTGAGGACAGATACAAGAGTTAAATCGAAGTTTTCAAACAAACTTTTTTCAAAACCCACAAACACAAGAAAAGCAAAACATTTTTGAAAACATATTGAGCAAGTACCTAAGAGCCCGTGGATAACCACGGATAGAAAGGGTGCTAATACATTCCCTTTCTATAATCTACTTCCCGAACCCGAGAAACATCTCGAAAAGGAATTTTGCTGTGCTTTTGTCCTTTCCTTGTTGGAGAAAATAAAAGACGGTGGCGACTCTTGCTTACCGCGACATTTCGTGAACCAGTATTCCAAAACAGTCGGTTCTATTTCCGCCGATCACACCTTCCTACTGTTTATTTTAGTAGAGATGGCTCTAGAGAAGATTGTCAAAGAAATCCAGGCTCAAAACACTCAACTTCAAGAGATGTTCTTGAACCTGTCCATGGGGCAGGAAGAAGTGAAAGCTCTCCTCACAAGGGGCATGGTCCTAGGGAATCCAGGGGGAATCAGGAATGATCAGTTGGAAGGACTACAAATTGAGTTGGCAACAATGAAAATCCAAATGATGGGACAACTGGTGGGTCAGATGGCTCTCATCCAAAACCTGGCTCAAGGACAAGAGGAGTTAAAGGTCCTCATCAACAAACTGCATCAGGATGGATGTAACCAATTGGGGAAAACAACTAGGGTTGATGATCAAGTCATCATTCAGCCTCCCTTGAGACAAGAAATCAAAGGAAAGTCTCCCCAGTTTGCTTCAGGGTCACAAGCCCAACAACAGCCTCACCAGCATCAGCAGGGTAACCGGCGTAAGAAAAATACATCTGGAAGGCACTTCACTGAGATTAACATGCCATTATCACAAGTACTGCAACGCTTGTTGGAGGTCAAGCAAACTGTATTAAGGGATCCTCTTCAGAATCTCAATACCGCTGCTCCTAGCTATCATCCCAATGCATTATGTGCATACCACTCCAATAGCCCTGGGCATGATACAAATGACTGTTGGGCTTTGAAAAACAAGACCTAAGACTTGATTGACAGAGGAGTGCTGGAATTCACACAGGATGGTCAGATGAAAATCTTCCACTGAGGGTTCTCCACCTAAAGTGACAAGTTCAGACTCAGAGGCTTTGGTTTCATTTGAATTTTCAAGTTGTAATTTCTTTTGTTATTCAAACAATTATCTGTTGATATCAAACTCCGTTTCATTAATGCATTGCATATGTTTGTCTTGAATTCATCCATTCGTTTTCACTATTCTTAAACTATGCTTTCTACTTTCTTTATGACATTTAACTCTTGCTAAAAGTTACAAGCCTTTAGAGGGAGGATGACGAAAACAATGCCATAATCTTATACAGTATGTTTTTGGACAGACCTTGCTGACGATGTACATGCGTTTCTTTCAAATCCTAAACACTGGAGTTATAAGGAAGATAATCCCTAGTCAACCCCTTCAAGCCAAAGAAGTAGAAGTTTTATGTTTTAACACAAATTGAAACCTTTAATCGAATCTGGGGCAGGGTTGTCTCTCAGTTAATTCAAATGCGCGTTTAGCCGCAAACTCTCATTTCGTAATACAACGAATGACATAAAAAACATTCCTTTGGAATCAAAAGACGGTGATGGTTCCCCATTACCTAGGCAGTCATTATCTCTAAAAAAAAGAAGAGTCCACTGAGTCAAAACCTACAAAGGAGACTTGCGAAAGCTAGGGCATCCCGCTGACTGTAATCTCAAAAATAAGAACAGTCAGGCAAAAATTAGGGGTAATGAATCAAAAGAAAGAGGTCACTACAAATCCTTAACAACATGAAAAAATGTTGCAAAAATGACTGCCTCCCAACAAATTTAACTTGTGTGAACCATCACCAAAAACGTCATTCCAGACTCATTTAGAGTTCAAACGCACAATTAACTGAGTTTAGGATTGAAGAACATCACGAAGAGCGGGTGGGTACAAATATACTTTGAGCCTTTATCCTTTGTTTCTTAAAACCGTGAACCAAGCCACGTTACAACCCTTCAAAAGTCCTAATTGAAGCATGGGTTAGTTCGAAAGCATACTGTTACAAAAGGCATCCTGACTCATGTAAGGCTTTTCTCTAAATCTTGAGTTGGATTTTTCTTATTAAAAGTTTTCTGCTAAAAAACGCATTTTTTCAAAATTTCAAGACAAGCATGAACTTTGCATTATTTGAAAATTGTTGTTTGCATATGGCTATTTGTTTGACAGCGAAGAAATTCACACAGTGAAAGTTTCGATGAACGAAAGCTCTCTCAGTGAACAAAATCACTTCAAGTGGGATGACACTTCCTTTGCAAAAATTTCCTATCAACAAAAGGGGACTTGGCATGGTATTGTCCATTAAACCTGGGGCAGTCCATTCAAGATTTCAAGAAATCTCTCAAAGTCCAGTTAACCTAGGGCATTCCAGTCAAGATTTCAAGAAATCTCTCAAGTGTAGAGTAGCCAGGGGCAAGTCTCCGTCATTGTCACTTGGGGCATTGAACGTCAATCCCAACCAAGGGTTGCATACAGTCGAACATTTCCTGGCGAGGTCATAAACACTTGCTACTTGGGGCAGTGACAAATCTCTCTGAAATCCTTCTCATAAGATGGCTCCCAACCAGAGTTTCGATCTTTGATAACCTCTTCCCAGCTAAGTCGACCTCAAGAATTCCTGAGAATTTTTCCCATTGAAGTCGCCAGATTTTTCACTATCGGAAACAAAGAATCCAACTCTTTTCTCCATCACCAGCTCGGGATTTATTTTCCCCAGCGAGAGGTCGTCTTGAAAAGCATTACACATCCATACATCAGGACATCATGCAATGCAATCTCATTTATTTTGAGAACGTCATTGTTTGATATATTTCATGCCACTAACTTTTACCTTGCAGGAAAGATGCAATCAATTTCTCACAAAATTCGTATCGTGAAGCCTGGACGTTGACCAGATAACGATACAAGACTGTGAAACCTGGATGTTGACCAGATAACAGTAAGGTATAATCTGAAACTTGGATGTTGACCAAATAATAGTTTACTCGGCCAATTACTTTGAAGCCCGAATTCAACCGAATATTAGTAGGCCCCAAAATCAAAAGGGAAAACCTGGATGTTGACCAGATAACCATTTGATTTTCTTCTGAAGACTGGACGTTAACCAGATATGAAGAAAGGTATTGTGAAACCTGGATGTTGACCAGATAGCAATACAACACTGTGAAACCTGGACGTTGACCAGATAACAGTAAGGTATACTGTGAAACTTGGATGTTGACCAAATAACAGTTTACTCGGCCAATTACTTTGAAGCCCGAGTTCAACCAGATATTAGTACGCCCCAAAATCAAAAGGGAAACCTGGATGTTGACTGGATAACCATTTGATATTCTTATGAAGACTAGACGTTGACCAGATAGGAAGTAAAGTATTGTGAAACCTGGATGTTAACCAGATAGCGATACAACACTGTGAAACCTGGACGTTGACCAAATAACAGTTAACCATTAACAGAATGAAGATTCTCATCCTTGAAACCTCAGAAGATTGGCATACTCCAAAGTTCCTGATACCGTTAACAGAATAAAGATTCCCATTCTTGAAACCTCAGAAGATTGGCATACTCCCAACTTCCTGACCCAAACGCCTGAATGAAGATTCTCATTCTTGCTTCCCCAGTAGATTGGCATACATCCAACCTCCTGACCCAAACGCCTGAATGAATATTCTCATTCACAAAGTGGCATATAACCCGAATTCCTGATATTCTCGACAAAATGAAGATTCTCATTCTCAAAGTGTCATATAACCGGAGTTCCTGATATTCCCGACAGAATGAAGATTCTCATTCTCAAAGTGGCATACAACCTAAACTCCTGAACTTCTTCCAAACAGGAATAAGCTTTTCCCCAGAGTCCTGAGCTTACTCTCCAGCAGGATAGCTACTCTTCAACAGTATAACTATTCCCCACAGAGTTTTTACTCCCCAACAAAATCAAGATTCTCGTCTTTGATTCTCCAGCGATGTTGCCAGAGCTTTCTTTACTCTCAGCATAAATTTGTCAGAGTTTTTAATCCCCTGCAGATCGAAGATTCTCGTTCTTAACTCCTCAGCAGAAATTCCCCTAGCAGAATGAAGATTCTCATTCTCAATTCCCCACAGAGTTTTCAAATGTTCCCCAGCGGAGTTCTCCTCAAACAACAAAACAGGAATCCCCGGTAGAAGTATTCTAAGCAAAGCTTGAAGACACACATACTCTTCAACAGTGGTCCAGGATTTATCTTCCCCGACAGCAGTCAAAGATTTTATTATCTCCAGCTATCCAGGATTTATCTTCCCCGGCAGCGGTCAAAGATTTTATTATCCCCAGCTATCCAGGATTTATTTTCCTCAGCAAGACAGCTAATCAGCATATATGCGCATACATTGCATTCATATATCATAAACATTGATAAAACACATATATTGCATCATACATTTCAAGCAACATAACTTTGTGTTTCAGCTAATACTTTACCCTTTTCAGGATAAGATTAACAAGCTTCAAATTCAAGGATCATGAAAACAGTTTACGGATGCTTCCATACACGGTTGTTAATCTATCGCTTGTTCAAATTCAGCTTATTGAAAACAGTTTACGGATGCTCCAAACACGGATTCCAATCTATTGCTTGTTCAAATTCAAGGATCATGAAAACAGTTTACGGATGCTTCCAGACACAAATGTTAATCTATCGCTTGTTCAGATTCAACTTATTGAAAACAGTTTACGGATGCTCAGAACACGGATGCCAATCTATTGCTTGTTCAAATTCAAGGATCATGAAAACAGTTTACGGATGCTTCCAAACACGGATGTTAATCTATCGCTTATTCAGATTAAGCTCTTGAAAATAGTTTACGGATGCTCCAAACACGGATGTTAATCTATTGCTTATTCAGACCCCCAGCTCAGAGATGTTCCAGACATGGATACCTTTCTGATACTCATTCTTTCACCTACAACATACAATTCAATAAACATTCTTGGATGGCATCTTTAAGCCCATCTCCGACAAGATTCTGTCACATCTCCAAATGGCATCTGTAAGCCCATTCCCTCAAACTATGCTTTGACGAGTGCAAATTTATGGGCACTCTAGTGTCCAATCATCTTTTACCTTCGAGTCGCGAACGACAAACTCGCCGATCTAACTCTTCAGGTTCAAGAAGATTGAACAGGGGCAGCTGTTGTACCCCAAAATTTTCCCTCCTTTTTTTAAGAAATCACAACCCTAGGGTTTTCTCAGATTTTTCAAGATTGGCTCAGGAATTGATTATACATATTTTTTCTTTGGCAGTAAATCAAGAATTAGGGTTTCTCTCGCATTTCTCAGAAGAAACTGAATTCTCAGAAATTCAATTAATTGTCACATGTTTTCACACTTTTTAAGCCTACTGAAAGATTGCTGGTTGTTCTCAAGGCTTGTTTATCTGGGATAAGAAATGGGAGCTGAGACTGTCATTTGGAATATTCAGATTTTGTTTGATCCAGGTTAACCAGATAATGTGCGTTTGTTAAAAAGTTTGCTTGTTAATGGAATGAAATGTTTGCTTGTTTATTGGAATACCCAGGGCGTATTTTAATTGGAATGTTGTTGCAAGGTTACGAGACTACAAAGTTATTGGATTACTTAAAGTTTAAGTTATCTGAGAAATTGTTGGAATGCAATTTCAATTATTTTGATCTGAGAATCTTAAAGGATTAGGTGAAGATGCAAAGAAAGAATTACAAGATATTGACAGTAGAAGATTTTATTGGATATCAGATGATCTCATAAAAGCTTTCTTCATTTATTTCAAATGTTGTTACAAAAATAATTTATTATTCATATGCTTTAAGTTTTACAGCTTATAGTACTTGAAAAATAAATTATTACAATTAATGAAAAAATCTTTCTAAGTTACAAATCTAAGCCTAAGCTTCCATTGCTCCATTGCTCCCGTGCTCGCCACAAAGTCTTCTGCTTCCTCTGCTTTGTCATCACCCAAGATGTGCTCACATGAAAGAAAAAAACAAAGAAAAAAGGATTAGTACAGTTGATTAATTAGATTTTTCAAACAGAAAGAGAAAGAAAATATTCATCATTAAAGTTTTCCGTCTGGAATCAGAGTGCTATTTTTCATCACGTTTTTATTTTCCTCTTTGCAAATCACAAGAAGATTGCTCTTCTTGGTTCACAAAGAGAAAAATAAAAAAATGCAAAAGAGGAGTGCAAAAGAAAATTTGTTCAAATGCAAAGCACAAGGCAAACTGAAACATGTTGTACAAAGCAAGCTAAACAAAGGTACCAAACTGGATGCAAGGCAAGTTGGACAATGCAGCATACAAAGGCAAGCAATGCAGCATACAAAGCAAACCAAACAGCATTGCAACTAAACCAAACAGCATTGCAACAAAACTAAACATTGCAACATTACAAAGTCAGCAAACCAAGTATTGCAACAAACCAAACTGAATGCAAAAAGTATGAAAACTGAACAATGCAGCAGAATAGCAGGCCAAAAGTACAAATGCATCCGAATAGCAGGCAAAAGTAAAATGCAGGAGGTAAACCAAATAACAAGCCAAAGGCTTGTCACAGCTTTTCATCATCTTCTAGGATTTTAGGCAAAACTTTTCAGAAAATAAGAAAAAGCAAAAATTGCTTTGTCATTGAGAGAGAAAAAGAGAAACGATATCACCTTTTGGAAATTGTACAGTTTGGCAGAAAATCTATCACAAGTTGCAAAACAAAAAGGAAAAAGGATATAACTACATCAAACAGCAAGAAGTTTCAGAGAGAGCAGGGTGGTCAAAAAACAAACTTCAAAAACCTGTTAACATTTTCAAAAAAAACCCAGCCTGCTAACCATTTCCAAAACAGAAGCAAGCTTGCCAAACAAAAAAACCTGCCATCAAACCAAAATCCCCAACCTGTTGTAAAACTCAAACAACAGCAAAACTGTATAGCAGTTCAAACACAAGCCTGAAACTGCCAAACTTCAAAAGCCTGTTAGCAGCAACCTGCACAAGCTTACCAACTTATGCAAACTTTGCACAAACCATAAAAAAGCATGTCAGTTGCAAACAAACCACAAAACTGCATAGCCTTAAACTACAACAAAACAACCACAAAACCTGTCCAACATTTTCAAAATGGCCTAACAGTTTCAACAATCCACAACCAAGAACCAAGCTGCAACTGTAACAAAAACACAAGCCTGAAACTGCCAAATCCAAAACCTGCACAAGCCTAAAAAGCCAGTTAAAACTGCAACTACAACAAAAAAACTAGCAGAAATAACCTGCAGTTCCAAAACTGTCACTAACCACAAACTCCAAACATACAGCAAAACTGTAAACAAAGCTTTCAAGTCCCAAAAACTTGCATAAACATAGCAAGTCTACCAAACTTCCCAACTCAGTCCAAACAACAAAAGCTAACAAGCCTGCCAACTCAGAATTTTCAACAAGACAAATTCATCAACATTCAAATTCAAAGAGAGAGGAAAGAAGTAACAAAGTTTTCATAAGTGAAATCTTCAAAAGTTTCAGAGCAATCATCATCAACAAAAAGCTACCAACAAAGTTTCAGAACTACAATCATCATCAACAAATCCAAACTTACAATAAAACTAAGTTTCAGAATAGCATCATCATAGTTCAAATCAGACGAAGAAAAATACCAACAACAAAGTTTCAGAATACACTAGCATCATCATAGTTCAAGAGAGAGGAAAGAGTTCCAGAAGCAAACAACTACCAACAAAATCAAAGGTTTCATAAGGCTATAATCATCATCAACATTCAGGTTTAAATAACAAAGGAGAAGTTACCAAAGCCCACGCGTTTGTCATCGTCTCTCCTCGCACCTCTAGCCACCAGGGAGCTCCATCTCTCCATCTCCTCTTTCATCTCCATTTTTCCAGAAAATATCACAGGTATATCCCTTTACTGCATCTTAGATACATGATACAATAGGTTAAACAAGCTAGACATGAACAAAGCAAGCAAATCAAACAAAAACTGCTAAATCAAAATAGAACAAACCATACCATTTTAAGAAAACATCACTAATCATTGAGAGGATGTGAGAGGTGAGGGCGCTCCAGTGGCTTAGGGGAGGGGAGATCCAAGCGATAGAGGCTGAGGGAGATGAAGAAGAGAAAACGAAGAAATGGCGCCGCTGTGAAACAAGCCACAAACCCTAATTGTTCACAAACCCTAACAAAATGTACAAACTCACCTTTGGGCCTTCGCCCCCCAAACCAAATCAAAGCCCACACGATTTGCTAGTGCACCCCACCTCCATTCTGACTTTTTTCTCTTCTCTTATTTTTGTTTTGGGCCCAACATAAATCTTAAGCCCATTTTCAAATTATTTTAATTTTCTTCTTTCTTTAACAAATTCATAAAATTCAATACCTTTTCTTTATCAAATTAAATTAATCATTGAAATTAATTTTCTTTTTTAATTTATCTTTATTAATTTGTTACATTTAAGAAAATACCAAAAAAAATGAATTAGTTTAGTTTAATTCTCTTTTTTCTTAATTTATCTTTTTTATTTTGTTAAAAAAAATACTAAGTAATATATTAAAACTTCATTTTGTAAAATAAATTCGATTTTTTCAATTAGTTTTATTTTAATAATTTTATTTTTATTTTTCTTGCACATAATGAAAATACCAAAAAGAACATTAATTTAATTAGTTTGCTTCCTTTAAACTTTTTTTTTCATTATTTAATAAAAATACATGAAAGAATAATAATAATTTTTAATCTTTTAGAATAGATTTTATTTATCTTTTTTTAATAAATGTATGCATTCCATAATTTATTGATTTCATAATTTATTGATTTTCTTTATTTTATAATTTGTTATAACTTTGTATTGAATCGCGACAATTCGATTTGGTTGTAATACTTGACATTTGGACATTGTTATTCTTGTGAGATTCATCCCCATTTGTAATAATTGTACCCCCATCCGCGGATACTTTTGTAATAGCTTAGACTTCCAATTTCCGCAATTTATTTCTTTCAATATATTGTATAGTAATTAGGCGTGTATGGCAAGATTCAAAAATCAATCTGATGACACACAAATATGTGATATTTCTGGCTTGATATACACAAAATATTTCTCATACTTTAGTTTAAATTAAATTATTTTATAGATATTATGCAGGTATTTTTCTATTTTTGCAGATATACATTAAGTTGAACACTTTGGAAGAAATGAAGAAAAAAAGGTGCAAAGATAGCAAAAAGGGCCAAAGGAGAAGAAATCAGCTTAAGCCCATCAAGCATGTGAGCACGTAGCCCACCATGAAGAAGGCCTTGATGATCGTCAAGGAGAGTTGCCGCTCGTCACGCAAAGAGATGGACCAAGTGACCATCGTCACTTGGACTTGACGAACGTCACAAGGCCACTTTCTCCCTCTTGACCACGTATCCAACGGAAGGAAACCAATTCAAAACAAATCCAACGATCACCCTATATTATCTGATACACTCAATCAAAGCATGAAGAATGTAACTACTTTAGTGGTCCTATTATTTCTCAAAGGAACACAAAGTGTTCCTACATTACCGAGAACGAACTTATCACACAAGGGTTATAAATAGGACCTTGGACCATACGGACAAGGGAGTTCTTTTTTTGGAAGAAAATTTGGAGAATTCATTTTTACTCTTAGCAAATATTCTTTAAGCATTATTTATTTCCCAGCAATTTCTATATTTCCTCTAGCATTATTTTCATTGTACGGTTACATTTGTTCCCCGATCGAAGCAAAGCCTACAGTTTGTGCAGGAGTGCTTCTATATTCAGAATTATTACCATGTTTATGTTTATGAGTTTTTATTACTTTTAATCAATATAATCATGTTTATTTTCGTACGTCTCTGGAATTATTATGTGATTTGGTCTGATATTATGTTAGGCTAGAATTCGTATACCGGTATGTAAGGTCACTTAACCAAGGGATCGAGTGACTTAGTTGGGATTATTTTTACTACAAAACCTTCTTTTCTGGTCTAAGTTACTATTTTTAATCATTAAATTGTTTTGTTATGAAAGTAAAGAACAAATAGAGGTTAGGGTCAACAAAGCGGAAGCTTGAGATCTTTTCACTAGACAGTAGTAATTAGGCATTAGCTTAAAATACAGCGGAAGCACTTTAAAGTTAATTAAGATTTTATTTAGTTTTCAAAAGGTGTTTTTAACTCCTGCGGGATGGCGGAAGCATACGTTAGGACTTAATTGCATAGCCTAGATCAACAAAGCGACAGTGTGAGATGAGGGTTTTTAAACTAAATAAGTTTTACTAAAAGCTGTTTTGAAAATATAAAGACACCCAACCGGTCACTAGTTCCCGAGGTTCGACTATTGCATACTGGTAGTTACGCTCATTGATTATTAAAAATCCAACTTAATTTAGTATTTAGTTTTCCCTACAACCCAATCAAACATTCATTAGCTTTAGATTTGCGAAGTAACAATAGAAGACAGTAGATCGATTCATCAGTCTCTATGGTTCGATATCTTTTAAAACTACACGATAAGACTGTGCACTTGTAGTCCGAATCATTGGATACCTAAGTATATTCCTCGATCACAACTGCTAGATGACCTAATCCAAGAATAAATGACTTGAAATCAATACACAATGCACACATGCACCCCTAGGGTTTCATCCACTTGTTGCCTTGAAAATGGGCCATGTTATGCATGTTGAGTATTTTGGCAAAACAAAAAGATCATAGTCCCTCGATGACGCTATCTTGGCTGCCGATACAAAATGATCTAGTCCCTCGGAAAATTTGCTAAAAATACTTAACACATTTGCTATCATGGTCAATACGATGACCCGCGCCTGTCCCGTTTAACATCCTAATACAAGGTTGTTTACCAAATGCAATGGTAAAACAACACTGTCAAAAGGGTTATAAATGTGTAGGAAAGATCTTTGAGTAAAATAGGGTAGACAACTCTTAGTTACTTGATCAAAACTTGCAAAATCATCCTTGCTGTTTTCAAACACACCTCACAACACAATTTCAAAACATTTCCCAAATCAAACTTTCAAACATTGAAATATCTTTTCAAAAGACAAACACCTTTGTATATATTCAAACAAGAATCATTACAAAGGTTGCCACAACGATGGCCTCTTTTTCAAAGCATTTCAAAAACCACACACAAAGCACCATTTCAAACAATTGAAAATCAAAAGCAAGTGATCTAAACAAGTAACTAAGAGCCCATGGATAACCATGGATGAAAATGGTGCTTGCACCTCCCCCTTTCATAATCTACCCCCCGAACCCAAGAAAACATCTCAAAGGTCTTTCCTGTGCTTTTTGACCTTTCCTTTGGATAAAATAAAAGTCGGTGGCGACTCTTGCTAAACCGAAACATTTGCGAACACAAACGCAAAACCTCAAGTCAGTTCTCCCACCGTATCACAAGGGGGGATACAAGTTTTTGAATGGGGATATTGCACAAAATAAACCCTAAAAATACTATTACAACCCAATTGAATATTGTGCACATTAAATAAATATACAAATATTAAAATGCAATGCAAATGTATTTATGTTAAAAAAATGTTTTGTATTTGATTTTTGTATGAGATAATTGATTTATTTAAGACCTAAAAATAAGAGAAAAATTATTATTATTTTTGAAAGGGTGAAACCCTAATTTTCAATTAAAATAAAATACATGTTATATATTATTATTTTGTCCATTTTTTGTACAAGAAAATAATAAATAATATTATGTACAAATATTAAAAATTAAAATATGTATGAAAATAAATATTTTATGTATATAAATAACATAATAAAAATGTATAGTATTTTTAAATATATTTATAATTTATTTAAGAAAATAAAGTATATTATCCTAATAAACTATTTTTTATGCCAAAAACCAATAAATAAAATAAAATAAAAGTGTGGAAATAAATAAGTTATTTTTGGATATTTTTTATCATTAGAAAAAATAAATGCAAGTAATAAATATAAAAATATGCAAGAAAATGCAAAAATATAAGAAAATAGTCAGGGGGTGCAAAAGTAATCCAGGGGGTGCAAAAAGCAGAAACAAAAAGACCAGGCGCGCCAAAAAGCCCCATACACTCATCTTCGTCCCTGTCCTTCAGCTCTGCGCACGTGTTATGTTCAAACCTGCAACTTGCTCATGCTTGCACAAAAACAAAAACCCATAACATAAAACATGTAGCATTTAATCTCACGATTCCAATCATGTAAAATTTGTAACCTAACTCTCAAAGATCAGAGAGAATTTTAATGGCCCTAATTCGTGACCTAGAAATTTTATGAACTTCAAGCATTAAATTCTCACAGCATAGTTAATATAAATGGAAAGTATGCATATGTACAGCTTCACCATGTTATAGACTACATCTTTTCTTCACAAATTGTGGCTTGAGGATGCCTAAATAGAGAGATGGAGTTTTGAAAAATACCTCCTTCAGTTGGATTTGGATATGACAATGTGGGGGCTTTGAGGGAGGCCTGAGGATCGTGTGAGCTTCCTTGAACTTCCTTCAAGCTATTCAAATGCCTAGTTTGCTTTGTGGATGGCCAGAAGTCTCTGCACAAGTCAAGTTGCAAGCTCCAAATTTGAAAATGGCAATGGCTGAAACAGAGCTTACAGAAGCAGGGCAAGGGCTTGGATAACTTTGGTAGGATATATGGAAGGTGTTTGAAGTGTTGAAACAAAAAACGCACGAGCCAAAAATGATATGGCTATGGTTTTGCAGAAATCTGTATGTTTGGAAGAAAAATGAAGTTTTTCAGTTTTAGAGTGTTTTTGATGCTAAGCAGTCGTGTTTTAGTTTATAACAAGTTTGTGAATATGTATAGAATGGATACAAAGTCCACTCTTCACTAGTTGTACCAGTTCTGAACTTTTGGCCAACTTTCTTGCATTTTAAGAAAAGTGAGATGACTTATGCAACATGCTTGTACTGGCTGGCTTGTGAGCTGATAGGAGTTGGTACACATTGCTTGATACCCGTGGAAGTTGCTTGCCTTAAAGAAACAGGTCCAAGGCTCAAGATTGATAAAGTTACAAAAGCTCACTTTATGAAAATGACATTGTAACCTTTATGCTTAAAATGGAAATATTTCTTGTATAATGCTCCAAAAGCCAAGATAAAGCCTTTAACTTCTGAGTTTGCAGTTAATTATGGAGTGTAGAATGAGTTTAGGACCTGTAAACAATGTACAAACAACATGGAATGGATTTGCAACTTGATGCCTTGTGAAAATGGCATGAACAAAAGTGATAAAATGCCAACTTCTCTTCTTCGATTCTCCCTAACCAAAAATGATCTTGGAGAGTTCTTGGATATTTTGGAAAGCTTGAAATGTGAACTATAATCCATCTTTGAAATGCATTTTGATATACCTCTTGGAACTATGTGAAAAATGTCCATGAAGTTGGGTCAAAGACCTGCCTAAATTAGGGTAAAATTTCACTAAGTTATTTAGTTCATGGACCCATATTCACAAATTCATAACTTGAGATCCAAGCATCTTTTGGGAAAGGTTTGTGAAGCAAAGTTTTAGATTTTATGGAGTACTACAACTTTCATGTTGGAAGTTTTCTTTGAATCAAATTTAATCATGGTGAAAAAGTGGTGGAAAGTTGGGAAAAAATAAGAAAATTTCCATACTTAGAAAAATTCTAAGTTATGAAAATTTTCAAATTCAAAACCCTAATTTTAAAAATTGGTTTTCTTGGTGAAAAAGTTTAATATTTTGACATATCTTGATGAATTATGACCCTTGGCATTTGATTTTGACCAAAAAGTCAAAGTTTGACTTTTCAGTGCACAGTTGACTATAAAAATCATCTTTCAATCAATGAACTTGAGATTTTTTGAACCATGTAATTAGGTCAAGATGATGACATTGAACCTTTGAAATAATTTTTGAACTCAATTGGCTATTGGCTAGGTTAAAAATCAGAAATTTCCCTTTCTCAATTAAAACCCTAATTTTGACCATTTTGCCCTTTTGATGATTTGATCATATTTCTTGAGGAGTTATGGTCCAAACTTGATCAAATGGTACATATGAGTCTAAAATGTTGTTGTGGATCAAAAATTATGAAGTTTGACTGTAAATTGGCCATAGTTGACTTTTTCCCTAATACAATTGATTTTTAGGTCAACTATCCAATTGACTGAGCAAAATGTGATTCAAGGCTTGAAACTTAACATGAGCAATCTTAGGGGTCCAAGATGGTGTATGAAAGTCATATGAAGCATTGGTGGTTTAAAATCCTTGTGCAAATTCAAACCCTAATTTTAGGTGAATCAATGCAAGATGAGGTGTCTTGAGCTAACCAAACCCTAATCTTGTCTTGAGTCCAAGAAGTCTTGTGAGAAAAATCTTGATAAATGAGAGGGCAAATTTTGGGGTACAACAACTTCCCCTGTTCAATCTTCTTGAACCTGAAGAGTTAGATTGGCGAGTTTTTCCATTCGTGACTCGAAGGTAAAAGATGATTGGACACTAGAGTGCCCATAAATTTGCACTCGACAAAAAATGTAGTTGAGGGAATAGGCTTAAAGATGCCATTTAGAGAGATGATAGAATCTTGTTAGAGATGGGCTTGTAGATGCCATCCAAGAGTGTTTGTTGAGTTGTAAGTTGTAAGTCAGAAGAATAAGTATCAGAATGGCATCTGCGTCTGGAATGTATCTGAGCTGTATCTGGAGACTTGAAATATGAATGAGAAACAGAATAGCATCCGTGTCTGGAGCATATCTAAACTCGAAATCTGAATAAGGGCCAAAATGGAATCCGTGTCTAGAGCGTATCTGAACTTGAAATCTGGATAAGGGCCAGAATGGCATCCGTGTCTGGAGCGTATCTGAACTAGGATCTAAATAAGTGACAGAATGACTTCCATATCTGGAGTGTATCTAAACTGTAGTCTGAGTTAGACTATGAATGAGTAACAGAATGGCATCCTTGTCTGGAGCGTATATGTACTGTATCTTGAGTTGAGATCTGAATGAGTAACAGAATGACTTCCGCGTCTGGAGTGTATCTGTACTGTATCTGAAATCTTTGAACATTGTCAATGGTAGCTGTTAATCTTATCCTGAAAAGGGTAAAATGTTAGTTGAAACACAAAGTTATGATGCATGAAATGTATGATGCAATATATGTGTTTTGTAAATTGTTTATGATATGTGGATGTAATGTATGTGCATGTAAGCTGATTTGCTGTATTGCTGAGGAAAATAAATTCTTGATTGTTGCCGGGGAAAATAAATCCTTGACTGTTGAGGATAAGAAACCCTTGGCGACTGTTGGGGATTAAAAATCCTTGATTGCTGAGGATAAAAAAATCCTTGGCGACCTCTCTGGGGATATAGGGATCCTTCATGTCTTGAAGTTGGAGTATTGACAAAAATTCTGTTGTAAAGGTAATGCCATACTGCTTAAGTATTTCGCTTGGGGAATCCAGAGAAATTGATGACTTCTACTAGGGATTACACAGTGGGAATCCTTATTATGTTGGGGAATAAAGAAAACTCTGATGACTTCTACGGGGAATTAGTAAAGAGAATCTTCAATCTGTTGGGGAGCAATACAAACTCTGTGGGGAAGAAGGCTTACTGATGGGGAGTAGGTTCAGGAGTTTGGGTTGTCTTCCATTCTACTGGGGAGTTATCAGAAGTTGTTGTCTGGTTTTTAGGCTTCAAGATAACTTGCTGGGGAATTTGGAGAAACTGGATGGTTTCCACTGGGGGTTAATAGTTTGAAATTTTGGCTTCGCTGGGGATCTGTAGTTGGAAATTTCAGCTCCGCTGGGGATTAAGAATTTGAAGTTTTGGCTCCGCTGGGGATTCAAATGATACACTGTAGGGGTTGCTCATGGAATAGCCTAAAGACGTTTTCCTATCCTTTCAACCTGTCAGTAATTATTCTTTTTCATCCTGTTTATTTGTAAACAGTAATTATGTTCAAATGCATATGTTTGTTAATGAATCATTGGACGTTTTTGCACATAAAAACGTAAGTGTAAAGAAAAAGGCATATAGTTTTCTGTACTTTGAAAGATATATCTTTGTATTAACTCTGAATAATTATTTTGTACAAAGGAGACAGACATCCTAGTAAGAGGATGGTGTCATAAAAAAATGAGAAAAATTTATACAAAGAAAGATGGCTATGTGTAAAAAATCCCATGGGGTTCCCATTCCGCTATAGCCTTTGTATCTCTGAATATCTTGTCCATTCGTTGCTTCGTCCGAAGATGATTGAATTGATCAAAAGCTCAGAGTTTGTCAGTGAAGAGATTGTCCTTAAAGTGATCCGACGAGACATAGTCATACGCTTTAATTCCCTAACTTTTGCCTGGACTGCCCTTTCGGGTTTTCGATCCACCGGGAAACCCTTTTCTGCCCCAGTCGCCCTTTCGGTTTTTCAACTTGCCGGGTGTACAGATTTTTTATTTTATCCCTAATTTTTTCCTGATCCTTTTTGGTTCGCCGGGATGCCCTTGTTTTTCCTAGATGTGTCAACCTAGCGGGTCTCTTATGCGTAGTATCTTTTGACTATATCTGTGTTCGCAGGGTGTAGCAGGTCGTCACCGTCCATGGTGGTTAAGATCATTGCCCCACCAGAAAAGATGTTCTTGATTACAAATGGTCCTTCATAGGTAGGAGTCCATTTTCCTCTGGGATCACTTTGCGGCAAGATGATGCGCTTGATCACTAGATCCCCAACTTGATATACCTGGCGTCTGACTTTCTTGTTGAAAGCCTTGATCATCCGTTTTTGATACGTCTGACCGTGGCAAACAGCAGTAAGTCTTTTTTCGTCAATTAAGTTAAATTGATCAAGTCAGGTCTGAATCCAATCGTCTTCACTTAAACCTGCCTCCTTCATGATTCTCAAAGAGGGGATCTGAACCTCGATAGGTAAAACAACCTCCATGCCATAAACCAAGGCATAGGGTGTTGCCCCAGTTGATGTGCGAGTAGTGGTATGGTACTCGTGGAGGGAAAACGGTAGCATTTCATGCCAGTCCTTGTAGGTGACTGTGATCTTTTGTATGATCTCTTTAATATTTTTGTTAGCAGCTTCGACTGCACCATTTATCTTTTGCCGATAGGGGGATGAATTGTGATGTTGAATCTTGAACTACTCGCACAAAGCGATGATCATAGTATTGTTAAGGTTTGTACCGTTATCAGTGATGATCCTTTCGGGGATACCGTACCGGCAAATAAGATTCTGCTTGATGAAGCGGGCAACAACATTCTTGGTAACAGATGCAAAGGAAGCTGCTTCGACCCATTTGGTGAAATAGTCAATGGCCACTAGAATGAAGTGGTGTCCATTGGAGGCTGTAGGCTTGATTTCCCCAATCATGTCGATTCCCCACATAGTGAAGGGCCAAGGAGCTGTTAAGACATTTAGAGGAACCAGAGGCACGTGCACCTTGTCTGCATAGATTTGACACTTATGGCAGGTTCGAGAGTGTTGATAGCAGTCAGCTTCCATGGTAGACCAGTAATAGCCTGCCCGTAGAATCTTCTTTGCCATCGTATGCCCTCTAGAGTGAGTGCCAAAGGTACCTTCGTGCAATTCAGCCATGATCTTTTCAGCTTCAATCTTGTCCACACAACGGAGCAGAATAGAATCATGATTACGCTTGTACAGGATGCCATTACTTAGGAAGAACTTTGCCGAGAATTTCCTTAAGAAATTTTTGTCATTGAGTGAAGCTCCTTCTGTATATTCTTGAGCCTCGAGATACCTTTTGACTTCATGAAACCATGGCTGGTCCACTACTTCTTCGGTATTAATCTTGTGACAGTGTGCTGGTTCGTCCATCCGTTCAATGGAGATTTGGGGAGCCTCATTATCCCAATTAAGTTTAAACATAGATGACATTGTAGCTAGAGCATCTGCTAGCTGATTTTCTTCTCGCGGGAAGTGCTCGAAGGTAATCTGCTCGAAATGTGGTAACAATGTCAAAACATGTTCTTTGTAAGGGATGAGGTTTGGATGCTTAGTGTCCCACTCTCCTTTGATCTGAATGATGACCAAAGCTGAGTCCCCAAACACATCTAAGGATTTGATTCCCAAGTCTATGGCAGCCTTGAGACCAAAGATGCATGCTCTGTACTCTGCCATGTTGTTCGTACAGTTGAAGCAAAGTCTGGCGGTAAAAGGAGTATGGCATCCTTCCGGAGATATAAGCACAACACTGATACCATTACAAAGTGAATTGGATGCCCCATCAAAGTAAAGGGTCCATTGGGATCCTTGTTCAGGTCCGTCATATGGTCTGATCTCTTCGTATTTGTCCAATGTCATGATGTCTTTGTCAGGGAAGTCGAACTTCATGGATTGATAATCTTCTAAAGCTTGATGGGCCAGATGATCAGCTAGCACACTTCCCTCTATATCTTTTTGGGTCGTGTACTGTATGTCGTATTCCGTTAGGATCATCTGCCATCTAGCTATCCTCCCAGATAGAGCAGGCTTCTCAAAGATGTACTTTATCAGATCAATTTTAGATATCAGCAAAGTGGTACGAGTCAACATATATTGCCTTAGCCGACGAGCAACCCATACCAGAGCGCAACAAGTTTTCTCGAGTAGTGAATATCTGGTTTCACAGTCGGTAAACTTTTTGCTCAGGTAATAAATGGCATGCTCTTTTCGGCCAGACTCGTCATGCTACCCCAGTATGCACCCCATTGAATTCTCTAAGACGGTCAGATACATGATTAGCGGTCTTCCCTCGACGGGTGGCATCAAGACAGGAGGTTCTAGTAAATACTCCTTGATTTTATCGAAAGCAACTTGACATTCGTCATTCCATTTGACTACTTGATCTTTCTTCAACAGCTTGAAGATTGGTTCACAAGTAGACGTTAGGTGAGAAATGAACCTAGAAATGTAGTTTAGGCGTCCCAAAAAACCTCTGACTTCCTTCTCAGTGCGAGGAGCAGGCATTTCTTGTATAGCTTTGACTTTGGAAGGATCCACCTCGATGTCTTTGTTGCTGACAATGAAACCTAAGAGTTTACCGGACCAGACTCCGAATGTGCACTTGTTTGGGTTCAATCTTAGTTTGTACTCCTTCAATCTGACAAACAGCTTTTGCAAGTGGTCAAGGTGTTCTTCTTCAGTTTGTGATCGGGCTATCATGTCGTCTACGTAGACCTCTATCTCATGATGTATCATATCATGAAACAAAGCTACCATGGCGTGTTGATAGGTTACCTCGGCATTCTTCAGTCCGAATGGCATCACTTTGTAGCAGAACGTATCCCACTGTGTGACAAAAGTAGTTTTATCCATGTCCTCAGGTGCCATTTTGATCTGGTTATAGCCTGAGAATCCGTCCATGAAAGAAAATACTTTGTGCTGGGCTGTATTGTCGACCAGGATGTCGATGTGTGGAAGTTGAAAATCATCTTTAGGGCTATCCCTGTTTAAATCTCTATAATCCACACACATTCTCACTTTGCCGTCCTTTTTAGGTACGGGAACAATGTTGGCCACCCATTGAGGATAGGAGGTAACAGCCAGAAATCCAGCATTGAACTGTTTCATAACTTCTGCTTTGATCTTCTCTGACATGTCAGGTCTCATGCGACGGACCTTTTGTTTCACTGGTGGACATTCTTCTCTTGTTGGCAGACGATGTACCACGATGTCTGTATTGAGTCCCGGCATGTCTTTGTATGACCAGGCAAAGATCTCAACATAATCATGCAATAGCTGAATTAGGCACTCCTTGACACTCGGCTCTAGATTGGCACCTATTTTGATTTCCTTTTTATCATCCTCAGTACCCAAGTTGATTGTATCCAACTTCTCCTCATGAGGCTGAATTGCTCTTTCCTCTTGCTGTAGTAATCTGGCCAATTCCCCTGGCACCTCACAATCTTCCTCACCTTCGTATTCGGCTTGGTAGATCAGATCTTCAGAGTCACTGAAGGTTATAGAAGTATCGTTACCCATGGGATCCGAAATGGAAGGATACCTGCATTTGTGAGTGTGGGTGTGTGTAAGGGTATAGCCATCTTAAAACAATAAAATGTAAAAGAAAGACAATGAGCATAAAAAAGTTTATATGTGAAAAGGCGTCCATGATTCATTGAATGACATATGAAAATGAAATAAAAACCCTTACAAATGGACCGATGTGCCTCGGGTAAGACACATGGTTTTTTAAAGTACGAATTGTTTGTGAATTATTACAGTCCAACAGAAATGTAAAAGATAAATTACCGAGATATGAAAGTTATCGGGACAAAGTCTTTGGCTTACCAGTTGCAAAGTCCTCCGCTGACAGTAGGAAATATCCAATCTTCCATGCTGCCCTCCTCTTCATTATCTTCCACTGCATTGACGCTTTGGTTGGTAATCTTTACAGGTGGCCCCCCAGCACGGGCACAACGCACAGCCTTCTGACCAATCGAAGTAAACCCCAAGCCACACTTGTCTGATTTGTAAGGAATGTCTAGAAGCTGACCCCAGATTATGCATCCCCCTTCTTCCACTACTTCCCTTGCATGCTTTAGAGATGACATTCGAGGTGGAGGTCTTGTGATTTTAGGAATCGAGCATACCGCCTTGGTCACCGCTACTTCTGGAGAGACTTCTTCAAAATGTTGGAAAGGGGTTTCTATGAACTCGCCATCTAACTCCATATAGCAGAAGGAATTCATATGACTAATCATATACTCCTCCTCCCCATGGACAGTTATGATCTTTCCTTGGACGGGGTACTTTAGCATCTGATGTAAGGTGGAGGTGACAACACCGGCATTGTGGATCCAGGGGCGTCCCAACAGACAGGAATAAGAAGGACGGATGTCCATCACGTAGAATGTTGAATTGAAAACCTGAGTTTCCACCTTTATTAGGATGTCCACCTCCCCATGGACCATCCTCTTTGATCCATCAAAAGCTCTCACCACTATATTGCTGGGGTTTAAAGTCAGCCCCTCGCAATCCAATCTATGAAGGGCTTTTTTCGGCAAGACGTTCAAAGATGATCCAGTATCAACCAAGACATGATCTAGGGTTGTTCCTCTGCACTCCACTAAGACATGTAATGCATCATTGTGTTTTATCCCTCTGGGTGTCAAGTCAGCATCGGAGAAACCTAAGCCATTATCAGCTGTCAAACTGGCCACACAGTCCTGGAACTGGTTAGCAGACGTCTCTTGCGGCACATGAGCTGTCTTCAGAAATTTTACCAGAGCAAAGCAGCAGGGCTTGCATAGAGATCTTAGAAGGGGTCTGCCCCAATTGTTCAACCACATCATAATCACTCTTCTTAATGATCCTCAGGATTTCTTCCATCTCCTTCTTGATGTTTCAAGAATAGCTAGTGATTGAGCCTTCGTCTGGACAAGCTCCTCTTGAACATTCTTTCCTTTATTCTCGGCAGTGGAAACAGGGATGGAAATTGTATTGTCTTTGTCGGCAGGTACACTTGCAGGTACAATCACTGGTGCAGAGGTAATCTTCAGAACAGACACCGGTCCAAAGACTGCTGTTGGAGGAGCAATCTCTGGAGAGAAAATCCTACCACTGCGGGTGATCTTGCTAGTTCCAACAATATTGCTAATGTCGGAACTGTCCTCTTCAGAGATTTCTTCTTCTGCAGTCAGTTCAATCTGTTTAATACCATGGTAGTAGATTTATCCACCATAGTTCCATGGTACTATTTTATTTGAATTGTATGGGGTCATCCCGTGCATTGTAATCTTAAGCGGAGCAGTCTTTGGAGCAGGTGTAATCCTAGCGGGTCTTTTAGGGGCCCTGGAAGGATTGGCGTAGATGGTTATTATTGAAACTTCTTTCACTGGAACAGGTGAAATAGGAGCATTCTCAAACAAAATTTCTTGGTTATCCATCAGTCGTTGGATACCTTTCTTCAACAGAGGACAATCAAATGGGGAGGATAGGCAAGCATGGCAGTATTTGTCACAACTTGGGAAGATTCCAGCCTTCAAAAAATTCAACTTGATAATCGGTAGTGGAGTTAACAGTTTATCCACAGTAGTAACAAACAGATCTTCTTCAATAGCGTTGGCATTATGACCATGCCTCGGCATTGGGGAAGAAATAACATTTGGTTTCTCAGGCGCTTCAAACTCAACTTCCTTTGCGTCTATCAGATCTTGAATCTTGTTCTTCAGAGCCCAACAGTTGTTGGTGTCGTGCCCTGTACTTTCAGAATGGTACGCGCATCTGGCGTTAGGATGGTAATGTGGAGACGTAGTATTAGGATTTTTTGGGGCCTCTTTTAGAGTAGCCAGATTCAACTTCAAGAGATGTGGTAGAACTTGGGCTGGAGTCATGTTAATCTTGGTAAATTGCCGAACTGGCCTTTCTACCCTTTGCTGATTAGTTCTTGGCTGGTCTGATGCAGGCTTCAGAATCATTACGGCCCCCACCATTGGTTGGCGCTCGGTTCTTCCCTGATTTCTTTGTGAATACACAACATATACTTCCTTTCTTCCTGAGAAGGGCTTTTTTACAACAGCTGAGGCAGACGCGTCCTTCTGAATTTTTCCACTTCTTATACCAGCCTCCACCCTTTCACCGGTTAAGATCAATTATGTAAACCCTGCGGAAGAACTTCCAATCAGGTGATTAAAGAAAGGGCCTGAAAGAGTTCCCAAGAACATGTCCACTAACTCCCTTTCAGATAAAGGTGGTTGCACCCTTCCGTCTAGATCCCTCCATTTTTGGGCGTAGTCTTTAAAGCCCTCATTGGAAGCCATAGCCATACTCTGTATCTGAGTATGGATCGGAGCCAAGTCGGCGTTGTATTGATATTGTTTATAGAAGGCTGCTGCCAAGTCTTCCCAATTGTGAACATCTTCCCTCTCCAACTGGTAGAACCAATCAAGTTGCGTTCCTGATAAACTGTCCTGGAAAAAGTGGACCCACAGGTCTTTGTCAGCAGAGTGTGGTTGAATCTTCCTGACATGGGATCTGAGGTGCATTTTAGGGAAAGACACCCCATCATACTTGGCAAACAGTGGCACTTTAAACTTTGGAGGGATTACAATTCCTGACACCATCCCTAACTCCTCAAAATCTAGCCCCGGTACTCTCTGGATTTCCATTGCGGTTAGACGCTCTTCCAAGTGCTTGTATTTGTCATCAGCCGGAGGGTAATGTTGTTTAGAGTAGTCCTCTTCTTCCTCTTCTTCTGCTTTAGAATCTGATGGTACTGTCATTTCTTTTCCTTTTCTTTCCCCCTCCTCAGATGTTGTTGGGAATTCCAAGGTCCTTCTGGCTTGTCCCTGAAATCTTCTACCCATGATAACCACACCAGTTGGCTTCTTCTTCTTTTTCTCTTTTTCTTTTTCTAGCAAAGTCTTCAGCTCCTCCTGCCCCTTGGCTAAGGTCATGAGCAACTGTTGAAATTGTGAGTTATGAGCTTGCAAATCTTTGATCGTTTGTTCAAGATCCATCTTGCTGAAATAAACAGCAGAGAGATGAGGAAACTTGGTGTGAAGACCTGTTTATGCTTATGATTAATGATATGTATTCATGGAATGCTTTCAAGGATTTAGAAATTCAAATTTGTTTTAAACAAAAAAGAAACACACGTCATATTAATAAGATAGAATTGTGAGTACATCAATGCCCCTTGGGCAAAATAATACAAAAATCTAAGGTAAAAAGACGTTGCGCATCCTCTTTGGTGCAATGTAGGTGTTAAGAGTCTTCTCTTCATGAAGTAGCCGAGTGAGTTCTAAAACCTTCTTCTCGCTTGCATAGAATTGGGCTTCGAAAGTATCGCGCTCTCCTTTTAGCTGTATCCAACTCCTTTGTAGTTCTTCGAGTGATGTCGGCATGTTAGGATGTAGGATGGTGTATGGAACCTCTCCTTCCTTAACATGCTCTATAATCACTGGGAGAATGGAGGGATAAGGCATCATAAGACTTTGGGCGCGGGTTCATACCCACTTGAGGTAAGGCTCAAGAGGGATGGAATTCTTGTGTCCCAGAGTCTTGCTATCCACCTTGTTGGGCATCCTCCAAGCTCAGATGAATCTCTGACGGAGTCCTTGGTCGTCGTTGTCGAAGTCGAAAACCAATCCTTGAATTAGCATATCATGTGGGCCATCCCTTCGGGCATAACCAAACTGTCTTAGAGCCAAGCAAGGGTTGTAGGTGATGCCTCTCCTAATTCCAAGTAGAGAGACATTAGGGAATTCTCCACAACAGTCAATGATGATAACATTCTCTTTGGATCGAGAACACCAATGAATATCTGAATGGTTAAGTGTCATTAACCTTTGTGACCACCTCAAACCTTGATCATTCTTCAAGACTGATTGGGGAAGATGAGAAATAAACCATCTTGCCAGGAGAGGAGTGCAACACATGAGAACACCTCTTTTCCTCATTATACGAGTGTGAAAAGAGTGGAGGATATCCCCAAGCAATGTAGGCATTGGGTTGAGAGTCATGAAGATTTTGACAGCGCTCACATCTATGAGTTGGTCAGGATTAGGGAACAAGACCATCCCATAGATGAGAAGAGCTACAATCTCCTCAAAAGCTTGCAAGTCTAGGGAATTCCAACAGCTTTGGGCCTTCTCAAACAATAACTTTGACAAGAAGCCTTTGACACCACTTCTAGTTTCCCAATGTGTTATGACATCAGATGAGTGCAAGTGCAGGGCTTGAGCAATCTCTTCTGGCTTTGGATCTCTTTCCGTACCGTTGAAGGGTAGTTGATTGAGAATAGGAATCCTCATAAGTTGAGAGAATTCTTCCAAAGTGGGCACAAGTTGATAGTCAGGAAATGTGAAGCAATGATGCAAAGGGTCAAAGAACTGGAAGAGAACTTTCATCATATCCTCCTCCGTGTTGGAAGTGACCAAGTTGAGTAGATGACCATGTCTCTCGGTGAATGAAGAATTCTCAGGAATCCTTGAAGCTAGCTCCTTGAGTTGTGGAGGAATTCTTACAAGGTTGATTTGGATAGTTTTCCTGCGAAGTGAATCCATAACCTACAAAACAAGAACAAAGATGAATCTACAAAATCCTTGAAATGGTTAGTGAATGCGTATGATGTTCATGATGTCCATGATGTTATTCACAAGTATATATGTACAAGAAAATCACATAAATTCCTTGTTTAGGCTTGCATGGGGTTTCATAGGTAAGTACCCTCTTGAAGTTTAGTTGGTTCAACCTATCCTATAAATAGTAACCGGGTTCTAAGGAGCTCAATATCACTGGATTGTTTCCTTGTTCATTGTTTCAATTTAAGCCTCTTTACTGGCGACCGAAATATTCCAAGAAACCAACCCTCAATGAGTGTAGTATCGAGTATCTACCAACTTCGGACTGCACCAAAGTCGGTCATCTCACTACATCCTAAAAGGCCAAGTTGGTCAAGTAAAGGTTCTAGAAGTTCGTTAGTGCTTCATGACATCACTCAGCGGCCCCATATTCTCTTTGATTGACTCAAAGACTACCGGTACCCACAAATATGTCACACTAACATAGTTATTGCTTAGACCGTGTCGGTATACCCCACACAGTTTCCACAATGTATTGCTATTTACCTATAATGTTTCCCAAATCCGGGTAGAGGATTCAAACCCAAACAATAGAACCAAAATGTAAAGCAAACAAGTCAAACAATTGTAAGTAAATAAAGGTGATCTAAACCCTAAGGTAACCCCACTTTTAGAATATTCCCCAGCAGAGTCGCCAGTTCTGTGATGCGGTGGGAGAACTGACTTGAGGTTTTGTGTTTGTGTTTGCAAATGTTGCGGTTAGCAAGAGTCGCCACCGATTTTTCTTTTATCCAAAAGGAAAGGTAAAAAAGCACAGGAAAGACCTTTGAGATGTTTTCTTGAGTTCGGGGGGTAGATTATGAAAAGGGAAGGTGCTAGCAGCCTTTTCATCCATGGTTTTCCATGGGCTCTTAGTTACTTGTTTAGATCACTTGCTTTGCTTTGAAATTGTTTGAAATGGTGCTTTATGTGGTTTTGAAAGTATTTTGAAAAGAGGCCATTGTTTAGGCAATCTTTGTAATGATTCTCGTTCGTAAGAATGTATACAAAGATGTTTGTCTTTTGAAAAATGTTCCAATGTTTTGAAAGTTATTTTGAAATGTGTGTGTGTTTGTTTTTGAAAATAGCAAGGATTGTTTTGAAATTGATCAAGTAACTAGAAGCTATCTACCTACTCAAATGTCTTTCTTGTGCATTTTTATTCCTTTGACATTTTTGATTTACCATTGATTTGGTAAACAACCTTATCTTTGGATGTAAACGGGACGGGCGTGGGTCATCGTATAACCATGATAGCAATGTTGCCAAGTATCTTAGCATGTTTGGAGGGACCAAGATCATTTTGTTTTAGGCAACCTTGTGATAGTGTCATCGAGGGACTATGATCTTATTTTTGTTTTGTTTTACCAAGATACTTCGCATGCGTAACATGGCCATTTTGTTAAGGCAACCAAGTGGGAGAAACCCTAAGGGTGCTTGTGTGCAATGTGTGTAATTTTTTCATGCATTTTAATTTATCTTGGATTAGGTCTTTTCTATTTGTTTTGTTTTTGGTCTTGTCATACAAACCCTAGTTTACTAAACATGGTATAAATGCGATAAATTGCGTAAATGTAAACTAAGCTATTACAACAATTATTATGGGACGGGGGATACAAGTTTTTGAATGGGGATATTGCACAAAATAAACCCTGAAAATAATATTACAACCCAATTGAATATTGTGCGTATTAAATAAATATACAAATATTAAAATGCAATGCAAATGTATTTATGTTAAAAAAATGTTTTGTATTTGATTTTTGTATGAGAAAAATGATTTATTTAAGCCCTAAAAATAAGAGAAAAAATATTATTATTTTTGAAAGGGTGAAACCCTAATTTTCAATTAAAATAAAATACATGTTCTATATTATTATTTTGTCCATTTTTTTGTACAAGAAAATAATAAATAATATATGTACAAATATTAAAAATTAAAATATGTATGTAAATAAATATTTTATGTATATAAATAACATAATAAAAATGTATAGTATTTTTAAATATATTTAGAATTTATTTAAGAAAATAAAGTATATTATCCTAATAAACTATTTTTTATGCCAAAAAACAATAAAAAAAATAAAATAAAAGTGTGGAAATAAATAAATTATTTTTGGGTATTTTTTATCATTAGAAAAAATAAATGCAAGTAATAAATATAAAAATATGCAAGAAAATGCAAAAATATAAGGAAATAGTCAGGGGGTGCAAAAGTAATCCAGGGGGTGCAAAAAGCAGAAACAAAAAGACCAGGCGCGCCAAAAAAGCCCAAGACACTCATCTTCGTCCCTGTCCTTCAGCTCTGCGCGCGTATTATGTTCAAACCTGCAACTTGCTCATGCTTGCACAAAAACAAAAACCAATAACATAAAACATGTAGCATTTAATCTCACGATTCTAACCATATAAAATTTGTAACCTAACTCTCAAAGATCAGAGAGAATTTTAATGGCCCTAATTTGTGACCTAGAAATTTTATGAACTTCAAGCTTTAAATTCTCACAGCACAGTTAATATAAATGGAAAGTATGCATATGTACAGCTTCACCATGTTATAGACTACATCTTTTCTTCACAAATCGTGGCTTGAGGATGCCTAAATAGAGAGATAGAGTTTTGAAAAATACCTCCTTCAGTTGGATTTGGATATGACAATATGGGGGCTTTGAGGGAGGCCTGAGGATCGTGTGAGCTTCCTTGAACTTCCTTCAAGCTATTCCAATGCCTAGTTTGCTTTGTGGATGGCCAGAAGTCTCTGCACAAGTCAAGTTGCAAGCTCCAAATTTGAAAATGGCAATGGCTGAAACAGAGCTTACAGAAGCAGGGAAAGGGCTTGGATAGCTTTGGTAGGATATATGGAAGGTGTTTGAAGTGTTGAAACAAAAAACACACGAGCCAAAAATGAAATGGCTATGGTTTTGCAGAAATCTGTATGTTTGGAAGAAAAATGAAGTTTTTCAGTTTTAGAGTGTTTTTGATGTTAAGCAGTCGTGTTTTAGTTTGTAACAAGTTTGTGAATATGTATAGAATGGATACAAAGTCCACTCTTCACTAGCTGTACCAGTTCTGAACTTTTGGCCAACTTTCTTGCATTTTAAGAAAAGTGAGATGACTTATGAAACATGCTTGTACTGGCTGGCTTGTGAGTTGATAGGAGTTGGTACACATTGCTTGATACCTGTGGAAGTTGATTGCCTCAAAGAAACAGGTCCAAGGCTCAAGATTGATAAAGTTACAAAAGCTCACTTTATGAAAATGGCATTGTAACCTTTATGCTTAAAATGGAATTATTTCTTGTACAATGCTCCAAAAGCCAAGATAAAGCCTTTACCTTCTGAGTTTACATTTAATTATGGAGTTTAGAATGAGTTTAGGACCTGTAAAGCAATGTACAAACATCATGGAATGGATTTGCAACTTGATGCCTTGTGAAAATGGCATGAACAAAAGTGATAAAATGCCAACTTCTCTTCTTCGATTCTCCCTAACCAAAAATGATCTTGGAGAGTTCTTGGATATTTTGGAAAGCTTGCAATGTGCTCTATAATCCATATTTGAAATTCATTTTGAGATACCTCTTGGAACTAGGTTAAAAATGTCCATGAAGTTGGGTCAAAAACCTGCCTAAATTAGGGCAAAATTTCACTAAGTTATTTAGTTCATGGACCCATATTCACAAATTCATAACTTGAGATCCAAGCATATTTTTGGAAAAGTTTTTGAAGGAAAGTTGTAGATTTAATGGAGGACTACAACTTTCATGTTGGAAGTTTTCTTTGAATCAAATTGAATCATGGTGAAAAAGTGGTGGAAAGTTGGGAAAAAATAAGAAAATTTCCATACTTAGAAAAATTTCAAGTTATGAAAATTTTCAAATTCAAAACCCTAATTTTCAAAATTCGTTTTCTTGGTGAACAAGTTTCATATTTTGACATATATTGATGAATTATGACCCTTGGCATTTGATTTTGACCAAAAAGTCAAAGTTTGACTTTCAGTGCACAGTTGACTTTTGATCAATTGACTACAAAATTCGTCTGTCAATCCAATGAACTTGAGATTTTTTGAACCATATAATTAGGTCAAGATGATGCCATTTAACCTTTGAAATCATTTTTGAACTCAATTGGCCATTGGCTACGTTAAAAATCAAAAATTGCCCTTTCTCAGCCAAAACCCTAATTTTGACCATTTTGCCCTTTTAATGATTTGATCGGATTTCTTGAGGAGTTGTGGTCCAAACTTGATCAAATGGTACATATGAGTCTAAAATGTTGTTGTGGATCAAAATTTATAAAGTTTGACTGTAAATTGTCCATAGTTGACTTTTTCCTCAATACAACTGATTTTTAGGTCAACTGTCCAATTGACTGAGCAAAAATGTGATTCAAGGCTTGAAACTTAACATGAGCAATCTTAGGGGTCCAATATGGTGTATGAAAGTCATATGAAGCATTGGTGGTCCAAAAATCCTTGTGCAAACTCAAACCCTAATTTTGGGTGAATCAGTGCAAGATGAGGTGTCTTGAGCTGACCAAACCCTAATCTTGTCTTGAGTCCAAGAAGTCTTGTGAGAAAAATCTTGATAAATGAGAGGGAAAATTTTGGGGTACAACAGGTTGCTTACCAAATCAATGGTAAGACAACAATATCAAAGGAAAAGAAAATGAACAAGAAAGACATTTGAGTAGGTAGATTGCTCCTAATTACTTGCTTCATTTCAAACAAATATCCTTGCTATTTTCAAAAACAAACACACACATTTCCAAACATCTTACAAACATTGAAAACATTTTCAAAAAAGACAAACATCTTTGTATACATTCTTACGAACGAGAATCATTACAAAGATTTCCTAAACAATGGCCTCTTTTACAAAATACTTTCAAAACCACACAAAGCACATTTTCAAACAAAAGCAAGTGATCTAGCAAGTAATTAAGAGCCCATGGAAAACCATGGATGAAAAGGGTGCTAACACCTTCCCTTTTCATAATCTACCCCTCAAACTCAAGAAACAATCTCAAAGGTCTTTCATGTACTTTTTCACCTTTCCTTTTGGATAAAAGAAAAGTCGATGGCGACTCTTGCTAACCGCAACATTTGCGATAAAACGTAAAACACCCAAGTCAATTCTCCCACTGTATCACAGATGTCATATGAAAATGAAACATGATAACCCTCACAAATAGAACCATTTTGCCCCGGGTAAGACACATGGCTATAGAGTTTATATTGTTTTTAAATTACATATCCGAAAAATCAGAAAGACAATTACTCCTGAACAAAAGTAATCGGTACAAAGTCCTTGGAAGTCCAGTTACTGATTCCGCCCTTGGTAGTCGGGAAGATCCAGCTGTCAATGTCATAATCACCATCATTGTCTTCAAGCGCATTGACCCCAGGATTGTTGATGCCTAAGGGAGGTCCTCCAGCCCGAGCGCGACGAATAACCTTTTGAGCACATTCTTCAACCACTGCTCGTGCATCCTTGAGAGAAGCCATCATCGAGGGAGATTTGGTGACCTTTGGAGGATTGTCGATAGTTTCTGCTGTAGCCATAATCTGAGGTACCTCTTCAAAGTTCTGGCAAGGAGTCTCGATGAACTCGCTATCCATTTCCCCATACCTGAAGGAGTTTAAGTGACTGATCATATACTCCTCTTCACCACGCACAGTGACAATCTTTCCTCTTACTGGGTACTTCAACATTTGGTGGAAGGTAGAAGTAGCAACCCCAGCCCCATGTATCCAAGGGCATCCCAACAAGCAAGAATATGATGGTTTGATATCCATTACGTAGAAAGTGGAATCGAAGGTCTGGGACCCAACTTTTATAGGGACATCCACTTCCCCGTGCACCATCCTCTTCGAACCATCGAAAGCTCTCACTACTATATTGCCAGCTTCAAGGTTAAGCCTTCGCAGTCCAATATGTCCAGAGCTTTCTTAGGTAGTACATTCAACAAGGAGCCAGTATCTACCAAAACATGGGCCAGAGTCGTGCCCCTGCATTCAATGGAAACATGAAGAGCATCATTATGCTTCCTCCCCTTTGGTGTCAGATCCGCGTCATAAAACCTAATCCATTATCGACAGTCAGACTAGCCACACAATCTTCAAACTGATCAGCAGATGTCTCTTGGGGCACGTGAGCCATCTTCAGAAACTTAACCAAAGCCTTCACATGATCCTCAGAACACAATAACAAAGCCAACAAAGAAATTTTGGATGGGGTCTTCCCCAGCTAATCGACCACGTTGTAGTCGCTCTTCTTTATTTTCCTCAAAATTTCTTCCATTTCTTTTTTGGAAGCTTCTGGTATGGTTACTGAATTGGCCTTTGTCAGGACAGGCCCAATCAGTATGTCTTTTCCTCGAGTCTCGGCCGACTCGGTGATGGGAGGGTCAACAGGAGTGATTACTGGAATTGCAGTAGTAGTCTTGGGTGGAACCATAGCAAGAATGATCACAGGCCCAGTAACAGTCTTCGAGGGAGAAATTTCAGGGGAGAACACTCTTCCACTTCTTGTTATTTTATTAGTTCCGGCAATATTGACAATGTCAGAATCATCATTTTCAGCAATCTTGTCTTCAATGGCTAGCATGTCCTGCTTTACGCCGTGGTAATAGACGTCATCCCCATAGTTCCAAGGAACAGCTTTGTCTGAGGAGTATGGGATTGGTCCTGGCATGGTTATGATCAACGGAGCTACCTTCGGAATTGATGTAATCCTGACGGGTCTCTTAGCGGAGGCCCTGGAAGGATTGGCGGAAATGGTTATGATAGCAATGTCTTTACAAGAAATATTCGGAACAAGAGTCTTCTCAAACAGAATCTCTTTGTCATCCATTAGGCGCTGAACACTTGTCTTCAACAAAGGGAAACCAGTCGGTAGAAATGAACAAAGGTGGCAACCTTCATCACATCCTGGAAATAAATCGGCCTTCAGCAAATTCCCTTTGATAGTCATGAGTGGGGTCACCAATTCTTCCACATAAGTCACAAACACATCTTCTTCAACGACATTAACACCTCGACCATGTTTCGGCATAGGAGCATTGATAATGTTGGAAGTCTCTGGGGGACCAAATTCAATCTCCTTAACATCAATCAGATCCTGCACTTTGTTCTTCAAAGCCCAGCAGTCATTGGTGTCATGGCCAAGACTTTCCGAATAAAAAGCATAATGAGCATTTGGTTTATAGTAAGGAGTGGTGGTGTTAGGGTTCCCCGGAGCTTCCCTCAGAGTAACCAGATTGGACTTCAGCAACTGAGGTAAAACCTAAGACAATGTCATGTTGATCTGAGTGAACTGTATAGCTAGTCTTTTCTCTCTTGGCTGATTGTTTCTTTGCTGAGCAGGTGCAGGCTTGAGAATCATAACATCCCCTACCGCAGGATGGAGCTCGGTTCGATTCTGATTCTTTTGGTTATAGACAACACTGACTTCCTTTTTACCTACAAACGGCTTCCTTGCAGCACTAGAAGAGGCATCCTTCTAAATTTTCCACTTCGGGTTCCAGGTTCCACTCTTTCTCCTGTTAAGATCAGTTAAGTAAAACACGCCGATGAACTTCCAATCAAATGGTGGAAGAATGGCCCAGTCAAAGTTCCCATAAACATATCCACGAGCTCCCTGTCAGCCAAGGGAGGTTGAACTCTTCCAGCCAAATCTCTCCACTTCTGAGCATAATCCTTGAAACCCTCGTTCAAACCCATAGACAGATTTTGGAGTTGTGTACGAGTGGGAGCGAGGTCTGCATTATACTGATATTGCTTATAAAATTCAGCAGCAAGGTCTTCCTAGTTACGAACATTGGCTCTTTCCAGCTGATAGAACCAATCCAGTTGTGTTCCAGACAGACTGTCTTGGAAGAAGTGAACCCATAAGTCTTTGTCAGCGGTATGAGACTGTATCTTCCTCACATAGGAACGAAGACGCATTTTAGGAAAAGAGACCCCATCATACTTAGCAAATACCGGTGCCTTGAATTTTGGGGGATGACAACCCCGGAGACCAGACCTAACTCTTCAAAATCCAGCCCAGGAACCTTCTGGATTTCCATAGAACTCAGACGCTCTTCTAATTGCTTATACCTTTCATCAGCCGGAGGGTACTGCTCCTCATTATAATCAGTTTCGTTTTCAGACTCTTTAGGACTAGGGTCCTCTTCTATGGCTTCACCCTCTTGATTCTCTCCCTCTTTAGATGAAGAAGTTAAATCAATAACCCGTCTTGGCGGCCCTCTGAACCTTCTGCTCATATGTGCCACACCGGCTGTCCTCTTGGTCTTCTTAGTGTTCTTCTTAACAATCAGAGCCTTCAGCTCTTCCTGTCCTTTGGCCAGAGCCACAATCATTTGTTGGAACTGCGTGTTCTGAGTCTGAAAATCTTTCACAGTTTGTTCAAGAGCCATTGCTGAAATAAACAGCGGAGGAGATGAGAAACCTGTTATGAATCCTGTTATGCAATGATATGTATGATATGTATGATATGTATGCAATGTTTTTAAGGGTTCTTAAAGGCTCAAATTTTCTTAAATAAAAAGGAACAAACGCGAATTGTATTAGTAAACTTGCATTGTTACAAAGAATGTATTTTGAGAGTATAATTAAGCAAAATAAAACAAAAAGAAGACTAGGTTCCCCATGGGCACATCCTCTTTGGTGCGATGTAGGCGTTGATATTCCTCTCTTCATTCTTCAAAGCAGATCTGGGTAGGTGCGAAATAAACTACCTAGCCAATAGAGGAGTGCAACATTGGATGGCCCCCCTTCTTTTTAGAGTGCGAGCATGCAGAGAATGTAGAATATCCCCGAGTAATGTAGGTACCGGATTCCGAGACAGAAAAAACTTGGATTGTGCTCACATCTACGAGTTGATCCGCATTAGGGAACAATATTATCCCGTAGACAAGGAGCGCTAAAACCTCTTCAAAAGCTTGTAGATCCAGGGTATCCAAAAAATAGTAAGCCTTCTCGAAGAAAAATTTAACCGGAATTCCTTGAACACTCCCTCTTGTTTCCCAATTTGTCACTATGTCAGACCGTTGTAAGGATAGAGCTTTAGCAATTTCTTTAGGTTTAGGATATCTTTCCATATCGCTGAAAGGTAGATGATCAAGAATGGGTATCCCTAATAATTGAGAAAATTCCTCCATAATAGGCACTAACTGGTAATCCGGGAATGTGAAACAGTGATGCAGAGGATCGAAGAAATAAAACAGCACTTTCAACATTTCTTCGTCAGGTTTTGCAGTGACCAAGTTGAGCAACCGACCATGCTTTTCAGTGAAAGGAGAGCTTTCGGGAATCCTTACTGCCAAGTCCCTTAATTAGGGAGATACTTTCACTAGGTTAATCTGAATAGTGTTCCTACGGGCGGATGCCATATCCTACAAAACAGAACAAATATGAGCCCTAGAAACCCTTGAAACAGTTAGTATGATATGCTATGGTATGATGTTTATGGTGTCATGATAAATCACAGGTATAGAAAACACATACAAATCACACCAAATCCTTAGGTTTAAGGCCTGCTTGAGTTTTAAGGTCATACCCTCTTGAAGCTGGATTGGTTCAATCTGTCCTATAAATATGTAACCGGGTTCTAAAGGGATCTCAATATCACCAATCTTTCCCCCAATCCTTATTCAATCGACGATTGACTCGTAATCAAACAAAACTCATAAGTCAAACCTCAATGAGTGTAGCATCGAGTATCTGTCGACCTTGGGAATACACCAAAGTCGGCCATCTCGCTACGTCCTACTGGCCAAGTTGTGCAATTAAAGGTTCTAAGGTCAGTTGATGCTTTATGACACCACACGACGGCCCCGTACATCTCCCTGATTGACTCAAGGGTTACGGGTACCAACCAAAGTTCCACATTAACATAGCTACTACTTCAACCGTGTCGGTATACCCCAGCACAGCTCCCTCACAGTTTATTGCTACTTACCTAAAATGTGTTTCTCAATCTGGGTGTAGGATCAAATAACCCAAACAGTTCCCATAAATATAAAGCAAGCAAGACAATCGAGAGAAAGCAATTAAATATGACCTAGATCCTAAGGTTTACTCCACTTTATATTTTAGTCCCCCAGCAGAGTCGCCAGTTCTGTGATACGGTGGCAGAACCGACTGTTAATACTGGTTTGCGTTTTTTGTTTTCAAAATGTCGCGGTAAGCAAGAGTCACCATCGACTTTTATTTTATCCAATAAGGAAAAGGAAAAAGAACAGAAAAAACCTTTTTCGAGATGTTTCTGTGTACGGGGGGGGGGGGGGGGGGGGGGGGGGGGGGGGGGGGGGGGGTAAATTATAGAAAGGGAAGGTGTTAGCACCCTTTTTATCCATGGTTTTCCACGGGCTCTTAGGTACTTGCTCATTTTGAAAACTGCTTGTGTGTGCTTGTTTTGAAAAGTTTTGTTTTACTTCATGTTAACCCTTGTTTCTGTCCTCAAGAGTGTTATGAAGTTGTTTTTGAAAACTTTGTTTCGGAAAGTGTTGGTGTGAAAAAGATTTGTTTGTTTGAGCAAGTACCTAGGAACTAATCTACCTACTCGAAAAAAGTCTGTTTATTTTCCTTTTAGACAATGCTATCCCATTATTGAGAAATTTGTAGCATCGTCATTGGAGTTTTTTAGGGACATTCAAAGGGACAAATATGATCACAAAAGAAATGTTAGGAAATGTTAGTAATCATCCTAAAGCCTTAAAGATCTTTTTCCAAGACAACATCCGAATGGGTCATTTTAGATCTTTTGGGGCTAAAGGACAACCATTAACAAACCCTATACTTCATGACCGTTTACTGAAGGCAACCGGAGTGGAGTAAACCCTAGGAGTGAGCATGTGCGAGTGTAATTTTCAGTTAATTTATCTTTTCACATTTAGGGTTTTCTACCGTATTAATTTTCAGTTTGTCTTTCCATACAATCATATTAATATCTAGGCAGTTCATAGTTTGCGAAAATAAAATGCGGGAAAGTTAAAAGTCCTAGCTATTACAAGGATTTTGCAGATACATAATTATTTTGATCGAAAATAAAGATGCGGAATTGAAACCCTAATTACTATTACAAACTCGAAGCAGTTGCAATAATAATAAAAAGGAAATTAAAAATGCGCGCGGCGAATTAAATGCTAGAATAATTAGAAAACCTAAAAAATCTTGTTGAAAAAGATTTAGGTTATTTTTGAGAAAAGATTAAGTTATGTACAAATTAACCCTAATTCCTAATTAATTTTAATTATGAAAAAAAGGATTAAATTTCCCTAATTTTAATTAAACTAATTAACTAAGGAAATAAAATATTTTTTTATGGAAAAAAATGATTTTATGTTTTTTTGTGATTTTTTGATTTAATAAAAAAGAAAATAATTTTTTGTGCTATTTTGTGAAAGGAAATAAGTAAATAATAAGAATAAGAAATAATAAAAAAATAAAAGAGATAGGCCTTTTTAGCAAGCAATCAAGGGGTGCAATGTTGAATTGTTTAGGCCCAATAACTGGTCAGCCCAATCCTTGCGCTTGATTCAGTGCTGGTCCTTGCTGATGGTGTACCATGGACCTTACTGCATGGGACGTTGATTTGGTGATGGAGATGATCCATTGGCTGGATTGCGTGGCTGCATGATGGACGTCTTGTAGCGTAATGCATGGAACCTGCGTGTAAACGTTAAGAAAATAGAGAAAATGCTGGGACCTGGGACCGAACCCAGGTCCTCTCACTTTCAAACGTGCGCCCTTGCCATTTGTACTACGTGTTTTATTTGTTAATATAATACAGGCAATACATAATATAGAATGAAAAGTCAATGTAGTAATAAAACGCGCGAGATTCAAATCCACCATTCAGATATTGACACACCTTCATCCTCTTCCCTGTTTCATCGTTTTAGACAATAACACCTTTACCAACAGCAATTTCTGTCATTATAGGCTTTAGTGACAGTTTTTGTGTGTTGCTATAGACCTGTTGTTATACCCCAAAATTTGCCCTCCCATATTTCTCAAGACATTGCAAGAATAATCTCCAAGTTGCTCAAGATTGCTCAAGAGTTGGACAATCAAATCATCTCCTAAGGCAGTCAATCTCAAATTAGGGTTTTGTGTTTCATCAAGGTCCTTGCATCCAAATTACCTCAAGTTCTCCTCAATGTCCTAATATGTTCTCAAGGTCATCCATGTCAAATTTCAAGCCTTGCAGAGGAAGTTTGGTCAGTCAATTGCTCAAGAAGTCCAAAAGTCGATTGTGCTAGGGCAAAAGTCAATTGTGGCCTATATACAGTCAAACTTCAAGATTTTTTATCAACATTATCATTTTGAAGGATATTTCATCATTTGATCAAGGGTTGATCATGATTCATCAAGGATTGCTCAAGATTCATCAAGATTCAAAAGTTGCTAAATTAGGGTATTGTAGGAAAAGTCAACTCAACTTTGACCAAGCATAACTTTCTCATACTTTATTAGAAATGACCCATCAAAAGAGAATTTTGAAGAGGATGAAATTTCCTACAATCCATCTTCACACCCCAAGATCAATAAATGCACTCACAAGAAGTTATAAATTTGGACATTATAGGTCATTTTTGAAAGTCAACAAAAACACCTTTTTTTCCAAAGCTTATAACTTGAGCATGGAATATCAAAATGAGATGAGACCAAAAGGGTTGGTTAGAAAACATCTCAAGGTTTCTACAAAGTCCAAGAACACCTCCAAAAGTTCAAAATTGAAGAAGTTATACATTGTTGAAGTTGTCCATTTTTTCCAAAATTGCTAAAAGTCAACTATCCCCAAAACTCCAATTTTTGACAAAAGGACCCACTTTTTTCCACTTGATTTGATCTTGTCACACCACACACGTGTCATATCTTAAGTCTTGTGCCAATTTATTAATTTTTCTATTTTATTTTATTTTTATTGATTTAATTCACTTTTAATCAATTTAAATCCAAATAAAATCCAAATCTTAATCAATTGAAATCTTTTTAATCATTACAGGTCTTTAATATCATTATGGGCATGACCAAATTCGAATCAAGGCATATCATGAACAAATATTGGATTTTTTGACAAATATGGAAGCTTGTTCATGGAGGATCATATCAAATCTTGAATCATCAATACTCATCGATTCAAGGCCCAAGACTTGACCTAATTGCTTCCCATATACTTACACAATGCAAAGGCACAGCAAACACGACCAAGAGGCTGCAAAAATCACAAGAACACATTTGAGAAAAAAGCTTGAAAAGTGTGAAACTGAAATCCATATTGGAGGCCAATTCAATACAAAATCTCAACGTGGTGTTCTTGCTTGACGTCCACTGAAGCTATTGGAATCAAAACCAAGCCTTCTCCCTCCCTGAATCGCGCTGTAAGTATCCACGAACATGGCCCTGTACACGAAAACATAACCTCTCATTCTTGCATCTTTTTGACAAAACATTGGCATATTCTTGATCCTTGCATAATTTCCAAGCTATCTGCAATATTGAATTGTGTTTTTGTAGTCTATAAAGCCCTACCCGAAACTAGGGTTTGGGTTTCTTGTTTTTAGGCATTTTAATTTCAGGAAAAATTGGAACAAACCATGGCCATGGATGAACTCAGGAGGAAGAGGCGAGCATGATGATGGTTTTGGTTTACATTTTTTTGGCCTAGAATTCATTATAGGACGAAGCCACGGATTTTGCTGCGGATAAGAATCCGCAGGAAAATATACAGGGGCCAGCGAAGAAGACGATTGTGTTGCCACATCCTATTCGTTGATTCAAATTATTGGCGCTCATTTTTTTTTATTTTACGCATAATTGTTTGTTTTCCATATATTAATTCTTACCTATTCCAATAACAATTAAATGGCAATGGTCCAGTGGCAAGCGTACTAGTGCAAAGTCTAATGGGACCTGGGTTCGAATCCCAGGTCCCCCAATATTTGTTGAATTTTGTTTACAGGCGATCCAGTGCAAAGCTAATGATGTGGTCTACAATACACCTTCATCCAAAGCCTGTCAGATGGCCTTCAGGCCAAAACTGATGGCCCATATGGAGGGCCTATCATACACTCCAGTCAACTTGGCACAGAGAATTGCAAAAGTCAAACGCAGGCTAGCATAATTGAGCCTTGAAAATGCAATTCTCACCGTCAAATCAGGCCCACACCCCCTGGGTTATTTATTTTCCTCTTTATATTTTCATTTTATTTATTTTGTTCTAATTTTTATTTTATTGTTTAATTGACCAATTAATAATTTTTATTAATAAAATCAAATAAACACAAAAATATATTTTTATTTATTAAAATTAAATTCACTTTTATTTTTGTAAATAAATTAATTTAATTAACTTAGTATTAATTAGGTTAAACTTTTAATATCTTTTGCAAATAATTAAAATTAATGTAGAATTAGGTTTTTACTAACTTTTAATCAATTTTATTTTTATTTCCTTGAATATTCAAAAATACAAAAATATTTTCATTAATTAATTAATTTAATAATTAGCTTAGGTTTAATGCTATTTAATTCAAAAATAAAACCAAAACATGCATTCTTTAAAAAAAAGGGTCAAAACCCTAAAAACTCGCCCGATTTAATTTCTTGCACGCGTATCATTTTATCCAATATTGTAATTGCTCCCGGTATGTAATAACTTTTAATTAGGACTATTATTTTATCGCATTATTTACTTTCCGCAATTTAAATTTCAAGGGTTATTTTTGGCGATGTAAATACCCGACGCCTTGTAATAGTTTAGATTTAATTTTCACAATTTAAAATTCCGCAACTATTAACTGTTAGATGTTTGATAATAGGGAATGCATGACAAGATCAAATCTTTAACCTAAAATCAATGTAGCTCACCCATGACATGTACAAAGATAAATAACTGAAAAACAATACACTCGCACATGCGCACTCTTAGGGTACACCTTACTTGGTTGCCTTCGAACGTGGTCATTGAGTATAGGAAGTTTTAGAGGTCACCCTCTTGTCCAAAGATCATAGTTGCCTCGAAACAGTTGCCTCGGAAAATTGATCTAAGACATTAGGGTTACCACTAAGGCGTCCTAACATTGCTTTAGTGACCACACGTCCCTTAATCGAATTGACCCTTAAAACTCCAACGACGATGCTACCTACTCATCAATAGTGGGATAGCATTGTCTAAAGGACATTAGCACATATTGATTCCTTTTTCGAGTAGGTAGATGGTTCTTAAGTACTTGCTCTTTTAAAACAAAACAAAACTTTTCGCACTCACACCTTTCAAACAAAAACTCCTTTCAAACTCACAAACACAAAGAAAAGCAAATTTTGAAAACACTTTGAGCAAGTACCTAAGAGCCTGTGGATAACCATGGATAGAAAGGGTGCTAACACCTTCCCTTTCTATAATCTACCCCCCGGACCCGAGAAACATCTCGAAAAAGAATTTTTCTGTGCTTTTTTCCTTTCCTTGTTGGATAAAATAAAAGACGGTGGCGACTCTTGCTTACCGCGACATTTTGCAAAAAAAAACACAAAACGCAAACCAGCATTCCAAAAAACAGTCAGTTCTCTCCCACCGTATCACACCTGCAATATCTCAAAATGCAAAGCAAGCAATATTAATTAGAACTAAAGACATAGACCCACTAAGAGTCTTGTCCTGAGTTCATTGGTATCATTAATCTGTCCTAATTTTGCCTCTACGGAGAATCCCTAATTTGAAGCTTCCAAACCCTAGTAATGGCGTAAGCATGTTCCCGCACTAGAAATCAAATCCAGGCTATCCAAAAGATCACAAACATGATTATGAATACATTTATGCAAGCAAATAGAAGGTAAAATGCGTAAAACCCTGGAAACGAGTTTGAGTTATAAGGGTGAAAACTGTGATCTGTATCTTACAGCTCTAGATGTTTTGTGGCTTGGGAATGATTGGGATCACTTCAGAGTACGTCCAGGAATAGATTAATGGCTTTGGAATTACTTGAATTGGACTGCAAGTAAAAATCTGACCTACATTTTTTCTTCAAAAATTTGAGTTTTGTTTGGGGTTCTCCCGACTGTAATCCTTCTTCTTTTGGCTTGAGTATGTTCAGTATATGTAGTGTAATGAATTAGGGCAACACAAACACTTTGTATCTTTGATAATCATGGAGATTTGATTTAATTTTTCTCTTGTATGATATGTTTCCAAAATAGGCCTAATCATGCCAATTTGCTCCAATTATCCCTTGATCTGATTTGATATGATTTGTCCAGCCTAATTGGATTGTGATTCCTACAAAAATCATATCAAAATCAATCTTTTATATTTTTTTGCAATTTATTTGATTTAATCTAACTTTTAATAAATAAAAATGAAAATAAAATAAATAAATAAGCAAATAATATGTGGAGGCTGATTTGGGGCGTGGACCATGTTTTCAACAAGATTCAATCATGAAATGCTAGGTCCGTTTGACAAAAAATGCACTTTTGAACACATTTGACTTTTGACAATTTTCCAAAAATGGCCAACTTTGACAATGCGTATCTCCTCCAATTTTAACCCTAGAGGGGTGTTCTTTGACTTTTTAGAAATATTAGGATATCCCCTAAACAACCCTTTTGGTTTCATCTCAATTGGGTCTTCCATGTTCATGTAATAAGCTTTGTCCCAAAAGGTGTTTTTGTTGACTTTTCAAAAGGACCTATAATGTAGAAATTCATATCTTTTGATGAGTGCATATTTTGAACTTGTGGGCTGAAGATGAATTGTAGGGAATTGCATCCTATTCAAAATTAGCCTTGGATGGAAAATTTCTGATAAATTATGAAGAAGTTATGCCTGGTCAAAGTTTGGTTGACTTTTCCTATGAAATCCTAATTTAGCAACTTTTGGGTTTTGATGAATTTGGGGGCATTCCTTGAGGAATCATGATCAACCCTTGATAAAATGATGGATATCTCTTCAATATGTTGATGTTGACCAAAAATCTTGAAGTTTGACTGTATGTGGGCCACAATTGACTTTTGACCTAGTACAATTGATTTTCAGGCATCTGGGCAATTAATTGAGCAAACTTCTTGTGTAAGGCATGAAACTTGACATGGATGATCTTGAGAACATATTGGGACCATGGAAGTCATTTGGGACCTTTTGAGTTCCCACACCCTGATGAAAATGGAAACCATAGTTTGAGGTACATTGCCTTAGGAGAGAGTTTGTCTAGTCAACTCTTGGGCATCCTTGAGCCAGTTGAGGACCTCAATGGGCATGTGTTGAGTAAAATGAGAGGTCAAATTTTGGGGTACAACAACAAGCTACGCAGTTTCTTCCAAAAGCACGTGTAATTCAAATGGACCAGTGGGATGATGACAAGTCATCGTCTTCTTCCCTGTTCGTCGTCTTAGGTGCTAAACTTATACCTACAGACAAAACTCCATAGCTATAAACCTGCAAGCTTCAAAAATTCATATGACGCATGATAAATTAATTCTAGCTATACCAATCAACTCGTCTTGATCTCACGAGTATCATGGCATTATTTTCTTGGTCCAATTTCACTTGTACAGAGAAGCCCCAAAACAGATTCTTAAACCCTAACCATGGCAATCATCAATATATGCATCAAAACGTCAATTAAATCATTCAAGCATGTTGCAAATATGTCAATAATCACAAATACATCATTAGAATATGCATAGGATGCAAGAATTATTGTAATCGATTTTGAAAAATAATGCAAACCGTGTGAAGGCTATGGGATGATTCTGGGCTTAGGAATGCTTGCAATTGATCGTGTTAGCTTCAGGAGAGGTCCAGGAAGCGATTAGCAGCTTTGGAATGCTTTGAATCACCCTCTATGTGAGAAAACTATCCACCACTTTTTTCCAAAATTTGAGTTTTCTTTCTCTGCTCTCACCACTGCAACCCTTCTCCTTTTGCATTGTTTTTGTTCATTAAATGTAGTGTGATGAATTAGGGCAACAAAAATGACCTGAATCTTTTGGAATTATGGAGATTGAATGTGATTTGCTTGCTATATGATATCTTTCCAAAACCATCCAAATCATGCTATTTTTCCTCAATTTGCCTTGATTCGATTTGATCTGATTAGGCCAGCTTAATTAGATTTGATTCTCACCAGAATCAGATCAAAAAATTAATCTTTTATATTTTTTGTCATTTATTTGATTTAATGTGATTTTCAATAAATCAAAATCAAAAATAAAATAAATAAATAGATCAAATAATATATGGCTACTGATTTGGGTCGTGGACCATGTCCCTAACAAGATACAATCTTGAAATGATAGGCCCATTTGACAAAAAATTCACTTTTGAGCACATTTAACTTTTGGCAATTTTCCAAAAATGGTCAACTTTGACAATGCATATCACTTCCAATTTTAACCCTAGAGAGGTGTTCTTGGACTTTTTAGAAATATTAGGATGTCCCCTAAACAAACCTTTTGATCTCATCTCAATTTGGTCTTCCATGTTCATGTAAGAAGCTTTGACCCAAAAGGTGTTTTTGTTTACTTTTGAAAATGACCTATAATGTAGAAATCCATATCTTTTTATGAGTGCATTTTTTGAACTTGAGGGATGAATATGAGTTGTAGGAAATTGTATTCTCTTCAAAATGAGCCTTGTATGAGAAATTTCTAATAAAGTATGAGAAAGTTATGCTTGGTCAAAGTTTGGTTGACTTTTCCTAAGAAACCCTAATTTAGCAACTTTTGAGTTTTGATGAATTAGGAGCATTCCTTGAGGAATCATGATCAACCTTTGATCAAATTATGAGTATCACTTCAAAATGTTGATGTTGACCAAAAATCTTGAAGTTTGACTTTATGTGGGTCACAGTTGACTTTTGACCTTGCACAATTGATTTTCAGGCATTTGAGCAGTTGACTGAGCAAACTTCTTGTGCAGGGCATGAGACTTGACATGGATGTTCTTGAGAACATATTATGACCATGGAAAATATTTGAGGCCTTTGGAGTTCACCCATTTTGATGAAAATGGAAACCATAGTTGGAGGTTCATTGCTTCAGGAGAGAGTTTGTCTGGTCAACTCTTGGGCATTCTTGAGCAAGTTGAGGGTCTGAATGAGCATATGTTGAGTAAAATGGGAGGGAAAATTTTGGGGTGCAACATTAACCAAGGCAACAGAGGTGAATTCTGAGTGGATCAAAGTGGTGTGATGAGACTTGGTAATAGGGTATGTGTCCCTGATATTCCAGAACTTAAGAAGAGAATTCTTTAGGAAGGGAATCGAAGCGATTTGAGTATTCATCCAGGTGCTACAGAAATGTATCAGGATTTGAAGAAAATGTTTTGGTGGCCAGGTATGAAGAAAGAAATTTATAAGTTTGTGTATGTTTTCTTGACTTGTTAGAAGGCGAAGATTGAACATCAGAAGCCTACAAGTATTATGCAACCTTTGAGTATTCCAGAGTGGAAATGGAACAGTGTTTCTATGGATTTCATGTCGGGGTTACCGAAGACTGATAAAGGTGACAATTCAATTTGGGTAATAGTGGATAGGTTGACTAAGTCGGCTCATTTCTTGCTGATGAAGATCAATTATTTTATAGAAAAGCTGGCTAATATGTATATGGAAGAGATTGTAAAGTTGCATAAGATACCTTCGAGTATCGTGTCGGATAGAGACCCAAGGTTTACATTGAAATTTTGGACAGGTTTGCAGAATGTTTTCGGTATCAAGTTAAAGTTGAGTTCCGCATATCATCCATTGACGGATGGTCAAACAGAGAGGACTATCCAATATTTGGAGGACTTGCTGAGGGCTTGTATGCTAGAACAAGGAGGATCTTGGGATAGTCACTTGCCATTGATTAAATTTACATACAATAATAGTTTCCATTCAAGTATTGGGATGGCACCGTACAGAGCATTATATGACAGGAGGTGTAGAACTACATTGTGTTGGTATGAGTCGGGCAAGAGTGTTGTACTCAGACATGAGATTGTGCGAGAGACAACTAATAAGATTAAGATGATCCAAGAGAGAATGAAGGCTTCTTAAATTCGTCAGAAAAGCTATCATGATAAGAGAAGGAAGTCCTTGTAGTTTCAGAAATATGATCAAGTGTTTTTTAGAGTTACTTCGGTAACAGGTGTTGGAAGACCTCTGAAATCAAGGAAGCCTACGCCGTGTTTCGTTGGTCCATATCAGATATATGAGAAGATAGGTGAGGTAGCCTATCAGATTTCTTTACCGCCGTCACTTGAGAATCTTCATGATGTGTTTCATGTATCTCAATTGAGAAGGTACATTTCAGATCATTCACATGTGATTCAGATGGATGATGTACATGTGAGAGATAACCTGACTTATGAAGCATTACCATTGAGAATAGAAGGTAGTGAAGTGAAGCAATTGCAAGGTAAGGATATTGCCTTAGTGAAGGTGTTATGGGGTGGACCAGCCGGTGAAAGTTTGATTTAGGAGCGTGAGGATCAGATGAGAGAGTCGTATCCGACTCTATTTTCCTCAGGTAATTTTCGAGGGCGAAATTTCTTTAAGTGAGAGAGAGTTATAACACCCCAAATTTTAGAATTTCTTATTTAGTGAATTATTAGATGTATTTGTGAATTAAGGACGAATAATGATGTTTTATATAATTGTGTATGATGCGTGTTGGTAGGTTGTTGTTTACGACATGGAGCAACATGATGTGAATTATGGTGAATAGGAGTATTAGAATAATTAAATAATTATTTAGTAATTACTTGGATTATTATTGAAAATATAATAATTGGAATAATTATTTAAATGGTTATTTTAATTAGAGTGGTGTGTTGGTAATCAAAAGAAAGAGTGAGGACATGATCGTAATTTGGGGTTGGCTAAGTAAGGGAAATTGAGGAAGATATTAGGGGTCCTTTGTGATAACAAAGAAAAAGAGAGAGTTATACGATTCATTCCGTATGATCGAGATATTGGGATAAGAGTAAGAGAAGAGGCTAGGGCACAGAAGTTGGAGAAGATCACGTAAGAGGCCTGAAGAATAGAATCAATCACTCGAAACAATAAGGTAAGGGGTTTTATCTGATTATTATGTTTGATCTAAGGTCTAGATAATTGTAATATTGTCTTTGTGTGATGATTTTGGGATGAAGATTGATGGAATTAGGGAAAAACCATGTGTTGAATGAATCGATGAATGAGTCCTTGATGAATGTGTGATGTTAGGACCTTTAAATAAGTGTTAAAGGATGTTAAGAAAGTTGTATAATCATAGTATTTCGAATTCTGAAACTGATACTTTTTACGAAATCGAATTTGGAGTTTCGGAAGTCCTCCAATGGTGGAAAATCACTGGAGGAAATGTGATGTCTGTGACGCAGTGACAAGCGATGCAAAGGCGATGCAAATGTGACGCATTGTCAAGCGATACTAGGGTGGCACTGAGTGACGGGTGGCAGAATTGAATGGTTGTCTACTTTTCTTTAAATTGCCATAACTTAAGTTTCAGGAGTCCGATTGATGCGTCATTCGAAGCAGTGTGTAGCTAACGTAATAAACCTTAATTTGGTGAGATAAAATGGAGACTTAGGAATATTTTTACAAGACCTAAGTAAGTATAGGAATAGGTTTCCCATGTTGAATCACAATGATGACTCATTTGATTATGATGATATGTTGTTACTATGATGATATAATGATGTTATGACGATGTTTTTATTATATGAGTATACATGATGATGTCTTCACGTATGATGTTGATTGATACATGAAAGATGATGCGTATGACTGGTTATGGCCGTCTATGTTGTGGTTGTGCATCATGGATATATTGGATAACTTTGGTCCATTTTGATGAGTTAGGACGTTGGTCCAGTGACTTGGTCTCAATCCTATTGTATGTATTTAGGATGACTATGATTTTTCTCCAGTTACAAGAGGGAATCGATCATATGAATGGGGTATTTGGAGGGTGATGGCCCAATGTTCATCAAGTGATTTGGTACCACATGCATGAGTCTTGTCCTTGCACTACATATTATGTGGCATTGCATGGTTCTTGATTTTGGTGACATTGTGTTGTGTTGTTGAACTTGGAAGATGATATTGATGAATTGATTATTGTGATACTTTTGGCTTACTCTTCTATGTCTATTACTTACATCTTATATAATGATTGTGATAAACTCACCCTTTCTGCTTGAATGTTGCCTCTACATGGGTAATGTGCAGGTAATCAAGAGTAGTCCTTAAAGGCTTGGAATAATAGCTTTGAAGTGTGATTTATTTTCGTTGAGTCTAGAAGGTCTTACTCTGATATGTAATATCGGGGATGGGAACACTTTGTTTTTGAAAACTATTTTGTCCTTGTTTTGTTATGACATTTAAATTGTTTCCATGGAGTTTAAATTATGTTGAATTGTGAACCATGAATCATGGGGCACTATGAAGTGTTTTTAATGAAACTTGTTTGAACTATGATTCCGTTGCAAGTATGTGAAACATTGATAATGCATATGTCATGATTAATTTTGAAAAGGCGTGTTACGGAGTAAGACTAGTGTGTATGATTATTTCACGAATAAAACGTGACACCCTTTTGTTGTATTACTCTGATATTATTTTAAATAATTATGAATATTTTGTTGGATTTAGAAGGGTGTTACACTTACCCACGGCGGTAAGAAGTCGTGTACGGTGGTGTTACGAGGTTATTTATGAGACCTTCTCATGTGAGGTGAGAGGCTCTATTGATGGCCGCTGAAGCTTGGTAGCAAGCGTACAATCACCAGTGGTCGTGTTAAGACAGTAGTTAGTGTTGTTCTCTTTAGGGTGTTAAGAGTGAGTATTACTTGTGGTCTGTCTTTTCCCCCTTGATAAGAGATATATTTATAGAGGTCTATAGGACCTAGGGTTTGAATTATCCTTAGTGGTGTCAATTTCTTCCCTCTCATTCAAAGAAGTTATTGTCCGCCTATATTTCAGAAGTTATTGGATACTCCTTCTTTCTTGACTCACATGTCAGAGTTTCCTCTGGGATGGTATCCATGTCATTGCTCAGGCGACATACCTCCTGGGCGGAGGCCCTCTGGTTTAGGGCATTCACAAATATAACACTACATAGTCCCTCAAGCATGAAGGCTTTTCTAAGGGTCAAGTGTTTTAAAATACCAGAGTTCGCCCCTTGCCTCGTCATTAATTTCTCAAGGCAATGATAATCATGCTCACTAGGCGAGTCCCTCATCTAAGGGCGGGTCCCCCAACCAAGGTGAGTCCCTCGGTTAAAGGTGTCAATTTATCATGGTCCCTAAATTGATGAGTCAACTGCCTGATATCCCCTGTTAGCTGAGAGATGTCAGCCACGGATGTCAATCAATCCCCTTATATGTATGCTTGCCCTTATTTAATGTAAGCAATGATGGCCTAATGTTTGAGACCTTAAACGTTAATGGACATGTCAGAGACATGCTGAGTTTTTCTAAAACTCTATGGGGATCCAGAGAGTCTTTTATCTCTCTTATTATACATAATTTTTTAAAAATATATATTTTTTAAAACTAATCATGAATTTTGAATATCAAAATTTACCCCTACCCTCTTATGCTTGGAGTCACTTGGTCAACAATTGGCAGCATAGTATAACCATTATTATAATACTAATCGTCCTAGGAGGTATGAATGAATTCAAACAACTCGCTAAACAAACCTTCGTCCTTTAATGGAGTAGTTTATGCCTTGTGGAAAGCGAATATGAGATTCTTCACAGATGGGGTGGATTATGATATTTAGAAAGCTGTGAAAATGGTCTTTTTTTGTTCCCACATATCAAGTTAATGATGTTTTAGTATACAAAGATACATATGAATGGACCAAAGAAGAAGAAAGGTGCAACGTAGTTTGAAAGCTAAAACCATCACGACTCTTATGAGAAGGTGAACTATAAGTTTTTTTATGTGTTTCTCACTACAAGACTGCAAAAGAAATGTGAGAATCCTTCAAGTTACCCATGAATGAAAATATGAGGTAAAAATGGATAGGGTGAATACATTGATCCATGAGTATGAACTCTTCATAATGAAACCTGAAGAAAACATTTATGATACACAAAATAATCATTCACATTGTGAATCACATGGAAACTTTGAGGAAAGTATTTAGTGTGAAGTCAAGCTTCTTTAATGTTATGTTTTGATGAAGACAACTACTATGTGCATATATCAAAGGATGATGTTGTACCCCAAAATTTTCCCTCCCATTTTCTTCAAGACATTCTTCTAGGGTTCTCAAATGCTCAAGGATTCTCAAGAGTTAATCAGACAAACTCACATCATAAGCAATATGTCTACAACTAAGGTTTCAACTTGCACAATTAATAATGGGTTTTAAAGGTCTCAAATGGTTTTCATGGTTCTCCATAGGTCTTCAACAAAGCTCATGTCAAGTTTCAAGTCTTACATCACATGTTTGCTCAATCAATGGCTCAAATGATTGAAAGTCAACTATATTGGGTAAAAATTCAACTATGGTCAACTTACAATCAAACTTCAAGATTTTTGGTCAACATCAACATTTTGAAGTGATATTCATCATTTTATCAAGGTTTGATCATGATTCCTCAAGGAAATCCCTCAAATCATCAAATGTCAAAAGTTGCCAAATTAGGGTTTCCTTAGGAGAAATCAACTGAACTTTGACCAAGCATAACTTTCACATGTTGCATCAACTTTTCCCCAACCAAAGCCCATTTTGAAAGAAATTCAATTTCTACAACTTTTTATATGTATGCTCAAGTCCAAAAAGTGCTTCATTTGAAAGATATGAGCCAATACATTATAGGTCATTTCAAAAGTGAACAAAAATACAATTGGTTTAACTTGGGTAAGGACAACACTCAGCTAAATCACATCTGGGATGAAGATTCCATAAGAGGGTTAGCACCAATTGAGGAAACGAAGTCCTACTTCAAGGCTTAACTTCACTGGGAAGAAACGTGGTTTTAAAAATAATCAAAGCATAATATGATTGCAATAAACCAATACAGTTGCAGGGATATAACACCCCCCTCGAGGCTTCACCGGGGAATATCATACAGACTTCGCTAGAGGAGACAATGCCACATCGTCTAGACTTCAACTAGGGATTCCATACTGACTTCACTAGGGAAGATGAAACCATGCACGCCAAGGGGAGTCCCAAATACATTCTTCAATATCTAGAGTAGTGGTTGTGCAAACTTCTCGAGGGAAAATTTATGAAGCTTCAAGAGGATAACAACTTTAGAGGGAAGCATCATCTTCGACTCATCTGGGGAATTAAGTTAACATCACAACAAGAAGTCAAAATTATGGAGATTTTAAATCAAACACAACACTTGGCGAGAGAAAACCCAAAAAGTTGACAACTGTCTCAACATTTCTTAGAAAATGATATTGCTTTTTTATGGCTACTTAGGGAGCACATAACAATAACAATGTCATAAATAGAGAGCAATTCTCTTCAAGAGGTTCTTCATGAATTCTTAATACAAAGGGAGTAGGATTCCAACAAATGCGTAAAGGCTTCATAACTTTACAATCTCCGCATGATCACAACCCAGTTGGGGAAAGAATCACACTAAGCTAGAGAAATATGCATCAATACTTAACTGGGGAATATGGGATCACAAACCCAACACCACACCATGTCTCAACTGGTGTGAAATATATCAAACACAAGTGGATTATGCACATATCACAAGAGTAACCCGGGTAACCTCTTGGGGAATCTTTTCAAAACTTTGGAGTTCGTCCATCCTTGTAATCACTACTTTTGTCCTGCTTGAATCACAGAATTGAAGTAAAAAGTAATTTGCAAATTCTTTTCAAAAACATGTTTTTATTATTAAGTCTTTTTGTTTTGATAATTACTATCAATAATAAATGAAATTTTTGTAAACAGAATAAAATAAGAACTACAAAGAATTAGATAAAGGCTCAAACTTTATTAATAGAATAGTAGTCTGCAAATGGTGTGACTCCATGGATGATTATAAAGTTTTGGAAAATGGTAAATACATGGAAAAGATACATTGAAATACAATGAACGCTATTCTCCCTAACAACTTTGAACTCCTGAGCAGAGGCTTCAGTTGAGGTGTGTTGAGAATCCAAGAATATTGTTGCTTCAATGATCAAGTCTTGTCTGACGCAATTACTTGCCAGGAAATCCCTAACTTTTGCTTAGGTTTCCCTTGCAAGTTTTCAACCTACCGGGAAAATTTATTCTGTTTATGTCTCTAACTTTGTCCTAGACCACCCTTTCGGGTTTTCAGTCTATCGAGACGTTCTTTTTTGCCTAAGCCGCCCTTTCGGGTTTTCAACTTAGCGAGTTGTTCTTTTATTTCTTTAGGCGAAGTATTTCTTGATTGTGTCAGCATTCATGGGACGTGGGAACTCCTCACCATCGATAGTTTTAAGAATCAATGCACCGACAGAGAAGGCTTTCTTGACAACATATGGGCCTTCATAATTGTTAGTCCACTTTCCCCTAGAATCAGCGTTAAAAGACATGATCTTTCTGAGCACGAGGTCGCCTTCTCTGAATTCACGAGGCTTGACCTTCTTATCAAAAGCTTTCTTCATTATTTTCTGATATAATTGACCATAACACAAGGTTGTCATACTCTTTTGTTTAGTTAAATTCAACTGGTCAAACTTGTTCTGGACCCATTCATCCTCTAACAACTTGGTTTCTATTATTACACGCAAAGAGGGAATCTCAACCTCAATGGGGAGCAGTGCTTCCATACCATACACAAGAGAGAACAGAGTTTCCCCTATTGAAGTGCAGGCGGATGTACGATACCCATGCAAAGCAAAAGGGAACATCTCATGCCAATCCTTATAGGTAATAACCATCTTCTGGATGATCTTCTTAATGTTTTTATTAGCAACTTTAACATCCCCATTCATCTTAGGCGTGTAAGGAGACGAGTTATGATAGACAATGTTGAATTCTTCACAAAGTTCTACCATTATCTTATTATTCAAAATTGAGCTGCTATCAGTGATAACCATACTTAGCACATCATAATGACATATAAGATTGTTCTTGATAAAGCGTACTACCACCTGCTTGGTGACATTAGCATAAGAAGCTTCTTCCACCCACTTGGTGAAGTATTCAATTGCCACTAAGATGAAATGGTGTTTATTCGACGCCTTGGGTTCAATCATTCAAGTCATATTAATACCCCACATAGAAAAAGGCCATGGGGAATAAATAACATTGAGAAGCGTTGGAGGCACGTGAATCTTGTCAGCATAGATCTGACATTTATGACACTTCTTTGCAAATTTGCAACAGTCAGATTCCATTTCCAGCCAATAATAACCTGCCCTAAACATCTTCTTTGCCATCGAATGTCCATTGGCATGGGTGCCAAAGGAACCTTCATGGCCCTCATGCATCAACATGTCTGCTTCGTGTCTATCCACATATCTTAGCAAGACCATGTCATAATTTCTCTTGTATAACACATATTCATTGAGGAAAAAGCTACATGCCAACCTTCTTAATGTCTTTCTATCTTTGTTCAACGCACCAACCGGATATTCCTGAGTCTGAAGAAAGTGCTTGATATCATAATACCAAGGTTTTTCATCTGACGTCCCATCTGTAACAAACACATGAGCTGGTCTATTAAGACATTAAACTGTAATCTGAGGTACATCGTCCCAAGCATTTACTTGGTATATGGAAGCCAAAGTGGCTAAAGCATCTGCCATCTGATTCTCATCTCTGGGAATATGATGGAATTGAACTTTATTGAAGAAAGGTAATAATATTCTTGCATATTATTTGTAGGGAATCAAGCCAATGTGAAGAGTCTTTCATTCTCCTTTGATCTGATTTATTACCAAAGTTGAATCATCATATACATCAAGAGTTTTATTTCTGAGATCTATAGCCTCTTCAAGACCCATGATACAAGCTTCATACTCCGCAATGTTATTGGTACAATCAAATATAAACCTTGTAGTAAAAGGGATATGTTACCCATGGGGAGTGATAATCACATCACTGATTACTTTTCCATAAGCATTTACAGCTCCATCAAACACCATACGCCACTCGGATTCAAGATCATGACCTTCCTCAGGCAAAGGTTCATCACAATCTTTTACTTTCAAATACATCACATCCTTATCATGGAAATCAAACTTAACATATTGATAATCATCAACTGGTTGGTGAGCTAGGTACTCTGCCAACACACTGTCTTTAATAGCCTTATGAGTACGATATTCAATATCATATTCAGATAACAACATCTGCCAATGGGAAATTCTTCCAGTAAGAGCAGGATTTTCAAAAATATATTTAATTGGATCCATTTTGGAAATCAACCAAGTAGTGTGATTCAACATATATTGCCGTAATCACTTCGCCGCCCAGGCCAAAGCACAACATGTTTTTTCTAGCATAGAATCACAATCAGTGAAATTCTTGCTCAAATAATAAATGGCATATTCTTTTCTTCCTGTTTCATCTGGTTGTCCCAAAATACAACCCATGGAGTTATCCAACACAGTCAGGTACATAATCAATGGTCTTCCTTCAACAAATACTCTTTAATGCTTTCAAATTCGCTTTGGAAATCATCCGTCCACACACAACCTTGATCTTTCTTTAACAACTTGAAGATTGATTCACATGTTGCAGTCATATGGGAAATAAATCTGGAAATGTAATTTAAATGTCCAAGGAAGCCTCTAACTTTCTTTTTAGTTCTTGTGCGTGCATTTCTTGAATTGCCTTAAATTTATCAGGATCAACTTCAATTCCTTTTTGGCTGACAATGAAACTTAACAACTTTCTCAAACAAACACTAAAAGTATACTTATTTGGATTCAAACGGAGACAATACTTGCTCAATATTTGAAATAATTTCAACAGGGCTTCTATATGACCTTCCTCAGTTTGAGATTTGGAGATCATATTATTACCATTTACTTCAATTTCTTTATGCATCAGATCATGTAATAGGGTTGTTATAGCCCTCTAGCACGTTGCACCAGTGTTCTTCAACCCAAAGGGCATCACTCTGTAACAGAATGTTCCCTAGGGTGTGATAAACATTGTTTTTTCCATGTCCTCAGGAGCCATCCTGATTTTATTGTATCTGAAAAATCCTTCCATGAATGAGAGAGTTTTGAATTTTGTCGCGCTATCAACCAACATATCAATATGGGGCAATGGGAAATAATCTTTCGAACATGCTTTATTTAAATCTCTATAATCAACGCACATGCAGACTTTTCCGTATTTCTTTGGTACTGGAACAATATTGGAAATCCACTGAGGGTACATTGATGTTACAAGAAAACCATCATCAATCTTCTTCAAAACATCTTCTTTAATCTTCACTTCCATGTCAGGATGAGTTCTTCGTAGCTTCTACTTGATTGGTGAACATTATGGCTTTAACGGCAAATAATGTTCCATAATATCAGTATCCAAACAAAAAATGTCTTGGTAAGACCATGAAAACATATCCACATACTCTTTCTGCAACTCAATCAACCTGTTCTTCATATTTGGATGAAGCAGTGCCCCAATCTTGACTTCTTTCGGATCTTCCTCTGAACCCAAGTTAATTGTCTCCAACAGCTTTTTATACGATTGAATGGTATTTTCCTCGCGCTCAAGCAAACGTGAAACCTCTTCTGGGATTTCATCATATTATTCTTCTTCATCCACATACACAAGATATTCAAAGTTGGGAGAGGGTGCAGGGTGATTGCACTCAACGAGTTTTTTAATTAATTTGCACATATGATTTATGATTGATTTTAGAAACTGACACATGTAACAAGTGATTATGCAAATTTATTTACACTTATTATTTATTTTGAAAGGTTTTTTCTGATTACCATTTTCCAATAAAAATAGAAAATAAAGACACAATTTAGAAATTAAAACAACTTTTATTAATGATCTTAAAAATCAAAACAACAGACACGCCCATACATCATCACTTCCACCTTCGGCAGAGTGAAAGACTTTTGAAAAGACAAACAAAAAAGAAATTACTTCGAAATGTGAATGCAAGAAGTAACATCAATAGTGATCCAATTCTGGATTCTGACTCCATGTTTCCCAAAGTTTGACATCTCTTGCTCTGACTCATCTTCGAGAATAGCATTGATCTTTGGAGTAGAAAGATGGAGATATCTTGCACAGTGAAAGATGTCTTGCTATTTACTCAAAGCGGACTTTGGCTTCACAACTTCATTATTTATGGAGAAACTCAAACCAGTCACATTCTTGTTCGCAAGTGGATTAATAACTTTCCCCCACACCTTACTAGGGCCCTTCTACACTACCTGTTACGCATCCTTAAATGAGGTGATAGAATCTTCATTCTTCCTTATATTATCAATAAACAAAGCTTGGAACTTAGTTCCAACAACGACTTCATCAACTTCTACAGTGCTAAAGGATGACAAATGAGATATCAATCGGGCTTGCTCACTGTTCACAATAACTACCTTTCCTTCACGGGCACATTTCAACTTCTGATGCAAGGTGGAAGTAACAACTCCTGCTTCATGGATCCATGGTCGTCCCAATAAACAGTTATAGGCCGGGACAATATCCATAACCTAAAAGGTGATTTGGAATAAGTGTTGACCTATGTGAATAGGTAAATCCACCTCTCTAATGACATATTTTCTCAAACCATCAAAAGCTTTTACTATAATGCTACTAGGGCGCATAGGAGTTCCCTGGTACTTAAACTTCATGAGAGTGCTTCTTGGTATGAAATTTAAAGAAGATCCATGGTCTATTAGAACATTATATAAAGAGTCATTCTTACAATTCATAGATATATGTAGAGCTAGGTTATGGTTTCTTCTTTCATCAGGCAATTCGTCATCACAAAAGCTTAGATTGTTACAAGACGTAATATTCCCCACAACACCATTGAACTGATCCAAATACACATTCCTTTCAACAAAATCCTGACCCAACACCCTCATCATAGATTCCCGATGAGCAGAAGAGTTCATTAACAAGGCCAAAATGGAAATCTTAGATGAAGTTTTCAACAACTGATCTACAATTTGTAATCACTCATCTTGATGATTTTCAACAGATCATCAACATCCTTTTCCAAGGAGGCACCACTAGATTCTCCTACCAGTTTCTTAGGTTTAGCATTCTCAATAACCTTTTTACCATAATTAACATTTCCTTGAAAGGTAGGGGTGAATACACGACCACTACGAGTTACCCGACTTGCTTCAACAATATTCTCAACATGGGACAAAGTTTGGATAGGAATTTACACACCATCTTCTAGGATAGTTGCATCGTACTTATAAGGCACAAATTTATCTGATTCATATGGGATATGAATAGACAGACAAATAACTACGGGAGCAACATCAAGTTTGTTGCAATACTCAATCTCTATAGGAGCGGGAACACCAAAATGTGGCACAATGACATTCACTCCTGCTTCTTCAGAATACTCAGGAGTTGCAAAATCATTATCAGAAAGCATACCTTCATCATAAGAAAAGAACTCATCAGCATAAACATATTCATCATCAGACATGGCCTCAACAGAGTAGTCTTTAATCACATTAACTCCATTATAATCGTCTCTATTGCTTGTGATTCTGATAGTACCTTTATCTAACAATAATTTAACACCCCTTCTTACAATAAAACAACCACGAAAATCCTTACAACAGATCTGATAGGACCCATAATGATGTACCTCTTGGCCATCCATGTGACAAAATATGGTGTGCAGCTGGACCAGATCATGACCCATATAGTTTACATGAAAATCTGGAATTCTCCGTGGAAACCATAAACCATATTCACCTCTTCTTCATATAAAACCCTTGGTCTGATTATGTCGATAAGACCTTCATCCATCATCTCTTGAAGATCAACTCTCACTTTATCACATCCATGGACGTCTGTACTGCAAACACTATAAGCGGAATGGTCATGTGTATAATAGTTGAATTCATAAAGATCGTCATGCATCTTCACTAATTCACATATGACCAAATTGATATAAGAAATCCTGAAGTCCCCAGAACAACCAGCAACCATATTTACAACACTTCCACCTCCATTTTTTGGTAGTGGATAATCCTTCACACTGGGACCAACATCTTTAAAAGACAGGAGACCAGATCTTATGATCTTCTGCACTTCAGACTTCAATGGATAACAATTTTCAATGATGTGCCCAGGGGCTCCTTGATGAAAATCATAAGTCTGGTCAGCTTTATAGTACCATGGCAAAGTTGAAGGTATAGCAGGGGAGGTCTAGTCTGCACCAATTTCTTTTGAATCAAAGCCGGAAACAATTCTGTATAACTCATCCGAATAGGATCAAAAGCTTACCTCTTCAAACCTTGCCCTTGATTACCTTGTTGAGGTGCTCTTTGGTAGGAAAAAGCAGTTGGAGCCATATTGATGATAGGAGTTACTGAAGCAACCTGTTGGTGACGTTGACGACGTCTTCTTAGAGGTCTAACCCTTCTTTCTTCTGCAACAACATTTGTTTCACTTTCTTTCTTCTTAGAAAACCCATATGATGATTTATTTATTCCACTAGAACCTTCATCTTTTGTCAATCGTCCTTCCCTGACAGCTTCTTCTAGGCAGACACACATTGATAGGAAAAATAACAAGTGTACTATTTTTGCCTTACAGTAATAATGGGAAATTCCCAAGATATCGACCTCAAGGACTGCTTGCAATTATTGAGTTAAATTTGTAGTTCAATTAAACAAAATCTTAATTTGGGGTTTTGGTTTTGATATTCACTTAACAAAAATCAGAAATATAAAATGGATTTTTCACAGATATGAGGAGCATGCTAGAGTAAGGTGTATAATTTTCCCTGTAACTATCTTGAATCCCGATCTCTTCAACAAGTTCATATCCTTCAATTACCAGTGCTTTAGATTATCTTCCCCTAAGTCCTTAGAGGGAAAACCTTTAACCATTCATCCTAAATCATAAGTCCTTAGAGATATCTGATGGAGTCAAGCCTTTATTTTATCAAGGGTTAAATTCGGTAATTGTAGCGTATCACTAGTCCTAGGTGATATCTACTATAGTTTAATTATACAAAAACATTAACAACCGCGGTCCAGCTGGTTGTTAACCGTAAATCAATCCTAATTTGTCCGATCAGGAAGGCATAAAAACTTTGTAATTTAAATAGAATAAAGAAGACTTCATTAAAGAACTCGGGAATTCATAATCATTACAGATTCAAATCAGGGACACCACCTAGCATTGGGGGGTTTAGCTACTCATATTGTTCAAAAGAATTTCAATGATATAAAGATTAAACATTACAGATAAATGATGAACTTTGATCTTCAACCGCTGTAACTCATGAAAAATCTCCATCTTCCAAGAATCTCATATGTTTCTCTCTCCAATCCTCAATTCTTCATGCGGAAAAAAGTTCCTCCATTCATCGTGATAAATTGGCTAAATAGTGAACAATTCATTTGTCCCTGTTCGAAATGCCCGAAACGCCCCTTTGGGTCTCAAATAGTGAAAAACTCATAAAAGCACTTAAAATCAGCGTCACTGGCCAACACGGCCCGTTTCAGGCGACATGGCTACTCTTGTTAGCCATCATGTAATTTTTCTGCTCCAAGCATAATGACACGGCCGCCCGTGTCAGCCCATGTTTTCCATACTGTCCAAATCTTCCCCCTGACATGGCCTGTGTCAGGAGACACAACCACCCGTGTCAGGGTCTGTTTTCCATGCTTTCCACGTCTTCCTCCTAAAACAGCCATACGTGTCAGAGCTCCTGTAGCATTTCCTCCGAAACTTTGAATTATGCACTTTTTCCGCCCCGATTTGTCCTATTTTATTCTTTTGAACCTGAAAACACTAAAACACAAAACGAAAGCATAATATGTGATAAAACGAAATAAAAACTCGATAAGTAAAAGAAACTATAACTAAAATAACTATTAAATATTTGTGTAAAAACCACTGATCAAACTCCCCCAAACTTAAATCGTTGCTTGACCTCAAGCGACCATTACAAGAACTCATGAAAATTACAGCAGACCGACACTCATACTTGAGACATCTGTTCTAATTGACCAAAAAGAAATTTGTATGATATTCTCATGACGCGAATAGTTTGTGCAAGAAAGAACCTTTTAACCTGATCTTACTCTTTGGATACCTCTCTAACTATGCTTTGGACTTAAGTCTTTTTCTGACTTTCCTCCTTTTTCATTCAGACAGTCAAATTAAGACAATGAGAATTGTTAATGATCATCACACACATAATACTTATCAAGAAAATGTTCAGGCACCAAACCAGAGCTTTTGCTCCTTTTAATTACTGATGAAATTTTCAAACTTTGCAGTTATATATTGTCTTTTTGAATGATGTTCGGGGATCAACCCTCTGTCTTTCTCTTGCATTTATATCTTATATTTAAAAAATGGCAATACTTTTCTTCATATGCATTTTCCAAATTCACACACTAAAACTACACCAAAACATGATAAATATGCAGATCCATGCCCAAAATCACCGATAATGTTACTGCTGTTATCCGATATAATTTTGATACACCCATCAACCAAGCAGAAGAGGAAGATGATGAAGATATTGAACTCTTCGAAGAATTAGCGAGGGAGATAGAGCAAAAAGCTGACAATATATAACCCTACCAAGAATCTATGGAGACCATTAACCTTGGCACAGAGGAAGATCCGAAAGAGATCAAGCTAGGGGCAACATTGGAGAAAAGCGTCAAGGAAAGACTAATCATGTTGTTTCATGAGAATGTTGATGTATTTTCCTGGTCTTATAGAGACATGCCAGGATTGGATACAAATATTGTGGTGCATAAACTACCTCTCAAGGAAGGTTGTTCTCCAGTTAGACAAAAACTCAGAAGAACTCGTCTAGACATGTCAAGCAAGATTCGAGAAAAGGTCCTTAAATAATTGGACGTAGTGTTCTTAGCAATGGTAGATTATCCACCTTGGATAGATAACATCATGCCAGTGCCCAAGAAATACGAAAAAGTGCACATGTTTATAAATTATCGGGATCTAAACAAAGCAAGTCCCAAGGACGACTTCCCTTTACCCCATATAGATGTTTTGGTGGATAATACAGCTCAAGCTTCAGTATTCTCATTCATGGATGGTTTCTCAGACTATAATCAGATCAAAATGGCACCCGAAGATATGGAAAAGACTACTTTCATGACACCTTGGGGCACTTTCTGTTATAAGGTAAAGCCTTTCGATCTAAAAAATGCAGGAGAAACATATCAACGGGCCATGATCACACTATTCCATGATATGATTCATAAAAAGGTAGAGGTATACGTGGATGATATGATTGCCAAATCTCATACAGAGGAGGATCACATTATACACTTACAGAAATTGTTCGAGCGTCTACGAAAGTTCAAACTGAGATTGTATCCAAACAAATGCATATTTGGTGTAGGTCAGACAAATTTCTGAGTTTTATTGTAAGTCAGCGTGGCATTGAGGTAGACCCTGACAAGGTAAAGTCCATACAGGAAATGCCAGCTCCAAGGACGAAAAAAGAGGTTCGTGGTTTCTTAGGACGATTAAATTACATTTCAAGATTCATATTGCACCTAACTTCTATGTGCGATCCTATATTCAAATTACTACAAAAAGATCAGATAGTGGTATAGAATAATGATTGCCAGGTAGCTTTCGAGACAATAAAGAAATATTTACAAGAGCCACCAATCTTGATGCCACCGGTTCCCGGAAGACCGATCATCATGATTCCGACATGGCTTGAAGGGTGAATGGGATGTGTATTGGGGAAACATGATGAAACAGGTAGAAAATATGATGCAATCTACTACCTCAATAAGAAATTCACCGACTGCGAAACCAGGTACTCACTTCTTAATAAGACTTGTTGTGCATTGGCTTTGGCTACTAAAAGATTGAGGCAATACATGTTAACTTACACCACGTGGTTAATATCAATAATGGATTCTTTAAAGTATGTATTCGAAAAACCAGCCCTTACGGGAAGGATTTCCCGGTGGAAGGTGTTGCAATCAGAGTACAATATCCAGTACATTACTCAAAAGGCCATCAAGGGCAGTATATTAGATGACCGTCTAGCTCGTCAGCCATTACCAGAATATCAACCAATGAAGTTTGACTTTCCAGACGAAGATGTCATGGTTATATGTGACTACGAAATACCAGGGCCCGATAAAGGACCTAAACCAGGGGCACGTTGGACACTCATGTTTGACGGGGCTTCAAATGCATTGGGGCACGATGTTGGGGAAGTTTTGACTTCTCCGAAAAATTTTCACAAACCTTATACTGCAAGGTTATATTTTGACTGCACCAACAATATATCTGAATATGAAGCTTGTATCCTGGGTCTAGAAACTGCTATTGGTCTAAGAATCAAACATCTTGAAGTGTTTGGAGACTCAACGCTAGTCATATACCAAGTCAACGGTGAATGGGACAATAAACATCCCAGATTGATTCCATATTGGGGTCATGTTTTAAAGCTTGCAGTGGAGTTTACAGAGATCACCTCTGTCATATTCCGTGAGAAGAAAATTAGATGGCAGACGCCTTGGCAACTTTATCAGCCATGTCCAAAGTAACTTGGCCAAACCACGAACCATGCATTATGATCATACATTTTGAAGAGCCTGCGCATTGCCTTGTTATTGAAGAAGGACCAGATAAAAAGCCTTTCTTCTTGACATCAAGAGTTATCTGGAGAAACAAGAATATCTAGAAAATTCCACTATCATTAACAAACAAACTCTGCGGAAGCTAGCTTCAAAGTTATTTCTAAATGATGACGTATTTGTTATACGGTGGCAGAACCGACTGTTTAGTTACTGGTTTTGCATTTTTTGTTCACAAAGGATGCGGTAAGCAAGAGTCGCCACCGACTTTTATTTCATCCAACAAAGGAAAAGGAAAAAGAACAGAAAAAACCTTTTTCGAGAGTTTTTTGAGTATGGGGGGTAGATTATAGAAAGGGAAGGTGTTAGCACCCTTTCTATCCATGGTTTTCCATGGGATATTAGGTACTTGCTCATTTTTAAATTGCTTGTGTATGTTTTGAAAAGTTTTTGTTTAACTTCGTGGTAATCCTTGTATCTATCCTCAAGAGTGTGACGAAGTTATTTTTGAAAACTGTTTTGAAAGTGTTTGCGTGAAAGAGTTTTTGTTGTTTTGAGAAAGCACTTAAGAGTTTCTACCTACTCAAAAAAGACTGTTCATTTTCCCGTTTCCTTTAGACAGCGATATCCTACTATTAAGGAGTATGTAGCCCCATTGTTGGAGTTAAAGGGACATTCGAAGGGACAATTACGGTCACTGAAGCAATGGTTAGGAAACCTTAGTAATTACCCTAGAGTCTTAAAGATCTTTCCGAGGCAACCTTCGAATGGGTCATTTTTTATCTTTTGGGACTAGAGGGCAACCACTAAGACTCCCTATACTTCATGATCGTTTACCGAAGGCAACCAAAGTGGGGAAAACCCTAGGAGTGAGCATGTGCATGTGTTTAATTTTAGTTGATTATCTTTGCACAATTAGGGTCATCTACCGTTTTACTCATTATTCTTTCCATACAAGCCTATTATCCATACATCTAGATAGTTTATAGTTGCAAAAAATTAAAAGCGGAAAAGTAAATTTGTGCTATTACAAGGCTTCAGGGAGGGGGTTACATAACCAAAAACCAGGGGTTGAACAGTAAAATAATAAGCAGTAAAATAAACCCTAATTAAAAGCTATTACAAACTTGAAGCAAATACAATAATTGGAATAAAATATTGGCGCGCGACAAATTAAATATAGGAATCAAAGTCTAAAATTAAAGGGAATCAAAGAAAATATTCTTGTTATTTTTTATTGAGAAAACTAACTATTTGCAAATTAACCCTAATTTTCTAATTGATTTTTATTATAAAAAAAGAATTTAAATTTCCCTAGTTAAATTAATCTAATTAATTAATGAAATAAAATATTTTTATGAAAAAATCTGATTTTAATGTTTTTGTGATTTTTATGATTTAATAAAAAAATGATTTTGTTTTTTTTTTGTAAAAATGATTAAACAAATAATTAAAATAGATAAAAAGAAATTAAAAAGAGAAAAATTGGATTGGGCCTGGTGTTAGAGCAATTCTGAAGGTGTGAAGAAGAATTTGTCCAGGCCCAGATTGATGCTAGCCCATATCCTGCATTGGATCTAGTGTGGTGGCTTCTAGGAGGTCCACCATATAACTGCTTCCTGGAGGCGTGAGATCTGGCCAGGACATGATCTGATGGTGTGGATCTTGGATGCATGGTAGGCGCTTGGTTGTGAGGCACATGGAATCTGCAGTTAAACATTGAGAAAAACATTATGTAGGAGGCAGGGATCGAACCCCTGACCTCCTACATACGCGCGTCCTGAAACTCTTCTTGTTTGCCACTGGGCCAATTGGCCTTTTGTGAATAACAATGAACAAAATGTAATATATTTAATAATTGGCGGTTATTATAACAAAATGTGCATGCTATTTAAACCAGCCAGCCAACCCTTGCCACACAGTCATCTTCCCCAATGGCTGTCGTTTTAGGCAGAACTTCTACCTACGGATAAAATCCGTCGCTAAAAGACCTACAAATCTCCAAAATTCACACCAAGAAATATAAATGCAATTTAAAGCCATGGATCAATTGGGCTTGAAGCTCTGAGCATGATGGCATAGATCATTAGGTCTAATTTTCCCTGTATCTCAAAGCCCTAAAATGGAGGTTAAAACCCTAACAATGGCAGTTTGGCATCTATGCATCAAAACTGGAAATTAAGTATTCAAATACATTCCAAATGGTCACACAAACAATAATGCATAATCAAAACCTATTTCTAATGTGTGTACAATCAAAATTGAATTCAAAATGTGAAGGGCAAACTGTGATGATATAGATAGCGATTCTGGATGCTGTGGTGCATGCAAATGATGTTGTTAGCTTCAGGTGATTGCCAGGAATGGATTGCTGGCCCTGAAACACTTTGAATCGTCCTGTATAATAAAATCCGGTTCTCACTTTTTGTCCAAAAATTGAGTTTTTGTTCTTGAAGTTTACACGACCAACCCTTGTCCTCTTGCTCTGGGAATGTTGTGGACATATAAGAGACTGATTTAGGTTAACAAAATTGGACTGTATCTTCACACATGATTGAGATTTGATTTGATTTTGTTCCTTGCATTATTTGTTTCTAAAACAAGCCAAATTATTATATTTTCCAATCAATTAGCTCTTGCACAATTTGGATGATTTGCTAGCTGTTCATTGACTCATAATATGCTCATAAAATCAAATCTTCGATTTTATTTCATTATTCTACTATTTAAATTGATTTATTTTGGTTTAAATGGATGAAAAATAAAAAAATAAAAATAAAAATAATAAAATAATAGGTGGATAAGCTCAGGGGTCATGGGTCATCCTAGGGACAAGTTTCAAACAATAAAACATGGACCCATTTGGAAAAAAAAGTCATTTTGATCAATGTTGACTTCATGCACATTTCCAAAAATTAGTCAACTTTGACAATACATATCTCCATAAATTTTAACCCTGAGAAGGTGTTCTTTGACTTTTTAGAAAGCTTAGGATGTCCTCTAAACAACCTCCTTGGTTTCATCTCAATTATATCTTCCATGTTCATGTAATAAGCTTTGACCCAAAAGGTGTTTTTGTTGACTTTTTGAAATGACCTATAATGTCTGAATTTATATCTTTTCATGAGTGCATTTTTTGAACTTGAGGGATAATTATGATTTGTATGGAATTGAATCCTCTTCAAAATTATCCTTGGATTGGAAATTTATGATAAAGTATGAGAAAGTTATGCCTGGTCAAAATTTGGTTGACTTTTCCTATAGAACCCCTTATTTAGCAACTTTTGAGTTTTGATGAATTTGGGGCATTCCTTGAGGAATCATGATCAACCCTTGATCAAATGATGAATATTACTTCAAAATGTTTATGTTGACCAAAAATCTTGAAGTTTGACTGCATGAGGGTCACAGTTGACTTTTGACCTAATATAGTTGATTTTCAAGCATCTAAGCAGTTGATTGAGCAAACGTCTTGCGCAAGGCATGAAACTTGGAATGGATGATCTTGAGAACATATTAGGGCAATGGAAATAATTTGCGACCATTGGAACTCAAAAACCTTGATGAAAATGGAAACCCTAGTTTGAGGCTCATAATCTTAGGAGGAGGATTTGTCTGGTCAATCCTTAGGCATCCTTGGGCAAGTTGAGGACCTCTAGGAGTATGTTTTGAGTAAAAATGGGAGGGAAACTTTTGGGGTACAACATCTGCCCCTGTTCAATATTCTTATACCTGAGGATGTAGATTGGCTTGTCTGCCTTTCGTGATTTGAGGGTGGAAGATGATTGAACACTAGAGTGCCCAGAAATTTGCACTCGCATGAAGTGAATCTTGATCGATATTATCAGGAATGGGCTTACAGATGACATTTGGAAGGTGACAGAGAATCGTCGGAAATGGGATTAAAGATGCCATTTGGAAGGTGACAGAGAATCGTCAGAGATCGGATTAAATATGCCATTTGGAAGGCGACGAAGAATCATCGGAGGCGGGCTTAAAGATGCCATCCAAAAAAGATATTGGTTGCATAAGAGATTCCTTTGCGAGAATTCCTGTACCTACCGTTGAGGAGGAATTTACCGGGGAATGTTGATTTATATCCTGGGAAATAGAGTCTAGGAGCTTCGGTTGTCCCTTACTCTACTGGGGAATTAACTCTTGATTAAGGAGGCAAAAGTGAACCGCTTATCTGATCAGGGTCCAGGATGCACAGTGACTTACCGGGGAAATGTGAAATCGACCGTACCTGGTCGTGTCCAGGTCTTACAGTGTTGTAAATTGTTGTCTGGAGATAAAAAAAGAAGGAACCTGGATAGTAGGGTTACTTCGGAATGAAAGCCTGGATAGTAGGGCTATGAGAAGGAACCTGGGTCGTAGGGTTACTTCTAAATGAAAGCCTTGATAGTAGGGTTATGAGAAGGAAACTGGGTAGGGTTGCTTCGTGATGAGTTTGGGTAAAACTGCATCTGAACTGAGAAGGAACCGGGGTAAGGTTACTTCGTGACAAGTTTGGGTAAAACTGCATCTGAACTGAGAAGGAACTTGGGTAAGGTTGCTTCGTGAGGAGTTTGGGTAAAACTGCATCTGAACTGAGAAGGAACCTGGGTAAGGATGCTTCGTGAGGAGTTTGGGTAAAACAACATCTAAACCGTGAAGGAACCTGGGTAAGGTGGCTTCGTGAGGAGTTTGGGTAAAACTGCATCTGAACCGAGAAGGAACCTGAGTAAGAATACTTCGTGATGAGTTTGGGTGAAACTACATCGGGACCAAGAAGGAACCTGGGTAAGGTTTCTTCGTGATGAGTTTTGGTGAAACTACATTGGGACAGAGAAGGAACCTGGGTAAGGTGGCTTCGTGAGGAGTTTGGGTAAAACTGCATCTGAACCGAGAAGGGACCTGGGTAAGGTTGGTTCCTGATGAGTTTGGGTGAAACTACATCAGGACCGAGAAGGAACCTGGGTGAGGTTGCTTCGGGATAAGTCTGAGTAAAACTTCAGAAGGAACCTGGGTAAGATTACTTCGGGATAAGTCTGTGTAAAACTTCAGGAGGAACCTGGGTAAGGTTACTTCAGGATAAGTCCGCGTAGGGTATGGGAAGGAACTTGGATTGTAGGGTTACTTCATGATGAGTTAGTGTGAAACTTTATTTGGAAATGTATGAGAAGGGACTCGTGTAAGATTTTTCAGGATAAACCCGTGTGAAGCTGCATTTAGGAGAAACCCGTGTAAGATTGCTTCGTGACGAACCCGTGTAAAGCTGCATTTGGTCGCACAGATAATTACTCTGTTTAGTTTCAGGAGCTAATCTTGGACCTACTGGAAATTGTTGATGATAACCATCTTTCCTGAAAAAGGTACAGGATTAATTGTATGCGATGCATGAAATGCATTGTGTGATGATGTTCTCAAAATAAATGAGATTATGTTGTATGCAATATGTGTGCGCACATCATGATGTATGAACATGAAATGCTATTGTGACATATTCCAGTCTGGGAAAATAAATCCCTGACTGCTGTTGGAGAGTACTGGAAATTGAGTTCCTGACCGTCGTAGAAAAATTGGTTCTTCTACTTCCATTGGAGATGGTGGACAGAGGAAACTATGCCATGGACTTATTCCTTTCTGTTTGTGAATATTCTTCCGGAGAGAGACTCTTCTAGAGAATACCTCTGTGGGGGATGAATTTTTGTAGCTGGAGGAATAAACTCTGTTGGGGGTTGAGCTTCCGCATTCAGAGAAATAAAATCTTCTTTGGAGACAAATTTATGAACCGCTTGCGACTTATAAAATTTGGATGGGAAATATAGACGTCGGCTCTCTAAAGGAGCTTTGCTGGGGATAGTAACCCCTTCCTGGGGAAGTCGATGTCAAAGCTTTAGTTGCCTCTACTATTTGGGGATTTGTCACTGTCCATAATGTTATGTTGTAGTACTGTCAAAAATGTTTTCTTGATGGCACATGATTCGTTGTTGGAATGCATGCGTAATGCCCCAAGTGATTCAGATGGAGATCTGCCCATGGTTATTTGGAACTTTTGGAGAGCCTGCCCCAGGTGTGTTAGACATCATGTCATGCCCTTTGCTTATGGAAGACCTATTGTTGGAAGTGTCTTTCCTGCTGAGGTGATTCTGTCTATTGAGAGGATGTCTGTTCATTGAATATCCATTGTGAAGATTTCTCTGCTGTCAAACAATTAGTCATATGCAAACAATGTCATTTAAAGAATGCAAAACTCATGTCTGTCTTGAAATATTTTTTTGAAAATGTGTTTTATGTAGTAAAATAAGATTTGAAAGAATGTGATATCAATTCAGGATTCATAACAAGTCCTATAGGAGTCAGGATACCTTTGTAACAATATACTCTCAAACTAACCCATGCTTCAACTAGGACTTTTAAGGGTTTTAATGTGGCCTGGTTCACGGTTTAAGAAACAAAGGATAAAGGCTCAAAATTTATTTGTACCCACCCGTTCTTCGTGATGTTCTTCAATCCTATGCTCAGCTAATTATGCGTTCAGCTCCCAATCGAGTCTAGCATCTTGTCCTTGATGCTCCGATGATGGTTCGAATACTGAAAGTTTATTTGGAAGAGACACTCATTTTGTAATCTTTTTTTTTGTCGAGGATTTGTAGGACCTCTTTCTTTTTTATTTTACTATCCCTGTCTTTTTCCTGAACTGTTTCTTTTTGTGATTACAGTCAGCGGGATGCCCCAGTTTTTTCTTAAGTCTCCTTTATATGTTTTGACTTAACGAGCTTTTCTTTTGCAAAATAATGACTGCCTGCTTTGATGATTATGCGGAACCATCACCATCTTCTGATTCAGAAGGACTTCTTTGAGGCCATTCATTGTGTGTGAAGCGGAAGATTCTGATTGAATGAGCCTCTGAATTAACTGAGAAAACTACCCTGCCCCAGGTTATGATTAAGGGTTTTAATTTATGTGAAAGAAAAACTCTTACTTCTTTGGCTCAAAGGGGTTAACTAGGGATTATATTCCTTATAACTCCACTGTTTAGGATTTGAAACAACGCATGTACATCCTCAACAAGGTCTGTTCAAAAGCATACTGTAGAGATTGTGGTATCGTTTTCGTCATCCTCCCTCTAAAGGCTTTGAGCTTTTAATCAAGAGTTTAATATCATGAAAAGGAAGTATAAAGCAGTTTAAGCATAGTGAAAACAAATTAATTCAAGACAAACATGTGTAATGTATTAATGGAATAACAAAGTTCTGACATGACAATAATTGTTCGAATAAACAAAGAAAATACAACTTGAGAATTCAAATGAACAAAAATGCTTTCAATCCTAGCCACGATTTGGCATGGGAGTAGTGATCACGTTGGGAGTCTCAGGAGGGTCGAATTCAATCTCCTTAGCGTCAATCATATTCTGAATCTTGTATTTCAGCGCCCAACAATTGTTAGTATCGTGCCCTGGGCTGCCAGAATGATAAGCACACCTTGCATCCGGATTGTAGTTAGGAGAGGAAGTCTTAGGGTTTGGATGAGGGTCTATCATAGTAATCAGTTTCATCTTCATGTGTTGCAATGCTTGTGACAATGGCATGTTGATTTGGGTGAACTGCCTTTGAGGTCTTTCTACCCTTGGTTGATTGTTTCTTTGTTGTGGTCGTTGTGCGCGTACCGAATTAGAAGCCAACACTGCCCCCACATATTGGTGGTAGTATGCCTTATTACGCCCCTTTAGACCATGCACATCATTGGCTTCCCTCTTAGCACCAAATGGATTCTTCTCAGCACTAGAAGATGCAGCCATCAGGATCTTCCCGCTCCTGATACCATTTTCGATCCTCTCTCCTGTCAGAACCATCTCTGTGAACCCAGATGAGGAACTCCCAATCAGCAAATTGAAGAATGGTCATGTCAGAGTGCCCATGAACATGCCTACCATTTCACGGTCAGACAGAGGAGGTTGTACTATGCCAGCTAGATCCCTCCACTTTTATGCATATTCCTTGAACCCTTCTTTCGAGCCTATGGACATATTCTACAGCTGCACTCGAGTTGGTGCCAGGTCAGTGTTGTATTGGTACTTCTTTTAGAAGGAAGTAGCCAAGTCTTCACAGGTATGGATGTTGGTTCCTTCTAACTGATAGAACCAATCCAGTTGAGTTTCGGCCAAACTTTCTTAGAAGAAATGGACCCATAACTTCCAGTCAACAGTGTGAGGCTGGATCTTCCTCACATAGGAACGGAGATGAAGCTTGGGACAAGACACCCCATCATATTTTGAAAATACCAGAGCCTTGAACTTCGGTGGAATAACAACCCCAGATACCAAACCCAGCTCTTCAAAATTCAGCCCTGGTATTCTCTGGATCTCCATTGCGCTCAGACGATCCTCTAGCTGTTTATATATATCCTCAACCGAAGGATACTCTTCATCATTGTAATCATTGTTGTTGTATCCTAAAATTTTCCCTCTCATTTATCAAGTATTTTCTCACAAGATCTCCTTTGGTTCAAGACTGCACTAGGGTTGATTAGCTCAAGACACCTCCTTAAGCATTGATGACTGAAATTAGGGTTTGAGATTGCACAGGGATAATTGAACTTTTAATTCCTCAGATGACTTTCATGAATCATTATGGACCATTAAGACTTCTCATGTCAGGTTTCAAGTCTTGGATCACATTTTTGCTCAGTCAATTGATCAGTTGACCTAAAAATTAGTTGTATTGGGGAAAAAGTCAACTATGGCCAATTTACAGTCAAACTTCATAATTTTTTATCCATATCAACATTTTGAACTCCTATATTTCATTTGATCAAGTTTGGACCATAATTCCTCAAGAAATTTGATCAAATCATCAAAAGGGCAAAATGGTCAAAATTAGGGTTTTGACCAAGAAAGGGAAATTTCTGATTTTTGACCTAGAAAATGGTTAATTGGTTTGAGACATGATCTCAAGGTTTCAAATGTATCATTTTTACCTAATGATATGACTCAAAACTTCCCTCAAGATCAATTGATTGATAGTTGATTTTCAGTTAACTGATCAAAAGTCAACTGCACACTGAATTGTCAAAGATCACAATTCATCAAAACATGTCAAAATAAGAAACTTGTTCATCAAGAAATCAAAAAGTCAAGATTTCATTTTGAAAAGTCAAAATTTCCAAACTTAGAAATTTTTCTAAGTGTTGAAAACTTCATATTTTTTCACAACTTTGAGCCAATTTTTCACCATGATGCAAGATGATTCAAAGGAAACTTTCAAAATGAAAGTTTCAGATCTCAATGAGATCTAAAACATTGATGAACACAACTCCTCCTATAAATGCTTGTATTTTAAGTTATTAATCCATGAAATCATGTTCATAAAACTAAAACACTTAGTGAAACTTTAAGCATTTTGGTCAGGATTTTGACCTAACTTCTGGGCCAAGTTTCACATAGTTCCAATTGGATTTTGCAAAAGTGATTCAAAGAGGGGTTGTAGAGAACATTACAAGCTTTCTAAAATATCCAAGAACTCCTTGAGATCATGTTTGAGCAAGGAGAATCGAAGGCATGAAGTTGGCATTTCATTCTTGAATTATAGGTCATTTCCATGATGAACAAGAATTCAAATCCATGCTAGGATGCACAATCTTTGCTTTGCAGGCCTCCAACTTTCTTGGAACTCCATAATTAATGTTTTGCACAGCTGTTAGAGGCTTTAATCCAAGCATTCAATGCATTGCCCATGCTTAATACCATTTTAGGAAGAAAGTGCACATTGCCATTTTGGAAAAGTAGCTTTTGTGCACAAAACCAATTCTTGAGCTTTGAGCTTGTTCCTTCTGATCACACACAACCTATAACCCAAAAGAAAATTGTCTAAAGTCTCTTTAAACTCAGGCCATGCTTGTACTATGCCTTGAAACCATATTTCCACTTTTCTTTAAAATCAAGTAACATAGCCATAAGTCTATATCTTGTGCTTCTGACCCTCAAAAGCCTAAGAACCTTTTCCATACTTATGCACAAGTTATTTGCAAGCTAACACACGATTTCAAGCCTCCAAGAACTCTCCCAATCACCCTTGCTGCATAGAACTGCTCCACTTGACAGTTTTGAGCCAAAACTCTTCATATCCATTTCCACTCGTGCGTTTTGATTCTTAACCAGCCAGACACCTTACTTACATCATACACAAGTGAGCCAAGCCCATGTTTCAAGACTGTAACTCCTCCATCACTATCCACCATTTCTAAAACTGAAGCTTGCAACTTGACTTGAGTTAGGAATTTCAGCCATCCTCAAAGAAAAGTAGGAGTTGGAACACATTCAAGGAGGTCCAGGCAAGCTACATAAATCATCAGGCCATCTCAAAGGTTGCTCAAACTCCATACACAACTCCAGCTGCAAGAGGTAAATTTTCAAACTTCTATCTCTTCATACAAGCATCATTTGATTCTGATTTGTGAAGATAAGATGTAGATATCATTGCCCTGAAACTGTACATGTCCTTAGATTTCATTTATATTGATTAAGCTTAGAGAATTTTAGGTATGAATCTCTGAAAAAAGTTAGGTCAGAAATTGGTACTTTTAGAAATTCTCATTCATCTTTGATTTATAGCTTATGATATTTATATGGTTGGATTCGTATGGAAAAATGAAGCAACTTTCATGTTTGCATCTTTCATTTTTGTTGAGAAATGGTGAAGTTACAGGATTCATGGCTGGAGGTTGAATATGAAGTTGTATTCAGGGCATGACTTGTGTTATATATTTATTTTTGTGCCAATGTTAACAGATGTACAACCACCCCAGTGGTAAAGGTAGCGCGCGTGTATGCATACGTTCCAGGGTTCAACACCCGACGCTACCTTTTGGTGTTATTTTTTTAAATTTTTCTTTTTTTGTTTTCAAACAGCGTCTGGGCCTCCTATTGAGCCTAACCTTCTTTTTGCTAACTTCTAACTCCCTGCCTTGTTTTAGCACCCCCTGGCCCATTATTTCTTTATTGCATTTTTGTTGTTGTTTTATTTGCTTTCATATTTTCTTTTATCATCTTTATTATTATTATTATTATTATTATTATTATTATTATTATTATTAATAATTAAAAATCCAAAAATATTTATTTTATTATTTTTACACTCAATTTATATTTTATTTCTCTTTATAAAAACTAAAAAGAACAAAAACAATTTTCTTAATAAACTAATTTCTTTTTCTTGATTAATATTTAGATAATTAGGTTTAATTATTATATTATATTATTTTCTTGTAGATTAAAATTAATTTAGAACTTAGATTTATTTTAATTAATTTTTTATATACTATTTTTTTTTTTAATTTAAAACCTTTCATAAAAAACCCTAAAAATACTTTTTAAATTAATTTCTTTCTCAATTATTTTTATTTAATTTCCACTAATCATTTTCTTAATTAGGTTGAGCCCCTTTCATAAAAATCCAAACAAAGATCCATTTCCTTTCCATTTACATACTTGTATATTTATTCATTTTGTAGATTATTTATTCAATTATTTTGTACAATATTCAATATGGTTGTAATAGCTAATCAGATTTAATTTTCTTGGTAAATTCCCCATTTGCAAATTTGTGCACCCTCTCCCCTAATGATGTAATAGTTTAGTATTTTTATTTTCCGCAATTTAATGCTTTATATATAAATGCTAGTAAATTAGGATTTGTATGGCAAGACTAAAACCAATGATTAGCAAACTCTAATCAAGACAAAACAATGCATGTAAATCAACACACTTGCACACTTACACCCTTAGGGTAAATTCACTTGGTTGCCTTTTAAATGGCTATGTTATGCATGTGGGGAATCTTAGGAAAAAAAATCAAAATACAAGATCATAGTCCCTCGATGATGCTATCAGTGTTGCCTTTTCAAAATGATCTTAGTCCCTCAAAGAGAATTGCTAACATATCTCACAATATTGCTATCATGGCTATACGATGACCCACGCCCATCCCTTTATATCCAAAGATAAGGTTACTTACCAATCAATGGTAAAATAACAATGTCAAAGGAAAGAGGAAATAAACAAGAAAGACTTTTTGAGTAGGTAGAATGTTCCTAGTTGCTTGCTCATTTTCAAATCAACACATCCTTGCTATTTTCAAAACAAACATCAACACTTTCAAAATATCTTTCAAACTTGAAACATTTTCAAAGGATCAACACTTTGTATACGTTCTTACGAACGAGAACTATTACAAAGTTTGCCTAAACGATGGCGCCTTTTTCAAAATACTTTCAAAAACCACACAAAGTACATTTTTCAAACAAAAGCAAGTGATCTAGCAAGCAACTAAGAGCCCATAGATAACTATGGATAAAAAGGGTGATAATACCTTCCTTTTTCATAATCTACCCCCCGAACTTAAGAAATAATCTCAAAGGTCTTTTCTGTTCTTATCAGCCTTTCCTTTTGGATAAAAGAAAAGTCGGTGGCGACTCTTGCTAACCGCAATATTTACGATAAAATCCAAAACACCCAAGTCAGTTCTCCCACCGTGTTACAGAACTGGAAACTCTGCTGGGGATGATTTTAAAAGTGGGGTTACCTTAGTGCTAGATCATATCTACTTGCTTTCATTATTTGATTTGTTTGCTTTACATTTTGGTTCTTTGTTTGGGTTTAAATCCTCTACCCGAATTTGGGATACCTTATAGGTAAGTAGCAATACGTTATGGAAACTGTGTGGGGTATAACAACATGGTCTAAGAAATAGCTACGTTAGTGTGACGTATTTGTGGTTACCGGTAGCCCTTGAGTAGTCAAGGAGAATACGGGGTCGCTGAGTGATGTCATGAAGCACTAACTGACTTCTAGAACCTTTACTTGACCAACTTGGCCGTTAGGACGTAGTAAGATGACCGACTTTGGTGCAGTTCGAAGTGGGTAGATACTCGATACTACACTCATTGAGGTTTGGTTTTTTGGGATATTTCGGTCGCCATTAAAGAGGCTTGTGCTGAAAAAATGCCCGAGAAGACAAACCAGTGATATTGAGCTCCCTTAGAACCCGATTACTATTTCTAGGACAGGTTTGAGCCAACTAAACTTCAAGAGGGTACTTACCTATGAGACTCCATGCAAGCCTGAACCTAAGGACTTGTTTGTTTTGTTTGTATATGTTTACTTGTACATAACATCATAAACACCATAACATCATACTCATACTCACTAACCATTTCAAGGATTTTTGGGATTTATCTTTGTTTTGTTTTATAGGACATGGATTCTATTCGCAGGAAAACCATTCAAGTCAATCTCGTAAGGATCCCTCCTCAACTTAAAGAGTTAGCATCAAGGGTTCCTGAGAATTCTCCATTTACCGAAAGACATGGTCGCCTCCTAACTTGGTTACCTCCAACACTGATGAAGATATGATGAAGGTGCTCTTCCAATTCTTTGATCCTCTACACCATTACTTCACATTTCCTGATTATCAACTTATGCCAACTTTGGAAGAATTCTCCCAACTCTTGAGGATTCCAATTCTCAATCAAATACCCTTCAACGGTACGGAAAGTGATCCAAAACCAGAAGAGATTGCTCAAAGCCTACACTTGTAACAATCTGATATCACAACTAATTGGGAAACAAGGAGTTGTGTCAAAGGTTTATTAGCCAAGTTCTTGTTTGAGAAAGCTCAAGACTGTTGGAACTCCTTGGAATTGCAAGCTTTTAAGGAAATTGTGGCCCTTCTCATCTATGGGATGGTTTTGTTTCCAATTCTTGACCAACTCATAGATGTAAACACCGTCAAAATCTTCATGTCTCGTAACCTGGTGCCTACTTTGTTAGGAGACATCTTACATTCTTTTCACTCTCGTACTATGAGGAAAAGAGGTATCCTCATGTGCTGTACTCCTCTCTTAGAAAGATGGTTTACTTCACATCTTCCTCAATCTGTATTGAAGAACGAGCAAGGTTCAAGGTGGTCCCATAGGTTGATGGCGCTCAGACATTCAGATATTCATTGGTGTTCCCCATATTTGGAGAATGTTACTATCGTCGACCGTTATGGAGAATTCCCTAATGTGCCCTTACTTGGCATTAGAGGAGGTATCACTTATAACCCTTTCTTAGCCTTACGACAGTTTGGTTACGTCCGAAGGGATGGTCCACATGAGATGCTTATTCAAGGGTTGGTATTTAACTACGAGAATGACGATCAAGGTTACCGCCGGAGGTTTATCCGAGCTTGGAGGATGTTGAACAAGGTAGATAGCAAGATGCTGGGGCACAATAATTCCATCCCCCTTGAGCCTTACCTTAAGTGGGTGTGAGCTCGTGCTCAGAAACTTGTGATGCCTTATCCTTCCATTCTCCCAATTATCATAGAACCTGTTGTGGAAGGAGATGTCACATACACTATCCTTCATCATAGCATGCCCACCTCTCTCGAAGACTTGCAAAGGGATTGGATATAGCTTAAGGGGGAGCGAGACACTTTCAAGGCCCAATTCTACGCCAGCGAGAAGAAAACTCTGGAACTCACCAAGAAGCTTCATGAAGAGCGGAGTCTGAATGCGTACATCGCACTGAAGAGGATGCATTCAACTTTTTTGTCTTAGAGTTTTGTATTTTTATTTCTTTGTAAGCCCAAAGAGGCATGATGTACTCAAACTTCGATTTATTAATATAACATGTGTTCCTTTTCGTCTAAAGAAAATTTAAATCTCTAATTTCCTTGAAATTATTTGCATATGCATCTTCATTCATCATAACACAAACAGGTTTCTTACAACAGGTCTCCTTATCTTTCTACTGTTTATTTCAGTGAGATGGATATGGAACAGACAGTAAAAGATCTTCAGGCGCAGAACGCTCAGTTTCAACAAATGTTCTTGACTCTGGAAAAAGGACAAGAGGAGCTGAAAACTTTGTTGATCAAAGAAAAGAAGAAGAAAGCAAAGAAATCCGCCGGTGTTTTGAACCTTGGAAAAAGGTTCCAAGGACCAGCTAGGCAGACCCTGGACTTTGCAACATCATAGGGTGAAGGGGACAATCAAGAGGGGAAAAACAAGGAAGTGACTGACCATCCAGAATCTGAAGAGGAAGAAGAAGCTGACTACTCTAAAGAGCAGTATCCTTCAGCTGACGACAAATACAAACAGTTGGAAGATCGCCTTAATGCTATGGAGATCCAGAAAGTACTCGGGTTGGATTTTGAGGAGCTAGGACTTGTCTCAGAGGTTGTCATACCTTAGAAATTCAAGGTCCCCACTTTCTCTAAATATGACGGTGTCTCTTGTCCAAAGTTGCATTTGAGATCATACGTCAGGAAAATTCAACCCCATACTGCGGATAGGAATTTATGGGTGCATTTCTTCCAAGAAAGCTTGTCAGGAACGCAGTTGGATTGGTTCTACCAGTTGGAAGGGACCAACATCCGCAATTGGGAAGATTTGGCAGCTGCTTTTTACAAGTAATACCAGTATAATGTTGACTTATCTCCAACACGGACACAATAGCAAGGCATGTCTATGGGTACAGGTGAAGGTTTCAAGACCTATGCTCAAAAATGGCGGGATCTCGCAGGAAGGGTCCAACCCCATCTATCTGATAGAGAACTGGTGGATATGTTCTTAGGCGCACTATCTGGTCCATTCTTCAAACACTTGATCGGAAGCTCCTCAATTGGATTTACCGAATTAATCATGACCAGTGAACGGGTAGAAGCGGGTATAAAATGTGGTAAAATTCAAAGAGACGCATCCTCGAGCGCAATAAAGAAGCCCTTTATCAGAAAGAAGGAGGTCATTGTTGCCTATGACCATAGAAATCAGGACAGAACTGAACACCGTCCAGCGGTAGGGGCTGTCATAATCTCTAAGCCTGCACCTATTCAACAAAAGAACAACCAGCCTAGAATGGAAAGACCGGTAAGACAATTTACCCGGATAAATATGACATTGTCTCAAGTCTTTCCGCATTTGTTAAAATCTAATTTGGTAACCTTGCAGGAAGCTCCGAAGAATCCCAACACTGCCTCTCCTCGTTATAACCCAAATACCCGTTGTGCTTACCATTCAGAAAGTATAGGTCATGATACAAACGACTGTTGGACTTTGAAAAACAAGGTGCAAGACCTTCTCGAGGCAGAGGAAATTGAATTTGACGCTCCTCAGATCCCAAATGTTATCACCGCTCCTATGCCCAAGCACAACCGTGGTGTTAACGCTATTGAATATGATGTGTTTGTTGATGTAGTTGATGAACTTGTTACTCCTCTCCTAAATGTCAAAATAAACCTGTTGAAGGGCGGTTTATTTTGGGGATATGGTGAAGTCTGCCACCTCTGTTTATCCCTAACGACTGGTTGTCATTTATTAAAGGCAGGTGTCCAGCACCCGATGGATGACAAAGAGATTTTATTTGAAAAGACTCCCGTTCCAATCATTTATTACAAGGATGTTTCAATAGTAACCATTTCTACCAATCCTACCAGGGTCTCCACCAAAAGAACCGTTAGGATTACATCTGTTCCGAAGGTGACTCCATTGATAATTACTATGCCAGAGCCGATCCCGTACTCCTCAGACAAAACTGTTCCCTGGAACTATGGGGGTGACGTTTACTACCAAGGCGTCAAGCAAGAATGGTTGGCTGTTGAAGACCCGGTTTTCGAGAGGGGTGACCCCGACATCAGCAACATTATGGGAACCAGTAAAATAACCAGAAGTGGAAGAATGTTCTCCCCTGAGATTGCTCCTCTGAAAACTGTTACCAGTCCTGTGGTCATTCCTGCTTTTGTTCCTGTGGATATTGCTACTACAGTTCCTGTGGTTACCCCTGATAACACCCCTATCACCGATTCGACCAAGACTCGGGGCAAAGGCATTTTGGTTTAACCTATCCGGATGAAGGCGCAATCAGTATCTATCCCAGAGGCTTCCAAGAAGGAGATGGAAGAAATTTTGAAAATTATAAAGAGAAGCGACTACAATGTAGTCGAACAGCTAGGGCAGAACCCTTCAAAGATTTCTACGCTAGCTTTACTGTTGTGCTCTGAAGCTCATGTGAAGGCCTTGGTAAAATTTCTTAAAACTGCCCATGTGCCACAAGAAACCTCTGCTGACCAATTCGAAGATTATGTGGCCAGTTTGACAACTGATAATGGTTTGGGCTTTTCTGATGTTGATCTGACACCTAGAGGGAGGAAAAACAATGAGGCGTTGCATGTCTCTATCAAATGCAGGGGCACTACTTTGGCCCATGTCCTGGTAGATACTGGTTCATCATTGAATGTGCTGCCTAAGAAGGCTCTGGATAGACTAGACTGTGAAGGTTTGACCTTAAAACCCAGCAACATAGTGGTAAGGGCCTTCGACCGTTCGAAGAGAATGGTGCACGGGGAGGTGGACATCCCCATTAAAGTTAGAACTCAGACCTTTGATTCAACTTTCTATGTGATGGATATTCACCCTTCCTATTCCTATTTATTGGGCCGACCTTAGATTCATGAGTCTGGTGCCGTCACCTCTACATTACATCAGATGTTGAAGTACCCAATCAAGGGAAGAATCATCACTGACAATGGAGAGAAGGAATATATGGCCAGTCACCTGAACTCCTTCAGATATGTGAAAATGGATGGTGAATTCATCGAAACTCCGTGTCATCATTTCGAGTAAATTCCACAAACGGTTGCGGAAACCAAGACTATTTCCAAAGTTATGAATATTACAAGACCTCCGCTGAAGATGGCTTCTCTGAATGATGCCAAGGTAGTAGTCGAAGAAGGTGGGTGTACTATTGGGGCCAACTCCCGGATATTCCCTACAAGTATGACAAATTTGGTTTGGTTTTTACTTCAGGAGCCCAGAAAGCTGTTCATCGTGCTCATGCCGGGGAACCACCTTTACAGATCAACAACCATGGAGTCAATGCAGTGGAGGATAGTGATGACAGTTGTGACCTGGAAGAATGGATTTTTCCAACTATCAACGGAGGACTCAACAACTGGGAAGCCAAAGAATTTGTCCCTATTACTTTTATCCAACAGTAATTGTCTTTAAATTTTTGTCGGACTTGTAATAATTCAACAATTTAGACTTTTAAAATCTTGTGTCTTACCCGAGGCACAATGGTCCATTTGTAAGGGTTGCTACTTCATTTTCATATGTCATCAATGAATTATAGACGTTTTTGCATGCAAATTTTATGCTCTTTGTTCTTCTTTTTCTACATTTTTATTTTTTTCAAAGATAGCTATGCTCTTACACACACTCACATATTAAAATGCAGATCCACATCCACTCAGGATCCCATGGGTAACGATTCTTCTATGGCCTATTGTAACTTTGAAAATATGATCTAGCAAGCCGAAGACAAAGGTGAGGAAGATTGTGAGGTGCCAAGGGAACTAGCCAGGTTACTACAACAAGAAGAAAGGACCATACAACCCCATGAAGAACTGATTGACACAGTTAACTTAGGTACCAAAGAGGACAAGAAAGAAGTCAAGGTAGGTGCCAATCTGGAACCCAGTGTCAATAAGAGCTTAACTCAGTTACTATTTGACTACGTTGGGGTCTTTTCCTGGTCATACAAAGACATGCCAGGACTTGACGCTAATATCGTGTTCCATTGTCTACCAACAAAAGAAGACTGCCCTCCGGTAAAACAGAAAGTCCTTCGCATGCGGCCGGAAATGTCAGAGAAGATCAAGACTGAAGTCATCAAATAATTCAATGCTGGATTCTTAGCCATCACCTCTTATTCACAATGGGTCGCCAATGTTGTTCCAATGCCTAAAAAGGACGGTAAAGTACGCATGTGTGTGGATTACAGAGATTTGAATAGGGCAAGCCCTAAGGATGATTTCTCGCTTCCCCATATCGATATTTTGGTTGACGATACCGCACAACATAAAGTGTTCTCATTTATGGATGGTTTCTCAGGCTATAATCAAATCAAAATGGCACCTGAGGACATGGAGAAAATGAACTTTGTCACACAGTGGGGCACGTTCTTTTACAAAGTTATACCATTCGGGTTGAAAAATGTTGGGGCAACTTATCAGCGTGCCATGGCAGCTCTGTTTCATGATATGATCCATCACGAGATAGAGGTCTACGTGGATGACATGATAGCCAGATCTCAAACTGAAGAGGAACATCTTGACCATTTGTAGAAACTGTTTGAAAGGCTAAAGAAATACAAGTTAAGGTTGAACCCGAGTAAATGCACATTTGGAGTGAGGTCCGGTAAACTCCTAGGCTCCATCGTCAGCGGTAAAGGTATCGAAGTGGACCCTGCAAAGGTAAAAGCAATACAAGAAATGCATGCTCCTCGCACCGAGAAGGAAGTCAGAGGATTCTTAGGACGGCTAAACTACATCTCCAGATTCATTTCTCACCTAACCACTACTTGTGAACCAATCTTTAAATTACTAAAGAAAAATCAAGTGTTGGATTGGAACGACGACTGTCAGGCTGCCTTCGACAGGATCAAAGAGTACCTTCAAGAGCCTCCTATTTTGATGCCTCCAGTCGAGGGAAGACCTTTGATCATGTATCTAACTGTCTTGGAAAATTCAATGGAGTGTGTGATGGGGCATAATGACGAGTCTGGCCAAAAAGAGCATGCAATATACTACCTGAGCAAAAAGTTTACCGACTGTGAAACCAAATATTCACTGCTCGAGAAAACTTGCCGCACTCTGGCATGGGCTGCTCGCCGGCTAAGACAATATATGTTGACCCATACTACCTTATTGATATCCAAGATGGATCCAATTAAATACATATTCGAGAAGCCTGCCCTCTCTGGAAGAATATCAAGATGGCAGATGATCCTGACTGAATACGATATTTAATAACTACCCAAAAACCAATAAAGGACTGTGTGCTAGCCGAGAACACCAATGAACATCAGAATGTGTGAGGGTCATCAATCGTTGTGACCACCTTAAACCTGGCTCATTCTTCAAAACTGTTTGGGGAAGGTGAGAAATAAACCACCTTGCTAGAAGAGGAGTACAACACATGAGAACACCCTTTTTCCTCATTGTTCGTGTGTAAAATGAGTGTAGGATGTCCCCAAGCAATGTAGGTACAGGATTCTGGGATATGAAAATCTTGACAGCATTCACATCTATAAGTTGATCAGGGTTTGGGAACAAGACCAACCCATAGATGAGAAGTGCTACAATCTCCTCAAAAGCTTGTAGATATAGAGAATTCCAGCAGTCTTGTGCCTTCTCAAACAGAAACTTTGCCAAGAAACCCTTGACACCACTTTTGGTTTCCCAATGACCTTTGATATCAGATGGTTGCAAGTGTAAGGCTTGAGCAACATCTTTAGGCTTTGGTTCTTTTTCTGTACCGTTGTAGGGTAGTTGATGAAGAATAGGAATTCTCAGGAGTTGAGAAAATTCCTCCAAAGTAGGTACTAGTTGGTAATCAGGGAATGTGAAACAGTGGTCTAGGGGGTCAAAGAACTGGAAGAGAACTTTAACCATGTCTTCTTCAATGTTGGAGTTGACCAAGTTGAGAAGTCTACCATGTCTTTTACTAAAGAGAGAATTCTCTGGAATCTTGGAAGTAAACTCCTTGAGTTAAGGAGGGATTCTCACAAGGTTGACTTGAATTGTTTTCCTGCGAAGAGATTCCATGACCTACAAAACAAGAACAAAGATGAAGATCCAAACCCTTGAAATGGTTAGTGGATGCATATGATGCTTCATGATGTTCATGATGTATGCACAAGCACATGTACAAACAAGTCACACAAGATCCTAGTTTCAGGCTTGCATGAAGTTTCATAGGTAAGTACCCTCTTGAAGTTAGTTGGCTCAACCTGTCCTATAAATAGTAACCGGGTTCTAAGGAGCTCAATATCACTGGATTATTTTTTGTGTTCATTGTTTTGGTTTAGCCACTTAACTGGCGACCAAAATATTCCAAGAAAACAACCCTCAATGAGTGTAGTATCGAGTATCTACCAACTTCGGACTGCACCAAAGCCGGTCATCTCACTACCCCTAAAAAAAAGGCCAAGATGGTCAAGTAAGGTTCTAAGACTTCATTAGTGCTTCATGACATCACTCAGCGGCCCCGTATTCTCTTTGATTGACTCAAAGGCTACCGGTACTCACAAATATGTCACACTAATATAGCTATTGCTTCAACCATGTCGGTATACCCCACACATTTTCCACAACGTATTTCTATTTACCTATGAATGTTTCCCAAATCCGGGTAGAGGATTTCAAGCCCAAACAAAAGAACAAAATGTAAAGCAATCAGAGCAATCAAGATAAGCATGCAAAGGTGATCTAAGCCCTAAGGTTACTCCACTTTTAAAGTTTTCCCCAGTAGAGTCTCCAGTTCTGTGATACGATGGGAGAACTGACTTGAGGTTTTGCGTTTGTGTTCGCAAATGTTTCGGTTTAGCAAGAGTTGCCACCGACTTTTTATTTTATACTAAGGAAAGGTCAAAAAGCACAGGAAAGACCTTTGAGATGTTTTCTTGGGTTCGGGGAGTAGATTATGAAAAGGGAAGGTATTAGCACCCTTTTCATCCATGGTTTTCCATGGGCTCTTAGTTACTTATTTAGATCACTTGCTTTGCTTTTCAATTGTTTGAAATGGTGCTTTGTGTGTGGTTTTGAAAGATGTTTTGAAAAGAGGCCATCGTTGTGGCAACCTTTGTAATGATTCTTGTTTGAATGTATACAAAGGTGTTTTTGTCTTTTGAATAGATTTCAATGTTTTGAAAGTTTGATTTGGATAATGTTTTGAAATTGTGTTGTGAAGTGTGTTTGAAAATAGCAAGGATGTTTTGCAAGCTTTTTGATCAAGTAACTAAGAGCTATCTATCCTATTTTACTCAAAGATCTTTCTTATGTTTTTAACCCTTTTAACAGTGTTGTTTCACCATTGTATTTGGTGAACAACCTTGTGTGAGGATGTTAAATGGGACAGGCGCGGGTCATCATATAGACCATGATAGCAATTGTGTTGAATATTTTTGGCAATTTTTTTAGGGACTTGATCATTTTTGTGTTAGGCAACCAAGATAGCATCATCGAGGGATTATGATCTTTTGTTTTGTTTTTGTTTTGCCAAAGTACCCAACATGCATACCATGGCCCATTTTTGAAGGCAACAAGTGGATTGTAACCCTAGGGGTGCAAGTGTGCATTGTGTTTGATTTTCATGCATTTTGTCTTTGATTAGGTCAAGCTATTTGTTAATTGGATTTTGCACTCAAACCCTAATTCTCTAATCATGGCATAATTGAAAGCGTAAAAGTGCGAGTATTTAAATTCTAAGCTATTACAACATGATTATGGGGATGGGGGTACAATTTTTGAATAGGGGGTATTTGACAAGAAATATAAACCCTAGTTACTATTACATCCAAATTGAAATTACAATGCATCAATATTTAAATGTACAATATTTAAATAAACAAAATAAACAAATATTGAATAAAATGTATTATGCAAAAAAGAAGTTTTTATTTGCTTATGTATGTAAAGTATTTTTAATGTGAAAAAAAAGTATAAAGAAATAAAATAAAAAGATTAATTTTATTTGTTAAAGGGGTAAACCCTAATTTCTTTAAAGAAAATAAATATTATATATTATTTATATACAAAAATATATTAATATGTACAAAAATAAAATATACTTAAACAAGGTATTTTTTAGTATATAATAATAAAAATAAAAATGTAATATTTTTGTATTTTTATTCTAAGTATTTAATAAAATAAAAGTATATATATATATATATATATATATATATATATATATATATATATATATATATATATATATATATATATATATATATATATATATATATATATATATATATATATATATATATATATATATATATATATATATATATATATATATATATATATATATATAATATATTAAATGTATTAAATATGTATAAAATAAAATAAAATATGTACAAAATAAATTATATTTTAAATAATATTTTCAGTGTGAATAAAAATAAGAAATAAAAATAAAAGTATGATATATACATTATTTTTAAGTTTAAACAAATAATATAAAAGTATTAAAATGTTTTTTATATTAGAAAAATTAAAATAAAATGCTAAATAAATGTATAAAAAAATGTGAAAATATTTTTAAGCATTTTTTATATTTGGAAATAAATAATCAAAACCAGAAATCAAATTAAAATACAAAAATAACAAAATATAAAGAAAATGGGCCAGGGGGTGCATTTAGCAAAAGGGGGTGCAAACAGCAAGAAGGTCAGGCCCAGCTCAGACTTCATCTTCAACCTTCGTTCAAACACAAGATACGCGCGCCCTGTAACTCCAATCCTGTTCTCTCTATTCGTTGCATGAAATCAAAAACTCAAAACATGAAACTTGTAGAGCATTAAACCACGATTCTAACCATATAAAAAACTTAATCTAACTCTCCAAGATCAGAGAGAATTTCTCTGGCCCTAAAATCTGACCTAGTTTTTTCACCATGTTGATGAAATTCTCTTAGCACGCTTAATATAAATGAAAACTGAGCATATGTATGGCTTCATGGCAATGAGTAATACATCTTTTATTCACAAACCTAAAGCTAAATGTTCCTAAATAGAGAGATAGGAAGTGATGAAAAACCTGTTTCAGTTGGATTCGAGTAGGACAGTGCAAAGCTTCTCAACAAGTTTTGAGGTGTCTGGTAGCTTGCCTGAACTTCACTTGATCTTTTTCAATAGCTAGCTTTCCTTGAATATCCCTGAATCAGCCTCTAGAAGTCAACTTGCATAAGCTTGAAATGAAAATGGTGAACACTGTAAATGGAGTTACAGTTGGCAATGGAGGTTTGGGATAGCTTGAGTGAGTTGAATGAAAGGTATTAGAACTGGTTTGGGACAAAACGCATGAGTTGTTTGTATGATAGAAGTGAAACTGCAGGGGGTGCCCTGTTTTGCAAGTTTTTGGTGTTTTGGTGCTCAAGAGTGTTTGAGGGATGAATGGCTAGTGTTTCTGGCTCAAAGGGATGTGCAAAACTTGTTTGGAATGCTTACAAACTTTGGTTATATCAGATTCAAGTGTTGTGTCCTTTTGGCAAGTTGACTTGTTTTGAAAGAAAAGTGTGAAGTGATATGAGGTAGGCCTGTACAGGCTATCTCCAAGCATGCACAAGTTTCTTGTACCTTTTCCTGAGTTTGTGGAACTTGTTTGCTGCAAAGAAAGAGGTCCAAGGCTCAAGAAATACAAAATTGCAAAAAGTATGCTTTATGGAAATGGTATTGCAACCTTTATGCCATAAATGGATTTATTCATTGTGCCAAGCTCCATTGCTCAGAATAAGACCAATGTCCATTGTATTTGAATTTAATTTTTGAGTGTGGAATGGTTTAGAGACTTTAATCAAGTACAAAGCAAGTTTGGACAGATTTGCAACTTGTGTCAACATGGAAATGCCATGGATATAAAGTGAGTTTTTTCCAACTTCAAGCATTCGATTCTCCATAACCACAAATGTGTTTGAGGAGTTCTTGGACAATTTTGAAAGCTTGTAACATGCACTATAATCCGTCTTTGAAATGAAACTTGCGACTCCAAGTGGAACTATGTGAAAAATGGCCAAGAAGATAGGGCAAAATCCTGCCTAAACTAGGGCAAAATTTCCCTAAGTTAAAAGTTTTAGGGACCCTTGTTCCAAAAATCATAACTTGAGATCCAAGCTTATTTTGAGAAAACTTTATGAATAAAATTTGTAGACTTTGTGGAGGACTACAACTTTCATGTTGTAAGTTTTGTTTGAATCCATTTGCATCATGGTGAAAATGTGGGGCAAAGTTAGGAAAAATTAAGAAAATTTCATAACTTAGAAAATTTCTAAGTTATGAAATTTTTCAATTTCAAACCCTAATTTGCAATTTTGGGTTTCTTGATGAACAATTTTCATAATTTTACATATCTTGATGAAAAATGACCCTTGGCACTTGATTTTGACCAAAAAGTCAAAGTTTGACTTTTCAGTGTACAGTCAAATTTTGATCAGTTGACTGAAAAATTCATCTGTCAATCCCATGCATTTGAGATCTTTTGAACTTGTTGAATAGGTCAATATAATTTCATTGAGTCCTTGAATCCATGGTTGAGCTTAGTTTGTCATTGGCTAGGTCAAACAGTCAAAATTTGCCTTTGTACAGTCAAAATCTTAAAAATGACCATTTGCCCTTTTGGTGATCTGATCAAATTTCTTGTGGAATTGTGGTCCAAACTTGATCAAATGGTTAATGTGAGTTCATAATGTTGATGTGGGTCAAAATTCATGAGGTTTGACTGTAAATTGGCCACAGTTGACTTTTTCCCCAATACAGCTGATTTCTAGGTCAATTGTCCAATTGACTGGGCAAAAATTTGATTCAAGGCTTGAAACTTGGTATGGACAAACTTATGAGTCCAACATGAAGTATAAAAGTCACTTTGGGCATTGAAAGTCCAAAAACCCTGTGTAAACTCAAACCCTAATTTAGGTCAACAGTGCAAGGAGGTGTCTTGAGCAGAGCAAACCCTAGTTTGATCTTGAGTTCCAAGAGCCTTGTGATGAGAAATGTTGATAAAATGAGAGGGAAATTTTTGGGGTACAACAGTTGCCCCTGTTCAATCTTCTTGAACCTGAAGAGTTAGATTGGCAAGTTTGCCTTTCGTGACTCGAAGGTAAAAGAGGATTAGACACTAGAGTGCCCGTAAATTTGCACTCATCAAAATGTATCTGAGGGAATGGGCTTAAAGATGCCATTTGGAGATGGTAGAATCTTGTTGGAGATGGGCTTAGAGATGCCATCCAAAATTTGTATGTTGAAAATCAGTAGAATGAACATCAGAATGGTATCCGTATTTGGAACATATCTGAGTTGTATCTGGAGATTGGGTTTGTATGAGCAAGGGAATGGTGTCTGTGTCTAGAGCGTATTTGAGCTGTAACCGTATTTGATTCTTGAATGAATATCAGAGTGACTTCCGTGTCTGGAGTGTATTTGTATTCTGAATGGGTAACAGAGAAACATCTGTGTATGGAGCATCTAGGTGCTAGGGATAAGTTTCGAATGAGTGGTAGAATGGCAACCGTGTCTGGAGCGTATCTGGATTGTATCTAAATTTGAGATTTGTATGAGTAGCAGAATGACTTCCGTGTTTGGAGTGTACCCGTACTGTAACTGGGATCCGTACAAGTGACAGAATGACTTCCGTGTCTGGAGTGTATCTGAGCTTGAAGTTGATAGTTGAATCTGAATGAGAAATAGAATGGACGCCGTGTCTGGAGCGTATCTAGTCTGTATCTGATTTCTGAAGTTTGAATGAGTAGTAGAATGAATTCCGTGTCTGGGGTGTATCCGTGCTATATTTTGACTTGAAATTCTGAATGAGTAATAGAATGACCGCCGTGTCTGGGGTGTATCCATACTGTATCTGAATAATTGTTAACGATAGCCTTTTAATCTTATCCTGCAAAAGGGTAAAATGTTAGCTAAAACACAAAGTCATGTTGCATGATATGTATGATGCAACAGAATATGTTTCATTAATGTTTATGATATATGAATGTAATGGATGTGCATGTAAGTTGATTAGCTGTCTTGTTGAGGAAAATAAATCCTTGATAATTGGAGATAATGAAATCTTTGACTGCTGCCGGAGAAAGTAAACTCTTGACCGATGATGCGGATTCCAAAAGATGTTTGATTGTTGAAGGTGAGAAATCCTTGTTGACTGCTTGGGGATTAAAGATCTTTGATTGTTGAGAATGAGAAATCCTGGGACCACCACTGGGGATTGAAAATCCTTGGTGACTGGTGGGGATTAACAAGAGCTTTGACAACTTCTGCAGGGAATGAGAATCCTTTATGACTTTCCTGGGAAATAAGGAAAACTCGGAAAACTTGTACTGGGGAATTAAAACCTGGGAGGCTTCAAATGGAGAAACAAGAACTAGAATCTTCATTCTGTTGGGAGATAACTCTGTGGGGAGAGTGTTTACTCTGCCGGGGAAATCAGGAGCTTGGGTTGTACGCCAATCTACTAGAGAATTGTCCTAATTGGGGATAAGATAAAGAGTTAACTGCTATCTAATTGATTCTCTGGCTTTTAAGATAACCTGTTGGGGAAGTTGGGGACAACTGAATGGTTCCCGCTGGGGATTGATAGTTGGAAATTTGACTCCACTGGGGAAGAAGGTTTAGAGTATTCTAGCTCTACTGGGGATATGTATTTCAGGGTTTTTGGGCTCCACTGGGGAAGAAAGTTTAGAATACTCTGGCTCCGCTGGGGATCTTGAAATTTAACTCTGCTGGGGATATATACTCCAAGGTTTTAGCTTTGTTGAGGATCTGAATGACATACTGTAGGGGATTTCTTCTGGAATAGCCTAAATACGTTTTCCTATACTTTCGATCTACCAGTAATTATCCTTTCTCATTTTATTTTATTTGTAAGCAATGATTATATTCAAATGCATATGCCTATTTAACAAAACATTGGACGTTTTTCAAAATAAAATATAAGTGTAAAAAGAAAAGAAAGGCAAGCAAATTTCTGCACTTTGAAGTATATTTGTATTAACTTTTGTAAGTATCTTTGTACAAAGGAAACAAACATCCTAGTAAGAGAATGTTGTCGTAAAAATTGAAAAAATTTATACAAAAAGAAAGATGGCTATGTGTAACAATTCCATGGGGTTCCCATTCTGCTATAGCCTTCACAACTCTGAGTATCTTGTTCGTTCGTTGCTTCGTCCGCAGATGATTGGATTGATCAGAAGCTTGGAGTTTGGTCATGAAGAGATTGTCCTTAAAGTGATCCGACGAGACATAGTCATACGCTTTAATTCCCTAACTTTTGCCTGGACCGCCCTTTAGGGTTTTCAGTCCACCGGGAAACCCTTTTTTGCCCAAGTCGCCCTTTCGGGTTTTCAACTTGTCGGGTGTACATATTTTTTGTTTATCCCTATTTTTTTCCTGAACCGCCCTTTCGGGTTTTCGATTCACCGGGATGCCCATTTTTGCCCAAGTCGCCCTTTCGGGTTTTCAACTTGTCGGGTCGTTTTATGCGTAGTATCTGTTAACTATGTCTGCATTTGCAGGGTGCGGTAAGTCGTCGTCGTCCATGGTGGTCAAAATCATTGCCCCACCAGAAAAGATGTTCTTGATCATAAATGGTCCTTCGTAAGTAGGAGTCCACTTTCCCCTGGGATCACTTTGCGACAAGATGATTCGCTTGATTACAAGATCTCCGACTTGATATACATGACGTCTGACTTTCTTGTTGAAAGCCTTAATCATCCGTTTTTCATACGTCTGACCATGACAAACAGCAGTAAGTCGCTTCTCGTCGATCAAGTTAAGTTGATCAAGCCGGGTCTGAATCCAATCGTCTTCACTCAAACTGGCATCCTTCATAATCCTTAAGGAAGGAATCTGAACTTCCATAGGTAAAACGGCTTCCATGCCATATACCAAAGAGAAGGGGGTTGCCCCTGTTGAAGTACATGCCGTGGTACGATATCCATGCAGAGCAAATGGTAACATCTCATTCCAGTCCTTGTAGGTGACTGTCATTTTTTGAATGATCTTTTTGATATTTTTGTTCACGGCTTCAACAGCACCGTTCATCTTCGGCTGATAGGGAGATGAATTGTGATGATAAATCTTGAAATGCTCGCACAGAGCGGTGATCATAGTGTTGTTCAAATTTGTATTGTTGTCTGTGATGATCCTGTCGGGATACCATACCGGCATATGAGGTTCTGCTTGATGAAGCGGGCAACCACATTCTTTGTAACGGAGGCGAAGGAAGCTGCTTCGACCCACTTGGTAAAGTAATTAATATCCACCAGGATGAAGCGATGTCCATTGGATGTCGTAGGCTTGATCTCTCCAATCATGTCAATTCCCCACATCGCGAATGGCCAAGGAGCTATTAGAACGTTGAGAGGAACAGGAGGAATATGTACTTTGTCAGCATAGACTTGGCATTTTGGACAAGTACGAGAATGTTGATGACAATCATCTTCCATGGTAGACCAGTAGTAGCCTGCCCTTAGAATGTTCTTAGCCATCGTATGTCCGCTCAAGTGGGTGCCAAATGTGCCACTATGTATTTCGGTCATGATCAACTCAGCTTCAACCTTGTCCACATAACGAAGTAGAACACAATCATGGTTGCGCTTATAAAGGATACCATTGCTCAGGAAGAACTTGGCAGCAAATCTCCTTAAGAACTTTGTGTCATTGACTGAAGCTCCTTCATGGTATTCTCAAGTCTGGAGATACCTTTTGATTTCATGAAACCAGGGTTGTTCCACTACTTCTTCGGTATTAATCTCATGACAGTGCGCAGGTTCGTCCATTCGCTCGATGGTGATTTGGGGAGCCTCATTATCCCAGTTGAGTTTAAACATGGAAGACATTGTATCCAGAGCATCTGCTAGCTGATTTTCTTCTCGCGGGAAGTGCTCAAAGGTAATCAGCTCGAAATGAGGCAACAATGTCAGGACATGTTCTTTGTATGGGATAAGATTAGGATGTTTAGTGTCCCACTCTCCTTTGATTTGACTGATAACCAAAGTTGAGTCCCTAAATACGACCAAAGATTTGATTCCCAAGTCTATAGCAGCCTTGAGACCAAAGATGCAAGCTTCATATTCAGCCATGTTGTTGGTACAGCTGAAGCAAAGTCAGGCAGTGAAGGGTGTATGGCAACCTTCCGGAGAAATGAGTACCGCACCGATACTGTTGTCAAGTGCATTTGAAGCACCATCAAAGTACAGGGTCCATCGGGATCCTTGTTCAGGTCCGTCATACGGTCCGTTACCTTCAATGTTGTCCAATGTCATGATGTCCTCCTCAGGGATGTCGAATCTCATAAATTGGTAATCTTCTACGGCTTGATGAGCTAGATGGTCAGCTAGTACACTCCCCTTTATAGCTTTTTGGGTAGTATACTGGATATCATACTCAGTCAGGATCATTTGCCATCTAGTGATTCTTCCAGATAAAGCAGGCTTCTCGAAGATATACTTAATCGGATCCATCTTGGAAATCAGCAAAGTGGTATGAGTCAACATATACTGCCTTAGCCGGCGAGCAGCCCATACCAAAGCGCAACAAGTTTTCTCAAGCAGTGAGTAGCGAGTCTCACAGTCGGTAAACTTTTTGCTAAGGTAATAAATGGCATGCTCTTTTCGGCCAGACTCGTCATGTTAGCCCAGTATGTACCCCATTGAGTTATCCAAAACAGTCAGATACATGATTAACGACCTTCCTTCGACGGGTGGCATCAAGATAGGAGGTTCCAGCAAATACTCATTGATCTTATCAAAAGCAATTTGACAATCATTGTTCCATTCAACTACCTGATCTTTCTTCAACAGCTTGAAGATTGGCTCACAGGTAGATGTTAGGTGAGAGATGAATCTCACAATATAGTTTAAGCGTCCCAAGAAACCTCTAACCTCCTTTTCAGTGCGGGGGGCAGGCATTTCTTGTATAGCTTTGACTTTAGCAGGATCAACCTCAATGCCTTTGTTGCTGACGATAAATCCCAAAATTTTACCAGACCTGACTCCAAAAGTGCACTTGCTCGGGTTCAGTCTGAGCTTATACTCCTTCAACCTGACAAATAGCTTTTGCAGATGATCAATGTGTCCTTCTTCTGTCTGTGAACGGGCTATCATGTCGTCTACGTAAACTTCAATCTCATGATGTATCATGTCATGAAACAAAGCTACCATGGCGCGTTGATAGGTTGCCCCGGCATTCTTCAGTCTGAATGGAATCACTTTGTAGCAGAAGGTACCCCATTGCGTAACAAAAGTAGTCTTCTCCATGTCTTTGGGGGCCATTTTGATCTGGTTGTATCCCGAGAATCCATCCATGAAGGAAAATACCTTGTGTTGAGCTGTGTTGTCAACCAAGATGTCGATGTATGGCAGTGGAAAATCATCTTTAGGGCTAGCCCTGTTTAAATCCCGATAGTCCACACACATTCTGACTTTGTCGTCCTTCTTAGGCACGGGCACAATGTTAGCAACCCATTATGGATAGGAAGTAACAGCCAGAAAGCAAGCATTGAATTGCTTCATTACCTCAGCTTTGATATTCTCAGACATGTCAGGCCTCATTCGGTGGACCTTTTGTTTGATCGGTAGACAGTCTTCTCTTGTAGGGAGACGGTGAACCACGATATATGTGTCTAGTCCCGGCATGTCTTCGTAGGACCAGGAAAATATTTCAACATATTCATTCAACAACTGCATTAAGCACTCTTTGACACTTGGTTCCAGGTTGGCACCCACTTTTACCTCTTTCTTGTCTTCCTCTGTTCCCAAGTTGATGGTCTCTAGCAACTCTTCATGGGGAAGAATAGCCCTCTCCTCTTGTTTTAGAAGTCTAGCTAGCTCTCCAGGCACTTCACTGTCTTCATCACCTTCATACTCGGCATGATTGACCAAATCTTCAGAGTCACCGAAGGCTAAAGCAGAATAGTCACCCATGGAATCCGGAGTGGATGGGTACCTGCATTTTGTGAGTGTGGGTGTGTGTAAGGGATAGCCATCCTTAAACAAAACAAAATGTAAAAGGAAAGAAAATGAACACAACAGTTTATAGATGAAAACGTCCAATGATTCATTAAACATGGCATATGATAATGAAGAAAATCAAGCCCTTACAAATGGACCTATATGCCCCGGGTAAGGCATAAGGTGAAAATAGTGTATGAATTGTTTAGTTATTACAGACCAAAATAGGAAATTGTTCAAAGATAAATTACTGGTTGATGAAAGTGATGGGAATGAAGTCCTTCGCTTCCCAGTTGCTTAATCCTCCTTCAACGGTTGGAAAGATCCAATCTTCAAAGGTGTCTTCTTCATCATCATCTTCTAAGGCATTAATTCCATGGTGAGTGATTTTTACGGGTGGTCCTCCAGCCCTGGAGCGACACATAGCTTTCTGGCCAGCAGCAGTATAACCTAGTCCGAACTTGTCCGTCTTGTGAGAAAAATCAGGCAGTTTCCCCCACACTGTACTCCTTCCTTCTTTGATTACAGCCTCTGCATCCTTGAGGGATTTCATCCTAGACACAGGCTTGGAAACGATAGGCACATCTGTCATTGTCTTTGCAACTGCGACTTCAGGAGAAACTTCTTCAAAATGTTGGAAAGGCGTTTCTATGAATTCGCCATCCAACTCCACATAGCGGAAGGAGTTGAGGTGACTTATCATGTACTCTTCCTCACCGTGAACCGTTATGATCTTTCCCTGAACTGGATACTTTAGCATTTGGTGCAGAGAGGAAGTGACTACCCCAGCATTGTGGATCCACAGCCTTCCCAACAAGCAAGAATATGAAGGACGGATGTCCATCACATAAAAGGTAGAGTTGAAATTTTTTGTGCCCACCTTGATAGGAATGTCCACTTCTCCATGAACCATCCTCTTAGAACCGTCGAAGGCTCTAACAACGATGTTACTGGGCTTTAGGGTCAAACCTTCGTAGTCCAACCTATCCAACGCCTTTTTCGGCAGCACATTTAAAGATGAACCGGTGTCAACCAGAACATGGGCAAGTGTGGTTCCCCTGCATTCTACTGAGACATGCAGCGCATCGTTGTGCTTCCTTCCCTTGGGGGTTAAATCAGCATCGGAAAAACCAAGACCATTATCAGCAGTAAGGCTAGCCACGCACTCTTGAAACTGGTAAGCCGAAGTTTCTTGAGGCACGTGTGCCGTCTTTAGAAATGTGATTAAGGCCTTAGCATGAGCCTCATAGCAGAGTAGGAGAGCCAACATGGAGATTTTGGAAGGGGTCTGCCCTAGCTGCTCCACAACATCGTAGTCGCTCCTCTTGATTATTTTTAAGATTTCTTCCATCTCTTTCTGGGTGGTCTCGGGGATTACCACAGTCTGAGCCTTCATCCTGACAGACGCTTCTAGTATCCCCTTACCTTTGGTAGTAGCATCAGAGGGTCTAACTTCAGGTACATCAATTTCTTCAATTATCGGGCTTTGCACAGATGGCTTGACAGGCATAGAAACTCTCGAGGGTCCGAAGACTGCCCGTGGGGGAGCAATCTCCGGAGAGAATAACCTTCTGCTGTGAGTTACCTTGCTTGTTCCCGCAATATTCCCTATATCAGGGGTTTCATCATCGGAATTCTCTTGGACTGATTCAATCTGTTTGATACCATGATATAAGATTTCTCCTCCGTAGTTCCATGGTATCGTCTTGTTAGATTTATACGGGACATGCCCCAGCATGGTGATTTTCAATGGCACAAACTTAGGATCAGGCGTAATCTTGACAGGCCTTTTGCAGGTCTTGGGAAGATTGTCGGAGATGGTTATTATTGCAATGTCATTGGTTGAAGTAACAAAGGTAGCAGGAGTAACAGGAGTGATAGTATCAACAGGAGTCTTTTGAAAGAGTATCTCTTGGGTATCCATCAGGCGTTGGATGCCTGATTTCAACATTGGGCAGTTAACTTGCAAGTTTAAACAAAAGTAACAGTCTTTTCCACAGCCTGGGAATATCCCGGCTCTCATCAAATTCACTTTAATCACTGGTAACAGAGTCAAAAGGTCAGCAACATTAGTAACATGAAGATCTTCCATAACGGCATGAACATTATGACCGTGCTTGGGCATTGGGGCAGAAATCACATTTGGCTTTTCTGGCGCATCGAATTTTACCTCCTTGGCATCGATCAGGTCTTGGATTTTGTTCTTAAGAGCCCAACAGTTGTTGGTATCATGCCCTACACTGTCAGAGTGGTATGCACACTTTGCATTAGAGTGGTAATAAGGAGAAGAGGTATTAGGGTTCTTCGACGCTTCTTTCAAATTGGTGAGATTCAGCTTTAACAGATGAGGGAGTACTTGAGCCGGTGTCATGTTGATTCGGGTGAATTACCGTTGTGGCCTTTCTACCCTTTGCTGATTAGATCTTGGCTGATTGTTGCGAGGTTGATCGGTTGAAGAGTTTTGGATCATCACAGCCCCCACCATTGGTCGGCGCTCGGTTCTTCCTTGGCTTTTCTGAGAATAAATAGCAAAAGCTTCCTTCTTAGCTAGGAAGGTCTTCTTAATAGCAGTGGACGCAGAGGTACCTTTCTGAATCTTACCACTTTCAATGCCAGCCTCGACCCTTTCACCGGTCAGAATTAATTCGGTGAATCCTGCAGAGGAACTCCCGATTAAATGATTGAAGAAAGGGCCAGACAGGGTCCCTAAAAACATGTCAACCAGCTCTCTATCCGACAATGGTGGCTGCACCCTTCCAGACAAATCCCGCCACTTCTGGGCATACTCTTTAAATCCCTCATTAGAAGCCATACCCATACTCTGTAGTTGAGTACGAGTTGGTGCTAAATCAGCGTTGTATTGGTATTATCGGCAGAAAGCAGCAGCTAAATCTTCCCAGTTATGAACCTCGGACCTCTCAAGTTGATAGAACCAGTCCAATTGTGTGCCTGACAAACTATCTTGAAAAAAATGGACCCAAAGATCTTTATCAGAAGAGTGGGGTTGGATCTTTCTGACGTAGGATCTCAGATGCGTCTTTGGACAGGACAAACCGTCATACTTAGCAAATGTAGGAACTTTGAACTTGGGAGGAATGACGATCCCAGCGACTAACCCTAGTTCTTCGAAATCTAAACCAGGTACCCTTTGCAACTCCATGGCTGCCAACCGATCCTCAAGATTTTTATATTTATCATCTGCCGGGGGATACTGCTGTTCGGAGTAATCTTCATCATCTTCTTCTTCTTCTTCTTCAACTTCAGATTCAGAAGGCATCACAGTTCCTTTTCCTTTACCAGCCCCTTCATCAGACATCGAGGGGAACTCGAGAACTTTTCTAGCATGGTTTTCAAACCTTCATCCCATAGTGGCCACACCCGGCCTTTTCTTCTTTTTCTCTTTATCTTTCTCCAACAGTGCTTTAAGGTCCTCTTGACCCTTTGCTAAGGTCATGAGGAGTTGTTGGAATTGTGAATTCTATGCTTGCAGATCTTTAATCGTCTGCTCTATATCCATATTGCTGAAATAAACAGCAGAAAGATAAGGAAACCTGGTGTGAAGACCTGTTTATGCATATGATGAATGATATGTTATTCATGTAATGCATTCAAGGATTCAAAAATTCAAATTTGTTGCAAACAAAACGAACACACGTCATATTAATAAGAAGAAATTTGTTAGTACATAAATGCCCCATGGGCAAAATATTACAAAGCTTCTTAATGTAAAAAGACGTTGCGCATCCTTTTTAGCATGATGTAAGTGTTGAGAGTCTCCTCTTCATGAATTCGGCGGGTAAGTTCCAAAACCTTCTTCTCACTGGCATAGAAGCTGGCTTCAAAAGTATTATGTTCTTCCTTGAGTTGTATCCAACTCTTTTGCAATTCTTCCAATGATGTTGGCATGTCTGGATGTAGGAGGGTGTATGGAACCTCTCCTTCCATAACAGGCTCTTTGATCACGGGGAGAATGTGAGGATATGGCATCATAAGATTCTGGGCGTGGGTTCGTACCCACTTGAGATAAGGCTCAAGGGGGATGGAATTCTTGTGCCCCAGTGTCTTACTATCCACTTTATTGGGCATCCTCTGAGCTCGGGTAAACCTTTGTCGAAGTCCTTGCGCATCATTGTCGAAGTCAAAAACTAGGTCAGGTATCAGCATATGATGAGGGCCATCCCTCCGGGCATACCCAAATTGCCTTAGAGCTAAACAAGGGTTGTAGGTAATGCCTCCCCTAATGCCAAGTAGTGGGACATTAGGGAACTCTCCACAACGATCAATGATGATGACATTTTCTCTGGACCGAGAACACCAATGAACATCAGAATGTGTGAGGGTCATCAACCGTTGTGACCACCTTAAACCTGGCTCATTCTTCAAAACTGTTTGGGGAAGGTGAGAAATAAACCACCTTTCTAGAAGAGGAGTACATCACATGAGAACACCCCTTTTCCTCATTGTTCGTGTGTAAAATGAGTGTAGGATGTCCCCAAGCAATGTAGGTACAGGATTCCGGGATATGAAAATCTTGACAGCATTCACATCTATAAGTTGATCAGGATTTGGGAACAAGACCAAACCATAGATGAGAAGTGTTACAATCTCCTCAAAAGCTTGTAGATCTAGAGAATTCCAGCAGTCTTGTGCCTTCTCAAACAGAAACTTTGCCAAGAAACCCTTGACACCACTTCTGGTTTCCCAATGACCTTTGATATCAGATGGTTGCAAGTGTAAGGCTTGAGCAACATCTTCAGGCTTTGGTTCTTTTTCCGTACCGTTGTAGGGGAGTTGATGAAGAATAGGAATTCTCAGGAGTTGAGAAAATTCCTCCAAAGTAGGTACTAGTTGGTAATCAGGGAATGTGAAATAGTGGTGTAGGGGGTCAAAGAACTGGAAGAGAACTTTCACCATGTCTTCTTCAATGTTGGAGTTGACCAAGTTGAGAAGTATACCATGTCTTTTACTGAAGAGAGAATTCTCTGGAATCTTGGAAGTAAGCTCCTTGAGTTGAGGATGGATTCTGACAAGGTTGACTTGAATTGTTTTCCTGCGAAGAGATTCCATGACCTACAAAATAAGAACCAAGATGAAGATCCAAAACCTTAAAATGGTTAGTGGATGCATATGATGCTTCATGATGTTCATGATGTATGCACAAGCACACGTACAAACAAGTCACACAAGATCCTAGTTTCAGGCTTGCATGAGGTTTCATAGGTAAGTACCCTCTTGAAGTTAGTTGGCTCAACCTGTCCTATAAATAGTAACCGGGTTCTAAGGAGCTCAATATCACTGGATTATTTTTTGTGTTCATTGTTTTGGTTTAGCCACTTAACTGGCGACCAAAATATTCCAAGAAAACAACCCTCAATGAGTGTAGTATCGAGTATCTACCAACTTCGAACTGCACCAAAGCCGGTCATCTCACTACCCCTAAAAAAGGCCAAGATGGTCAAGTAAGGTTCTAAGAGTTCATTAGTGCTTCATGACATCACTCAGCGGCCCTGTATTCTCTTTGATTGACTCAAAGGCTACCGGTACTCACAAATATGTCGCACTAATATAGCTTTTGCTTCAACCATGTCGGTATACCCCACACAGTTTCCACAACGTATTGCTATTTACCTATGAATGTTTCCCAAATCCGGGTAGAGGATTTCAAGCCCAAACAAAAGAACCAAATGTAAAGCAATCAGAGCAATCAAGATAAGCATGCAAAGGTTATCTAAGCCCTAAGGTTACTCCACTTTTAAAGTTTTCCCCAGCAGAGTCGTCAGTTCTGTGATACGGTGGGAGAACTGACTTGAGGTTTTGCGTTTGTGTTCGCAAATGTTTCGGTTTAGCAAGAGTCGCCACCGACTTTTTATTTTATCCTAAGGAAAGGTCAAAAAGCACAGGAAAGACCTTTGAGATGTTTTCGTGGGTTCGGGGAGTAGATTATGAAAAGGGAAGGTATTAGCACCCTTTTCATCCATGGTTTTCCATGGGCTCTTAGTTACTTTCTTAGATCACTTGCTTTGCTTTTCAATTGTTTGAAATGGTGCTTTGTGTATGGTTTTGAAAGATGTTTTGAAAAGAGGCCATCGTTGTGGCAACCTTTGTAATGATTCTTGTTTGAATGTATACAAAGGTGTTTTTGTCTTTTGAATAGATTTCAAAGTTTTGAAAGTTTGATTTGGATAATGTTTTGAAATTGTGTTGTGAAGTGTGTTTGAAAATAGCAAGGATGTTTTGCAAGCTTTTTGATCAAGTAACTAAGAGTTATCTACCCTATTTTACTCAAAGATATTTCTTATGTTTTTAACCCTTTTAACAGTGTTGTTTCACCATTGTATTTGGTGAACAACCTTGTGTTAGGATGTTAAACGGGACAGGCACGGGTCATCGTATAGACCATGATAGAAACTGTGTTGAATATTTTTGGCAATTTTTTGAGGGACTTGATCATTTTTGTTTTAGGCAACCAAGATAGCGTCATCGAGGGACTATGATCTTTTGTTTTGTTTTTGTTTTGCCAAAGTACCCAACATGCATACCATGGCCCATTTTTGAAGGCAACAAGTGGATTGTAACCCTAGGGGTGCAAGTGTGCATTGTGTTTGATTTTCATGCATTTTTGTCTTTGATTAGGTCAAGTTATTTGTTAATTAGATTTTGCACTCAAACCCTAATTCTCTAATCATGGCATAATTGAAAGCGTAAAAGTGCGAGAATTTAAATTCTAAGCTATTACAACAGGATTATGGGGATTGGGGTACAATTTTAGAATAGGGGGGTATTTGACAAGAAATATAAACCCTAGTTACTATTACATCCAAATTGAAATTACAATGCATCAATATTTAAATAAATAAAATAAATAAATATTGAATAAAATGTATTATGCAAAAAAGAAGTTTTTATTTGCTTATGTATGTAAATTATTTTTAAAGTGAAAAAAAGTATAAAGAAATAAAATAAAAAGATTAATTTTATTTGTTAAAGGGGTAAACCCTAATTTCTTTAAAGAAAATAAATATTATATATTATTTATATACAAAAATATATTAATATATACAAAAATAAAATATACTTAAACAAGGTATTTTTTAGTATATAATAATAAAAATAAAAATGTAATATTTTTGTATTTTTATTCTAAGTATTTAATAAAATAAAAGTTATATGTATATATATATTAAATGTATTAAATATGTATAAAATAAAATAAAATATGTACAAAAATAAATTATATTTTAAATAATATTTTCAGTGTGAATAAAAATAAGAAATAAAAATAAAAGTATGATATATACATTATTTTTAAGTTTAAACAAATAATATAAAAGTATTAAAATGTTTTTTATATTAGAAAAATTAAAATAAAATGCTAAATAAATATATAAAAAAATGTGAAAATATTTTTAAGCATTTTTTATATTTGGAAATAAATAATCAAAACCAGAAATGAAATTAAAATACAAAAATAACAAAATATAAAGAAAATGGGCCAGGGGTGCATTTAGCAAAAGGGGGTGCAAACAGCAAGAAGGTCAGGCCCAGCCCAGACTTCATCTTCAACCTTCGTTCAAACACAAGATATGCGCGCCCTGTAACTCCAATCCTGTTCTCTCTATTCGTTGCATGAAATCAAAAACTCAAAACATGAAACTTGTAGAACATTAAACCACGATTCTAACCATATAAAAAATTTAATCTAACTCTCCAAGATCAGAGAGAATTTCTCTGGCCCTAAAATCTGACCTAGTTTTTTCACCATGTTCATGGATGAAATTCTCTTAGCACGCTTAATATAAATGAAAACTGAGCATATGTATGGCTTCATGGCAATGAGTACTACATCTTTTATTCACAAACCTAAAGCTAAATGTTCCTAAATAGAGAGATAGGAAGTGATGAAAAACCTGTTTCAGTTGGATTCGAGTAGGACAATGCAGAGCTTCTCAACAAGTTTTGAGGTGTCTGGTAGCTTGCCTGAACTTCACTTGATCTTTTTCAATAGCTAGCTTGCCTTGAATATGCTTGAATCAGCCTCTAGAAGTCAACTTGCATAAGCTTGAAATGAAAATGGTGAACACTGTAAATGGAGTTACAGTTGGCAATGGAGGTTTGGGATAGCTTGAGTGAGTTGAATGGAAGGTATTAGAACTGGTTTGGGACAAAACGCACGAGTTGTTTGTATGATGGAAGTGAAACTGCAGGGGGTGCCCTGTTTTGCAAGTTTTTGGTGTTTTGGTGCTTAAGAGTGTTTGAGGGATGAATGGCTAGTGTTTCTGGCTCAAAGGGATGTGCAAAACTTGTTTGGAATGCTTACAAACTTTGGTTATATCAGATTCAAGTGTTGTGTCCATTTGGCAAGTTAACTTGTTTTGAAAGAAAAGTGTGAAGTGATATGAGGTAGGCCTGTACAGGCTATCTCCAAGCATGCACAAGTTTCTTGTACCTTTGCCTGAGTTTGTGGAACTTGTTTGCTGCAAAGAAAGAGGTCCAAGGCTCAAGAAATACAAAATTGCAAAAAGTATGCTTTATGGAAATGGTATTGCAACCTTTATGCCATAAATGGATTTATTCATTGTGCCAAGCTCCATTGCTCAGAATAAGACCAATGTCCATTGTATTTGCATTTAATTTTTGAGTGTGGAATGGTTTAGAGACTTTAATCAAGTACAAAGCAAGTTTGGACAGATTTGCAACTTGTGTCAACATGGAAATGCCATGGATATAAAGTGAGTTTTTTCCAACTTCAAGCATTTGATTCTCCCTAACCACAAATGTGTTTGAGGAGTTCTTGGACAATTTGGAAAGCTTGCAACATGCACTATAATCCGTCTTTGAAATGAAACTTGCGACTCCAAGTGGAACTATGTGAAAAATGGCCAAGAAGATAGGGCAAAATCCTGCCTAAACTAGGGCAAAATTTCCCTAAGTTAAAAGTTTTAGGGACCCTTGTTCCAAAAATCATAACTTGAGATCCAAGCTTCTTTTGAGAAAACTTTATGAATAAAATTTGTATACTTTGTGGAGGACTACAACTTTCATGTTGTAAGTTTTGTTTTAATCCATTTGCATCATGGTGAAAATGTGGGGCAAAGTTAGGAAAAATTAAGAAAATTTCATAACTTAGAAAATTTCTAAGTTATGAAATTTTTCAATTTCAAACCCTAATTTGCAATTTTGGGTTTCTTGATGAACAATTTTCATAATTTTACATATCTTGATGAAAAATGACCCTTGGCACTTGATTTTGACCAAAAAGTCAAAGTTTGACTTTTCAGTGTACAGTCAAATTTTGATCAGTTGACTGAAAAATTCATCTGTCAATCCCATACATTTGAGATCTTTTGAACTTGTTGAATAGGTCAAGATAATTTCATTGAGTCCTTGAGTCCATGGTTGAGCTTAGTTTGTCATTGGCTAGGTCAAACAGTCAAAAATTGCCTTTGTACAGTCAAAATCCTAAAAATTACCATTTTGGCCTTTTGGTGATCTGATCAAATTTCTTGTGGAATTGTGGTCCAAACTTGATCAAATGGTTCATGTGAGTTCATAATGTTGATGCGGGTCAAAATTCATGAGGTTTGACTGTAAATTGGCCACAGTTGACTTTTTCCCCAATACAGTTGATTTCTAGGTCAATTGTCCAATTGACTGGGAAAAAATTTGATTCAAGGCTTGAAACTCTGTATGGACAAACTTATGAGTCCAAAATGAAGTATGAAAGTCACTTTGGGCATTGAAAGTCCAAAAACCCTGTGCAAACTAAAACCCTAATTTAGGTCAACAGTGCAAGGAGGTGTCTTGAGCAGAGCAAACCCTAGTTTGATCTTGAGTTCCAAGAGCCTTGTGATGAGAAATGTTGATAAAATGAGAGGGAAAATTTTGGGGTACAACAATGTGCCTCCAATTCCTATAAACGTCTTGACTGCTCCCTGGCCATTCACAATGTGGGGAATCGACATGATTGGAGAAGTCAAACCTACAGCTTCTAATGGACACCGCTTCATCTTGGTTGCCATTGACTACTTCACGAAGTGGGTTGAGGAAACTTATTTTGCTTATGTTACCAAGAATGTTATGGCCTGATTCATCAAACAGAATCTCATTTATCGGTACGGTATCCCAGAGAGAATCATTACGGATAATGGTACAAATCTCAACAATACTATGATTACCGCACTATGCGTGCAATTCAAGATCCAGCACCATAATTCTTTTCCTTACCGGCCAAAGATGAATGGCGCTGTCAAAGACGCAAATAAAAATATCAAGAAGATCATACAAAAAATGACAGTGACCTACAAGGACTGGCATGAGATATTACCATTTTCTCTCCATGGTTATCGTACCATGGCGCGCACGTCAACAGGGGCAACTCCTTTCTCTTTGGTATATAGTATGGAAGCCATCCTACCAATTGAAGTCCAAATACCTTCTCTGAGAATCATAAAAGATGCAGGGCTGCATGAATATGAATGGATTCAAACTCGACTTGACCAGTTGAACTTGATTGATGAGAAGAGGCTTATGGCTGTCTGTCATGGTCAGATATACCAAAAACGTATGATCAAAGCTTTTAACAAGAAGGTCAGACGTCAGGTATATCAGGTTGGTGACTTGGTAATCAAGCGTATCATTTTTCCACAAGGCGACCCCAGGGGGAAATGGACTCCTACATACGAAGGACCATTTGTGATCAAAAGCATATTCTTTGGTGGAGCAATGATCTTAACCACGATGGATGACGACGACCTTCCACATCCTGTAAACGCGGACATAGTCAAAAGATAATACTCATAAAAAGACCCACTAGGTCGACTGGCTTAGGAAAAAATTAGGGCATCCCGGCGAACCGAAAAGGTTCGGGCAAAAATTAGGGATAAAATACAAAAAAAAATTGTACACCCGGCAAGCTGAAAACCCGAAAGGGCGGCTTGGGCAAAAAAAGGTATCCCGGTGGGCTGAAAACCCGAAAGGGCGGTCCAGGAAAAAGTTAGGGAATTAAAGCGTATGACTATGTCCCGTTAAATCACCTTACAGATAACCTTCAGTATCGACTTACAAACTCAAATGGTTCTAATCAATCCAATCATCTTCGGACAAAGAAGCAAGTGGACGAGACGCTCAGAGACATGAAAGTTATAGCAGAATGGGAACCCCATGGGATTATTTCACATATATATCTTTTCTTTGTATCAATTTTCATTTTCTATGACGACAATCCCTGACTAGGATGTTCGTCTCGTTGTACAAAAAATACTCATTCAAGTTAATACAAAGATATTCCTTTGAAAGTGCAAAACTATATGTTTTTCCTGTTATTTCCGTGTTTTGTTTGCAAAAATGTCCAATGATTATTTTTGAACATATGCATTTGAACATGACTACTGGTTACAAATGAGAAAAAAAAAGAGGAACAGAAAATAAAAAGACAATTACTAATAGCTTTAAGAAATAGGATAATATCTATAGACCATTCCACAAAATCCCTCGCAGGTACTTTTTCCAACAAGAGCGGAAACCAGGACATCCCACTACAAGATTGCTAAAGTATCTCTAGTATACAGCCTAATGGTATCAAGTGCTCTCACATCCCCGACGGAACAAAACTTCCAGTTATCGCTCTGAAGATTCCCCAGTGAAAGTCTCCCAGTTTCTCACGATTCCCCAGCAGGATTTCACAAGGTCCACAAGCAATGAATGATGTTTCCCTTCCACAACGGAGTTTATTTCTCTAATAAATGGAAACTCATCCATCAACACTTCAACTTCAAAATATAAAGACTTACACTCCTCATTCCCAGCAGTACTCAGGGATTTATTTTCCCCGACTCCAGCAACACTGCGGCATAAAAATTAACGTGTCCATACATTACATACATACGTCATAGCATTGACAACACAGATACATACAACACGATCTCATTTATTTTGATAAACAGCATTATACCGTGCATTTCATACATCATGGCATTGCATGCAACTAACCCTTTACCTTTTCATGAAAGATCAATCAACAGAAAATTATCGTCAAATTTTTAACAAGTTAATTATAGATCAATTCCCAAGAAAGGACTGGTCGACCATCTACATAACAGATATTTCCTTTAGACCCCTGCTGGTTAAGTTTAAATCTCTCAACAGTTTATTCTGATTCTTTCTTGCAGACGCTTTCTCTGGTTCAGACGTCTTCTCTGGTTCAAATAACTCTCTCAATGATTTATTCTGATTCTTCTCCAAATCCCTGCCGGTTCAGTTTAGATCTCTCAACGGTTTATTCTGATTCTTTCCCGCAGACGTCTTCTCTGGTTCAGATAAATCTCTCAACAATTTATTCTGATTCTTCTCCAGATCCCTTCCGGTTCAGTTTAGATCTCTCAACGGTTTATTCATATTCTTTCCCGCAGATGTTTTCTCTGGTTCAGATAAATCTCTCAACAATTTATTCTGATTCTTCTCCAGATCCCTTCCGGTTCAGTTTAGATCTCTCAACGGTTTATTCTGATTCTTTCCCACAGACGCTTTCTCTGGTTTAGATAAATCTTTCAACAATTTGTTCTGATTCTTCTCCAGATCCCTGCCGGTTCAGTTTAGATCTCTCAACAGTTTATTCAGATTCTTTCCCGCAAACGCTTTCTCTGGTTCAGATAAATCTTTCAATAATTTGTTCTTATTCTTCTCCAGATCCCTGTCGGTTCAGTTTATATATCTCAACGGTTTATTCTAATGCTTTCCCGCACACGTCTTCTCTGGTTCACATAAATCCCTCATGATTTATTATGATTCTTCTCCAAATCCTTGCTAGTTCAGATGAATCTCTCAACGATTTATTCTGATTCTTTCCTAGTAGGCACTTTCTCTGGTTCAAATAAATCGCTCAAAGATCTACAATGATTCTCTCCAGTTAAAGAATATTCAAGACCTCTTTTGGTTCAGTTTAAACCTCTCAATGGTTTATCCTGATACTTTCCAAATGAACATTTATGTATCAGATACATTTCTCTAAGATTTATTCTGATTCTTCCCAGTCAAACAACATATAAGACTTCTGCTAGTTTCAGATAAATCGCTCCAAAGATTTATTCCGATTCTTTTCCAGTTGAAATAAAGTTTGGACTTAGTCCATTTTCTGTCAACAGTCACCTTTGGATGGCATCTACAAGCCCATCTCCAGAAAATCTCCATCATTCCTCCAAATGGCATCTATAAGCCCATTCATAATTCATTTTCTAGTGCAATTTTTGGGCACTCTAGTGTTCAATCATCTTCCACCTTCAAGTCACGAATGGCAGATCCGCCAATCTAACTCTTCAGATTTAAGAAGATTGAACATGGGAAGCTGTTGTACCCCAAAATTTTCCCTCTCATTTATCAAGTATTTTTCTCACAAGATCTCATTTGGTTCAAGATTGCACTAGGGTTGATTAGCTCAAGACACCTCCTTAAGCATTGATGACTGAAATTAGGGTTTGAGATTGCACAAGGATAATTGAACTTTTAATGCCTAATATGACTTTCATGAATGATTATGAACCCTCAAGATTTCTCATGTCAAGTTTCAAGTCTTAAATCACATTTTTGCTCAGTCAATTGATAAGTTGACCTAAAAATCAGTTGTATTAGGGAAAAAGTCAACTATGGCCAATTTACAGTCAAACTTCATAATTTTTTATCCATATCAACATTTTTAACTCCTATATGTCATTTGATCAAGTTTGTACCACAATTCCTCAAGAAATTTGATCAGATCATCAAAAGGGCAAAATGGTCAAAATTAGGGTTTTGACTGAGAAAGGGAAATTTCTGATTTTTGACCTAGCAAATGGTTAATTGGTTTGAGACATGATCTCAAGGTTTCAAATTCATAATTTTTACCTAATGATATGACTCAAAACATCCCTCAAGATCAAATGATTGAAAGTTGATTTTTAGTTAACTGATCAAAAGTCAACTGCACATTGAAAAGTTAAACTTTGACTTTTTGGTCAAAATCAAGTGTCAAAGATTAAAATTCATCAAAAAATATCAAAATATGAAACTTGTTCATCAAGAAATCAAAAAGTCAAGATTTCATTTTCAAAAGTCAAAATTTCCAAACTTAGAAATTTTTCTAAGTGTTGAAAACTTCATATTTTTCACAACTTTGAGCCAATTTTTCACCATGATGCAAGATGATTCAAAGGAAACTTTCAACATGAAAGTTGTAGATCTCAATGATATCTAAAACATTTCTAAACATAACTCCTCCTAGAAATTCTTGGATTTCAAGTTATTAATCCATGAAATCATGTTCATAAAACTAAAACACTTCGTGAAATTTTGAGCATTTTGGTCAGGATTTTGACCTAACTTCTGGGCCAAGTTTCACATAGTTTCATTTGTATTTTGCAAAATTGATTCAAAGAGGGGTTGTAGATAACATTAAAAGATTTATAAAATTTCCAAGAACTCATTGAGATCATGTTTGAGCAAAGAGAATCGAAGGCATGAAGTTGGCATTTCATTCTTGAATTATAGGTCATTTCCATGATGAACAAGAATTCAAATCCATGCTAAGCTGCACAATATTTGCTTTGAAGGCCTCAAACTTGCTTGGCACTCCATAATTAATGTTTTTCACAGCTGTTAGAGGCTTCAATCCAAGCATTCAATGCATTGCCCATGCTTAATACCATTTTAGGAAGAAAGTGCACATTGCTATTTTGGAAAAGTAGCTTTTATGCTCAAAACCAATTCTTGAGCTTTGCACTTGTTCCTTCTGATCACACACAACCTATAACCCAAAATAAACTTGTCTAAAGCCTCTTTGAACTCAGGCCATGCTTATACTATACCTTGAAAGCATATTTCCACTTTTCTTCAAAATCAAGTAACATAGCCATAAGTCTATATCTTGTGCTTCTAACCCTCAAAAGCCTGAGAACCTTTTCCATACTTATGCACAAGTTATTTTCAAGCTAACACATGATTTCAAGTCTCCAAGAACTCTCCCAAACACCCTTGCTGCACAGAACTTCTCCACTTGACAGTTTTAAGCCAAAACTCTCCATCTCCATTTCCACTCGTGCGTTTTGATTCTTAACCATCCAGACACCTTACTTACATCATACATAAGTGATCCAAGCCCATGTTTCAAGACTGTAACTCCTCCATCATTATCCACCATTTCCAAAACTGAAGCTTGCAACTTAACTTGAGTTGGGAGTTTCAGCCATCCTCAAAGCAAAGTAGGAGTTGGAACACATTCAAGGAGGTCCAGGAAAGCTACAGAAATCATCAGGCCATCTCAAAAGTTGCTCAAACTCCATACACGACTCCAGCTACAAGAGGTAAATTTTCAAACTTCTATCTCTTCATACAAGCATCATTTGATTCTGATTTGTGAAGATAAGATGTAGATATCATTGCCCTGAAACTATACAAGTCCTTAGATTTCATTTATTTTGATTAAGCTTATAGAATTTTAGGTTTGAATCTCTGAAAAAAGTTAGGTCAGAATTTGGTACTTTTAGAAATTCTCATTCATCTTTGATTTATAGCTTATGATATTTATATGGTTGGATTCGTATGGAAAATGGAGCAAATTTCATGTTTGCATCTTTCATTTTTGTTGAGAAATGGTGAAGTTACAGGATCCATGGCTGAAGGTTGAAGATGAAGTTGTATTCAGGGTATGACTTGTGTTATATATTTATTTTTGTGCCAATGTTAATGGATGTACAACCACCTCAGTGGCAAAGGTAGCGCGCGTGTATGCATAAGGTCCAGGGTTCAACACCCAGCGCTACCTTTTGGTGTTTTTTTTTTACATTTTTCTTTTTTTGTTTTCAAACAGCGCCTGGGCCCCCTGTTAGGCCTAACCTTCTTTTTGCTAACTTCTAACTCCGTGCCTTGTTTCAGCACCCCCTGGCCCATTATTTCTTTATTGCATTTTTGTTTTTGTTTTATTTTGCTTTCATATTTTCTTTTATCATATTTATTTTTATTATTATTAATATTATTATTATTAATAAAAAATCTAAAAATATTTATTTTATTATTTTTACACTCATTTATATTTTATTTCTCTTTATAAAAACCAAAATGAACAAAAACAATTTTCTTAATAAATTAATTTCTTTTTCTTGATTAATATTTAGATAATTAGGTTTAATTATTATATTATATTATTTTCTTGTAAATTAAAATTAATTTAGAACTTAGATTTATTTTAATTAATTTTTTATATACTATTTTTTTTTTAATTTAAAACCTTTCATAAAAAACCCTAAAAATACTTTTTGATTTAATTTCTTTCTTAATTAGTTTTATTTAATTTCCACTAATTATTTTCATAATTAGGTTGAGCCCGTTTCATAAAAATCCAAACAAATATCCATTTCCTTTCCATTTATATACTTGTATATTTATTCATTTTTGTACATTATTTATTCAATCATTTTGTACAATATTCAATATGGTTGTAATAGCTAATTAGATTTAATTTTCTTGCTAAATACCCCATTTACAAATTTGTACACCCTCTCCCCTAATGATGTAATAGTTTAGTATTTTTATTTTCCGCAATTTAATGCTTTATATATAAATGCTAGTAAATTAGGGTTTGTTTGGCAAGACTAAAACTAATGGTTAACAAACCCTAATCAAGACAAAACAATGCATGTAAATCAACACACTTGCACACTTACACCCATAGGGTAAATCCACTTAGTTGCCTTATAAAATGGCCATGTTATGCATGTGGGAATCTTAGCAAAAACAAATCAAAATACAAGATCATAGTCCCTCGATGACGCTATCAGTGTTGCCTTTTCAAAATGATCTTAGTCCCTTAAACAGAATTGCTAAGATATCTCACAACATTGCTATCATGGCTATACGATGATCCACGCCCGTCCCTTTACATCCAAAGATAAGGTTACTTACCAATCCATGGTAAAACAACAATGTCAAAGGAAAGAGGAAATAAACAAGAAAGACTTTTTGAGTAGGTAGAATGTTCCTAGTTGCTTGCTCATTTTCAAATCAACACATCCTTGCTATTTTCAAATCAAACATCAACACTTTCAAAATATATTTCAAACTTGAAACATTTTCAAAGGATCAACACTTTGTATACGTTCTTACGAGCGAGAACTATTACAAAGTTTGCCTAAATGATGGCGCCTTTTTCAAAATACTTTCAAAAACCACACAAAACACATTTTTCAAACAAAAGCAAGTGATCTAGCAAGCAACTAAGAGCCCGTAGATAACTATGGATAAAAAGGGTGCTAATACCATCCCTTTTTATAATCTACCCCCCGAACTAAATAAATAATCTCAAAGGTATTTCCTGTTCTTTTCAAGCTTTCCTTTTGGATAAAAGAAAATTTGGTGGCGACTCTTGCTAACCGTAACATTTGAGATAAAATGCAAAACACCCAAGTTAGTTCTTCCACCATGTTACAAGTGTCATTATCAGAAACTTCAGGGCTAGGGTCATCTTCCCTTCTCTCTCTCTCTCTCTCTCTCTCTTGATTCTCCCCTTCTTTGGACGAGGAGGTCTGATCAACCGGTGGCTTCAACGGTCCCTTGAACCTTCTTCCCAGATTCATGACACCAGTGGTCTTCCTCTTCTTCTTCTTTTTCTCTTTCAGAATAAGGGCCTTCAGATCTTCCCGCCCTTTAGGCAAGGCTACGAACATTTTTTGAAATTGGGCATTTTGTGCATGGAGATCCTTGATGCTTTGTTCAGAAGACATTATTGCTGAAATAAACAGCGAAGAAGATAAGAAACCTGTTATGGTACCTGTTTATGCATTGATATGTATGGCATGTGTATGCAATGATTTCAAGGACTTTGGGAAATTTAAATTTGCGAATCCAAAATGAAACAAAGATTTTATTAGTAGAACTCAAAATACAATTTCCTTTTAGGCATTACAATTGAAAATTCTAAAAACTAAAAGGAATTAAATTTACCATGGATGCTTCCTCTTCGTGCCGAGATAGACATTAAGGCTTCTTTCCTCATGAAGTTGCTTTGTGAGCTCTAATACTTTCTTCTTCTGAGCATAGAACTGGTCCCTATAAGTATCACGCTCCTTCTTCAACTGAATCCAGGACCTCTGGAGTTCTTCAAGATCGGTGGGCATATCAGGATGAAGAACCGTGTAGGGAATATCCCCTTCAGTAATGGGCTCCATAATTACTGGTAAGACAGCTATGTACGGAATCATCAGTTTCTGAGCACGAGTTCGTACTCATTGGAGATAAGGTTCCATAGGAATGGAATTCTTTGGCCCTAAAGTCTTGGCGTCAGATTTGTTTACCATGCCCCAGGCTCGTATGAACCTCTGGCGATAACCTTGAACATCATCCTCATAGTTAAACACAATGCCCTGGATAAACATCTCATGAGGACCATCCCTTCGAGCGTATCCAAACTCCCTCTGAGCCAAACAATGATTGTAAGTTATGCCTCCCCTAATGCCAAGAGTGGGACATTAGGGAACTCCCCGCAGCGGCCAATAATAGAAATATCTTCCATAGATCGGGAATACCAGAGAATATTTGTGTGAGAAAGTAACATTATCCTTTGCGACCAACCCAAACCTTCTTCATTATTCAGCACTGACTTAGGGAGGTGAGAAATAAACCACCTCGACAGTAATGGCATGCAGCACATAAGAACCCCTCTTCTCTTCATAGTACGAGTGTGGAGAGCATGCAAGATATCTCCGAGAAAAGTAGGCATAGGGTTGTGAGAGAGAAAGATCTTGATAGAATTCACGTCTATGAGCATGTATGGATTAGGGAATAGTACTAACCCATTAATTAGAAGGGCCAAAACCTCCTCAAAAGCCTGAAAGTCCAAATCATTCCAAAACAGTCGAGCCTTGTAACTTGGCTAGAAGACCCTTGACTCTGCTTCTTGTTTTCCAATTGGATACCACGTCGGCCCGTTTCAGATGCAAAGCTGAGGCAATGATCTCTAGCTTGGGAACTTCTTCTAAACCTGTGAAAGGCATCTGGTTAAGAATAGGTAGATCCAATAACTGAGAGAACTCTTCCATGGTAGGCACCAACTGATAGTTTGGAAAGGTGAAGCATTGATGCTTAGGATCAAAGAACTGCAAAAGTACACCCATCATCTTTTCATCAATCTCGAAGTAAACAGGTTGAGAAGTCGACCATATCTCTTAGTGAATAAAGAAGTTTAAGGAACCCTTAATACTAGCTCCTTGAGTTGGAGAGGTTTTCTCACAAAGTTGATTCGGATAGTGTTTCTACAAGCAGAAGCCATGGTCTGCAAAACAGAATGGATGCTATGTTATGATGCATGATGTTATGTTCAAATGGAGTAAATCACACACAAGAAAAGCACACAATAGACCTTAGGTTCAAAGGCTTGCATGAGGTCAAAGGTCAGTACCCTCTTGAAGTTTAGTTGGTTTCAAACCTGTCTTAGAAAAGTAAATGGGTTCTAAGGATTCTCAATATCACTGATCATCCTTTATCGGGCATTGTTTCAGCTCAGACAATCTTTTCTTGAGGCTGAAATATCCCGAAAGTTTGATATCAATGAGTGTAGCATCGAGTATCAACCACTCCTCAGCTTTATACCGAAGTCGACTATCTCACTACTTTCTAATGGCCAAGTTTGTTCAACTAAGGTTCTAAGGTCCGTTAGTGCTTCACGACACCACGCGGCGGCCCCGTATTCTCCTCGTTTCCATACAAAGGATACCGATACCAACCAAAGTGTTACACTAACACATCCATCGCTTAAACCATATCGGTCTACGTCGTACAGTCTCCATGATCTATTGCTATTTTCCTAAAAAAGTGCCCCCAGATCCGGATGTAGGATCTTCAACAATACCGAAACAAAAACCTTAAGGATAAAGCAGACAAAACAAACAAGAAAGAAATTTTTAAAAATGACCTAGATCCTAAGGTATACCCCACTTTATTATAATCCCCAGCAGAGTCGCCTGTTCTATTATACGGTGGCAGAACCGACTGTTTAGTTACTGGTTTTCATTTTTTGTTCGCAAGTGTTGCGGTAAGCAAGAGTCGCCACCGACTTTTATTTCATCCAACAAAGGAAAAGGAAAAAGAAAATAAAAAACCTTTTTTGAGAGTTTTTTGAGTACGGGGGTAGATTATAGAAAGGGAAGGTGTTAGAACCCTTTCAATCCATGGTTTTCCATGGGCTCTTAGGTACTTGCTCATTTTGAAATTGCTTGTGTGTGTTTTGAAAAGTTTTTGTTTAAATTCGTGGTAACCCTTGTATATGTCCTCAAGAGTGTGACGAAGTTGTTTTTGAAAACTGTTTTGAATGTGTTTGTGTGAAAGAGTTTTTTTTTGTTTTGAGCAAGTACTTAATAGTTTCTACCTACTCGAAAAAGACTGTTCATTTTCCCGTTTCCTTTAGACAGCGCTATCCTACTATTAAGGAGTAGGTAGCCCTATCGTTGGAGTTAAAGGGACATTCGAAGGGACAATTACGGTCATTGAAGCAATGGTTAGGAAACCTTAGTAATTACCCTAGAGTCCTAAATATCTTTCCGAGACAACATTCAAATGGGTCATTTTTGATCTTTTGGGACTAAAGGGCAACCACTAAGACTCTCTGTACTTCATGATCGTTTACCGAAGGCAACCGAAGTGGGGCAAACCCTAGGAGTGAGCATGTGCATTTGTTTGATTTCAGTTGATTATCTTTGCACAATTAGGGTCACCTACCGTTTTACTCGTTATTCTTTCCATACAAGCCTAGTATCCATACATCTAGACAGTTTATAGTTGCAGAAAATTAAAACCGGAAAAGTAAATCTGCCCTATTACAAGGCTTCGGGGAGGGGTTACATAATCAAAAATCGGGGATTGAACAATAAAATAATAAGCATTAAAATAAACCTTAATTAAAAGCTATTACAAACTTGAAGCAAATACAATAATTGGAATAAAATATTGCGCGCGCGACTAATTAAATACGGGAATCAAAGTCTAAAATCAAAGGGAATCAAAGAAAATATTCTTGTTATTTTTTATTGAGAAAATTAACTATTTGCAAATTAACCCTAATTTTCTAATTGATTTTAATTATAAAAAAAGAATTTAAATTTCCCTAGTTAAATTAATCTAATTAATTAATGGAATAAAATATTTTTATGAAAAATCTGATTTTAATGTTTTTGTGATTTTAATGATTTAATAAAAAACTGATTTTGTTTTTTTTTGTAAAAATAATTAAACAAATAATTAAAATAGATAAAAGAAATTAAAAAGAGAAAAATTGGATTGGGCCTGGTGTGAGAGCAATTTTGGAGGTGTGAAGAAGAATTTGTCCAGGCCCATATTGATGCAAGCCCATATCCTGCGCTTGATCTAGTGTGGTGGCTTCTGGGAGGTCCACCATATGACTGCTTCCTGGAGGCTTGAGATCTGGCCAGGACATGATCTGATGGTGTGGATCTTGGGTGCATGATAGGCGCTTGGTTGTGAGGCGCATGGAATCTGAAGTTAAACATTGAGAAAAACATTATGTAGGATTCAGGGATCGAACCCCTGACCTCCTACACACGCGTGTCCTAAAACTCTTCATGTTTGCCACGAGACAATTGGCCTTTTGTTAATAACAATGAACAAAATGTAATATATTTAATAATTGGCGGTTATTATAATAAAATGCGCACGCTATTTAAACCAGCCAGCCAGTCCTTGCCACACAGTCATCTTCCCTAATGGTTGTCGTTTTAGGCAGAACTTCTACCTACGGACAAAATCTATCGCTAAAAGACCTGCAAATCTCCAAAATTCACACCAACCAATATAAATGCAATTTAAAGCCATGGATCAACTGGGATTGAAGCCCTGAGCATGACGGCATACATCATTATGTCTAATTTTCCCTGTATCTCAAAGCCCTAAAATGGAGGTTAAAACCCTAACAATGGCAGTTTGCCATCTATGCATCAAAACTGAAAATTAAGTATTCAAATACATTCCAAATGCTCACACAAACAATAATGCATAACCAAAACCTATTTCTAATGTGTGTACAATCAAAATCGAATTCAAAATGTGAAGGGCAAACCGTGATGATATAGATGGCGATTCTGGATGCTGTGACGTATGCAAATGATGTTGTTAGCTTCAGGTGATTTCCAGGAATGGATTGTTGGCCTTGAAACACTTTGAATCGTCCTGTATAATGAAATCTGGTTCTCAATTTTTGTCCAAAAATTGTGTTTTTGTTCTTGCAGTTTACACGACCAACCCTTGTCCTCTTGCTCTGGGAATGTTGTGGACATATAAGAGAATGATTTAGGTTAACAAAATTGGATTGTATCTTCACACATTATAGAGATTTGATTTGATTTTGTTCCTTGCATTATTTGTTTCTAAAACAAGCCAAATTATGATCTTTTCCAATCAATTAGCTCTTTCACGATTTTTATGATTTGCTAGTTGTTCATTGACTCATAATATGCTCATAAAATCAAATCTTGGATTTTATTTCATTATTCTACTATTTAAATTGATTTATTTTGGTTTAAATGGATGAAAAATAAAAATAAATAATAAAAATAATAAAATAATTGGTGGATAAGCTCAGGGGTCGTGGGCCATCCTAGGAACAAGTTTCAAATAAGAAAACATGGGCCCATTTGGAAAAAGTCATTTTGATCAATGTTGACTTCATGCACATTTCCAAAAATTGGTCAACTTTGAAAATACATATCTCCCTCAATTTTAACCCCAAGAAGGTGTTCTTGGACATTTTAGAAAGATTAGTATGTCCTCTAAACAACCTCTTTGGTTTCATCTCAATTGGATCTTCCATGTTCATGTAACAAGCTTTGACCCAAAAGGTATTTTTGTTGACTTTTTGAAATGACCTATAATGTCTGAATTTATATCTTTTCATGAGTGAATTTTTTGATCTTGAGGGATGAATATGAGTTGTAGGGAATTTAATCCTATTAAAAATGAGTCTTGTATGGGAAATTAATGATAAAGTATGAGAAAGTTATGCCTGGTCAAAGCTTGGTTGATTTTTCCTATAGAAACCCTAATTTAGCAACTTTTGAGTTTTTATGAATTTGGGGCATTCCTTGAGGAATCATGATCAACCCTTGATCAAATGATGAATATTACTTAAAAATGTTGATGTTGACCAAAAATCTTGAAGTTTGACTACATGAGGGTTACAGTTGACTTTTGACCTAATACAGTTGATTTTCAGGCATATAAGCAGTTGACTGAGCAAACTTCTTGTGCAAGGCATGAAACTTGGCATGGATGATATTGATAACATATTAGGGAAATAGAAATCATTTGGTACCCTTGGAACTCAAACATCTTGATCAAAATGGAAACCCTAGTTTGAGGCTCATAGTCTTAGGAGGAGGATTTGTCTGGTCAATCCTTAGGCATCCTTGGGCAAGTTGAGGACCTCTAGGAGTATGTTTTGAGTAAAAATGGGAGGGAAAATTTTGGGGTACAATAATATTGTACAAAAGAAACTACAATATGGTGTTACTCAGGTGTGTAGAGAAACATGAGGCATATACACTTATGAGAGAAATCCATGAAGGTACTTTTGGAACATATACAAATGGACATGCCATGGCTAAAAAAATCATGCGAACAGGTTATTATTGGTTGACACCAACAGATGAAACCCCTTTCTCCCTAGTATATGTTATGAAGGTTGTGCTCCCAGTTAAAGTAGATATTATATCACTTCGAGTTCTAATGGAAACAAAGCTTGAAGAAGTAGAGTGGGTTCAGACGCAACTTGATCAGCTTAAACTCAAGACATTTGCCCACAAGGATTTTCAAAAGGGTAAGTTTGCACAAGTACAATTGGAATTTTATCTTTCAGGCATCAAATCAAAGAAGAGCAAGTTTGCCTTGATTCATGAGATTTGATTTGGCATCTAAAATCCTTCGATCAAGCTTTGTTTCACAAGCTTCGATTAGGCATTTGTCCTCCTTCGATGCAAGCTTGGTTCACAAGCTTCGATTGAGCATTTGGCCTCCTTAGATGCAAGATTGGTTCACAAGCTTCGATTGAGCACTCGTCCTCCTTCAATCAAGCTTAATTCACAAAGCTTTAACTAAGCGTTGGCTTCTTCAGGCGTGCTTTTCATTCACTAGGAAAATACTTCCTTCGTGCCTGGTTTGATTCACTAGGCAATGGCCTTCGTTGTGCCTGATTTGATCCACAAAGCAATGGCCTCCCTCATGCTAAGAATCCACAAGGAATTAGCTTCCTTTGTGCTAGCTTCGACTGGGCAAATGGCTCCCTTTGAAACGGTTTTCTTCGATTCACAAGTAGTAGCCTCTTGCAGGTTTGTTTTGATTCACAAAACAGTGGCCTCCTGCATGCAAGCTTTGATTAAGCATTGGCTTCTTACGTGTCTTCTTTGATCCACAAGACAAGTGCTTCCTCTTCATGCCTGCCTTCGATTCACAAGGCAAGAACTTCCTACATGCCTACTTCGATTCACAAAGCAGTGGTCTCCTGCATGCTAAGCTTCGATTGGATAATGGCTATCTGCATGCAAGCTTCGACTTTGCAATGTCCATCTTCAAGCCTGCTCTTACTCCAACTTTAAAACCCTTTAACATATATAGTTTCTACACTATGACAAACAAATGTTCCATTCAAATAAGCATTCAAAAGGTCCATTTGAAGAACATGCATGTGGTCCATTCGAAGAACACACATGTGGTCCATTCAAAGAACACACATGTGGTCCATTCGAAGGATACAAAATTGGTAGAAACAAGTTTGTTTTGCCTTTTGATGAGTCTGGTTCAAGATGATTTTTGGCCAAAGTCCTACATGCTGCCAAGCCTAAGCCTCCTGCACAATTAAATTCATGACAAAAGAAGCTTCGACTGGCCATAATGAAGTTTTCGATTGGGCCAGTTGGGTATTTTCAGAGCCAATCAAAGAACAAGGCAAATAAGGGATCAACGAAGAAGCCACAATAATGAAGCCCAAAGCCATCAAAAGGAGAAATTCAGAGCCAATCGAAGAACAGGGTGTGGAGGCATTCGAAGGAGTCAGGGAGTGAAACTTGTCCAAGTTCACTCAAAATTTCAAAACGGCATGAATAATTCAAAATGAAAATCCTTTAATTTGTCTGATTTTGTTTTCAAAGCCATGTTTAATGGTTGGTCCTTAATTCCATGTTTCTTTACCCATTTCCTTGTTCCCTCACACCCCTATAAATACAGGGCTAAGGACGCATTGCCAGGGACGAAAAATAAAGAGAGAGAAAAAACCATTGGGACACAGAAACATTTCCATAGAAATATTTTTGCAGAGACAAAGTCATTTCCCATCGAAAGACTTTGCTAACATACACGTTTCCTATACACACACATTACAAAGTGGTCAAAATCAGAACTGACGGTGCAAGCTTCCTCGTGCCAAACAAACCTTACCACTCTATCCCTGAGGTTCCTAGGAAGGTTCCCAGATCAATCATAAGGCATGCAACACCTTGAATCACTGCCTCCAAACATCACTGGTTGGTAAGGGCTCTAAACTTTGAAGCGGAATATACATGCCATTTTGTTAACTCTAACTATTTGGTTCATGTTTAGGGACACCCGTAGTGTAGATCTAACGTGATACATGCAGGTATAAGATCGTTCCATCAAAGGGCATGATCTGAATTTGCCTTTCGAAGCTCATGATATAGGAAGTTTCAAGCCAAAACCACCCAGATTCGAACTCAAGGGGTTCGAATTAGAGGAATATTCAAATTAGGGGGAAAGACTTGGGTTCGATACCCAGGTCTTGCGTCTTTATTTTTGATAACATTTGTCTTGCAGATCCAGATCGAAAGGAAGCTTCCTTCCCTGGATCGGAAAACAGACATCCCTCCCTGGATCGAAAAATCACATCCCTCACTGGATCAAAAAACCGCGTCCCTCCCTGGATCGAAGGATAACCTACTTCCCTAGATCGAAGGACAATCTCCTTCCCTGGATCGAAGGACCATTTGTATTTTGATTTTTTTGTTCATTTCTTTTATTGACTTTAATTTTTAAATCAACATTAAATAAAAAAATCACAAAAAATTAGGTTCTAGTCTTTTTTTTAATTAAAATTAATTTTGTTAATTAATTATTAATTACTTAAACATTTTTTATAAATTAAAATTAAGTAGACTTAGATTTTTATTTTTTTATTATTAAATAATAAAAAAAAAAGACTTTTTCCTTCTAGGATTTAGACGTATTCCAATTCACGCACGTTTTATCTTTCGCAGTTTTATTTTCATATTTTTTGTATCTGCCTAATGGATGTAATAGATTTAAACTAGGATATTTACTGCTTTATCTCCCTATTTTTGGACATGTAACAATCCCCCTCCCCGAAGCCATGTAACAACGTAGCTTTAATTTCCGCACTTTAAATTCCTGTACAGATATTATATGTTAGATGTATATTAATAGGATTTCACGGTAAGACTAAAATGAATGTTAGCAAACCTAACATCAATATAAATAACTGAAACACAATACAATTGCACATGCGCACCTCTAGGGTACCCCACTTTTGTTGCTTTCGGAAAAATAGTCACAACTCGCAAAATGTAAGAGATGTTAGTGGCTACCCTCTGGTTTAAAAAGATCATAAGCCCCCTTGATGACCCTCTCGACGTTGGCTCGGTAAAAATGATCTTAAAACCCTAGGGTAGTTACTAAGATTTCTTGCTAAGTTTCCTTTGTGACTATAAAACGTCCCTTCGAATATCCCTCATGCATCCAAACGACTAAGGCTACCTACTCACTAATAGTAGGATAGCACTGTCTAAAGGAAAGGAGAAAAAGAACGAACCTTTCGAGTAAAGTAGATAGTTCCTAGATGCTATACTCAAAAAAAAATTTACACTTACACAAAACAATTTTCAAAAACCTTTTAAAAAATGCTTTATCAACACTCTTGAGGACTGATACAAGAGTTATCATAAAGGAAATCGCCGCACTAAGGCATTTCAAAATACTTTTAAAAAACACACAAAAACACAAGGTATTTAAAAAATGAGCTAAGCATCTAAGAGCCCGTAGAAAACTACGGATGGAAAGGGTGCTAACACCTTCCCTTTCCATAATCTACCCCCTTACTCAGAAAACTCTCGAAAGGTCTTTTTTTGTTCTTTTCACCATTTCCTTTGTTGGATAAAAGAAAAGTCGGTGGCGACTCTTGCTTACCAACACATTTGCAAACACAAACACAAAACCATTATAACAGTCGGTTCTGCCACCGTATCATAGAACTGGCGACTCTGCTGGGGACACTAATAAAGTGGGATTACCTTAGAGTTTAGTTCATTCTATATTTGCTTTCATTATGTTTTTGTTTGCTTTAACTTTGAGGGTTTTATTGGGTTAATTGTAAAGGTCCTACACTCGGATCTGGGGCACCTTTTAGGTAAGTAGCAATAGATCATGGGGACTGTGTGGGGTATACCGACACGGTTGAAATGATAGCTACATTGGTGTGACACATTTGTTGGTACCGGTAGCCCTTGAGTAGTCAAGGAGAATTCGGGCGGCTGTGTGGTGTCATGAAGCACCAACTGACCTTAGAACCTTTATTTTAACAACTTGGCCATTAGGAAGTAGTAAGATAGTCAGCTTTGGTGCAGTTCGAACTTGGTTGATACTAGATACTACACTCATTGAGATCTGACTTCCGGGATATTTCGGTCGCTAATAAAGAGGCTTGCGCTGAAACAATGCCCGATGAAGAAAGATCAATGATATTGAGATTCCCTAGAACCCGGTTACTATTAATAGGACAGGTTGAACCAACTAAACTTCAAGAGGGTACTTACCTATGGAATCCATACAAGCCTAAACCTAAGGATCTGATTGTATGCTTATATATATATATATATATATATATATATATATATATATATATATATATATATATATATATATATATATATATATATATATATATATATATATATATATATATATATATATATATATATATATATATATATATATATATATATATATATATATATATATATATATATATATATATATATATATATATATCTGTTTATACAAAACATCATAACATCATGACATGGCATGTCACACTACCCATTTCAAGGACTTTTAGGACTTATCTTTGTGTCTGTTTTGTAGGACATGGCTCCTATTTGCAGAAATACTATCCAAGTCAACCTCGTGAGGGTGCCTCCTCAACTCAAAGTGTTTGCATCAAGGGTTCCTGAGAATTCCCCATTCACTAAAAGACATGGTCGACTCCTCAGTTTGGCCACCTCAAGCCTTGATGAAGACATGGTCAAAGTTCTCTTTTAGTTCTTTGACCCTTTACATCATTGCTTTACATTTCCTGACTACCAGTTGGTGCCTACTATGGAAGAGTTTTCTCAGTTATTGGGCGTGCCTATTCTCAATCAATTACCTTTCAACGGTATGGAAAGAGACCCAAAGCCCGAGGAAATTGCTCAAGCCCTGTATTTACAATGGTCTGACGTTGTGACAAATTGGGAAACAAGAAGCGGTATCAAAGGGTTTATAGGCAAGTTTTTGTTTGAGAAAGCTCACCATTTTTAGGATACTTTAGACTTACAGGCCTTTGAAGAAGTGTTGGCCCTTCTCATATATGGAATAGTACTATTCCCTAATCCAGACCAACTCATAGACGTGAATGCGGTCAAATTTTTCATGTCTCGTAATCCAGTGCCTACTTTACTGGAGACATTCTGCACTCTTTTCACACTCACACCGTAAAGAGAAGAGGAACCCTCATGTGTTTCACTCCTATATTGGCTAGGTGGTTTATTTCGCACCTACCTCGATATGTGTTGAAGAATGAGCAAGGCATGAGGTGGTCTAATAGGTTGATGTCTCTCACGCATTCGGATATTCACTGGTGCCCTCAATCTGTGGAAGACATTACCATAATTGATCGTTGTGGGGAATTCCTTAATTTCCCTCTCCTAGGCATTAGGGGAGGAATCACTTATAACCCTTGTTTGGCATTGCGACAGTTTGGGTATACTAGGAGGGTTGGTCCTTATGATGCCCTGGTTCAGAGAATTGCATTTGACTATGAGAATGATGTCCAAGGGTACCATCAGAGGTTCATTCGAGCTAGGGGCATGGTGAACAAAGTGGATAGAAAGACATTGGGGCATAAGAACTCCATCCCTTTAGAGCCTTATATTAAGTGGGTGCGAGCACGCGCTCAAAATATCATGATGCCTTACCCCGCCATCCTACCTATCATCATGGAACCTATTTCTGAGACAGATGTACCTCATTCTATTCTCCATCCCGATATTCCGACTACTCTCGAGGAATTGCAAATATCTTGGATTCAACTCAAAGAAGAACGAGACACCTTTGAAACCCAGTTCTATGCAAGCGAGAAGAAGGTTTTGGAGCTTACAAGGAAACTTCATGAAGAACAGAGTTTAAATGCTTACATTGCACCAAATAGGATGCGCTCATGGGAAGCCTGAGTCCTATTTTATTTAAGAGTTTTGTTTTATCTTTGTTTCTTCTATTGTAAGCCCAAGAGGCATCATTGTAATCATTTAAACTTATGAATACAATTAATGTTTTTTCTCTCTTTGTCTAAGCAAATTTAAAATCTTAAAAATCCTTGAAAACATTGTGTGATACGGTGGCAGAACCGACAGTTTAATACTGGTTTGTATTTTGCATTTTTTTTGTTTGAAAAATGTCGCAGTAAGCAAGAGTCGCCACCAAATTTTTATTTTATCCAATCATGGAAAAGGGAAAAGAACAGAAAAAACCTTTTTTCGAGATATTCTGAGTACGGGGGGTAGATTATAGAAAAGGAAGGTGTTAGCACCCTTTCCATCCATGGTTTTCCATGGGCTCTTAGGTACTTGCTCATTTTTAAAATTGCTTGTGTGTGTGCTTATTTTGTTTTTGAAAATGTTTTACTTCGTGATAACCCTTGTATCAGTCCTCAAGGGTGTGACGAAGTTTGTTTTGAAAATTTATTTTGAAATGTGTTTGTGTGAAAAGTTTTGTTGAGCAAGTACTTAAGATTCTACCTACTCGAAAAAATATTGTTCGTTCTCGTTTCCTTTAGACAACGCTATCCTACTATTAAGGAGTAGGTATCCCCGTCGTTGGAGTTTGTAAGGGACATTCGAAAGGGATAAGTACAGACACTAAAGCAACAATTAGAAAACTTTAGTAGTAACCCTAGTGTCTTAAGATCTTTCTGAGGCAACATTTCTGAGGCAACATTCGAATGAGACATTTTGATCTTTTAGACTGGAGGGAAACCACTAAAATATCCTATGCTTAATGATTGTTTATCGAAGGCAACCGAAGTTAGGTAAACCCTAGGAGTGAATATGTGCATATGGATTGTTTCAGTTATTTAATCTTTGCACATTAGGTGATCTACCATTTTAGTTTCAAGATATTCTTGCCATACAATCCTATTAGCATACATCTAGACAGCTAAATATTTGCAGGAATTCAAAATGCGAAAAATAAACCTAGCTATTACAAGGCTTTGACAGTTACATAATTATCTCGACTGAAAATAAAAATGCGGAAGCTTAAAACCCTAGTTACTATTACAAACCCGAAGCAGTTACAATAATAGAAAAAAGAATTAAATACGCGCGGCGAATTAAATGCGAGAATAATTAGAAACCCTAAAAATCTAATTAAGAAAATATTTAGGTTATTTTTTAGAAAGAAAATTAATTAGGTTATGTACAATTAAAACCCTAATTCTAATCATTTTTAAATTATAAAAAGAAATTGAAATTAACCTAATTTAAACTAAATTAAATAATTCAAGAAAATAAAAAATTTTGTAAAAAAGATTTTATGTATTTTTGTGGTTTTTTATTTGAGGAATAAAACAATTTAAATACAAAATTTAAAACCTATATTCTATTTAATTTTAATTAAAACAAATAATCAAATAAACCAATTAACCTAATTTATTTTCAAAAAAATATATTAATTTGAATAAATAATATTTAATTATGTAATTTTGTTATTTTTTAGTTTTATAAAAAGTAATAATTTGTGTGTTAATTAATTAAAACAATTAAAGAAATTAATTAAAGAAATTAAAAAAAAAAAGAAATAGAAAGAAGAGCAAACTGGGCTTGTATGATGGGTAAATGGAGGGTGCAAATCGGAATTTCCCAACCCCAAAAGTCCTCCAAGCCCAGTCAGCATTTAATTTCTTGTAGCGTTGACTTAAGGGTGCATCATGGTCCCTCGCTACCTGTGCGTTGGATCTGAGACCATGCTTGATCAAGTGGCTGGATGTTGGTGATGTATGGTGGACACCAGGATGAGAGCTGCATACAATTTGTAAGTGGAAAAATTGAAAATAAGCGTTGCTGGGACCTGGGATCGAACTCAGGTCCTTATGTTTACCAACAACATGCCCCTGCCAGTTGCGCTATGATGACTTGTTGTTAATAGAGTAAAAACAAAATATGATATAAAGAAAACAACTGGTCAAATCCCACGCGCGTGAATTTTCAAACGGGCGAATGGATGATTGCCACGCCATCATCCCCTTCCCCAGGACTGTCGCTTTTGAAATTAACCCTTTACCTACGGACAAACTCGTCACTATAGGCTATAGTGACGATTTCTTATGCGTGGCTAAAACCTGCAAAAATCTTAAAACGAAATTCAAGCAATATAAATTCCATTCAAGGGCATGAATCAAATGTACTTCATCCCCTGAACATGAAAAGGCCCTTAATTTGGCCCAATTTTGCCTCTAGCTAGGGTTCCCCAATTTGGAGCTCACGAACCCTAACTATGATAAGTAGTTATTCCTGCATCAAAACTTAAATCCAGGCTATCAAAAAGCTTCCTAGCATGATCCTAAATATGTATATGCAAGCAAATTGGATTAAAAATGCGTAAAACTAGAGGAACAAGTTTGAGTTCAGAGGATGAAAACCGTGATGTATAGCTGGAGATTCTGGTGGTTTGATGACTTGGGAACGGTTGGAATAGCTTCAATGCACGCCCAGGAAGAGATTGCTAGCTTCAAATTGCCTTGAATCGTCCTATAGACTGAAAACCGAATCCAACTTTTTGCAAGAAATCCACGTTTTATTTTATGCTTTTTCACCACTGCAATACCTTGTCTCATGCCTTGTATATGTTCCCTGTATATCTTAGAATGGATTAGGGTTACAAACTACGATTGAATCTTTGCAACTATGAGAGATTTGATTTGATTTTCGAGCTACATGTAAACTTGCTATTTTGAGCCAAATCATCCCTTTCTTGTACCAATTATGCTTGATATGTTTTGGCCTTGATAACTCAGCATATTTTGATTGTCAACATGTCCAAAAACCAAATTAAATCATATCTTTGCTATTATTCATCAATTATTTGATTTAATTCAATTTTTAATTAATAAAAAATAAAAATAAATTGAAAAATGAAGCAAATAATGTGTGGATGAGTATTTGGATCGTGGACCATATTATAAGTGATGTGCAAGCATAAAAAGTTAGGCCCATTTAGCGAAAAATGCATTTTTGAACACATTTGACTTTTGGTAATTTTACAAAAAGGGTCAACTTTGACAAGGCATATCTCCTCTAATTTTAACCCTAGAGAGGTGTTCTTGGACTTTTTAGAAAGCTTAGGATGTCCCCTAAGCAAACTTTTTTGTCTCATCTCAATTGGGTCTTCCATGTTCATGTAAGAAGCTTTGACCTAAAAGGTGTTTTTGTTGACTTTTCAAAAGGACCCATAATGTAGAAATTCATATCTTTTTATGAGTGCATATTTTGAACTTGTGGGATGAATATGAGTTGTATGGAATTTCATCCTATTCAAAATGAGCCTTGGATGGAAAATTTTTGATAAAGCGTGTGGAAGTTATGCTTTGTCAAAGTTTGGTTGACTTTTAATGAGAAACCATAATTTAGCAACTTTTGGGTTTTGATGAATTTGGAGCATTCCTTGGGGAATCATGATCAACCCTTGATCAAATGATGAAAGTAACTTAGAAATGTTAATTTTGACCAAAAATCTTGAAGTTTGACTGTATGTGGGTCACAGTTGACTTTTGACCTAATACAGTCGATTCTCAAGCATCTGAGCAGTTGACTTGGCATACTTCTTGTGCAAGGCATGAAACTTGACATGTAGGGTCTTGGGAACATGGAGAACATATGAGGCCTTTTTGGTTCACCTATCTTGATAAAAATGGAAACCCTAACTTGAGACACACTGCCTTAGGAGAGAGTTTGTCTGGTCAACTCTTGGGCAAACATGAGCCAATTGAGGACCTCTATGAGTATGTATTGAGAAAAATGAGAGGGAAAATTTTGGGGTACAACACATTGCATAAACATTAACATGCATATCATTACATAAGCAGGTATTTTAAGACGGGCTTCTTATTCTTTTCGCTATTAGTTTCAACAAAAGAAATGGCTCTTGAACAAACAGTAAAGGGCCTTCAAGCTCAAAATGCTCAGTTCCAACAAATTTTCCTGGCTCTGGCTAAGGGGCAAGAAGATATGAAAGCTCTTATCATCAAGGAGAAGACCAAGAAGGCAAAGCAACCAGCTGGTGTATTGAATTTGGGAAGAAGGTTCAAAGGACCGGATAAGCGAGCTCTAGATTTCGCAACCCCGTCAAACGAGGGGGACAACAAAGAAGAGAAGCCAACAGATAAAGACAATAACCCTGGAATTGATAAAGAAGAGGCTGACTACTCTGGAGAATAATATCCTCCTGCTAATGATAAATATAAACAAATGGAGGATCGTATCAATGCTATGGAGATTCAGAGGGTACCCGGGCTGGGTTTTGAAGAGCTAGGACTGGTCTTAAGAGTGGTCATCCCGCAGAAATTCAAGGTCCCCACATTTTATAAGTACGTTGGCATCTCCTGTCCTAAGCTTCACTTAAGATCATATGTCAGGAAGATTCAACCCCACACTACTGATAGGAATTTGTGGGTACATTTCTTCCAGGAAAGTTTGTCCAATACGTAGTTGGAATGGTTCTATCAATTGGAGGAAACAAACATTCGTAATTGGGAAGACCTGGCTGCTGCTTTTTACAAGAAATACCAATATAATGCTGACCTCGCTCCAACTCGTACACAATTGCAAAGTATGTATATGGGTTCCGGCAAGGGTTTCAAAGATTATGCCCAGAAATAGAGGGATCTTTGAGGAAGAGTCCACCCTCCTTTGTCTGATAGAGAGATGGTAGACATGTTCTTGGGAACATTGTCTGGTCCATTTTTCAACCATCTGATTGGAAGCTCTTCAATTGGGTTTACTGAGTTGATCTTGACTGGTGAGCGAGTAGAATCCGGTATTAAGAGTGGTAAGATTTAGAGGGATGCATCCTCAAGTACAATGAAGAACCCTTCACTGGAAAGAAGGAGCTCAATGCTGCTTATGGCCAGAGAAATTAAAGCAAGACTAATCATCATCTGACGGTAGGGGCTATTATAATCTCCAATCCTGCATCAAATCAACAACGAAACAACCAACACAGGCCGAATGCGCCCAGAAGACAATTCACCCGGATCAACATGACCTTATATCAGGTTTTGCCACATTTGTTGAAGTCTAACCTGGTCACCCTAAAGAAAGCTCTTAAGAATCCCAATACTGAATCTCCCCGCTACGACCCAAATGCCCTATGTTCCTACCGCTCTGAAAGTCCGGGGCATGATACAAATGATTGTTGGGCTCTGAAAAACAAGGTGCAGGATCTTATTGAGGAAAAGGAGATTAAGTTCGATCCTCCTAAGACCCACAATGTCATAACTGCACCAATGGCTAATGTTTTACCCCAAAATTTTCCATCCCATTTTCAATCAAGACATGCTTCTAGAGGTCCTCATTTGCTCAAGGTTGACAAAGAGTTGATCAGACAAACTCTCCTCCTAAGCAATGAACCTCTAATTAGGGTTTCACTTTTCATCAATATGTGTAAGCTCAAAAGGTATCAAATATTTTCCATGGTCCTAATATGCCTTCAAGATTGTCCATGACAAATTTCATGCCTTCCACTACAAGTTTGCTCATCAATTGCTCAAATGCCTGAAAATCAACTGTACTAGGTCAAAAGTTAAATGGGGCCTATATATAGTCAAACTTCAAGTTTTTTGGTCAACATCAACATTTTAAAGTGATATCCATAATTTTATCAAGGGTTGATCATGATTCCTCAAGAAATACTCCTAATCAGAAGTCAAGAATTGCTAATTAGGGTTTCTATAGGAAAATTCAACCAAACTTTGACCAGGCATAACTTTCACATACTTCATCCATATTTCTCCAACCAAAGCTCATCTTGAAGAGAATCTCATTACCTAAAACTTCTATTCATCCCTCAAGTCCAAGAAATACACCATTTGATAGATACAATCTCATACATTACAGGTCATTTTCAGAAAGTCAACAAAAGGCATTTCTGTAAAGACCATTTACATCAAGATAAAGTCTTCAAATGCAAAATTGGTCAAAAGAGAGATTTAATTAGACATATCGGGCTTTCCAAAAAGTCCAAGATCATCATCATGAGATGAAAATTGAGCAAGTTATGGCTTGCCCAAGTTGGGAAGATTTTGGAAGTTTCAAGAATGGTGCATTGAGCAAATTTGAACTTTTGAGCCAATGGCTTAACCTTTTTAAGGTTCAAATATTTCCCTAAGCTTATAGAGGACCTCTAATCTCATTCTCACCATTCCTTGCCATGTCTAGATATTTTATGTACATTTTATTTTATATTATTCAAATAAATATAAAATAAAATGCATAAAATAATGGATATTTGTTTTGGGCATGTGGGCTGATATTTTGGATCATTTTGAGCCCACAATTTCGTGAAAAATATGTCCAAATTTATGTACCAAAAAAGATGGCAAGAATCACACAAAAATGGATAATTTTCAAATTTTGATTTTTGTGTTAAAGCCATAAGTTAATGCTTGATTCTTTCCATACTAGGCTACTCTCCTCATCTCCTATAAATACACAGCCTTCCTGCAAGCTTTCCACACGCACATACAACCTAAAAAGAGCTCTCCAAAATTCTAATTTTTTTTATCAAAGTTGCCAAAATTCAAACAGACACTTCCAGCCCGTTTCAATCTAATATAAGCCCTCCATCCACGTCCTAAGGTTCCCAGGAGCACATACCAGCCATTATTCAAGCAATCTCACGCCTAGAAGCATCAAACTGAAACACTCATCATTGGTAACTTTCTTGAATCCATATTTTTGATTTTATGATGAATTAACCTCTTTCAGTGTTTGATTTATGTTCAGGTTAATATATAGGCCAAGTCCAACGTAAAATATGTGAGGAAAGGGGCTAGAACATGGTCGTGCCATTTCTAGGGCACGATCTGTGTTCTTCATCATACCTCGCAATACAAGCAGCTTTGGGATGAATAGACTCCAAATTTAGATTCAGGGGGTAATTTCGCATGGGTTAGGGACTTTGGTTTTTATTTAAACTAACATTTGTTCAATTTTGCAGATTTCACATGCTGGAGAAGACGACCGGAGTTTAACTTCGGCGTCCCTCCGTTTGAATACTTGGCACTTCCCTATTCACCAGTTTAAACCATCGCGCGTATTTTTTTTTGTTTCATAATTATGATGTCATTTTCATATATAATATATTACGTTGGTTGTGATAAACGAATGACCAAGTAACTCAGATGGCAAGGCAAGGCGTATGTATGAGGTAGGGCCTAGGCTCGAATCCCATGTCCAACATTTTTATATTTTCTAACATATTACATGCAGATCCAGTGCCCCTCATGGCCAATTGATCATCATACACCATCAATCTAGGCCATCAGATATACATCTGATCAGGACCAACGCATCCAACGTGCAAGCGCACCATAGGCTCTCAGAGGCAATCCTCACTGGATTCTTTGGGGCAATGATGGGCTTCTCCCATCTTGGGCCCAGCGGATTCAATAACACACCCCCATTTTTTTTAATCACCCAGGTCCACTTTGCATTTTTTTTGTATTGTTTTATTTCCTTTTTTATTTTGTTTTTCTTTATTATTCATTTAATTAGCCAAATAATCACAAAAATCGCAAAAAAAAAAATAGGATTAGATTTTTTATTAAATAATTAATTTCTTGAATTAATTAATAATTATTTTAACCATTTTCTTTAATTAAAAATAAATTAGAACTTAGGATTTAATTTAGGTCTAATCATTTTCTTTTCATAATAAAAAACTAGAAAAAAAGAACTTAGACTATTTCTTAATTAATTTTTATTTTCTAAATAGACTTTAGGATGTTCATTTTAATTATTTTTCTTGAAATAAATAAAAATAAAACCAAAAAGACTTTCATTCTTAGAATTGTTTAGACGTAATATTTCATTTCGCGCACATTATTTTTATTCTCGCATTTTATATAATAATGTAACTGATTATGGGATGTAATAGTCTAGATTTAAAATCCGCACTTTATTTTCTTGCACCTTTTTTATGTAACTTTCCCGAAGCATTGTAATAGCGTAGGATTTTTATTCTCGCACTTTTAATTTATGCAAATATTAACTGCTAGTAACTAGGCGTGTATGGCAAGACTGAAATTGAACGCTAGCAAACTTAATAACGCAAGATAAATAATTGAACTTAACACATGTGCACATATACACCTCTAGGGTATCCCACTTTGGTTGCCATTCGGAAAAAATAGTCATGTCCCTCGAAACGGGGACGCTTTAGCAAAGACCCGTAAATCAAAGATTATAGTCCCTCGATGACCTTACAGTTGCCTTTCGGTAAATGATTTAGTCCCTAAAAAAAATTGCTAAAACGTCTCCATATGTTGCTTTTATGATTGTACGTCCCTTCGAATGTCCCTCAAACATCCAACGATAGGCTACCTACTCACTAATAGTGGGATAGCACTGTATAAAGGATAGGAGGAAAAGAACAAACCTTTTCGAGTACAAAGTAGATAGCTGTTAGAAATTTGCTCAAAACAACTTTTTACACCTACACAAAAACATTTCAAAAAACAATTTTCAAAAACATTTGCTTTGTCAACACTCTTGAGGACTGATACAAGACTTACCACAAAGCGAATCTAAGTATCAAAATTGTTTGTTTTTTTTATAGAAAAGATAATAAATAAATTTCTTTGTTAAGAGAAAAAAAACGTAATGTTTTTTTTACTGATAAACCTTTTTGGTACAATATTCTTTTGTTAAATATGGTTATAATTTATTAAGTTTTTTTGTTGATTAATTTGAAAAGGGTCGGTTGGGCATATGTGTGTTTTAAAGGGAAAAGTGTTTTTGCTGTAAAGTATTACAGGCTGGACAGTTCAGAAAAAACGTAGGGCCCATAATACAAAAACCACTACTGTATCAATTACAAGGAATTAGGCACGTTTCTAGCATGAAACATTTACTGTTTGGATCTAATGAAAATCATATTTCTGTTTTACAGCAAAATAATACAAGACATGATTAAAAAAACAAATCAAAACTTCATTTCAATCAAATCTGCAGAATCTCAGAAAATTGTACATAATATCAGTACATAATCAAATCCAAAAATGAATCAATTACAACAATAGCAAATCAGTCAATTACAGAAACATTAAATCCTTAATTGTCTCTAATTCCTAAATCTAAGGCAAAACTGTAACAATTTTTGAAAACCCTAAAACTAAACTATAAATAACCAAACAAAATATACAGAAAAGGGAGGGGGGAAATACTGAAATCGCAAAGAAATACAGAAGACGAACAAGAACGAGGACGGGGGATAGCTTGAATACTGGAGGATTCGGAGGACAAAGAAGGAGAATTGCAAAATAACAACATGAAATTGCAAAACAAACAGAAGACAAACCCAAGCAACCGGGGTTCCAATATCTGGAACCCTAGTCATCGCCTCCGCCTCACTCTCGCCGCGCCTTCAAACGACAACCACCATCAACCCTCAAGCTCGACCGCCAACCTGCAAAATAAATAAAAATGAAGGGGATTAATCAATTGGAAAACGCTTGAAGAACTCAAAATACAGACATCGCGAGAGAGGTAAAATAGCTTTGCTTTTGCTTCCAATCTTATTGCTGGTTATTTGGGTGGTTGTAATAGAAAGGGTTTGGTCGAGCTACGGCGTCGCCGCAGAGGGTTGGTAAGACTAGGGTTTGTTAAGGAAGACGAAGGGGCTAGGAGAGAGATAGTAGATTTGGTTTGTAAAAAAAGTGATGGAGAATAAGGTAAAAGACAATACTTATAGTCGGTTTAATCCGGTACTTGTGCGCCCGTAGAATTATCGTGCACCCTTAGATTTCTGACTGTTGGATCATGAGTGTATGGCCATAAGGCCAGGTCCACCATAATTACCGTACTCCGTCACGACACTCAATCCCACCGGCCCTCTCCAAACATAGCGTGCCTAATCCTAGTACTGTCCACCCACCCCCCCCCCCCCCCTCATGCCAATAATTGCTAAAACAGGAATACAAATGCACCCCCCCTTTAAAACTGCATTTGGGCCTAACCCTAACTGTTAACAGCACCCCATCTTTTTACTCTATAACTAATAATACATCTTCTGGTAATTATTTATATTCTACATTTTTTATAGTAATTATGATATTTTAATTATTGTTATATTATATTTTTGTAACAATAATAATTATTATTGTTATTAATTTTCATATTGTTATTATCATATTTTATTATTTATTATATGTAAATATTATCATGTCAATAAATAATTTTTATTCAAAAAAATGCATATTATTTTCTCATATATTGCATTAAATATTTTTTTACCATGCATGAATCAAGATTTCTTCGCAATTAACACAATAAAAAATATTAACCAATCTCAAACTATTTTTAGCAATTAATTAAGCTAATAAATTGTTCTTGCAAAAGGGTTTCAAACGGATTTTGACTTACCTCGCATTTACTCAAAATCTCCACAATCACTACTCCCAGCCAAGTGCGAAGTGATTCAAAATACGTTTGCAACCCTTGAAAAACACCAACCATGTGAACTACGAATTGGGACTCTGATTCCTCATAAGAGGATACGTAGGCATACGATCAAAAATCGTAGCGAGTTCCCCTATAAAAAATTTAAACCCTTTCCCCTAATAAAATTTAAATCATGTTTCCCCTACTCAAACCTAAAACCTAGTATCCTTATGAAAGGTGCCTAACACCTTCCTTTCGTCTAAAGAAGTCCAAAACCTATAATCTTTGTCTGTGAATTAGAGTTTTTTGTTAGATCCCCTTCCCTAGGATAAAAACTAATAGTGGCGGCTCTGATTAAAAATCCAGTCGCAATAGTTGGAAGCTCCATCAAAGACCATAGTCCATCGGGATCCTTTTTCAGGTCCTTCATCCGGTCCAAGTTCTTCACAGTCAGTTAGCAGCATAATGTTCTCGTCCGGGAACTCAAAATTCATTGACTGGTATTCGTCTACAGCCTGATGAGACAAGTGATCAGCTAGTACACTTCCTTTGATTGCTTTTTGGGTAGTGTACTGAATGTTGTATTCGGTCAGGACCATTTTCCATCTTGCTATTCTTCCGGAGAGAGTGGGCTTCTCGAATATGTATTTGATAGGATCCATTTTAGATATCAATAAGGTAGTGTGAGTCAACATATACTGTCTTAGTCGGCGAGCGGTCCATGCCAAAGTGCAGCAAGTTTTCTCGAGCAGTGAGTATCTTGTTTCACAGTCGGTAAATTTTTTGCTAAGGTAGTATATTGCATGCTCTTTTCGACCAGACTCGTCATGCTGCCCCAACACACACCCAATTGAATTTTCTAATACTGTTAAGTACATGATCAGAGGTCTTCCTTCAACCAGCGGCATCAAAATTGGAGGTTCTTGAAGATATTCCTTGATTCTGTCAAAGGCAGCCTGGCAGTCGTCATTCCACTTCACTACTTGATCTTTCTTTAGTAGTTTGAAGATTGGCTCACAAGTAGCGGTTAGGTGGGAAATGAATCGGGCAATGTAGTTTAGACGTCCCAAGAATCCCCTTACCTCCATCTCAGTGTGGGGAGTTGGAATTTATTGTATAGCTTTAACCTTTGCAGGGTCTACTTCAATACCTTTTCCGCTGACAATGAAACCTAAGTGCTTACCAGATCTTACCCCAAAGGTGCACTTGTTCGGGTTCAGTCTTAATTTTTACTTCTTCAGTCTTTCAAACAGCTTTTATAAGTGATCAAGGTGCTCTTCTTCAGTCTGAGACCTGGATATCATATCATCGACGTAGACCTCTATCTCATGATGGATCATATCATGAAACAAAGCTACCATAACACGCTGATAGGTTGCCCCGACGTTCTTCAACCCAAATGGCATAACTTTGTAACAGAAGGTGCCCCACTTTGTGACGAAAGTTGTCTTCTCCATGTCTTCATGTGCCATTTTGATCTAATTATAACCAGAGAAACCGTCCATGAAGGAGAATATCTTATGTTGTGCAGTGTTGTCAACCAGAACATCAATATGGGGAAGCGAGAAGTCATCCCTTGGGCTCACCCTATTCAAATCTCTATAATCCATACACATATGCACCTTATCGTCCTTTTTAGATACTGGTACCACGTCCGCAACCCATTGTGGGTAAGAAGTAACAGCTAAGAATTTGGAATTAAATTGTTTCATGACTTCTGCCTTGATCTTTTATGACATCTCAGGACACATTCGACGAACCTTCTGCTTCACTGGAGGACAGTCTTCTTTCGTTGGAAGAAGATGAACCACAATATCAGTGTCCAGCCCTGGCATGTCTTCGTATGACCAGGAAAAGATTTCAACATAGTCATGAAACATCTGAATTAACCGCTATTTAACACTATTTTCCAAGTTGGCACCTATCTTGACTTCCTTTTTACTTTCCTCAGTACCCAAGTTTACTGTCTCGGTCGGCTCTTCATGAGGCTTTATTGCTCTTTCCTCTTGTTGTAACAGTCTAGCAAGTTCCCCTGGTACTTCACAATCTTCCTAACCTTCGTCCTCTACTTGGTAGGTTGGATTTTCAAAGTCATAATTGGCAATAGTAGAATCGTTATCAATGGGATCCAGAGTGGATGTGGATCTGCAGTTTGATATGTGGGTGTGTCTAAGAGAGTATAACTATTTTGACAAAAATAAAGAAAGACAAAGAGCGTAAAATTTGTATGTAAAACGTCCAATGATTTATTAATGGCATATCAATATGAAGTGTGATAACCCTCACAAATAAATCGTTGTGTCTCGGATAGGACACAAGGTTTTAGAGTTTAAATTGTTCATAAATTACATATCCTTAAAAACAGAAAAACCATTAATCCTGGATAAAAGAAATAGGCACAAAGTCTCTAGCCGTACAATTATTGAGTCCATCGTTGGTAGTAGGGAAGATCCAATTGTCCAGGTCACAGTCACTGTTAGTGTCTTCCACGACATTGACCCCGTGGTTGCTAATGTGTAGTGGTGGTCCTCCGGCACGAGCATGACGAACAGTTTTTGAGCTCCTGAAGTGAAACCCAAACCAAATTTGTCATACTTGTAGGAGATGTCAGGAAGTTGACCGCAAATAGTACACCCGCCTTCTTCAACTACGGCCTTAGCATCTTTTAGAGAAGCCATCATCAGTGGAGGTCTGGAAATCTTTGGAACAACGCTAGCAGCTTTGGTAACAGCAATCGTCTGAGGAACCTCTTTAAAATTTTGACAGGGGGTCTCAATGAACTCGTCGTCCATCTCGACATATCTGAAAGATTTCAAATGGCTCACCATATACTCTTCTTCACCATGGACTGTAACAATATTTCTATTAACCGGATATTTTAACATCTGATGCAAAGTGGAAGTGACAACATCAACCCCATGAATCCAAGGGCGTCCCAATAAGCAAGAGTAAGACGGGCAAATGTCCATCACATAGAAAGTGGATTCAAAATTTTATGAACCAACTTTAATCGAAATGTCCACCTCCCCATGCACCATCCTTTTGGAGCCATCAAAAGCTCGCACCACAATATTATTGGGCTTCAATGTAAGTTCTTCACAGTCCAATCTCTCCAGGGCACCCTTGGGTAGAACATTTAGTGACGAACCCGTATCAACTAGAACATGATCTAGGGTAGTGCCCATGCACTCAATAGAGACATGCAGGGCATCATTATGCTTTATTCCTTTGGACGTCAAGTCAGCATCGAAGAAACCGAGTCCATTGTCAGCAGTCAGACTAGTAATACAATTCTCAAATTGGTCGGCAGAATTCTCTTGCGGCACATGAGCAGACTTCACTAACTTCAACAAATCCTTAACATGGGCTTCGGAGCATAACAACAAGGCCAACATTGAAATCTTTGAGGGGGTTTTCCCCAATTGTTCCTCCATTTCTTTTTTTAGAGGCTTCAGGAATGGTTTCTTTAGGTGCCCCCGTCCGGGCAGGCTCAACCAATACTTCTTTGCCCTGAGTCTCAGCTAACTGAGTAGCGGGAATAACAACAAAAGTGACAGTAGGAGTAGCAACAGGAGTAATAATAGGAGTATTAGTAGGAATAACCAAAGGAGTGGCGACAGTCTTTGGAGAGATTTCAGGAGAGAAAATCCTTCTGCTTCTGGTAATTTTACTGGTCCCAACAATGTTGACGATGTTAAGATCAACATCTTCAGCAACTTCATTCTTGATGGCCAGTAGGTCTTGTGTGACGCCATGATGATAAACGTCAGCTCTATAGTTCTAAGGAACAACCTTGTCGGAGGAATATGGTATGGGCCCTGGAAAGGTGATAATTAAAGGAGCAACCCTAGGAGTGGGTGTAATCCTGACAGGCCTTTTGGAGGAGACCCTGGGAAGATTTTCGGAAATGGTAATAATTGACACATCTTTGCATAAACTTTTTGCAGGGGGAATCTTCTTCAAGAGGATCTCTCGGTCATTAATCAAACGATGAATGCCTATCTTTAACAACAAACAATCATTGGGCAGAGACGCACACAGGTGGCAACCTTTACCACAGCCTAGAAATAAACTGGCTTGTAAGAGATTCTTCTTAACAGTTAGTAGAGGAGTAGTCAAATCATCCACAGAGGAAACAAATATAACATCATCAATAGCATTAATACCCTGGTCATGCTTGGGCATTGGTGCAGTTATCACATTGGGGGTTTTAGGAGGGTCTAATTCAATCTCCTTTGCCTCAATAAGATCCTGAACTTTAATCTTCAGAGCCCAACTATCATTTGTATCATGCCCTGAACTGTTGGAGTGGTAGGCACACTGAGCATTTGAATTATAAAAGGGAGATGTAAGGTTTGGATTTTGAGGAGGCTCCCTCAGAGTGACCAAGCTAGCCTTCATTAGATGCTGCAATACCTGAGATAAGGGCATGTTGAGTCTGGTAAATTGTCTTCTAGGCGCATCCTGCCTACGCTAACGGTTTTTCCGTTGAGTTGATGCAGGGTTGGAGATCATTATAGCTCCTATCGCCAGACGGTGTTTAGCTTTACCCTGATTTCTCTGGCCATAGGTAGCACTAACCTCCTTCTTCCCATTGAAAGGCTTCTTCACAATATTCGAAGATGTAACCCCTTGAATTTTGCCATTTTTGATGCCAGATTCTACTCGTTCTACCGTTAATATCAGCTTGGTGAACCCATCTGAAGAGCTTCCGATCAGATGGTTGAAAAATGGGCCTGACAAAGTACCCAAGAACATATCTACCATCTCTCTATCAAACAGAGGAGGTTGGACTCTTCTCGCAAGATCTCTCCACTTTTGGGCATAATCTTTGAAACCCTCACTAGAACCCATAGACATGATTTAAAGTTGCATACGAGTTGGAGAGAGGTCCTCATTGTATTGGTACTGCTTGTAAAAAGCAGCAGCCAGATCTTCCCAATTGTAAATGTTGGTTCCTTCCAGTTGATAAAACCACTCCAACTGTGTCCCGGACAAACTCTCTTGGAAGAAATGAACCCATAAATTCATGTCAACTGTGTGGGGTTGGATCTTCCTGACATAAGACCTTAAATACAGTTTGGGACAGGAAACACCGTCATACTTTATAAATGCGGGAACTTTGAATTTCTGTGGGATGATCACCCATGATACCAGTCCTAACTCTTCAAAATCCAGACCAGGTACCCTCCGAATCTCCATGGCAATGAGACGATCCTCCAGTTGTTTATACTTGTCATCAACAAGAGGGTATTGTTCTTCAGCATAGTATGCTTCTTCTTCATCAGTCCCTGGGTTGTTATCCTCTTATTTTGTATTCTTATTGTCCTCTTCCTGATTATCCCCCTCATTTGATGGAGTTGCAAATTCTAGAGCTCTCTTGACTGGTCCTCTAAATCTTCTTCTCGTATTCAAGACACCAACCAGTTTCTTTACCTTCTTTGTCTTCTCCTTGATGATGAGAGCCTTCAGATCTTCTTGTCCCTTAGCCAGAGCCAGGAACATCTGTTGGAATTGAGTGTTATATGGTTGAAGATCCTTAACTGTTTGTTCGAGAGCCATTTCTTTTCTGCTGAAATAAACAGCAAAAAGATAAGAAACTTGTCTTGAAATACCTGCTTATGTAATGATGTGCATGACATGTTTATGCGATGTTTTCAAGGACTTTTGGAAATTTAAATATGTGAACCAAAATGAAACAAAGATTTTATTAGTAGAATTCAAATTATAACTTCCTTTTAGGCTTACAATTGAAAATTGAAAATTAAAAGCTCTTAAAATCTAAAAATCAAGTTTCCCATGGGTGCTTCCTCTTCGTGTCGAGGTAGACATTAAGACTTTTTTCTTTGTGAAGTCACTTTATGAGCTCCACACTTTCTTCGCATTAGTGTATAATTAATCTCTAAAGGCATCTCGTTCTTTCTTCAACTGAATCCAGGACCTCTGCAACTCTTCAAGATCAGTGGGCATGTTAAGATGGAGAACTGTATAAGAAACATCTCCTTCGGTGATAGGCTCCACAATCACTGGCAAGATGGTTGTATATGGAATCATAAGGTTTTGGGCGCGAGCTCGTACCCATTTGAGATAAGGCTCCATAGAAATGGAATTCTTATGCCCCAAAGTCTTGCTATCAACCTTGTTTACCATGCCCCAAGCTCGTACAAACCTTTGACGATACCCTTGAACATCATCCTGGTAGTTGAACATAATGCCTTGGATAAGCATATCATGGGGAACATCCCTTCACGCATAATCGAACTATCATAGAGCCAAAGAAGGATTATAAGTGATACCTCCCCTAATTCCAAGGAGTGGGACATTATGGAATTCCCCACAGTGCTCGATAATAGAGACATCTCCCATAAACCAGGAGTACTAAAGAATATCCGAGTGAGACAGTGACATTATCCTTTGAGACCAACCCAAACCTTGTTTGTTCTTTATTACTGATTGAGGATGGTGAGAAATAAACCACCTAGACAACATGGTATACAACACATCAGAACCCCTCTTTTCTTCATGGTACGAGTGTGAAGGGAATGCAAGATATCTCTGAGCAAAGTAGGCACAGGGTTACGAGAGAGGAAAATCTTGACAGCATTCACATCTATGAGTATGTCCGGATTAGAGAATAGTACTAACCCATAGATTAGAAGAGCCAGAACTTCTTCGAAAGCTTGGAAATCCAAATCATCCCAAAACAATTGAGCCTTTTCTAATAGGAACTTGACTAGGAAACCCTTGACTCCGCTTCTTGTTTCCCAATTGGATATAATGCCAAACTGTTTCAGATGTAAGGCTGCTGCAATGACCTCTGACTTTGGAGCTTCCTCTAAACCGGTAAAAGGCAACTGATCAAGAATAGGTATGCCCAATAATTGAGAGAACTCTTCCATGGTGGGTACCAACTGATAATCAGGAAATGTGAAGCCATGGTGTTTGGGGTCAAAGAAATAAAAGAGTACACTCATCATCTTCTCATTAAAACTTGAGGTAACCAGGTTGAGAAGTCGACCATATTTATTTGTGAACGAAGAAGTCTCAGGAACCCTTGATACTAGCTATTTGAGTTGGGGAGGTATTCTCACAAAGCTTATTCGGATGGTATTTCTACGAACGAAAGCCAACATCTGCAAAATAGAACAAAGATAAATTCCCTTAGTCCTTGAAATGGTTAGTGAAATGAAAATGGATGTTATGATGCATGATGTCATGTTTGAACAATTTAATCACACACAAGCAAAACACACAAGACCTTAGGTTTAGGCTTGCTTGGGGTTTATAGGTAAATACCCTCTTGAAGTTTAGTTGGTTCAACCTGTCCTAGAAAAGTAACAGGGTTCTAAGGAGTCTCAATATCACTGGTCTTTCTTTTCAAGCATTGTTTCAGCTCAGGCGATCTTTTCTCACGGCCGAAATATCCTGAAAGTCCGATCTCAATGAGTGTAGTATCGAGTATCAACCAATCATCAGCTTTATACCGAGGCCGGCTATCTCACTAGTTTTCTAATGGCCAAGTTTGTTCGACTAAGGTTCTAAGGTCAGTTAGTGGTTTATGACACCACACAGCGGCCATGTATTCTCCTCGATTTAACACAAGGGATACCGGTACCAACAAATGTGTCACACTAATACAGCCATCGCTTCAACCATATCAATCTACATCGTACAATCTCCATGATCTATTGTTGCTTACCTAAAAGTGCCCCAGATCCGGGTATAAGATCTTTAACAGTAGCCCCAGCAGACCCTTTAAAAGTAAAGCATACAAAACATACAAGGAAATCAAGTTTAAAATGATCTAACTCTAAGGTAACCCCACTTTTATATTTCCCCAACAGAGTCACCAGTTCTGTAATACGGTGGCAGAACCGAACGTTATACTAGTTTTGCGTTTGTATTCGCAAATGTTGCAGTAAGCAAGAGTCGCCACCGACTTTTCTTTTATCCAACAAAGAAAAGGGTGAAGAGAATAGAAAAATACCTTTCGAGATCATTTCTTAGTAAGGGGGTAGATTATGGAAACGGAATGTGTTAGCACCCTTTCCATCTATAGTTATCTACAGGCTCTTAGATGCTAGCTCATTTGAAAAAACACCTTGTATTTTGTGTTTTTGAAAAGTATTTTGAAATGATGCCTTAGTGCGGCGAGCTTCATAATGTTTCTCGTATTGTTGAGAATGTATACAAAGTGTTTTGAAAAATTTTTTGGAAAGAGTTTTGTGTATGTGAAAAAATTGTTATTGAGCAAGCATCTAAGAACTATCTACTTTACTCGAAATGGTTTGTTCTTTTCCTCTTTTCCTTTAGACAATGCTATCCTACTATTAATGAGTAGGTAGTCCTATCATCGGATGTTTGAGGGACATTCGAAGGGACATCGTATAGTCACAAAGGAAATTGGGCAAGAAACCTTAGTAACTACCCTAGGGTTTTCAGATCATACCGAGGCAACATCAAGAGGGTCGTTTTTTATCTTTTAAACCAGAGGGTAGCCACTAAAGTCTCTCACGTTTCGAGAGTTGTGATTGTTTTAATCTGAAGGCAACCGAAGTGGGGATGCCTTAGAGGTGCATATGTCAGAGTGTGTTGTATTCAATTATTTTGTCTTTGCATTAGTTTTGCTAGCATTTGATTTTAATGTTTTCCATACAATCCTATTTATCATACATCTAAACAGTTTAATAGTTACAGGAATTTAAGGTGCATGAAAGTAAAATCTAGCTATTACAAGGCTTCGGGGAGGGGGGTTATTTACAAGTCCAAAACATGGGGAAAATAGAGCAGTAAAAGTAAAAGTCCTAGTTATTGTCTATTACATCCCAGTAGGCAGTTACAATAATATGAAAAAGGTGCGAAAGTAAATAAATGCGCGCGTAATGAAAATGATGTCTAAACCCTAAAAATTATTAAGTTAAAAGAAAATCTTTTTGTTGTTTTTTTTGTTTTATGTTAATAAAAAGTTGGAATTAAACAAGTTAATTAATTAACCTAGATTTAAAGAAAATATTAATTATTAAAGAAAATTGAAATTTAATTAAAAAGAAAATTAATTCTAAATTTTTTGTATTTTTATTATAAAAAGAAAGAAATTAAAATTAAATGAATCCTTAAATTCTATTTATTTTAAATTGAATAAAAATGGTTAAGGTATTTAATTAATTAATTTATAAAATTAAGTTTAATTAAAAAAATCCTAAACCTAATTTTTTATGATTTTATAATTACTTTGCTGATTAAATAAAAAAATAAATTAAAAGAAATAAGTAAATAAAAACAAAGCAAAAATGTAAAATGGGCCTGATGTAGACAACAATGGGGGGGAGAATTAAAGTTTGTTAGGCCCATATCAAGAGGATCCCAGAAGCTGCATTGGCTTCAATGAGGGAGAGTCTGAAGGGTCCATGGTGAAGCTTCATGTTTGAGGCGCTGGATATGGATCAGGTGGTGATGGGCTGATGGCGTATGGTACACACATAAGCCTGTGAACACTGGGTCAAAGAGGAAATATGAGAAAAATAAAACCCCTCACGCCTGGATCGAACCCAGGACATGAGGGGGACATTCCTTAAAGGTCCACGCGTTGCCATTCGTGTCATCTGTTTATTCGTTACTACAAATAAAATGATAGCATTATATGTGAAATGAAATAGAACAAAATTCAAATTAAAAAAACGCACGTTGTATGAAGTGGACCAGTAATAAGGTGATTGTTGTACCCCAAAATTTGCCCTCCCATTTTCTCAATATTTTCTCATCACAAGACCCTTGGAGCCCAAGATCCAGTTAGGGTTTCCTCTGCTCAAGACTTCTCCTTGCACTCTTAACCCAAATTAGGGTTTATGTTTGCACATAGATGTTTTGACCTAAAATTCCTAAGATGACTTTCATGCTTCATGTTGGATTCCCAAGTCTATCCATACCAAGTTTCAAGCCTTGATTCCAAACTTTGCCCAGTCAATTGGACAATTGACCTAGAAATCAGCTTTATTGAGGAAAAAGTCAACTACGGCCAATTGACAGTCAAACCTCATGAAATTTGACCCACATCAACATAATGAACTCATATGAACCACTTGGTCAAGTTTGGATCACAATTCCACAAGAAATTTGATCAGATCGCCAAAAGGGCAAAATGGTCATTTTTAGGGTTTTGACTGCACAAAGGCAATTTTTGACTGTTTGACCAAGCCAATGGCAAACCAAGCTCACATATGGACTCAAGGACCCAATGGAATTGTCTTGACATGCTCAACAAGTTCAAAAGATCCCAAATGCACAGGATTGACAGTTGAATTTTCCAGTCAATTGATCAATTTTGACTGTATACTGAAAAGTCAAACTTTGACTTTTTGGTCAAAATCAAGTGTCAAGATTCATTTTTCATCCAAACATGCCAAATCATGAAACTTGTTCATCAAGGAATCAAAAATTGCAAATTAGGGTTTGAAATGAAGATTTTTCATAACTTAGAATTTTTCTAAGTTATGAAAAACCCTAATTTTTTCCTAACTTTGTCCCACTTTCTCATCAAGATGCATTTCGATTCAAGGAAAAGTCAAAACATGAAAGTTGTAGTCCATTGCAAAATCTACAACTTTTATTCACAAAGTTTCCTCAAAAGAAGCTTGTAGCTCAAGTTACAATTTTTGGAACAAGGATACCAAACCATTCTTAACTTAGAGAAATTTTGAACCATTTTAGGCAGGATTTTTGCCTAACTTCAAGACCACTTTTCACATGCTTCCACTTGGAATTTCAATTTTCATTTCAAAGATGGATTGTAGTACACATTCCAAGCTTTCCAAAATGTCCAATAACTCATCAAACAACCTTATGGTTAGAGAGAATCGAATTTGGCAAGTTAGGAAAAAGTCACTTTGATTCATGGCCATGTACATGTTCATAACTTATGCAATTTTTCAAATCAGCTTGCACAACTTGATTACAGGTCCTATATCCCATTTGCACTCAATAATTAAATGCAAACCCTTTGTGTTCAAGCCTTTCATTATGTGTTTAAGCATTACATGAAGGTTTAGTCCTAAAATAGAAAAAGCATTATGTCCATTTTTGAAAAAGTGAAGCTTTATGTCAATTTGCAAATCAAGAGGTACACAGCAAATCTCTTTGGCACAAGTTATTAGGCTAATCCCACTGATCAAGGGCAAGCTTAGCAGCACATTAGAGGGGCCTCCATCAGTCTAGAAAACCACTTGACACTTTGTTGCTTAAAGTTGAAGAAACCTTGCATAACAACTCCCAACTCTCATCTCAGCAAGGATAAGCTTAAGCAAACTTGTCAAACACATTCTAAACAACCACCTTGACCTAAAACACGAGCCAACCATCTCCATTGCCTTCTCAAACACAAAATCACCCTAAAACTGCAAAAACAGGGCATAAGCTGCAGTTGGACTTCCATAGTTCATTTCCATCGTGCATCTTGGCCAAAACCAGTTCAAACACTTTCCCTACCATCCATACAAACTGTCCAAAGCATTAGAAGCAGACTGTAACACCTCTAATCAGTTTTGCCATTTTCATTTCTTCCTCTTGCAGGTTGACTTTTGCAGCTTGATGTAGAAGGTTTCAAAGCATACCAAGTATTGGAATAACATCCTCAGACATCAAGCAAGCTATACAAATCATCATCTTGCCATGAAAGCTCCTCCATTGCCAGACACGATTCCAACTGAACAGGTAAGTTCATGAACTTCTATCTCTCAATGTAGGGAGAGTTAGCTCTAAGTTTGTGGATGAAAAATGTCATGCTCATGTCCCTGAAGCTATACATATCTTTACTTTCCATTTATTTTGCCTGTGCTATGAGAATTTGAGTTCTGAACATTGATAAAAAGTTAGGTTTAGAATTAGGAATGGAGAAATTCTCTCTCATTTCTGAGAGTTAAGATGAGTTTTTTATATGTATGGAATCGTGGCTTGATGCTTGACACCTTTCATGTTATGAGTTTGTGCTGAAAGTCCAGGAATCAGGATGTTTGAATCAATGTGCAAAACGCGCGTTTTTTGAACAAGGCTTGTTGGAGGTTGAAGAAGATAGGTTCTGGGTTGGGCCTGAATTATTTTTTTCTTTTCACACCATGCTTTTACAGTTGCACCCCCCTGGCCCATTTTGAGATATCTTTGTTATTTCTGATTTTTTCCTTTTGATTTTGTTTTTATATTTTTGTCTAAACATGAAAAAACATTAAAATTATTTTTCTCACATTTTTTGACATTTATTTTGTTTCTTTAGTTTTGTACATAATTAATACATAAATACTATTATTTAAAATAACTAAAAAAAATAATGCAAATATATTTTATTTCTGATTTTTATTTTATGTTATCTCCTAAAAACATTGTATAAAAAAAATATACTTTTTTTAATAATATTAAATATTTTATTTTTTACATATTTAATATATTTAGTAAATAATACAAATACATATACATTTATTAGTATACTTAGGTTAAAAAATACAAAATACATACATTTTTATTTTTATTAATATTTAACATTAAAAATACCTTTTTGACAAATATACTTCTCTTTTATTTATTTTTTGTACATAATTAATAAATATTACATATATTATATAATAAATGCTTTTATTTATAAAATTAAGGTTTTACCCTAGATCCATAAAAATACCAAGAATTAATTGATTTTATTTTTGCTTATTTGATACATGATAAATACTTTTTACATACATATAAAAAATGTTTTTTGCATTTTTGCATATTTATCTTATTTTTATTTGAATATTGTGTAAATAAATACCTTGCAAAATCCCAAGTTTGATGTAATAGTCTAGGGTTTTAATTCTTGTCAAAGTACCCCCATTTGAACACTTGTACCCCCCTTCCCATATATTGTGTTGTAATAACTTAGGAACTTTATTTTTCGCACTTTAAAGCTTTCTAATTATGTCATGTTAGAATTAGGGTTTGTATGCAAATCAATTAACCGAAAATAGTTTGACCTAAATTCAAGATAAACAAGAATGAAAATGGACAACACTAATCACACTTGCACCCCTAGGGTATTCCACTTGTTGCCTTCAATAATGGGCCATATTGCATGTTAGGTCTCTTTGGGCAAAACAAAACAATCAAATGATCATAGTCCCTCGTTGACGCTTTCGAAAGTTGCCTAAAAATGATCAAGTCCCTTAAAGGAAAAACTGCCCAAAGATACTTGGCACCATTGCAATCATGGTCTAACAATGACCCGCGCCCGTCCCGTTAACATCCTAACACAAGATTGTCCACCAAATGCAATGGTGGAACAAAATTGTTAAAAGGGTTAAAACATAACAAAAATCTTTGAGAACTTTAGGGTAGATAGCTCTTAGTTATTTGTCAACTTGCAAAACAAAAACACTTGCCTATTTTTCAAACCATACATCACTACACTTTCAAAAATGACTTTCAAAAAACCTTGAAACATCTTTTCAAAAAGACAAACACCTTTTGTAAAACATTCGAGTAAAGAATTGTTACAAGGGTTGCCTAGACAAGGCATCTTTTTCAAAACATTTTCAAAACCATGCACAAAGCACCATTTCAAACAATTGAAAACCAAGGCAAGTTGATCTAAGCAAGTAACTAAGAGCCCATGGATAACCATGGATAGAAAGGGTGCTAATACCTTCCCTTTCTATAATCTACTCCCCGAACCCAAGAAAACATCTCAAAGGTTTTTTGCTGTGCTTTTTAACCTTTCCTTAGGATAAAATAAAAAGTCGGTGGCGACTCTTGCTCAACCGAAACATTTGCGAAAACAAACGCAAAACACTAGTCAGTTCTCCCACCGTATCACAGTGATGTTTGGCAACCAGAGTCAGCCCATCGGAGTCAACTCTCTGGTTGTCTTCTCCGGTGGGCTCGAATTAGATCCTACAAAAATAACAAAACTTAATGATCAAAACCTACCCTACCCCCCCTAATTTGAACCCCCTGAGTCTAAATCTGAAGTCTGTTTGGCCTGTAACATCATAGATCAAGAGTTTCGAAGGAAAATACATATTGTACCCTAGCAATGGCACGATCTCATCTTTGTGCCTTAGCCTACATGTAACACGTTAAACCTGCACTAGTAGTATCCCTAAAAACGAATCAAACAATTAGAAGTATCAATATGGCATGTATATTCAGTTTCGAATTTGAAAAAACCTTAGCAACCAGTGATGTAGGACGCTGCAAGTCTTAGGAATGGGTGGAATAGATTCCTGGGAATCTCAAGAATGTGACTAGGGTATTTGTTTGGAGTGATAGAGCTCACGAAGTGCTTTTTGAGTTTTGACAACTTTGTGAAATTTTGAGAATTTTGATATGTTTTTCTGAGGTTGTGTGTGCCTTTAGGTTGCAAATGATGTTGTTTATATAGAGGAATGAGAGAGCTTGCAAAGAAGGGAAGAAATGACACAATAACTATTGTGTTTAAGGCCATGATCCAAAATTTGAAAATATGCAAAAAAAAATGAATATTTCATGCCATTTCCATCTTTGAGTGAACCTGGAGAGTTTGGCACGAAATCTTAGGCCTTTAAACAATTCAAACCATCAGCCCATATGCCAAAACCTATCTTTTAATATTTTATGCCATTTATTTTATATTTATTTGAAATAAAACAAAATAAATATGAATAAAATGGATAGAAATTTCAAGGCAATGTAATAATGAATTTAGAGGTCCCTCATAAGGTCATGAAGATGCTTGAAGTCCAAAAAGTTAGGCCCTTGACCTAAAATTTCAAGTTTGCCCAATAAACATTTCTTGAAATTTCTCAAAATTCCCCAACTTGGGCAAGCCATAACTTGCTCCATTTTTATATTTTAAAGATGATCTTGGACTTTTTAGAAATGGTCTTAGAGAAAAGTGTCTTTTGTTGACTTTCTGAAAATGACTTGTAATGTATGAGCTTGTATCTTCCAAATGATGCATTTATTGAACTTGAGGATAAAAGAGAATTTGTAGATAATTGGATTCTCTTCAAAATTATCTTTGGTTCGGGCAAAATGGATGAAGCATGTGAAAGTTATGCCTGGTCAAAGTTCAATTGACTTCTCCTAAGGAAACCCTAATTTGGCAATTCTTGACTTTTGATGATCTGGGGACTTTCTTTGAATAATCATGATCAACCCTTGATTAAATGATGATTATCACTTCAAAATGTTGATGTTGACAAAAACTCTTGATTTGACTGTATATTGGCCACAGTTGACTTTTGACCTAGTATAGTTGATTTTCAAACACTTGAGCAGTTGACTGAGCAAACTTGTAGTGTAAGGCATGAAATTGGGCATGGACAATCTTGAAGACATATTAGGAACCATGGGAATCACTTGAAGCCTTTTCAACCCAAAATTCTTTGTGAGAAGTGAAACCCTAATTGGAAGTGCATTGCTTAGGAGGAGAATTTGTCTAGCCAATTCTTGGTCAACCTTGAGCAATTGAGGACATCAATGAGCATGTCTTGAGTAAAATGGGAGGGAAAATTTTGGGGTACAACAAATACCTACAAAATGAAAGGAAAAAATCAAACGGTACACTATGTACACAAAAATATAAATAAACACAAACTAAACATATTTACACAAAAGTTGGGTTTATTCAACGATTATTAATAACAAAGAGTCGATAAGTGCAACAAAAAGTATATACAAAAATAGCTACAATTTGCACTTATCAAAATCTCCTCAACTTTAACTTGTTTATCCTCAAACAAGGCCAAACAACTCAAAGAGCCAAAAGTATTCAACCAATGAATCATGAATCAACATGTTTTGATAACGGAAAACAAATGTATGGTTCAAACAAAAATGCACACGCAAGGTAAATGCTTACCATAATCCTACAATGACAACATGTAAACAAAATGAATCCTAAGTACAAAAATCATACTAAACATTCTAAAATAAAACATGCTCAATCATGAATCACACCTAGTAAAAATTTATCGGTAGATGAAGAACACACAAAAGTGGGGTACTTTTAACACTCATCCACAATCTTGCAAACAAAAGACTAAATTATGCATTCATCCAAAAACTCATATTGAAAATACAGAGGCAGGAATCACAAGGGCTTTTCAAGGTTATAATGTGGCTTGGTTAAAAAACAAGGGATAAGTCCTAAAGCTAATCGAAACAAAAACTTACCTTAACCTAAGGGAGTGATCAACTCACAGAGACTTAAGCAACACAATTTCAATCAAACTTCTTCTTCATTCCAAATTTCTCAAACCAATCACAATACTTATTCGCACAATTATTCGAACTCTTTTTGTTTTTGTTTTTCAAAACTTTTTATCTCTTTTTCTTTTTCTTTTCACTTCTTTTTCACATTTTTTTCTTTTCTTTTCTTTTTGTCTTTTTTTTTTCTTTCTCAAACTCATAGCAATTGACCACAAGTGCATAATAATTTTTCTCCCTAACTTGAATTCAACCATATCATAATGTGAATACTCCCTACTTTCTAAGCCAAGGTAAAAATTCAAACCATAAATCATAGTTGAGGGTTCAAGAAAACAAATAATCAATATCCATACAAAAAGATGAACCAAACACTCATAGACAAGCATTTAACAAAAACAACATGGACATCAACAAAAAGCTCAAAGGGTTTAACAAAAGTTCACACACTCACAAGGTGAATTGACTATTTGGCTAGGTAGTTGTGCTCAAAATGAAACAAAATGCCTTGATCATGTTCACACATTCATATAATCAACACAAACAAAAGATTAAACATAATGAAATCCAGTTAAAACAATAATTGTGGCCTCCAGCATATATGAACAATGGAAAACTTCCTCATATTTGGGGTAAAAAGGGAACTAAAGTGATTCAAGTCATGAGCAAGTAATGCACAAAGAATGAATGGCAGGGTAATTGTACAAATGAAAAGTTTCCTAAACATGTTATTCTGTAGAAAGTGTTAAATGAGTAACTGACACGTACCAACTTTGAAACTATCATTACCATACATCTGCAAGTTGAAACACTCAAACTCAGAAAAATGCCAAATGCAACTTCAAGCTACCGGACCAAAATTTGAGTCCAAACAATCAACAAAAGAATTAGAAAAATAATATTAACGATAATTACTACTATAAGGCCTTGGTGAAAGTAGGAAAAAGGAGTGCCAAGTGAAGTTGAAAATAATTCACTGGCGCAATACAGGAGAGCGCACTAAGCGGACACTACCGCGCTAAGCGTGCTACACCAGATGCAGAAAAACATAACAACTGGTGCAACACAGCAGCCTCCACTTATCACCTACGCTACTCTCATTTTCACATCTAAACAACATTTACAACACATACACACTTTCACAAGCTAAACACGACAAGCTTACAGAAAACCAAACGGGCGAAAGTGAATAAACAAGTTGAAAAGTGAAGATTTGATATTTAAGAACAGGTCCAATTTTAACTTGTTTAAACAACAATCAACACACTACCTAAACTAACAAAATGAAACAAAATAAAACATGTTTGTTTTACGTCATAATCTCGATGCCTATTATTTCCAAACCAACACGTTGCTTTGAATGAGCCAAATGCTTTCACTTATGCATTTGCTCTCATCTCCTCGAGCTCTAACTGGAACTACACATCTAACCACACTTTGGGAAAATGTAAAAAGAAACAAAAATATAAAAGTATATATGATACGGTGGGAGAACTGACTTAAGGTTTTGAGTTTGTTTTCACAAATGTTGCAGCTTTAGCAAGAGTCTCCACCGAATTTTCTTTTATCCAAAAGGAAAGGTGAAAAAGCACAGGAAAGACCTTTGAGATTGTTTCTTGAGTTAGGGGGGTAGATTATGAAAAGGGAAGGTATTAGCACCCTTTTTCATCCATGGTTTTCCATGGGCTCTTAGTAACTTTCTAGATCACTTGCTTTGGTTTGTTTGAAATGGTGTTTGGTGTGGTTTTGAAAGTATTTTGTAAAAGAGGCCATTCATTTAGGCAATCTTTGCAATGATTCTCACTCGTAAGAATGTATACAAAGATGTTTGTCTTTTGAAAATGTTTTCAATGTTTGTAAGATGTTTTGAAATGTGTGTGTTTGTTTTTGAAAATATCAAGGATGTTGTTTGAAATGGAGCAAGTAACTAGAAGCTATCTACCTACTCAAATGTCTTTCCTATGTATTTTCTATTCCTTTGACATTGTTGGCTTACCATTGATTTGGTAAGAAACCCTATCTTTGGATGTAAACGGGACGGGCGTGGGTCATCGTATAACCATGATAGCACTGTTGCAAAGTATCTTAGCTTTTTTGAGGGACCAAGATCATTTTGTTTAGGCAACTTTTGAATAGCATCATCGAGGGGCTATGATCTTATATTTGTTTTGTTTTGTCAAGATACTTCGCATGCGTAACATGGCCATTTTATTTTAGGCAACCAAGTGAGAGAAACCCTAAAGGTGCTTGTGTTCAAAGTGTATCATTTTTCATGCTTTTGATTTTGTCTTGTATTTAGGATTGTCTATTTTGTTGTTTTTATCTTGCCATACACACTTATTTACTAGCAATATATGAGAAGCAAGTAAAAGGAGGAAAGTAAAATCTAAGTTATTACATCCCTTTAGGGGGGGTGGGGGTACAATTTAGCAATGGGGGTGAAGTAGGAACTAAAATATTACAACCATATCGAATGATAACAAAAATAATGTGAAAACAATGCAAAATAAAGGAAAAATGCACTTTTGAACTGCTATGTGTCGACCCATGCTGCTATGCATCGACACATAGCTTCTCCTTGCCCCTGTAAAGTGAAATTTGTTCAGTATGAGTCGACACATAATGGGATGTATCGACTCATACACCTTTTTGCATCGATGTGAAATGTGTATGTGTCGACTCATAGTCCTTTCCAGTTTCTGTTTTGTGACCTGAACTCAGTATGGGTCGATGCATGAGGGTCATGTGTCGACTCATACCCTATATTTTCACTAAGATGGGTCAACACGTGTGGATATATGTTGATACATACTGCATTTTTTTCCCTTAAACACCATTCTTTGCATACATCAGTTAGTTTTTAACATATGAATGAATAACAGGAACAACAAATAAATGATTAACTTCAAGAATAATGATTGCTACATCCTATAAACAGAAAAGTTGATGTATGGAAAAGGCAAGGTAAAGATGACTTACCTTGAAACTGCACTTTAAGTTTTGAGTCCAAATGCCCTTCAAGATGTTGTATGAACCTTAAGGAAGCTCCAACAGGCTGCTAGACTTTCCTTTTTGTTGAAGGTTATTAAACAACCTCTGTGTGGTATGAAATGTTTGGATGGTTTTTAGATGGAATATGCAAAGTGTGAGAGGTTTTAAGGTTTAGACTTCAAAACTCAAGAGTGGAAGTCTTAGGGTCTGTTATGGCTTTTTTGAAGGTTTATCAATAAAACTACTGGCCGTTCACTCTATTTTTCTAACTCTTTTCCAACCTCTTTTTTTTCAACTTGTTTCTCTTGCAACTGGCCTCTCTATTTATAGAGAAGGTTTGAGATTTGAAAACTCAGATTTTTAATCACATGTTATGGCTAGGTTAGATTGTACATGAAGCAAGCTTGAAGATTGTAGTTCCAATGCTTTGTACTTTGTTGCATAGAGATGTTGGACACTTTAAGCACGCCCTTCTAATTTGTGTGTGATTAGAACAACAAGTTAGAGGCTCAAGAAATTGACTTTATGATTAAAGTGAACTTTGCAAGAATGGCAATGGTGCCTGTGATACGGTGGCCAAAACTGGGACGTGGTTTCCCTATTCCGTTAAGGAATTTGTTGGTTTGCATTTTGCGTTTGTTTTCACAAAATGTCGCGGTAAGTAAGAGTCGCCACCGTCTTTTATTTTATCCAACAAGGAAAGGAAAAAAGCACTGAAAAATTCATTTTTCGAGATATTTCTGAGTATGGGGGGTAGATTATAGAAAGGGAAGGTATTAGCACCCTTTCTATCTGTAGTTATCTACGGGCTCTTAGGTACTTGCTCATCATTTTAAAAATTGTTTTCTTTGTGTTTGTGGGCTTTGAAAAATATTTGTTTTAACTTCGATTTAACTCTTGCTTCTGTCTTCAAGAGTGTAATGAAGTGTTTTTTTGAAAACTTTGTTTGTAAAGGAGTGTAAGTGTGAAAAATTTGTTTGGAATGAGCAAGTACTTAAGAACTAATCTACCTACTCGAAAAAAGAATCGTTCTATGTTCGTTTCCTTTAGACAATGCTATCCCACTATTAGTGAGTAGGTAGCACCGTCGTTGGAGTTTTGAGGGTCAATTCGAAAGGGACGTACGATCACTAAAGCAATGTTAGGATGTCTTAGTAATAACCCTAACGTCTTAGATCATTTATCCGAGGCAACAATATCCGAGGCAACCTTTCCGAGGCAACTTTGATATTTGGACAAAAGGACGACCACTAAAGCATCTTATACTCAATGACTGTTTACCGAAGGCAACCAAGTGGGAGTGTACCCTAGGAGTGTGCATGTGCGAATGATTCAATTTCAATTTATTTATCTTTGCACATTTAGGGTGATCTAACTGTTTTAAAATTAATCATACATTCTTGTCATGCATCCCTATATCATACATCTAACAGTTAATAATTTGCGGAATTTAAAGTGCGGAATTTAAACTATGCTATTACAAGGCTTCGGGTATTTACATATCCAAAAACAAACCCTTTAAAAATAAAGCGATAAATGTAAATAAACGTCCTAATTAAACTATTACAAACTGTAGGCAGTTACATCAATATGCCAAATAATAAAAATAAAGCGCGCGAGAAGAATTAAGATCGACGAGAATTTAAGGTTTTGACCCTTCTAACCTAATTAAAAGAAGAAAAAAAATTTGTTGTTTTTAATAAAAGAAATAAGTTTTCTAAATTAAATATTCAATTAATTAGTTAATTAAATTAATTAATAAAAATAATTACATGACCTATTTTGGTTTCTTTGGTTATTTTAGGAAAAAATAAAATATAATTAAGTTAGTAATAAAACCTATTTATTCTAATTATTTTTAAGTTATTTACAAAAAGAAATTAAAGTTTTACCTAAAATTAAAATTTAATTAAGAAAAAATCCTAAATCTATTTTTATGTGATTTTTATATTTGTTTATTGATAAAAAAATAAAAGGGATTAAAAGAAATAAACAAAACAAATAAAACGTGAAAATAAAGATGGGCCTAGTAGCAAAAGTAAACAGGGGGTGCAATCATCAGAAATCCCTAGGCCCGAATCTTCGAAAGCTTCATGCTCTAACTATGGTGTTTTTTTATTCTTGCGTGGAACCTATGATTCTACCATCCATAATTGTTCTATATAAACTCAAACAAACGTTAGCATACCATAAAATGTGATTAAAATTAGAGATTCAGAGTTTAAAATTTTACCAAACTGGTGTTGTCAAATGGGGGGCGTGCTAGGCGTGTGATGGATTGCTCTTGGGCCTTGTAAGACTCTTTAGGACTTCAAGAGGATGTTTTGAGGCTTGATGTCAATTGAGAGAGACCGGAACCTCGAGATATGACTTGCACCAATTCTTTGATTTCTGGAGAGCTTTTTGAAGAGCTTTTTGAGAGCTTTTTAGAGAAGATTTTCGTCCCTTTCAAGCTTGTATGGATCTATATTTATAGAGTAGAATGAGGAGACAAGAAATCATGAAAATAATCTCCCTCATAATGTTGTGTTTTAAGACCATGATCAAAATTTGAAAAAAATGCCATATTTGATGATTTTATGCCATTTTCACATGTGGATGAACCTAGACATATTTGAAGAGTTATTGAAAGAAATCAATTGACATAAACCAGCATAAAACTTTCCCAAAATGGATTCACATCAAAATTTATATTATTTATATTATTTCTATTATTTATTTATTTAATTCTGAATTTTAATGAATAAAATATCCAAATAAATAGCATAAATAGTAGAAAAATGTATGGGTGGACTTAGAGGTCATGGACCATGTTAGGAATGAGTTTCAAACTTGAAAATATAGGCCCATTTGGAAAAAATCCAAGTTTGGTCAATATTTTCTTCAGGCATTTTTTCAAATATTGTCCAACTTTGACAATGCATATCTCTCTCAATTTTAATCTTATGAGGGTGTTCTTGGACTTTTTAGAAAGCTTGGTATGTCCACTAAGAGACTTATTCGGTTTCATATCAATTGGATCTTTCATGTTCATGTAAGAAGCTTTGACCCAAAAGGTGTTTTTGTTGACTTTCCAAAATGACCTATAATGTCCAAATTCATAACTTCTTGTGAGTGCATATTTTGAACTTGGGAGATGAAGATGTATTGTATGGAATTGCATCCTCTTAAAAATGAGCTTTGGATGGGTCATTTCTCATAAAGTATGAGAAAGTTATGCTTAGTCAAAGTTGAGTTGACTTTTCCTGCAAAACCCTAATTTAGCAACTTTTGAGTCTTGATGAATTATGAGCAAACCTTGATGAATCATGATCAACCCTTGATCAAATTATAAAATATACTTCAAAATGAGTATGTTGACCAAAAATCTTGAAGTTTGACTGTATGCGGGCCACAGTTGACTTTTGCCCTAGCACAATCGATTTTTAGGCCTTTGAGCAATTGACTGAGCAAACTTCCTCTGCAAGGCTTGAAAATTGACATGGGTGATCTTGAGAACATATTAGGAAAATGTTGAGCATTTGGGGTCCCTTGGACTCAAGTATCTTGATGCAACATGAAACCTTAATTTGAGGTAGACTTCCTTAGGAGAGATCTTGTCACGCCAACCCTTGGACTACCTTGAGCAACTTAGGGATCTTTCTTGAAATATTTTGAGAAATATGGGAGGGCAAATTTTTGGGTACAACAGTGCCTTTGTGCCAAAAATAGAAAGATCACTTGAATAATCCTTAAACCCAATGGACCATAGCTCAAAAGTTTGTGTAAGCATTAAATTATGGTAAGAGTTGCAAGTCACAAGGCCTGCAAATTGGAGATTATGCAGTATGGGTTAAGATTCTTGTTCCTTGTTCATCACAAATCTGCCTTGTAAATCAAGAATGAATGTCCAACTTCATATTCTTGTATCTCCTAACTCAAATAAGATAAATTCATGCTCTTGGATGTTTTGGAAAGCTTGAAACACCCTCTATAACTTTCATGTTGGCCACTTTTGTTAAATCAAACTGGAACTTGATGAAAAATGGGCAAGAAGTTGGGATAAAAACCTGACCAAAACTGCTGAAAATTTCTCTAAGTGTTTAAATGAAAATGTCATGACTTCATGAATTTATAACCTGAAATCCAAGCCTGTTTAGGAGAAGTTGTGTAAAAAAAGTTATAGATATCATGGAGATCTACAACTTTCATGTCGGAAGCTTCTCTTGAATCATCTTGCATCAAGGTGAAAAGTTGGCATGAAGAAATGAGATTATCACGTATAAAAAACACTTAGAAAAATTTCTAAGTCTTGAAGGGTTTGAACTTTCACATTGACTTTTGACTTTCTTGATTTCTTGATGATCAAGTTTCATATTTTTGAATGTCTTGATGAAATTTGATCCTTGGAATGTAATGTTGACCAAAAAGTCAAAGTTTGACTTTCTAGTATGCAATAACCATTTTGCCCTTTTGCCAATTCCAAGCCTAAATTGATGTATCAGTGCTGCAAACTTGATGTCATAGAAGATCTTGTGAGAAAATCCTTGAGAAATGAGAGGGAAAATTTTGGGGTACAACAACTGCCCCTGTTTAATCTTCTTGAACCTGAAGAGTTAGATTGGCGAGCTTTGTCGTTCGTGACTCGAAGGTAAAAGATGATTGGACACTAGAGTGCCCATAAATTTGCACTCGACAAAGTGTAGTTGAGGGAATGGGCTTAAAGATACCATTTGGAGAAGTGATAGAATCTAGTTGGAGATGGGCTTGTAGATGCCATCCAAGAATGTTTGTTGAATTATAAGTTGTAAGTCAAAAGAATGAGTATCAGAATGTTGTCTGTATCTGGAACGTATCTGAGCTGTATCTGGAGACTAAATCTGAATAAGTATCAGAATGGCATCCGTGTCTGGAGCGTATCTGGACTGTATCTAAACTTGAAATATGAATAAGTAACAGAATGGCAACCGTGTCTGGAGCGTATCTGAACTGTATCTGAATGTTAAGGTCTGAATAAGTAACAGAATGGCATCCGCGTCTGGAGCGTATCTGGATTGTACCTGAAGGATGGATCTGAATGAGTAACAGAATAGCATCCGTGTCTAGAGCGTATCTGAATTGTATCTGAACTTGAAATCTGAATAAGTAACAGAATGGCAACCGTGTCAAGAGCGTATCTGGACTGTATCTGAACTTGAAATCTGAATAAGCGTCAGAATGGAATCCGTGTCTGGAGTGTATCTGGACTATATCTGAATGTTGAAGTATGAATAAGTAACAGAATGGAATCCGTGTCTAGAGCGTATCTGAACTGTATCTGAATGTTGAAGTCTGAATAAGTAACAGAATGGCATCCGTGTATGGAGCGTATATGAACTATATCTGAATTTGAAAACTGAATAAGTAACAGAATGGCATCCGTGTCTGGAGCATATTTGAACTGTATCTGAATTTGAAAACTGAATAAGTAACAGAATGGCATCTGTGTCTGGAGCATATTTGAATTGTATCATGATTGTTGATTGTTAATGGTAGCTTGTTAATCTTATCCTGAAAAGGGTAAAATGTTAGCTGAAACATAAAGTTATGTTGCATGAAATGTATGATGCAATATATGTGTTTTATCAATGTTTATGATATGTGGATGTAATGTATGCGCATGTAAGCTGATTTGCTGAGGAAAATAAATCCCTGGCTGCTGCTGAGGATATGTGGATTCTCCATGTCTTGAAGTTGGAGTAATTGACAAAAATTCTGTTGTGAGCAATGTCATATACTACTTGAGTAATCTTCTTGGGGAATCCAGAGAATTTTGATGACTTCTACTGGGGATTTAACAATGGGAATCTTCATTCTGTTGGGAAGCAACGAAAACTCTATGGGGAAAAAGCTTATTCCTATTTTGGGAAAAAGTTCAGAAGTTTATGTCATCTGCCACTCTACTGGGAAATTATCCTAGGTTAGGGAGAAACATAAGTTAGCCGTTATCCGGTTGATTTTTAGGCTTCAAGACAACTTGCCTGGGAATTTGGAGAAACTGGATGGTTTCAACTGTAGATTAATAGTTTGAAGTTTCAGCTCCGTTGGGGATCTTAGTGACGTATTGTAGGGATTGCTCATGGAATAGCCTAAAGACGTTTTCCTATTCTTTCAACCTGTCAGTAATTGTTCTTTTCCATTTTGTTTATTTGTAAAAAGTAATTATGTTCAAATGCATATGTTCATTAATGAATCATTGGACGTTTTTGCAAATAAAACACAAGTGTAAAAGAAAAGGACAAATAGTTTTCTGCACTTTAAAGAGATATCTTTGTATTCACTTTGAATAAGTATTTTGTACAAAGGAGACAGACATCCTAGTAAGAGGATGGTGTCATAAAAATAAGAAAAATTTATACAAAGGACGATAGCTATGTGTGATAATCCCATGGAGTTCCCATTCTGCTATAGCCTCTGTATCTCCGAGCATCTTGTCTATTTGTTGCTTCGTCCGAAGATGATTGAATTGATCAGAAGCTCCGAGTTTGTCATGGAAGAGTTTATCCTTAAAGTGATCCGAAGAGTCATAGTCATACGCTTTAGTTCCCTAACTTTTGCCTAGACCTCCCTTTCGGGTTTTCAGTCCACCGGGAAACCCTTTTTTGCCCAAGTCGCCCTTTCGGGTTTTCAACTTGCCGGGTGTACAAATTTTTTTTATTTCATCCCTAATTTCTGCCCGAACCTTTTGGTTCTCCGGGATGCCCTTGTTTTGCCTACTTGTATCAACCTAGCGGGTCTCTTATGCGTAGTATCTTTTGACTATGTCTGTGTTTACAGGGTGTGGAAAATCGTCGTCGTCCATGGTGGTTAAGATCATTGCCCCACCGGAGAAGATGTTCTTGATTACAAATGGTCCCTCATAGGTAGGAGTCCATTTTCCCCTGGGATCACTTTGTGGCAAGATAATACGCTTGATCACTAGATCTCCAACTTGATATACTTGGCGTCGGACTTTCTTGTTGAAAGCCTTGATCATCCGTTTTTGATACATCTGACCATGGCAAACAACAGTAAGTCTCTTTTCATTAATTAAGTTCAATTGATCAAGTCGGGTCTGGATCCAATCGTCCTCACTCAAACCTGCATCTTTCATGATTCTCAAAGAGGGGATCTGAACCTCAATAGGCAAGACAGCCTCCATGCCATAAACTAAAGAGTAGGGTGTTTCCCCAGTTGATGTGCGACTCGTGGTACGGTACCCATGGAAAGCAAACGGTAGCATCACATGCCAGTCTTTGTAGGTGACTGTCATCTTCTGTATGATCTTTTTAATGTTTTTATTTGCAGCTTCGACGGCACCATTCATCTTTGGCCGATAGGGGGATGAATTGTGGTGTTGAATCTTGAACTTCTCTCACAAGGCGGTGATCATAGTATTATTAAGGTTCATACCATTATCAATGATGATCCTTTCCGGGATACCATGCCGGCAAATAAGATTCTTCTTGATGAAGCGGGCAACAACATTCTTAGTAACGGATGCGAAGGAAGCTGCTTTGACCCACTTTGTGAAATAGTCAATGGCCACTAGAATGAAACAGTGTCCATTGGAGGTTGTAGGCTTGATCTCCCCAATCATATCGATTCCCCACATAGCGAAGGGCCAAGGAGCTGTTAAGACATTTAGAGGAACCGGAGGCACGTGCACCTTGTCCGCATAGATTTGACACTTATGACAGGTCCGGGAGTGTTGATAGCAGTCTGCTTCCATGGTAGACCAATAGTAGCCTTCCCGTAGGATTTTCTTCGCCATCGTATGCACACTAGAGTGAGTGCCAAAGGTACCTTCATGTAATTCAACCATGATCTTTTCAGCTTCAATCTTATCTACACAACGGAGCAGAATAGAATCATGATTGCGTTTGTACAGGATGCCATTACTTAGGAAGAACTTAGTGGAGAATCTCCTTAGGAACTTTTTATCATTGATTGAAGCTCCTTCTAGATATTCTTGAGCCTTGAGATACCTTTTGACTTCATGAAACCAAGGCTGGTCCACTATTTCTTCAGTACAAATCTTGTGACAGTGTGTTGGTTCATCCATTCGTTCAATGGTGATCTGGGGAGCCTCGTTATCCCAATTAAGTTTAAACATAGATGACATTGTGGCTAGAGCATCTGCCAGCTGATTTTCTTCTCGCGGGAAATGCTCGAAGGTAATCTGCTTGAAATGTGGTAACAATGTCAAAACATGTTCTTTGTAAGGGATAAGGTTTGGGTGCTTAGTGTCCCATTCTCCCTTGATCTGGATGATGACCAAAGCTGAATCTCCAAACACATCTAAAGATTTGATTCCCAAGTCTATGGCAGCCTTGAGACCAAAGATGCACGCTTCGTATTCCGCCATGTTGTTCATACAGTTGAAGCAAAGTCTGGCAGTAAAGGGAGTATGGCACCCTTCCGGAGATATGAGTATAGAGCCGATACTATTACCAAGTGCATTAGATGCCCCGTCAAAGAACAGGGTCCATCGGGATCCTTGTTCAGGTCCGTCATATGGCCTGATTTCTTCACTGTTGTCTAATGTTATGATGTCTTCATCAGGGAATTCAAACTTCATGGACTGATAATCTTCTACAGCTTGATGAGCGAGATGATCAGCCAGCACGCTGCCCTTTATAGATTTTTGGGTCGTGTATTGTATGTCATATTCTGTTAGGATCATCTGCCATCTAGCTATCCTCCCAGACAGAGCGGGCTTCTCAAAGATGTACTTTATCGGATCCATCTTAGATATCAGCAAAGTGGTATGAGTCAACATATACTGTCTTAGCCGGCGAGCAGCCCATACCAGAGCGCAACAAATTTTCTCGAGCAGTGAATATTTGGTTTCACAGTCGGTAAACTTTTTGCTCGGGTAGTAAATAGCGTGCTCTTTTCGGCTAGACTCGTCATGCTGCCCCAATACACACCCCATTGAATTCTCTAAAACTGTCAGATACATGATCAGTGGACTTCCCTCGACTGGTGGCATCAAGATATGAGGCTCTTGTAAATACTCTTTGATTTTGTCGAAAGCAATCTGACATTCATCATTCCATCTGACTACCTGATCTTTCTTCAACAGTTTAAAGATTGGTTCACAAGTAGGTGTTAGGTGAGAAATGAATCTGGAAATGTAATTCAGGCGTCCCAAGAATCCTCTGACTTCCTTCTCAGTACGAGGAGCAGGCATTTCCTGTATTGCTTTAACCTTGGTGTTGTACCCCAATTTTTTCCCCTAAGATTCCCCTATCATTTCATGTCAACTTGAGCATGACAAGATCACATTAGGGTTGGTTCTTCTTTTTTCTCTGTCTCCTATCTTTAAGTTTTCCCTTGAGGAATTTCCAAGCACCTTGGTTGTGTATCTTGTATATGTGTTGTTGACTAACCTTTAACCAAAATACAAAAATATATATATTTGTCTTTGTCCCTGCACAATTGTGTTTTAGGTACCAAGTTGAAGCATCAGACAAATAAGCTCATGCAAAGTTGATTTGATCCTATTGTGGCAAAAAACTCCAACATGCATCGACCCATAAAGGTATGCATCGACTCATTTTGTTTTGCATAACTAGCATGTGTCGACACATGCATGTATGTATCGACTCATCCTGTTTGAAAAACTTGCATGTGTCGACACATACGTGTTATGTATTGACTCATGCAGTTTATGTGGTTCTGTAATGAGTTGAAACAACAGTATGTATCGACACATAGAGGCACGTATCGAAACATGCCATGTTATACAGCTAGGATGTATCGACACATACCCCACATGTATCGACCCATGATGGCAAAATTCACGTGTTTTATGAAAAAAAGCCAGCAAATTCAAGTTGTTATCATTTTTGGCTCCAATTTTCTCTGCATAATTTGAAATTATATCATTAATTCAAATTTGGCTCCAAGAATCAATTACCAAATTACCACTAATCCCAATTCTAAAACTCTATAAATAGAGACCTTATTTCATTCAAATCACAAGCTTTTGATAGCCAAAATCATCTTGCTAAAAAATCTCTCAATTCTCTCCATTTTACCAAATTCACTCAAAGCTCCATTTTCAAAAAGGATAGTGAGCTTTGCATTGAAGCTTGCTAATCTTTGAGCTAAACCTCCATCCAAACACTTTTTTTCTCCATTAATTCTCTACATCCAAGCTTTGGTGATTGATTCTTGTTGTTGAATTGAAGCAAATTCTGAAGTTGTTGGATAATTCTCAAATTCTACCTTTGGTAAGTTGGATCATCATCTTTAACAATGTGATCTCTTATGGATTTCTGGTTTTAATTCATTGAGCACTGTTTTATAACTCCATTAGTGCTATTTTCTTAAAAGTTTTGCTAAAATTTTCATGTTCAATTGGATCCATGATCATAAGGTGTTTGATGAAAAGTTGGAACAAGAATTTGCCAAAAATACTTTTTGCTGCCTTATTTTTGGGGCTGTTTTGACTCAAATTTTTTCTGCACACTCTGATGGATAATTTGGATTGCAATTTTAAATGTTCAATTTGTTTTTAAACTCAATGAACTTTGTGATGTAGATGAAGTTGGATAAATGTTCATCAATTCAAATCTACCTAGGAGTGAATTATTAATTTAATTTTGGTGCTTTGGATTAATGATATGTTTAGTACTTTAATCCATCTAGAGGAGTGGTTGAATTTAAAGATGAAGGAATGTTGAAATGGTAATCCAAATTAACTTATCATTCACCTCCCTCTTCATCTTATCCCTTTCTTTTTTAATTGTGCTACATGTTAAAGGATGGTGATCTCTATATAATTTATCCAAACATGAAGTACATAAATTGCTATTGACCGGCCTCAAAATAGGTGCGACTTCTTCATAAGTTCACTTACAATTGCTTAACATAGCGCTAAATTTTGTCCTGATTCGAATAAATGATCATTCGTGGCCCAAACTTATGATTGCAAGCCCAAGTATGTTAATTTGATCTCTTTGATCCAATAACCTTGAGATTCATTATGTGGAGGCTTTGGTTCTACCAATCCTCTAATGAGTTCCAAATGCAAGTTTCAAGATGGTCATCCAACTAACCACTAATTTCTAACAATTGAAATTGCTTTATGTTTTTATTTTTATGCTTTATGTACCATTTAATTTGAGCATTTACATCTTCATGCCATTTTATTTTGCTCACTTGAGCATTTACTTTTATGTCATTTTGATTTCGCTCACTTGAGCTTTTCTTTCCCTTTTAAAGACGCCTAATAATCAACATGAACCATAAAAATCTTTAAAATATACTTGGACTATTGGATACTATCCTTGGCATTATGAAGCATTGGATTTCTTGGACTTAGGATTAGAGACCTTGGCCTATCTTGGAGACTTTGTGACTTTATTTGATATTTTGTCTGGAGTTCTTGAGGTTTACCTCAAGATATTGGGTTGTTTGTTTGTTTCGTGTGCAGGTTATTGTGATTACATACTTTGTTTGTAATTTGGAATTCACCCGTATACAGTCGTTACTCTGCCCAATTTTTGCGAAGACTTAAAACACTTGAAGTTTGGTTCTCTCAAGAGGTCTAGTATCTTTGCTTGCTTGGTTTCAATCCAAAGAATGGGAATTCTATATTGACTCATAATGTCAAGTATTGGCTTCTTGTTGGTTAGATGGTTCTTATCCCTAGCTCTTATCTTATGCTTTAGGATAGCCTCTTATTCTCCTCCTATATTCTTTAATTTCAAAAATCTTCTCCCTCCTTAAAAACTCTTCTTATTTCTAAACTTGAAACATTTTCATAATAAACTTGGACTTAGGTCCATGCATTTTCAAAACATTTTCATAAATAAATTTCGATCAATTTAATAATACTTTGAGATTTTTTTCGTGAGAAGACTAAAAGTCAATCAATCTCATTTCAAACCATTTTTTCCATTTTGGCTTTTATCTTTAAAATTTTCTCAAAAGATTAGACTCTTGTCAATTCTTGTAGTGATGCAAACAACTATACTTCTATAATATGTAGTAAAGAGAGATATTTTCCACTTGGGTGATGAGTGAGGCATTGTTGATTTTAAAATCCAAGCCATATCCTCCACTTTGAGATGATGCAAATTCTCCTTTCTCATGATTGTGGGTAGTAAGTATGTTTTCCACATGGACAATGACGATGATGTTTTATCTCATAAAATTAACCAACACACTTGTGTTTCAAATTTTTAAAAGATGAACTACGTGTGCCCTGATCCCTTATTGCACAAAAGGCGGTACGTAGGCACTAAAGGTTCGCAACCGCGGCGGGTGCAAAAATCATAAAAATATTTCTTTTCTCACCTCCACCATCCATTTTACATAACACATTTTCATAGCCAAAATATACATATTTTTCAAAGAGGTTCCCGCGGAGTACCGTAGATGTTTAGGGTGCTAATACCTTCCCTTTGCATAACCAACCCCCTTACCTTGAATATTTCCCCCTTTTTGGGTTATTCGCTCTTTTCCCATTCCTTTGGAAACAATAAAGCGCGGTGGCGATTTTTATTTTGATTTGTATAAAGTCTAGTCAATCCAATGGCTTAGTCTTGAACATTTCTACCGCTACAGAAAAATGGTGACTTCACTGGGGACAGATTGACCTCTTGCTGGTCCATCCCTAAGTGGGTTGAGCATATCTTTGTTTATATCTGTATATGTGCTATTTTTGTTTATGTGTTATATTTTGTATATATGTTTGTCTGGATTTTCCCGGTTTACAGGGTGCTTGGTGATTACTCATAAGTCCTATACCCGGACTTGGGCAAACATTAAGATAGGATGGGCGGTATAGTCATGTTAACTTTGTGGGAGTAATCCCAAAAAAGGAGGCATGAGATCCCCCACTCAGTGGAGGCCCCTTTGATTGTAGTGTCGTTTACCGAGTAATCGGGAAGACGTACTGCTTTCGACCTGGGAGCCTGCCGAAGCTGAGGATCATAGATTACCTAACCTATCTTGGTTTTTTAGGTGTAGTGCGGAAGCTATGACAGAGTAATCCGGAAGCAGTTGTCACGCGATACTACGCTCGGACGAGTCTTTCTTGAGAATATTACTAATTACCGAGTTAATCGGGAAGTTGGTAATATCCGAAGGAAGGATGTAGACTCTGGGAACCTCTTAGAACCTTGTTCGGCAGGTGATAACTTTTTAGACCAATACCTTATGGGTAGTACCTTTAGCCTCATGCTCGTAACGTTGAACCTATGAACCCTATATGTGTGATCTTGTGTGTGATTGTTGCATCATGCATCCATGCACTCATAAGCATCTTTTGAAGAAAAAACAATATTTCAAGGGATTTAAAGGTTGACTAATTGTGAATATCTCAGGTACTTGTAGACCATGGATTCTGGAAAGAGAAAGACCGGGAAATATAGTTTCAAAGATCCCAAGATAGATGAGTTGATCAGTCTAATTCCAGAGATCGAGTGTTCTACAGACTTTCAGAAGAAGTATGGATCCATTATTCCTCTCATGAAGCTGAAGGTGAAGGGGGGTATTCTCTTAACTTTGATCCAGTTCTATGATCTGGTGTATCACTGCTTTACTTTTCCCGACTATCAGTTGATGCCAACACTAGAGGAGTATTCCTATCTATTGGATTTACCTGTTACTGATCATGTTCCTTTTACTGGTTTGGAGGGTGAGCCAAAACCACATGAGATTGTTGCTTTGATTCATCTTGGGAAGTCTTAGGTGGAAGCCCATATGACTACCAAAGGAGGGATTAGAGGATTACCAGCTCAATTCTTATTGGAGAAAGCTCGTTACTTCGCTAGGATGAAGAGTATGGTTGTGTTTGAGGCCATCTTTGCTTTACTCGCCTATGGATTATTCTTATTTCCTAATGTGGACAAGTTTGTCGACATTAACGCTATCAGGATTTTCATGATTGGAAACCCGGTTCCTACACTGTTGGGTGATGCTTATTACTCTGTTCATCTTCGGAGTTCCTATCATGGGGGAATGATTATTTGTTGCACGCCTTTGTTGTACTGTTGGTTTATCTCTCATATGCCTCAGTCTGATGCTTTTTGGGATGTCAAGAATGAACCTCGTTGGGCTCCTAAGATTATGGCACTTACTCACTCGGATATTGATTGGTATCATCGAGCATACCAGGATGTGGAGATTATTGACAGTTGTGGTAGTTTCCCCAATGTGCCTCTTCTTGGTACAAAGGGAGGAATTAACTATAACCATGTTCTTGCACTGCGACAGCTTGGTTACCCGATGAGGGATAAACCAAATAATATTCATTTGAGTAGTTTCTTTCTGAAGGAAGGAGAAGACCACAGGGAAGCTAAGGAGAAGATTGCAAAGGCCTGGCGTCACATTCATAAGAAGAGTAGGAAGGATTTGGGACCTAGGGGTGTTGTTTCTTTGGAGCCATATCTTCAGTGGGTCCGATCGAGAGCCATTCAGTTGAAGATGTCGTATACTCGGGAGATACCCGTGCCTGATTTGTTTATGAAGACCACTCCTCCCTTATTAGATGATCTGGAAGAACTGCAGCTTGCATTGGTTAGGATGCAACAATAAAGGGATGCTTGGAAAAACAAGTTCCAGACTTTAGAGAGTTCCTACAGAGCAGACCTGAAGGAGAAATATGATTTGATAGAGATCCTTGAGAGTCTAGCAGTGGAGTCTATAGAGAGGCAAGGGGATTTATTTTCTCCTCAACCTCAAACAGGTGTTGATTACTCACTTCCTGCTTCAGATGATTGGAAGGAGGTTGCCATCAGACAGGTGGAAGAAAACCAGAGGTTGAGAGCTCAGATTGCCAGGCTCACAGGGAAACGCCAGCGTACAAATTGATCTCCATTAGTTCCTCTTCTCAGGATTTTAGATTGTATTTTCATCTTGTATTTGGGATCGTTGAAATATGTAACCCATTTTGAAGCTATTATAATAAAAGTTTCCAGTATTTCAAATACGTTATTATTTTGATGTTTGCAATATGTCTATAAACTTTAAATCCCTTGAAATATTTAATGATAAAGTAAAAATAATCATATGCATTGCATATCATGCATCATTTTGTACATATTTCTTGCATTTGTTATGCATATCCAGGTGTCTTACCCAGCTTCTTTACTTCGCTCAGCAAGCTGACTCATCACTACAACACTCGGGCTAATTTCAAAAAGAAGATGGACAACTTAGAGCAGGAGAATCGCGAGCTGCGCGAAGAAGTGTCCGCTTTGAAGGCTGGCTTGGCCAACTTGACTACTCTGATGGAAGCTCGGGTGGCTGCTCAAAATCAGCCATCGAGTGTTCAACCTCAACCAACAAGGGCAAATGTTGAAGTTCCTGCTGTTCCTATATCCGCTACTCCGGCTGTTGTTCAGAACTGTATCCCTCAAGGTTATCCATGGGGAATACCAGAGAATTTTGCACCCGAAGGTTTCAATCTTGGCCCTCAAGATGCTCCAGTGGTTCAAAATGTTGTTACTCCTGCACCTCCTATGATGCATATTATTCCTGTTGCACCTCCTTCGGTGAATTTGGTTCCGTTTGTCAATGAAGATGTGTGTCGTCCTTTCCCTCCACCGAGTGAAGACTTGGGTCTTTATGACAGAATGGATGATTTTTAAGAGCAGTTTGATAGAGTGAAAAGAGAGATGAAGGCTCTTAGGGGAAAATAGTTATTTGGGCAGAATGTGAATGAGCTGTGTTTGGTCCCTAATGTTAAAGTGCTTGCTAAGTTCAAGGTCCCGGAGTTTGAGAAGTACAAGGGCAACACTTGCCCTCGTGCTCACTTGGTGATGTATGTGAGGAGAATGTCTACCCACACTGATGATCAGCGTCTGCTAATTCACTTTTTCATGGATAGTCTGACCGGCGTTGCGTTGAAATGGTATATGAGCTTAAACAGCGTCAACATCCATACTTTTAATGATTTGGGAGAAGCATTCATTAAGCAATACAAGTACAATGTGGAAATGGCGCCTGACCGTGACCAGCTTAGGGCCATGGTTCAAAAAGATAGAGAATCGTTCAAGGAGTATGCACAAAGATGGCGCGAAGTGGCTGCACAAGTGATTCTGCCCATGGAAGAGAAAGAAATGACTAAGATTTTTCTGAAAACGCTTGGTGCTTTCTACTATGAAAGAATGGTAGCAAGTTCCCCAAGTGATTTTACAGAAATGGCAGGAATGGGTGTCCGCCTAGAAGAGGCAGTAAGAGAAGGCCGTTTGACAAAAGGTGAAGGATCTGGAGGTGTGAAAAAGCAAGCTTATGGGTTTACCAAGAAGAAAGAGGGGGATACAAATGTTGTTATGTAAGAGAGAAGGGTAAAGGCTCCTAGAAAGAATTATCAGCGTCATCAGCAAGTCGCCTCAGTTACTCCTGTTATGAATGACGCTCCAAATACTACTGCTTATCAGAGACCGTCCCAACAGGGGAATCAAGGGTATAATCAGAGAAGGGAGAACTATGACCCTATTCCCATGAGCTATGCAGAGCTACTACCAGTATTGATTCAGAAGAAGTTGGTCCAGACACGACCACCTCCCGCTGTACCATCACTATTACCGTGGTATTACAAAGCAGACCAGACGTGTGCCTTTCATCAGGAGGCACCAGGGCATAGTGTTGAGAATTTTTATCCTTTAAGGACTGAAGTGCAAAGGTTGGTGAAGTCTGGAATCTTATCTTTCAAAGACGTGGGACCTAATGTGAAGGACAATCCTCTACCCAAGCACGGGGGAGTGAATGTTGTAAATATGGTGGTCGGTTGTCCAGGTGACTTCCGGATTTTTGACATTAATCTGGTTAGAGGAGATTTGGTTAAGATGCACGCAGACCTCTATGAATTTAGTTATTATACGCATGACCATGCCGGTTGTGCTATTTGCAGTACAGATATACAAGGTTGCGAAAAGATAAAGGTTGATTTACAGGAGATGATAGATGAAGGTTTAATCCATATAATCAGGCCTAGGGAAGAATATGAAGAGGAAGTGAATATGGTTTCTGGATGTCCGGGTGAATTCAGAATTTTTTATGTGGATCATTTGAATGAGGATCTCGTACAGTTGCATGCTACCTTTTGTCGTACTGCTGGTCAGGTAGAGCACCAGTATGGATCTTGCATAGTTTGTTGTCGAGACCCCCGAGGATGTTCTATTGTAAGGGAAGGAGTTCAGTTGCTGTTAGACAATGGAACTATCAAGATCATAGGTCAGAGAGATGATTATCATGAGATTGATATGGTTGAAGTTTGTTTGATGGAAGATGAGTCAGAGGAAGAGTATGCCTCCGCAGATGAATATTTCTCTTCGGACGAGGATTTGTTTACCATAAATGTATTTTTGATGGCTGATTGTGTTGAGGAAGGGGTGAATGTCATTGTACCTTGTTTTGGTGCACCCACTCATTTTGAGCTGGAGTACCATAGCAAACCAGTTGTTTCCCCATTGGTAATTAGTCTGCCAGGTCCTGTTCCCTATGAATCAGATAAGGTTGTGCCTTACAAATACAACGCTACAATCTTGGAAGATGGGGTGGATATTCCCATCCAACCAATGCCAGATGTTGGAAATATAGCTGATGATAGCAGAGTGACCCGTAGCGGTCGTGTGTTTGCGCCGGTTATTCGAAGAGATGTTGTTGCTGGAAAGAAAATTGCTGAGAATGATGAGCCTAAGAAGGTTGCAGGAGGAACTAGTGGACCTACACTAGAGAAAGAAGTGGATGATATCTTGAAAATAATTAAGATGAGTGACTACAAAATTGTAGATCAGCTATTGCAGACGCCCTCAAAGATATCCATCCTAGCTTTGTTGATGAATTCCTCTGCTCGTAGGGAATCACTGATGAGAGTGCTTGACCAAGATTTTGTGGAGAATGACATGCCGTTAGATTAATTCAGCAGCGTAATTGGAAACATTACGTCATGTAACAACCTGAGTTTCTGCGATGATGAGTTACCAGATGAAGGGAGGAATCACAACTTGGCCCTCCACATATCCATGAACTGCAAGAATGATTCGCTGTCCAATGTGCTAATTGATAACGGATCCGTGTTGAATGTTATACCGAGAAGTACCCTCATGAAGTTAAAGTATCAAGGAGCATCTATGCGCCCAAGTGGCATCATTGTGAAAGCTTTTGATGGGTCGAGGAAATCTGTCATCGGTGAAGTGGACTTACCCATCCATTTAGGACCACACTTGTTCTTGATAATTTTCCAGGTCATGGACATTATTCCTGCATATAGTTGTTTGCTTGGGAGGCCATGGATACACGAAGCAGGGGATGTCACTTCAACTCTGCATTAGAAGTTAAAGTTTGTGGGTGAAGGGAAGGTAGTGATTATAAATGGTGAGCAGGCATTGTTGATATCCCATCTATCCTCTTTCAATATTGTAGAAGCGGATGAGGCTGCTGTTGGAACCCAGTTCCAAGCCCTATCCATTGACAACATAAGGAGGAATGAGAATTTTGTGGTTTCGCTGAAGGACGCACAGCAGGTTGTGCGTAATGGTCATAATGTAGTTTGGGGACAACTTGTGGATCCACCCGTGAACAAAAGCAGAGCTGGTTTGGGTTTCTCTTCGAAGATTGGCAAAGGCGAAAGTTTGAAGTCAAAGTCTTTTGTGAACAGTTATCATGATGTTTTCTGCAGCGGAGGCTACCTCCATCCAACTGGTTCTGGAATTAATGTTGTTAAAGAAGATGAAGCTGAGCAGGAAGTACCGAATTTTGTGACGCATGGAGTCCGAGTTCAGAACTGGGTCACCATTGATGTTCCTTCTTGCATACATATTTCAAAGTAATTTGTTTTGTTAATCTGTTTCTTTCTTTTGAAAATCTTTCACTCTGCCCAAGGTGAAAGTATTGTATGGGCTTATCTGTTTTCTTTGACTGTTAAGATCATTAACAAAAGTTCTTTGCTTCCAAAAATATGTCTTTATTTTCTGCTTTTTCTTGGGAAATGGTAATCAAATAAAAAACCCTTTCAAAATAAATAATAACTGAAAATTAATCTGCATGATCACTTGTTATATGTGTCAGTTTCTAAAAGCAATCATAAATCACATGTGCAGATTAATTAAAAAACCCGTTGAATACAATGACCCTACACCCTCTCACAACTTTGATTATCCTGTGTTTGGGGCCGAAGAAGAAGATTATGATGAGATTCCAGAAGAGGTCTCGCGGTTGCTTGAGCACGAGGAAAATACCATTCAGCCATATAAGGAGCCTTTGGAAGTGATTAATTTGGGTTCAGAAGAAGATTCGAAGGAGATTAAGATTGGAGCATCGTTGCATCCTGGTGTAAAGAGCGGGTTGATTGAGCTGTTGAAAGAGTATGTGGATATTTTTGCTTGGTCTTATCAAGATATGCCTGGTCTAGATACAGACATTGTTAAGCATCATTTTCCGTTGAAGCTAGAGTGTCCGCCAGTTAAGCAAAAGTTGAGAAGAACACACCCAGATATGGCAGTAAAGATCAAAGAGGAGGTCCTAAAGCAGATTAATGCTGGTTATCTTGTGACGTCAGAGTATCCTCAATGTATTGCCAATATTGTCCCAGTACCGAAAAAAGACGGAAAAGTCCGCATGTGCGTAGATTATAGAGATCTAAATAAATCTAGTCTGAAAGATGATTTTCAATTGCCTCACATTGACATGTTAGTGGACAGCACAGCAAAATTCAAGGTATTCTCGTTCATGGACGGATTTTCCGGGTATAATCAAATAAGAATGGCTCTAGAGGACATGGAAAAAACAACGTTTATCACACCCTGGGGAACATTCTGTTACAGAGTGATGCCCTTCGGGTTGAAGAACGCTGGTGTAACGTACCAGAGGGCTATGACAACCCCATTCCATGATCTGATGCACAAGGAAATTGAAGTATATGTTGATGATATGATTTCCAAATCCCAAATGGAAGAAGGGCATATAAAAGATTTGTTGAACTTGTTTCAGCGTTTGAGGAAGTATTGTCTCCGCTTGAATCCACATAAATGCACCTTCAGAGTTAGATCGGTGAAATTGTTGGGTTTTATCATTAGCCAGAAAGGAATTGAAGTTGATCCTGATAAAGTCAGAGCAATTCAAGAAATGTCTGGACCAAGAACTGAAAAGCAAGTCAAAGGTTTCCTCGGGCGTTTGAATTATATCTCCAGATTCATTTCCCACATGATTGCAAAGTGTGAACCGATCTTTAAGTTGTTAAAGAAAGATCAAGGTTGTGTATGGACGGATGACTGCCAAAGGGCATTTGAGAGTATTAAAGAGTATTTGCTTGAACCTCATATCCTGCTCCCTCCCATAGAAGGAATACCGTTGATTATGTATCTAACAGTGTTAGATAAATCCATGGGTTGTATTCTAGGACAACAGGACGAAATAGGGAAGAAAGAGTTCGCCATTTATTATCTCAGCAAAAAGTTCACTGATTGTGAGTCACGGTATTCCATGCTTGAAAAAACATGTTGTGCTTTGGCCTGGGCGGAAAAGCGTTTGTGGCAGTATATGTTGAATCATACCACTTGGTTGATCTCCAAAATGGATCCAATCAAGTACATTTTTGAGAAGCCTGCTCTCACTGGGACAATTTCCCGTTGGCAGATGTTGTTATCTGAATATGATATTGAATACCGCACTCAAAAAGCTATCAAAAGTAGTGTGTTGGCAGATTACCTTTCTCACCAGCCGGTAGAAGATCATCAGTTTGCAGAATATGAATTCCCCGATGAGGATGTGATGTTCCTGAAAGTGAAAGATTGTGATAAACCGTTGCCTGAGGAGGGCCCCGACCCTGAATCTCGTTGGAGTATGGTATTTGATGGAGCTGTGAATGCTTATGGTAAAGGAATTGGTGTTGTAATCATCATTCCTCATGGATCGCACATTCCTTTTACTACAAGGTTAACATTTGATTGCACTAATAATATGGCAGAATATGAGGCTTGTATCATGGGTCTTGAAGAAGCTATTGATCTCAGAATCAAAATTCTAGATGTGTATGGTGATTCAGCTTTGGTAATAAATCATATTAAAGGAGAATGGGATACTCGTCACCCTGGCTTGATCCCTTACAAATATTATGCTAGAAGATTACTACCCTTCTTCAATAAAGTTGAATTTCATCACATTCCTAGAGATGAAAATCAAATGGCAGATGCTCTAGCAACTCTGGCTTCCATGTATCAAGTGAATACTTGGAATGATATACCATGTATTACAGTTCGACGGCTGGATAGGCCCGCTCATGTGTTTGCAACAGAAGAGGTAGCAGATGAAAAACCTCGGTATTATGATATCAAGCATTTTCTTCAGACTCAGGAATACTCGATTGGTGCGTCGAGGAAAGATAGAAAGACACTAAGAAGATTGGAAGGCAGTTTCTTCCTCAGTGAGAATGTGTTATACAAGAGAAATTTTGACATGGTCTTGCTCAGATGCGTGGATAGACACGAAGCAGACATGTTGATGCATGAGATTCATGAAGGTTCATTTGGCACTCATGCTAATAGACATTCGATGGCTAAAAAGATGCTAAGGGCAAGTTATTATTGGTTGACAATGGAATATGATTGTTACAAATTTGCAAAGAAGTGCCATAAATTCCAGATTTATGCAGATAAGATCCATGTGCCTCCGACACTTCTCAATATAATTTCCTCCCCATGGCCTTTCTCTGTGTGGGGTATTGACATGATCGGGATGATAGAACCCAAAGCTTTGAATGGACATTGTTTCATCTTGGTAGCAATTGACTACTTTACCAAATGGGTAGGGGCTGCTTCTTATGCCAATGTTACCAAACAAGTGGTTGTGCGTTTCATCAAAAACAATCTTATATGCCGGTATGGTGTACCGAGTAGAATCATCACTGATAGTGGCTCGAATTTGAACAACAAGATAATGACAGAACTGTGCGAAGAATTCAAGATTGTCCATCATAATTCATCTCCATACAGGCCAAAGATGAATGGGGCAGTTGAAGCTGCTAATAATAATATCAAGAGAATTATCCAGAAAATGGTTGTTACTTATAAGGATTGGCATGAAATGCTCCCTTTTGCTCTGCATGGATATCGGACATTTGTCCGCACTTCAACAGGAGCAACCCCGTTCTCCCTGGTATATGGAATGGAAGTTGTACTCCTTATTCAGGTAGAGATTCCCTTGTTGCGTGTGATAATGGAAGCCAATTTGACAGAGGCTGAATGGATCCAGAACAAGTTTGACCAACTGAATTTGATTGAAGAGAAGAGAATGACAACTTTATGTCATGGGCAGTTATATTAGAAAAGAATGAAGAAAGAATTTGATAAAAAGGTCAAACCTCGTGAATTCAGAGAAGGCGACCTCGTGCTCAGGAAGATCATGTCTTTCAACACTGATTCTAGGGGCAAGTGGACTCCTAATTTTGAAGGCCCGTATGTTGTCAAGAAAGCCTTCTCTGGAGGTGCATTAATTCTTGAAACTATGGATGGCGAGGAGTTCCCACGTCCCATGAATGCTGATGCAGTCAAGAAATACTTCGCCTAAAGAAATAAAAGAACAACTCGCTAAGTTGAAAACTCGAAAGGGCGGCTTAGGAAAAAAGGAGCGTCTCGGTAGGCTGAAAACCCAAAAGGGCAGTCTAGGCAAAAATTAGAGACATAAATAGAATAAACTTCCCGCTAAGTTGAAAACCCGCAAGGGCAGCTTAGGCAAAAGTTAGGGATCTTTCCTTGGCAAGTAACTACGTCAGACAAGACTTGATCGTTGAAGCAACAATCTTCTCGGATCCTCATCATACTTCAACAAAAGCTGCTGCTCGGGATTTCAAAAGTTGTTAGAGGGAATAGTGGTCATTGTATCTCAATGTATCTTTTCCATTATATATTACCATTTCCCAAACTTTGTAATCATCCATGGAGTCTCGCCATTTGCAGACTACCATTCTATTAATAAAATTCGAGCTTTTGCCCAATTCTTTGTATTCTTATTTTTATTTAGCTTACAAAGACTCCATTTATTACTGATAATAACTTTCGAAGCAAAAAGATTAAAAAGAAAAATTGACTTTTCAAAAAGAAAAACATCTTTACAATTCAATTTACTTTGGGATTTGTGATGAAATAATGACAACAAAAATGGCGATCCCAGGAATGAACAAACTCCGGTTGTTTTTAAGAAGATTTACTTCCTTCATGAAGGTTTTTCTCAGGTTGTTTTCCCTGGTATGTGCGTAATCTTTGTGTGTTTCTCATATAATTAAAGACGATACCAGAGGACGCAAGGTATAGTGTTCGGTTTGTGATCCTATTATCCCTGGCCAAGTCTTGGTTCACTTTTGATTTTGGGTTTGCATGGTCAGAAGCCTCGTCCTAGATTCCCCAGGGAAGTTTTCCCTCATATGATGAAATGTTTTATTCCCTTGATGTGCTAAGATATCGCTCTTTTTGCAGTATTGGAATTAGTGTTAACTTCTTGATTTCCCAGGAAGACTATACCAGGGTATCTTTTGTTGGAATAGGTTTGTATGATATGAAGACTCAATCCAATATTCTACAGTGAAGGCCTCGTTTATTTGATAGAAGTCATTTCTCCCCAAAGAATTTGGTGCAATAATTACTCTCGAAGCACGTATCTATGCTTTCCCCAGTGAAGCACGTATCTCCGCTTTCCCCAGTGAAGCACGTATCTCCGCTTTCCCCGGTGAAGCATGTATCCTTGCTTTCTCTAGTGAAGATCGTATCTCCAGTGAAGAATGTATCTTAGTTTCCCCTCGATGATGTGGTTTTGATCTTCCCCAATGAAGTCAGCTTGAAGTCCCCAGTAGATGTCTCAATGATGAAGCATTGTCTCCCTTAGTGAAGTCTGTATGTGTTTCTTCATTCAAAGTGGGCCTGAATTCCCCAGTAAATGTTTTGACAATTTGGTTTCCGTCTGCCTTATTTAAGATCAGTATTGAAATCCCCAGTAGGAGTATGGACTGTGAAACATTTGTTTTCCCCATTGAAGTCTGTGTGTTATTCCCTGGGAAGGCTATCCTAGGGCATCTCTTGTTGGAATGAGTATTCATGATGAAAAGTTTTCAATCCGCAGTTTTTTTTCCTCCAGGGAAGTGGGTTTGAATTCCCCAGTGAGGTTTGATTGTCTTGGCATCAGTCTGCTTTATTTGAGGCTGGTCTTGCAATCTCCAGTAGGCATGTTGCTTTTGAAAAACTGATTTCTCCGTTAAAACCGGAAGAAAGATGTTCTATCCCGGTATCTGTTTGATTTAACTACATCCGGATTATGTTTCTCCTCAGTGAACTTAGGACAGGCAATAGGTTTGGTTTCCGCAATTGCTTTTATCTCTCTTGGATTGATCTTTCTGGTTGAAGTTTATCCCAATGTTGTTGGTACCTGAAGTGGTTTTGTTTGTTTATGCTGATTATGTATCATTTTACCAGCATACGCACGATAACACTCATACATTCATACATGCATCATGCATTGTTACAAATAATTTTATTGATATTGTGTTCTAACCTTCCTGCAGCGCTCCTTGCTTAGTTGAATTTGGTTTTTCCCTCTTGAGTTTATTTCTCAAAGGATGTATCTTCGTTGTCCGTCTTGCTCCGATTTGTTCCCAATTGGATTCGTGGTTGCATGACGATATTATTTACTTTGGATTTCTGAGAACTTCGAGTTTTGGTTTGTGCATTTATTTTGCACAAAGAAGACTTTATCTCCTCAGCAGGAATAATATGGCATTTCCCCAGGAAGTCATATTTCCCCAGGAAGTCATATTTCCCTAGGAAGTCATATCTCTATCCCCAGAAAGTCATCTTTCTTTGCATTTCCCCCTGACAATGAGTGGATGTCTCTTTATTTGAGATAAGTTTGCATATTACCCTTTCCAGGCAGAGTGCCTTGGTTAAAGAAGAAGTTGAGACCCGTTCCAGGTGAAATACCAGAATTTTGGGAAAACTTATGATATTTTCAAAATCTACCTTCAGTGAATGTTGGTAGTACATCAGCAGTGAACGTCGGTGTCTCTTATCTTTTTGCTATCATCAGTTAACGGTGGTAGTTCCTCGTCAGTGAACGGCGATGGTATGATATTTTCAAAATCTACCTTCAGTGAATATTGGTAGTGCATCAGCAGTGAACTTCGATGTTTCTATCTTTTTTCTATCATCAGTGAACGGTGGTGGTTCCTCGTCAGTGAACGGCGATGGTATGATATTTTCAAAATCTACCTTCAGTGAACATTGGTAGTACATCGGTAGTGAACGTCGGTGTCTCTTATCTTTTGGCTATCATCAGTGAACGGTGATGGTATGATATTTTCAAAATCTACCTTCAGTGAACGTTGGTAGTGCATCGGCAGTGAACGTCGGTGTTTCTTATCTTTTTGCTATCATCAGTGAACGGTGGTAGTTCCTCGTCAGTGAACGGCGATGGCATGATATATTCTCTCTTCTACCTTCAACTTTGGAGTTGGTAGTTTATCGTCATCTGTGAGACGGTATATCTTTTTCTATCTACCTTCAGTGAACGTTGGTAGACATCGGTAGTGAACGTCGATGCTTGTTATCCTCCCCTCTAATTCAATTCGTTTGGTTCACCAGTGATTTATTTTCCTGGTGGAGTTGCTCCTTTGCTTCTTCATTCTTGTGGCATCCCCAGTGATACTTTGCGTCTCCTTTGTTCTGTTCATATGCATTCATAATCATAAGCATCGTATGGCATCTTAGAGACAAAAATAGGGCTTGTTTTATATTTAAGTATCTTCAATTGTGTCGACACAAAGATTTCTAACCTTTGTATCTCCGGATAGAAAACACTTAAATAAGGGCAGCTGTTGTACCCCAATTTTTCCCCTAAGATTCCCCTATCATTTCATGTCAACTTGAGCATGACAAGATCACATTAGGGTTGGTTCTTCTTTTTCTCTGTCTCTTATCTTTAAGGTTGCCCTTGAGGAATTTCCAAGCACCTTGATTGTGTATCTTGTATATGTGTTGTTGACTAACCTTTAACCAAAATACAAAAATATATATATTTGTCTTTGTCCTTGCACAATTGTGTTTTAGGTACCAAGTTGAAGCATCCAACAAATAAGCTCATGCAAAGTTGATTTGATCCTATTGTGGCAAATAAATCCAGCATGCATCGACCCATAAAGGTATGCATCGACTCATTTTGTTGTGCATAACTAGCATGTGTCGACACATGCATGTATGTATCGACTCATCCTGTTTGAAAAACTTGCATGTGTCGACACATACGTGTTATGTATCGACTCATGCAGTTTATGTGGTTCTGTAATGAGTTGAAACAATAGTATGTATCGACACATAGAGGCATGTATCGGCACATGCTATGTTATACATCTAGGATGTATCGACACATACCCCACATGTCTCGCCCCATGATGGCAAAATGCACGTGTTTTATGAAAAAAAGCCAACAAATTCAAATTGTTATCCTTTTTGGCTCCAATTTTCTCTGCATAATTTGAAATTATATCATTAATTCAAATTTGGCTCCAAGAATCAATCACCAAATTACCACTAATCCCAATTCTAAAACTCTATAAATAGAGACCTCATTTCATTCAAATCACAAGCTTTTGATAGCCAAAATCATCTTGCTAAAAAATCTCTCAATTCTCTCCATTTTATCAAATTCACTCAAAGCTCCATTTTCAAAAAGGATAGTAAGCTTTGCATTGAAGCTTGCTAATCTTTGAGCTAAACCTCCATCCAAACACTTTTTTTCTCCATTAATTCTCTACATCCAAGCTTTGGTGATTGATTCTTGTTGTTGAATTGAAGCAAATTCTGAAGTTGTTGGATAATTCTCAAATTCTACCTTTGGTAAGTTGGATCATCATCTTTAACAATATGATCTCTTGTGGATTTCTGGTTTTAATTCATTGAGCACTGTCTTATAACTCCATTAGTGCTATTTTCTCAAAAGTTTTGCTTAAATTTTCATGTTCAATTGGATCCATGATCATAAGGTGTCTGATGAAAAGTTGGAACAAGAATTTGCCAAAAATACTTTTTGCTGCCTTATTTTTGGGGCTGTTTTGACTCAATTTTTTTTTGCACACTCTCTTTGATGGATAATTTGGATTGCAATTTTAAATGTTCAATTTGTTTTTAAACTCAATGAACTTTGTGATGAAGATGAAGTTGGATAAATGTTCATCAATTCAAATCTACCTAAGAGTGAATTATTAATTAATTTTTGGTGCTTTAGATTAATGATATGTTTAGTACTTTAATCTATCTAGAGGAGTGGTTGAATTTAAAGATGAAGGAATGTTGAAATGGTAATCCAAATTAACTTATCATTTCCCTCCCTCTTCATCTTATCCCTTTATTTTTTTAATTGTGCTACATGTTAAAGGATGGTGATCTCTATATCATTTATCCAAACATGAAGTACATAAATTGCTATTGACCGACCTCAAAATAGGTGTGACTTCTTCATAAGTCCACTTACGATTGCTTAACATAGCATTAAATATTGTCCCGATTCGAATAAATGATCATTCGTGGACCAAACTTATGATTGCAATCCCAAGTATGTTAATTTGATCTCTTTGATACAATAACCTTGAGATTCATTGCATGGAGGCTTTGGTTCTACCAATCCTCTAATGGATCTACAAAACCTTTGGTCAACGCGGATCACTTAAACATCGTTGATCATTACATGTTACTTCTTTTGAGGATTCCAAAATGGATGATATACTTGACAAAAAGCAAATGCAACTTGTTGTGTGGAGGCTTTGGTTCTACCAATCCTCTAATGAGTTCCAAATGCAAGTTTCAAGATGGTCATCCAATTAACCACTAATTTCTAACAATTGACATTGCTTTATGTTTTTATTTTTATGCTTTATGCACCATTTAATTTGAGCATTTACATCTTCATGCCATTTTAATTTGCTCACTTGAGCATTTACTTTTATGTCATTTTGATTTCATTCACTTGAGCTTTTCTTTCCCTTTTAAAGACGCTTAATAATCAACATGAACCATAAAAATCTTTAAAATATACTTGGACTATTGGATACTATCCTTGGCATTATGGAGTATTGGATTTCTTGGACTTAGGATTAGAGACCTTGGCCTATCTTGGAGACTTTGTGACTTTATTTGATATTTTGTCTGGAGTTCTTGAGGTTTACCTCAAGACATTGGGTTGTTTGTTTGTTTCGTGTGCAGGTTATTGTGATTACATACTTTGTTTGTAATTTGGAATTCACCCGTATAAAGCCGTTACTCTGCCCAATTTTTGCGAAGACTTAAAACACTTGAAGTTTGGTTCTCTCAAGAGGTCTAGTATCTTTGCTTGCTTGGTTTCAATCCAAAGAATGGGAATTCTATATTGACTCATAATGTCAAGTATTGGCTTCTTGTTGGTTAGATGGTTCTTATCCCTAGCTCTTATCATATGCTTTAGGATAGCCTCTTCTTCTCCTCCTATATTCTTTAATTTCAAAAATCTTCTCCCTCCTTTTAAAAACTCTTCTTATTTCTAAACTTGAAACATTTTCATAATAAACTTGGACTTAGGTCCATGCATTTTCAAAACATTTTCATAAATAAATTTCAATCAATTTAATAATACTTTGACTTTTTTTTTTTGTGAGAAGACTAAAAGTCAATCAATCTCATTTCAAACCATTTTTGCCATTTTGGCTTTTATCTTTAAAATTTTCTCAAAAGATTAGACTCTTGTCAATCCTTGTAGTGATGCAAACAACTATACTTTTATAATATGTAGTAAAGAGAGATATTTTCCACTTGGGTGATGAGTGAGGCATTGTTGATTTTAAAATCCAAGCCATATCTTCCACTTTGAGATGATGCAAATTCTCCTTTCTCATGATTGTGGGTAGTAAGTATGTTTTCCACACAGACAATGACGATGATGTTTTATCTCATAAAATTAACCAACACACTTGTGTTTCAAATTTTTAAAAGAGGAACTACGTGTACCCTGATCCCCTATTGCACGAAAGACGATACGTAGGCACTAAAGGTTCGCAACCGTGGCAGGTGCAAAAATCATAAAAATATTTCTTTTCTCACCTCCACCATCCATTTTACATAACACATTTTCATAGCCAAAATATACAGATTTTTCAAAGAGGTTCCTGCGGAGTACCGTAGATATTTAGGGTGTTAATACCTTCCCTTTGCATAACCAACCCCCTTACCTTGAATCTTTCCCCCTTTTTGGGTTATTCTCTCTTTTTCCAATCCTTTGGAAACAATAAAGCGCGGTGGCGATTTTTATTTTGATTTGTATAAAGTCCAGTCAATCCAATGGCTTAGTCTTGAACATTTCTACCGCTACACTTGGCAGGATCAACCTCGATGCCTTTGTTGCTGACAATGAATCCTAAGAGTTTACCGGACCGGACACCGAATGTGCACTTGTTTGGATTCAACCTTAATTTGTACTCCTTCAATCTCACAAACAGCTTTTGCAAGTGATCAAGGTGCTCCTCTTCAGTTTGTGATCGGGCTATCATGTCATCGACGTAGACCTCTATCTCATGATGTATCATATTATGAAACAAAGCTACCATGACGCGTTGATAGGTTTCCCCGGTATTCTCCAGTCCGAATGGCATCACTTTGTAGCAGAAAGTTCCCCACTATGTGACAAATGTAGTTTTCTCCATGTCCTCAGGTGCCATTTTGATCTGGTTATATCCTGAGAATCCGTCCATGAAGGAAAATACTTTGTGCTGGGCTGTATTATCGACCAAGATGTCGATGTGTGGAAGTGGAAAATCATCTTTAGGGTTGGTCTTGTTTAAATCTCTATAATCCACGCACATTCTTACTTTGCCGTCTTTTTTAGGCACGGGAACAATGTTGGCAACCCATTGAGGATAGGAAGTAATAGCCAGAAATCCAGCATTGAACTGTTTCATAACTTCTGCTTTGATCTTCTCTGACATGTCAGGTCTCATGTGGCAGACTTTTTATTTCACTGGTGGACAGTCTTCTCTTGTTGGCAGACGATGTTCCACGATGTCTGTATCAATTCTGACATGTCTTCATATGACCAGGAAAAGATCTCAACATAATCATGCAATAGCTGAATTAGGCGCTCCTTAACACTCGGCTCTAAATTGGCACCCACTTTGATTTCCTTTTTATCTTCCTTGGTGCCCAAATTGATTGTATCCAATAGCTCCTCATGAGGCTGAATAGCTCTTTCCTCTTGTTGTAGTAGTCTGGCCAATTCCCCTGGTACCTCACAATCTTCCTCACCTTCGTATTCGACTTGGTAGATCAGATCTTCAGAGTCACTGAAAGCTATAGCAGTATCGTTACCCATGGGATCCGGGATGGAGGGTGTGACCGGTGGAAATAGAACAGACTGTTTTTTAAGCTGGTTTCGCGAAATGTCGCGGTAAGCAAGAGTCGCCACCGTCTTTTATGTTCTCTAACATGGAAAGGACAAAAGCACAGCAAAATTCCTTATGAGAATGTTTCTCGGTTCGGGAGGTAGATTTATAGAAAGGGAAGGTGTTAGCACCCTTTCTATCCGTGGTTATCCACGGGCTCTTAGGTACTTGCTCTTATGTTTTCAAAAGATGTTTGCTTTTCAAGTGTGTGTGGGTTTTGAAAAAAAGTTTCGTTTGAAAAATTTCTAAGTAACTCTTGTATCTGTCCTCAAGAGTGTATGAAAAATTTGTTTGAAAACTTTTTGAAAGTGTGGGGTGCAAAAAGTATTTTTGTTTGTTTTGAGAAGAGCAAGTACCTGTAGGTGTTTAGGTATTGGCTTGTATTTTTGGTAAATCCCAAGTGTATGTGTGAATGTCATGACTGATGTCATAACACTCTAGTTCAGTTTGTACTGACTCATTAGGTACCTTTGCATAAAAATATTGTAATTGAAGTACTGATGCTTATAAGTGTGTATCTGAGCATTTTGCAAAATGATCACATTTTGCTAAATCAGTAGACAGGTTTTCTCAGATGTCATAACAGATGTTATGACATCCTGTTCTGAACTAACAGGTTTGCAGGATGGATAAGTCTGAGTTTTTTCAGGAAATAACTCAGTCTTTCCTGAACAGAATCCTGCGTTTTCTGAGGGGTAACCTAGCTCAACCCTAACCTGGTTAATAAAGTCCTGTGACCTGGTCTTTAGGTCAAACGGAATTAACCCTAGGTTTTTGTGGAAACCCTAATTAAAGTTGCAGCTGCTATATATTCAACAGAGCTGCTGTTTTTCAACGATCCCTTATTATTGATCAGAAGATCATTTGTAATCTGTATAGATTTGATTATTGTACTCCAAGCAATTATCATTGTGATAAGTGCCTTGGAATAGGTTTCTAATTGTAAGGGTTGTGTAGCACTCAAAGCTTTGAAGCAAGAGTGTTTGAATGTTCCTTGACTAAAGCTGTGAAGCAGAGTCAAGTTAGTTGTGTGCATCACTCAAAGCTGTGAAGCACGAGTGATTGTGTTGCTTGATTAAAAAGCTGTGAAGCTTAATCAAGTGTTTGTTTTTGAAGAGTGTCTTCATCAATTCTTAAGTCAAATTGGTTTATGTATCACTGCTGTGATTGAGGGGGAGTTAGTAGGAACTCAGGTTTAAGTTGTACTTAGATTGGAATTGCATTGGGTAGGTCTTAAGTGAAGGAGATAAACTGGTTGGTTTATTCCTGAATTAACATCTCTTATAGTGGATTTCCTCCCTGGCTTGGTAGCCCCCAGAGTAGGTGTTGTTGCACACTGAACTGGGTAAACAATTGACTGTGTTCTTTATTGCTTTTGTATTTACTGTCATATAGTAAGTCAGATACGGTGTCATAACATTGAACGTGACATTGAGTATCTGCAGCCAGAATTTCAATTGGTATCAGAGCAGGCACCCTGCCTGTATTACTGGGTGAGATCTAGGGATATCACTTTCTGGCACTATGGACAAAGAAGGAGTTTTTGGAAATAGACCACCCATTCTGGATGGAACTAATTATGACTACTGGAAACCTCGTATGATTGCCTTCCTAAAATCTCTGGACAAAAAGGCTTGGAGAGCTGCTGACAAAGGATGGATTCATCCCACCATAACTGAGATAGATGGGACAATCAGTCTGAAGCCTGAGGAAGATTGGAGTAAAGAAGAAGATGAGTTAGCTCTGGGAAATTCAAAAGCTTTAAATGCCTTGTTCAATGGAATTGATAGAAACATTTTCAGACTAGTACATCAATATGAACTGGCCAAGGAAGTTTGGGACACTCTCAAAACTACTCATGAGGGCACTTCCAAAGTAAAAATGTCAAGGCTTCAGATGTTGACTACCAAATTTGAGAATCTAAAAATGATGGAAGATGAAACCATTCATGAGTTTCACATGAACATCTTGGAGATTTCCAACACCTCAGGAGCACTGGGAGAAAAGATGTCAGAAGAAAAACTGGTGAGGAAGATTCTCAGATCCTTGCCTAAAAGATTTGCAATGAAGGTAACTGCCATAGAGGAAGCCCAGGACATTAGCAAGTTGAAAGTGGATGAACTTATTGGGTCTCTTCAGACTTTTGAGATGGGGATCACTGATAATGGTGACAAGAAGAACAAAAGCATAGCACTTGTATCCAACACTGATGTTGAATACAAGGAGGATGAAGAAGAAAACATATCAGAAGCTATTGCCATGCTTGGAAGACAGTTCAACAAGCTCATCAAAAGAATGGATCCAAAGTCAAGGTCTAATGTTCATAACATTCCCTCTGACATTGACAGTTCCAGCAGAAGACCAAGGTCAGAAGATAAGGGAAACCAAGGCAGAGGTATTCAATGCCATGGATGTGAAGGATATGGACATATTCGAGCTGAATGTCCTACCTTTCTTAAGAAACAAAAGAAAGGAATGACTGTTACTTAGTCTGACTATGATTCAGAAAGTAATTCTGAAGAAGAATCTGCCAAACTAGTTACTGCCCTAACTAGTGTTTGTACTTCTGAAAGTGACACTAGTGATGAAGAAGTGACATTTGAAGAACTGGCTGATACCTACAAGAAATTGTGTATCAGAAGTGCTGAAGTCTGTGTGCAGAATGAGAAACAATCAAAACTCATTATAAAGATGGAGGCTGAAAAAAGGGCAAATCTTGAAACTATAAGTCATCTAGAAGGAGAAGTTCAATTGTTGAACTCACAACTGAATCAAATGACCAAATCTGTCAAGATGTTGACAAATGGAACAGACAAATTGGAAGAGATCCTTCAGGTTGGACAAAATGTGGGAAATAAATCTGGACTAGGATTTATGGAAGCAAAGAAATCTGGTACTGGTAAGCAAATGTCAAAACAGATGTCTCAACACAACTCTCAACATCAGGAACAGAGACATATGAAGAAAAGGTACCAAAGATGGAAATGTCATCATTGTGGGAGATATGGTCACATAAAGCCCTTCTGCTTCAGACTACATGGATATCCTAATCAGAACTCAGGTGTCAAACCTAAGTCTAAAAAGGTACCACATGCTCCTAAATGGAAGAAAAAGGCTTCTGCACTGATAGCTCACACTTCCCTGAGGATCTCTGCAAAGGAAGATTGGTACTTTGACAGTGGATGTTCCAGACACATGACTGGATTCAAAAATCTCCTCAATAATGTTATGCCTCACACCACCAGTTGTGTGACCTTTGGAGATGGTGCTAAAGGTGAAGTCAAAGGAGTTGGTAATTTGGACTGCCCTGGAGTTCCAAGTCTGAATAAAGTACTGCTGGTAAAAGGGTTGACTGCTAATCTCATTAGTATCAGTCAATTATGTGATCTAGGATTCAAGGTCAACTTCTCAAGATCTGAATGTCTAGTAATTAATGAAAAACTAGAAGTTGTAATGAGAGGAATCAGATCCAAAGATAAATGTTACGTGTGGCAGCCTGAGAACACTGATATCTCCACTATGTGTCAAATCATCAAAGAAGAAAAAGAGATGAAACTGTGGCAGCACAAGCTTGGTCTCCTTCATCTAAGAAGAATGAAAAGAGCTATTTCTATGGAAGCTGTCAGAAGAACTCCAAAACTACAGGTTGATAATATCTGTGATGTGGCAAATAAACTTGAAGAAGGATGTGTTGACAGAACCTTAAGTCATCTTGACAAGGATGTTGGAAATAACAAGTCTAATAAATTCTGTTCTCAAAACATCTGGTCAAAACAGATGCTCCCTGAGTACAATGTTACACAAGATGTTGTGACATTGTGGTGTGACAATCTGAAAACAATCAACATTTCCTTGAACCCTATTGACTTTGAAGAGAAGAAGTCATTTAAACTGGAACATAGTTTCTCTAAGCTTCAGCTGACTGATTCTTCTACCAAGGCTCTTGTTGGAAATAAACTTGAAAATTTGAGGGGCAGGTTGGGTATTCACCAACATAAGAAATTATAGCAATTAATTTTGCTTAAAACCCAGGTTGAAGGGGTTGATTTTGATGAAACCTTTGCACCTGTAGCCAGGCTGGAATCAATCAGACTCTTGTTGTCAATTGTTTGTCTTCTGAAGTTCAAGTTATTTCAGATGGATGTGATAAGTGCCTTTCTAAATGGGTACTTAAATGAGGAAGCTTATGTGGAACAACCTAAAGGTTTTGTGGATCCAACCCATCCTGATCATGTCTACAAATTGAGAAAAGCTCTATATGGCCTGAAACAAGCTCCTAGAGCATGGTATGACAGGTTAACAAAGTTTCTCTCAGACAAAGGCTACAGAAAAGGAGGCTTGGACAAAACTCTCTTTATCAAAACTGAAGGAGGGAAGTTGATGGTTGCCCAAATATATGTTGATGACATAGTGTTTGGAGGAATGTCAGAACATATGGTTAAACACTTTGCTGACCAGATGCAGGCTGAATTTGAAATGAGTCTCATGGGAGAACTAACTTATTTTCTTGGACTACAAGTCTCACAGATGGAGGACTCAATCTTCTTATCTCAAAGCAAGTATTCTAAGAATATTGTAAAGAAGTTTGGTATGGAGAATGCAAGTCACAAAAGGACTCCTGCTCCTACTCATCTAAAGCTTTCCAAAGATTCAAGTGGGGTTAAGGTGGATCAAAGTCTGTATAGAAGCATGATAGGAAGCTTGTTGTACTTAACTGCCAGCAGACCTGATATTGCCTTTGCAGTTGGAGTTTGTGCTAGATACCAAGCTGATCCCAAAGTCAGTCATATCAATCAAGTGAAGAGAATTTTGAAGTATGTAAGTGGTACTTACAACTATGGATTAATGTATACTCATGGCTGTGAACCAGCTCTGACTGGCTACTGTGATGCTGATTGGGCTGGTAGTGCTGATGATAGAAAAAGCACCTCTGGAGGATGTTTCTTCTTGGGAAGTAATCTGGTTTCCTGGTTCAGCAAGAAACAGAATTGTGTGTCTCTTTCCACTGCTGAAGCTGAATACATTGCAGCTGGTAGTAGCTGCTCTCAAATGATATGGATGAAACAGATGCTCACTGAGTATAATGTCACACAAGATGTTATGACATTGTACTGTGACAATCTGAGTACAATCAACATATCCAAGAATCCCATTCAGCATAGCAGGACCAAACACATTGACATACGACATCACTTTATCAGAGACCTTGTAGAAGAGAAGACAATCAAATTGGAACATGTTGCCACTGAGCTACAGCTGGCTGACATTTTTACCAAGGCTCTGGATGCAAATCAATTTGAAAACTTAAGGGGTAAGCTGGGTATTTGCCTACATGAGGAATTGTAGCAATTAATTTTTCTTAAAACAAGGATCAAAGGAGTTATGCCTGTTCTGATTGGTTTAAAATTGTATTTTCTCATTTCCTACAATTCTTTTAAGAAGTTGAATAGACACTCCCTTGCTTCCTTCCCCTCTCGTCTCCTCATCAAAACCCAGTCTCTCAATCAGAAATTTCTCCTCAGTTGCTGTTGGTCCTCTAAAACTGTCAAAATGTCTCAAACACCATCATCATCCAATACGACTATTTCAACCTCTTCCTCTGATCAAGATTCTGGGACAATCTCTTCTTGTCTGGACTCTGACGTTCTGGAGATCTCTTCTCGTAGAAAAGTGGGAACTAACCCCACCAAGGTCAAAGAGTTGAGAACAAGACATGCAGGAAAGCCCCAAGCTTCTGCCTCTGGTAATCCATCTCATCCTTCTTCTTCAGTTCCCCCTGAAATTGCAAATAGGGAAGGGACAGCCTATGTTAATCAAGCAATAGCAAAAATTGTTTCAAGAATTCTGAACGAGAACCACTCAGTTCCTGGCATTTCTGTTCCTCTGAACCAAGAAAGCTCAAATGCTGAAACAAATCCAGATGTCTCTAAGAATGTTGAGACATCAAACAAAGAGAAGAATGCTGACATTGCTCACAAGAAAAGAAAGAAGCCCGAATCCTCTGGATCTGATGACAGTGCTTGAAGGTTGGTTGCTAATATCTGGTGGAGTTTGGAAGTGTATTCAGTTGTTTTCTGTTGCTGCTCTTATTATTTTGTCTTGGATAACTGTATAATTTTATGAACATGTATCTTTGGCCCATTTGTGGCTAAAGAGGGGGAGAATATTTTGGTACTTAGTTAATTAGTACTTGACATTCTATTTTTCTGCTGTCACTTATTTCTGCTGCTATCTATCTCTGATTGCTTAGGGTCTTTAGCCAAAAATCTGCCAAAGGGGGAGTTTGTAGGTGTTTAGGTATTGGCTTGCATTTTTGGTAAATCCCAAGTGTATGTGTGAATGTCATGACTGATGTCATAACACTCTAGTTCAGTTTGTACTGACTCATTAGGTACCTTTGCAGAAAAATATTGTAATTGAAGTACTGATGCTTATAAGTGTGTATCTGAGCATTTTGCAAAATGATCACATTTTGCTAAATCAGTAGACAGGTTTTCTCAGATGTCATAACAGATGTTATGACATCCTGTTCTGAACTAACAGGTTTGCAGGATGGATAAGTCTGAGTTTTTTCAGGAAATAACTCAGTCTTTCCTGAACAGAATCCTGCGTTTTCTGAGGGGTAACCTAGCTCAACCCTAACCTGGTTAATAAAGTCCTGTGACCTGGTCTTTAGGTCAAACGGAATTAACCCTAGGTTTTTGTGGAAACCCTAACTGAAGTTGCAGCTGCTATATATTCAACAGAGCTGCTGTTTTTCAACGATCCCTTATTATTGATCAGAAGATCATTTGTAATCTGTATAGATTTGATTATTGTACTCCAAGCAATTATCATTGTGATAAGTGCCTTGGAATAGGTTTCTAATTGTAAGGGTTGTGTAGCACTCAAAGCTTTGAAGCAAGAGTGTTTGAATGTTCCTTGACTAAAGCTGTGAAGCAGAGTCAAGTTAGTTGTGTGCATCACTCAAAGCTGTGAAGCACGAGTGATTGTGTTGCTTGATTAAAAAGCTGTGAAGCTTAATCAAGTGTTTGTTTTTGAAGAGTGTCTTCATCAATTCTTAAGTCAAATTGGTTTATGTATCACTGCTGTGATTGAGGGGGAGTGAGTAGGAACTCAGGTTTAAGTTGTACTTAGATTGGAATTGCATTGGGTAGGTCTTAAGTGAAGGAGATAAACTGGTTGGTTTATTCCTGAATTAACATCTCTTATAGTGGATTTCCTCCCTGGCTTGGTAGCCCCCAGAGTAGGTGTTGTTGCACACTGAACTGGGTAAACAATTGATTGTGTTCTTTATTGCTTTTGTATTTACTGTCATATAGTAAGTCAGATACTGTGTCATAACATTGAACGTGACATTGAGTATCTGCAGCCAGAATTTCAGTACCCATGAGTCATCTACCTACCCTAAGGAATTAAGCTGTGTAAGAGTCCTTTAGATAGTGTTATCCCACCATTGAGAGGTAGGTAGCACCAGCGTTAGAGGTGTTCGGGTCAATTCGATTGTAGGGACAATGTGGTCACCGAAGCAACAGTTAGGACACCTTAGAAGTAACCCTAATGTCCTAGATCCTTTTTAATCTGAGGCAACCGTTTCGAGGCAACTGTTTCGAGGCAACTGGATCTTTTGGACAGAAGGGCGACCTCTAAGACACCCTATACTTGATGACCACCTCGAGGCAACGAGTGAAGCGTACCCTAAGAGTGGCATGTGCTTTGTGTGTTGTATTCAGTTAATATTTGTCTTTGTAATTAGTGAGCTACGAGTTGTTTTTTTATTTATCATACATTCTTTCATGCATTTAACAGTTAGGGGGTGCGGAAAGTAAATTGCGGAAACATAAATCCTACGCTATTACAAGGCGTGGGTCTATACATCGCCAAAAAATACAAAGACCCGTTTTTGGTAAATAAGTACGGAAAGTAAATAAAAACAGTAAAAATCCTAATTACTATTACATCCGGAGGCAGTTACATAATAATCAGAAATAAGGAATTAAAACTGAAATGCACGCGAAAGAAAGAATCGGGAATGTCTTAAGGGTGTTGACCCTTTTAAGAAAAGAAATTGATTTTTTTTGGTCTTTTTGGTGATTAAATGAAATTAAAAAAAAACTAATTGTGAAACTAATTAATTAATTTAATTAAAAGAAAATATATTTTTTGTGTTTTTTATGAAATAAAATAAAAAGAAACAAAATTGAAAGTTAATTTTACCTAATTCTATTTCTATTTTAATTATTAAAAGAAAAGTCAAAATTGCCTAGTTAAACTATTTCAATTAGTGTTTATTTACAAAATAATATAATAATAATAATAATGATGTTAGTTCTATTTTTTTTTATTTTTATGAAAATATGTTAATTATGTTAATTGTGTTAATAACAAAAAAAAATAAGGCAAGTAAATAAAAAAAGAAAATGTCAAAACAAAATAAAAAGAAGAGTAAAACCCAAGGGGGTGTGGCCTGAAATGGAGGGTGTTGGATTGAAATTTGAGGCCCACTGAAGCTTTAGCCACGTTGACTTTTCCTGGTGGCCTACGCATGCTTTGACTGAGCACATGGTATTCATCACTTTTTGTCCTTTGGATCTATGATCATAGCCACCTGGCGCTTGGATCTGTGAGGTTTATGGTGTTCAACGCTTGGGAATCTGCACAAGAACATATTGGAAAAAATAACATTTGAATTATGGGGGACCTGGGAATCGAACACAGGTCCCAATGATTACCAGCCAACTCACATCAACCACTACATCATTCGCTTGTTTGTGTCAAGATACCACTTCATCGCGCCTTTTTTATTATCCTTCTCTTGTAATTACTTTTCCCCTTTTGTCATCCTAATAGATTGTTTTCCATTCTTCTTCTTTAAAGAGTAGGAAAAAAAAGGCACCTTTATTCTCCCTTTCCTGCATACACAAAAACAAAAAACAAAATGTTGACAAAAAAAAACGTAATTACACGCAGAGGGTGATGGCGGTTAGGAAACGGTGGTTCTCGGATCCGCAGCGGTTCTGCAAGATGTTTTGGTCTAATAGTGAAATTTAGTGAATAGATGTAAATGATAGTGGTTTGGAAATTCAGATTGAAAAGTTGTTGGTAGTAGTCATGGATGGTGAAGGAAATTAAAGATTCGTGGTGTATAAAACACAAGTAAGAAAAGTATAAAAATTAGTTGTTAGCTATGTAAAAAAAATGAATGGAGTACGAAAAAAAATTGTGAGCATGGATAGGGATTTTCTGCAGAGCTTTTTTTTTGGAATTTTGTTTTTTCGTTTTAGAGAGTTCTAGCCCCTGTAAAATGGTATGAGAGGCTTGCATATATGTCTTTGAATGAGAATCAAGCAATAATGTGAGCCATTAACCCTTTGTAATTATGTTTTGGATTTTCTTTTTATCACCATTAAAGCATTTGCCATATTTGCTTCAAATTTGAATTTTGTACTTGAAATAAGCTTTACACGAATTTGGAAGGTGAATGATGGTGTATCAAAGCATTTCAATACAAAATATATCCCTTAATTAATTTTCTTGATTTTCATTTGAATTTTAAAGATTTAAAATGAATTAAATCAAATAAAATTAAATAAAAATGGGAAAATTAACTTTTAATCTTGAAATAAATTGTGGGACACGTGGGAGGCATGGCCAAGCTGAAACAAGTGGAAAAAAGTGGACCCCTTTTGTCAAAAATGAAGTTTCAAGGATAATTGACTTTGGCCATTTCACAAAAATTTCCCAACTTCTCCAATGCATATCTTGCTCAATTTTGAAGCTATGAACATGTTCTTGGACATTTTAGAAAGGTCTTGAAGTCCTCTAACCAATGTCTTTGGTCCCATGTCATTTTTATTTACCAATCTCAAGTTATGGTCTTTGACTTAAAGTCCCTTTTTGTTGACTTTTGAAAATGACCTATAATGTTGAAATTGATAACTTTTTGTGAGAGCATTTCTTGGACTTGGAGTGTGAAGATGAGTTGTAGGAAATGTCCTCCCCTTAAAGATGAGCATTGGATGGGATTTTTCGGATGAACCATGAAAAAGTTATGCCTTAGTCAAGTTACAGTTGACTTTTCAGCAGTCCAAAAATGGAAACTTTTGCATCTTGATGATTTTTGAGCCATTCTTGTGGAATCATGATCAAGACTCGATCAAATGATGATTGTGGCTTCAAAATAAGATGTTGACCAAAAATTTTGACTTTTGACTGCCAAATGACCATTTTGCCCCTACAGTTGATTGTGAAGCAATTAGGGTTTTTGACTGTGCAACTTGACCTTGTGAGCCTTGAAACTTGACATGTAGGTGCTTGACAATGTATATGAGCATATGGGACTTGATTGAGCCCTTGAAAACCTCAACTTCCTTGCAAGAACCAAAACCCTAATTTGACTGGCTTAGGAGGGTGTTTGACTGTGCAATCCTTGAGAGATCTTGAACCACTTGAGGATGATTCTTGATAAACTTTGAAGAATATGGGAGGGCAAATTTTGGGGTACAACAGTTTCCCCTGTTCAATCTTCTTAGACCTGAGGATGTAGATTGGCTTGTATGCCTTTCGTGATCCGAGGGTGGAAGATGATTGAACACTAGAGTGCCCAGAAATTTGCACTCACATAGTTGAGTATCAGCAGTGTGATAGCGGGAATGGGCTTACAGATGCCATTTGGGAAGATGGTGGATAGGAGGATGGGCTTATAGATGCCATCTGGAGCTGTGACGGAGCTTTGTCGGGAACGGGCTTATAGATGCCATTTGGAACTATAATGGGAGGAAGGGCTTATAGATGCCATCTAGGTGTCGATCGCGTAAGAGATTCCTTAGCGAGAAACTCGCGTACCTGAGAAAGAAAGATAATTACCTGGCCTGTTATAGGTGTTGATCTTCACTCAGTCGTTCACAGACATGCCCTGGCTAGATACAGGTGTCGAATCTGAAACTTCAAAAGGTTGCTTACAGACGTGCCCTGGCTGGATACAGGAGTCGAATCTCTAAACTCTTCGTGCAGACATGCCCTGGCTGGATGCAGGCGTCGAATCTACAAACTCTTCAGACGTGCCCTGGCTGGATACAGGAATCGAATCTGGAATCAGTCGTCAACAGATACGCCCTGGCTGGATACAGGAATCGGATCTTCAAACTCTTCAGACGTGCCCTGGCAGGATACAGGAATCGAGTTCGGAAAATAGTCGTCAACAGATACGCCCTGGCTGGATACAGGAATCGGATCTTCAAACTCTTCAGACGTGCCCTGGCAGGATACAGGAATCGAGTCCGGAATTAGTCGTCAACAGATACACCCTGGCAGGATACAGGAATCGGTTCTTCAAACTCTTCAGACGTGCCCTGGCAGGATACAGGAATCGAGTCCGGAAAATAGTTGTCAACAGATACACCCTGGCAGGATACAGGAATCGGATCTTCGAACTCTTCAGACGTGCCCTGGCAGGATACAGGAATCGAGTCCGGAATTGGTCGTCAACAGATACGCCCTGGTTGGATACAGGAATTGGATCTTCAAACTCTTCAGACATGCCCTGGCAGGATACAGGAATCGAGTCCGGAAAATAGTCGTCAACAGATACACCCTGGCAGGATACAGGAATCGGATCTTCAAACTCTTCAGACGTGCCCTGGCAGGATACAAGAATCGAGTCTGGAATTAGTCGTCAACAGATACACCCTAGCAAGATACAGGAATCGGATCTTCAAACTCTTCAGACGTGCCCTGGCAGGATACAGGAATCGAGTCTGGAATTAGTCGTCAACAGATACACCCTGGCAGGATACAGGAATCGGATCTTCAAACTCTTCAGACGTGCCCTGGCAGGATACAAGAATCGAGTCCGGAATTAGCCGTTAACAGATACACCCTGGCAAGATACAGGAATCATATCTTCGAACTCTTCAGACGTGCCCTGGCAGGATACAGGAATCGAGTCCGGAATTGGTCGTCAACAGATACGCCCTGGCTGGATACAGGAATTGGATCTTCAAACTCTTCAGACATGCCCTGGCAGGATACAGGAATCGAGTCCGGAAAATATTCGTCAACAGATACACCCTGGCAGGATACAGGAATCGGATCTTCAAACTCTTCAGACATGCCCTGGCAAGATACAGTAATCGAGTCCGGAAAATAGTTGTCAACAGATACGCCCTGGCTGGATACAGGAATCGGATCTTCAAACTCTTCAGACGTGCCCTGGCAGGATACAGGAATTGAGTCCGGAAAATAGTTGTCAACAGATACACCCTGGCAGTATACAATAATCGGATCTTCGAACTCTTCAGACGTGCCCTGGCAGGATACAGGAATCGAGTCCGGAATTGGTCGTCAACAGATACGCCCTGGCTGGATACAGGAATTGGATCTTCAAACTCTTCAGACATGCCCTGGCAGGATACAGGAATCGAGTCCGGAAAATAGTCGTCAACAGATACACCCTGGCAGGATACAGGAATCGGATCTTCAAACTCTTCAGACATGCCCTGGCAAGATACAGTAATCGAGTCCGGAAAATAGTTGTCAACAGATACTCCCTGGCTGGATACAGGAATCGGATCTTCAAACTCTTCAGACGTGCCCTGGCAGGATACAGGAATCGAGTCTGGAAAATAGTTGTCAACAGATACGCCCTGGCTGGATACAGGAATCGGATCTTCAAACTCTTCAGACGTGCCCTGGCAGGATACAAGAATCGAGTCCGGAAAATAGTTGTCAACAGATACACCCTGGCAGGATACAGGAATCGGATCTTCAAACTCTTCAGACGTGCCCTGGCAGGATACAGGAATCGAGTCCGGAAAATAGTCGTCAACAGATACACCCTGGCAGGATACAGGAATCGGATCTTCAAACTCTTCAGACGTGCCCTGGCAGGATACAGGAATCGAGTCTGGAATTAGTCGTCAACAGATACACCCTGGCAAGATACAGGAATCGGATCTTCAAACTCTTCAGACGTGCCCTGGCAGGATACAGGAATCGAGTCTAGAATTAGTCGTCAACAGATACACCCTGGCAGGATACAGGAATCGGATCTTCAAACTCTTCAGACGTGCCCTGGCAGGATACAGGAATCGAGTCCGGAATTAGTCGTTAACAGATACACCCTGGCAAGATACAGGAATCGGATCTTCAAACTCTTCAGACGTGCCCTGGCAGGATACAGGAATCGAGTCTGGAAAATAGTCGTTAATAGATACACCCTGGCAGGATACAGGATACGGATCTTCAAACTCTTCAGACGTGCCCTGGCAGGATACAGGAATCGAGTCCGGAATTAGTCGTCAACAGATACACCCTGGCAAGATACAGGAATCGGATCTTCAAACTCTTCAGACGTGCCCTGGCAGGATACAGGAATCGAGTCTGGAAAATAGTCGTCAATAGATACACCCTGGCAGGATACAGGAATCGGATCTTCAAACTCTTCAGACGTGCCCTGGTAGGATACAGGAATCGAGTCCGGAATTAGTCGTCAACAGATACACCCTGGCAGGATACAGGAATCGGATCTTCAAACTCTCCAGACGTGCCCTGGCAGGATACAGGAATCGAGTCCGGAAAATAGTCGCTCACAGATGTGCCCTGGCTAGTACAGGTATCGAATCTGGAATTGCGACAGTTGATAGTAATCATCTTTGTATTGATCTTGGTCCTGAAAAGACAAAACGTTAGTTGTATGCAATGTCATGATGTATGACATGCGTGATGTTCTTAGAATAAATGAGATTGTATGTCCATGATGCGTATGTGCATGCTATAATGTATGAAGATGTGATGTTTATGACTGTATTTTTGTCTAGGAAAATAAATCCTTGACGAATGCCGGGAAGTCAAATCCTGGGTTGATGCTTGAGGAGAAGAGTTCTTCGTTTCCGCTGGGGATGATGGTTGCAAGAATAACCTGTAGGAGGAGATGACTCCGTTGAGGAATAAACTTGTTGGAGAGATTATTCTGCAGGGAATTACTCTGTGGGAAGAGATACTTCGCTGAGATGTTGATGATAACTCCGCTGGGGATACCATTGTTGAGCTCTGTTGGAAGATTTGATGAACTCCGCTGAGGATAGGAAGACTTCGCCGGGGACAATCTTTCCGTGGCAATTGGCTGAGGATAACCCAGTTATATCCCGGTGGGGAAATAACCTTTGAATAAAACCGGGGAGAGATATGTACTCTACAGGGGATAAGCTTCCAGAATCTACTGGGGAGATTGATTCAACTCTCCTGGGGAAACTTTTGAGACTGTACTGGGGAAGTGGCTCCACTGGGGTGTCTGTATTTTGCCGGGGAACAATCTTATATTAAGACTGCCGGGGATGCTTGCTCAGGAACATCTGTATACTCCGCTGGGGAATGCTGAGATTTGCTGGGGGTACCCAACCTCCTTAAGACTGACTGTAGATTAACTCTGCTTGGGGAGAGTATTGCTGAGATGCTGGAGATACAGTGCCTTGTTAGGGCTGACGGGAGACCAACTCTGCTTGGGGAGAGTATTGTTGAACCTTGTTTTACTCTGCAGGGAGTGAAGGTATCCTGGTTACATTCTTCAGCCGAATCTACCTTGGTACCTGGAGGACAGAGCAACTAGATCGCTTAGACAACTCATATTGCCCCTGTTTCTGTGGGAGAAGATACCTGTGGAGGCGCTTGATTGACAAATCTTCTTCTGGTAGACAAGTGACGGGATGTCGGGACATAGTCGTACGCTTTTGATCCCTAACTTTTGCCTAGACCGCCCTTTCAGGTTTTCAGTCCATCGGGATACCCATTTTTGCCTAAGCCGCCTTTTCAGGTTTTCGACTTGCCGGGTGTACAGATTTTTCATTTCATCCCTTGTTTTTTCCCGAACCCTTTTGGTTCACCGGGAAGCCCTTATTTTTGCCTAGGTGTGTCAACCCAGCGGGTCTTTGATTATGTGCAGTATTTTTTCGACTATGTCTGTGCTCTCAGGATGTAGGGAGGTGCCCCTGTTAGTAGTATTGTGTTACCATACCACCAGAAGATCTTCGTTTGATCGTCCAATGCCCCAAGTGATCCAGATGGAGATTTGCCCCAAGCTAGTTGGCCTTTTGAGAGATTCTTCGAATCTTGACCTAACTGCCCCCAGATAATAGACCATGATCATGTCTGTCCCTTGGTTGGAAGTACTTTTGTTCATTTAGATATTCGTCGTGCGAATTTCTCTGCTGTTCGAACAAATAGTCATCTGCAAACAATGTTATTTTAAGAAAGCAAAGCTTATGTCTGTCTTGAATTTTTTTGAAAATGCATTTTCAGTAAAACAAGCAAATTTTGTAAAATGTGATGTCAACTCAAGATTTTACAGCGAGCCTTAAGGAGTCAGGATACCTTTGGTAACAGTATGCTTTCGAACTAACCCATGCTTCAGCTAGGACTTTTTAGGGTTATAACGTGGCCTGGTTCACGGTTTAAGAAACAAAGGATAAAGGCTCAAGTTATTTGTACCCTCCCGTTCTTCGTGATGTTCTTCAAACCTAAACTCAGCTAATCGTGCATTAGACCTTGTTTGAGTCTTTGTCCTGATATTCCGGTGATGGTTCGGATATTGACAGTTTATTTTGAACAGGCAGTCATTTTGTTTTTGATTGAGGGTTTGTAGAACCTCTTCCTTTTTTGATTTCGTTATCCCTATTTTTTTTGCCTGAACTGTTCCTTTTTGTGATTACAGTCAGCGGGATGCCCCAGTTTTGTAAGTCTCCTTCATAGGTTTCGACTTATTGGGCTTTTATTTCTGAGAGATAATGACTGCCTGTCTTTATGATTATACAGAACCATCACTGTCTTTTTGTCTCGGAAGGACTTCTTTGATGCTATTCGTTGTGCACCTGGACCAACTGAGAGAACTACCCTGCCCCAGGTTATGATAAAGGGTTTTAATTTTCGAAAAGAAAAACTCCTACTTCTTTGGCTCAAAGGGGTTGACGAGGGATTATCTTCCTTATAACTCCGGTGTTTAGGAATTGAAACAATGCATGTACCTCATCAGCGAAGTCTGTTCAAAAGCATATTGTAGATTGTGGTATCGTTTTTGTCATCCTCCCTCAAGAGGCTTAGAATTTATTAATTGAGAGTTGACATCAAAAAAATGAAAGCAGTTTGAATATAGCGAATGCGAATATATTGATTCAAAACAGACATATGCGATGCATTAATGAAATAACAGCATTTGACATGATAATCGTTTGAACAATCAAAAGAAAATTACAACTTGAAAATTCTAATGGACAAAAAGTCTTCTCATTTCAGGACTTGTTACTTCACATGGTGAATCCTGTCTCGGGTGAAATCCACTGCTCCTTCATTAATCAGGTCCTGGACCTTATTCTTCAGAGCCCAGCAGTCGGCAGTGTCATGTCCAGGACTATCAGAGTGGTACGCACATCTTTTGTTGGGATGATAGTTAGGAGCAGAGATGTTGGGGTTCCTGGGAGGAGCTCTTAGTGTAATCAGATTCAACCTCAACAGGTGTTGTAAAGCTTGAAACAGCAACACGTTGAGCTGGGTGAAGTGCCTCCTGGACCTGCTTGGCTTACTCTGATCAACCTGTTGCTCTGGGCGGGGTTGTGGTTGGACCTGTGAAGTGGTAGCAATTTGGAGAGGTCTATTCTTCACCATACCAGACTCCTGTCCTCTTGGAAGCTGATCAATGACCTGGTCCCTGACTTGGGCTGGTTGCTTCATGTCTTGATGAAGCTGACTGATCATGGTCCTCAACTCTTCTTGCTCCCGAGCTAAGCCTTGGATGAGAGCCATTTTCCCCAGCATCTGGGTTCTCATTGTATCCACCTCAGCTTGCAGACGTTTCAGCTGTTCGTCCTTGTCATCTTCGGGACTTTTCTTGGCCAAATTCCCCATGAGGAGTGTCCTCAACTCTTCCTGCCCCTTGGATAGGCTTAAAAAGATCTCCCTGAACTGATTCTGTTGAGCATGAAGACCCTGGTTATCTTGTTGGGAAGCCATTGCTGAAATAAACAGCGAAAGAGGGTAAGTGACCTGCAACAATGGTACCTGTAATGCAATGGTATGTATGATATGCATGCGATGTTTTCAAGGATCTCGTGGGGTAAACAAGAAAATTGTTAGCATTGGAATCTGGTATCTTGATTGAAGGAACTTCGTGTTGTTGAGAGTCCTTCTTCAAGAGTCAAGGCTCACCATATCCAGTGGGTCATAGCCCCTGACTCAAGTTATCATGTTTTGATTTGCAAACAATCTTGGCTAGGGGAACCTTCTTCAAGAGTCAAAGCTCACCATATCCAGTGGGTCATAGCCCCTGACTCAAGTCATCAACCTGGCTAGAGGAAGATAAATCCCCTTTTCCCCTTGCTAGACATTCTGGTTCATCATGACCTGCATCACAAGCCCTTGAGATCCCTGAAATGGGTTAGTCCTTATGCAGGATGTATGCGATGGTATGATATTATGCTATGCATGGAGTGATATAAGTAACCCTGTTATGAGTCCAGATTAAGGACTGTAAACAAAACCTGCGAGAAACTCAAGTGTCAGATAACAAGTATGCGAGTAGTCAAGTACGAAGGCACACAAGTCACACAGAATAGCCCTTAGATTTTAGGCCAGCATGAAGTTTAGGTACTACCCTCTTGAAGTTGGTGGGCTCAAAACCTGTCCTATCAGAAGTAACCGGGTTCTAAGGATCTCAATATCATTGGATTGTTTTCTGTGTTCATTGTTTCGATTTAGCCACTGAACTGGCGATCAAAATATTAAAAGAAAACAACCCTCAATGAGTGTAGTATCGAGTATCAACCAACTTCGGACTGCACCAAAGTCAGTTATCTCACTACCCTAAAGAGGCCAAGACGGTTCAATTAAGGTTCCTAAGGTCAGTTGATGCTTCACGACACCACGCGGCGGCCCCGTACTCTCCTTGACTTGACTCAAGGGTTACCGGTACTCACCAAAGTGCCACATCAACGTAGAAAACTGCTTCAACTGTGTCGGTATACCCCGCACAGTTCCCTCACAGTTTGTTGCTACTTTCTAAGAAGGTATCCCCCAGATCCGGGTTAGGATCTATGAAACTCCCAAGACAGGCCCACAATATTAAAGCAAGCAGATCAATCAATTGAAAACATGATGATGAACTATTCCTAAGGTACACCTCACTTTTAATTTCCCCAGCAGAGTCGCCAGTTCTGTGACCGGTGGAAATAGAACTGACTGTTTTTTAAGCTGGTTTCGCGAAATGTCGCGGTAAGCAAGAGTCGCCACCGTCTTTTATGTTCTCCAACATGGAAATGACAAAAGCACAGCAAAATTCCTTATGAGAATGTTTCTCGGTTCGGGAGGTAGATTTATAGAAAGGGAAGGTGTTAGCACCCTTTCTATCCGTGGTTATCCACGGGCTCTTAGGTACTTTCTCTTATGTTTTCAAAAGATGTTTGCTTTTCAAGTGTGTGTGGGTTTTGAAAAAAAGTTTCGTTTGAAAAATTTCTAAGTAACTCTTGTATCTGTCCTCAAGAGTGTATGAAAAATTTGTTTGAAAACTTTTTGAAAGTGTGGGGTGCGAAAAGTATTTTTGTTTGTTTTGAGAAGAGAAAGTACCCATGAGTCATCTACCTACCCTAAGGAATTAAGCTGTGTAAGAGTCCTTTAGATAGTGCTATCCCACCATTGAGAGGTAGGTAGCACCACCGTTGGAGGTGTTCGGGTCAATTCGATTGTAGGGACAGTGTGGTCACCGAAGCAACAGTTAGGACACCTTAGAAGTAACCCTAATGTCCTAGATCCTTTTTAATCTGAGGCAACCGTTTCGAGGTAACTGTTTCGAGGCAACTGGATCTTTTGGACAGAAGGGCGACCTCTAAGACACCCTATACTTGATGACCACCTCGAGGCAACGAGTGAAGCGTACCCTAAGAGTGGCATGTGCTTTGTGTGTTGTATTCAGTTAATATTTGTCTTTGTAATTAGTGAGCTACGAGTTGTTTTTTTATTTATCATACATTCTTTCATGCATTTAACAGTTAGGGGGTGCGGAAAGTAAATTGCGGAAACATAAATCCTACGCTATTACAACGCGCGGGTCTATACATCGCCAAAAAATACAAAGACTCGTTTTTGGTAAATAAGTACGGAAAGTAAATAAAAACAGTAAAAATCATAATTACTATTACATCCAGAGGCAGTTACATAATAATCAGAAATAAGGAATTAAAATTGAAATGCGCGCGAAAGAAAGAATCGGGAATGTCTTAAGGGTGTTGACCCTTTTAAGAAAAGAAATTGATTTTTTTTGGTCTTTTTTGGTGATTAAATGAAATTAAAAAAAAAACTAATTGTGAAACTAATTAATTAATTTAATTAAAAGAAAATATATTTTTTGTGTTTTTTATGAAATAAAATAAAAAGAAACAAAATTGAAAGTTAATTTTACCTAATTCTATTTCTATTTTAATTATTAAAAGAAAAGTCAAAATTGCCTAGTTAAACTATTTCAATTAGTATTTATTTACAAAATAATATAATAATAATAATAATGATGTTAGTTCTATTTTTTTTATTTTTATGAAAATATGTTAATTATGTTAATTGTGTTAATAATAAAAAAATAAAATAAGGCAAGTAAATAAAAAAAGAAAATGTCAAAACAAAATAAAAAGAAGAGTAAAACCCAAGGGGGTGTGGGCTGAAATGGAGGGTGTTGGATTGAAATTTGAGGCCCACTGAAGCTTCAGCCACGTTGACTTTTCCTGGTGGCCTACGCATGCTTTGACTGAGCACATGGTATTCATCACTTTTTATCCTTTGGATCTATGATCATGGCCACCTGGCGCTTGGATCTGTGAGGTTTATGGTGTTCAATGCTTGGGAATCTGCACAAGAACATATTGGAAAAAATAACATTTGAATTATGGGGGACCTGGGAATCAAACCCAGGTCCCAATGATTACCAGCCAACTCGCATCAACCACTACATCATTCGCTTGTTTGTGTCAAGATACCACTTCATCGCGCCTTTTTTATTATCCTTCTCTTGTAATTACTTTTCCCCTTTTGTCATCCTAATAGATTGTTTTCCATTCTTCTTCTTCTTTAAAGAGTAGGAAAAAAAGGCACCTTTTTCTCCCTTTCCTGCATACACAAAAACAAAAAACAAAATGTTGACAAAAAAAAAACGTAATTACACGCAGAGGGTGATGGCGGTTAGGAAACGGTGGTTCTCGGATCCGCAGCGGTTCTGCAAGATGTTTTGGTCTAATAGTGAAATTTAGTGAATAGATGTAAATGATAGTGGTTCGGAAATTCAGATTGAAAAGTTGTTGGTAGTAGTCATGGATGGTGAAGGAAATTAAAGATTCGTGGTGTATAAAACACAAGTAAGAAAAGTATAAAAATTAGTTGTTAGCTATGTAAAAATGAATGAATGGAGTACGAAAAAAAAATGTGAGCATGGATAGGGATTTTCTGCAGAGCTTTTTTTTTGGAATTTTGTTTTTTTGTTTTAGAGAGTTCTAGCCCCTGTAAAATGGTATGAGAGGCTTTCATATATGTCTTTGAATGAGAATCAAGCAATAATGTGAGCCATTAACCCTTTGTAATTATGTTTTGGATTTTCTTTTTATCACCATTAAAGCATTTTCCATATTTGCTTCAAATTTGAATTTTGTACTTGAAATAAGCTTTACACGAATTTGGAAGGTGAATGATGGTGTATCAAAGCATTTCAATACAAAATATATCCCTTAATTAATTTTCTTGATTTTCATTTGAATTTTAAAGATTTAAAATGAATTAAATCAAATAAAATTAAATAAAAATGGGAAAATTAACTTTTAATCTTGAAATAAATTGTGGGACACGTGGGAGGCATGGCCAAGCTGAAACAAATGGAAAAAAGTGGGGCCCTTTTGTCAAAAATGAAGTTTCAAGGATAATTGACTTTGGCCATTTCACAAAAATTTCCCAACTTCTCCAATGCATATCTTGCTCAATTTTAAAGCTATGAACATGTTCTTGGACATTTTGGAAAGGTCTTGAAGTCCTCTAACCAATGTCTTTGGTCCCATGTCATTTTGATTTACCAATCTCAAGTTATGGTCTTTGACTTAAAGTCCCTTTTTGTTGACTTTTGAAAATGACCTATAATGTTGAAATTGATAACTTTTTGTGAGAGCATTTCTTGGACTTGGAGTGTGAATATGAGTTGTAGGAAATGTTCTCCCCTTCAAGATGAGCATTGGATGGGATTTTTCTGATGAACCATGAAAAAGTTATGCCTTGGTCAAGTTACAGTTGACTTTTCAACTGTCCAAAAATGGAAACTTTTGCATCTTGATGATTTTTGAGCCATTCTTGTGGAATCATGATCAAGACTTGATCAAATGATGATTGTGGCTTCAAAATAAGATGTTGACCAAAAATTTTGACTTTTGACTGCCAAATGACCATTTTGCCGCTACAGTTGATCGTGAAGCAATTAGGGTTTTTGACTGTGCAACTTGACCTTGTGAGCCTTGAAACTTGACATGTAGGTGCTTGACAATGTATATGAGCATATGGGACTTGATTGAGCCCTTGAAAACCTCAACTTCCTTGCAAGAACCAAAACCCTAATTTGACTGGCTTAGGAGGGTGTTTGACTGTGCAATCCTTGAGAGATCTTGAACCACTTGAGGATGATTCTTGATAAACTTTGAAGAATATGGGAGGGCAAATTTTGGGGTACAACAGAGGAGTACCTGCATTTTTGAGTGTGGGTGTGTGTAAGGGTATAGCCATCTTAAAACAATAAAATGTAAAAGAAAGACAATGAGCACAAAAGGTTTATATATGAAAAGCGTCCATGATTCATTGAATGTCATATGAAGATGAAATAAAAACCCTTACAAATGGACCACTGTGCCTTGGGTAAGACACAAGGTTTTTAAAGTGTGAATTGTTCGTGAATATTACAAGTCCAGCAGAAATGTAAAAGATAAATTACTGAGAGATGAAAGTTATTGGGACAAAGTCTCTGGCTTCCCAGTTGCAAAGTCCTCCGTTGACAGTAGGAAATATCCAATCTTCCAAGTTGCCATCCTCTTCATTGTCTTCTACTGCATTGACCCCTTGGTTGCTAATCTTCACAGGTGGCCCTCCAGCACGGGCGCGGCGTACAGCCTTCTGAGCAGTTGAAGTAAACCCTAAGCCAAACTTGTATGATTTGTACGGAATGTCCGGAAGCTACCCCCAGATGGTGCATCCACCCTCCTCTATTACTGCCTTTGCGTCCTTTAGAGATGACATCCGAAGTGGAGGTCTTGTGATCTTGGGAATCGAGGATACTGCCTTAGTTGCCGCTACTTCTTGAGAGACCTCCTCGAAATGTTGGAAAGGGGTTTCAATGAACTCGTCATCCAACTCCACATATAGGAAAGAATTCAGATGACTAATCATGTACTCCTCTTCCCTATGGACAGTTATGATCTTTCCTTGGGCCGGGTACTTCAGCATCTGATGCAATATGGAGGTGACAGCACCGGCATTGTGGATCCAAGGCCTTCCTAACAGACAAGAGTAAGAGGGACGGATGTCCATCATATAGAAGGTTGAATTGAAAGTCTGAGTTCCCACCTTTATCGGGATGTCCACCTCCCCGTGGACCATCCTCTTTGATCCATCAAATGCCCTCACAACTATGTTACTGGGTTTTAATGTCAGCCCTTCGCAATCCAATCTGTCAAGAGTTTCTTTGGTAAGACGTTTAAAGATGAACTAGTGTCTACCAAGACATGGGCTAGGGTTGTTCCTCTACACTCCACAGAGACATGCAATTCCTCGTTGTGCTTTCTCCCTTTGGGTGTCAAGTCAGCATCAGAGAAGCCTAGGCCGTTATCAGTTGTCAGGCTGGCCACATAATCTTGGAATTGGTCAGCAGACGTCTCTTGTAGCACATGAGTTGTCTTCAGAAATTTTACCAAAGCTTTCGCATGTGCCTCAGAGCACAGCAGCAATGCTAGCATAGAGATCTTGGAGGGGGTTTGCCCCAACTGTTCAACCACATCATAATCACTCTTCTTTATTATCCTCAGGATTTCTTCCATTTCCTTCTTGGATGTTTTGGGGATAGCCAGTGATTGAGCCTTCGTCTGGACAGGCTCCTCTTGAATGCTTTTTCCTTTATTTTCAGTAGTGGAAGTATTAGTAGGGATAGGGATTGTGTTGTCTTTGTCGGTAAGTACGCTTGCAGGTATAATCACTGGTGCAGAGGTAATCTTCGGAACGGCCACGGGTCTAAAAACTGCCTTTGAAGGGGCAATCTCTGGAGAGAAGATTCTACCACTGCGGGTAATCTTGCTAGTTCCGGCAATATTGCTAATGTTAGAATTTTCTTCTTCGGAGCTTTCTTCTTCGGCAGTCAGTTCATCTTGTTTGATACCATGGTAGTAGATTTCTCCACCATAATTCCATGGTACTGTTTTATCTGACTTCTACGGGACTGGCCCGGGCATTATGATCTTAAGTGGAGTAATCTTTGGAGAAGGTGTAATCCTAACGGGTCTTTTAGGGGCCCTGGAAGGATTGGCGGAAATGGTTATGATTGAAACTTCTTTAACAGGAACGGGTAAAACGGGAGCATTCTCAAACAGAATTTCTTGGTTATCAATCAGGCGTTGGATACTTATCTTCAACAGAGGGAAATCAAATGATGAGGATAGGAAAACAGGGCAGTCTTTATCACAACCTGGGAACATACCAGCTTTCAACAAATTCAGCTTAATGATCGGGAGCGGAGTCAACAGTTCATCCATGGTGGCAACAAATAAATCTTCCTCGACAGCATTGGCATTATGACCATGCCTAGGCATCGGAGCAGAAATGACATTTGGTTTCTCATGCGCATCAAACTCAACTTCCTTTGCATCAATAAGGTCTTGAATTTTGTTCTTCAAAGCCCAACAGTTGTTAGTGTCGTGCCCTGGACTTTCAAAATGGTATGCGCATCTGGAATTTGGATGATAATGAGGAGACGCAATATTGGGATTCTCTGGGGCCTCTTTTAAAGTTGCTAGATTCAATTTCAGAAGATGTGGTAGAACCTAGGCTAGAGTCATGTTAATCCTGGTGAATTGTCGGACTGGCCTTTCCACCCTTTGCTAGTTATTTCTAGGTTGGTCAGATGCAGGCTTTGGAATCATAACGGCCCCCACCACTGGTCGGCATTCATTTCTTCCTTGATTCCTGTGTGAATAAATAGCACATACTTCCTTCCAGTGAAGGGTTTTTTTCACAGCTGTAGAGGCAGCCGAATCTTTCTGAATCTTCCCACTTCTTATACCAGCTTCCACCCTTTCGCCGGTTAATATCAATTCAGTAAACCCTGTAGAGGAACTTCCAATCAGATGATTGAAGAAAGGGCCCGATAGAGTTCCCAAGAACATATCCACCAACTCCCTTTCAGATAGAGGGGGTTGCACTCTTCCGGCTAGATCTCTCCACTTTTGTGTGTAATATTTGAAGCCCTCATTGGAAACCATAGCCATACTCTAAAGTTGAGTACGGGTAGGCGCCAAATCGGTGTTGTACTGGTATTGTTTATAGAAAGTTGCGGCCAGGTCTTCCCAATTGTGGACGTCGGCCCTTTCTAATTGGTAAAACCAATCAAGTTGTGTTCCTGATAAACTGTCTTGGAAAAAGTGGACCCACAAGTCTTTGTCAGCAGAGTGCGGCTGAATCTTTCTGACATATGATCGGAGGTGCATTTTAGGACACGGCACTCCATCATATTTTTCAAATAGGGGCACTTTAAACTTTGGTGGGATCACAATTCCTGACACTAACCCCAGTTCTTCAAAATCTAGACCCGGTACCCTCTGTATTTCCATAGCGGTTAAACGCTCTTCCAGGTGTCTGTACTTATCATCAGTCGGAGGGCATTGTTTTTCAAAGTAGTCCTCCTCTTCCTCCTCTTCTTCAGATTCTGATGGAACTGCCGTTTCTTTTCCTTTTCTTTCCCTTTCATCAGATGTTGCTGGAAAATATAAGGTCCTTCTAGCTTGTCCCTGAAACCTTCTGCCCATGATTACCACACCAGCTGGTTTCTTATCTTTCTTCTTTTTCTATTTTGCTAGCAGAGTCTTCAGCTCCTCTTGCCCCTTGGCTAAGGTCACGAGTAACTATTGAAATTGTGTATTTTGAGCTTGAAGGTCTTTGACCGTCTGTTCGAGATCCATCTTACTGAAATAAACAGTAGAGAGATGAGGAAACTTGTTGCAAAGACCTGTTTATGTTTATGATGAATGATATGTATTCATGCAATGCTTTCAAGGATTTAGAAATTCAAATTTGTTTCAAACAAAAAGAAACACACGTTATATTAATAAGATAGAATTTGAGTACATCAATTCCCCTTGGGAAAAATAATACAAAGTTCTAAGATAAAAAGATATTGAGCATCCTCTTTGGTGCAATGTAGGTATTTAGATTCTTCTCCTCATGAAGTAACCGAGTGAGTTCCAAAACCTTCTTCTCGCTTGCGTAGAATTGGGCTTTGAAAGTATCGCTCTCTCCTTTGAGTTGTATCCAATCCCTTTGTAGGTCTTCGAGTGATGTAGGCATGTCAGGATGTAGGATAGTGTATGGAACTTCTCCTTCCTTATCAGGCTCAATAATCACTAGGAGAATGTAAGGATAAGGCATCATAAGACTTTGAGCGCGGGTTCGTACCCACTTGAGGTAAGGCTCAAGAGGGATGGAATTCTTGTGTCCCAAAGTCTTGCTATCCACCTTATTTAGCATCCTCCAAGCTCGGATGAATCTCTGGCGAAGTCCTTGATCGTCGTTGTCGTAGTCGAAAACAAAACCTTGAATCAGCATATCATGTGGACCATCCCTTCGGGCATAACCAAACTGTCTTAGAGCTAAGAATGGGTTGTAGGTGATGCCTCCCCTAATGCCAAGTAGAGGGACATTAGGGAATTCCTCACAACGGTCAACAATGATAACATTCTCTTTGGATCGAGAGCACCAATGAATATCTGAATGTTTAAGCGTCATTAACCTTTGTGACCACCTCAAACCTTGCACATTCTTTAAGACTGATTGGGGAAGATGAGAAATAAACCATATTGCCAAGAGAGGAGTGCAACACATAATAACACCTCTTTTCCTCATTGTACGAGTGTGAAAAGAGTGCAAGATATCCCCAAGCAATGTAGGCATCGGGTTGCGAGACATGAAGATTTTGATAGCGCTCACATCTATGAGCTGGTCAGGATTGGGGAACAAGACCATCCCATAGATGAGAAGAGATACAATCTCCTCAAAAGCTTGCAATTCTAGGGAATTCCAACAGCTTTGGGCTTTCTCAAACAGAAACTTTGCCAAGAAGCCTTTGACACCACTTCTAGTTTCCCAATGAGTTGTGACATCAGATGAGTGCAAGTGCAGGGCTTGAGCAATCTCTTCTGGCTTTGGATCTCTTTCCGTACCGTTGAAGGGTAGTTGATTGAGAATAGGAATCCTCAAAAGTTAAGAGAATTCTTCCAAAGTGGGCACAAGTTGATAGTCAGGAAATGTGAAGCAATGATGCAAAGGGTCAAAGAACTGGAAGAGAACCTTCATCATATCCTCCTATGTGTTGGAGGTGACCAAGTTGAGTAGACGACCATGTCTCTCGGTGAATGGAGAGTTCTCAGGGATCCTTTAAGCTAGCTCCTTGAGTTGTGGAGGAATTCTTACAAGGTTGATTTGGATAGTTTTCCTGCGAAGTGAATCCATAACCTACAAAACAAGAACAAAGATGAATCTCCAAAATCCTTGAAATGGTTAGTGAATGCATATGATGTTCATGATGTCCATGATGTTATGCACAAGTATATATGTACAAGAAAATCAAGCAAGTTCTTAGTTTAGGCTTGCATGGGGTTTCATAAGTAAGTACCCTCTTGAAGTTTAGTTGGCTCAACCTGTCCTAAAAATAGTAACCGGGTTCTAAGGAGCTCAATATCACTAGATTGTTTCCTTGGCCATTGTTTCAGCTCAAGCCTCTTTAATGGCGACCGAAATATCCCAAGAAACCAAACCTCAATGAGTGTAGTATCGAGTATCTACCAACTTCGGACTGCACCAAAGTCGATCATCTAACTACATCCTAAAGGCCAAGTTGGTCAAGTAAAGGGTTCTAGAAGTTCATTAGTGCTTCATGACATCACTAAGCGGCCCCGTATTCTCTTTGATTGACTCAAAGGCTACTGGTACCCACAAATATGTCACACTAACATATCTATTGCTTAGACCATGTCGGTATACCCCGCACAGTTTCCATAACGTATTGCTATTTACCTATAATGTTTCCCAAATCCGGGTAGAAGATTCAAACCCAAACAAAGAACCATAATGTAAAGCAAACAAGTCAAACAAAGAAAGAAAATAAATGCGATCTAAACCCTAAGGTCACCCCACTTTATAAATGTTCCCCAGCAGAGTCGCCAGTTCTGTGATACGGTGGGAGAACTGACTTGAGGTTTTGCGTTTGTTTTCGCAAATGTTGCGGTTTTAGCAAGAGTCGCCACCGACTTTTCTTTTATCCAAAAGGAAAGGTGAAAAAACACAGGAAAGACCTTTGAGATTGTTTCTTGAGTTCGGGGGGTAGATTATGAAAAGCAAAGGTATTAGCACCCTTTTTCATCCATGGTTTTCCATGGGCTCTTAGTTACTTGCTAGATTACTTACTTTGGTTTGTTTGAAATGGTGTTTGGTGTGGTTTTGAAAGTATTTTGTAAAAGAGGCCATTCGTTTAGGCAATCTTTGCAATGATTCTCGTTCGTAAGAATGTATACAAAGATGTTTGTCTTTTGAAAATGTTTTCAATGTTTGTAAGATGTTTTGAAATGTGTGTGTTTGTTTTTGAAAATAGCAAGGATGTTGTTTGAAATGGAGTAAGTAACTAGAAGCTATCTACCTACTCAAATGTCTTTCTTATGTATTCTCTATTCCTTTGACATTGTTGGCTTACCATTGATTTGGTAAGCAACCCTATCTTTGGATGTAAACGAGACGGGTGTGGGTCATCGTATAACCATGATAGCAATGTTGCAAAGTATCTTAGCTTTTTTGAGGGACCAATATCATTTTGTTTAGGCAACTTTTGAATAGCATCATCGAGGGGCTATGATCTTATATTTGTTTTGTTTTGCAAATATACTTCGCATGCGTAACATGGCCATTTTATTTTAGGGAACCAAGTGGGAGAAACCCTAAAGGTGCTTGTCTGCAAAGTGTGTCATTTTTCATGCTTTTGATTTTGTCTTGTATTTAGGATTGTCTATTTTGTTGTTTTTATCTTGCCATACACACTTATTTACTAGCAATATATGAGAAGCAAGTAAAAGGCGGAAAGTAAAATCTAAGCTATTACATCCCTTTAGGGGGTGGGGGTACAATTTAGCAATGGGGGTGAAGTAGGAACTAAAATATTACAACCATATCAAATGATAATAAAAAGAATGTGAAAACAGTGCAAAATAAAGGAAAATGCACTTTTGAACTGCTATGTGTCGACCCATGCTGCTATGCATCGACACATAGCTTCTCCTTGCCCCTGTAAACTGAAATATATTCAGTATGAGTCGACACATAATGGGATGTATCGACTCATACACCTTTTTGCATTGATGCGAAATGCGTATGTGTCGACTCATAGTCCTTTCCAGTTTTTGTTTTGTGACCTGAACTTAGTATGGGTCGATGCATGAGGGTCATGTGTCGACTCATACCCTGTATTTTCACTAAGATGGGTCAACACATGTGGATATGTGTCGATACATACTGCATTTTTCTGCCTTAAACACCATTCTTTGCATACATCAGTTAGTTTTTAACATATGAATGAATAACAGGAACAACAAATAAATGATTAACTTCAAGAATAATGATTGCTACATCCTATAAACAGAAAATTTGATGTATGGAAAAGGCAAGGTAAAGATGACTTACCTTGAAACTTCACTTTAAGTTTTGAGTCCAAATGCCCTTCAAGATGTTGTATGAACCTTAAGGAAGCTCCAACAGGCTGCTAGACTTTCCTTTTTGTTGAAGGTTATTAAACAACCTCTGTGTGGTATGAAATGTTTGGATGGTTTTTAGATGGAATATGCAAAGTGTGAGAGGTTTTAAGGTTTAGACTTCAAAACTCAAGAGTGGAAGTCTTAGGGTCTGTTATGGCTTTTTTGAAGGTTTATCAATAAAACTACTGGTCGTTCACTCTATTTTTCTAACTCTTTTCCAACCTCTTTTTTTTCAACCTGTTTCTCTTGCAACTGGCCTCTCTATTTATAGAGAAGGTTTGAGATTTGAAAACTCAGATTTTTAATCACATGTTATGGCTAGGTTACATTGTACATGAAGCAAGCTTGAAGATTATAGTTCCAATGCTTTATACTTTGTTGCATAGAGATGTTGGACACTTTAAGCATGCCCTTCTGATTTGTGTGTGATTAGAACAACAAGTTAGAGGCTCAAGAAATTGACTTTATGATTAAAGTGAACTTTGCAAGAAGGGCAATGGTGTCTTTGTGCCAAAAATAGAAAGATCACTTGAATAATGCTTAAACCCAATGGACCATAGCTCAAAAGTTTATGTAAGCATTAAATTATGGTAAGAGTTGCAAGTCACAAGGCCTGCAAATTGGAGATTATGCAACATGGGTTAAGATTCTTGTTCCTTGTTCATCACAAATCTGCCTTGTAAATCAAGAATGAATGTCCAACTTCAGATCCTTGTATCTCCTAACTCAAATAAGATAAATTCATGCTCTTGGATTTTTTGGAAAGCTTGAAACACCCTCTATAACTTTCATGTTGGCCACTTTTGTTAAATCAAACTGGAACTTGATGAAAAATGGGCAAGAAGTTGGGATAAAAACCTGACCAAAACTGCTGAAAATTTCTCTAAGTGTTTAAATGAAAATGTCATGACTTCATAAATTTATAATCTGAAATCCAAGCCTGTTTAGGAGAAGTTGTGTAAATAAATGTTGTAGATATCATGGATATCTACAACTTTCATGTTGGAAGCTTCTCTTGAATCATCTTTCATCAAGGTGAAAAGTTGGCATGAAGAAATGAGATTATCACGTATAAAAAACACTTAGAAAAATTTCTAAGTCTTGAAGGGTTTGAACTTTCACATTGACTTTTGACTTTCTTGATTTCTTGATGATCAAGTTTCATATTTTTGAATGTCTTGATGAAATTTGATCCTTGGAATGTAATGTTAACCAAAAAGTCAAAGTTTGACTTTCTAGTATGCAATTGACCATTTTGCCCTTTTGCCAATTCCAAGCCTAAATTGATGTATCAATGCTGCAAACTTGATGTCATAGAAGATCTTGTGAGAAAATCCTTGAGAAATGAGAGGGCAAATTTTGGGGTACAATAGTATAGAAAACATGTAACTATTTACAAGTTTGGTAAACATATTCAAATATTCATATACATAAGTGAAAATAGAAAATATGTACAATATCTACAAAACTCAAAAATAAAGAAACTATCGCAATGCGAAACAATAAACACCAATCCCCGGTAACGACACCATTTTGCTGAAGCGGTAAAGTGGCAAGCAAAAAGTAAAGTATTATTTTGCCAGGTGATATAGGTTATATCGTATCATGTCCACAGATATTGGTGTATTGAAATATCGTTCGAGAAATCTCTCGTTAATGAGTTTTGGGTTTGAATGGGTTGGTTTGTATAGAAAGGTATCAACAAAAAATAAATGTATAAAAAGGAAAGATAAACTTATCCAGCTCGAATGTACTCTACTTGTCATAAACTTAAACCTATCGACCAGTTATACTAAACCTACAATATTCATCAATGTCATCATGTATCAAACACAGTATCCACTATATCATCTCGACGGCGATCTCTCAACCAACATCAACAACACAAAAGTCAATTGTATCGCTCGTGTTGACGATCTCTTAGAGCAGCACAAACAACACAGAGGCATTGAGCTCTGATACCCAAAGTGAATGTCAGCTCTAAATCTATCTCTAGAATCCAGAAACTAACAGATAATCATCCTAGATAAGAATCTGAGCAGTATATGTCTATAATAACCTAAATCCCTAACACAGAGTAAAAATCCAGGACAATAATCGACAAAGATTTGTAAAGCAAGTTTTATACAACGCCATGGGGGATAAATATAAATGAGTTCAAAGTAAAAATACATACAAAACCCAACACAAGAGAAATACATAGAAAGGAGAAGAGATAAACCATAAATCTTTCAGTTTGTCACCGCCGATCGATGAGAAATCCACCTCCAATCATCCATAAGCAAAGCCCTAGTGTTGTTTTCTAAACGAATATATTAAAAATAAGGTTGATGGAATTTGGGAACTAAAACACCCCAAAAACCATCACACAAAATATAATGAAAATGAAGTTATAAAACAGATCTCGACAGGCCACGCTTAGCAGGCTAACCGCGCTAAGTGGGTTGCCTGATATTTACAAACTAAACTGCCTAAATAGCTCTAAGCGCGCTATCCGCGCTAAGTGGACTCAAAAACTATGCTTCTACCACACTTCATAAAACTTCTCATAGCGCGCTACAACTTCTGCTTAGCGTGCCTGCCTGGACAGGACTTTCTCAAAAATGGTTTTTTATTCCAAAAACGCGCATTTGTAGCTGTGTCTTTGACACCTTATTCTTCTATGCTCAAAATGCAATAAATACCTACAAAATAAATGGAAAATCCTCAAATGATACACTATGTACACAAAAATACAAACTAAATGTATTTACACAAAAGTTGGGTTTATTCAACGATTATTAACAACAAAGAGTCGATAAATGCAACAAAAAGTATATACAAAAATAGCTACAATCTTCACTTATCAGTTACCCAAAAGGCTTTATGTTTCAATCAATAGGTAAGTGACAAACCTTTTACATAGACTATTCTAAAAGGAGACATCCCTATAAGTTTTTTAAAAGCAATTTTATAGACCTATAATATATCAACAAGGTTCCTTGACCAATCCTTTGTAGAAGGATTCATTGTAACACCCCAAAATAATTAGATTATTTATTTAATTAGTCGATTAATTTATATTGGGCATTTGTGACTTAATTGTTATGTTTATGTGATGTATGGGTGATCATGATGCTTGATATGATCTTTTGTATGGTGTATGATGGGATGGTAGGAATTAAGAAAGTATAAAGTATTTTAGAATGATTTAGATAATTAGAATGATTAATTGGAATTATTTTAATTAGTTAAATAAAGATAAAATATGATGTAGAGATGTTGGGGACAAAGTGGTAATTTGTAAATGGATAAGTGAGGGTAAGATAGGAAGCCCATAGAAAGGGTCCAAAAGTTAAACAATGATTAAAGGTAAGAGAGTCTCATTATGTGCGAAGGGCACGGAAGAACTTAGAGGGATTTGATAGAATGCAAAGAGAAACTAATTTCTAGGAGAAATATAAGGTAAGGGGGTTTATCGTTGTTATTATAATTGATTTAAGGTTTATATAATTGTAGGTTATGTTGGGGTTTTGGGGTTGATGATGTTATTATGATGTTTGATGATGAATTGGTGAAATTATGATGTTTTCTTGTAAAGAATTGATACATATGGTGTATGATAATTTGTGTTGTAGTTATTTGATGAAACCAAGTCGAATTATGAAGATTTGAGACATGTAATATGATGAGATAATGTAAAAATAGGACTGGTGCAGTGCAGAGATCACAACAGGGAAGTCATGTTTGTGCTGCATTGTCAGGTGTTGGATGTGCATCGTCAGACGAGTGAACATCGCCCAAGCAGTGCCAGGCGAGTAAGGGGCAAAGGGATGAGCTGGAAAACATAGCCCCTAGATTTTGTATGGGGGTGAATCGTCGCTTAAGCGTCGCCGGGTGTCGTAACCGGAAAAAAAAAGGAGAGTCACCACCATTAATTTTTATCCTAAGGACGGGAACATAACGAGTAACTCTAATTTTGTAAAGATTCTAAGTTCGTAAGTCAATTAGACGAAGGCAAGGTGTTAGGCACCCTTGTTCTCAAGGGGCTCCATTTTTAGGTCTAAAGGATAAGATGCGAATTTCAGAGGTATATTGTTAATATATGTTTAAGGAAAGAATTTTAGTTTTTTAGTTATGAACTCACTTTGGGTTTTAACCGCGTGCCTACGTATCTCCTTGTGAAGAATCAGATTCCAAATTCGTAGTTCGAATGTGTTTGGTTAGTTTTTTTTATGGATTGTGGAAACATTTCAGAATTATCCTTGAACCTTGTCTGGGTTTGAAAATAGCGCGGTCGTAGACAAAGTTCGCAATTAAGTAGAAAATATATCCACAATCCTTTTTTTTGAAATAAAGTTGAATTTGAAATTAAGTTAGTGAAAAAGTTGTTACATTTGATGGGTTAGCTGTCTTAGAATGCATGATGTAGTTTATAAAAAAAAAGTTTGAATGATAAAAATATGCTTGATGAATTAATGAAAGAAGTTAGTATTTTTAGAAAATAATTAATAAATAACTATCTTTTTGTTAATTAAAAATATATTAAATATTTTTAATAATAATCTAATATTTATTTATCAATATGATTTTTATGATAAAAAATGCAAAAATATAATTTTAATGCAATATGATGAAAAAAGAGGACATGAGAAACATATTGATAATTATAAATAAAACAAATAAGTAAATTAAATAAATAGAATCTTTAATCAAAACAGGGAGGGGTGTATCCTATGTTCAGTAGTAAAACCAAGGGGGTCTAAATAGCAATGCCTAAGCCCAAGCAAATTTGTTTCAGTCCAATTGCGCAGGGGAGTAAGAATTATAATTGATAAGGTACATCGAGGGGGGTGGTTAGAAAGGGCTTGAGCCCAGGATTTTGCATAGGAGCCCAAACAAACTTTGGCTCTGTTTGAGCAGTGTGTGGGTAAGTACATTCATTATGATATGGCACAGGAATCTGGATCCTTCATCTTAATCTAAGGGTCCTTAGGAGTTAATCATGGGGTGTATATTAAAAGTATTCATAATAGAGGGTGGGGATTTAAGGTTGACTGAAGTCCACAGTAGACGTAAGTACATGACACCGGTCAATGGTCATCTCATTCAGGGGCTCTCAATGAGCCATCTGGCGTGCATCAAGGACGGTGGGAGCGTTATAAAAACAAAATCTTGAGCCAAGTGCTCATTTTTATGCTCTCGTTCTCTATCTACACCAAAACAAAACACAATGTTATCTAAGATTTAGAGAGAGATGCTCTCTCCTCTCTCTAAGACCACCGCCCACACCACCAGCTGGAAATCGCCACCGCCAATGGTGTTCATCCAAACTCAGAAGATTTGTCGTGGATCTTCATACCTTCATCCAAACAAAACCCAGATCGATGAAGATCTCCATCATAAAACCCAGTCTCCTTCATATCTTCATCTAGGTTTGCATGAACCCTATAAAGATTGACCATGAACCTAACCCTAGGGTTCTTCCATATGAACCATAAGAACCCTAAGCTAACCTAAAACACAAACTTTCAACGCATATCAACCCTAGCCCTAGGGTTCTTCCATGTGAACCCTAAACCTAACCCTAAACCCCAAATCAAACCCAGAAAACCCAAATTCAAACTAAAATCATGCAATTAAACATAATCAAAACACCAATCACAACAATCAATTGAGCCCTAAAAGCTAAGTATTGAGGGTTACGGTCAGTTGCAGTGAATCTTTATGTAAATTTCCTTCTGGTTCTTTCTCTTCTTCTTCTAATCTCCTCATCTTTCTTTTATGTGTTCGCATGTACCTAAGGCTTGGGGCTAAGCTCGAAGAACTTAGGGTTTCAGTCGTGAAACCCAAGTTTTCCACTGAGGCAGAGCTTTAGTGAGAGTATGGAATGCGCAGCAACCAAGAAGAATTCTCCAAGGATTTTTTTCGTCCTCAATTCAATAGTTTAGGGTTTAACTTATATTCTTAGGAAATTGTTAAATTAGGAAATAGTGTAGTGGTTTACTCTTACAAATTGTATGATTGATTCAATCAGAATCAAAATTGTAATTTTGATTGGATTTGATTAGATTCAGTTTTAGGAATTAGTTAGGGTTTTGATTTGTACACTGTATCTGGACCATATTGTATTTGTAATTCGTTTCTTATTTAATAAAAAAACAAATTTTATTCCAATATTTGATTTGATTCAAATTTGATTTAGAAAATATATGAGTTTTGGATTTGGGCTTGGGTGCCTTGGTGAAGAAGAAGAAACACGCAACTTGAAAGTTGGGGTTCAACAACCCTAGAATTGATTATACGATATCTCCAAAAATAATTAATAATAATTATATATATATATATATATATATATATATATATATATATATATATATATATATATATATATATATATATATATATATATATATATATATATATATATATATATATATATATATATATATATATATATATATATATATATATATATATATATAATCATGCGTATAATAATAATGGTAGTTAATAATAATAACAATAATTTAGATAACAATAATAACAATTATAATATTTTAAATAATAATAACAATAACAATAATAATATAAATAAATTTGAGAAGAAAATAAGTTGACCTCGGTCAACCCCTCAACCTAATCGGCCTAAAAAATTTAATGGATCTCTTATACTTAATTTAGGAATAATAAACCCCTTTAAAGAGAATACGCCCTTCTTAACCTTATTGCATTTAAACGAACAATAATATGACAATATATGTTAGTAAAACAAAAATATAATAACGCCAAAATTAATAAAAAATAATTATCTAAAACAAAATGACTATTAACACTTAGTGTGGTAAATTTGGAGTATGACACCGGGTGACGCAGAAGCGAGGGGTTGTCGCTAGGCGAGCAAGAAGTGTCGTCGGGCGATGGAGGCAGAAGAAAATAGAGACCCTGGATTTTTGTATGAGAATGGTGTTCTCGCTCCCACATCATCGGGCGAGCCTCAGGCGAGCATCCTGCGTCGTTGGGAGAGCACCAGGCGATGGACAGTAGTAGGATTTTAAAAGCATCATAACTTAAGTTTCAGACTCCGATTGACACGTCGTTTGAAGCGTTAGAGAGCTAACGCGATGGACTATACTTTGGTGGAATAAAAAGAGTCATATGAGGTGTTTTTCCAATACCTATGCTTTGATGAATAAGATGATTAGGTGATTGTTTTGGTATTATGTATGTGTGTAAATGGAATTATTAATGCTATGATGATGTTGCTTTGCATTATGCAGTGTCTGTTAATATTATGATGATTATATGAATGATGATGCGTTTTGACTAGAAGTAGTCATTTGGTTATTAAGATGTTTCGCATCATGCATTCATGGCATATGTTAGGGCATATCCCAGGGGTCTTGCTCTGATATGTAACATCGATGATGAGATCGTTTGCTTTGAATAACCATGTTACTTTGTTTATTTTGAGATTTGAACTACCATTGTGGTATTTGAGTTATTTTGACTTGATGAAGTTATTTAGAAGTATCTTAATAAAGATGTTTTAAATTATGAATTTCTGCTACGAGTAAGTTGAAAAACTATGGTTGTTAATCATGAAATACTTAACATAATTGATTTTTAAAAACCCGTATCACGGAGTAGGATGTGTTTTACTATGAAGTTTGTTTGAAGCAATGTGAAACCCTTTTTGGTGCATTACTCTGGTTTAATTTATTGAAATATTTTACGAATATTCTTTGAGATTTAGAAGGGTGTTACATTCACCACTTTCTCAAATATTCTCTTAATTTTTATATTGATTTAATGCATCCTTTGATCTCTTAAACATGTTTCTGTTGTTACTTTCAATGTGAACTCTGATGATAATGGAGCTTTCCATGATGAATTTGATGTTGAGGAAACTATAATTAGACTCATTAAAAGGGAAACTTTAACTAAGGGAAAGAAAGGAGCATGTTGTGCACTTGAGGATGCAATAGTTTATGTTAATATCTTGCCTAAGCCATCAACTTTGATGACGCCTCAGTCGAAGAAGCTTTTAAATCTTATGAAAAAATATTGTACATATGAATATATCACTCTATTTAATCTATGTAAAGAGAAATAATGGATTCATTATTCATTGGAGCATATAAGCACTTGTTTGATTCTCTACTTTGGCTTAATGCTTTCATTTTTTATCAAGAATGTAACAAAATTCTAGTTTAATGCCATTAAATTCAAGATTCTATTTATATGAAATTCAGGTATGGTAAATAATAGGTTACGGTCTGGTAAAATGTGATAAAATTTTGATTTTGATCCCTTAACTGACTAAAAGGATTCAATTTAGTCCTTTGACTAAATTTCTTACTCACTATTTTGAATTCTACCATGCTGTCATGCCACATTTTACTAAGGTGTGTTTGCCTCTGCTTCCGTTCTTGGAAAAAATGCAATTGCACGCGTTCCGGTCGGAAATTCAAAATAAACCAAGGGCTTATCGAAACTCTACAAAAATTTGGGGACACTCTCAATGTTTTATTTGGGATGTCCATGCAAAAAATCAGTAGGAAATTATTTTCCTAAGGCGCGTTTGCCTCCGCTTCCGTTCTTGGAAAAACGTAATTGCACGCGTTCCGGTCAGAAATTCAAAATAAATTGAGGGCTTATCAAAACACTACGAAACTTTGGGGAAACTCTCAATATGTTATTTGGGATGTCCGTGAAAAAAATAATCAGGAAATTATTTTCCTAAGGCGCGTTTGCTTCCGCTTCCGTTCTTGGAAAAAATGCAATTGCACGCGTTTCGGTCGAAAATTCAAAATAAACCAAGGACTTGTCAAAATGCTATGAAACTTTAGGGACACTCTCAATGTGTTATTTTGGATGTCCATTCAAAAAATCAGCAGGAAATTATTTTCCTAAGGCGCGTTTGCCTCCGCTTCCGTTCTTGGAAAAAAATGCAATTGCATGCGTTCCCGTCGGAAATTCAAAATAAACCGAGGGCTTGTTGAAACGCTACGAAACTTTGGGAAAACTTTCAATGTGTTATTTGGGATGTCCGTGCAAAAAATCATATGGAAATTATTTTCCTAAGGTGCGTTTGCCTCCGCTTCTATTCTTGGAAAAAATGCAATTGCATGCGTTCCGGTTGGAAATTCAAAATAAATCGAGGGCTTGTAGAAACTCTACGAAACTTTGGGGACACTCTCAATGTGTTATTTCGGATCTCCATGAAAAAAACAGCAGGAAATTATTTTCCTACGGCGCGTTTTCCTCCGCTTCCATTCTTGGAAAAAACGCAATTGCACGCGTTCCGGTCGAAAATTAAAAATTAATCGAGGGCTTGTCGAAACACTACGAAACTTTGGGGGCACTCTCAATGTGTTATTTGGGATGTCCGCGCAAAAAATCAGCAGGAAATTATTTTTGTTCATTTTTCGAGTTTCAACAATGATGCAAGGCACCGCCGCCGATAGAGAAGCTTTGGATTTCGAGTCGGAGGATGATGACTTGATGAACGAAGAAGGTGCTCCTGACGCCGAGGCTTCACCTCCTCATCCTATAAAAAAGTGGGTCCTGCATCCGATGACATAGTCAAACTGACCAGCAGATAGAGGAGTTTGATCTTCTCCCAAAGAACGCACAAATCATGCCAGTTCCCAATCGGATGGAAATTGCCGGTAGTTTATCATCTTCTAGATACAATGTAGATGCAGTCTAAATACAGATTTATTCTGACATTCATTCCAGACTCTCCTTCAGATATAGTTCAAATATGATCCAGATATAGATGTCATTCTGATACTCGTTCAATATCTCCTCAGATACAATCAAGGCTCGGATTCATTCTGACATTCCCTAGCTGAGTTGGTCTTAACTAAAAAAAAGTAACCTTGTGGAGTTCTCCACAAAAGAATTCATCTCCCCGATAAGGTTTTCAAAATATTCTCTTCAACAGGGTTTATTTCCCCAACAAACTACAGATTCCCCAACACGAGTTTTTTCTCAGACTATTACAAATCAACAGACAAAACCCCTTGTCCCCAGCCGAGTTGATACTATCCCCAGTAAGTTGCTGCGAAGCCTGAAATCCGACCAGATAATAGTTAACTTCATCCTACCAGTAAGTTGTTGCGAAGCCTGGAATCCGACCAGATAACAATTAACTTCATCCTACCAATAAGTTGCTACAAAGCCTGGAATCCAACCAGATAACAGTTAACTTCATCTTACCAGTAAGTTACTGCGAAGCTTGGAATTTGACCAGATAACAGTTGACTTCATCCTCCCCCAGACAAGTCGAAATTTTAGTCATCTCTTTTATCCCTAGTCAGGGCATATAAGAATCAAATTCCCTAGTAAAGTAATGGACAACCAAGATTCCTGAACTTTATCCCTCAAACAGAAATCAGCACATCCCCAGCGGAGTTTCTTCAAACATATAAGCAAAACTCCCCAGCAGTAGTCAGGAATTCATTTTCCCAGATAAAGATACACTTCAACCACATTTCACACATCATAGCATATGCATACGAAACACATATAGCATTATCATTCATTCTGAGAGCATCATTATGCAATACATACATCATGCCATTGCATAAAACTAACTTTATCTTTTCAGGCCGGTTCCCGAACAGGTAGATCTCGTCAACAGCATATCATTTGTCAAATACAATCAGCCAAAGGTTCTATTCTAGAAATGGTTCAGATACAATCCAGAGACGGATAACATTCTGATACTTATTCCAGATTCTCTTCTAAAAACATTTCAGAAACGATCCAAAGACGGATGACATTCTGATACTTATTCGAGATTCTATTCTAGAAACGATTCAGATACGATCTAGAGACGGATGACATTCTGATACTTATTCCAGATTATCTTCTAGAAACGGTTCAGACACGATCTAGAGATGGATGACATTCTGATACTTATTCCAGATTCTCTTCTAGAAACGGTTCAGATACGATCCAAAGACGAATGACATTCTGATACTTATTCTAGATTCTCTTCTAGAAACGGTTCAGACACGATCTAGAGATGGATGACATTCTGATACTTAATCCAAATTCTCTTCTAGAAATGGTTTAGATACGATCCAAAGATGGATGACATTTTGATACTTATTCCATATTCTCTTCTAGAAACGGTTCATATACGACCCAAAGACGGATGGCATTTTGATACTTATTCTAGATTCTCTTCTAGAAACAGTTCAGATATGATCCAAAGACGGATGACATTCTGATACTTATTCCAGATTTTCTCCTCGATACAGTTCAGATGCGATCTAGATATGGGTGTCACTCTGACACTTATTCCAGGTTCACTCTAGAAACGGTTTAGATACAATCCAGATATGGATGACATTCTGACACTTATTCCAGATTCACTCTAGAAACGGTTCAGATACGATCCAGATACGGATGACATTCTGATACTTATTCCAGATTCTCTCCAGAAACAGTTCAGATACGACCCAAATACAGATGACATTCTAATACTTATTCCAGATTATTTCAAATACAGTCTAGATACGATCCAGAGACGAATGTCATTCTGACACTTATTCCATATTTTCTCCTAGATACAGTTCAGATACGACCCATATGCGGATGCCATTCTGACACTCATTCAATACATCTTTCAAATACAGTTCAGATAAAATTCAGTTGCGGATGTCATTCTGACACTCATTCAAATACATCTTTCAAATACAATTCATATACGACCCAGATGCGGATGTCATTCTGACACTCATTCAATATAGTTCTCAAACACAGTTTAGATACAATCCAAATACGGATGTCATTCTGACACTCATTAAGTACATTTCTCAAATATAGTTTAGATACGATCCAAATACGAATGTCATTCTGGCACTCATTCAGTGCATCTTTCAAATACGATCCAGTTATGAATGTTATTCTAATACACATTCCACTACATCTTCTGACTCAGATTAATCGACCAAAGATTTATTCTTATACTTCTCTCAGTTACAGTTAAGCTTCAACTTAGTCTAATTTCTAGCAACAATTACCTTTGTATGGCATCTATAATCCCATCTCTGACAACTCTCCATCATCTCTCCAAATGTAATATTTAATCCTATTCCCGACACAATCAACTAACATATAGTCGAGTTTAAATTTCTGGGCACTTTCGTGTTCAATCATTTTCCCCCCTTCAAGTCACGAATGGCGGACTCGCTAATATAACTCTTCAGGTATAAGAAGATTGAACAGAGGCAGTTGTTGTACCCCAAAATTTTCCCTCTCTTTTCTCAAGACATTTTTCACAAGATCTTCAATAGCTCAAGCTTGTACAAGTATGGACTAAGTCAAGCCATCTCCTCAACATTGATGCCTCAAATCAGGGTTTGAATTTTCACAAGGAAAATTGGACTTCTGATGATTCAAATGACTTTCATGGATCATTTTAGACCTTCAAGAATACTCATGTCAAGTTTCAAGTCTTACATCACAAAGTTGCTCAATGAATTGATCAGATAACCTAAAATCAGCTGTATTGGGTAAAAAAGCCAACTGTGGTCAACTTACAGCCAAACTTCAATATTTTTGACAAATATCAACATTTTGAAGTCATAAGCATCAATTGGTCAAGTTTGGATCATAATTCCTCAAGAAAAATGTTCAAATCATCAAAATGGCAAAATGGTCAAAATTAAGGTTTTGATTGAGAATGAATGATTCTTGACTTTTGACTTAATACATGACTTATTGGTTTGAAATATGATATAAATGATTCAAGGACATCATTTTGACCTAATTTCGTTGCTCAAAACATTCCTCAAGATCATTGGATTGATAGATGAAATTTGGTCAACTGATGAAAAAGTCAACTGATACACCAAAAGTCAAACTTTGACTTTTTGGTCAATATTAAGTTTCAAAGATCAAAATTTATCAAGACATTCAAGAATATCAAGCTTGATCATCAAGAAGTCAAGAAAGTCAAAAGTCAATTTGAAAACTCAAACTTTCCAAGACTTAAAAATTTTTCTAAGTGTCTTATACATGTTTGTTTCATAACTTCATACCAATTTTTCACCATGATGCAAAATTATTCAAAGGAAACTTTCAACATGGAATTTGTAGATCTTGATGAATTCTACAACTTTGTATTAGAGGCTTGATGTCCAAAAAATTCTTAGATTTGAAGATATGAGTCCATGAAGTCATGACATTGTTATCCAAGACTTAGAAATTTTTAACAGGTTTTGGTCAGCTTTTATCTCAACTTCTTGGCCAATTTTCATCAAGTTCCTATTTTAGTTATCCAAAATGGTTAACATGAAAGTTGTAGACAATGCTTCAAGCTTTCCAAAACATTCAAGAGCATGAATTTATCATACTTGAGCTAGGAGATTCAAAGGCATGAAGTTGGGCATCCATTCTTGATCTGCAAGTCCTTTTGTTGAAGAACACATGATCCAATCTACATACTATATTGCATAATCTTATGTTGTAGGCCTTCTTTCTTGCAAATCTCTCCATAATTTAACATTTGCACAAAAGCTTGAACTATTACCCAAGAGATACAAGACATTATCCAAATAACTTGCCATTTAAGGTAAAAAGTTACCATTGCTATTCTTGAAAAACAAGCTTGTTGGTACAAATTTTTCTTGAGCCCATACCTTGTTTGCTTCTGATTTTACTCCACCATAAATCATGGAAAGTATCCCCCTTTATACCAGCAACTTTAGTACTTCATCTTGGGACTATGGAGAATTGACATAGTTGATATTTGCATCCCAACCAAACCATAACATGATGTCTTACAAACCTAATTAGCTCTTGTTCCCAAACCTCTTGCCTTTAAATAGAGGGAGCATTTACAAGAGAAGGGGGAGAAAAATAGAGAGCTTCTTGTGTGTTGAAAAATCCCCAAACCCCCCTTTACTCTAAAAACTGGAACTGTCCATAAAAACCTCCATCTTTGAGTTTGAAGTCCAAACCCTTTGAACCTCTCACACCTTGCAAGTTCTGTCCAAAAAAAACCATCCAAACACTCCACATACATCATATAGAAGTTGTCCAAACTCAATAATAACTTTTGTAACATCACTATTTTCCAAACTCAAAAACAGTCACCTGCAACTTGACTTCTCCAACTCAAAATCAAAATACAAATTTCAATTTCAAGGTAAGTTTTCTTGACTTTGAACTCTTAATACAAACATCATTAGTGGTTCATTTGTGAAGATAAAATGTAGATATAATTGCCTTGAAGCTAATCATATGCTTGCTTTTCATTTTCACAAACCATGTGTTGACAACTGACTTTTACATGTAGCAGAACAATGTTAGAAGTAAAAAACAGCAGTATGAGTCGATGCATAACACTATGAGTCGACACATATCATGTACAAAACAGGTTATGAGTCGATACAAAACGCGTATGTGTCGATACAAAGCAGTATGAGTCGATACAAACTCTTATGTGTCGACTCATACTGTGTTGTTTTTTACTTTCAAGGGCAAGAAATGAGTATGAGTCGATACAAAACGTGCATGTGTTGATACAAAGCAGTATGAGTCGATATAAACCCTTATGTGTCGACTCATACTGAGTTATTTTTGACTTCCAAGAGCAAGGATTGATTTATATCAATCATAAAAGTTTTTGTATCAATAAATAAGTGCATGTGTCAATACATAAAATTTTCGTATCAATACATAAGTATATGTGCCAATACATAAAAGTTTTCTTAAAATAATTTTTTCTTTTTTTTATATTATCTTTATATTTCTTTATAATTTTATTGTTATTCATTATTCAATATGGTTATAATAGTGACTTAGGCTTTAATTACTTGTCATCTCCCCATTTGTAAATTTATACCCCCATCCCCAAATGATGTAATAGTGTAGAATCTTTATATTCTGCAATTTATCGCTTTCAAATGCAAATGCTAGTAATTAGGATTTGTATGGAAAGACTTAAAATCAACAAGTAAACAATCCTAATTCAAGACAAAAATATATGAAATCAATACACTCGCACACGCGCACCTCTAGGGTAATCCACACTTGTTGCCTCGGATTTAAAAAGTCATGTCCCTCGAACGTGGGATACTTTAGCAATGATCCTCGAATACAAGATCGTAGTCCCTCGATGACCCTTCAAATGTTGCCTTCGGTGACTGTATGATGACCCACGCTCGTCCCTTCACATCCAATGATAAAGCTTATTATCAATCAATGATAAGATAGCAATATCTAAAGGATGAGGAAAAGAACCAAGACTTTTTGAGTAGGTAGAACGTTCATAGTTTTTTGCTCACAACCATTTTCAAAACATCTCTCAAAATACACCAACACTTTCAAATGAAATATTTTCAAAAGTCAACACTTTGTATGCATTCTTATAGAGACGAGAATCATTACAAAGTTCGCCTAAGCGAAGGAACTTTTCAAAAATACTTTCAAAACCATCACAAACACATTTCAAACAAAGCATTTCAAAGTGAGATAGCAACTAAGAGCCCGTAGATAACTACGGATGAGTTGTTTTGACTTGATGAAGTTATTTAGAAGTATCTTAATAAAGATGTTTTAAATTATGAATTTCCACTACGAGTAAGTTGAAAAATTATGGTTGTTAAACATGTTTCTGCTGAGACTTTCAATGTGAACTCTGATGATGATGGAGCTTTCCATGATGAATTTGATGTTAAGGAAACTATAATTAAACTCATTAAAAGGGAAACTTCAACTAAGGGAAATAAAGGAGCTTGTTGTGCACTTGAGGATGCAATAGTTTTTGTTAATATCTTGCCTAAGCCATCAACTTTGATGTCGCCTCAGTCGAAAAAGCTTTTAAATCATATGAAGAAATATTGTACAAATGAATATATCACTCTATTTAATCTATGTAGAGAGAAATAATGGATTCATTATTCATTGAAGCATATAAGCACTTGTTTGATTCTCCATTTTGACTTAATACTTTCATTTTTTATAAAGAATGTAACAAAATTCTAGTTTAATGCCATTAAATTCAAGACTCTATTTATATGAAATTCATGTATAGTAAATAATAGGTTATGGTCTAGTAAAATGTGATAAAATTTTGATTCGGATCCTTAATTGACTAAAAGGCTTCAATTTAGTCCTTTGACTAAATTGTTTACTCACTATTTTGACTTCTGTCACGCTGTCATGCCACATCGTCACAAATTTACGTGTTTTTCAACATTTAACATAAATGATTAAGTTGGTTAATAAAATTGTTTTTAAGAGACTAAATTATAGTGTTTATTAGATAAATGACTAAAGCGAAACATGAAATTAAATGACTCCTTTACTAATTAAGTCTTTTCTATTAGATAATTCAACTTGTCTATTACTTTGTGGATAATATTAATAAGTTGAGGAAACTTTGTATTTGAAACCATATTTGGCCATTAAATCCTCAAACAATTTATTACAAAAAAAAAAAACATTGGGAATGAGTGTGAAGAAAATGAAGTAGAAAATGAAAAGATAAGAAAAGTTGAAGAAAAGATTGGAGTGATAAAGAGGAAGAGGATGAACTATCTTTCAAACTTAATTTTTGAGACAATTTTTAGAATACACCTTTAAGATAAATTGTTAACATTTTTGCTATATATAAATATAAAGCAATGAAATGAAGTTTATTTTGAGAATCATGGCTTCTATATATGGTGTGAAGAATCTCAGCAACTCTGTTCAGCCTTTTACATATATACAATCATTTACATACATTCATATATTTCTAGTTTCTAGTCATTTGTTTTGTGGAGAACAAGAGTGGTAAAAAAATCCAGAAACATTAATCATCTATTTGTGTGAACTCGAGTGCATTGGCATCAGGATCGCGAGTAAAGATTGCTGGTCTTCCAGAATGGCTAAGCGTGTAGGGTATACCTACAAACAAAATTGAAAAACCAGAGAATCTCAAGTTTTGTTAAGTTCAATATAACTCTAGTTTAAGACTCTTGTTTAAGGAAAGGGAGAAAAAAGAAGGAAATACCAGCTTTATCAAGGATTGCTTTGAGCTTAGAAACATCTCGAATTGCAATACAAGTGTGACGATCTCGACCACCGTGTTGAGGTCGTCCGGTTAAAGGGTCTGGATTTGGAAGTTCCATCAAGTGAATCATTTCAGACCCTACCCACAACCAAGCACCTCGGTATGGAAGTTTATCATGTGGCCTTGCTTCGTTTATCTTAAGACCTATGTATGTATTTCATTGAATTCATTAGTTGTTATCAGTCAATATAGTTTTTCCAGCAAGAACACAGAAAAATGTTGTGCTGCAGGGTTCTTACCTAGAATGTTTTGATAGTAGTCAAGAGATCTTTCTAGGTTTTCACATAAAACTCCAACATGGTGAACATTAACAACTCCATAATCTGAACAAATACCAATTCAAAATTTATATGATAAATACTTATTACGAAAACTGTTTATCTAAATGGATTCTGAAATTCTCAATGAGCAAGACCTGGTTCATTTTCAAGCACATCCCCTTCAACCGCAGTCTGAGCTTTTACTCTCATAGCGGGAACATTCAATCTCCCATTTCTTACACTAACCTGCTGAAATTTGGGCGAAAACCTAACATAATTCAACTGCAACATAACAAGGAAAAAAAAATAATAGATTGATGAAAAATAGAAAGAAACGCTAGGGTAGAAATTACAAAACGTGAGATGAGATTGCGGATTATGAAATTACCTTTTGGTGTAGAGGAGAGATAAATGAAGATACTTTGAAAACGGACGCCATGGCACACCAAGCATTCAATAACTCATCTATCTGGTTTGTCTTATATACTGTTGATTGGCTCACAGATTTGAGGGTTAACAAACACCAAACTGTGGCCACACGTTTGGGAATGATGGAACTATGCTGTGATATACACTCTTTTTCTTTTACATGAATCATGTGGGAAAATATAACTAATATAGTTAACAAAAAACTAAGTTATAGTTAATTAATTATTTTCAATATAATTAGTTATATTTTGTAAGGAATTAGGCTTGATTGTTTTAGTTTTTTTAAATGGTTTTATAATATTATATGTTTTTGTTGAAAAAATATTATTAAGATCTTTTTTAGATTATCGAGTAAAAAATTGATTTAATTAATTATTTATAAAATATTATTTTAGATATTACAACATTTTGTTATAGTTTTTTCGATGTTAAAATTAAAAATGAAAAGTTAAATTTAAATAGTTTTTCATGAAAATTATTTTTGACATATATATATATATATATATATATATATATATATATATATATATATATATATATATATATATATATATATATATATATATATATATATATATATATATATATATATATATATATATATATATATATATATATATATATTTAAAAAATTTGTAATTTTAAATATATTTTAATTTTCAACAATGTATATTTATGTGATAGATGTCAAAATTAGTAAATATGATAAAATAAAAGGTAGGTCTAAAATTTACAAAAGTACTCGTATATGGAAAGGAAATATTACAAAAGAGGATGGAGGTTAACACAAAAACCCATCAATAAGAAGAAAATCTAAAAGTAGGTATTTTTGCGGTATTTTGTTCAAATTATAGAAAGGCCCAATAATTATGTCAAGAAAATACAGAAAATAAGTCATTCTTGTTGAGGCCCAATAATGATAACAGATACGGTCCGTTCAGCTTTGGTTTCGTTTTTAAAAAAAAATTGTTGTTTTGTTTTAATTATAACAATATTATTAACAATACTATTATTTTATTATAATTACTATTATTAATATTTATTATAATTAAACATTATATATATATATATATATATATATATATATATATATATATATATATATATATATATATATATATATATATATATATATATATATATATATATATATATATATATATAACGTTCACTGTGTGGATTAAACAAAAGATAACACATGCTTTAGTAAGGAATCAGAGACTGTATGAATTCAAGAAGGAAATAGCGTGTAACAAATCTATACATTAAATTCTCCAGAAACATGACGAATCAAGAACAGAAGTAGGATCAAGCCTAAAGCAGAAACAATTTCAAAACCAAAACAGAAACAAATTAAGATGGCACAAAAATTACAGGCAGAATCTTTTGTTCTTTCCTAAAATTCCTAATTCCTTAATCAACATAATAATGAACATTAAAATTATTTCCTAAACAACTAATCCTAAAAGAACGCTATAAAAACCTAAAAAGCTAAGAATAGTGGGGGCGAATTTAAAGAAGAAAAGAGGATTGTTAGAGAGAAAGAGGATTGTCAGAGGAAGAAATAGAAAGAAAGAATTGTAGAATAGAGGGAGTTTGTTTCTGTCGCCCTCACCAAATCCATCAGCCTAGCGTTTTAACATCTGAAACCCTAGCGCCGCCATTGTGTCATTACCATTGCCGATGTACCTGAAAGAGGAAGGGTTAACGATTAACAGAATTGAAGGAAGACAAACAGATTCATAAAGGGGGTAATGAAAACCTAGCTTTTACTTTTCTTGTATTTTGTTTGTGGATAAATGTTGTTATTTGGGGATTTAGGGGATGATGCGGGTTGTATTTGTGGAATCGGGTGATGTCGCCGCTTGAGATAAGCTAGGGTTTTCTTTGTGTGAAGAAGCAGACAGAGGATAGAGACGCGGAGAGAGAGAAGGGAAAACAAGGAAATGAAATAAAAAACGTGTAAAATAAAATTATAACGTGTCTCCTGATCCTACGCGTGCCACCCCATAGCCCTTACCGTGCACCTCAATTTTCAACCTCGCGATCTCAATCAAACAGCGCCCCATCCCGCGCGTCCATGATATCCTCATACGCCCTCCCACACGGAGTCAACACGGACTCCCCAAAACTTGGTTGGGCCTGGCTGATATCTGAATGCACCCCTTTTATTGTTTTTACTAATCAACGCAAAAACATACCCCCTTACCTTTTGGGCCTCAATTCAATATCTCAATTCAGGCTCATGTTGTTAACACCCTCATTTTTACTACCTTAGTATGATTTACACCCCACGTCTTTAAATTATTTTCTTTTTATTTTACTATATTTATGATTTTTATATTTTTCTATTTTTATATATTTATAAATTATAATATTATATTAACTATTATTTTTATAAATCATAATATTTTTCCTAAAAATGTATTCAAAAAATATATTTTATTTATTGCATTAAATTAGTTTTTTTAATCATGCATTTAAATAAGATATTTTCTACGATTAATACCTTAAAAAATATCCAACCAAACACCAAATCATTTTTCGTAAATAAATTAATTCAATAATTAATTTTCGAAAAGGATTACGAAGCGTATTTTGATTAACTGCGCACTTAGTCCAAAATCTACATTATTCACACACTTGGACTAAGTACAATGGGAATTAAAATATTTGTATAATCCATAAAAATCACAAATCAACTCCGAACTATGAATTGGGACTCTTACTCCTCCTAAGAGGATACGTAGGCATACGACTAAACTCGTGGCGAGTTCCCAAATAAGTAATTAAAACCATATTTCCTAAAAATTGCATTTCTAAACCTAGTATCCTTGTGAACAAGGTAGATGAGGGGTGCCTAACACCTTCTCCTCATTTAGAACCGAGTTAACAATCTAGAACCTCTGAACTTTTTAGGGTTATCATTTATACTCCCTTCCTTAGGATAAAAGTCAAGGGTGACGACTCTGTATTTCAAACCAGTTGCAATAGTTGGCGACTCTGCTGAGAACTCAACTCTAGGTTTAGAAGCCTCCTCTTTTGGTTGTAGGGTTTTTAGGGTTTTTCTTGTTTATTGGGTTTTTATTTCTTGCTCATTTAATTATTTATTTATTTTCTTCCTATTTTTTATTACTCATTATATTATTATATATGTGGTGGGATTTAAAATTTTGCAAAAATATTTTCAAAAACCCTTAGAAAGAAGGTTCGTCTATTAGTCAAGGGGTTACATCAGCCCTATGAGTTTATGTGACGACTTCGCCTAGATTCAGTGGAATTTCACAAAAGGAATACCTCTCAAGAGACATCCTCTTGGGAAGTAGGACTTTGGAATGACACCTATGACACTTTGTACGGCCTTTAAACCAAAAACTCATGATGAGACATTTCATGATCTAGAGACGAATGTTTCGGTCTGTAAAGAGGCTCCACTTAAGGGAGGCCCTTGTGCTTTTCCCTCTAGTGTCATTCATGATACACTTAAGGAAACCACCTTATGGGGAGGGTAGAACACTCGTAGGCCAAAATAAGGAGCCTACCTTCTAAGGATATCTTTCACAAATCCCACTATAATTTGTAAACTTGCAAGGTTCGTCTTTTCTTCCACTATTATCTTTAGCCTGTAGGTCTTCCGTCTATGTCATAATCCCTAGCCTGTAGGGATTTCTATTCGTCTCTCATTTGTCATAATCCTTAAAGAGTTCCTGACTATCTCAATCTCTGAGACAATGTAGGATATCATCAAATTCGTGTCTATTAGTTTTCTTCGTCCTTAAGGAGTTCCTGCTAGTCTCAATATCTAAGTCAGCGTAGGACATCATTATCACAATATCTATCATTAAACATGTATAGGATACCCCTACGTATACCCCCATACTACGTCTGCATCACATTGTCTCTCCATGAAAACATTTGCATACCCTCGAGAGCCAAAAAAATAATTTTGCACACCTAAGCATTTTTCATACATTTCCATTTTTCATCCATCTGCATAAAGCTCATATCTCTTCCACTTACAGAAAACTTCCACCCTTATCCAACTGTGATCCAGCTAGCAAGATTCCTGATACTCACAAGTGAACCTAAAGCATGGCTAAATAAACCATGGAGGAACTTAAAAGAGGCCAAGAACTGTTGAAGGAGGAGGTCCACCAGTTGAAGACTCAAATGAACTTGATCATGCAATTATTACTAAGCAGCGAAGGTAACCCTTCGTCATCCCAGGCGTAGGCCTATTCAGCACCATAAATACCACCACTATGGAAAGTTCCCTCATCTCAACAACAACAACCCTATCAACAGAAGGGATATGCCCAATGAAAGGAAAGACAAAAACTACCACCAAGGAAATTTGATCTACTTCCCATGCCACAAAGTCAACTACTACAACATTTACTCAAGGCATCTTTGGTAGAGCAGAACTCACTTAATCCTCCGAGTGGGAAACTCCCGCCTAAGCATGACGCAAATGCCAGGTGCGAGTATCATGCCAACTCTTCAGGACATACCCTTGAAAGTTGTTGGGGTTTCAGACACAAGGTCCAAGATTTGATCGACAATGAGCAGTTGACTTTTGAAGAAGGGATCCCATTGGTGAACGGTCGCCCCTTGCTTTGACAAATCCAAACAGTAAGAAGAATCCCCTAAAGTCGGTGAATCAACAAGGGGATTATCTCTAGATCATTAGGCCTTTATTGTTTCAATTTGTCATTTCTTAGTTTTTAATTTTCATTTGCTATAAAATTGTATCTTTGGATCAGCAATTCTAATAAAATAATCATGTATGTTTTTGAAATCGATCCATTTGTATCCATTCTTCTATCAATTTCCACAAATGATCAACGACTTTCCATTTTTACTCTTCAATCTTTTATTGCACAACTTTAACAAACTTCAAAGGAGAATAATGAAAATACAAAATAATCAAATTTTGCTGACGTATGCTTTTTAATAGTAAGGATTAGTTGATGATGTAAGGTATTGTTTCACTTCCTAAATAGTGGAGAAATAAGGAGTTAAACTGTAGTTAATCCCCTCGATCCAGAAGTTAGAGTTCTTTCTACTTTTAAACAAAACCTTAATTTGAACCAGGGGCAAGGTAGATTTCAATTAATTCATGGATGCATTCTAATCTTAAGAGAATCAGTCTATCTATGCAAAATATTCAAGCACATCCTCTCCCATGAAAACACCAACAAAGATTGAGGAAGCAATCAATAAAGACAAAGTTCACGATATCTTCTTCCTCAAAACATCCTTCAAGATCAAGGAAACGATAAATATGAAGCTTACAATATCAGCATGACAGTCACAATTTTCAAAATCAAAAGCAAAAAAAAGGAATTAAAGAAAAGGAGAAAGTCCACTAAGTTAAAGCAAATCAAAACTTGACTTAGGCAAAAGTTAGGGCATCCCGATAGACCGCAAATTCAAAAGAATTTGTCCATGTAAAATAAGGGATTAAAAACAAAAAAAAATTGGAGAACAATATTGTGACTGCCACCTTAATAACCTCAAAGGCTTCTCAATAGCGCTTGGATCTTATCAATGCTTGGATCTTATCAATGCTTCTCATCGGTGCTTGAATCTTATCAACGCTTCTCATCATCTGCATGACTATAAAACTTCTCTTGGAGATTGAATTCATCTATTGCATTAATTGAATTTAGGATTGGAGAACATCAAGGAGAAAGAGATGGGTTAAAATAAATTTTGAGCCTTATATCCTTTGTTTTTTAAACCGTGAACCAGGCCACGTTACAACCTTCAAAGGTACTAATTGAAGTTAGGTTCACTATGAAAGCATACTCTGCAAAATTTGTGTTAAACGGACTCCTATGTTTGTTAAAATTATTACTAACCACTTCTTCAAATCTCCATCTCTAAATAATTTGTTTCTATTCAAACTCAATTTCGAAGTTTGCATGTGCATCATTAAGAATTACTTTTCAAATGGGACATTTTTATTTACGAATCAATACTTAGCACCAAAGAGATTTAAAAAAAAAAGGTCTGATCGAAGGCAGCATTTCCAAGAAGCTTCTAACTAGGGGGAAAAGCATCTAAGAGGACTCCTATAAACAGGGGCAAATACTAAATGATCATAGGGATATATCACATGAAGATACTATTGATAAGGGGTGATCATTCCGAGATTCAGTCAACTTGGATCAAATTTCAAAGTGTTGTTCAATCAGGGGCATACCTTTCGAAGAAGCTGTTGTACCCCAAAATTTTCCCTCTCATATTTCTCCAAACATTGCAAGAAAAATCTCCAAGTGGCTCAAGATTGCTCAAGAGTTGGACAGCCAAGCTATCTCCTAAGGCAGTCAACCCCAAACTAGGGTTTTGTGTTGCATCAAGATCCTTGAGTCCAAATGACCTCAAGTTCTCCCCAATGTACTAATATGTATTCAAGGTCATCCATGTCAAATTTCAAGCCTTGCAGAGGAAGTTTGGTCAGTCAATTGCTCAAAGGGTCCAAAAATTGATTATGCTAGGGCAAAAGTCAACTGTGACCCAAATACAGTCAAACCTCAATATTTTTTTGTCAACATTCTCATTTTGAAGGATATTTCATCATTTTATCAAGGGTTGATCATGATTCCTCAAGGATTGCTCAAGATTCATCAAGACTCCAAAGTTGCTAAATTAGGGTTTTGTAGGAAAAGTCAACTCAACTTTGACCAAGCATAACTTTATCATACTTTATGAGAAGTGATCCATCCAAAGCTTATTTTGGATAGTATTCAATTTCCTACAATCCATATTCATACCCCAAGATCAAAAAATGCACTCACAAGAAGTTACAAATTTGGACATTATAGGTCATTTTTGAAAGTCAACAAAAACACATTTTTTGCCAAAGCTTATAACTTAATCATGGAATATCAAAATGAGATGAGACCAAAAGGGTTGGTTAGAGGACATCTCAATCTTTCTAAAAAGTCCCAGAACACCTCCAAAAGTTCAAAATTGAAGAAGTTATGCATTGTTGAAGTTGGACATTTTTGCAAAAATGCCAAAAGTCAACTATCCCCAAAACTTCAAATTTTGTCAAATGGGCCCATTCTTTTCCACTTTATTTGAGCTTGTACCCTTGCACACGTGTCCTATCCTCATCCTTGAGATCATATTTATTTTTTATTATTTTATTTGATTTTTTATTGAATTATTTCATTTTTAATCAAATTAAATCATGTAAAATCCAAATATTGATTACTTGAGATCTTTTTGGTTGTTTTAGGTCTTAATCATCATCATGATCAGCATCAAATTCGTATCTTACCATATCATGTACAAAAAGATGGAGATTTGATAAATTTGGCAAGCTTTAAAGGATGAATCAAATCAAATCATAAGGCATTGATTTAGAGAGATTGGATTCATAATTCTTAACCTAATGCAGTCCATAATACATAAGGAGGCTTAAGGCACGAAAACAAGGGTTAGAGGCTGCAAGAACAAGCAAAACAAAACTTAAAAAAGTGGTGAAAAAGCTTGAATTCGAATTCATACTTAGAGGCAACCTTAGAAGCCAAGAAGCATCCCAATCGATTCCCGGAGGTTCACTGAGTTGAAACCAATCAAAAACAAGTTCCCATACACACCCAAACACGCTGTAAGTATCACGTTTCTTAGCCCTGTATTCGAAATCATAACTCTCCATTCTTGCATGCTTTGGGCAAATCGTTGATATATTTGTGATCCTCATGACATTTCAAAGTTTTTTGCATTAGTTAATTGTATTTATCTGACATGTAAAGCCGAGTACCATAGCTAGGGTTTCGTGGTTTGTTTTTGGGTATTTCTCTTTCAGGAAAAATTGGCTGACGAGAAAGGCATGGTTGCACTCAGGGGAGGGAGACGAACCTAACCATGTCTTTGAAGGTTGTTTTTATTGCCTGGAGTTAATTTTTGGATCGACCTGCACATTTAGCTGCGGATCCAATTCCGCAGGAAAAATTACAGGGGCTGAAGGTAGGGGACGATGGCGTGTCGCCTCCCCAATGGCCAATTCAAATAATGGCGCGCTTTGTTTTGTCTTTTCTGGCATATGAGTCATCTTCTTTTATTATTATTATTGTTTAATATGTTAACAAATGAAGCACAATAGTTTAGTGGCAAGCGAGCGTTGGCAATATCCAACAGGACCTGGGTTCGAATCCCAGGTCCTTCACTTCTTTGTTATTATTATTTTCCAAGTGATCATATGTATCTCCAAGCGTGAAGCTCATCATGCATCTTCAAGCATCTGATTGCCAGATGGCCCCTGGCCAGATCTGGTGGCCAAGAGATGATGGTCCACCATGGAGCCAAGTCCAAGTGCGCACAGGGGATCTCAAAAGTCAAACGAGGCCAGATTCAAATGGGCCTCAGAATTGCTTCCCAAACACTCCAAAACAGGCCCATACCCCCCTAACTCTCTCTATCTCATTTATTTGATTTAATTATTTTTATATATTTTCTAACCAATCAAATTTTTTCTTTTATAAAATTAAAACCAAAAATATTTTCTGTATTAAATTAAATTTTAGTATTTTATTTTTTATTAATAAATCTATTAATTAATTTAGGCTATTAATTAGAAATAACTTTAATATATTTTTGTAAATAATTAAAATTAACTAGACTTAATTAGGTTTTTACTAACATTAATTAATTTTTATTTCTTTCTTAAAATACCAAAAACCCAAAAACAACTTTTTTTATTTAACTAATTAATTAATTTAGTAATTTAGTAATTAATTTAGGATAGTTTCTTTCTTAATTCAAAAACAACAAAAAAAGATACTTTCTCTTAAAAAGGGTCAAAACCCTATTCTTGCACCCGATTTAATTTCCTGCATGCGATTTATTTTATTTATCCAATAATGTACTTACCTCCGGTTTGTAATAGCTTAATAGGACTTTTATTATTTTTATCGCTTTATTTATCTTTAAAGGGTTTGTCTTTGGCGATGTAAATACCCGACGCCTTGTAATTTAAATTCCGCAATTTATTTTCTGCAAATTATAACTGTTAGATGTTTGATAATAGGAATGCATGACAAGATTGAATGTTTTAACCTAAAATCAAATTAGATCACCATTAACATGTACAAAGATAAAAATTAACTGAAAATGACACACTCGCACATGTGCACTCTTAGGGTACACCCCCACTTGGTTGCCTTCGTACACGATCATTGAGTATAGGTCACTTTAGAGGTCGTCCTCTTGTCCAAAGATCATAGTCGCCTCAAAACGGTTGCCTCGGATATTGTTGCCTCAAACAAATAATCTAAGACATTAGGGTTACCGCTAAGGCGTCCTAACATTGCTTTGGTGACCGTAAGTCCCGTATTCGAATTGACCCTTAAAACTCCAACGACGGTGCTACCTATTCACTAATAGTGGGATAGCATTGTCTAAAGGAAGATAGCATAGAACGATTCCTTTTTCGAGTAGGTAGGTGGTTCTTAAGTACTTGCTCTTTCAAAAAACAAAATCTTTTTCACACTTACACTTTTCGAACAAAGTTTTCAAAAACACTTCATTACACTCTTGAGGACAAAAGCAAGAGTTAAATCAAAGTTTTCAAAACAAAAACTTTTTTAAACCCACAAGCACAAAGAAAGCAATATTTTGAAAACATATGAGCAAGTACTTAAGAGCCCGTGGATAACCACGGATAGAAAGGGTGATAACACCTTCCCTTTCTATAATTTACCCCTGAACCCGAGAAATATCTCAAAAAAGGAATTTTTCTGTGCTTTTTTCCTTTCCTTGTTGGATAAAATAAAATTCGATGGCGACTCTTGCTTACCGCGACATTTTGCGCAAATAAACGCAAAACGCAAACCAACATTCCAAAAACAGTCAGTTCTTTCCCACCGTATCACAGAACTGGCGACTCTGTTGGGGACGCTTAATAAGTGGGGTGTACCTTAGGAATAGTTCATAATGTTTTCAATTGCTTGATTTGTATGATTTATCTTTGTGGGCTTGTATTTGAGTTACTATAGATCCTAACCCGTATATGGGGGATACCTTTTAGGTAAGTAGCAATAAACTGTGAGGGAACTGTACAGCGTAGACCGATACGGTTGAAGCAGTAGCTACGTTGGTGTGGCACTTTAGTATGTACCGATATCCCTTGTGGCGCAACGAGGAGAATATGGGTCTGCTAAGGGGTCATTAAGCACCAACTGACCTTAGAACCTTTAAATTGACCAACTTGGCCATAGAACAGTAGCAGTATGCTACACTCATTGAGACTAAACTCTCGCAATGATTCTGGCTGCAAGAAAAGGTTGCTAAACTGGAATTATGACCGATCGAGGGTAGTCAGTGATATTGAGATCCTCTAGAACCCGGTTACTATTTTTAGGACAAGTTTAAACCAACTGAACTGAAAGAGGGTAGTGCCTAGACTCCTTGCCAGCCTGAAATCTAAGGGCTCTCTGTGTGACTTGGGTGCCTTTACCATGTTTGCTATTTGTGGATACTTGTGGTGTGATTTCTATCATGACATCATGACATCATAACATTGCATACATCTTGCATTGGACTAACCTATTTCAAAGACAGGAGGGATTCATCTTTGTTCTGTTTTGTAGATCATGGCACCTATGCGTAGGAACACCATCTGAATCAACTTTGTCCAGGTTTCCACTATGCTTAAAGAGTTGGTTGCAGAGATGTCAGATACTACTTCCTTTATCAGAAGACATGGACATCTTCTTGGTTTGGTCACCTCCAAATTGGACGAGCAGATGATGAGTGTCCTAGTCTAGTTCTTTGATCCACTGTACCATTGCTTTACTTTTCAGGACTACCAGTTGGTCCCTACCTTGGAAGAGTTCTCTGATCTGCTCGATATCTCTATTCTGGAGCAGACCCCGTTTATAGGTTGGGAGAAGATCCTTAGGCCGGAAGAGATTGCTTCAGTCATTCATCTGACAAAGGCTGAGGTAATGGCTAATTGGGAAACTCGTAGCGGAGCAAAGGGCTTTTTGACTAAGTTTTTAGTTGGTAAGGCTAATCATTTCTGGGATAGTCTAGACTTCCAGGAATTCGAAGATATTCTGGCTCTTCTGATATATGGCTTGGTATTGTTCCTAACTCTGACTCCTTTGTTGATGTGAATGCGGTAAAAATCTTCATCTCTGGTAATCCTGTACCCACTCTCTTGGGTGACATTCTTCATTAGCTTTATACCCGTACTGCTCGGAAGCAGGGAACCTTGATGTGTTGTACTCCTTTGTTGGCGAGGTGGTTTATTTCTCACCTCCCCAAATCAGTTCTGAAGAACAAAGAAGGCATGGGCTGGGCTTATAGGGTTATGTCTCTCTCTCACAATGACATCATTTGGACTATTAAGGGTATGGACGAGGTGGCCATTATTGATCACTGTGGGGAATACCCCAATTTTCCACTGATAGGAACCAATGGAGGAATCACTTATAATCCATGCTTGGCCTTACGTCAGTTTGGGCGAGCTAGAAGAGAATGACCTCATGAGCTGCTAATGCCTAGTATAATCTTGATTTCCAAGGGGACAGTGACGAGCAACGCCGCAGATTCATAAGGGCTTGGGATAAAGTACACAAATTTGATCCACACGAGCTGGGTGCGAAGACTTCTCTACCAATGGAACCATATCTCCGATGGGTTCGCATACGTTCCCAAAAGATGGGAATGCCCTACGAAGCCGTCTTGCCTATCATTGTTGAAGTTGTTGATGAGGAAGGGATTCCTCCTACCATTCTCCACCCTTACATGCCCACTGACATTGGGGCATTGAAGAAGTCTTGGATGCAGCTAAGGGAAGAGCGGGATACTTATAGAGAAAAGTATCACGAGCAAGAGCGAAAGATCCAGAAGTTAACAAGACAGTTGGAGAATGAGCAGATCATCAACGACTATGTCAGCACTAAGGGCAAACGACCATGGGAGCGCTGATGTCCTTTGATTATTTCCAGTTTTTATTTACTTTTCAGTATTTCCTTTCTTGTAACGCCTTAAGGATATTTGTTGAACAATTGAATTTCAAGTTTATCTAATAAAAGTGTGTTTTATTTCTTGTTTACGAATTTGAATCTCTCGACGTCTTTGAAATCATATCATACGCATTTCATTACATGCACCTCATAACAGGTACCCTTACAGGTTTTCTCATCTTCTTCGCTGTTTATTTCAGCATCATGTCTTCTGAACCATCAACTGAACAAGAAATCAAGGCTCTACAGGCTCAAAACACCCAATTCCAGGAGTTGTTCATGAATTTGGATAAGGGTCAGCAAGACCTGAAGGCCCTTATCTTGAAAGAGAAGAAGAAGAAGAAGAAGAAGAAGACGGTCTTGTTTAACATGGGCCACAGGTTTGGAAATAGGCTATGAGATAAAGTTGATTTGACCACCTCATCTGGAGGGAAAGATAGTCAGGAAGAAAGGAGGGCTCCTAGCCCTGTGGTTTCAGACAACAAGACGGACTTCGATGAAGACCAGTATCCTCCGGCTGAGGATAAATACAAACAACTGGAAGACCGGTTGAGTGCGATGGAAGTTCAGAAGGTGCCTGGTCTGGACTTTGGTGATCTGGGTCTATCATCTAGGGTGGTGATTCCCCACAAATTCAAAGCACCAGCCTTTGCTAAGTACGACTGAGTTTCTTGTCCGAAACTGCACCTCCGGTCGTACGTAAGGAAGATTCAGCCGTACACCGCTGACAAGAACCTATGGATCCACTTCTTTCAAGATAGTCTCTCAGGGACTCAACTTGAATGGTTTTACCAACTAGAAGGAGCCAGTATCCGTAGTTGGGAAGATTTGGCCGCTGCTTTCTACAAACAGTACCAATACAATGCCGACCTCGCTCCCACGCGTACCCAACTCCAGGGTATGTCAATTGGTGCGGGCGAAGGTTTCAAAGATTATGCTCAGAAGTGGAGGGACCTCGCTGGAATAGTGCAACCACCCTTGGCTGATAGGGAGTTAGTTGATATGTTTCTGGGGACCTTATCTGGTCCGTATTTCAACCATCTGATTGGGAGTTCATCGTCTGAATTTACGGAGCTGATTATGACTGGGGAAAGGATTGAGGCTGGTATTAAGTCTGGTAAAATACAGAAGGGTGCTTCATCAGGCACCGAGAAGAAGCCTTTTAAGAAGGAGTCCAATGCTGTTTACAGTTAGAAAAGCCAGAATAGACCTGAACGCCGCCAAGCTGTTAATGCGGTTGTTATTTCAAGACCTGCTGGTGCTCCTCAGCGCAACAATCAACCAAGGACCGAAAAACCTCAAAGACAATTCACTCAGCTCAACATGACTTTATCTCAGATTCTGCCACAGTTATTGAAAACCAATCTAGTGATTTCAAGGGAGGCCCCGCAGAATCCCAACACTACATCACCAAAGTACAACCCTAATTCCTGATGTGCTTTTCACTCTGATAGTCCGGGGCATGATACAGATGATTGTTGGGTTTTGAAGAACAAAATACAGGACTTGAGAAAGCCTATTAGAATTACATTTGTTCCAAGAATCGTGTCGTTGATCATCACTGTTCCAAGGCCTATCCCCTATACATCTGATAAAGTTTTCCCTTGGCACTACGGGGCTGATGTTTATTTTTCTTGAAGTTAAACAAGATTTGGATGCTGATACTGACGTCAGCAATATTGTTGGACCTGCCAAAGTCACCCGCAACGGAAGGCTTTTCTCCCCTGAGATCTCTCTGCCAGTTGTTCGGACGCCTGTTGTTATCACACCTGCCAGTGTACCTGCTACTATTCCTGTCCAAGTTCCCATTCTTACCCCTGTGGTCGAGTCATCTGACACTCGGGGCAAAGGGACCACTGATGAGCCTGCCCAAACGGAGGTGCCAAAGACGATTACTGTTGAAGCCTCTAGATAAGAGATGGAGGAGACTTTGAAGATTATCAAAAAGAGTGACTACAATGTAGTCGAACAGCTGGGGCAAACCCCATCAAAAATCTCTATGTTGTCACTGCTGCTATGCTCAGAAGCCCATGCCAAGGCTCTGATTTCTTTCCTGAAGACTGCACACGTACCACAAGAAACATCAGCTGATCAGTTTAAAGATTGTGTGGCTAGTCTGACTGCTGATAATGGGTTGGGTTTCTCTGACGTTGATTTGACTGTTAAGGGGAAGAATCACAATGATGCCCTGCATGTGTCCATTGAATGCAGGGGCACTACTCTTGCTCATGTATTGGTGGACACTGGTTCCTCATTGAACGTTTTGCCTAAGAAAGCTCTAGACCGGTTAGACTGTGAAGGGTTGGAGCTGAAACCAAGTAACATTGTTGTCAGGGCCTTTGATGGGTCAAAGAGAATGGTACATGGAGAAGTGGATATTCTAATTAAGGTTGGTTCTCAGGTTTTCACCTCTACATTCTATGTGATGGACATTCGGCCATCTTATTCATGTTTGTTGGGTCGTCCGTGGATCCACAAAGTTGGGGCAGTGACGTCTACGCTCCACCAGAAGCTGAAGTACCCGGTAAAAGGGAAAATTGTGACAGTACAAGGAGAAGAGGAGTACATGGTGAGCCACCTCAACTCTTTCCGATATGTAGAAATGGATGGGGAGTTCATTGAGACCCAATTTCAGCATTTTGAAGAGGTTCCCCAGACACTGGCGTCAACTGAGATTGTTGTTGAAGATCCTCCAATGAAGATGGCTTCCTTTAAGGATGCCCGGGCTGTTGTTGAGAAAGGTGGGTGTGAAAATTGGGGCCGACTCCCTGATTTTGTACATTAGACTAACAAGTTTGGTTTGGGTTTCACTGCAGAACCTCAAAGGGTTGTTCGGAGTGCACGGATCGGAAGACCTCCCATGTTCATCAACAATTTAGGAGTGAATGCCATTGAAGACGATGTTGAAGAGTCTGAGTTCGACAGTTGGATCTATCCTACTACTGATGGAGGACTAAGCAACTGGACAGCAAAGGACTTCATCCCAATTTCTTTTGTTACCCAGTAATGAGACTTTTTGTTTTGAATTTGTAACAGACAATGTTTTAAACTTTACGGCATGGTGTCTTACCCGGGGCACTGTGGCTTCATTTGTGAGGGCTTTATGTGTGTCATCTACATATATCATTAATAAAAGCATTGGACGTTTTCTTGCATTTCAAATTTTGCGCTCCTTGTTTTTCTTTTATTACATATTGCAAAACAACTATTTTACACACACTCACATATACAGGTCTACATCCACTCTGGATCTCACGGGTAACGACTCTGCTACTGCCAATTATGACTTCGAAAGTACGATCAACTTAGCCGAAGACGAAGGTGAAGATGATTGCGAAGTTCCTGGTGAACTTGCGAGACTGCTACTCCAAGAAGAGAGGGCTATACAGCCACATGAAGAGTCAGTGGAAACAGTGAATCTGGGTACAGAGATAGACAAGAAAGAAGTTAAGATCGGTGCAAATCTGGAAGCTAGTGTGAAGCAACGGTTGATTCAGATGCTGCGTGACTATGTTGAGATCTTTGCCTAGTCTTACGAGGACATACCTGGGGTGGATACCGATATTGTGGTTCATCGCCTACCTATCAAGCAAGACTGTCCTCCAGTGAAACAGAAGGTCCGCCAAATGCGCCTAGATATGTCTGAGAAAATCAAGGCTGAAGTTATGAAACAGTTTGACGCCGGTTTTCTAACAGTTACTTCTTACCCACAGTGGGTGGCCAACGTGGTTCCCGTGCCGAAGAAGGATAGTAAGGTTCGAATGTGTGTTAATTACAGGGATCTGAATGGGGCAAGTCCCAAGGATGATTTCCCTTTGCCTCATATCGACGTTCTGGTTGACAACACTGCACAGCATAAGGTCTTCTCCTTTATGGATGGTTTCTCCGGTTATAATCAGATTAAAATGGCTCCCGAAGACATGGAGAAGACAACCTTCGTTACTCAATGGGGTACCTTTTGCTACAAGGTCATGCCCTTTAGATTGAAGAATTCTGGGGCAACGTATCAGCGTGCCATGGTCGCCTTGTTCCATGACATGATCCATCATGAGATTGAGGTATACGTTGACGACATGATTGCAAGATCTCAGACTGAAGAAGAACATCTGGATCACCTTCAGAAGCTATTTGACAAGTTGAAGTTATACAAGCTGAGGTTAAACCCGAACAAGTGCACCTTTGGGGTGAGATCTGGTAAGCTGTTGGGTTTCGTCGTAAGCGATAAGGGTATTCAAGTGGATCCTGCAAAGGTAAAGGCTATACAGGAAATTCCAGCTCCCCGAACAGAAAAAGAAGTCAGAGGCTTCCTGGGACGTTTGAACTATATTTCTCGATTTATCTCGCACCTGACTGCTACTTGTGAACCAATCTTCAAACTACTGAAGAAAGATCAAGTGGTAAGATGGAACGATGAATGCCAGGCCGCTTTTAAAAGGATCAAAGAGTATCTCCAAGAGCCACCTATTCTGATGCCACCAGTTGAAGGAAGACCTCTGATCCTATACCTGACAGTACTCGACAACTCAATGGGGTGTGTGTTGGGTCAGCATGACGAGTCTGGCCGAAAAGAGCATGCTATTTATTACCTTAGAAAAAAGTTTACCGACTGTGAGACCCGATACTCACTGCTCAAGAAAACTTGCTGCGCTCTGGCATGGGCTGCTCGTCGGCTGAGACAGTATATGCTGATTCACACTACTCTATTGATATCAAAGATGGATCCAATCAAGTATATCTTCGAGAAGCATGCCTTTTCCGGAATAATAGCAAGATGGCAGATGATATTGACTGAGTATGACATCTAATACACAACCCAAAAGGCAATTAAGGGAAGTGTGTTGGCAGATCACTTGGCACATCAGGCAGTGGATGATTACCAGTTTATGAACTTTGAATTTCCGGATGAGAATATCATGATAGTGACCGACTGTGAAGAACCTGGACCGAATGAAGGACCTGAGGAGGGATCCCGATGGTCTATGTACTTCGATGGAGCTTCCAACACTTTGGGTAATGGCATTGGCGCCGTGATCATATCTCCTAAAGGATCTCATACTCCGTTTACCGCCCGACTATGTTTCAACTGCACAAACAACATGGCGGAGTATGAAGCGTGCATCACGGGTCTTCGAGCAGCAATTGACCTAAGGATTAAGTTCCTAAGTGTCTTCGGAGATTCCTCTCTCGTGATCAGTCAGATCAAAGGCGATTGGGACACGAAACACCCAAATCTTATTCCTTACAAGGAGTATGTATTGACGTTGCTTCCCCATTTCGAGGAGGTAACCTTTGAACACTTCCCAAGAGAGGAGAATCAGTTGGCGGACGCGCTAGCTATGATGTCTTCTATGTTCAAAGTCAGTTGGGACAACAAAGCTCCCCAGATTATCATTGAAAGATTGGACGAACCTGCACATTATTGTGATATTGAGACTGAAGAGGTAGCAGATAAACCCTGGTTTCATGAGGTGAAGAGATACCTTGAGGCTCAGGAATACCCCGAGGGTGCATCTGTTAATGATAAGAAGTTTCTGAGGAGGTTCGTGGCGAAGTTTTTCATCAGCAATGGCATTCTTTACAAGCGTAACCATGATTCAACCTTACTGCGATGTGTGGATAAGAGCGAAGCAGAAAAGATCATGACAGAGTTACATGAAGGTACTTTCAGAACTCATTCCAGTGGACACACCATGGCGAAGAAAATCCTACAGGCAGGATATTACTGGTCCACTATGGAAGCCGACTGTTATCAGCATTCTCGGACGTGTCACAAGTGCAAGGTCTATGCTGATAAGGTGCACATACCTCCAGTTCCTCTGAACGTCTTGATATCTCCGTGGCCTTTTGCAATGTGGGGCATTGATATGATTGGCGAGATCAGACCTACAACATCTAACGGACATCGTTTCATCCTGGTAGCTATTGATTACTTTACAAAGTGGGTTGAAGCAGCTTCCTTTGCTACTGTGACCAAGAACGTCATGGCACAGTTCATTCGGCACAACCTGATCTGTCGATACGGTGTACCAGAGAGGATCATTACGAACAATGGTACCAATCTCAACAATAAGATGATCACCGAACTCTGCAAGAAGTTCAAGATACAGCATGACAACTCTTCTCCCTACCGGTCGAAGATGAATGGGGTTGTCGAAGCAGCTAATAAGAACATTAAGAAGATCGTGCAGAAGATGGCAATGACATAAAAAGACTGGCACGAGATGTTACCATTTGCTCTTCATGGGTACCGTACCTCAACGCGGACGTCAACAGGGGAAACCCCCTATTCCTTGGTATACGGCATGGAGGCAGTCTTGCCCATTGAAGTTCAGATACCCTCTCTTCGGATTATGAAGGATGCAGGTTTGAGCGAAGATGACTGGATCCGGACCCGGCTTGATCAGCTGAACTTAATCGAAGAAAAAATACTTACTGCTATTTGTCATGGTCAGACGTATAAAAAGCGGATGATCAAGGCATTTAACAAGAAAGTTAGACGACAAGAGTATCAAGTTGGGGACCTGGTTATGAAGCGCGTTATTCTACCTAAGGTGATCCCAGGGGAAAATGGACCCCTACTTACGAAGGGCCATTTGTGGTTAAGAACATTTTCTCAAGAGGAGCTATGATTCTAACCACCATGGATGGTGACGACCTTCCTCACCCCGTCAATGCAGACATAGTGAAAAAATACTACGCATGATCAAAGACCCGCTAGGTCGACTGGCCTAGGCAAAAATAAGGGCTTCCCAGCGAACCAAAAGGGTTCGGGCAAAAATAAGGGATGAAAATGAAAAATCTGTACACCCGGCAAGTCGAAAACCTGAAAAGGCGACTTGGGCAAAAAAGGGTATCCCGGTGGACTGAAAACCCGAAAGGACGGTCCAGGAAAAAATTAGGGATCAAAGCGTAACGCTATGCCTCATTGGATCACCTTGTATCCAGACTTCGGTATCGACTATCAAGCTCAGACGGCACTAATCAATCTGATCTACCTTCAACCAAGTAGAAAAGTGATGAGATGCTCGAGGACATAAAGGAAATAACAGAGTTGGAACCCAGTGGGATTGTTCACATTAGCTGTTTTGTTTAGTTTTCACAAATTGTATAAATTCTATTTGTTCGACGGCATTCTCTTACCAGGACGTCAGCCCCTTGTACAAAAACGCATATTTACAGGTTAAACTTTAAAATCAATACAATTCATTTTCAAAGAAATTTCAAACTGTTTTTCCTTTATCTGTTTTGTTTTGCAAAGAACGTCCAATGTTCATTTTTGATATATGCACTTGACATTAATTGCTGCTCATAAATGTTTACATGCGAAACAGAAGACGATTACTGGTAATATCAGAAACAGGGGCAATAAGAATTGTCCAAACTGTACAGTTGCTTTATCCACCAGGTACAAAGGTAAATTCAGCTGAAGAATATGGTTGAGATGCATTCACTCCCTGCAGAGTAAGACAGTAATGATAACTCTCCCCAGCTGAGACTTGCAACTGTGAATGATTGAATCGGTAATATTCTTCCCCCAAGCAGAGTTTATCTACCTTCAACACTGAAAAGGCTTAATATCCCCGACAGTCTTAATATTCCCCAATGCAGTATAAGAATATTCCTCGGCAGAATACAAGATATCCCCAGTGGAGTTAAAATTTTCCCAGCGCAGTCTGAAAAAGCTTCCCCAATGGAGTTGAAGAATCATCCCCAGTAGACTCTAGAAGTCCGTCCCCGGCGAAGTATAAAAATAAAATATCACCAGCCGAGTTCAAAGGAAGATTGTCCCCAGCAAAGCTCAAAGGATTGTCCCCACAAGAGTCTAACAGGTTATCCCCAGTGAAGCCGCAACTGAAAGATCATCCCCAGCGGAGTTCTTTCCTTTCGCAAACAGGAATTAAATCCCCAATAGGATTCAGTATCATCAGCAACGGTAATTCATCCCCAGCGGAACTTATTGGTTGAATCCTCAACAGAACATCTCTTCCCCACAGAGTAATCTCCTCCTCAGTTTATTCCCCAACGGAGTTATCTTCTCCTGCAGGTTTATTCTTGCAATCATCTTCGTTCACCATCAGAAATGAAGAATCCAACTCTATTCTCCAGCAGCTATCCGGGATTTATTTTCCCCAGCTAGAAATATTACATTTCCATACATCATGATACATGCATATACGCATCACACAACATGATCTCATTTATTTTGAGAACATCATTGCTTGATCCATATCATGCATTGCATATGACTGACCTTTACCTTTCAGGAAGGAGGCAATTAAGTTCTCAGCTATGTCGAAGACCTGACCGGTTCTTAAATCTCAACTGAATTATCCTCGGTTGAATTTCAAATAAGGTTCTCAATCTCGACAATTTTCCTCCATCATAGTGTGGACGAGTACTACAATCTCAACTGTATACTCCGTTGAAGACCAGACAGTTCCTAGATCTTGATGAATATGTTTCCCTCAGTCGAAGACCTGACCGGTTCTTAAATCTCAACTGAATTATCCTCGGTTGAATTTCAGATAAGGTTCTCAATCTCGACAATTTTCCTCCGTCATAGTGTGGACGAGTTCTACAATCTCAACAGTATACTCCGTTGAAGACCAGACAATTCCTATATCTTGATGAAGATGTTTCCCTCAGTCGAAGACCTGGCCAGTTCTTAAATCTCAACTGAATTATCCTCGGTTGAATTTCAGATAAGGTTCTCAATCTCGACAATTTTCCTCCGTCATAGTGTGGACGAGTTCTACAATCTCAACAGTATACTCCGTTAAAGACCAGACAGTTCCTAGATCTTGATGGAGATGTTTCCCTCAGTTGAAGACCTGACCAGTTCTTAAATCCCAACTGAATTATCCTCGGTTGAATTTCAGATAAGGTTCTCAATCTCGACAATTTTCCTCCTTCATAGTGTGGATGAGTTCTACAATCTCAACAGTATACTCCGTTGAAGACCAGACAGTTCCTAGATCTTGATGAAGATGTTTCCCTCAGTCGAAGACCTGATCGGTTCTTAAAATCTCAACTGAATTGTCCTCGGTTGAATTTCAGATAAGGTTCTCAATCTCGACAATTCTCCTCCGTCATAGTGTGGACGAGTTCTACAATCTCAACAGTATACTCTGTTGAAGACCAGACAGTTCCTAGATCTTGATGAAGATGTTTCCCTTAGTCGAAGACCTGACCAGTTCTTAAATCACAACTGAATTATCCTCGGTTAAATTTCAGATAAGGTTCTCAATCTCGACAATTTTCCTCCGTCGAAGTGTGGATGAGTTCTACAATCTCAACAGAATTATACTCCGTTGAAGACTAGACAGTTCCTAGATCTTGATGAAGATGTTTCCCTTAGTCTAAGACCTGACCGGTTCTTAAATCTCAACTGAATTATCCTCAGTTGAATTTCAGATAAGGTTCTCAATCTCGACAATTTTCCTCCGTTGTAGTGTGGACAAGTTCTACAATCTCAACAGAATTATACTCCGTTGAAGACCAGACAGTTCCTAGATCTTGATGAAGATGTTTCCCCCAGTTGAATTATGGACAAGTTCTTAAAACTCAGCAAAGGCATTCTCTCAGTTAAAGTACAGGCAAGTTCCTAAATATCAACAAGATCAAACTTTCCCCCAGCGGAATCTGCTACAACAACAGGTATGCAAATTCTCGCTAAGGAATCTCTTATGCGATCGACGCTCCTGCAAATGGCATCTTTAAGCCCATCCTCCCACCAACAATCTCCAAATGGCATCTGTAAGCCCATTCCCGACATCACAAGGCTGATACCACTTCATGCGAGTGCAAATTTCTGGGCACTCTAGTGTTCAATCATCTTCCACCTTCGGATCACGAAAGCCAATCTACATCCTCAGGTCTAAGAAGATTGAATAGGGGCAGCTGTTGTACACCAAAATTTTCCCTCTCATATTTCTCAAAACATTGCAAGAAAAATCTCCAAGTGGCTCAAGATTGCTCAAGAGTTGGACAGTTAAGCTATCTCCTAAGGCAGTCAACCACAAATTAGGGTTTTGTGTTGCATCAATATCCTTGAGTCCAAATGACCTAAATTTCTCCCCAATGTCCTAATATGTTCTCAAGGTCATCCATGTCAAATTTCAAGCCTTGTAGAGGAAGTTTGGTCAGTCAATTGCTCAAAGGGTCCAAAAATCGACTGTGCTAGGGCAAAAGTCAACTGTGACCCAAATACAGTCAAACCTCAATATTTCTTGTCAACATTCTCATTTTGAAGTATATTTCATCATTTTATCAAGGGTTGATCATGATTCCTCAAGGATTGCTCAAGATTCATCAAGACTCAAAAGTTGCTAAATTAGGGTTTTGTAGGAAAAGTCAACTCAACTTTGACCAAGCATAACTTTCTCATACTTTATGAGAATTGACCCATCCAAAGCTCATTTTGAAGAGGATGAAATTTCCTACAATCCATATTCATACCCCAAGATCAAAAATTTCACTCACAAGAAGTTACAAATTTGGACATTATAGGTCATTTTTGAAAGTCAACAAAAACACCTTTTTTGCCAAAGCTTATAACTTAAGCATGCAATATCAAAATGAGATGAGACCAAAGGTTTTAGTTAGGGGACATCTCAAGATTTCTAAAAAGTCCAAGAACACCTCCAAAAGTTCAAAATTGAAGAAGTTATGCATTGTTGAAGTTGGACATTTTTGCAAAAATGCCAAAAGTCAACTATCCCCAAAACTTCAAATTTTGTCAAATGGGCCCATTCTTTTCCACTTGATTTGAGCTTGTACCCTTGCACACGTGTCCTAGCCTCAGCCTTGAGATCATATTTCTTTTTATTATTTTATTTGATTTTTTTATTGAATTATTTCATTTTTAATCAAATTAAATCATGTAAAATCCAAATATTGATTACTTGAGATCTTTTTGGTTGTTTTACGTCTTAATCATCATCATGATCATCATCAAATTCGTATCTCACCATATCATGTACAAAAATATGGAGATTTGATAAATTTGGCAAGCTTTAAAGGATGAATCAAATCAAATCATAAGGCATTGATTTAGAGAGATTGGATTCATAATTCTTAACCTAATGCAGTCCATAATACATAAGGAGGCTTAAGGCACGAAAACAAGGGTTAGACGCTGCAAGAACAAGCAAAACAAAACTTGAAAAAGTGGTGAAAAAGCTTGAATTTGAATTCTTACTTAGAGGTAACTTCAGAAGCCAAGAAGCATCCCAATCGATTCCTGGAGGTTCACTGAGTTGAAACCAATCAAAAACAAGTTCCCATACACTCCCAAACACGCTGTAAGTATCATGTTTCTTAGCCCTGTATTCGAAATCATAACTCTTCATTCTTGCATCCTCTGGGCAAATCGTTGATATATTTGTGATCCTCATGACATTTCAAAGCTTTTTGCATTAGTTAATTGTATCTATCTGACCTGTAAAGCCGAGTACCATAGCTAGAGTTTCGTGGTTTGTTTTTGGGTATTTCTCTTTCAGGAAAAATTGGCTGACGAGAAAGGCATGGTTGCACTCAGGGGAGGGAGACGAACCTAATCATGTCTTTGAAGGTCGTTTTTATGGCCTGGAGTTGATTTTTGGATCGACCTGCACATTTAACTGCGGATCCAAATCCGAAGGGAAAATTACAGGGTAGAAGGTAGGGGACGATGGCGTGTCGCCTCCCCAATGGCCAATTCAAATAACGGCGCACTTTGTTTTGTCTTTTCTGGCATATGAGTCATCTTCTTTTATTATTATTATTGTTTAATATGTTAACAAATGAAGCGCAATAGCCTAGTGGCAAGCGAGCGCTGGCAACATCCAACAGGACCTGGGTTCGAATCCCAGGTCCTTCACTTCTTTGTTATTATTATTTTCCAGGTGATCATATGTATCTCTAAGCGTGAAGCTCATCATGCATCTTCAAGCATCTGATTGCCAGATGGCCCCTGGCCAGATCTGGTGGCCAAGAGATGATGGTCCACCATGGAGCCAAGTCCAAGTGCGCACAGGGGATCTCAAAAGTCAAACGAGGCTAGATTCAAATGGGACTCAGAATTGCTTCTCAAACACTCCAAAACAGGCCCATACCCCCTAACTCTCTCTCTATTTCATTTATTTGATTTAATTATTTTTATATATTTTCTAACCAATCAAAATTTTTCTTTTATAAAATTAAAACCAAAAATATTTTCTGTATTAAATTAAATTTTAGTATTTTATTTTTTATTAACAAATCTATTAATTAATTTAGGCTATTAATTAGAAATAACTTTAATATATTTTTGTAAATAATTAAAATTAACTAGACTTAATTAGGTTTTTACTAACATTAATTAATTTTTATTTCTTTCTTAAAATACCAAAAACCCAAAAATAACTTTTTTTATTTAACTAATTAATTAATTTATTAATTTAGTAATTAATTTAGGATAGTTTCTTTCTTAATTCAAAAACAACAAAAAAAGATACTTTCTCTCAAAAAGGGTCAAAACCCTATTCTTGCACCCGATTTAATTTTCCGCATGCGATTTATTTTATTTATCCAATAATGTACTTGCCTCCGGTTTGTAATAGCTTAATAGGACTTTTATTATTTTTATCGCTTTATTTATCTTTAAAGGGTTTGTCTTTGGCGATGTAAATACCCGACGCCTTGTAATTTAAATTCCGCAATTTATTTTCTGCAAATTATAACTGTTAGATGTTTGATAATAGGAATGCATGACAAGATTGAATGTTTTAACCTAAAATCAAATTAGATCACCATTAACATGTACAAAGATAAAAATTAACTGAAAACGACACACTCACACATGCGCACTCTTAGGGTACACCCCACTTGGTTGCCTTTGTACACGGTCATTGAGTATAGGTCACTTTAGAGGTTGTCCTCTTGTCCAAAGATCATAGTCGCCTTGAAACGGTTGGCTCGGATATTGTTGCCTCAAACAAATGATCTAAGACATTAGGGTTACCACTAAGGCGTCCTAACATTGCATTGGTGACCGTAAGTCCCGTATTCGAATTGACCCTTAAAACTCCAACGACGGTGCTACCTACTCACTAATAGTGGGATAACATTGTCTAAAGGAAGATAGCATAGAACGATTCCTTTTTCGAGTAGGTAGATGGTTCTTAAGTACTTGCTCTTTCAAAAAACAAAATCTTTTTCACACTTACACTTTTCGAACAAAGTTTTCAAAAACACTTCATTACACTCTTGAGGACAAAAGCAAGAGTTAAATCAAAGTTTTCAAAACAAAAACTTTTTCAAACCCACAAGCACAAAGAAAGCAATATTTTGAAAACATATGAGCAAGTACCTAAGAGCCCGTGGATAACTATGGATAGAAAGGGTGCTAACACCTTCCCTTTCTATAATCTACCCCCCGAAACCGAGAAATATCTCAAAAAAGGAATTTTTCTGTGCTTTTTTCCTTTCCTTGTTAGATAAAATAAAAGTCGGTGGAGACTCTTGCTTACCGCGACATTTTGCACAAACAAACGCAAAATGCAAACCAGCATTCCAAAAACAGTCAGTTCTTTCCCACCGTATCACAAAAGCATTCCTTAATCAAGTCATATCACAATAGGGTATGACTCGGTTTACTCGTTTTAACAAACCTCGCAAGGCCTTGACAATCATAGGCAGCCTTCCAAGATTCAAATGTTGGGGCAATACATACCAAGTTCATCTTACTGCATGTAGGGTCCAAATTCCCCTTCAAGCAACTTCAAGTATAAACTTTTCGAGCTTCGAATACTTGGGGAAATCTATGTCAAGTTCATGGTGAGGTCTAAGTTTTTTCTGTGGGTACTTCCTCCAGATCCTGAAGATTGAGGGGCACATCTTTCAAAATTCGAATGTTGGGGCAAACCACTGCAAGGCTCGATCAAAAGGAGTTGATTCAAAATGGTTCGTCAAAGCCAAACATTTTCAAGAGTATTTTAATCATGGGCATAATGCAAAATAGTGGGGTCATTCATATTATGATCAAACTATTTCCAAACTTATGTCAATAAGAATCTCCTTCAAGACCCTACCAACAAATTAGGGAAAGACAGTCCACATAGGGGCAAGCTCCCCGCATACTTTCATAACCTCCAGTGGATCTTTCTCCTACAATAAGAAATCTTCAAGTTCAAATTGAGTATCGAGAAATCTTGATAGCATAAAACTCAACCATCATGTGACAAGCAACCTTGTTACATAGGCAAACCTCTACGCTTTAATCATCCATGACCCACAACAGGGCACCATTAAAAAATCATTCAAGTCGTAATGATAAAGCATAAGGCTGCATAAATCATGCATTAAGGCTCTTCGATCCATAATCAAGCTATACTTATCAACTCATCCATCTGACTAATTCTTACAGCATGGATCGAGAATATCTCAAAAAATCCCAATTACGCATTCGCATTTCAAAATCGAACATCCATTTACACATATCCAAGTCACTCATTACATGCATCAATCAATCATTACATTTCATGCATCAATCAAATTTACATGCATAGCATAAAACCTTATTTTATGTGAATAAAATCATCATTGTCAATCAATCTATCTATGCTACGATGAATCTCGATAGCAGATTACCCTGGTTAATCTCGACAGTTGATTATCCAGAAGACCCCGGTTGAAGGTAATTCTATGTTGAATCTCGGCAGCAGATTCCCCTGGTTGATCTCGACAGATAATTTTCAAGAAGACCTCGGAAAAAGGTACTTCGCAATTGAATCTTGGCAGAAGATTCCCCTGGTTGATCTCAGCAGATGATTTTCCAGAAGACCTCGGCAGAAGGTAGTTCGCAATCGAATCTCGACAGCAGATTCCCTTGGTTGATCTCGGTAGATGATTTTTCAAAAGACCTCGGTAGAATGCAATTCTACATCGAATATTGACAGCAGATTCCCCTGGTTAATCTCGGAAATTGATTATCCAGAAGACCTCGGCAGAAGGTAATTCTACATTGAATCTCGACAACAGATTCCCCTGGTTAATCTCGGCAGGTGATTTTCCAGAAGACCTCGACAGAAGATAGTTTATAATTGAATCTTGATAGAAGATTTCCCTGGTTGATCTCGGCAGATGGTTTTCCAGAAGACCTCGGTAGAAGGTAGTTCACAATTGAATATCAAAAGCAGATTCCCCTGGTTGATCTCGAAAAATGATTTTCCATAAGACCTCGACAGAAGGTAATTCTACATCGAATCTCGATAGAAGATTCCCCTGGTTGATCTCCACAGATTATTTTCCAGAAGACCTCGGCAGAAGGTAGTTATCAACAGAATCTCGGTAGTAGATTCCTCTGGTTAATCTCGGCAAATAATTTTCTAGAAGACCTCGGCATAAGGTAATTTCTCAATAGAATCTCGGCAGTAGATTCTCCTAGGTAAATCTCGGCAGTTGATTTCCTAGAAGACCTCGACAGAAGGTAGTTATCAATCGAATCTCAGTAGAAGATTCCCCTGGTTGATCTCGGCAAATGATTATCCAGAAGACCTCGGCATAAGGTAGTTTTCAATTGAACCTCGACAGTAGATTCCTCGGTAATCTCAATAGTAGATTTCCCGTTATAAAGCCTCACATCAAGCATGAAGTACACATAACCATATCAAAATATCAAGGTCATCCATAACATTTGGTGCATATAACATATGGAAACACCAAAGAGCATTTGATAAAGCATAAAAGTTTATTCTAGTTAGAAAAATGTCGAAAGAGGCCCACGCTTGCATCCACGCCCATGACCACGCCTACGTCTGCGTCTGCGAAACAAATTGCCTATGACACGTTGCCACTGTTTACCACACTTTATCAAAATTCATATCAACTTGAAAATACAATAACTAGCAATAAACAACATTTGGGAGTTGGTGACTACGAGAACCCGATGGTTTAATAAAGGAGAATTATCAAAAATATTTGCAAAATACTTAGAGTATACACATACATCTGATGCATATGCAAATACTTGGGGCATACACATAAAAACATTTAAGGCATAAACACATAAGCATTTTGGTACATACACATTGTAAACATTTGGGGAATACATCACACTTGGATAACACATCAATTTATGGCATTATGCTTGCATGGCATCTTACAAAGCTACTTTGGTTAAAATTACGAATTTTCTTGGGGTTCATCATTAGCAGGCTTATCTGTGTGAACTATATAGTTCAAACTTTAAAGGGATTTGGGGTTTATTTTCCTCATGTTTATAGTCGTGGTTGAGGGATAACACAACCGACATCATCGATGAATTTGGGGTTTATTTTCTTCATGTTTATAGTCATGGTTGAGGGCTGACACAACCAACATCATCAATGAATTTGGGGTTTATTTTATCCATGTTGATAGTCGTGGTTGAGGGCTGACACAACCGACATTATCGATGAATTTGAGATTTATTTTCTTCATGTTGATGGTCGTGGTTAAGGGCTGACACGACCGACATCATCGATGAATTTTGGGTTTATTTTTTTCAAGTTGATAGTTGTGGTTGAGGGCTGACACAACCGACAACATTAATAAATTTGGGGTTTATTTTCTTCATGTTGATAGTTGTGGTTGAGGGATGACACAAACGACATCATCGATGAATTTGGGGTTTATTTTTTCATGTTGATAGTCGTGGTTAAGGGCTGACACAACTGACATCATCGATGCATTTGGGGTTTATTTTCTTCATGTTGATGGTCGTGGTTGAGGGTTGACACAATCGACATCATCGATGAATTTGAGGTTTATTTTCTTCATATTGATAGTCGTGGTTGATGGCTGACACAATTGACATCATCAATGAAGTTGGGGTTTATTTCTTCATGTTGATAGTCTTTGTTGGGGGCTGACACAACCGAAGTTATCAGTGAATTTGGGTTCCATCGCTTCAAATCTAGCATATTTCATTTGGTTATCGAGTCTTGGTTAGGGGCTGACACAACCGACATCGTCTTTCCAAGTTCCAAATATCTGGTTTCAAGCTCATATTATCTATCTTCTAGGATATGGTAGGTATACGTGAAATCTTTGGCCCGTTGCGTTAGTCTCTAAGCAGTAGTATATTATCAAGATCTATGTTATTCATCCCCTAGGGTTGCGATGAATATACGAAATCTGCATCACAAACTTACTATATTAGTCCCCAAGCATTAGTAAGTCAACTTTTCAAACTTATATCATTTATCTCCTAGGTTATGGTAAATATGCAAAAATTTACAATCTCTTTTAGATACTGACGAATTATTCGCGTCGTCATATCTAAGTTTAAAAAAACTTTGGTTCAAATGTTGCTTAGATGATACATCATCATTTATGCCTACTTTTCATACTCATGAGAACACTGTACAACGTATCCTTATAATCTCTTGGACAAATTTTGGGGTCTTCCAATATTTAATAAACTTCTGATCAAAACATGCGAGACCTACGTATTCTCGCACTATTCAATCGAAAGGTAATTAAATAGGGGCAATTGTCATACCCCAAGTTTGCTCTATCAATTTGATAGTAATATTATTACGATGTTTCTAATTATTAGTCACAATATTTAAATTTGTTTGTTTGAGTATTATTTTATAGGGGGTGTATTTTCTAATCAGAAAGGCCAGGAGTAATTCGTTTTAAGGCATGTTTTAATAAAAAAGGAGGGGTTTGTTTTGTTTTGATCAGATTGGCGCATAAGAAAGTTTTTTTCAGGAAGGCCCAATAATCATTTCAAGAAGATACAGAAAACAAGTCATTCTTGTTTAGGCCCAATAACAATAAGAGATACGACCCGTTCAGCTTTGGTTTCGTTTTGAAGAAAACAAATTGTTATTTTGTTTTAATTATAACAATATTATTAACAAAACTATTATTTCATTATAATTCGTATTATAAATATTTATTATAATTAAAAATTATATATATATATATATATATATATATATATATATATATATATATATATATATATATATATATATATATATATATATATATATATATATATATATATATATATATATATATATATATATATATATATATATATATATATATATATATATATATATATATATATATATATATATATATATATATATATATATATATATATATATATATATATAAACTCAACTTAATTATTATGTTTTATTAATTAGAAAAAGGGGTTGAAAGTTTTGTTACACGGTCCAATGTCCAAGCCATTACAAGGCCCAAGCCCAATCCATAAACGTTCACTGTGTGGATTAAAAAAAAGATAACGTATGCTTTAGTAAGGAATCAGAGACTGTATGAATTCAAGAAGGAAATAGTACGTAACAATATCTATACATTAAATTCTCTAGAAATAGGACGAATCAAGAACAGGAGAAGGATCAAGCCTAAAGCGGAAACAATTTCAAAACCAAAACAGAAACAAATTAAGATGGCACAAAAATTACAGACATAATATTTTGTTCTTTCCTAAAATCCCTAATTCCTTAATCAACAGAATAATGAACATTAAAATTATTTTCTAAACAATTAATCCTAAAATATGTTATAAAACCTAAAAAGCTAAGAGTAGTGGGGGGAAATTGACAGAAGAAAAGAGGATTGTTACGAAGAGAGAGGATTGACAGAGGAAGAAAAAGAAAGAAAAATTGTAGAACAAAGGGAGTTTGTTTGTCGCCCTCATCAAATCCATCAGGCTAGGGTTTCAATATCTGAAACCCTTGCGTCGCCGTTGTGTCACTACCACCGTCGTTGTACCCCAAACACAAAGAGGAAGGGTTATCGATTGACAAAATTGAAGGAAGACAAACAAATTCATAAAGGGGGTAATAAAACCCACCTTTTACTTTTATTGTATTTTGTTTGTGGATAACTGTTGTTATTTAGGGCTTTAGGGGGTTGATACAGGTTGTATTTATGGTATCAGAGAGGAAGAAGGAATCGGCCTCCGCCGCTTGAGATAAGCTAGGGTTTTCTTTGTGTGAAGAAGCAGAGAGAGGATAGAGACACAGAGAGAGAATGGAAAACAAGGAAATGAAATAATAAACGTGTAAAACAAAATTATAATGTGTCTCCTGATTCTGCGCGTGCCACCCCACAACCCTTACCGTGCACCTTAATTTCCAACCTCACGATCTCGATCAAACAACCCCCATCTAACGCGTCCAAGATATCCCCATACTTCCTCCCACACGGAGTCCACACGGACTCCCCAAAACTTGTGTTGGGAATGACCCATATCTGAATGCACCCCTTTTTTATTATTTTTACTAATCAGCACAAAACTTACCCCCTTACCTTGTGGGCCTAAATTCAATATCTGAATTCAGGCTCATGTTGTTAATACCCCCATTTTTACTACCTTAGCTTGATTTACACCCCACGTCTTTAAATTATTTTCTTTTTATTTTACTATATTTATGATTTTTTATATTTTCTATTTTTATATATTTATAAATTATAATATTATATTAGCTATTATTTTTATAAATCATAATATTTTTCCTATAAATGCATTCAAAAAATATATTTTATTTATTGCATTAAATTATTTATTTTTTTAATCATGCATTTAAATAAGATATTTTCTACAATTAAAACCTTAAAAAGTATCCAACGAAACACCAAATCACTTTTCGTAAATAAATTAATTCAATAATTAATTTTTTAAAAATATTACAAAGTGTATTTTGATTAACTGCACACTTAATCCAAAATCTCTGTTATTCACACACCTAGACTAAGTACAAGGAGAATTAAAATATTTGCGTAATCCATAAAAAACACAAACCAACTGTGAACTACAAATTGAGACTCTGATTCCTCCTAAGAGAATACGTAGACATACGACTAAAATTGTGGTGAGTTTCCTAAAAATTGCGCTTCTAAACCTAGTATCCTTGTGAACAAGGTAGATGAGGGGTGCCTAACACCTTTCCCTCATCTAGAACTGAGTCAACAATCTAGAATCTCTGGACTTTTTAGGGTTATGTTTTATACTTCCTTCCTTATGATAAAAATTAAGGGCGGCGACTCTGTATTTCAAACCAGTTGCAACAAGGCTTAAGTTTGCTATAAAGTCGGCACAAGAGTTATCCTCTCTATAAATGTGAGAAATATAAAGATGCATATTAGCAAACAAGGTTATACATTTGGACCAAACTGCTTTGACTTGTCAAGGAATCGAAGAGGGCTTGAGAAAAACTTGCATAACATTGGAAGAATATGTCGCTATCCATAACTTTAACCTCCCTATATCAATATATATTTCCATGGCTTTAATGACAACCATAAATTCTGCCAAGTAAGAAGATGACCATGTAACCGAGTCTGCAAAGGCATGGATGAGATTGCCACTTTGATTACGAAATATGCATCCATAATCTGCAGGAAGATTGTCATGGTTGTAAGCACCATCTCAGTTGCATTTAGTCCAACCAATAGGAGGAGGGTGCCATAAGACCTTCTTGATTTAAGGCGTTTTATGAGGTTTAACCTTTATGGTAGTTTGAAGTCCTCCATTGAAGTAGAATACGTGGCCGAAAATTGTAACACATAATTGATATTTGACCTTGTTTATGACTTTTATATAGCAAGGCTTCATGTCCCTAAATCTCTCATGATTCCTAGCTTCCCATATGTTAATGAGGATGTAAATCATGGAAGCTTTTAGCAAAAGAGAGCATTGATTGAATATGTTATATGTGTAAAAGGACCACCAAGAATCTAATGTTTGAGGAGGATTGAAGAATTTAGCAGTATTATGAAACCAAGTTCAAATCTTCCTTGAAAAATAGCAGTTAGAGAAAATATGACGCAAGGATTTTGTTTCACTCCTGCAAAGGCTGGAAAAAGAAACGATATTGCAACCTTTGAAGCATAGGTTTTCATAAGTTAGAACTTTATCTAGCATGAGCTTCCATATGAAATTTGTTTTGTGGAATAAAATTTATCTATTCTCCAAAAAAAAATTGTCTTGCAGAGGGAATATTCAAACTGATAGATGGGGGGGGGGGGGTACCTGCAAGACACTCCGATGATAACGTAAGAGACAGAATGAGCAGGAGAATTGTATGCAGGTGTGAATGAATGAATACCTGGCCCTCTTGAAATAGAGGGTATTTATAGCCCCCAGCGCTGGGCCAAGGTCCCTTTATTGGGCTGACCAAAACAGGCCCAACAAAGGGACTTCCAGGTTCTACGTGAGTAGTGGGGACCTGCACGTGGTCCCCTACCTAGATGATGCTCTACGAAGAATAAGGAGGGTGAAAACACGGTCTTCTCGGGGCTGTGAGGACTTCGAAACATCCGGAGGGGTCGAGAGTCTACCCTACGAGGAGGGTACTCGAGCAAGGCTCGGATTGAGATGTTCCTCGTCTGGGGCGTCTCTCGTCGGGGATGTCTCTCGTCACGGGCAACAGCTGGCATGGTCGTATTAGTCCTATAGCCTGTGATCGGGTATGTTTGGAGGATCTAATGCCCAGCATAACACGTGGCACGGTTTGGATTGGGCCTTACTGGTGCAAGAGTTATGACTTGATTCCAGTTCTCTCTTTCGCGAGGATCGCGTGCATGATGCCGGGATTTTCCCCGTCGAGGAGTGCTCGAGGAGAGATCGCGGGGATGCGTCGGTTATGTCCGTTGGACACGTGGTGTAGCCCTTAGAAATCACAATGCCGTCCTAGAGAATAGGGCCATCATTGTCTAGGCCAGTAGGCGTCGAGGACGGGGGCGGTTCGTGGCTCCCTGGCGTGACGTTTCATATTCCACGTCATCTATATAAATAGGATTCCAGGGCCCATGGTTCGTTTCACCTCTTCATGCTTCTCATATTTTCTCTGTTTTTACTGTTGTGAGTTTTCATAACGCTGCTGAGACCGCCGCGCCGTTCGCCATCTGATTGCTTCCACCACCGTCGCTCTTCACATCTTCTTCCAAGTGAGTGTCCCTTCCCTTTGATTTCTAGTGTTGTAGACAGTTTTGACGATGTTTTAGTAGTAGAAACTTGTGTCTGGGGATTATGCCCGATAGATTTAAGTGCGCTAGGCGCCCGATTCATGGTTGTGCCTGGGATATTCATAAGTTTAGGCATATGGTTCATGATCGTGCCCGTGATACTCATGCATTTTGGATAGTAGATTCATGAACTTGGTCGGGAGGTTCATCCTTTTGTTAGTATGTAGGCTAGTTTCCCCGTAATATTCTTGTACCGGGCCAGCAAAATTATGAACTTGGTCGCGGGAATCATGCTTCGCCCGGGGTACTCATGTTGTGTTCGCGTCGTTCATGATTGATGTGCGTCTGGCGCTGGGGGTCGCTGTTTGGCTGAGATCCACTTGTTTATTGTTTCTCGTGCAAATGGCTGTAGACTCGATTTGAGTATTGCTTACTTCTCCCCGTCTTTGTGGCAGGCAAGCGGACTTCTGTCAAATTCACCGGTTTCCTATACTTTGCAGGTAAATGGCTGACATTCTCGAGTTCTCGGGGCATAATGATGTTGAGGAGACAAGCACAATGGAAGAAGTTATTACCTTGGTCGACACCATCGACGACCCCACACTGGATTGGGTTGGTGCTGAGCCCCGGGGAATAGCTTCGGTCTATAGCCTTCGTAGTAGGCAAGCTTATACCTTTGTCAAGTATGGCGGTGGTCAAGAAGGATTTCAAAGGAACTTCAAGATAATGAGGCCGTCGAGGGATGCTCGCATCTGTTCGGAGTTCACGCAAGATGCTTTCCCTATGTACGAGATCGTGTTCAGAGATCTCGGGATTTGGTTGCCCTTCAACGACTTCCAGGTCGGGGTATTCAACCATCTGAACCTGGCCCCCTCCCAGCTCCACCCTAATGCGATTGCCTTTCTTCAGGAATTTGAGCTCACTTGTCGCTTCCTGAGGATTGGGGCGATGATTCCCCTGTTCTTCAGGGTTTTCCACTTACAACGGCAGTCCCGAGGAGGGAAACACATTTGGGTGTCCCTTAAGCATTCGAAGAGACTGTTTAGGATGTACATGGACTCCGTGCGAGATTTTAAAGACAAGTGGTATATATTACAACCATCCATCCAGACGGCCTTAAATTCATTGTTCGAACCGGCCACTATGGTAGACGAGGATAGGGAGCCATGTTTGGATGCCGAGGGTAATCACGAGGTCAGGCGAATCTCCAGGTTTCCCATTTACTGGTGCTCGGGTCATTACGACCATGGTCCTGGGTACTACCATACTCCTGCTGGGGGTATGAGTGATGAGGACGAGGAAGCTTATGGCGTCCTGAACAAGTTTGTTGATGGCTTCTTTCCTGCTCAGTGGGTCACTAGGGAAGGGGACGACATTCTTGACGAGGATGGATATCCGACATTCGAGGCGCGTACGATTAATACCAAGGCGCTCGTCGAGTGTCAATCTTACGGGCAGGCCATAGATCTTTTAGGTTTCTTGCTTTGCTCTTATTGTTAATCCTTTCTGTGATCGGTGGATTTAGAATTGACTGTTTAAAGCTGGTTTCGCAAAATGTCGCGGAAGCAAGAGTCGCCACCGTCTTTTATTTTCTCCAACATGGATAGGACAAAAGCACAGCAAAATTCCTTATGAGATAGTTTCTCGGTTCGGGAGGTAGATTTATAGAAAGGGAAGGTGTTAGCACCCTTTCTATCCGTGGTTATCCACGGGCTCTTAGATACTTGCTCATTGTGTTTTCAAAATGTTTGTTTGCTTTTCAATTGTGAGTGGGTTGGAAAAAGTTTCGTTTAAATATTTCAGATCGACTCTTGTATCAGTCCTCAAGAGTGTTTGAAAAATTGTTTTGAAAGCTTTTTGAAAAGTGTCGGTGTGAAAAGAGTTTTTGATTTGTTTTTTGAATTAGAGCAAGTATCTATGAGTCATCCACCTACCCTAAGGAATTAGGCTGTGTAAATGTCCTTAAGGTAGTGCCATCCCACCATTGAGAGGTAGGTAGCACCACCGTTGGAGGTGTTCGGGTCAATTCGTTTGTAGGGACAGTGTGGTCACCAGAGCAACAGTAGGATACCTTAGAAGCTACCCTTATGCTATTGATCCTTTTTTTATTCCGAGGCGACCGTTTCGAGGCAACTGGATCATGTCATGGACATAAGGACTTACTAAAACGTCCTATACTCGACGACCACGTTTCGAAGGCAAGGCAACAGTGAGGCGTACCCTAAGAGTGGTGTGTGAATTTGTGTGTTGTTTTCATGTTATGTTTTATCTTGTACATGTATCATGGTGATCTACGCTTGTTTTTAATTTAGGCCATACATTCTTTCATGCAATTATAATTTTAAAAGTGTGGAAATTTAAATGCGGAAAGTAAAATCCTACGCTATTACAAGGCGCGGGTCTATACATCGCCAAATTACAAAGACCCGTTTTAATAAAAATGCGGAAAGTAAAACCTAGTTACTATTACATGGCTTGAGCAGTTACATAATATTCAAAAGAAAATAATGCGCGAAATAGAATTAAAGTTGAACGTCCGAGGGTTTTGACCCTTTGCTTGAAATTAAATGAAATTAAAGTCTATTTAATTATTTGTTTAAAGAAAAGGAAATGTTTTTTATGTTTTTTATATTTATGAAAATAAAGAAAATTAATTAAAGAAAACCCTAGTTCTAAATTATTTTAATTATTAATAAAAAGAAATATTAAAGTTACTCTAATTTACTAATTAATTAATGTACATGTTTATTTACAAAAATAAATAGTAATTATAATAATAAATAATGAGAAAAATAATTAATTAAGAAAAGGATGAAAAATGTCACAAAACCTAATTCTAGATATTTTTTATTTATTAAGAAAAAGATTAAAGTTTAAAAACTAAATTAAACTAAATTAATTATTAACATTTATTTACAAAAATAAATTAATGAGTAAATTAATAAATAATTAATCATGTTTTATTTTTTTTGGTTTCTGATTTTTTATTATGAAAATTATTTTATGGTAAAAAACAATTAAAACATTGAAAGAATTAGAAAAGAAAACCAAATAAAATTAAAAAAAGTACAAACCAAAGGGGGTTTCAGGCCCAAGGGGAGGTTTTTTGAAGTATTCTGGCCCATTAGACAAAAATCCTTGTTTGACTTTCTGGCATCACGTGCGTGTTCATTGACTCCTGAGTACCGTGGTCTGCATTCTTTGGCCATTGGATTGGGTTTCATGGCCATTTGTGTTCTGGCTGTTGGCAATTTGTGTTCTGGCCGTTGGCCATTTGTGTTTTGGCCTCAACGTTCCTTAATCTTCTCAGGATGTCTGTCTCGCCATGTATTGGTGTCATGCATAAGTTGTTCTACTTTGGCCATTTGGCTTTTGGCTTTTGGCCATTTGTGTTTTGGCCTCAACGTTCATTAATGAACCTGCATGGGATCCTATCTAAATCTGCAGTGTTGAATCTCATGAACACATTAAATAAAATCATAAAATGCAAATAAAGCCAATATATGAAGAAATTTAATGTTTAGGCACAATATGGCATGTATGAATGATTATACCCTTTTGATCATGGAGATCAAATCAATCTTACCCTTACTGGAAAATTAGTGACGTGAATGCTTTTATGCCTTTTGGATCATGGAGATCAAGCCAGCCTTACCCTTACTGAAGAAGTAGTGAGGTGTTGGTTTGTAACTGTGATGGCTTGTTTGTAGTGAGAGAGGGATTTGTAATAAGGATTTCAAGGTTTTAGGGTTCTTGAAATAATTTGATATTCTAACAGTGTTGTGGCAAGGTTTTTTCTCTCTTTTTTTCTCCTCTTTGATACCAATCATTGTCAATTCTTGCCTTTTTGAGTATGCACGAAATCTTGAGTGAATGATGAATAGAAATGCTGCATAAAAAGATTTGAAAGGTGGCATTTAGTATTTTTCATATTTAATTTGAATTAAATGAATTAATAGATTTAAAAATTCAATTAATAAATTAAAAATAAGAAAATAACTCCCCTTTGGGTCAATGGGTCGTGCATAGCTTTTGGGTGATGATTCTTGGAAGAAATTGTGGCCCATTAGCAATTTTGAGGCTTTTGAAGCAAAGTTGACTTTTCAAAATTCCCAAAAATTTCCCAACTTCCACAAGGCATATCTTGCTTAATTTTTAAGCTTTGATCATGTTCTTGGACATTTTGGAAAGGTCTTGAAGTCCTCTAACCAATGCCTTTGGTCCCATGTCAGTTTGATTTACCAATCTCAAGTTATGGCCTTTGACTTAAAGTGCCTTTTTGTTGACTTTTGAAAATGACCTATAATGTTGGGATTGATAACTTTTTGTGAGAGCATTTCTTGACTTGAAGTGTGAAGAGGAGTTGTAGGAAATGTCATTCTCTTCAAAATGAGCTTTGGATGGAATTTTTATGATAAACCATGTGGAAGTTATGCCTTGGTCAAGTTACAGTTGACTTTTTCAACTGTCCAAAAATAGAAACTTTTGCATCTTGAGACTTTTTGAGCCATGCTTGTGAAATCATGATCAAGAATTGATCAAATGATGTTTGTGGCTTCAAAATAAGATGTTGACCAAAAATTTGGATTTTTGACTGTCAAATGACCATTTTGCCCCTGCAGTTGACTGTAGGGCAATTAGGGTTTCTGACTGTGCAATTTTGTGCTGTAAGTCTTGAAACTTGGCATATGGATGCTTGACCATGTTTGTAGGTATGTGGGACTTGATTGGACCCTTGGAAACTTCAATTTCTTTGCTAGAACCAAAACCCTAATTTTGACTGTTAGGAGGCCATTGAACTGTGCAACCTTTGGGAGATTTTGAAGCATGCTCTTAGCAAATCTTGAAGGATATGGGAGGGCAAATTTTGGGGTACAACAGTTGCCCCTGTTCAATCTTCTTAGACCTGAGGACGCAGATTGGCTGACGTGCCTTTCGTAATCCGAAGGTGGAAGATGATTGAACACTAGAGTGCCCAGAAATTTGCGCTCACATGTTAGCAGTGTGATAGGGGGAATGGGCTTACAGATGCCATTTGGAGATTAGTGGATAGGAAGATGGGCTTATAGATGCCATGCTGAGAGGTGGTGGATAGGTGGATGGGCTTATAGATGCCATCTGGGTGTCGATCGCGTAAGAGATTCCTTAGCGAGAACTTGCGTACCTGAAAAAGAAAATGATTACCTGGCCTGTTACAGGTGTAGCGATAAAAAATGTAGCGGGGTAAATCGGAGATCGAATTATTGATTAATTCGTCTCACAAAAGCAATAGTCGCCACCGCGCTTTATTGTTTCCAAAGGAAAAGGGAAAAGAGCGAAATAAAACCCTAAATATGCAATGTAAATAATAATAAAAAAATACAAAGCGTTTTCGAAAAGAGATCTTATGGTTCGGGGGTTGGTTATACAATGGGAAGGTATTAGCACCCAATGCATCTATAGTACTCTATAGGAACCTTTTGAAATATCTGTTTATTTAAAATTGGATTGCTTGATAGAAATAAATCATTTTGGCCGAAAAGGGATACGGATAGGTTTTTGAAGATACGACGACCTAACGTCGAAGTTTTTGCTTAAAGGGTATAAGTTTTGAAAAGGTTGAAATTTCGAAGGCAAATTATCCTAAGTTTTAATAAAAAATGCAAATATTCGCGCGATTAGATTTGAGGACATGAAGTCAACAAATTTATCGTTTTTCCTTTGGATTTAAACGTAAACGGAGTAAACAGATAAATATGAAGTAAATAAACGAAAAAAATATGCGGATCATGATTAAGTACAATAATTAAATGATAGACTAAATGATGTAATGCATTTTGGATTTCTGATTAATATTAGTAAAAAGAAAGTATTTTAACTGTTTCTCCATTTTTACGTATTTTTGATATTAATAAATGCAAAGAGAATTAATTAAAGCGAATAAAATGTTTTTTAAGCTTTTATGTTCTATTTTTATGTTTTTGATATTAATAAAAAGGTTATTAATTTTTTAGAATTATTAAATAACTAAATTAATTAAACTTAAAAAAAGGTTATTAACCTAACTCTAATTAAAAGAGAATATTTAAAATTATCAAATTAACTCTTAAATGTTGAACTAATAAAATTAATTATTAAAATGATTAATTAAACTATGCTTATTAATTGAATTGCTAACTATTAAAACTAAAATCCTAAAAGGAAAGAAAATGATAGAATGGAGGGTGCATAGGCAACGTGCTGGGCTTAGAGCAGGATAAGGCCCATTTGAGAATAGAAGCAGGGGGGTGTAAAAACCATTCGTTTGGGCTTTAAGGCAGGACAAGGGGTTTGGGTCCAAAACAAAGCTAATTGGTTTTAGGGTTAAACAATATGTGTTTAGTTGTTAAGGGATTTAGGTTTTGGTCCTGGCCGAAACGGCGCTCATGCTCGCCCTCATCTTCTTCGTCTTCGCGCGTGATATCCTCTTCGTCTGAGTTCCTGAAATCGTCCCCTGTTTCCGGCCACCAACAACCCAATCTTCCTCTTCCCTCCAACGCGAGCTTAAGGCAAACGACGGATTCGGTAAGCTTATGTTTGGATTCGCTTAGGGTTTATTTTATTTCGTTAAGGGTTTTGCTACTGCATGCGTTGATTTTACTTTATTCTTGATCCTAATTTCATGTTATGTTAATGGTGATATGGAGGTTCTGAAAAAAAATGGATGAAATGGTACCTTTGGAGCTGGAGGAGGGGATTTGAGTCTGCTTAGGAGGCCGGACGGTAACGAGGGACACACGGGATGCTTGCTTCAGTTTGGTACCCTGGTATTCGTTCTTGATTCTTTACTGTACTCTTTGCGTTGCTTTGAACATTATGTCGCCTTGAATGCTTCCTTTGATGCTTCTGAATGCTTCCTTGGCTACTGTTGAAACACTTACTTTTGACTAGCGTGATGCTGTTGACACTTTTTCTTCTTCTTTTCTGATTTTTGTACGCTTTGTGGAATTGGCTTATGATGAACTCTGAGGTTTAGGCCATGTTGTTATGGTTTGATTTTGGTTATGTTTGGATAATGCAGTAAATTTGGAAATGGTTTAATGCAGTAAGTGTTTTGAAATGGTGTAGAGGTTTGATGGTTCAGACAGTAGGAAGTGTTTTATGTGATATTGGTTTAAGTATTGCAGTAGGTTCTTGCAGGTTTGGCCATGTTTACTGGTTTGACAGTAGCAGGTTTTGGTAAAATGCAGGTTTGTGGTTTATGTAAATGCAGATTGAACGGTTTTTTAGGTCATATTTATGGTTTTTGGAATGATTCTTGTGATATTGGCTTGGTGGCTCAATCAAGGTACTGAGGTTTAGGCCATATTGTTTTTGTTTTGAAAATGGTTCTGCTGGTTTTGCCGTATGCAGGTTTATGGTGATTGAGATTTTAAAACTTGAGGCCTTTTGAATAGTTTGTGCAGTTTGTTTTGAACAATTGCTTTTGCTTTGGTAGTCTCTTGGTATATGTTGTGAACTCTGTTTTTTTGAAAGGGTTTTGTTCTCTTATATCAATTGCTTGGCATTTTTTGTGTTTTTTGTCTCAGGTTTACGTTAGCTGGAGGTTTGAATATTTTACAAACTTCTTGGCCTTCTGCATCACACTGCTACAACAGTTTTGTTTGTATTCTACTCTTGTGTTTCTCCTTTTACTGTAATTCTGCAGTAGCTTTGTCTTATAATTCTTTCTGTCTAAACCAAAACCTCTAAAACCAATTTCTTTTCTCTCTTCTCTCTCATGGGTACATTTGATATATAAAATGATATAATGTACTATTGTTCTGAAAATGCAAAGGGCTGGAATATGATGAATGAGGAAGTATAGGTTGCTTGCACATTGTTTTGATACTGCATAATTCTTCTTTTGTCTTGCATGGAGCTTAAGTTTTTTTAACTTCTTCCTAACTCTAGGCATGTTTACGTTACACTTTGGCCTTGGTTTGTGTACACTGTATATGCTGTTTGAAAATTATGCAGATGATGCTGATTTTGAAATATGTTGTGGACTTTGAAAATGCAATTGATTTGAAAAAATGCAGTTTTTACTTTAAAACAATTTGACAAAACATGAATTTGTGCATGTTTTAAAATGTGCATTCATTTTATGAAATAAAATTCCTCCTTTTTTGTGAACCGGGAGAAATCCCGTGATTTGCAAAAAAGGGTAAACTGATTCCAGCCGTTTGCCTTTAATGATGAACATTAAATTTATTTTCCGCTTTTAATTATTTATTCAAATCTGACTTTTCTTTTAATTGTTTTTGCAGGTAAATTTAAATGAGCAGACAAGAGGCATTGGATAGAAGATGAAGATTTAGAATTTAGGAAAATAGTTTTTTTTTATTTTACTTTAAGCATTTATGTAATTGCCATTATAAATATTTTGTAATAACACAATATTTAAATGATAATTGTAATAAATAGAATAAAGTGAATAAAATTCTATTATTTAAAAATTAATTCTTTTTTCTTTCCAATTATTTATCTATTGTTTATAATTCTTTAAATTATATAATAACTGAAAATCAAATCCAATCATTTAAATTCAAATGATAAACAAATAAATAAACATCATTGGCCAATTAACAATTTTAATTATTTAATTCATTATTCATAATATTCTAAGTTATAATAATTAAAAAATAGAATTTAATTATTTAACCTAGAATGATAAAGAATTAAATAATCATTGTTGACCAATTAATAAACCCATTCTCAAAATGTTTATTTCATTATTCATAAGTCTTTAAATTATATAACAATTGAAAATAGATTTCAATTATTTAAATTTAAGACTATAAATAATTAATAAACGTCATTTAAGTCTTGATCAGTTGATAAATTTAGCGTTCAACAAATAAATAGCTCTCGACTCGAAACAATTATGAATTTTTAAGATCAATAGATCAAAACACTTGTAATGTAATGATGCAGATGGGAGATGGTATCTTAGGTCAAAATTTGGGGTACAACAGCTGCCCCTATTTAAGTTTCTTCTATCCGGAGATATGAAGATCAAAATCTTCGTTTCGACGAGATTGAAGGTACTTAAATACATAATTACGCAAATTTTGTCCTAAGATGCCATCATCATGCAGTGATATGAATGTAGTGCTTGAATTCACAGAGAAAGATATTGTATGAAACAAGACAATGCTGGAGGAATCGAACACCAACAAAACACAGAGACATGAATTATACGCTACTGGGGAAACGAGCTATCGACTTCAACCGACAGACTCCTGACAGCGAATAAAATTGAGGGGATACGACCTCTGTCCCTAACAAAGAAGGCGTCTTGCATAGGCCGTAAAAGATTATTGACCCAAAACAGTGAGTTCACAACCCAAGGTCGAAGATAGACAAAAAGTATTAAATTTGCTGATGACGGGTTACCAACTTCTGAAGGTAGAATTCATAACAAACTTTCTCCGCGAGATTTCCGGAGAGATACCAATTAATGTTGAAGTAATAAGATTGTAGATACGCAGGTTGTTCAAATAAAGAAACTGCCGCCTGCTGTTGTCCAAAGAAAATACCGATAACATACAAGTTGCTCAAATAAAGAGGCTGCCACTTGCTGTCGTCCAAAGAAAATACCGATAACATACAAGCTGCTCAAATAAAGAGGCTGCCACTTGCTGTCGTCCCAAGAAAATACCGATAACGTACAAGCTGCTCAAATAAAGAGACTACCACTTGCTGTATTATAGAAAAGTAATGACGTAAAAGTTGCTCAAGTAAAGAGACCGCCGCTTGCCGTTTTCAAAAAGTAAATGACGCACTAGTAGCTCGTGAAGAACTGCTGCTTGTCGCTTTCAAAAAATTAAATGACGCACTAGTAGCTCGTGAAGAGCTGCTGCTCGGCGCTTTCAAAAAGTAAATGACGCACTAGTAGCTCGTGAAGAACTGCTGCTCGGCGCTTTCAAAAAGTAAATGACGCACTAGTAGCTCGTGAAGAACTGCTGCTCGGCGCTTTCAAGAAGTAAATGACGCCTAGTAGCTCGTGAAGAACTGCTGCTCGGCGCTTTCAAGAAGTAACGTACAAGTTGCTCATGAAGAGATGCCGCTTGTCGTTTTCCAACGGGGTCTATAACGTACAAGTTGCTCATGAAGAGCTGCCGCTTGTCGTCTTCCCAAAATAATTCAGAAGGAAGTTGCGATGATATTGGCAGAGAATAAAAATCTTCGCCAAAGAGAACCCTGAATCAATCCTTCCCGAGGAGATCACATACTTAAAGGTGCAAAATAAATGTACCAATCGTCTAGGTCACAAACTCACTGGGGAAAATTAAAGAGACAGCCTATACAAGAGGCAACAACTTCATCTAGGAATAAACCAGAGAGAACATAGTCAAACAAGACTCCACCCAATTAGAAAATAACTCGATTGGGGAATTTATCCTATCCAGAAATGGACAAGGTAAGCTGAATCAAAATCATCCACGAGGATTAGCTCAGTTGGGGAATTCAGGAAGGAAACACATTTTCTGCCTAAGCTAACCTTCTACTTGGAAAGACAAAAATGTACGTTGTTCGAATAAACAAAGTACGACCCAAAATCAACGGCAAACGTGGTATGCATGCTGATATGAGTGTAAATGAATAAATGAATGTTATGCTGACAAAACAGACAGATGGGATATCTTGAAGACAATATGCCATCTCAGCAAAATAGATACTCGGCCAATCCTGAGAAGACGGATTATACCCGGAACTGGAAACACAGAGCAATGTCAGAGCGTAACGCTACAAGGCTCAAGTCTTTTGAGGAGAAAAGTATTCAAATCCAAACTTACAACACCAATAAACCACTGGCATGAGACGAAGTGTACCGCACTTCAGGGTCTCCCAAACAAAGGTATCCCAAACAACACTTAACTGGAGCAACTGGGGAGTCACCAAACTTAATACCACTAGAAACACAAGTTTAACACAACCAACACCTCATGACGATTCGAAAGAAAACAGGTTCATCAAACAAGTATAAGTTACTGCACTATTTTGCATTTCATGGCTTGACCATCTTCGGAACGACTGTTAATATTCCTTTCGTTATTCACAACACTTTTTTTTTAAAAATAAGGATATTTTAAATACTTTGTTTCGAATATTGCCGTAAAAATTAAGATTTTGCCCACAGAAGGTAAATGCTCAAATTTCATTAATAAGATGGTAGTTCGCTAACAACGCGACTCCAACGATTTACAAAAATGTGGGAAATAGTACATGAAATAAAAGGTTATACAAAAACAATGATCACTATTCTCCCTAACAACTTTGAATTCCAGAATGTGCTCAGATGCCAAGACTGATTTGACCAGAAGTTTGCCTAAGCGAAATACTTCTTGACTGCATCGGCGTTCATGGGACGCGGAAGATCTTCACCGTCCATATTGGTGAGAATCATGGCACCTCCAGAGAAGACTTTCTTAACAACATACGGTCCTTCATAATTTGGAGCCCACTTTCCCCTAGAATCAGGTTGGAAAGATAATATCTTCTTGAGCACCAGGTCACCTTCTCTGAACTCGCGTGGTCGAACCTTCTTATCAAAAGCCTTCTTCATTCTCTGCTGATACAATTGACCGTGACATAACGCTGTCAATCTCTTCTCTTCGATTAAATTCAACTGATCATATCTACTTTGACACCATTCAGCCTCAGAAAGTTTGGCTTCCATCAACACTCTCAGAGACGGAATCTCAACCTCCACGGGGAGTACTGCTTCCATACCATAAACTAGGGAAAATGGGGTCACGCCCGTTGAAGTTCAAACTGAAGTACGGTATCCATGCAGGGCAAACGGAAGCATTTCATGCCAATCCTTGTAAGTCACCACCATCTTCTGAACAATCTTCTTGATATTCTTGTTAGCAGCTTCAACAGCCCCATTCATCTTCGGTCTGTAAGGAGAAGAATTATGATGTTCGATCTTGAACTCTTCACAAAGCTCTCTCATCATCTTGTTATTCAAATTCGAACCATTATCAGTGATGATCTTGCTCAGGATACCGTATCGACAAACGATCTGATTCTTGATAAATCTGACTACCAGCTGTCTGGTTACGTTAGCATAAGATGCTGCTTCCACCCATTTGGTAAAATAATCGATCGCTACCAAGATGAAACGATGACCATTTGAAGCTTTGGGTTCAATCATCCCAATCATATCAATGCCCCACATAGAGAAAGGCCAAGGTGAAGATATAACATTGAGGAGGGTCGGTGGCACATGCATCTTGTCCGCATAAATCTGGCATTTATGACACTTCTTCACATACTTGCAGCAATCAGATTCCATTGTCATCCAATAGTAACCAGCTCTCAACATCTTTCTAGCCATCGCATGTCCATTGGCATGAGTGCCAAAGGATCCTTCGTGCACTTCTTGCATCAGCATGTCTGCCTCACGTCTGTCTACACATCTGAGCAAGACCATGTCGTAATTCCTCTTATACAAAACTTCTTCATTGAGAAAGAAACTGCTTGCTAATCTTCTCAACGTCTTCCTATCTTTGTTGGATGCCCCAGGCGGGTACTCTTGAGTTTGAAGAACACGTTTAATATCATAGAACCAAGGTTTGTCGTCGGTAACCTCTTCGACTGAGAACACATGAGCAGGTCTGTCGAGACGCATAACTCGGATTGTAGGCACGTCGTTCCAATCATTCACTTGAAACATTGAAGACAAAGTAGCTAAAGCATCAGCCATTTGGTTCTGATCTCTAGGGATGTGATGTAACTCCACCTTGTTGAAGAAAGTTAACAACCTTCTAGCATAGTCTCTATAAGGGATCAAACCAGGATGACGAGTCTCCCATTCTCCTTTGATTTGATTAATCACCAATGCCGAATCTCCGTAAATATCAATAATCTTAACCCTTAGGTCCACTGCTTCTTCGAGACCCATAATACATGCCTCATACTCTGCCATGTTGTTCGTGCAGTCAAACTTCAGTCTCGCCGTGAACGGGATATGAGTACCTCGGGGAGTGACGATGATTGCCCCAATTCCATTTCCATAGGAATTCACAGCTCCGTCAAATATTAAACCCCAACGGGATTCAGGATCAGGTCCTTCTTCAGGTAACGACTCTTCACAGTCTTTAGCTTTCAAGTACATAACATCTTCATCTGGGAAATCAAACTTGATGGATTGATAATCGTCAATTGGTTGGTGAGCCAAATGATCGGCTAAAATACTCCCTTTGATTGCTTTCTGAGTGTGATACTCAATGTCATATTCAGATAACAACATCTGCCAACGGGCTATTCTTCCAGATAAGGCGGGTTTCTCAAAGATGTACTTGATCGGATCCATTTTCGAGATCAACCAAGTGGTGTGGTTAATCATATATTGGCGCAGACGGCGAGCAGCCCAAGCTAAAGCACAACAGGTTTTCTCAAGCAATGAGTATCGAGACTCATAGTCTGTGAATTTCTTACTCAAATAATACACAGCATGTTCCTTTCTTCCAGTCTCATCTTGTTGACCCAACACACATCCCATGGAGTCTTCCAATATAGTCAGGTACATAATCAAAGGTCTTCCTTCCACCGGAGGAATCAAAATGGGAGGTTCCAGCAAATATTCTTTGATGCTGTCAAAAGCTCTCTGACAATCTTCTGTCCACTCACATCCCTGGTTCTTTCGGAGAAGCTTGAAAATCGGCCCACAGGTAGCAGTCATATGAGATATAAACCTAGAAATGTAGTTCAGTCTCCCAAGGAATCCTCTTACTTGTTTTTCCGTCTTGGGTGCGGGCATTTCCCGAATAGCTTTGACTTTATCAGGATCTACTTCAATACCTATCTGACTGACAATGAACCCCAGAAGTCTTCCAGAACAAACACCAAAAGTGCACTTGTTGGGATTCAGACGGAGTTTGTACTTCCTCAAACGCTGGAACAACTTCAACAAATGTTCCAAGTGATCTTCGTCAGTCTGTGATTTGGCAATCATGTCATCCACATACACTTCAATCTCCTTATGCATCATGTCATGGAACAAAGAAGTCATGGCCCTTTGGTATGTTGCGCCGGCATTCCTCAAACCAAACGGCATAACCCGATAACAGAAAGTTCCCCAAGGTGTAATGAAAGCGGTCTTCTCCATATCTCCCGGCGCCATCTTGATTTGATTGTAACCAGAGAAACCGTCCATGAAAGAGAAGACTTTGAACTTGGCAGTACTGTCGACCAATATGTCAATGTGAGGTAATGGGAAGTCATCCTTTGGACTAGCTCTATTCAGATCTCTGTAGTCTACACACATCCGAACTTTACCATCTTTCTTTGCAACATGCACTATATTGGCTAACGATTGAGGATAGACCGATGTAACAAGGAAACCTGCATTGATTTGCTTCTGAACCTTCTCTTTGATCTTGTCAGCCATGTCGGGACGAGTCCTTCTCAACTTCTGCTTGATCGGTGGACACTCGGGTCTCAACGGTAAACGATGCTCCACAATGTCATTGTCCAAGCCTGGCATATCTTGGTAGGACCAAGCAAACACATCAACATACTCTTTGAGAAGCTACAACATTTTCTCTTTAACTTCCGGGATAAGCAATGCTCCGACTTTGACTTCCTTTCTATCTTCTTCATCACCCAAGTTGACCAACTCTAAAGGCTCTTCAAATGGTTGAATGACCTTCTCATCATGCTCAAGCAAACGGGAAATCTCAACAGGAATCTCTTCATCATCCTCTTCTTCGGCTCTGAACACAGGGAATTCAAAGTTGGGAGAGGGCATAGGATCATTGTTTTTGATGGTTAAGTCATGGATTAATCTGCACATATGATTATGCTTTATTTTAGAAATCGATTTGTGCAAATAAAACAAAAGGTTATTAGTTAATTTTCATTACTATTTCCCCGAAAAAGTGAGAAAATAAAACGGTAGTGGACAAAATAACATTTTTATTCATTAAAGGGAAATACTTGAAACAAAGAGCCCAGACATCTCTCTTTTGCCTTGGGCAGAGCAAAAGGAATTATTTTTCATAGCCCGACACAAAATACGTTTCGCCTTGGGCAGAGCGAATTTTTCAAAGGAAAATAAACAAAACATTACTCGGAAATGTGCATAACCACAGGAATATCAACAGCTATCCAGTTTTGGCAAGCCAATCCAGGCGTCACAAACACGGGAAAATCCTCCTCGGAATCATCATCTATGATAGCATCAACCTCAGGATGTACAAACCCTGCACTTCGAAAAACCTCTTGAATCGGACGAACAACCACCTCTTTCTTGACCCTTGCAGATATTGGATGAAAACCCAGACCTTCCCCAGACTTGTTCTCGGGTAACGTCAACACCTGGCCCCATCCTTCGGCCGAACCACTTTCCACCACTCTCCGCGCATCCTCAAAAGAAGAGATGGATGCCCCTTGCTTCTTCACTGTATTCTTAGCAACAGATAGACCCTGGAACTGGGTCCCCATATCCTCGTCAGCATCAATAAAAGAAAAGGATGATAAATGGCTTACCACCATAGCCTGCTCTCCCCCAATCATCACTAGCTTCCCATGTCTTACAAACTTTAGTCTCTGATGGAGCGTAGAGGTGACTGCCCCGGCATCATGGATCCAGGGACGACCCAATAAACAGCTGTAGGCAGCACGGATATCCATCACTTGGAAAGTGATTTGAAAAGTATGGGGACCAATCACTATAGGAAGATCCACTTCACCAATAACTGTCTTCCTAGAACCATCAAACGCTTTAACAATTACTCCACTAGGCCTCATAGGAGCACCTGGATACGAAAGCCGAGATAACGTAGTCTTGGGCATCACATTCAACGACGAACCTGTATCCACCAACACACTTGATAAGGTATCGTTTCCACAACTTACTGAGATATGCAAAGCCATATTATGGTTTCTCCCCTCCTCCGGGAGTTCTTCATCACTGAAACCAAGATTGTTACACGAAGTTATATTTCCCACAATTCCATCGAATTGATCAACCGTCACGTCATGGTCCACGAACGCCTGGTCCAAGACCTTCATCAAGGCTTCTCTATGCGCACCAGAATCTCTTAATAACGCAAGCAAGGAAATCTTGGAAGGTGTTTGCAAAAGTTGGTCCACAATCTTATATTCACTTCTCTTGATAAGTTTCAAAATCTCATCATCCTCAGGGTGAGGGATAGGTTCACTGGATCGGTCTATCTCAACCCTTGGTTCAACATTTCTTACTGGAATCTCCGCCGGTATGGGCCTCCTAACTTGAACTTCTGGTCTCTTGAAGGTACTGCTGCAAAAACGCGCCCACTTCTCGTAACTCTACTCACATCAGCAATGTTAACAAAAGATGGTCTCGTTGGTATAGGGAGTTCTACCCCATTCTCAATCATTGTGGCGTTATACTTGTACGGCACAGCTTGGTCTGAGCTGTAAGGGACAGGGCCAGGTGGGTAAATAATCAAGGGATCAACAGGCGCAGTCTGACTATTGTAAGCAATCTCTACTGATTCAGGAAAATTGAATTGTGGTATGATAACATTCACTTCATCCTCCGGATCTCGGTCATAGGTAATAGTGATAACTCTCTTATCTAGCAACTTCTGAATATCCTCCTTCACGATAGGACAGTCATCCTCTCTTGAACAAAACTCACAAACGTCATAATCATGCTGGTGCCTAACAAAGGCAAGTCTTCTCAAACTCTGATGTAACCTGATCAACGACTCTCTTATATGTTCGACTTGAAAAACTCGAAACTTCCCCGGACAACCTTCCACCATATTCACTGAAGCTGCCCCATGTCGAGGCAAAGGATTATCTCTAACATTTGGATTAACATCCTTAAAAGACAAGATACCATTCTTAATTAATCTCTGTACGTCCGCCTTCAAAGCAAAGCAATTCTCAAGGTTGTGCCCCGGTGACCCTTGATGATATTCACAAAACTGATCCGCCTTGTACCACGGAGAAGTACTGTTCGGTGCAACAGGAGGAGGCTTTGTTGTGATGAGATTCTTTCTGATAAGAGCAGGGAACAATTCAGTATAAGTCATAGGAATGGAATCGAACTGCGGTTTTCTGGGTGAACGGTTCTGATTGTTGAATGGATAAGCCTGTTGTCGAGGCTGCTGCTGAAAAGGCCGTTGTGGAGTTGGTGGAGTTTGATGAGCTGGGGTCATCAAAGTTGGGCGGACAGCCGGAGTGACTGCCGCAACGTGAGAGTAACCTCTCCTAGGCCTACCTGGAAACAAAGCGCTAACATCCTGCTCTTTTCTTTTCGGGAAAACACTTCCGAACTTCTTCGCACTGCTAGACGGACTCCCTTCTTTAACCAAACGCCCTTCACGAATCCCTTCCTCTAATCGCATGCCCATGCTTACCATTTCGGTGAAGTCACTGGGTGCGCTGGCTATCATTCTTTCATAGTAAAAGGATCCTAAAGTCTTCAAAAATATCTTAGTCATCTCTTTCTCCTCAAGGGGTGGATAGATTTGAGCAGCAATTTCACGCCACCTCTGGGCGTACTCCTTAAAAGATTCCCGGTCTCTCTGTGACATTGCCCGGAGTTGATCCCGGTCCGGCGCCATGTCGACGTTGTACTTGTACTGATGGACAAAGGCTTCACTAAGATCGTTAAAGTTACGGATCTGAATATTGTCTAAACCCATATACCACTTTAGAGCAGCGCCCGTCAAACTATCTTGAAAATAATGAATCAACAAGTCATGATCATCGGAGTACGTAGACATCTTCCTCACGTACATTGTCAAATGACTTCTAGGACACGAATCACCCTTATATCTCTCAAAGTCTGGCACTTTGAATTTCGCTGTAATCTTGACATTCAGAACTAAACAAAGGTCATGCGTATTCTTCCCAAACAAATCCTTCCCTTTCAATGCTCTAAGCTCCTTCTGCATTTTCTGGAACTGATCCTGAAATTCTTCCATTCTATCAAAGAGACCCAAACTTTCAGCAGGCTCGGCAGGATAAATAGGTTCATTCAAGCATGGCACGGAGTGGACCACAGGAGCAACGGTCGTCATAATTGGTTGCGGAAAAGGTGTTACAGACGGAATTACTGGCGGCATGGCAGTTGTCTCTGGTTGAGGAAGAGACAAAGCGGGTTGAAATAAAGGTTGTACGGCAGGCTGATACCCCTCTGGCACAAAGTTGTAAGGCATTCCCCACGGAAAACCTTTCGGCATCTGATGTTGAAGCGGAGAGTTGATTTGAGTCACGGAGGCAGGAACTGTGACAATCTCGGAAACCACTGGAGTTGAAGTCTGAATCTCGGCAGCCGTAGTCGATGGCTGATTCTGAACAGCCACCAAACTTTCTACTAACGCAGTTAACTTTTCCATCTCGGCCCGAAGTCTAGCAACTTCCCCACGAAGCTCATGATTTTCCTGTTCCAAATCTTCCATTTTCCTTTGACGATTGGCCCGAGTGTCGTATCGGTGAGACAGCTTGACAACCTTTGGTGGAAAAAGAACAAGGATGAGACTCTAGAAAACATGTGAAGTGGAATGTGGAATGATGCATGATGGCGATGCAAATGATGACTCATTTTAAAAGTTTTTCAAGGAACTTTGATAATTTTGCATACATCAATGGTAAAGGAATTTGGAACAACAAAACTCAATCCATTAATCGAAAGCGATAAATTACAACTTACAATTTGGAATATCAAAATAGTAAATTACAAATTTGGGATAACAAATCCAATAATGAAAGAAATAAATTACAACTTCGAAACGTGGAATCCATAATGAAGTGATAAGTTGCAATTTTACAACATGAAATCTAAAATAAAGCAATAAATTACAACTTCGGAGCATGAAGCCCATAATAAAACAATAAATTACAACTTCGGAGCATGAAGCCCTTTTACATAGTTTTACAAAATGACATCAATAAAACAAACTAAAAACTAAAGGTCACTCGGAATCCTCAGATGAAGGACCAAACACCAGCTGTAACCGGAGCTTCTTGATCTTTTCTTCGTAAAAGTCTTCCATCACTTTCTTCTCAGCTATCAGTCGATCGATGATTTCTTCCTGCGGATTAGGAACGAGAGCCACGCTTACCGAACCTTCCCTTTTTCTCTTCCTTTCACTCGCATACTTCTTCAGCAAGGCATCCTTCTGACGAAGCTTCTCATCGTGGTCAATGAACCGGCCGTCTTGAATAAGCAGCAACTCCTCCTTCTCTTTTAACTGTCGAGTCAGGACTCGATTCTCATACTCAGACATATGGTACTTTTCCTTCCAAGCATCCCTCTCGGACTTCATCCTAGCCAGATTTCCTTGATATTCTCCTACATCCGCGATAGGGATAACAACAGATGATGGTGCGATGGCAGGGAATAAAGGTTTCTCAAGTTTATATGGCATCTTGAGAGCACAAGCCCTAGCACGGACCCACTGTAGGTAAGGCTCCAAAGAAACGGCACCTCTATGTCCCAGCATATCTCTCCCTTTCCTGTGGATGTGGCGCCAAGCTCCTTCGATCTCCTTCTTAGCAGCCTGATGATCTTGTCCTTCCTGAAGAAAGAAACCACTCACATGGATGTTGTTTGGTTTATCTCTCATCGGGTACCCGAACTGACGGCGCGCTAGAACAGGGTTGTAGTTGATTCCACCCCTCGTACCGAGAAGAGGTACATTAGGAAAAGCACCACAGCTATCAATGATCTCCACGTCGTGGTAAACTCGATTATACCAGTCAATGTCGAAATGAGTGAGAGCCATAATCTTTGGCGCCCAACGCGGTTCTTTCTCGAGATCCCAGAAAGCATCAGACCCAGGTAGATGCGAGACGTACCACTGATACAGCAACGGTACACAACAAATAATCATCCCTCCTTGATAAGAGTTTCGAAGGTGGATGGAGTAATATGTATCCCCTAGCAGCGAAGGGACCGGATTTCCAATCAGGAAAATTCTGATGGTGTTGATATCCACAAACTTATCAACGTTAGGGAATAAGAAAAGACCATATGCGAGTAAAGCAAACACGTCTTCGAAGGCAACAGTATCCTTTGTATCAGCAAAGTGGCGAGCTTTCTTCAACAAAAAGTGCGCCGGCAAACCCCGGATTTCCCCTTTCGTAGTCATGTTCTCCTCTACCTCTGACTTCCTTAAGTGGGTGATAGCTGCTATCTCATGGGATTTGGGCTCTTCTTCTAATCCAGAGAAGGGAACATGGTCGACAATCGGCAAACCAAGAATATAAGAGTACTCCTCTAAAGTGGGCATCAATTGGTAATCCGGAAAGGTGAAACATCGGTACAAAGGATCATAAAACTGAACCAACATGTTGAGGATGCCTTTCTTCATCTTGCGCTTCATGAGCGGTACGATGGACCCATATTTCTTCTGAAAATCTGTCGGACTCTCGATCTTCGGAATCAAACTCTTCAGTTCTTCAATCTCAGGCTCCTTGAAACTAAAGCTTCGAGTATTTCTCCTTCCAAGTTCCATAATAACCTAAGATGTCTGCAAAAATCATTCCGAAGTTCCTTGAAAAACAAGTTTTTTTTTAATTTTTATTTTACAAAGATGTTGATGAATGCATGAATGAATGATGATGCAACAGTCACACACAAACTTGCAAACATGGTGTTCAAAGGTTCAACGTTCAGCATGGAGTCGAGGGTAAAGCCCGCCCAAAGGTATGTACTAACGGTTCAATCACACTTGTAAGACATGGTTCTAAGAGTTCCCAGAGTCTACATTCCTCCTTCGGATATTACCAACGTCTTGATTACTCAATAATTAGCAATATTCTCAAGAGAAACTCGTCCGAGTGTAGCATCGTGTAACAACTACTTCCGAATTACTCCGTTATAGTCTCCGCGCTACACCTAAAAAAGGCCAAGATGGGTTAGGGTTCTACGGTCCTCAACTTCTTGGGCTCCTAGGTCGAAAATAATAACGTCTTCCCGATTACTCGGTAAACAAATATTAAGTTCAAGAGGGCCTTCCATTGAGTGGGGGATCTCATGCCTCCTTCTTCGGGATTACTCCCTCAAAGTTAACATGACTATACCGCCCGTCCTATTCCTTAAGTGTTACTTAATCCGGGTATAGGATTCGTCCTTTGCAAGAAACCCAAACAACCCCAATTTTAAACACATAATCAAACAAAACAAATAATAATAAACAGATAAGACAAATTAGGCTTAACCCACTTAGGGATGGACCAGCAAGAGGTCAATCTTTCCCCAGCAGAGTCGCCAATTCTGTAGCGATAGAAAATGTAGCGGGGTAAATCGGAGATCGAATTATTGATTAATTCGTCTCACAAAAGAAAGAGTCGCCACCGCGCTTTATTGTTTCCAAAGGAAAAGGGAAAAGAGCGAAATAAAACCCTAAATATGCAATGTAAATAATAATAAAAAAATACAAAGCGTTTTCGAAAAGAGATCTTATGGTTCGGGGGTTGGTTATACAATGGGAAGGTATTAGCACCCAATGCATCTATAGTACTCTATAGGAACCTTTTGAAATATCTGTTTATTTAAAATTGGATTGCTTGATAAAAATAAATCATTTTGGCCGAAAAGGGATACAGATAGGTTTTTGAAGATACGACGACCTAACGTCGAAGTTTTTGCTTAAAGGGTATAAGTTTTGAAAAGGTTGAAATTTCGAAGGCAAATTATCCTAAGTTTTAATAAAAAAATGCAAATATTCGCGCGATTAGATTTGAGGACATGAAGTCAACAAATTTATCGTTTTTCCTTTGGATTTAAACGTAAACGGAGTAAACAGATAAATATGAAGTAAATAAACGAAAAAAATATGCGGATCATGATTAAGTACAATAATTAAATGATAGACTAAATGATGTAATGCATTTTGGATTTCTGATTAATATTAGTAAAAAGAAAGTATTTTAATTGTTTCTCCATTTTTACGTATTTTTTATATTAATAAATGCAAAGAGAATTAATTAAAGGGAATACAATGTTTTTTAAGCTTTTATGTTCTATTTTTATGTTTTTGATATTAATAAAAAGGTTATTAATTTTTTAGAACTATTAAATAACTAAATTAATTAAACTTAAAAAAAGGTTATTAACCTAACTCTAATTAAAAGAGAATATTTAAAATTATCAAATTAACTCTTAAATGTTGAACTAATAAAATTAATTATTAAAATGATTAATTAAACTATTCTTATTAATTGAATTGCTAACTATTAAAACTAAAATCCTAAAAGGAAAGAAAATGATAGAATGGGGGGTGCATAGGCAACGTGCTGGGCTTAGAGCAGGATAAGGCCCATTTGAGAATAGAAGCAGGGGGGTGTAAAAACCATTCGTTTGGGCTTTAAGGCAGGACAAGGGGTTTGGGTCCAAAACAAAGCTAATTGGTTTTAGGGTTAAACAATATGTGTTTAGTTGTTAAGGGATTTAGGTTTTGGTCCTGGCCGAAACGGCGCTCATGCTCGCCCTCATCTTCTTCGTCTTCGCGCGTGATATCCTCTTCGTCTGAGTTCCTGAAATCGTCCCCTGTTTCCGGCCACCAACAACCCAATCTTCCTCTTCCCTCCAACGCGAGCTTAAGGCAAACGACGGATTCGGTAAGCTTATGTTTGGATTCGCTTAGGGTTTATTTTATTTCGTTAAGGGTTTTGCTACTGCATGCGTTGATTTTACTTTATTCTTGATCCTAATTTCATGTTATGTTAATGGTTATATGGAGGTTCTGGAAAAAAATGGATGAAATGGTACCTTTGGAGCTGGAGGAGGGGATTTGAGTCTGCTTAGGAGGCCGGACGGCAACGAGGGACACACGGGATGCTTGCTTCAGTTTGGTACCCTGGTATTCGTTCTTGATTCTTTACTGTACTCTTTGCGTTGCTTTGAACATTATGTCGCCTTGAATGCTTCCTTTGATGCTTCTGAATGCTTCCTTGGCTACTGTTGAAACACTTACTTTTGACTAGCGTGATGCTGTTGACACTTTTTCTTCTTCTTTTCTGATTTTTGTACGCTTTGTGGAATTGGCTTATGATGAACTCTGAGGTTTAGGCCATGTTGTTATGGTTTGATTTTGGTTATGTTTGGATAATGCAGTAAATTTGGAAATGGTTTAATGCAGTAAGTGTTTTGAAATGGTGTAGAGGTTTGATGGTTCAGACAGTAGGAAGTGTTTTATGTGATATTGGTTTAAGTATTGCAGTAGGTTCTTGCAGGTTTGGCCATGTTTACTGGTTTGACAGTAGCAGGTTTTGGTAAAATGCAGGTTTGTGGTTTATGTAAATGCAGATTGAACGGTTTTTTAGGTCATATTTATGGTTTTTGGAATGATTCTTGTGATATTGGCTTGGTGGCTCAATCAAGGTACTGAGGTTTAGGCCATATTGTTTTTGTTTTGAAAATGGTTCTGCTGGTTTTGCCGTATGCAGGTTTATGGTGATTGAGGTTTTAAAACTTGAGGCCTTTTGAATAGTTTGTGCAGTTTGTTTTGAACAATTGCTTTTGCTTTGGTAGTCTCTTGGTATATGTTGTGAACTCTGTTTTTTTGAAAGGGTTTTGTTCTCTTATATCAATTGCTTGGAATTTTTTGTGTTTTTTGTCTCAGGTTTACGTTAGCTAGAGGTTTGAATATTTTACAAACTTCTTGGCCTTCTGCATCACACTGCTACAGCAGTTTTGTTTGTATTCTACTCTTGTGTTTCTCCTTTTACTGTAATTCTGCAGTAGCTTTGTCTTATAATTCTTTCTGCCTAAACCAAAACCTACAAAACCAATTTCTTTTCTCTCTTCTCTCTCATGGGTACATTTGATATATAAAATGATATAATGTACTATTGTTCTGAAAATGCAAAGGGCTGGAATATGATGAATGAGGAAGTATAGGTTGCTTGCACATTGTTTTGATACTGCATAATTCTTCTTTTGTCTTGCATGGAGCTTAAGTTTTTTTAACTTCTTCCTAACTCTAGGCATGTTTACGTTACACTTTGGCCTTGGTTTGTGTACACTGTATATGCTGTTTGAAAATTATGCAGATGATGCTGATTTTGAAATATGTTGTGGACTTTGAAAATGCAATTGATTTGAAAAAATGCAGTTTTTACTTTAAAACAATTTGACAAAACATGAATTTGTGCATGTTTTAAAATGTGCATTCATTTTATGAAATAAAATTCCTCCTTTTTTGTGAACCGGGAGAAATCCCGTGATTTGCAAAAAAGGGTAAACTGATTCCAGCCGTTTGCCTTTAATGATGAACATTAAATTTATTTTCCGCTTTTAATTATTTATTCAAATCTGACTTTTCTTTTAATTGTTTTTGCAGGTAAATTTAAATGAGCAGACAAGAGGCATTGGATAGAAGATGAAGATTTAGAATTTAGGAAAATAGTTTTTTTTTTATTTTACTTTAAGCATTTATGTAATTGCCATTATAAATATTTTGTAATAACACAATATTTAAATGATAATTGTAATAAATAGAATAAAGTGAATAAAATTCTATTATTTAAAAGTTAATTCTTTTTTCTTTCCAATTATTTATCTATTGTTTATAATTCTTTAAATTATATAATAACTGAAAATCAAATCCAATCATTTAAATTCAGAATGATAAACAAATAAATAAACATCATTGGCCAATTAACAATTTTAATTATTTAATTCATTATTCATAATATTCTAAGTTATAATAATTAAAAAATAGAATTTAATTATTTAACCTAGAATGATAAAGAATTAAATAATCATTGTTGACCAATTAATAAACCCATTCTCAAAATGTTTATTTCATTATTCATAAGTCTTTAAATTATATAACAATTGAAAATAGATTTCAATTATTTAAATTTAAGACTATAAATAATTAATAAACGTCATTTAAGTCTTGATCAGTTGATAAATTTAGCGTTCAACAAATAAATAGCTCTCGACTCGAAACAGTTATGAATTTTTAAGATCAATAGATCAAAACACTTGTAATGTAATGATGCAGATGGGAGATGGTATCTTAGGTCAAAATTTGGGGTACAACAACAGGAGCTGGTCTTCAAACTCTTTATATAGACGCTCCTTGGTTGGTTACAGGAATCGAATCTTCAACCTCTTCTGACGTGCCCTGGCGAGATACCGGAGTCGAGTCTGGAGTTTCAAACGGTGATGAATGAATCAGGGATGGTTACTACCTCAACGGGACGGTGAGAGAACCTTGGGCGATTACTACCTCAACAGTAACGATGAGAGAATCTGGGGCGATTACTACCTCCACAGTAACGGGGAGAGAATCTGGGGTGATTTCAACCTCAACAGTAACGATGAGAGAATCATAGGCGACTTCAACCTCGACGGTAACGATGAGAGAATCATAGGCGACTTCAACCTCAACAGTAACGATGAGAGAATCATAGGCGACTTCAACCTCAACAGTAACGATGAGAGAATCCTAGGCGACTTCAACCTCAACAGTAACGATGAGAGAATCATAGGCGACTTCAACCTCAACAGTAACTATGAGAGAATCTTGGATGTCTTCTACTGGGATAAGAATCAGGGAGATCTTAGGGTCGATCTGACTGAACCAGAGAAGGCCTTTGACTGGATAAGAATCAGGAAAATCTTAGGGTCGATTTAACTGAACCGGACAAGGTCTTGGAATCTTCAACTGGATAAGAATCAGGGAGATCTTAGGGTCGATCTGACTGAACCAGAGAAGGCCTTTGACTGGATAAGAATCAGGAAAATCTTAGGGTCGATTTAACTGAAACATGCTAGGTCTTAAAATAACTTCAACTGGATAAGAATCAGGGAGATCTTAAGGTCGATCTGACTGAACCAGAGAAGGCCTTTGACTGGATAAGAATCAGGAAAATCTTAGGGTCGATTTAACTAAACCGGACAAGGTCTTGGAATCTTCAACTGGATAAGAATCAGGGAGATCTTAGGGTCGATCTGACTGAACCAGAGAAGGCCTTTGACTGGATAAGAATCAGGAAAATCTTAGGGTCGATTTAACTGAACCAGGCTAGGTCTTGGAATATAGCTGAGAACTTATCTGGATCTTTCCTGAAAGGTAAAGGTCAGTCATATGCAATGCATGATATGGATCAAGCAATGATGTTCTCAACATAAATGAGATTGTAAGGTATGATGCGTTTATGCATGTATCATGATGTATGTGATGTTTATGAATGTATGTTTTCGTCTTAGGAAAATAAATCCTTGACGGGTGCCGGGAAGTCACATCCTGGGCTGATGTTGGAGAACAATGCTTTATTGTTTCCGCTGGGGATGATAGTTGCAAGAATACCGGTAGGAGAAGATAACTCCGTTGGGGAATAAACTTGGCGAATGGATTACTCTGCAAGGAGAAAATTATTCTAGCGATCCTGCTGGGGAACAATACTCCGTGGGGAGAGAGGTACTTTGTTGAGATGTTGATGGTAACTTCGCTGGGGATACCGTTGTTATGTTGGAAGTGTTAATAGACTCTGCTGGGGATAGGAAGACTTCGCCAAGGACGATCTTTCCGTGGCTTTTGGCTGAGGATAACCCAGTTATATCCTGGTAGGGAAATAACCTTTGAACAAATCCGGGGGACGCGTTCGTGCTCTGTAGGGGGGTAAGCTTCCAGAATCTACTGGGGATAAGCTTCCTGCTGGAGGAGATGGATTCAAATTTTCCTAGGGAAATCTGGATTGGACTCTCTTGGGGAAATTTTGAAATGTATTGGGGAAGTGGCTCTGCTGAATGTCTGGTATGCCGCCGGGGAACAATCTTAGATCAAGACTGCCGGGGATGCTTGTTAGGAATGTCTATACACTCCGCTGGGGAATGTTGAGATCTTCGGGGAATAATCCAACTTCCTTAAGGCTGACAGTAAGCTAACTCTGCTTGGGGAGAGTGTTGCCGACTTGCTGGAGGTATGGGCCTTCTCAGGGCTGATTGGAGACCCACTCTGCTTGGGGAGAATTGTTGGATCTTGTCTCACTCTCTGGGGAATTAAGGTATCTTGGTTACGTTCTTCAGCTGACCTTACCTTGGTGCCTGGAGGACAGAGCAGCTTGATCGTTCAGACCATTCTTATTGCCCCAGTTTCTGCGGGAGAGGAAGGCCTGTGAGGTGTTTGATACCTGCCGATTTACGAATCTTCTTCTGGTAGGCAAGGGACGAGATGACGGAACATAGTCGTACGCTGTGATCCCTAATTTTTGCCTGGACCTCCCTTTTGGGTTTTCAGTCCACCGGGATACCCTTTTTTGCCCAAGCCGCCTTTTCAGGTTTTCGACTTGCCGGGTGTACAGATTTTTTTCATTTCATCCCTTATTTTGCCCGAACCCTTTTGGTTCGCCGGGAAGCCCTTATTTTTGCCTAGGTGTGTCAACCTAGCGGGTCTTTGATTTTGCATAGTATTTTTCGACTATGTCCACGCTCTCAGAATGTAGGGAGATGCCCCTGTCAGTAGTATTGCGTTGCCGTACCACTAGAAGATGTCTGATCAAGCAAGATTCGTTGTCGGAATGCCCCAGGTGATCCAGATGGAGATTTGCCCCAAGCTGGTTGGCCTTTTTGGGTAGCACATTAAGGGAAGAACCGGTGTCTACCAATACGTGCGCAAGAGTAGTGCCCATGCATTCAATAGAGACATGCAGGGCATCATTGTGGTTCTTTCCCTTAGCAGTAAGGTCGGCATCCGAGAAACCCAAACCATTGTCAACTGTCAAATTGGCTACGCAATCAGTAAACTGGTCTGCAGATGTCTCTTGTGGCACATGGGCCGTCTTTAGAAATGAAATCAGGGCCTTAGCATGGGCCTCTGAGCACAACAACAAGGAGAGCATAGAGATCTTGGAGGGTGTATGCCCCATCTGTTCAACAACATTAAAGTCACTCTTCTTGATTATTTTAAGAATTTCCTCTATCTCTTGTTGGGAGGCTTCAGCATTCACAGATTTTGGCGCCTCCATCCGGGCAGGCTCATCTTCAATCCCTTTGCCCCGAGCATTAGATGACTCGGCAGCAGGGGAAGCAACTTGATCAGAAATGGGAACAGGTGCACTTGCAGGTGTTATAACGAGAGGTCTTCGAATAGCTGGTGGTGCAATGTCAGGTGAGAAGAGCCTGCCACTGCGGGTAACTTTGGTTGGACCAGTGATATTGCTGATGCTGGTGCCAGTGTTGAACTCTTGCTTTATACCATGTACATATACATCTGCCCCATAGTGCCATGGGACAGCCTTATCAGATTCATAGGGGAGAGGCCCCGAAACAGTAATAATAATGGGTGCAACAGTCATGATTTTAACTGGCTTCCTCGGGGGAGCCTTGATTGGATGGTTAAAAATTGTAACAACAGAAACATCTTCCACAGGAACAAACGGAATAGCGGTCTTCTTGAACAGAATCTCTTTGCTGTCCATCAGGCTTTGGATGCCTAACTTCAGCAAAGAACAACCAGAAAGGGAAACAGCACACAAAAGGCAACCTTCACTACAACCCGGAAATAAACCGGCCAGTAGTAGATTCCTCTTAACAGTCATCAGAGGAGTAGCTACATCATTCACAGAAACGGCATACACATCTTCATCAACGGCATTCATTCCATGCTGGGGCATATGAGCAGTCACCACATTTGGCCTCTCAGGCGCCTCAAATTGTATCTCCTTCGCATCAATAAGGTCTTGCACCTTATTCCTTAAGGCCCAGCAGTCATCAGTAGAATGCCCCGGGCTATCGGAGTGATAAGCACAGCGGGCATTTGGATTATATTTCGGAGAGGTAGTATTCACAACTTTCGGGGCCTCCCTAACAGTCACCAAGTTGGTGGATAGCAACTGCGGCAAGATTTGCGACAAGGTCATACTCAGCCGGGTAAACTCTCTTCTGGGTCTTTCAGCCCTTTGTGGATTGGTTTGCCGAGGAGTGGCAGCAGGTTTAGCAATAACCACCGCGTTGATAGACTGTCGGCGCTCTGGTTTATCATGTCTTCTAGGCCCATATACAGCACTGGCCTCCTTCTTAAAGGGTTTCTTCTCAGAACTCGAAGATGCACCCTTCTGAATTTTACCGGACTTCATTCCAGCCTCTATCCTCTCCCCAGTCAGAATAAGATCAGTGAATCCTGCAGACGAGTTACCGATAAGATGATTGAAAAACAACCCGGATAGGGTCCCCAAGAACATATCCACCAGCTCACGGTCAGTTAACGGAGGCTGCACCCTGCCAGCCAGATCCCTCCACTTCTGTGCATACTCTTTAAAACCTTCGCTTGATCCTAGCGACATACCCTGGAGTTGGGTACGTGTAGGAGCAAGGTCGGCATTATATTGATACTGCTTGTAAAAAGCAGTAGCCAACTCCTCCCAGTTACGAACCTTGGTCCCATCCAGCTGATAGAACCATTCGAGATGAGTCCCTGAAAGACTCTCCTGGAAGAAGTGGATCCACAAGTTCTTGTCCACTGTGTACGGTTGAATCTTCCGCACATAAGATCTGAGGTGTAGCTTGGGGAAAGACGCCCCGTCATACTTGGTAAAAGATGGTGCCTTAAACTTGTGAGGAATGATCACACCAGTAGATAAGCCCAAGTCTCCGAAATCCAGCCCAGGCACCTGTTGGATCTCCATGGCATTCAGTCTGTCTTCCAACTGCTTGTATCTGTCTTCAGCAGGAGGATACTGTTCCTCATTAAAGTCAGTCTCGTTGTCAGAGACCACTAGACTTGGAGCTCCTCCCCCCTGGGGATTGTCTTTGCCTACAGAAGAACCAGCTTCCTCATTCTGCAGAGTATTACCAAACCTCCGGCCCGAGTTGAAAAGAACAGTTCTCTTCTTTTTCTCCTTCTTCAGGAGCAAAGCCTTTAGCTCTTCTTGGCCCTGAGCCAAACCCATGACCAGCTCTTGAAATTGTGCGTTCTGCGCTTGAAGGGCCTTGATAGACATCTCGGTTGAGGATTCAGGGTTCATGATGCTGAAATAAACAGCGAAGAACAGTAAGCAACCTGAAAAGAAGAAAACCTGCTATGCACATGATGAATGATATGTGTTTATGCAATGCATTCAAGGGTTCGAAAGTTCAAATTTGTTGTAGACAAAAAGGAACACACATTATCATTAAGGAAATAATTGTTCAGTACATCAAAGCCTCATGGGCACATATTACAAAGCAAATCAATCCCAAAAGATACTACGCATCCTCTTTGGAGCTATGTAGGTGTTGAGATTCCTCTCCTCGTGCAATAGGCGGGTGAGCTCCAAGACCTTCTTTTCACTAGCATGTAGACTGGTCTCAAGAGAATTCCGTTCTTCCTTAAGCTGGATCCAGCTCTTCTGCATCTCTTCCCAGGACGTGGGCATGTCAAGATGTTGAATGGTGTAGGACACCTCTCCCTCCAAGACTGGCTCTTTGATCACAGGGAGCACATGAGGATAAGGCATTACTAACTTCTGGGAGCGGGCTCGTACCCACTTGAGATAAGTTTCCAATGGGATGGAATTCTTGTGCCCCAGGGTCTTGCTCTCTATCCTACTTGGCATCCTCCAAGCTCTAATAAATCTCTGGCGAAGTCCTTGTGCATCGTTGTCGAAGTCAAAAACTATGTCAAGAATTAACATGTCATGAGGGTCATCCCTCCGAGCATAACCAAACTGTCTCCAAGCCAAGCATGGGTTGTAAGTAATACCTCCTCTGATTCCAAGTAAAGGAACATTAGGGTACTCCCTGCAACGATCAATGATAGTGACATCCTCTCTGGACCGAGAGCACCAATGTATATCTGCATGTGTAAGAGTCATCAATCGTTGTGACCATCTCAAACCCCGCTCATTCTTCAAAACTGATTGTGGAAGGTGCGAAATAAACCACCTTCCTAGGAGAGGAGTGCAGCACATAAGGACACCTCTCTTTCTCATGGTTCGAGTGTAACATGAGTGAAGGATGTCCCCCAACAACATAGGTATAGGGTTCCTGGACATGAAGATCTGGACAACACTGATGTCTATAAGCTGATCTGGGTTAGGGAACAACACCAAACCATAAACAAGGAGCGCCACAACTTCTTCAAAAGCTTGTAGGTCAAGGGAGTTCCAACATTCTTGGGCCTTCTCAAACGGAAACATGGCTAAGAACCCTTTGATGCCACTTCTAACTTCCCAATGTCCCTTGAGGTCAGATGATTGTAGGTGCAAGGCTTTAGCAATCTCTTCAAGCTTGGGTTCCTTTTCCGTACCGTTGTAGGGTAGTTGATCAAGGATAGGGATCTTCAGAAGCCGGGAGAACTCTTCCAATGTAGGTACCAGTTGATAATCCAAGAAAGTGAAACAATGATGCAGAGGGTCAAAGAACTGGAACAGGACCTTTATCATATCTTCCTCAATGTTGGTGTTAACCAAGCTGATGAGTCTTCCATGTCTTTCACTGAATGAAGAGCTCTCGGGAATCCTGGATATAAACTCCTTAAGCTGAGGAGGGATCCTTACAAGGCTGATCTGAATTGTCTTTCTGCGAACAGTTTCCATGTCCTACAAAACAAGAACAAAGATGAAGGTTCGAACCCCTGAAATGGTTAGCCAATGCATATGATGCTGGATAATGTCATGATGCTATGATTAAACACACCACAAATATTTACAAAGGCAAACATGATAAGGCACACAAGTCACACAAGACAAGCCCTTAGAGTTTAAGGCCAGCATGGGGTCTGGGTATTACCCTCTTGAAGTTGGTGGGTTCAACCTGTCCTATTAGAAGTAACCGGGTTCTAAGGGTCCCAATATCACTGGATTGCTTTCATTGTTCATCGTTTCGATTTAGCCACTGAACTGGCGACCGAAATATTCCAAGAAAGCAACCCTCAATTGAGTGTAGTATCGAGTATCAACCAACCTCGGACTGCACCAAAGTCAGTTATCTCACTACCCTAAAGAGGCCAAGATAGTTCAATTAAGGTTCCTAAGGTCAGTTGATGCTTCACGACACCACGCGGAGGCCCCGTACTCTCCTTGACTGAACTCAAGGGTTACCGGTACACACCAAAGTGCCACATCAACATAGCAGACTGTTTCAACCATGTCGGTATACCCCGCACAGTTCCCTCACAGCCTTGTTGCTACTTTCTAAGAAGGTATCCCCAGATCTGGGTTAGGATCTATAGAACTCCCAAGACAGTCCCACAATTTAAAGCAAACAAGTCAAAGCAATTGAAAACACAGTGATCTTAGTCCTAAGGTACACCTCACTTTAAAAGTATCCCCAGCAGAGTCGCCAGTTCTGTGATCGGTGGATTTAGAACTGACTGTTTAAAGCTGGTTTCGCGAAATGTCGCAGAAGCAAGAGTCGCCACCGTCTTTTATTTTCTCCAACATGGATAGGACAAAAGCACAGCAAAATTCCTTATGAGATAGTTTCTCGGTTCGGGAGGTAGATTTATAGAAAGGGAAGGTGTTAGCACCCTTTCTATCCGTGGTTATCCACGGGCTCTTAGATACTTGCTCATTGTGTTTTCAAAATGTTTGTTTGCTTTTCAATTGTGAGTGGGTTTGAAAAAGTTTCGTTTAAATATTTCAGATCGACTCTTGTATCAGTCCTCAAGAGTGTTTGAAAAATTGTTTTGAAAGCTTTTTGAAAAGTGTCGGTGTGAAAAGAGTTTTTGATTTGTTTTTTGAATTAGAGCAAGTATCTATGAGTCATCCACATACCCTAAGGAATTAGGCTGTGTAAATGTCCTTAAGGTAGTGCCATCCCACCATTGAGAGGTAGGTAGCACCACCGTTGGAGGTGTTCGGGTCAATTCGTTTATAGGGACAGTGTGGTCACCAGAGCAACAGTAGGATACCTTAGAAGCTACCCTTATGCCATTGATCCTTTTTTTTTATTCCGAGGCGACCGTTTCGAGGCAACTGGATCATGTCATGGACATAAGGACTTACTAAAACGTCCTATACTCGACGCCCACGTTTCGAAGGCAAGGCAACAGTGAGGCGTACCCTAAGAGTGGTGTGTGAATTTGTGTGTTGTTTTCATGTTATGTTTTATCTTGTACATGTATCATGGTGATCTATGCTTGTTTTTAATTTAGGCCATACATTCTTTCATGCGATTATAATTTTAAAAGTGCGGAAATTTAAATGTGGAAAGTAAAATCCTACGCTATTACAAGGCGCGGGTCTATACATCGCCAAATTACAAAGACCCGTTTTAATAAAAATGCGGAAAGTAAAACCTAGTTACTATTACATGGCTTGAGCAGTTACATAATATTCAAAAGAAAATAATGCGCGAAATAGAATTAAAGTTGAACGTCCGAGGGTTTTGACCCTTTGCTTGAAATTAAATGAAATTAAAGTCTATTTAATTATTTGTTTAAAGAAAAGGAAATTTTTTTTATGTTTTTTGTATTTATGAAAATAAAGAAAATTAATTAAAGAAAACCCTAGTTCTAAATTATTTTAATTATTAATAAAAAGAAATATTAAAGTTACTCTAATTTACTAATTAATTAATATACATGTTTATTTACAAAAATAAATAGTAATTATAATAATAAATAATGAGAAAAATAATTAATTAAGAAAAGGATGAAAAATGTCACAAAACCTAATTCTAGATATTTTTTATTTATTAAGAAAAAGATTAAAGTTTAAAAACTAAATTAAACTAAATTAATTATTAACATTTTTTTACAAAAATAAATTAATGAGTAAATTAATAAATAATTAATCATGTCTTATTTTTTTTGGTTTCTGATTTTTTATTATGAAAATTATTTTATGGTAAAAAACAATTAAAACATTGAAAGAATTAGAAAAGAAAACCAAATAAAATTAAAAAAAGTACAAACCAAAGGGGGTTTCAGGCCCAAGGGGAGGTTTTTTGAAGTATTCTGGCCCATTAGACAAAAAGTCTTGTTTGACTTTCTGGCATCACGTGCGTGTTCATTGACTCCTGAGTACCGTGGTCTGCATTCTTTGGCCATTGGATTGGGTTTCATGGCCATTTGTGTTCTGGCTGTTGGCCATTTGTGTTCTGGCCGTTGGCCATTTGTGTTTTGGCCTCAACGTTCCTTAATCTTCTCAGGATGTCTGTCTCGCCATGTATTGGTGTCATGCATAAGTTGTTCTACTTTGGCCATCTGGCTTTTGGCTTTTGGCCATTTGTGTTTTGGCCTCAACGTTCATTAATGAACCTGCATGGGATCCTATCTAAATCTGCAGTGTTGAATCTCATGAACACATTAAATAAAATCATAAAATGCAAATAAAGCCAATATATGAAGAAATTTAATGTTTAGGCACAATATGGCATGTATGAATGATTATACCCTTTTGATCATGGAGATCAAATCAATCTTACCCTTACTGGAAAATTAGTGACGTGAATGCTTTTATGCCTTTTGGATCATGGAGATCAAGCCAGCCTTACCCTTACTGAAGAAGTAGTGAGGTGTTGGTTTGTAACTGTGATGGCTTGTTTGTAGTGAGAGAGGGATTTGTAATAAGGATTTCAAGGTTTTAGGGTTCTTGAAATAATTTGATATTCTAACAGTGTTGTGGCAAGGTTTTTTCTCTCTTTTTTTCTCCTCTTTGATACCAATCATTGTCAATTCTTGCCTTTTTGAGTATGCACGAAATCTTGAGTGAATGATGAATAGAAATGCTGCATAAAAAGATTTGAAAGGTGGCATTTAGTATTTTTCATATTTAATTTGAATTAAATGAATTAATAGATTTAAAAATTCAATTAATAAATTAAAAATAAGAAAATAACTCCCCTTTGGGTCAATGGGTCGTGCATAGCTTTTGGGTGATGATTCTTGGAAGAAATTGTGGCCCATTAGCAATTTTGAGGCTTTTGAAGCAAAGTTGACTTTTCAAAATTCCCAAAAATTTCCCAACTTCCACAAGGCATATCTTGCTTAATTTTTAAGCTTTGATCATGTTCTTGGACATTTTGGAAAGGTCTTGAAGTCCTCTAACCAATGCCTTTGGTCCCATGTCAGTTTGATTTACCAATCTCAAGTTATGGTCTTTGACTTAAAGTGCCTTTTTGTTGACTTTTGAAAATGACCTATAATGTTGGGATTGATAACTTTTTGTGAGAGCATTTATTGGACTTGAAGTGTGAAGAGGAGTTGTAGGAAATGTCATTCTATTCAAAATGAGCTTTGGATGGAATTTTTATGATAAACCATGTGGAAGTTATGCCTTGGTCAAGTTACAGTTGACTTTTTCAACTGTCCAAAAATAGAAACTTTTGCATCTTGAGACTTTTTGAGCCATGCTTGTGAAATCATGATCAAGAATTGATCAAATGATGTTTGTGGCTTCAAAATAAGATGTCGACCAAAAATTTGGATTTTTGACTGTCAAATGACCATTTTGCCCCTGCAGTTGACTGTAGGGCAATTAGGGTTTCTGACTGTGCAATTTTGTGCTGTAAGTCTTGAAACTTGGCATATGGATGCTTGACCATGTTTGTAGGTATGTGGGACTTGATTGGACCCTTGGAAACTTCAATTTCTTTTCTAGAACCAAAACCCTAATTTTGACTGTTAGGAGGCCATTGAACTGTGCAACCTTTGGGAGATTTTGAAGCATGCTCTTAGCAAATCTTGAAGGATATGGGAGGGCAAATTTTGGGGTACAACACTTTCTAATTGCTTTTAATGTACGTAGCTAACCCCTGTTCGCTTCCCTTGTAGGTCACATGGTGGTGCATCGTGAAAGATTGCTGAAGTTAACCCAGGACAAGAAAATCAATAAGAGACTGGTGAGACAGCAACAGGCCACGCGGATGGGACCGCTTGCTGATTTGGGCAGGGAAGGATCCAGTGGGTCCTCGGGTTCTCCTGACACCGAGCGCCAATCTGCACTGGTCACCAGGAAGAAAAGTCGACCAGAGGATGGGGCAAAAGTGACTGATGGAGGTGTCGCTGCCCGGGCTTTCGGCCTACCACCTTGCTTCATGGAGAAAGACTTCTTTGAGGGGTTTCCCCTTACCGTGTCCGACAATAAGGCCGACACCATCAGGAGGCTTGAAAAGGAAGGTCGGAGGAAACACCTTGCTGCTAGTATGGTTGGTGTGGTAAAGATGGCCGAGATGGCAGCGATCCTCGCAGGGGAAGGATCAGATTCCGCAGACCGTGTTTGAGAGCTGGAGTCAGAGAAGGCGGCTCTTGCGGCCAAGTCTCGCAAGTTGAAGGAAGCCCTCGAACGCTCCGAGGAAATGTTCCATGAACAGTCTGGTTTGTTGTCGGGGGAGAAGGAGAGGGATAACAGGGCTCTCGAGGAAAGAGATTGCCTTCAGCTTGATAGGGAACAACTAGAGAGCGACAAACAACGGTTATCAAAAGAGATTGAGGACCTGAAAGCCGCTATGCTTCCTGCTGAGGATGAGCTAGAGGGGATGGCTGACTTGCGCACGCGCTCAGATTTTATTGCTCACATCCAGCTCTTAGAGCCAGATTGCGTTGGCGCTTTGGCCGATGGGTTTGAGGCTGCGGTGAGTCAGCTATCCGTGCTAAATTCGGGCTTGAACATAGAAGGGGTTGGAGTTCTCTCCTAGATCGTCGACGACCAGGTTGTGCCTCCCCCTGACTCTTCTGATGTGGACGTCAGCTCTCTGGGAATTGATTGACATTTTGTTGGTGTTTGGGTCTGCGCGCCCGTTTATTATTTTTTGGGGCCTGCGTGCCCGTACTATTCTTAATTTTTTGGGCCGTCATGCCATGGACTGTAATTTCGAATATCATCGGCCGTTGTGGTCGGTACATTGTTAATCCGTGTTTATGATTGTCTTTTTCGACATATGCTTTGTTTGCAATTACCTGCTAGTATCTAGGTATATGTTTGATTTTTATTTTTATAATGAATTCTTGGTAAAGTTTGTGCTCGAGTGGAGATATCTGTTCGACCCCCGTGACAGTTCGACGCACTTCGAAATATGTCAAATGTGCGGAGTGGAGTCCGCATGCCAGGTGTATGGCCACGATCAGGGTCCTACGCCCGCGGCGTGAACTTCCCATCGCGAGCTGGGTGTTTTGCCATGTGGGTACTTCGACAGTGGAGCTCGGTCGACGTGTACCTTCTGGGCATTTGTGTTCGACTCATCGGGGTAAACGCCGGTATGCCCTCGTTGGTCGGTAGGTCGGGTCCGTACCTCGACTCGCCTACGTGGTCGAGACTTTCCCTTTGTTGACTAAAGGGGAATGTTCGACGGCAAAAGTCCACAATTGGTGAGGGATTTCAGCTATAGTATTGTTTCAGCTTTGCAGCATTCCAGGGTCGTGGTAATGGTTCTTCGTTTAATTGCTCGAGATAGTATGCTCCGGTACCCGTAGCACCCTGGACGCGATAAGGTCCCTCCCAGTTTGCGGCCAATTTTCCTTCGCAGGAATCTTTCTGGTTTCTTTGCAAGACTAGACTGCCAACCTGGAATTCACGTCTGATGACCTTGTCATCGTGATGTAGGGCTACTCTTTGTTTCAGAGTGGCCTCACACAGGGCTGCTCCCGATCGGAATTCCTCGACCAGGTCAAGCTCATCCCTCAGGGCCTCGTCGTCCATTTCCTCGTCAAGAGGCATCTCCATCCGCCTGGAGAGCTCCATGATCTCTACGGGGATGACCGCCTCGGTGCCATATGTTAGTCGGAATGGGGTCTCACCCGTCGAATGGGCCGTGGTGCGGTAAGCCCACAGGAGGCTATGTAGTTCCTCAACCCACCCCCTTTTTGCTTCGCCCAATCAGCGCTTAAGTCCTCGTAGGATGACCCTGTTGGCAGCCTCGGCTTGCCCGTTGGTTTGGGGATGCTCGACTGAGGTGAAATGTTGTTTGGTACCAAGTTTGGATACGAAGCTTCGGAAGCCTTGGTCGGTGAATTGGGTATCGTTATCTGTGATCAGAGCCTGTGGGATTCCGAATCGGCCAAATACGTTTCGTTTGTAGAAGCGGAGGATGTTATGGGAGTTGATTTTTGCAAGGGCCTCGGCCTCTATCCACTTTGTAAAGTAATCTACAGCCACAATGAAGAATTTGTTCTGGTACGTTCCTTGCACGAATGGTCCGAGGATATCCATCCCCCACCAGGCAAATGGTCACGGGGATGATAGTATATTCATCTCGTGTGTGTGTGTGTGGGGGGGGGGGGGGGGGGGGGCGAGATGCATGTCGGCATGCCTCTTGCATTTATCGCATCTCTTGACGTGGTCTTTGGCGTCCTGTTGCATTATCGGCCAGTAGTACCCCGCCCGTAGAGCCTTCCTTGCTAGGGACTTGTCGCCCATGTGTTGGGCGTTAATACCCTCGTGTATTTCCCGTAATACCTCGGGGACTATGGATTCGTTGATGCACTTCAAGAGTGGGATGGAAAATCCCCTGCGATTTAATTTGTGCTCGATCACCACGTAGGAGCACACTCGTCGTTTGGTCGCTGATGCTTCTGTTCGGTCTGGAGGGAGTTCACCTTTTGTAAGGAAGTTGAACATCAGGGTCATCAAGCACGAGCTGTCTCCGATGGAGTTCACCTCGGGTGGGATCGAGGTTTTTTCGATGCTCAGGTGAGATAGGGATTCTTGTATGACTGATTTGTTTCCGCCTTTCTTTCTCGTGCTTGCGAGCTTCGAAAGTATATCGACCCTTGTGTTTTGCTCGCGCGGGATGTGCAAAATTTCTTCTCGGTCGAACTTCTTCATGTATTCTTTGACTAAGTTCAGGTATTCGATGAGGCTGTTTTTTTTAGCCTGATAACCTCCTTGGACTTGGGAAGCGACAAGTTGAGAGTCGGTGAAAATTTGTACCTCACGGGCGCCTAGGGCCTCGACTAGTCTTAGTCCTGCGAGCAGGGCCTCATATTCCGCTTGGTTGTTTGATGTAGGAAAGGAGAGGGTGAGCGAGTGCTCGATCACCACCCCTTCCTCGTTCTCTAAGAGGATCCCGACGCTGCTCTCGGACGGGCTGGACGCTCCGTCGACGAAGATGGTCCACTTGTGCTCTTTTCCTGCGGAGGGATTGTGTGCGGTCATCTCTGCGACAAAATCGGCCAAAGCTTGTGCCTTTAGGGCTTTCCTGCTTTCGTACTGAATGTAGAACTCAGAAAGTTCTAAGGACCACTTCAACATTCGACCTGCCATGTCTGGTCGACCCAAGAGCTGTTTTACTGGCTGGTTTGTTTGTACTATGATCGTGTGCGCGAGGAAATAGTGTATGAGCCTTCTCGCTGCGTTGACGAGGGCCAGAGCTACCTTCTCTATCTGTTGGTATCTGACCTCGGGCCCTTGAAGCGCTTTTCTCATGAAATAGATGGGTTTTTGTCCGTCGGGCATTTCGTGAATGAGGGTTGTGCAGACGGCTTCGGCCAAGACAGCCAGGTACAGGAACAAAGGTTCCCCGTCGATGGGTCGTGATAACACGGGAGGTTGAGATAGACTTTGTTTGAGATGGAGCAGCTCCTGCTCGCATTCCTCGGTCCATTCGAAGGCTGCTTCCTTGCGAAGGAGATTGAAGAAGGGGAGGGCGTGCTGAGCGGATCTCGCAACGAAACAGGATAATGAGGTGAGCATGTCGTTTAGGACTTGTATGGATTTCTTTGATGTAGGCGTGGGGAGGTCAAAGAAAGCCTGACATTTATCGGGGTTGGCTTTGATTCCTCGTTCTGTCAGGTAGAAGCCGAGGAATTTCCCCGCCTTGACCCCGAATGTGCACTTCTCGGGGTTAAATCTCATTTTGCATTGCCTTGCTTGAGCAAAGACTTCCCTGAGGTAAGCGGCATGGTCGGTGTCTACTCGGGATTTGACGATCATGTCGTCCATGTATACCTCGAGCATATCCCCGATTTGGTTGTGGAATACTTTGTTCATCATCTGTTGATACGTTGCTCCTGCATTTTTCAGACCAAAGGGCATTACGTTGTAGTAATAGTTGCCCGAGCTGGTCATGAAAGCGGTGCAATGCTTGTCGCTTATTGCCATTGGGATTTGGTTATAGCCCGAATAGGCGTCCATAAACGACGATATTTTATAACCGGCTGAGTTGTCGACCAGCATATCTATGTTAGGTAAAGGAAATGCATATTTCGGGCATGCCCGGTTAAGATCGGTATAATCAACGCACATTTGCCACTTTCCATTATTTTTCTTGACAAGTACAACATTTGACAGCCAGGTTGAATACCGGGCTTCAGAAATAAAATTTTCCTCTAGGAGGTCTTTTACAGCTTTTTCAGCAGCCTTCGTTTTCTCCGGAGACTGCCTACGTCTATGTTGTACTATTGCCCTAGCGGCGGGATCTATGGCGAGACGGTGACAGGCGACCTCGGGGTCAAGTCCGGGCATCTCCGTGGCACTCCACGCGAATAGGTCTGCATTCTCGCGCAAGCAAGCTTTGATTTTCTTCCTTGCTAAGTCGGGGAGTCCGGTGCCGATCTTTACTCCTCTGCTTGGGTCTTCGCCGAGGGGGACGAGTTCGAAGTCCCCGTCCGGAATTGGTCGGAGGGGGACTTGCTCGCCGCTAGGAGGCTCATCCTGGTCGAAGCGGGTGTCCAGGGATATTGAGTCGACCTCTGGAGGGGTTCTCTGCTCTTCTGCCTTGACGAGCTCTGTCCTTTGAGGCTCTGGTCGTGTCGCTGCAGCTCTCTTGGCGGGCCTCGTGCTGGTGTCGACCGTATCGCGTCCCTTGGATGCCGCGTTAAAACACCTTCGGGCAGCTGCGAGGTCCCCTTGTATGGTGGCGACCCGTGCCCTCTTGGTATAAAACTTCATTTTCAGATGAACGGTAAAGGGTACTGCGGTCAGTTCCGCCAATGTCGGCCTTCCCAGAATGCAGTTGTAGAGGGACGAGAAATTAATGACGAGGAAGCGCACCTTGACTTGCCTCGTTGTTGTATCCTTGCTGAACGTGACCATGAGCTCGACGTATCCCTAAGGCTTGGAAGTTGAGCCATTAAAGCCCTGCAGGTCTGACCCTACGTAAGGTGAGAGGTGAGAGAAGTCGAGCTGCAGGGTTTGGAACAGTTGGTTGTACATTACATCGACAAAACTTCCTTCATCGACGAGGACGTGGTGTATGTCAAAGTTGGCCATTCTCGCTCTTATCAGCAGAGGAATGATCGAATTGGGGGCCCCTCTGGGGAGCTCTTTGAGATAAAAGGTGATAGGTTCTGACCTACCCTTCACCTTTTCAAAAGTCACTGTTTGAGGGGGCGTCGTGTCGACCAACTCGTCCAGCTTCCTCTTGGCTGAATTTATGGTCAGGTCATTGAACCCTCCACCATTACTGACCACGGCGGAGGGAAAGTGCTCCCACCTGTTGTGCGTCGACAGTGGTTCTTGCATGTAGTCGGGGACGTAGAAGTCCTCGGGTCTTGTGACGGAGAAGGCTGTTTGGATGGGGGCCGACTCGTCAGATGGTCGGGCATCCTCTTCTGCTTCTCTTGTCTCACGGGCGTCGCGACGAGGAGCGTTGTTTCTCCGGTACTGGGCGAGTCTCCCCCCTTTTATGAGGGTCTCGATGGCGTCCTTGAGGTGGACGCAGTCTTCAGTCAAATGGCCATGGCTCCTGTGGTATTGACAGTATTTGCTCCTATCTACCCCGGGTTTGGCAGGAGCTGGTCGGGGATGCTTGACACCGCCATCTTTGAAGCCCGTACTTACACACTCCGCTAGGATGCGCTCGCAGGAAGCCGTGAGTGGAGTGTACTCCATGAAACGCCCCGAAGGCCCCCTCTACTCTCGGATGTCCCGGGGTTTGTCGTCTTTTCTTTTTTCCCGGTTCGTCGAGGAGGGATGGCCTCTTGGCGCAGGTTGCTGCTGGATCCGTGATTCCTGGGGTCTCGAGATCTGTTGGCCGCTTCCCTCTCCTCGTAGTCCATGTAGGCCATGGCCTTCTTGAGGAGAGCATCAAACGTTCGGGGTGGTTCGATGCCCATGGCTTTCCTGAATTCTGTACCGGGGAGAAGGCCCCTCTCCAGCAGGTATCTCTTCATATGGTCCGTGCAAGGGACCTGGATGGCTTATCGATTGAAGCGGTTGATGAACTCTCTCAAGGTCTCATCCTGCCTCTGGATGATGTCCTCGAGCGCCGTTTCAGTCTTCGGATGTCGCCGAGACGCAGTGAATGAGCTTATGAACTGGTTCTTCAAGTTTCGCCACGAGGTAATTGACCCCGGGGCGAGACCCTTGTACCAGTCCATAACTTCTTTCCTTAGGGTCGTGGGGAACAACCGGCATTTGATTGGTTCCCCGACATTGTGGTAGTGCAGCATGACCTCGAACCCGTCTATGTGATCGACCAGGTCGGCGATTCTGTCATACTCTTTCAGGTGTGGAGGCTTCTCCATGCCCGGGGGAATGGGCGCCTCCATGATAGCTTGTGATAGGAGACCGCGGGGGTTGTCCTCATCACTTTGTTCCGGGGAGCGGGACGGGGATCTGATATATTATCGATCACGATGGCTCTGGTCGTGCTGGACGTTCCTCGAGCGATGTGTCCGTTGATAGGTTCCTCTATGTCTGTCTCCGGGAGGTCTTCGTTCTTGCCGTGAAGGGCCGTGGTCGCGCCTTCCAGTCTCAAAGAGTGGTTCTCTCTCCAAGGTGGGTCTCCGCCCAGGTGGTCGGGGCGACGGGCTTCGGGAGATGTCCCGGTCCTGTCTCCGCGAGGGAGACCGGGGAAGTTCCTCCATTCTTCGAGGAGGTGGGGATTGTGGCCTCATGTGTCTCCTCGGGGGCCTTATGTCGTCCTCTAGTGCTCTCAGTCTTTCTCCTTGGGCAAAGATGAGGTAGTTGGTCTGGTTGATTGCCGCAAACAGTGTCCTGGTCATGGCGTCTGCACCAGCGGGGACAAGGACTTCATGGAATTGGGCGGCTTGATAGTTCGGGGGAACTGGATTATCTTCTTCGAGCCGAGGGGGGACTGATGAAGATGAAGCCGTGGCTCCGTCCCGGTAGTTAGAGGGCCCGGGGACGGTGCCCCTGGGGAGTATGCTATGGCCAACGATGTCGGTGTTGTCGGGGCCGCCATTTTTGTCGGTGAGGTTGTTGTAAGCTTCAACGACGCGGACGTTCTGGTTGTTCTGAATCTGGTCAGCCATGACGGTCGAGGATGGTTTTATCTTTGGTCTTTGTAAGTTTGTAAGACGGGGAAGCTTAGTTTCCCACAGACGGCGCCACTGATCGTACCTAATCAGAATTGGACCGTCACAGCTGGTTCGAACTGAATTTAAAGGAGATGGGGGGGGGGGGGTACCTGCAAGACACTCCGATGATAAAGTGGGAGATAGAATGAGCAGGCGAATTGTATGTAGGTGTGAATGAATGAATACCTGACCCTCTTGAAATAGAGGGTATTTATAGCCTCCAACGCTGGGCCAAGGTCTCTTTATTGGGCTGACCAAAACAGGCCCAACAAAGAGACTGCCATATTCTACGTGAGTAGTGGGGACCTGCACGTGGTCCCCTACCTGGATGATGCTCTCCTAAGAATAAGGAGGGTGAAGACGCGGTCTTCTCGGGACCCTGAAAACTCTGAAACATCCGGAGGAATCGAGAGTCCGCCCTACGAGGAGGGTACTCGAGCAAGGCTCAGATTGGGATGTTCCTCGTCAGGGGCGTCTCTCGTCGGGGACGTCTCTCGTCGTGGGCAGCGGCGGGCATGATCGTATTAGTCTTATAGCCCGTGACCGGGTATGCTCGGAGGATCTAATGCCCAGCATAACACGTGGCACAATTTGGATTGGGCCTTACTGGTGATTTGGTCCATGGACAGGCCCTGTCCAGAACAATTTTCATAAGTTAAAACTTTATCTAGCATGAGCTTCCATATGAAATTTGTTTTGTGGAATAAAATTTATCTATTCTCCAAAAAAAAATTGTCTTGCAGGGGGAATATTCAAACTCCAACTAGTTTTTGCCAAATGTTCAAGAATTAAAGGAACTTTGAAGTTGTATGCATCTTTAAGGGTGAGCACGCCTAATTGACATAAAGGCCAAACCATAGTGTCATTGGAGGGTTTTGGATAAAATTTTGTTCTAGGAAAGGAAACAAATAATTTCAAGTGGTAGGAGTTAACCAAACCCCATTAGAGATGAGATCTTGCACTTTAGTGCCGGTAGAAATGCCACATGTTATAAGGGCTTCAAAAGAAGATTCTAAAGTCAAAAGAGGGTTACACCAGTTGTCCATCTAGAAATTAATATGAGAACCTCTACCTAAAACCCAACTATAGTGGTTTGTGAGATTGGTCCAGTTAGTTTTGATGGTGAACCACAACGAGGAGAAAAAATGATATTTGATTATTCCATAATGCTTTAGAACTCTAGCTTTCAGATTCGTGACCCAAGATTCCTTACTTGTGAGAAGATCTCATCCAACATCCTTTTGGTAGCTTCATTAAGCCTAAAAAAGGATTTGAGACCCAACTCTCCATGATTTTTGGGTCTACACATCTTGTTCCAAGAAATCATGCACAATTTCTTATTGGTAATGGACCCACTCCAAATAAAATAACTTTAAGTTTTTTCTATAAATTTCAACAGGGCAATAAGCCATGAATAAAAAGACAATGTGTGGGTGAGCATGCTTTGAGTGACTGTTTTCACCAAGCACACTCTCCCAGTCATATATAAACGGGAGCCTTTCTAGCTCATTTGAGATTCTTTTCATTTCTCGCAGACATGAAAAATCTATCTATCTATCTATCTATCTATCTATTATAGTCTAATACATTTGATAGTATCAATTTGCATTTACTCTAAATTTTGATACACGCTCTTTTCCCCCTCTATTTTGGTATTTTCACACATTTAGCCTAACTTTTATTACTATTTGGACGAGGATATGAAGCTTACCACCGAGTGCTTTCTAACCAAATAATTTGAGACATTACATGATTCCACCATTTTTTTCTCTTCCTTCCTTTCCTTCTCTTAAGTGTAATTTTCTCTTACCCTCACAAAACTTTATAGGATTTTAATTTTATATTTTAATGCTCATTATCATAACAACTTCAAGAATTCAAATATGAAAAACTTCATTTTTGATTTAGAGAATAGCTTCTTCGAACATACTCACTCTTAGATCTTTTGATTCGGTTGTTGCTAAAAGAAACATCAAGCAACCCAAATGTAATGATATCTTCATCTATCAGATCCTTTGTATTCTATTGCATTTAAAAAAAATTGTATGCTATTTCATTTTTTAGATCTTCACATTTCTCAACATTCCCTCTTAGACATAAATCAACAAGCTTCAATGGGTTTGATATGTAATTATTACACTAAGAGAAACCTTCAATCAATTTATGACTTTATTAGACAAAAGGAAATTCATCGTCGTTCAACACTGAAGATACACGACAACAACAAAAAGATAACGTTTTCTTATTATGTTTTTCTTTTTTTTTCAAATAGCAATTTTATAAGTTCTATTTTATTTTTTAGGTCAAATATCTATTTTGGTCCCTTAACTATATGTCATAGTTTATTTTAGTCCTTTATCTTTTTTTTCTTTTCAAATTAGTTATTTAATTTTCAAAATGATGTAAACAAGTCCTTTTCGTCTACTTCGTTTGTTAAAGTCTGTTAAAAATCTACGCGACACATTTGACCAACTATTGTGACAGAGTTAGTGTGGGAAAAATCGACTCTAAAAATTATTTCTGAATTTTAATTGGTGTTCATCTCCTTCTCTAAATTTTTCTGCATTTTAATTTTTGATGGCTCATTTGATCTAGCCTCTACTAAATCAACACATAAAGTAAATAGTTTGCAAATACTTCATTATTTTTTTAAAACTTTTTTGATGAGGTTTTTTATTTGTTAACAACAACCAATACATTTATGGAAAGAGTACATTTTTGGTCACGAGATTGAACTTTAAATCACCGACCGTAAAGTAAAACACATCATGTTAAACGTTAACAAGACAAACACACTGTCAAAAAGCACCAAAAAAGCTTCTCTCATATTCAACTTAACTCTTCTTCCCCCCTTTCATTTTCAACTCGCGATCGATCTCACTCTTTTTCTTTCATGAATTTGCAGACCGTGTATAAAGGTAGAAAGAAGAAGGCGATCGAGTATTTCTCCATCAAAAGTGTTGATAAATCTCAGAAAAATACGGTTCTTCAAGAAGTGAGTTAATGTTGCTTAATTACCAAAATTATTCTTGTTAATTAATTATTTATAGCATTCAAACCAGTTTTAGAGTTTTCTACCAAATCTTGAGCTATGTATCTTGAGCTATTGTGGCTTAATTATCCGAAACTATTGTTTACTTTTTTATTCTTAATTAGTGCTAGGATTTGTATTTTTCCGACTCAGTTGTTAGGTTTTGTGTATTTATGATTTTTATGTATGAAACTTCTATTTATGATTGGTCTTGGAGTATTGTATGGGCGAGGATCTACTCTCCATATTACGACAGGTATTTATTATCTCAATGCATGTGTTTTGGAATGAGAGATTGTACTTATTGTTACTCTCTTTTTAGTGCTGATTTAGAAGATAGAGGATTATGAAAATGAAAGGGGGAACAAATTTCTATGCTAAAGTGTTCATCCAATTCTTGTGCATGTTTCATGTGTTGATTTAGTAGGGATTAGATCTACATATGAGCTGTCAAAAATTAAAATGCAGAAAAGTTTGGGGAAGGAGATGAACACTAATTAAAATCTAGAAATAGTTTTTAACGTCGATTTTTTCGACGCTAACTCCGTCACAGCAGTTGATCAAATGTGTCACGTAGATTTTTAACGGACTTTGACTAACTAAATAGACGGAAGTGATTTTTTTGTATCATTTTAAAAATTAAAGAATCAATTTAACACGAAAAAAGACAAGGAACTAAAATAAACTATAATCTATAATTAAGGGACTAAAATAGGTATTTTTTCTTTTTTTATGAGTTATTCTTGAACACTTATGAAGTCTATTATCATTCCAAGGAATCTATGTGATATATGATGATGTTTTATGAACATAGATGTTTTATTATTATTTTTTGTTCTTTGTTGTGTTATTTTTCTATTTTTCTTTCCATTTATCTCTCTATTTGATTTTCTTATTTTAGTTTCATGTTTTTCTTACAAACAAGGATGATTTTGAAAATGAAAAGGAAGGGATACCACCAACAAGGATAAGTATAAAGATGGATGAAATTCGATGAAACTTTGTGTTCAACATAAATCAACAGAGATGAAAAAGTGATTTATTATGATTGATGTTATTTCCAATGTTTTTTTCAACATTTTGCTTAAATGTGTTTGAGGTAATTCTTCCATTAAGAGAAACCCTCAATCAATTAATGACTTTAATGGACAAAAGGAAATTCATCGATATTCAATACAACCAAAGTGCTGATTTAGAATGGATTAAGTTTGTATACCAAAATAATATATCAGTAATTATTGTTTTTAGGCAAATAATGCAATATTATAACAGAAGTGCGTGCTTCGAAGTGCATGCAATATTAATTCATTCAAACACTCATCAATGCTTCGAAGTTGTCGAGTTATTGTTGTTGGTGATGTTGCTTCAATGTTGTTGTAGTTGTTGTGATGTGTTAGAAAACATGGCATCCATGGAAGAAGGAGAAAGAATTCTCAAGAATCTAGTATATTGAGTTAAAAGTGAAATTTACAATAGAGAAAAATTGTGAGAAATATTAGACCTTTATATAGTAACTAAACTACTAAATTATTATCATAACTAACTATATTCTCTAACTAGATTTTCACCTTGTGATGTCACGACATCCTGTCCGCCATCATATTCCTTCAACAAAACTGCTAGATATCAATATTCTTAATACGATGTTTGGTGGATGAAAATCGTGAGTTTAACCGCGTCAAAACGTTGTTAAGGTGAAATTTCGTTAGTATTATAGAGAGTCTTGTTTCATTAACTCAAAAAACTATAAAAGATGTCATTATAGAAAAAGTTAGCCATGTATCCCACTCACTTAAATAGGATAAGGTTTGATGGTTGTTGTTGTCCTATTTTTGTATTTCTTTTTTCCATTTACCTTTATTTATTTTCTTATTTTAGTCTCATATTTTCCTTCCAAATATGGATAATTTTGAAAAAAGAAAAAGAAGGGATGCCACCAACAAAGTTATGTGTAGAGATGGATGAAATTCTAGTAAATTTTGTGTATTTGAATAGTTATTTTTATGCTACTATTTATTATTTGTTATATTGTACAATAATTCCAACATAAAACTAATGATATATGTGATGATGTTTTGGGGACAAAGTTTTTATCATACTTTTATATTCTGTTTTTTTTTTTTGTTTAATTTCTTTCTCTACTATATACTATAAAATACTTATTTTTATACTTCCTTTTATCTATGTTTTAGTGATGATGGTTGTTTATTTAAATTTTGTTGTCAGTATGCATAATTCAATTGGTTTGTTAATGTATTGGTTAACTAAACCTTAATTTTAGTTGTTAATTATATTTTATTTGTTAATTTGACAATGCTTATGTTTCTACACTTGAATTATTCAAACTTTGGTAATGATTACTATTTAAAATGCATTTGAAAATTTACATAGTAAACACATGTTGTGAATCAGCTTTTGTGAAAGAAGATATAGTTGTGATGATTTCCACATCTTTGAGTTTATAAGCTTGGAATTCAAAAAAAATTATTACAGTTTGTCAAACTCATTAAAAAACTTAGTGATAGTTGAGTGCTCATGTTGTTGCAAGATAGATGATAGTTAATAATTAAGTGACTATTACATGTGTTTGCCGCCATTAATACCTATAGTGGAATAATTGAGGACGTTCTTGAGGTGAAGGTGAGATGCATACATTTTAGCTTTCTCGAGTCGTCCATGTATTAGTTTGAGGGTCCTTCATCTGGTTTGATTGTCCCTTGTCTGGATTCATCGTACAACTTCTCATTTATCCATCCATGATGTATGATCGAATGAGGAGTGTGTATTGAGTCAACAACTGGTGCCTAGGAAATCATGAGGATTAATTGCATCTCCTAAATTTTTGGGTATCAATCACTCACTCCCGTGAGGGTTTACTATATTCTAGGGAAACTTGGTTCAATCGATTCAAGACCCCTTGAGAGCTATAAATATAGGGTCATTAACATGAGATTAGGATAAATATATAACATAAACAAACCATGTGTGTTAAGCTACTCACTTCACCATGTTGGCTAGCTTTAATCCTCAATAAACCCCAAAATCCTGACATCCCTTACCCGTTAGGGTTTGTCACCCTTATTTTACTTTTATCCAGTACAATTGGCGACCACAGTGGCACTTGGGTAAACAAAACCTGGGCCACACACATATCATCCTATCATGAGTTTCTCTCACCATCTTCCCATAAGGATGCTCGAGCAAAGTTCCTAGAAGACTACTTACACCATTGTTGGAGGTTTCGTTGGATGGGGATAGCATAGTTCTTCCTGGAGAAGATATGATTGTCAAGTGTTAGAAACAGACATCACACCCTTAGAATCCCTCAACATCTTCAACACAAATGAGGAGACTAAAATCACCTTCACAAGATAAGACATTGTAGGCATACTCCCACACAACAATGATCCTATAATAATCATGATTGAACGCACCGGATGGAACATAAAAAGGGTGCTAATTGACCCTGGAAGCTCCACAAATATTCTCTTTTGGAGTACCTTCTAGAGGTTCCAGATAAATCCCCATAATATTTGATTTTTCTATGGATCTTTGATCGGTCTGTTCAGCGAGCAAGTACAGGTCAAGGGAAACATTACCCTTGAGACTACAATAGGTTTAGGGGTGAGTGCCATGGCCATAAAAGTAAAGTATCTCGTAGTAAGTTCCATATTCCCATACACAGGATTCCTAGGGAGACCCATCTTGCATCAGGTGGGGGCAGTCATGTCCACACACCACTTAAGCTTAAAATATCCATTGTCTAATGGGCACAGAGAACAACCATTGAAGATGAAGTTCAGAAGCTAACAAATATTGGTTTTACAAAGTAGATTAAATATCCTTCTTGGCTAGCTAATATGGTTTTTGTAAGGAAGGCTTCAAACAATAGGTGTACGTGTGTCGACTTCATGAATCTTAATGTCACATGTCCTAAAGATTTGTATCCCCTCCCTAATATAAATCGCTTGATTGAAGGATCTTCGGGCTACAAAATTTTGAGTTTCATGGACGCCTATTATGGGAACAACCAGATAAAATGGATATCATAAACGCTCCCAAGATAATGTTCATGTTCAACCACACAATTATTACTTCAATGGCATGCCTTTTGGGCTCAAGAACGTTAATGCCACCTACCAACGACTAATATTTATGGTGTTCACAAAACATATAGGACGTAACCTGGAAGTTTACGTTGATGACGTGATCGTGAAAATATTTTACTCAAGAAGTATTTGTGACCAAAATCACCTTACCCCCAGACACCCCTAAGGACCCATTATACGTCCAATCCACCTCCTTAGAACCCCAAAAACTAAAAGCTAACTGACTATGAAAAAACCTAATTTAGTTTCTTGAAGAAAACAAATATTAGTGTTACCTGATTGAATAATTTGAGAAAGCATATTTCTCTTTACCCGATTGTCGTCTCCTCTAATGTTGAAGAATGAGATATTCATTGTAAACCTTTGATTTTCACCTCCTTACTTAGCCTCTTAAATCCATCCCTCTTAACACTTCTACATAAACTCATTTATCTCCCGGTTCTGCAATTCCTATCGTCAAAATAGCCTCCCAAACTTTCTCCGCTAAATTTGAGTCTTTGATAGCCCAAAACTGCTTATTACCTTGAACAACATCATAATCAGTGGTGGAATCGCAACACAAAATTGAGCCTATAGAGTATTGATCTTCTTGAATATTCGAAATAGAGTTATCAACATCCTTAATCTTCGATGGAGAAGCTTTCTTGAAATTAGATTGAGATTTATGTGGGACTAACTTTGATTTAGAAGAGGACTTAGGTTTTGGTGGTCTTAATGCAGAAAAATAGGAAAGTTGACTAAATCTGAATCTACCCTAAGACCCAAATGAATTTATTTTTTAACTTTTTATTTTATTTTCGGCCTTATTGAACTCGAGGGTTGCCCTAAAGCCAAGTCTTCATTTTGATGTGCGTTTGGATCAAAATGGCCCAAATTACTAATATAACTCGACAAATCTTGGTCTTTGACTTCCAAATGGTCCCCCTTCTAGATGCTAACACAGGTCTATCCGACTCTGTCTTACTGACTTTGCTTCTTTCACTTGTTGACCATGTCAACTTTTCCTGAGACCTTGAAACACTACAAAAAGATTTCTCCTCTATGTTCCCTGGTGAAATTTTGGCACGCACACAAACAAAAGTCAAGACTGTTGTCTTAACAACACACAATATCACAATAAATGTTATGACATCTACTGACAACACAACAAAAAATAACACAATAGAATTATAACTTGCAGAAAAAGAAAGAACACCACGATATGTTAACCCAGTTCAGTGCTAACTCACCTACTCTGGAGGACTACCAAGGCAGGAAGAAAATCCATTATAAGCAGTATTAGTTTGAAGCTAAACTAGTCCCAAGCTTAAAACTTTGTGCCTAATATCTACCCAGTGTAACTTCTACCTAGGTCATCCCTAGATATGAGAAATTGACATCCCACTTCCAATCACCACATTGATAAAATACATATCTCAATCATAGGGGTTATCTCAAAACATATCACATTCATAGAAACCTGAACAATAAAACAGGAAGAACATACTTCCCAATCAAATACTCGAAGTTGCTTAAAAGTTTCCTTCAAGAACAATACTCAACTTTTGTTTCATAGCTTCGAGGAGAACAATAGCTTGATGAACAAGCAATAACCAGTCAACTCAAATGTATTAGAGATACATGAGGATGTACAAAAAACACACGCAGAACCTAAGGAACTGTCAAAACCTAAACCCTTATTTTTCACAAGGTTTTACAATAAAAACTATGCTAAAAAACTAGGTCTTGGATGACTCCTTATATAAGCTTCTACATTTGGGCTTGGACTAGCTTGGATTCTTCAAGAAACTCCAATCTTTAGCTCAAAAATATCTGCAAAATATTCTCCACAAAAATAGAAATAATCTTCATAAATAGTTTCCTAAAAAGTCTCAGTCGATCCTTTTTAGTAACCAATCAAATTTGTACTTGTTTCTAACAAAATCTTTGACTGGCCTACGCATATAATGAGGAATATTCCAAATACTCATATATTCAAATCAAATATTCAAGGATATCCAAAAACAGCGCTTGCTGCATCAGCCTCAGGATGTCATAACATCTTCTGTGACATCTGGCAAAACTCAATACAACAAAACCTGTTATGACTGTTGATAAAGATGTTGCACCATCTTACTCAACACCAACATAGAACCATACTTAGAACTATACTTAGCCAAAATTTAGCCAACCATGAAACTAATAATCTCTCCCCTTTGACAAATTTTGGCTAAAACAACCAAAAACAAATTCAATTGGAGAGAGGAATAAAACTACAACACAAGCTACATGTTGAACATGTAAACTTTGTAAAAACACATCTCAAAAGCTTATACACACAGACAGGCAAAGAACTCCCCCTGTCACACATAATAGGTTCTCCCTTCAAGGACAAAACCCACACCAGAGCACCTGCAGCAGAATAGCAGAAGCAGTAGTAGCAGCTTCAACGTACACAAGCATGAAAACGCATGCCCCCTCATTGATTGCGTCAGCAGCCAAACACACAACTACTTTCCATAAGCAGTAGCACACTGTCCTATCACGATGTTAAATCAATATGTTAAGACATGTGATGTAACATCAGGGTACAACACTTTACTCCTCATTTTCCCCAAAATATTGATAAAAAGATGCAGTAAATATACACATGGAAACACAGAAAACACTTCATAACACATTGCGCTCAGCAATATCACAGATGGAAGCACATAGATGAAAACACAACTCTTGATCAGCTTCAGGTGGTCTTCCACCGCTTGCTTCTGTCAAAGAGCCTTCCGCCCCTATCAAAAAGCCTTTTGCATTCCTTGGTGTTGTAGGCAGCTCCACTGTCTTATAGAATACCTTCCTTCTAGCCAATAATCTCAGCAATATTCATATCATGCCTCTGAACATAGAGAAAGAACGCAGTAGACGTTGCACTTCCTCTTTTCTGTAATTTCTATAACTCTTCAATAGTACAAGTTCCAATTCCATTGTCTTTGATAACAACTAGTTGTTCCTTGTTGTCCATAAGCTCTTGAGTGTTATCCTTACCTTCAATAAGATGCCTGATCAGTTGCTAGAAACTACCAAGATCCTTGTACTAGTCATGTTGAGTAAGATATCTGAAGGAATTTAGATCTTCATTTTGAGATGTCATGACTTGTCTCTTGATATCGTACCTCTTCAACGTAAAGTCAAAGAAACTTCCACCTGTTTCTCTCAAGGTAACACATCCATTTGACATTTTCTGATTAGCTTTAGTGATGCAACCATCATCAGGGTAATTTGTTATCAACTCCATGTATTGTTTTATATGTCCCTCAGTAGATAGATATGCGCTGGATTAAGAATTCACTGAATCATAGTTTGTGAATTCACCAATATCCTTCCCTAGACCTTCATCAGTTTTCTCAAAGAATGTTTCAACTTTATCTCTGACATATTTCTTTTCTTCAACAATTGAATCTTCAATTCTCTTGTTGATAGATTCCATATCCATACCATTTCTGGAATTATAGATCCTACATGCTCTTCTGCTTGAAGAGTAACCCAGAAATATCCCTTCATCCCCTACAAAACTCATTTTGTCCACTTGATCTCTAGTACAAAATATTTGGACTTTACTTCCAAAGATATGAAAGTATTTGACTTTAGGTTTCTTTCCTTTCAATAGCTCATAAGGACTAGAGACAATACCCCCTCTCAAAGTGACCCTGTTATGAATATAGCATGTAGTATTCATAGCTTCAGCCCAAAACTCAAATGGTATTTTCTTAGCACTTAACATCACTCTAGCTGATTCTTGTATTGCTTTAGTCTTTTTCTCAACAATTATATCTCCCTGAGTTTTCCAAGAATAAGAGAATTCATGACTTATTCCTTCAGAATCACAAAATTCATAGAATTTTTCATTTATAAACTCCTTGTCATTGTCATTTCTAATTTTTACAATCACACTCATCTTCTCTTCTTGAATGTTTTGACATAGATCTTTGAAGACTTCAAAGGTATCTGATTTTTCTCTTAGAAAATTGATCCAATTATATCCAAGATAATCATCTACAACCACGAAGACATAACTTTTTCCATTAGGTTGTCTATCTATAATTGTCCCATTACATCCATATGAAGAAGTTCCAAAACTTTTGTAGTGGTCTGATGTTGCAACATTGGATGTGACATCATAGACTGCTCCATTCTTTTACACTCATCACATACTTCTCCTTCTTCAATTTTGAGATATGATATATATCTAATGGCTCCTTTAGATATGACTTCCTTCATTCTTTCAAAATGAAAATATCTAAGTTTTTAGTGCCATAGCTTCACGTCATCCTCCTTGGTTGTTGAGAAAGTTGAAGAATAAGCAATTATTTGAGATTCTCATAAATAGAAGTTATCTTTGAACCTGACTTCTTTCATTAGAACAACTTCTTTCTCATTTTTGACCAGACACTCTGATTTTAAGAAGTTGACTAACAAACCTTGATCATACAATTAACTTACGCTAATAAGATTAGCAGTCAATCCTTTGACGAAGAGTACATCTTCCAACCTAGGACAACCGTCATACATTAACTTTCCCACTCCTTTGGTTTCTCCATTAAAACCATCACTAAATCTAACAGAGCTTGTAGGATGAGGGTTAACATCCACCAATATCTTCTGAACCCCTGTCATATGTCTAAAGCATCCACTGTCAAAGTACCAGTCTTCACTTGTTGAGTTTCTCAAGGAAGTATGAGCTATAAGTTTAATGTCCTTAGTTTCAATACTCCTCTTCTTGCTCGCTTTCTTAGTATTGGGATGAACTATAGAGTTTTTAACTCCATATAATTTGAAGAAGAATGGATTTTTGTGACCATTCTCACCATAATAGTGACATATCCAAGTAGATTGAGATTGATTTTGAAATTCATTGTTTCTACCAGGATGTTGTAACATGTATTTGGACATATTGATCTATCTCTTCTTCTTAGCAGGAAAAACCTTCTACTCTAACATTCTCTTTAGTTTATTATCAGATTGATATTGATCTTTAGTATCTTCATTTTCTTTCACCATATTCATTGAGTCAGTTAAGTTATCAATCTTGGAATTTAAGCGAGTTACCCCAGTTTGAAGATGAGAGGCAGTACTAAGAAGTTGTTTCCTTTCATTCTCCAACTCAGTGATGAATTCCCTTTGTTCTTCCTCTTTCTTGAGGCTTTCTTCGCACATGTCATAGGGATCCTTGTAGGATACATCTAGATCTTCATAAATATCAATCTCCTCACAGTCTTCTACTTCATCTACCCATTTATGTGATAGAGCTAACACAAGTTTGGCAGACTCATAATCATCTTCATCTTCCGACTTATCATCATTAGACCAAAAAGCAGTGGATCAATTATTCTGCTTTTTGAGAAAGGTGGGACATTCTTGTTTGATATGACGATAACCTTCACACTCATAATATTGAATGTATTTGCTTTGATTGACCTTTTCTTCAGAAATAGTGTTCTTTTGAAGATTTTCTATATTATTGATGTCAAATGAGATGTTCCTGACATTTGGCCTTCCTTTTCTGTCCAACATTTTCAATACCCTATTGAATTATTTTCCAAGAATAATAATAGTATTAGACAAATCCTCACCAGTGTCCAGTTCAACTTGACTTTTATCACCCTCAGGGTTGGATACAAAAGTTATGCTTTTGTTCTTTTTCTTAAATTTGTCACCAATGGCCAAATAAAATGTTTTAAGTGACCCAATGAGTTCATCAACTCTCATGTTGTTCATGTTCTGAGCTTCTTCAATAGTTGTGACCTTCATATAAAATTTCCTATGCAAGGACCTAAGAATCTTTATGACCAGCTTAGCTTCTAACATCTTCTCTCCTAAGGCACTTGATGCACTGGAAATTTCAAGAATCTTAATTTGATATTCTTAAATTGTCTCATCATCATTCATCTTCAAGTTCTCAAATTTGGATGTGAGTGTAGCAGTAGAAATGTTGAGACTAGGCAATTGGATTGACTTAACTTGCATAGATCAAAATAAAAATTGCCACTATCCTTTATTATTTCTAAAGGAAACGGGAAAAGAGCAAATAAACCCAAAAAGAGGGGGAGAGAATCTAGGTACGGTGGTTGATTATGAAAATGGAAGGTATTAACACCCTAAACATCTACGGTGCTTCGCAGGAACTTCTTTGAAAATTTGTGTATTTTGGATATAAATGGTGTATACAAAAATAAGATAGTGGAAATGAGAAAAGAAGTATTTTTTTTACAATTTTTCATCCATCGCGGTTGCAAATATTTAGTGCCTATGTACCACCTTTCGCTCAATAGGGGATCAGGGTACTCGTAGTTCACCTCAAAAGTTTTAAAACACATGCGTGTTGGTTAATTTTAAGAGAAGAGACGTCATTATCATATCCGAGTGGTAAACATACTTACTACCCACGATTATGAGAAAGGAGAATTTGCATCATCTCAAAGTGGAGGATATAGCTTGGATTTTAAAATCAACAAAGCCTCACTCAACACCCAAGCGTAAAATATCACACTTTACTACATATCATAGAAGTATAGTAGCTTGCATCACTACAAGAGTCGACAAGAGTCTAATCTTTTGAAAAAAGGTTTAAAAGTAAAAAGCCAAAGTAGAAAAAGGGTTTGAATGAGTTTGATCAACTTTTAGTCTTCTCACAAAAAAATGTCAAAGTATGATTAAGTTGGTTAAAGTTTGATTAAGAAAAGATTTAAAAAAAAAACACAGACCTAAGTCCAAGTTTATTATGAAAGCGGTTCAAGATAGAAAACAAGAAGAGTTTTGTAAAAGAGGGAGAAGATTTTTGAAATTAAATAAGATAGGAGGAGATAAAGGGACTATCCTAAAGCATAAGGTAAAAGCTAAGGGAAAGAACGATCTAACCAACAAGAAGCTAACACTTGACATAAAGAATCAATGTAGAATTCCTATCCTTTGGATTGAAACCAAGCAAGCAAAAATACTAAACCTCTTAGGAATACAAAGCCTCAGATGCATTAAGTCTTCACAAAAAATTGGGCAGAGTAACAACTTTATACATAGGAATTATCAATCACAGATAAAACATATAATCAGAATAACCTGCACACAAAGAAAATCAACACAATATCTTGTGGTAAACTCCAAGAACTTCAGACAAAATAACAACAGAGTCACGCGGTCCCATGGGTATCAAGGCTTCTAATCCTAAGTCCAAGAGGTCCACAAATCCATAATGCAAAGGATAGTAACCAAATAGACTAAGTAACCTTAAAGTTTTTTTAATGTTTAAGTTGGTTATTAAGTGTCTTCAAAAGAAAATAAAGCTCAAGTGAGCAAAATGAAAAATGGAATAAAGATAAATACTCAAATGAGCAAAGATGAAAATAGCATGAAATATAAATGCTAAAATGAATGGTATATAAAAGTAAATACATAAGACTAAAAGACATAGAATAAAAGAAAAAAATTAAAGTCAAATGTTAGTAAATTAGAAGTTAGAGGTTAGCTGAATGACCATCTTGAAACTTACATTTGAAAACTCATTAGAAGATTCATAAAATCAAAGCTTCTCAACAACAATTTTAATTTGCTTTTTGTCAAGTATATCATCCATTTCAAGTAGTCAAGGAAAGCATATATGATCAACGATGTTTAAATGATTCACTTAGACCAAAATTCATGAAAGTTCATTAGAAGATTGATAAGATCAAAACATCCTAACAATGAACCTCAAGTTTATTGGATCAAAGGTTTCAAATTAACATGTTTGGGCTTGCAAACATATGTTTGGGCCACAAATGATCATTTCTTGAATCAAGAGAAATTTAGTGATATATTAAGCAATCGTAAGTGGACTTATGTAGAAGTCACACCTATTTTGAGGAAGATCAATAACAATCTATATACCACATGTTAGATAAATGATATGTAAATAATTATCCAACAACATGTAGCACAAGTAAGAAATGGATAAGGTGAATAGGGAAGGGATGTATCATATGAAATTAGGGTTTCAAATATCATCAACATCATTCATCCATTTTGGTGGATTTGGTTTTTCAACCTATCAACACCCAAGATCCAATGAGGTTGAGGAATTTGTCCCAAAATAACACCCAATTTAGTAGCATATAAGTTCCAACAAACCACATTGAAATATTGGACTCAAAGTTCCCATCAATCATCAATACATATCATACATGAACTTAAATCAAAACAAAGTGTGTATGTGAAGTAGGAAAAAGTGTGTGAGGGTTAGACATGGTATAAGGTGTCAAACAAGAGTGAATTAAGAAGAATACACATCATGTTAGTATACCTTAAAGCCTTTAAATGAAACATGCTTAAGCATCACACACAATACAAGTGAAATTAATGCACAAACTTCAAACAAAAGGGTCATAAAAAGGAATTCAAAGTTTGATAGGAGAAAAGGATGTTGGAAGTAGGAGAAAAATGGGATATATGGAACACAATAGAATCAAGTCAGTAGCATATTCCATGCCAAAAGTTAGCCTAAAACTACGCACACAAGTTCTCAAATACAAACTTTTTTATCAAGGAAAAACCCTAAGCATACTTGTAATACGATGAGAGAGCTGACTTGGTTTTGCATTTGATCACAAATGTGCGGATAACAAGAGTGTCCACCGACTTTTATTTTATGCAATAAGGAAAGGGTGAAAATAACAGGAAAGACCTTCGAGATTTTTGAGTTCGGGAGTGTGATACGGTGGGAGAACTGACTTGAGTTTTTGTGTTTGTATTTGCAAATGTTTCGGTTGAGCAAGAGTCGCCACCGACTTTTTATTTTATCCTAAGGAAAGGTTAAAAAGCACAGCAAAAACCTTTGAGATGTTTTCTTGGGTTCGGGGAGTAGATTATAGAAAGGGAAGGTATTAGCACCCTTTCTATCCATGGTTATCCATGGGCTCTTAGTTACTTGCTTAGATCAACTTGCCTTGATTTTCAATTTGCTTAAAATTGTGGTGTGTGTGTGTGTTTTGAAAATGTTTTTGAAGAAGATGCCTTGTCTTAGGCAACCAATGTAATGACTCATGTTTGAGTGTTTTACAAAGGTGTGTATCTTTTCGAAAAGATGTTTCAAATGTTTTTGGAAGTTTGTTTTGAAAGTGTTTGTTTTGGAAGTGTTTGTGGAGTGTGGTTTGAAAAATAGGCAAGTGTTTTTGTTTTGCAAGTTGGCAAGTAACCAAGAGCTATCTACCCTAAATTTCTCAAAGATCTTTGCTATGTTTTAACCCTTTTAACAATTTTGTTCCACCATTGTATTTTGGTGGACAATCTTGTGTTAGGATGTGAACGGGACGAGCGCGGGTCATCGTTTAGACCATGATTGCAATGGTGCCAAGTATCTTTGGGCAATTTTTTCCTTTAAGGGACTTGATCATTTTTTAGGCAACTTTCGAAAGCGTCATCGAGGGACTATGATCATTTGAATTTGTTTTGTTTTGCCAAAGATACCTAACATGCAATATGGCCCATTATTGAAGGCAACAAGTGGAGTACCCTAGGGGTGCAAGTGTGATTAGTGTTGTCCATTTTCATGCTTGTTTATCTTGAATTTAGGTCAAACTATTTGTTGTTTTTGATTTGCATACAAAACCCTAATTCTATCATGGCATATTTAGAAAGATTTTAAAGTGCGGAATTTAAAGGTCCTAAATTATTACAATACAATATATGGGATGGGGGGTACAAATGTTCAAATGGGGATATTTTAGCAAGAAATTAAACCCTAAACTATTACATCCAAATTGAATTATACAAGGTATTTAATTGCACAATAACTAAATAAAATACAATAAAATATGCAAGATGCAAAAAATGATTTTTATATGTATGTAAAAAGTATTTTTTATGTGTCAAATAAACAAAAATAAAATGAATTAATTTTTGGTGTTTTTATGTTTTTAGGGCAAAACCCTAATTATATAAATAAAAGGTATTTATTATATAATATATGCAATATTTATTAATTATGTACAAAAAATAAATAAAAAGGAAGTATATTGTAAAAAATTATTTTTGAGGTTAAATATTAATAAAAAATAAAAATATATTATTTTTATGTTTTTATCCTAAATATTCTAATAAGTATATATAAGTATTTATATTATTTACTAAATATATTAATTATGTACAAAAATAAAGATATTTAATATTTACAAAAAAAAAGTATATTTTTTTATAAAATGTTTTCAAAAGGTAAAATAAAATAAAAATCAGAAAATAAAAGTGTTTGTATTATTTTTTTTGTATTTTTAAATAAAAGGTATTTATGTATTTATTTACATATAAAACTAAATGAAACAAAATAAATATCAAATAAAATGCAAAAAATGTGAGAAAAATATTTTTAATATTTTTTATGCTTTGACAAAAATAAACAAATCAGAAACAAAAATCAAAAGTCAAAAATAATGAAAATAAAACACAATGGGCCAAGGGGGTGTATGTGTAAAAATGGGATGCAAACAGAAGAATAAAACAGGCCCAGCCCAAGAAGACTTTGTCTTCAACCTCTGAACAAACAAACAGAGCAACACGTGCTTCCTGCTATCTCATGATTCCTGGACTTTCAAGCAAAACTCATAACACAAGAAATGTAGAGCATCATGTCACGAGTTCATACATATAAAAAACTTAATCTAACTCTCAGAAATGAGAGAGAATTTCTTCTCCCCCAATTTCTGACCTAAGTTTTTGTCAATGTTCAGGTCTTAAATTCTCTCAGCATATGCAATATAAATGGAAAGTGAGGATATGGGTGGCTTCAGGGACATGAGTATGACATTTTTCATTCACAAACTTAAAGCTAACTCTTCCTAGATTGAGAGATAGAAGTCCATGAACTTACCTGTTCAGCTTGGATCGTGTCTGGCAATGGAGGTACTTTCAGTGCAATGTGAGGCCTTGTACAGCTTGCTTGAAGGTCAGGGATGCTTCTCCAGCCTTTGGCTTGCTTTGAAACCAAGTGAATCAAGCTATGGCAATCAACCTGCAAAACAGAAAAAGTGAAAATGGTGAAGTTGGTTAGAGGTGTTACAGGTCGTGTCCAATGCTTGGGATAGTTTGTGTAGGTGGTATGGAGTATGTATGAACTGGTTTTGGCCAAGGCGCACGAATGGATTGAGTTATGGAAGTCCAACTGCAGAGGTGACTCTGTGTTTTGCAGTAGAAGGGTGTTTTGATGAATGATGAGGTTTGGAAGGTGTTTTGGTTGTGCCTTAGCTCAATTATGTTGTTTGGAATGTGTCTAACAAGTTTGTCTAAGCTAGTTCTTGCAGCAATGAGAGTTGGATATCAATATGCCAAGTTTCTTCTAACTTAAGCAAAAAATGACAAGTTGGTTTACAAGCTCTCCTAGGCCCCTCAAGTATGCTGCATAATCTCTCCTTGATCAGTGGGATTAGTCCATAAACTTGTGCCTAGAAGATATGCTTTGTACTTCTTTGATTCATGTTTTGACATAAAGCCATACTTTACAAGAATAGATAAGTTGCTTTTTCCATTTATGGCTTAATTCTTCATGTAATGTCCAAATGCATAGAATAATGCTATAACACAATGGATTGGCATTTAATTTTTGAGTGAGAAAAGGATTAGAGGCCTGTAACTAGCTTGCTCATGCTGATTTGAAAAATTGCACAAGTTATGAACATGCCTTTGGCCATGAATCAAAGTGACTTTTTCTCATATTGCCAAATTCGATTCTCCCTAACCACAAGGTTGTTTGATGAGTTCTTGGACATTTTGGAAAGCTTGGAATGTGTAATACAATCCATATTTGTAATGAAATTTGAAATTCCAAGTGGAAGCATATGAAAAGTGGCCATGAAGTTGGGCAAAAATCCTGCCTAGAATAGGTCAAAATTTTTCTAAGTTAAGAATGTTTTGCACCCTTGTTCCAAAAATCATAACTTGAGCTACAAGCTTCTTTTGAGGAAACTTTGTGAATCAAAGTTGTAGATTTTGCAATGTACTACAACTTTCATGTTTTGAGTTTTCCTTGAATCCAAATGTATCTTGGTGAAAAAATGGGACAAAGTTAGGAAAAAATTAGGGATTTTCATAACTTAGAAAATTTCTAAGTTATGAAAATTCTTCATTTTAAACCCTAATTTGCAATTTTTGATTTCTTGATGAACAAGTTTCATAATTTGACATGTCTTGATGAAAAATGAATCTTGACACTTGATTTTGACCAAAAAGTCAAAGTTTGACTTTTCAGTATACAGTCAAATTTGGCTCAGTTGACTGGAAAATTCATCTGTCAATCTTGTGCATTTGGGATCTTTTGAACTTGTTGAACATGTCAAGACAATTCCAAGGGGTCCTTGAGTCCATATGTGAGCTTGGCTTGCCATTGGTTAGGTTAAACAGTCAAAAATTGCCTTTATGCAGTCAAAACCCTAAAAATGACCATTTTGCCCTTTTGGTGATCTGATCAAATTTCTTGTGGAATTCTGATCCAAACTTGATCAAATGGTCCATATGAGTTCATGATGTTGATGTGGGTCAAAAATCATGAGGTTTGACTGTCAATTGACCATAGTTGACTTTTTCCCCAATACAACTGATTTCTAGGTCAACTGTCCAATTGACTGGCCAAAGAATGGAATCAAGGCTTGAAACTTTGTATGGATAAACTTGGAAGTCCAATATGAAGCATGAAAGTCATCTTAGGCATTTTAGGTCAAAACATCTTTGTGCAAACACAAACCCTAATTTGGGTCAACAGTGCAAGGAGGAGTCTTGAGCAGAGCAAACCCTAACTGGATCTTGAGCTCCAAAGGTCTTGTGATGAGAAAATGTTGAGGAAATGGGAGGGAAAATTTTGGGGTACAACAGTTGCCCCTGTTCAATCTTCTTAGACCTAAAGAGTTAGATTGGCAAGTTTGCCTTTCGCGACTCGAGGGTAAAAGGAGATTGGACACTAGAGTGCCCGGAAATTTGCACTCGCATGCTGGAGTATCAGCAATGTGATGGTGAGAATGGGCTTATAGATTCCATTTGGAGATAAGATGGATAGGAGGATGGGCTTATAGATGCCATCTGGAGATGTGACAGAACCTTGTCGGGAATGGGCTTATAGATGCCATTTGGAAGTGTTGATCGCGTAAGAGATTCCTTAGCGAGAACTTGCGTACTTTGAGAAAGAAAGATGTTTCCTGGCCTGTTACATGTGTTGATCTTCGAATTTTTCATGCAGATATGCCCTGGCTAGATACAGGTATTGAATCTACAATTTGTTGCTCACAGATGTGCCCTGGCTAGATACAGGTATCGAATCTGGAATTGTCGTCTACAGATATGCCCTGGCTGGATACAGGTATCGAATCTGGAATTGTCGTCTACAGATATGCCCTGGCTGGATACATGAATCGAATCTGGAATTAGTTTCTCACAGATGTGCCCTGGCTGGATACAGGTATCGAATCTGGAATTAGTTGCTCACCGATGTGCCTTGGCTGGATACATGTATCGAATCTGGAATTGCAAAAGGTTGATAGAGATAGCTTTCCTGGATGGATTCAGGTGTAGACCTCCGACCTGAGAATGAAAGATAATTTCCTGGCCTGTTACAGGGGTTGATCTTCAAACTCTCATGTAGACATACCCTGGCTAGATACAGGTATCGAATCTACAATCAATCACTCACAGATATGCCCTGGCTAGATACAGGCATCGAATCTGGAATTGCGATAGTTGATAGTAATCATCTTTTGGATTGATCTTTTTCCTGAAAAGGCAAAACATCAGTTGTATGCAATGTCATGATGTATGAGATGCATGATGTCATGATGCTCAAAATGAGATAGTGTTGTTTGCACTTTGTCATGTACGTAAACAGGATGTATGAAATGTGAAATGTCTATGAATGTATTTTCGTCTAGGAAAATAAATCCTTGACGACTGGCCGGGGAATCAAATCCTGGGCTGATGTTGAAGAGTAGAGTTCTTCGTTTCCGCCGGGGATGATGGTTGCAAGAACAAGCCGGTAGGAGAAGACGACTCTGTCGGGGAATAAAATTGTTGGAGAGATTACTCTGAGGGGAATTACTCTGTGGGAAGAGATACTTTGCTGAAGATTCCACTGATAAACTTCGCTGGGGATTTCAACGATAAACTCCGCTGGGGATTTCAACGATAAATTCTGCTGGGGATTCCGCTGATAAGTTATGTTGGGGATTTTGATGAACTTCGCTGGGGAATAGGAAGAACTTCGCCGAGGACGATCTTTCCGTGGTAATTAGCTGAGGATAACCTAGTTATAAGCTCTGGTGGGGAATAAACTCTGAACAAAGTCGGGGAGAGGCGTATGTACTCTGCAGGTGATAAGCTTCCAGAATCTACTGGGGATAAGCTTCAGAATCCACCGACGACTTCACTGGGGATGTGGATTCCACTCTTCTGGGGACACTTTTGAACTGTACTGGGGAATGGCTACACTAGATGTCTGTATTCCGCCGGGGAACAATCTTAGATCAAGACTGCCGGGGATGCTTGCTGAGGAATGTCTATACTCTGCTGGGGAATGTTGAGATCTTCTGGGGATACCCAACTTCCTTAAGGCTGACAGTAGACTAACTCTGCTTGGGGAGAGTATCGCTGACTTGCTAGGGGAATATTGTGCCTTTTCAGGGCTGATGGAAAACCAACTCAACTTGAGGAGAGTATTGCTGAATCTGGTCTTACTCTGTGGGGAGTTGAGGTAGCTTGGTCACGTTCTTCAGTCGAACCTACCTTGGTACCTTGGTGGACAGAGCAACTAGCTTGCCTGGACAATTCCACATTGCCCCTGTTTCTGATGTCACCTGTAATCAGTCCTTTGTTTCGCATGCAAGTATTTATGAATTAGCAATTTAATGTCAAATGCATATATCAAAAATGAACATTGGACGTTCTTCGCAAGACAAAACAGAAAAAAGGAAAAAACGATGGGTAATTCGTCTGAAAAAATTGAACTTGTATTGATTTTGAAATTTGCCTGTAAATAGGCGTTTATGTACAAGAGGCTGACGTCCTAGTAAGAGAACGCCGCCGAGCAAACATAGAGTTTATACAATTTTGAAAGGAAACAAAACAGCTATGTGAAAAAAAATAATCCCACTGGGTTCCAACTCTGCTATCGCCTTTATGTCTTCAAGCGTCTCATCACTTTGCTGCTTAGTTGAAGATGAAGCTGATTGATTGATGTCATCTGAGCCTGATAGTTAATGCCGAATTCTGGATGCGAAGTGATCCAATGAGACATAGTATTACGCTTTATCCCTAACTTTTGCCTGGACCGCCCTTTCGGGTTTTCAGTCCACCGGGATACCCTTTTTTGCCCAAGCCGCCTTTTCAGGTTTTCGACTTGCCGGGTGTACAGATTTTTTTTTTATTTCGTCCCTTACTTTTGCCCGAACCCTTTTGGTTCGCCGGGAAGCCCTTATTTTTTCCTAGGTGTGTCAACCTAGCGGGTCTTTTATTCATGCATAGTATCTTTTTACTATGTCTGCATTGGCGGGGTGAGGAAGATCGTCACCATCCATGGTTGTTAGAATCATGGCTCCTCCTGAGAAGATATGTTTAACCACAAATGGCCCTTCGTACGTAGGGGTCCATTTGCCCCTGGGATCACTTTGAGGAAGAATGATGCGCTTGATTACCAGGTCCCCAACTTGATACTCTTGTCGTCTGACTTTCTTGTTAAATGCCCTGATCATCCGTTTTTGGTACGTTTGACCATGACAAATAGCGGTGCGTCTCTTTTCGTCAATTAGGTTTAATTGATCAAGCCGAGTCTGGATCCAGTCATCTTCGCTCAAGTCTGCATCCTTCATTATCCGGAGAGAGGGTATCTGGACTTCAATAGGCAAGACTGCCTCCATGCCATAGACCAAGGAAAAGGGAGTTGCCCCTGTCGACGTCCGTGCTGAGGTGCGGTACCCATGAAGAGCAAACGGTAACACTTCGTGCCAATCTTTGTAGGTCACTGTCATCTTCTGCACAATCTTCTTGATGTTCTTATTCGCTGCTTCTACAGCCCCGTTCATCTTCGGCCGGTAAGGTGAAGAGTTGTGGTGCTGTATTTTGAATTGCTCGCAGAGTTCAGTGATCATCTTATTGTTAAGATTGGTACCATTGTCCGTAATGATCCTCTCAGGTACACCATATCAACAGATCAGGTTATGCCGAATGAACCGTGCCACGACGCTCTTGGTTATGGTGGCGTAGGAAGCTGCTTCAACCCACTTTGTGAAGTAATCAATCGCTACTAAGATGAAGCGATGCCCGTTGGATGCCGTAGGTCGGATCTCACCGATCATATCAATGCCCCACATTGCAAAAGGCCAAGGTGCTGTCAAGACGTTCAGAGGAACCAGAGGAATATGCACCTTATCAGCATAGATCTGACATTTATGACAAGTTCGAGAATGCTGATAACAGTCGGCTTCCATTGTGGACCAGAAATATCCTGCCCGAAGGATTTTCTTTGCCATGGTATGTCCACTGGAATGTGTCCCGAATGTACCTTCATGTAGTTCTGCCATGATCTTTTTTGCTTCAGTTTTATCCACACAACGCAGTAGGGTTGAATCATGGTTTCGCTTGTAGAGGATGTCGTTGCTGAGGAAGAACTTTGCCGCAAACCTTCTCAGGAATTTCTTGTCATTAACCGATGCGCCCTCGGGGTATTCTTGAGCTTCCAAGTACCTCTTCACTTCATGATACCAAGGTTTTTCAGTTACCTCTTCAGCCTCAAGATCACAGTAATATGCAGGTTCGTCCAATTTCCAGATAATGATCCGAGGAGCCTCATTGTCCCATTTGACTTTGAACATAGAAGACATCGTAGCCAACGCGTCCGCTAACTGATTCTCCTCTCTTGGGAAGTGTTCAAAAGTTATCTCTTCGAAGTGGGGAAGCAATGTCATCACATACTCCTTGTAAGGAATAAGATTTGGGTGTTTCGTATCCCACTCGCCTTTGACCTGATTGATCACGAGAGCGGAATCTCCGAAGACACTCAGAAACTTGATCCTTAAGTCAATTGCAGCTTGAAGACCCATGATACATGCCTCATACTCTGCCATGTTGTTGGTGCAGTTGAAACATAACCGGGCAGTAAGTGGAGTATGAGTTCCTTTAGGGGATATGATCACAACGCCGATACCATTACCCAAAGCGTTTGAGGCTCCGTCAAAGTGCATAGATCATCGGGATCCTTCCTCAGGTCCTTCATCCGGTCTAGGTACTTCACAATCAGTTACTACCATGATATCCTCGTCTGGAAATTCAAAGTTCATTGACTGGTAATCGTCCACCGCCTGATGTGCCAAATGGTCTTCCAATACACTTCCCTTGATTGCTTTTTGAGTCGTGTACTGGATGTCATATTCCGTCAAGATCATTTTCCATCTTGCTATTCTTCCAGACAGAGCAGGATTTTCGAATATGTACTTGATTGGATCCATTTTTGAAATCAACAGAGTAGTGTGAGCCAACATATACTGTCTCAGCCGGCGAGCAGCCCATACCAGAGCGCAGCAAGTTTTCTCGAGCAGTGAGTACCGAGTCTCATAGTCGGTAAACTTTTTGCTCAGGTAATAAATGGCGTGTTCTTTTCGGCCAGACTCGTCATGCTGCCCCAGCATACACCCCATTGAGTTGTCAAGTACTGTCAAGTATAAGATTAGAGGTCTCCCTTCAACCGGTGGCATAAGAATGGGTGGTTCTTGGAGATACTCTTTGATCTTTTCAAAAGCGACCTGACATTCATCATTCCAACGTACTACTTGATCTTTCTTCAGTAGTTTGAAGATTGGTTCACAGGTAGCAGTTAGATGTGAGATGAATCAGGCAATGTAGTTCAAACGTCCTAGAAAGCCTCTGACTTCTTTCTCTGTCTTGGGAGTTGGCATCTCTTGTATGGCTTTCACTTTGGCAGGGTCCACCTGAATACCTTTGTCGCTTACAATGAAACCTAGTAGTTTTCCGGATCTCACCCCAAAGGTGCACTTGTTTGGGTTCAACCTCAGCTTGTACAACTTCAGACGGTCAAACAATTTCCGTAGATGGTCAAGGTGTTCCTCCTCAGTTTGGGACCTTGCAATCATATCGTCGACGTATACTTCTATCTCGTGATGGATCATATCATGAAATAAAGCAACCATGGCACATTGGTAGGTTGCCCCAGCATTTTTCAACCCAAAAGGCATGACCTTGTAGCAAAAGGTGCCCCACTGAGTAACAAAAGTGGTCTTCTCCATATCTTCAGGAGCCATCTTGATCTGATTATAACCGGAGAAGCTGTCCATGAAGGAGAACACCTTGTGCTGAGCAGTATTGTCAACCAAGACGTCGATGTGAGGCAGAGGGAAATCATCCTTGGGGCTCGCCCTATTCAAATCCCTGTAATCAACACACATTCGGACCTTACCATCTTTCTTCGGCACTGGAACCACGTTGGCAACCCAATGAGGGTAAGAAGTTACAGCTAGAAACCCGGCATCAAATTGTTTCATAACCTCAGCTTTGATTTTCTCGGACATCTTTGGACGCATACGGCGGACCTTCTGTTTTACCGGAGGGCAATCTTCCTTGGTAGGCAGGTGATGAACCACAATGTCGGTATCCAACCCAGGCATGTCTTCGTAAGACCAGGCAAAGATTTCCACATAGTCATGCAACATCTGAATCAACCGTTGTTTCACACTGAACTCCAGATTGGCACCAATATCGACTTCCTTTCTGTCCGTCTCAGTACCCAGATTTACCGTTTCCACTGGCTCTTCATGCGGCTGAATGGCCCTCTCTTCCTGGAGTAGCAGTCTTGCAAGTTCACCAGGCACTTCGCAATCATCTTCACCTTCGTCTTCAGCTAAGTTGATCGGATTTTCGAAGTCATAACTGGCAGTAGCAGAGTCGTTACCAGTGAAATCCAGAGTGGATTGGAACCTGTATAAGTGAGTGTGTGTAAATATAGCTGTTTTGCAATATATGATAAAGAAAGAAAAGGAGCACAAGATTTGAAATGCAACAAACGTCCAATGTTTTGATTAATGATATATGAAAATGTCATACAAAATCCCTCACAGATGGAGCCACGGTGCCCCGGGTAGGACACCGAGCCATAAAAGTTTCAACATATTGTTTGTTACAAATTGAAAACAAAAGAGTTCATTACTGAGTGACAAAAGTAATAGGTGTGAAGTCTTTGGCAGTCCAGTTTCTTGGTCCACCGTTGGTTTTTGGATAGATCCAGCTATCGAATTCAGATTCCTCCACGTCGTATTCAATACATTTACTCCCGGGTTGGTGATGAACACAGGAGATTTTCCAATTCTTGCCTTACGAACAGCCCTCTGTGCCTCTGCAGTGAAGCCCAGACCAAACTTGTCAGTCTTCGGAGTAAAGTCAGGAAGTCGGCCCCAGTTTGCGCACTCACCCTTCTCAATAACAGCCTGGGCATCCTTCAAGGAAGCCATCTTCAAAGGAGAGTCTTCAATCACAGTTTCAGCTGATGCCAGTGTCTGAGGCACCTCTTCAAAGTGTTGAAAGTGGGTCTCAATGAATTCCCCATCCATTTCTATGTACCGGAACGAGTTGAGGTGGCTGACCATGTATTCTTCCTCCTCCTGCACTGTCACAATTTTCCCTCTGACTGGGTACTTAAGCTTTTGATGTAGTGTGGAGGTCACAGCTCCAGCCTTGTGGATCCATGGACGACCCAGCAAACAAGAGTAGGATGGACGGATGTCCATCACATAGAAAGTAGAATCGAAGACCTGAGAACCAACCCTGATTGGAATGTCAACTTCGCCATGTACCATCCTTTTCGAACCGTCAAAGGCTCGGACAACAATGTTACTAGGCTTGAGCTCCAAACCCTCACAATCCAATCTGTCTAGGGCCTTCTTGGGTAATACATTCAATGAAGAACCGGTGTCTACCAACACATGGGCAAGAGTAGTGCCCCTGCATTCAATAGAGACATGCAGGGCGTCATTATGGTTTTTTCCTTTGGCGGTCAGATCCGTGTCAGAGAAGCCCAAACCATTATCGACAGTCAAGTTGGCCACGCAATCGGTAAATTGATCAGCAGACGTTTCTTGCGGCACATGGGCCGTCTTCAGGAAGGAGATCAGGGCCTTGGCATGGGCCTCTGAACACAATAACAGTGATAGCATAGAAATTTTAGAGGGGGTGTGCCCCAACTGCTCGACAACATTGAAATCACTTTTCTTGATAATCTTGAGGATCTCCTCCATCTCTTGCTGGGAGGCTTCAACAGTGGTTGTTTTCGGTGCCTCCATTAGGGCAGGCAAATCAGTAGCAATCCCTTTGCCCCGAGCATCAGAGGACTCGGCAGCAGGGGTAGAAACAGGAACTTGATTAGGAAGAGGAACATGCACACTTGCATGTGTGATGATAAGGGGTTTCTGAATAGCTGGTGGCGAAATATCTGGCGAGAACAACCTACCACTTCGAGTAATTTTGGCAGGCCCAGTGATGTTACTGACGCTGGTACTTGTATCAAACTTTTTCTTTACTCCAAGAACATAAACGTCTGCCCCATAGTGCCATGGGACAGCTTTGTCGGACGTATAGGGGAGGAGCCCCGGAACAGTAATGATGATAAGAGCAATCTTCTGAGTGGACATGATTTTGACAGGCTTCTTTGAAGGAGCCTTGGGAGGTTTGTTGAAAATAGTGACAATAGAAACTTCCTCGGCGGGGACAGCAGGAACAGCAATCTTCTCGAACAAGATTTCTTTGCTATCCATCAGGCTTTGGATACCTGATTTCAGCAAAGGGCAACTAAAAGGCGAAACAGCACATAGAAGGCAATCTTCACCATATCCCGGAAATAAACCGGCTAGCAACAAATTCCTTTTAACAGTCAATAACAGAGTAACAATCTCTTCCACGGAGGCTACATATCGGTCTTCTTCCACAGCATTCACTCCATGCTGGGGCATGGGAGCGGTCACAACATTGGGCCTTTCGGGCGCCTCAAACTGTATTTCCTTAGCATCAATAAGGTCTTGAACCTTATTCCTCAGAGCCCAGCAATCGTCCGTAGTATGCCCGGGGCTATCAGAGTGATAAACGCAACGGGCGTTGGGGTTGTACTTTGGAGAAGCTGTGTTCACCACCTTCGGAGCTTCTTTGACAGTTACCAGATTGGTTGATAGTAATTGCGGCAAAATCTGAGACAGGGTCATTGCCGAGTCGAGTGTACTGCCTTTTGGGTTTATCACCTCTTGGTTGGTTATATTGCTGAGGAGCAGCAGCAGGCTTAGAAATTACCACCGCGTTGACAGCTTGGCGGTGTTCCGGCTTAATTTGTCTTCTGGGACCATAAACAGCACTGGCTTCCTTCTTGAAGGGCTTCTTTTCAGTACTTGCGGAGGAACCTTTCTGTATCTTCCCTGACTTGATACCAGCTTCTATTATCTCACCAGTCAAGATCAAATCTGTAAACTCAGCAGAAGAATTACCAATTAGATGGTTGAAGAATGGACCGGACAGGGTCCCTAGGAACATGTCCACAAGCTCACGGTCAGTCAGCGGTGGCTGCACCCTGCCAGCCAGGTCTCTCCACTTTTGCGCATACTCCTTGAATCCTTCGCCCGTTCCCAGTGACATACCCTGAAGTTGTGTACGCGTGGGAGCGAGATCAGAATTGTACTGATACTGTTTATAAAATGCGGTAGCCAAGTCCTCCCAGTGTCGGATACTGGTTCCATCCAGCTGATAAAACCATTCGAGTTGAGACCCCGAAAGGCTATCTTGGAAGAAATGGATCCAAAGGTTCTTGTCTGCGGTGTAAGGTTGGATCTTCCTTACGTATGATCTGAGATGCAGCTTAGGACAGGAAGCCCCGTCGTACTTCGCAAAGGCAGGCGCCTTGAACTTGTGTGGGATCACCACCCCATAAGATAAACCTAGATCTCCGAAATCCAGCCCCGACACATTTTGAATCTCCATGGCACTTAAACGGTCCTCTAGTTGCTTGTACCTATCTTCAGCAGAAGGGTACTGTTCATCATTGTAATCCATCTCGTTGTCGGAGACTGCAGGACTAGGAGCCCTTCCCCCTTGGGGACTGTCTTTATCTGCAGAGGAAGTAGCCTGATCAGCCTCGTTTCGCAGTGTATTCCCAAACCTCCGTCCAGTGTTAAACAGTGCAGTCCTCTTCTTCTTCTTCTTCTTCAAGAGCAGAGTCTTCAACTCCTGTTGTCCTTGGGCTAAGCTCACGACCAGCTCTTGAAACTGGGCGTTCTGGGCCTGGAGGGCCTTGATAGCTTGTTCATTGGATGATTCAGGATTCATGATGACTGTTCAAATAAACAGCGAAGAAGATTAAGCAACCTGTAGAAAAAAGGGTACCTGTTATGCATATGATGCATGAGATGCTATTTATGCAATGCATTCAAGGGTTTTAGAAATTCACAATTGTTGCAGACAAAAAAGAATGCACGTCATATTAATAAGAAGAAATTTGTCAGTACATAAATGCCCCATGGGCCAAATATTACAAAAAAATTCCTCAAGGTAAAAAGACGTTGCGCATCCTCTTTGGTGCGATGTAGGTGTTGAGGGTCTCTTGCTCATGGAGTCGGCGGGTAAGCTCCAAAACCTTCTTCTCACTGGCGTAGAAGCTGGCTTCAAAAGTGTTCCGTTCCTCCTTTAGTTGGATCCAACTCTTCTGCATCTCCTCCCACGATGTAGGCATGTCAGGGTGTAGGATGGTGTATGGAACCTCCCCTTCCTTAACGGGCTCTTTAATTACAGGGAGAACATGAGGGTAAGGCTTCATTAGACTCTGGGCTCGGGTTCGTACCCACTTGAGATACGACTCAAGAGGGATGGAGTTCTTGTGCCCCAGTGTCTTGCTGTCTACCTTGTTAGGAATCCTCCAAGCTCTGATGAATCTTTGGCGAAGTCCTTGCGCATCATTGTCGAAGTCAAAAACTAAGTCAGGAATCAACATGTCGTGAGGGCCATCCCTCCGTGCATATCCAAATTGTCTCAAAGCTAGACAAGGGTTGTAAGTAATGCCCCCTCTAATGCCAAGTAATGGAACATTAGGGAACTCTCCACAATGATCGACGATGTTGACATTTTCTCTGGACCGAGAACACCAATGTACATCAGAGTGAGTGAGGGTCATCAACCGTTGTGACCACCTTAAGCCCTGGTCATTCTTCAAGACAGATTGTGGAAGGTGCGAAATAAACCACCTTGAAAGGAGAGGAGTACAACACATGAGAACACCCCTCTTTCTCATTGTTCGTGTGTAAAATGAGTGAAGAATGTCCCCAAGCAATATTGGTATTGGATTTCTGGATAAAAAGATCTTGACGGCGTTGACATCTACAAGCTGGTCAGGATTTGGGAATAGGACCAACCCATAAATGAGGAGTGCCACAATTTCTTCAAAGGCTTGAAGGTCCAATGAATTCCAACACTCTTGTGCTTTCTCAAACAAGAATTTTTCCAGGAAGCCTTTGACACCGCTTCTAGTTTCCCAATGCCCCTTGATGTCAGATGGTTGCAAGTGTAGTGCTTGAGCAACATCTTCAGGCTTTGGTTCTTTTTCCGTACCGTTGTAGGGTAGTTGATTAAGAATAGGAATTCTCAGGAGTTGAGAAAATTCCTCCAAAGTGGGCACCAATTGGTAGTCGGGGAAAGTGAAACAGTGGTGAAGGGGGTCAAAGAACTGGAACAGCACCTTCATCATGTCCTCTTCAATGTGGGTGTTGACTAGGCTGAGCAGTCTACCATGTCTTTCACTGAAGGGAGAGCTTTCCAGAATTCTGGATGTGAGCTCCTTGAGTTGAGGAGGGATTCTCACAAGGTTGACTTGGATAGTTTTCCTGCAGAGAATTTCCATGACCTACAAAACAAGAACAAAGATGAAGATCCAAACCCTTGAAATGGTTAGTGTATGCATATGATGCTTTATGATGCTCATGATGTATGCACAAACATATGTACAAGCAAATCACACAAAACCCTAGTTTCAGGCTTGCATGGGGTTTCATAGGTAAGTACCCTCTTGAGTGTAGTTGGCTTAAAAACCTGTCCTATAAATAGTAACCGGGTTCTAAGGAGCTCAATATCATTGGATTGTTTTCCATGTTCATTGTTTTGGTTTAGCCACTTAACTAGCGACCAAAATATTCCAAGAAAACAACCCTCAAAGAGTGTAGTATCGAGTATCTACCAACTTCGGACTGCACCAAAGCCGGTCATCTCACTACCCCTAATGAAAGGCCAAGATGGTCAAGTAAGGTTCTAGGTCATTAGTGCTTAGTGACATCACTCAGCGGCCCCGTACTCTCCTTGATTGAACTCAAGGGTTACCGGTACTCACAAATATGTCGCACTAATATAGCTATTGCTTCGACCGTGTCGGTATACCCCGCACAGTTTCCATAACGTATTGCTATCTATGAATGTTTCCCCAAATCCGGGTGTAGGATTTCAAACCCAAACAAGAGAGCCAAGATATAAAGCAATCAAAGCAAACAATTTAGTCATGCAAGAGGGTGATCTAAGCCCTAAGGTTACTCCACTTAAAAACTCCCCAACAGAGTCGCCAGTTCTGTGATACGGTGGGAGAACTGACTTGAGTTTTTGCGTTTGTATTCGCAAATGTTTCGGTTGAGCAAGAGTCGCCACCGAATTTTTATTTTATCCTAAGGAAAGGTTAAAGAGCACAGCAAAAACCTTTGAGATGTTTTCTTGGGTTCGGGGAGTAGATTATAGAAAGGGAAGGTATTAGCACCCTTTCTATCCATGGTTATCCATGGGCTCTTAGTTACTTGCTTAGATAAACTTGCCTTGATTTTCAATTTGCTTGAAATTGTGGTGTGTGTGTGTGTTTTGAAAATGTTTTTGAAGAAGATGCCTTGTCTTAGGCAACCAATGTAATGACTCATGTTTGAGTGTTTTAAAAAGGTGTGTATCTTTTCGAAAAGATGTTTCAAATGTTTTTGGAAGTTTGTTTTGAAAGTGTTTGTTTTGAAAGTGTTTGTGGAGTGTGGTTTGAAAAATAGGCAAGTGTTTTTGTTTTGCAAGTTGGCAAGTAACCAAGAGCTATCTACCCTAAATTTCTCAAAGATCTTTGCTATGTTTTAACCCTTTTAACAATTTTGTTCCACCATTGTATTTGGTGGACAATCTTGTGTTAGGATGTGAACGGGACGGGTGCGGGTCATCGTTTAGACCATGATTGCAATGGTGCCAAGTATCTTTGGGCAATTTTTTCCTTTAAGGGACTTGATCATTTTTTAGGCAACTTTCGAAAGCGTCATCGAGGGACTATGATCATTTGAATTTGTTTTGTTTTGCCAAAGATACCTAACATGCAATATGGCCCATTATTGAAGGCAACAAGTGGAGTACCCTAGGGGTGCAAGTGTGATTAGTGTTTTCCATTTTCATGCTTGTTTATCTTGAATTTAGGTCAAACTATTTGTTGTTTTTGAATTGCATACAAAACCCTAATTCTATCATGGCATATTTATAAAGCTTTTAAAGTGCGGAATTTAAAGGTCCTAAATTATTACAACACAATATATGGGATGGGGGGTACAAATGTTCAAATGGGGATATTTTAGCAAGAAATTAAACCCTAAACTATTACATCCAAATTGAATTATACAAGGTATTTAATTGCACAATAACTAAATAAAATACAATAAAATATGCAAGATGCAAAAAATGATTTTTATATGTATGTAAAAAGTATTTTTTATGTGTCAAATAAACAAAAATAAAATGAATTAATTTTTGGTGTTTTTATGTTTTTAGGGCAAAACCCTAATTATATAAATAAAAGGTATTTATTATATAATATATGCAATATTTATTAATTATGTACAAAAAATAAATAAAAAGGAAGTATATTGTAAAAAAGTATTTTTGAGGTTAAATATTAATAAAAAATAAAAATATATTATTTTTATGTTTTTATCCTAAATATTCTAATAAGTATATATAAGTATTTATATTATTTACTAAATATATTAAATATGTACAAAAATAAAGATATTTAATATTTACAAAAAAAAAGTATATTTTTTTATAAAATGTTTTCAAAAGGTAAAATAAAATAAAAATCAGAAAATAAAAGTGTTTGTATTATTTTTTTGTATTTTTAAATAAAAGGTATTTATGTATTTATTTACATATAAAACTAAATGAAACAAAATAAATATCAAATAAAATGCAAAAAATGTGAGAAAAATATTTTTAATATTTTTTATGCTTTGACAAAAATAAACAAATCAGAAACAAAAATCAAAAGTCAAAAATAATGAAAATAAAACACAATGGGCCAAGGGGGTGTATGTGTAAAAATGGGATGCAAACAGAAGAATAAAACAGGCCCAGCCCAAGAAGACTTTGTCTTCAACCTCTGAACAAACAAACAGAGCAACACGTGCTTCCTGCTATCTCATGATTCCTGGACTTTCAAGCAAAACTCATAACACAAGAAATGTAGAGCATCATGTCACGAGTTCATACATATAAAAAACTTAATCTAACTCTCAGAAATGAGAGAGAATTTCTTCTCCCCTAATTTCTGACCTAAGTTTTTGTCAATGTTCAGGTCTTAAATTCTCTCAGCATATGCAATATAAATGGAAAGTGAGGATATGGGTGGCTTCAGGGACATGAGTATGACATTTTTCATTCACAAACTTAAAGCTAACTCTTCCTAGATTGAGAGATAGAAGTCCATGAACTTACCTGTTCAGCTTGGATCGTGTCTGGCAATGGAGGTACTTTCAGTGCAATGTGAGGCCTTGTACAGCTTGCTTGAAGGTCAGGGATGCTTCTCCAGCCTTTGGCTTGCTTTGAAACCAAGTGAATCAAGCTATGGCAATCAACCTGCAAAACAGAAAAAGTGAAAATGGTGAAGTTGGTTAGAGGTGTTACAGGTCGTGTCCAATGCTTGGGCTAGTTTGTGTAGGTGGTATGGAGTATGTATGAACTGGTTTTGGCCAAGGCGCACGAATGGATTGAGTTATGGAAGTCCAACTGCAGAGGTGACTCTGTGTTTTGCAGTAGAAGGGTGTTTTGATGAATGATGAGGTTTGGAAGGTGTTTTGGTCGTGCCTTAGCTCAGTTATGTTGTTTGGAATGTGTCTAACAAGTTTGTCTAAGCTAGTTCTTGCAGCAATGAGAGTTGGATATCAATATGCCAAGTTTCTTCTAACTTAAGCAAAAAATGACAAGTTGGTTTACAAGCTCTCCTAGGCCCCTCAAGTATGCTGCATAATCTCTCCTTGATCAGTGGGATTAGTCCATAAACTTGTGCCTAGAAGATATGCTTTGTACTTCTTTGATTCATGTTTTGACATAAAGCCATACTTTACAAGAATAGATAAGTTGCTTTTTCCATTTATGGCTTAATTCTTCATGTAATGTTCAAATGCATAGAATAATGCTAGAACACAATGGATTGGAATTTAATTTTTGAGTGAGAAAAGGATTAGAGGCCTGTAACTAGCTTGCTCATGCTGATTTGAAAAATTGCACAAGTTATGAACATGCCTTTGGCCATGAATCAAAGTGACTTTTGCTCATATTGCCAAATTCGATTCTCCCTAACCACAAGGTTGTTTGATGAGTTCTTGGACATTTTGGAAAGCTTGGAATGTGTAATACAATCCATCTTTGTAATGCAATTTGAAATTACAAGTGGAAGCATGTGAAAAGTGGCCATGAAGTTGGGCAAAAATCCTGCCTAGAATAGGTCAAAATTTTTCTAAGTTAAGAATGTTTTGCACCCTTGTTCCAAAAATCATAACTTGAGCTACAAGCTTCTTTTGAGGAAACTTTGTGAATCAAAGTTTTAGATTTTGCAATGGACTACAACTTTCATGTTTTGAGTTTTCCTTGAATCCAAATGTATCTTGGTGAAAAAATGGGACAAAGTTAGGAAAAAATTAGGGATTTTCATAACTTAGAAAATTTCTAAGTTATGAAAATTCTTCATTTTAAACCCTAATTTGCAATTTTTGATTTCTTGATGAACAAGTGTCATAATTTGACATGTCTTGATGAAAAATGAATCTTGACACTTGATTTTGACCAAAAAGTCAAAGTTTGACTTTTCAGTATACAGTCAAATTTGGCTCAGTTGACTAGAAAATTCATCTGTCAATCTTGTGCATTTGGGATCTTTTGAACTTGTTGAACATGTCAAGACAATTCCAAGTGGTCCTTGAGTCCATATGTGAGTTTGGCTTGCCATTGGTTAGGTTAAACAGTCAAAAATTGCCTTTGTGCAGTCAAAACCCTAAAAATGACCATTTTGCCCTTTTGGTGATCTGATCAAATTTCTTGTGGAATTGTGATCCAAACTTGATCAAATGGTCCATATGAGTTCATGATGTTGATGTGGGTTAAAAATCATGAGGTTTGACTGTCAATTGACCATAGTTGACTTTTCCCCCAATATAGTTGATTTCTAGGTCAACTGTCCAATTGACTGGGCAAAGATTGGAATCAAGGCTTAAAACTTGGTATGGATAAACTTGGAAGTCCAATATGAAGCATGAAAGTCATCTTAGGCATTTTAGGTCAAAACATCTTTGTGCAAACACAAACCCTAATTTGGGTCAACAGTGCAAGGAGGAGTCTTGAGTAGAGCAAACCCTAACTGGATCTTGAGCTCCAAAGGTCTTGTGATGAGAAAATGTTGAGGAAATGGGAGGGAAAATTTTGGGGTACAACAGGGAGGTAGGTTATGAAAAGGGAAGGTGTTAGCACCCTTTTCATCCGTAGTTATCTACGGGCTCTTAATCGCTAGCTCACTTTGTTTGAAAATTGCTTTGTGTTGTGTGTTTGAAAATATTTTGAAAATGCCAATTGTAAGGCGAACTTTGTAATGATTCTCGTATCCGTCCTCGAGAAAGCGTACAAAGTGTTTTGACAATATTTCAAAAGTGTCTGTGTGAAATGTTTTTGTTTTGAAATGTTTTTGAGTAAATGATTAACAACGATCTACCTATTCAAGGTCTTTCTTGTAATTTCCTCCTCCTTTAGATAGTGCTATCCTACCATTAGTTAGTAGGAAGCCCTATCGTTGGATGTGAAGGGACAGGCGTGGGTCATCATACAACCATCGAAGGAAAATGGTAAGGACGCTTTAGCAATTATCGTTAAGGGACTAGATCATTTTACCGAAGGCAACATCGAAAGGGTCATCTAGGGACTATGATCTTTGTATCGAGGGACTTTGCAAAAGCATCCCCACGTTCGAGGGACATGACTATTTTTTATCGAAAGGAAACAAGGGAGGTTACCCTAGAGGTGCGAGTGTGCGAGATGATTTGTTTTCAGTTATTTTAATCTTGCAATTAGGGTTAGCTAACGTTTGCTTTTAATCTTTCCATACAAGACCTAATTACTAATAGCAATATGGAAAAATATGAAAGCAGTAAATGTACAGAAAGTAAATGCCGAAAGAAAACCCTAGACTATTACAATGCTTCAGGGCAGTTACAAAATAGTAGAGTGCGGAAAATAAATCCTAATTACTATTACAAACTGTGAACAAATACAATAATCGAGAAAAAATGCGAGAAGAATAAACTACGCAACATGTAAAAATAGGAAAAAGGAAAATGAAAATGTTTTTGATTTTTTTTTATAAAAAGGTTTTAATGATCAACCTAAAAAAACCCTAATTAATTTTAATTAAAAAAAGAAATTTATTAATTAAATTAAAAGCCTAAACCCTAATTTTGATTAGGGTTTGTAAAAAAGGTTTTGAAAAAAATTTGGTTTGTTAAAAGGTTTTTGGTTTGATGAGTTTAGGTTTTTAAATGCAAAAATAAGGAAACTATGAAGAAAAACAATGTTTAAAAGAATACTGCCAGAGGTGGGTGTTGAACCCAAACCCCTTGCTCTTTCCACGAAGACCTTCACTACTAGGCTAGACGCGCGCCTGTGTCTAGGAAAGGGAACCAACGCGCTTTGTATGTTAACCTGCAAAAATCAGAAATTTTGAAAAAAAGTCAAAAAAGGCAGGGATCGAACCCATGCCTTGATAGAGGAAAGCCTTAGCGTGCGCGTGTTAACCATTGGGGTGGTGATACATCCATTGTTTAAACTGAAACAAAACATATATAATTAAAATCACATTGCATAACTGAATTGGCACTAGAGCCCTAGCTCCGGTCGTCTTCTCTGGTGAACCCTTTTCTTGTTCCTGCAAAATAATGAAAGTTAGAGATCCAAGGGTACCCCACCCCCCTAAATCCAACCTTGCGAATTCAATGGAATCATTAGTTTGAGATAAATCATCCTTCACAATGAGATATGAGCACAATAAGGAAAATCGATCCAAACATGGTGATAGGTTATTCTGGCGTTATGAGACTCATGCAAGGGATCAAACCTGCATCATTTTATCTCAGAAACACATTGCAAACATTAGTTTAAGTCAAAGCATCATAAAAATCAAGAAACAAAATTCACAAAAAACATGTTAAATGATGATGCATGGAATGTGGGTTTTAGGCATCTTTGATCATCAAGAATGATCCAGGCTTACTCTATGGCACCTCAGTAATCGATTGAGATGATTGCTTGGCCTTGAGGATGGTTGTATGAGAGAGATCAAGTTTTCCCTAGTTTGACAAATTTTGAAGTTTTTCAAAGATGGTTTCTTGAAAGGTTTTTCATGGTCAGGGTTTGTATGAATGAAGAGAGTATATAGAAGAGCATTAGGTCAACATATGGTGGGCTTGGACTTGTATGAAAAAGCCCTGCCTTATTTTATTTAATTTTGACTTTTAAAATAATAAAAATGAAAAATAAATATAATAAACCAAAGGGAGATGTATGAAAAAGTATTTAGGTGTATATGAAGTTTAGAACACATATGGACTTTGAAGTAATAGCCCAATAGCCCAAAATTCCAAGTTTGATTACTTTTGGTTTCATGCATTTTCTCAAAATTTCCCAACTTACACTGATCATAACTTTTATAATTTTTATCATTTAAAGGTGATATTAGACTTTTTGGAAAGCTTAATATGTACTATACAATCTCTATATTTATCATTTTGGCATTTGAAGACTTTATCTTGATGTAAGTTGCCTTGACAAAAAATATCTTTTTGTCGACTTTTGAAATGACCTATAATTATTGGCCCATATCTCTCAAATGAAGCATTTTTTAGACTTGAGCTTAGAGAGACAAAGTTGTAGAGAATTTAATTCCTTCAAAATGAGCTTTGGTTGAGGAAAATCTTATGAATCATGTGAAAGTTATGCTTGGTCAAAGTTCAGTTGACTTCTTCTAAAGAAAACCCTAATTTGGCAACTTTTGACTTTTGATGATTTGAGAGTTTTCCTTGATGAATCATGATCAAACCTTGATAAAATGATGAATATGACTTCAAAATATTAATGTTGACCAAAATCTTGAAGTTTTACTGTATGTTGACCATAATTGACTTCTTTTTGCCTAATACAGTTGATTTTCAGTCATCCGAGTCATTGACTGAGCAAACTTGTGATGCAAACATGAAATTTGGTATGAGAATTCTTGGAGACATATAAGGGACCATGGAAATTACTTGAGGCCTTATAAACCCAAAATTCCTTGAGAAAAATGAAACCCTAGTTGTAAGTCCATTGCTTACGAGGAGAATTTGTCTGATCAATTCTTGAGCAACCTTAAGCATTTGAGAACCCTAGGAGAATGTCTTGAATAAAACTTAGAGGGAAATTTTTGGGGTACAATAACTTCCCCTGTTCAATCTTATTAAACTTGAAGAGTTAGACTGGTATGTCCGTCATTAGTGGTCTGAAGGTAGAAGAGGATTGAACACTTAAGTGCCCATAACTTTGCACTCGCTTGTGCAGGAGGTAACACTGTTGGTTGATAATATTGCTTGAATGGGATAAAGATTCCATTCGAAGAGGTTACATAATGTTATTGGATATGGACTTATATATTCCATCAAAATTGTTGTTGATAGGAGTATCAAAATGAGTCTACGCTCGACCGTTATTTGAGAATGCTTTCTAGAATAAACCTTTGGGAAATGTGCTTAAGTAACTGCTTGTCAGATTTAGTTTCTGTGGGAAATGCTTGTCAGAATTAAGTCTTTGAGGGGAGTTTTTGTCAGATTTAGTCTCTAAAGTAAGCGCTCGTCATGTAGATAGTCGTCCCGTCCCGTTTCGGGAATTGATCTACAGTCTATTTTTGTTGGTAAACCTGTCCTGTTTCAGGAATTCATACCACCTGACCCTGTCGATAGTTTCCCTATCCTATTTAGGGAGTTAATATTTTCCTGGTTATAAAGATAGTTGCCCCATCCTATTTCGGGAGTTAATCTTTTCATGGTCATACAAATAGTTTCCCTGTCCTGTTTCGGGAGTTAATCTCTGACCTGCTTTCTGGAGACTTCAATAGGGATGAAGAATATGAGTCTTCAATCTTGTTTAGAATGTCTCCGCTGGGGATTCCTACTTTCTGCTTGAGTATACTCCACTAGGAATGTTTGACTTCTACTTGGGGATAGAAGAGTTTAGGAACTTTGATTGTTTATCACTCTGTTGGGGATTTTAGTTCTTATATACCCTGACTGGGGATAAAAGAGATGGATAATCTTCCAAGAAGATGTATGACCAAGTTTCTGGTATGGACGTCAACTCTTTTGGGGAGGACAAATTTAAATTATGTCTAGCTCGACCTAAGATTCCGTAGCAACTCTCTGGGGATAGTAATCTGGACTACACTTTGTTGGGGAAGAGGATCTCGCTGGGGATTTGCAGTAATCAGAAGAATGAACTCTATTTAGGAAATTGAATTCCGTTGGGGAAATAAACCCTGCTGGAGAAATATACTCTGCTGAGGAAATGAGCCCTGCTGGAGAAGGGAACTCTGTAGGGGATTGTACAATGTTGGAAAAATAAACTCAGTCGGGGAATTAGATTCTTGTGAACTATGCTGAGGAAGTTTCCGACGTATGCTAGGGAAATGATCAAACTCCTTTATCCACTAGGGGGATCTGCTGGGGAGTATGGTAATGTTAATAGTTAAAAGATGCCCCAATTTCTGCCTTGAAAGCATATTAGACTTGTAGGGGAATGTATCTCCGTCTGGGATGCGCTTATGAAGGTAACTCTGTGGGGATAATCCCATGGAGGCTGCTTTGTAGGGATAATCCCATGGAGGCTGCTTTGTGGGGATTTGTGGATAACCTGGATGTTATCCCAATTCCTAGAGTCTTTAGTAAATGCTGATTCCTGTTGTTATGCATATATTTGTTAACAGTAATCATATTTATATGCATATGTTCATTCAATTTAGTCATTGGACGTTTTTGCAAACAAAACAAAAAAGATAAAACAAAATTTGAATTTTGCAGTTGTATTTGTATTCATAGTTTGCCTATAAACAGGCGGTTTTTGTACATAGAGACAAAAATTCTAGTAAGAGGAAATCATAGTAAAATAAAAAGAGTACAAATTAAAACAAAGAGAAACAACTATGTGGAAATGATCTCATTGAGTTTCAACTCTGCTATTGCTTTTATGTGTTCAAGCATATCATCCCTCACCGTCGGAAGAAGTTGACTGAATTTATCTGTACCGTTTGAACTTGACATTGGTAACAAATCTTGTTATAGTCAGATGATCCAATGGGACATAGTCGTACGCTTTAATCCCTAACTTTTTCCTGGAACGCCCTTTCAGGTTTTCAGTCCATCGGGATAGCGTTTTTTGCCCAATCCGCCTTTTCAGGTTTTCAACTTGCTGGGTGTACAATCTTTATATATATCCCTAATTTTTTCCCGAACCCTTTTGGTTTGTCGGGATGCCCTTATTTTTGCCTAATCCAATCAACCTAGTGGGTCATATTCATGCATAGTATTTTTTGACTATGTCCGCAGTCACAGTGTGTAAAAGGTCTTCATCGTCCATGGTGGTAAGTATCATAGCACTACCAGAAAATATTTTCTTGATTACAAATGGACCTTCATAGGTGGGAGTCCATTTTCCCCTGGGATCACCTTGCGGTAGGATGATATTCTTTATTACCAAGTCACCAGCCTGATATACTCTATGCTTGACTTTCTTGTTGAAGGCTTTGATCATGCGCTTCAGGTACATCTGACCATGACAAACAGCTGCGAGCTTTTTCTCGTCGATCAAACTTATCTGGTCCAACCTAGTCTGAATCCATTGTTTTCGTATAAATATGCATCTTTCATAATCCTTAAAGAAAGAATCTGAACTTCGACAGGTAGGACAACTTCCATACCGTAGACTAGAGAGAACGGGGTTGCACCAGTTGATGTTCATACTAAAGTGCGGTAGCCATGAAGAGAAAATGGTAACATCTCATGCCAATATTTATATGTCACTATCATCTTCTGTACAATCTTCTTAATGTTCTTATTGGCAGTTTCCACTGTGCCATTCATCTTTGGTCGATACAGAGAAGAGTTGTGGTGCTTAATCTTGAACTACGTGCAGAGTTACATAATCATAGTATTGTTAAGATTAGTACCATCGTCTGTAATAATCCTTTCGGGGATTCCATATCGGAAGATAAGGTTATGTTTAATAAACCAAACCACGACATTCTTTGCAACAGAGGCAAATGAGGTTGCTTCAACCCATTCCATAAAGTAATCAATGGCGACGAGGATGAAACGATTCCCGTTAGATGCAGTAGACTTAATCTATGCAATGATATTAATGCCCCACATTGCAAATTGACAATGAGAGGTCAAGACATTCAGAGGAACCAATGGCACATGTATTTTGTCAACATAGATCTGGCATTTGTGAAAAGTTCTAGAGTGGTGATGGAAATCAATTTCCATAGTCGACCAATAATAACCCGCTCTCAGAATCTTCTTAGCCATAGTATTCCCACTGGAATGAGTACTAAAGATACCTTCATGCATATCTTCCATAACCTTCTCAGCTTCCTTCTTGTCCACACAATGAAGCAGAGTCGAATCATGGTTGCATTTGTACAAAACTCCATTGCTCAGGAAGAACTTAGTCGAGGACCTCCGTAGGAATTTCTTGTTATTTATAGATGATCCTTCAGGGTACTCTTGAGCCTCGAGGTATCTCTTCACTTCATGAAACCAAGGCTTTTCCTCTATTCCTCCATTATCAACTTCGTAATAGTGTGTCGGTTCGTCCAGCCTCTCAATGGTAATTCGAGGAGCTTTGTTGTCCCATCTGACTTTGAACATGGATGACATGGTTTCTAATGCATCAGAAAAGTGATTCTCCTCTAGTGGGATATGCTCAAAAGTGATTTCCTCGAAGTATGGAATTAAGGTCAATACATGCTCCTGATAAGGAATGAGATTCGGGTGCTTCGTATCCCATTCTCCCTTACTCTGACTGATTACCAGGAATGAGTCCCTATATACATTCAAGAACTTGATTATTAGGTCAATAGAAGCTTTGATACCCATGATGCATGCTTCATATTACTGGTACAGTCAAAGCAAAGTCTACTGGTGAAGGGCGTATGGAAACCTTTGGGAGAAATAATCACAGCACCAATTTCGTTGCCGAGTGCGTTAGAAGCTCCATCAAAAACCATAGTCCATCGGGATCCTGGCTCAGGTCCTTCATACGGTCCAGGTTATTCACAATCTGTATCTAGCATAATATTCTCATTCGGGAACTCGAAATTCATAGATTGGTAGTCGTCTATGGCTTGATGCGCCAAATGACCTTCCAGTACACTTCCTCTAATTGCCTTTTGAGTGGTGTATTGAATGTCGTATTCTGTTAAGACCATTTTCCATCGAGCTATCCTTCTGGAGAGAGCTGGCTTCTCGAATATGTATTTGATGGGATCCATTTTAGAGATCAACAAAGTAGTACAGGTCAACATATATTGTCTTAGTCCGCGAGCAGCCCATGCCAAAGTGCAACAAGTTTTCTCAAGCAGTGAGTATCTTATTACACAGTCGGTAAATTTTTTTCTAAGGTAGTATATTGCATGTTTTTTTTGACCAGACTCGTCATGCTGGTCCAGTACACACCCCATTGAATTCTCCAACACTGTTAAGTACATGATTAGAGGTCTTCCTTCAACCGGTGGTATCCGAATTAGAGGTTCTTGGAGGTACTCCTTGATTTTTTCAAAGGCTATCTGACAATTGTCATTCCACTTTACTACTTGATATTTCTTCAACAACTTGAAGATCGGCTCACAAGTAGCGGTCAAATGAGAAATAAATCTGGAAATATAGTTTAGTCGTCCCAGGAAACCTCTGAATTCCTTCTCAGTACGGGGAGTTGGCATTTCTTAAATGGCTTTGACCTTGGTGGGATCAACCTCAATACCTTTACCACTGACGACGAAACCTAGGAGTTTACCGAATCTTACACCAAAGGTACACTTATTTGGATTCAATCTCAGCTTGTACTTCTTCAATCTCTTGAATTGTTTATGTAGGTGGTCGAGATGCTCTTCTTCAGTTTCAGATCTGGCTACCAGGTCGTCTATGTAAACCTCTATCTCGTGATGTATCATTTCATGGAATAAAGCTACTATAACATATTGATATGTTGCATCGACATTCTTCAAACCAAAAGGCATAACCTTGTAGCAGAAAGTGCCCTACTGTGTGACGAAGGTAGTCTTCTCCATGTCTTTAGGTGCCATCTTGATCTGATTATAACTCGAGAAACAATCCATGAAGGAGAATACTTTATGTTGAGCGGTGTTATCGACCAGAACATCAATATGTGGAAGCGGAAAGTCATCTTTGGGGCTTTCCCTATTCAGATCCTTGTAGTCTACACACATACGTACTTTGCCATCCTTTTTAGGTACCAGAACCACATTTGTAACCCACTGAGGATATGATGTAACTGCTAAGAAAACTGCTTTGAATTTCTTCATAACCCCAGCCTTGATCTTCTCTGACATCTCGGGACGCATATGATGAACCTTCTGCTTTATCAGAGAACAATCTTATTTCATCGGCAGACGGTGAACCACAACATCAGCATCGAGCCCTGCATGTCTTCGTATGACCAAGCAAAGATCTCAACATAGTCATGCAACATCTGGATTAACCCGTTCTTGACACTGTCCTCTAGGTTGGCACCTATCTTAACTTCTTTCCCGTGTGCTTCATTACCCAAGTTTACAACTTCAACTGGCTCTTCACGCAGTTATATAGCCTTTTCCTCTTGCACTAATAGTTTGGAAAGTTCTCCAGGTATTTCACAATCTTCCTCACCTTCGTCCTCGACTTGGTAGATCAGATTTTCAAAGTCATAAGCGGCAATAGCATAATTATTATCAACGAGATCCAGAGTGGATATGGATATGCAATTTATTGTATGGGTGTGTATAAGAACACATAGCTATTTTGAAAGTGTAATAAAGTAAAAAAGAAAGACAAAGAGCACAAAATTTAAATGTAAAACGTCCAATGCTTTATTAAATGAAAATATGCTTATGCAATGACAACCCTTAACAAACAGACCATTGTGCCCCGGGTAAGGCACAAGGCTTAAAGTCATTGTTTAAAAATTACATAGCCAGAACTTTGAAAGAAATAAAATAGAAAGTAGCTATTACTCTTGACTAAAGTAGATTGAGATAAGGTCTTCAGTCTTCCATTTGCTGAGTCTGTTCCGATGTTAGGAAAGATCCAATTGTCCAGGTGTTGTACCCTAATTTTCCCCCTAAGATTCCTCTATCATCTCATATCAATTACAACAAGATCACACTAGGGTTTGGTTCTTCTCTCTATATCTAGGTTTACTTATGGGGAATCACCAAGCACCTTGATTTGTATACTGGGATAATATTTGTTTTGTATTGATTAACTTTTAAACTAACAAGTGCAATGAATGTTTTCTCTAATTGATGATACTATAGGTAAGGGCACAATACATTTCATTAGGTTGATTCATAGGTTCATGAGTTTATTTCCATGCCTTCTCCAATAAAATTTCATTGAGATTTAAGCTCCATCATTGGATATGCTTTAGGTTAATATCATGACAAGGTCTACTATGATTCATCATGCCTTAATTTGTCAAATAAAGTCAAAAGATGCAAGGATTGATTGAAGAAGTTTGACCTAATTGGACAAGTTCTTGATTCATTGATCACAAGTGCATAACTCTCTGAACTCTTAATATTTGGAAGTGGTTATGGTTAATATGGTTTCTCAATATCATCCTCAAAAACTTCTATTCACCTGACAAAAGTATTTGTGCAAGAAAATTTGTCAAAACTGAAAGGGGTTTCCAAGGTATTTTGTTGCTCTAGGAGCTAGGGTTTTGAACTTCTAAGAGTTATATCCTGCTCATATTTTGGTATTTTTGAGTGATTCCAAAGACATGCTTCTCTTTAAAGGGTTATCAACAAATCACTTCAAGAGTTTTAAGAAAATTTCATGTGTAATATACTTAATGATGAAGAAAGATTACAAGTCCTCTATATAGGCCATCAAATTCCCTTATGGGACTTCAAAAGATCATAACTTGGTCAATTGATATCTCCTTGAGCCCATTATTTTTCCATAATTATCTTAATGATGTGAACTTTAACTCTTCTTTTATGTTCAAAGCTTGAAAATGAGTGGAGGATGCCCTAAGAACCCATAAGATTATAGGTCACCTCATGAATTTTCACCAATTTTGCAAGACCATAACTTTTCAAATACTTGGTACTTTTGAGTGATTCAAGTTTCACAATTCTCTTTAGGAAGTCTACTTCAAGCTAGAATAAATGATCAAAGCTCAATTTTGAAGAAAGGCCTTGTTTGGACTCAAAACATTATAGGTCATTTTTGAAGAAAAATTTAGAATTTTTCGAAGTACAAAAAGTCAGCATTTTTTTCTCAACTTTGACTCATCACAACTTTTAGCTAAAGCATCCAATTGATCCCATTATTTTCACATTGTAAATTTTGTGACCTTATCTTTCAAATGCTTCAAGAATCATGCCCTAAGGTTCCCTAATTTATGCACACCATTAGTTCAAAGACAACCACTTAAAACTGCTTTTTTCCTCCAAGTTAGAATTTGAAATGTACAATTCAGCTTCTAATCACTAAATTGTTGCATGTTTTTACTTCTAATCATGTTTAACAATATTCCAGAAGTGATTAGAACCTTGAAACACAAGTTTTGACTGAGTTTTGAGCAAAATATGAGTCACATTTTTCATGCTTGCAACTTCACACGAATTCCCTCCAAACTTCATCATTCCACACGCTTGAGCATCCCATTTTCTCCCCTATAAATAGAGGGTTACATCATTTTCTCAAGTTTGAACAACCGAAATTTCTCTGTCAAACTACCTCCATAACACCCTTTTCTGAGATTTCGAATTCCTCTTTTCGCCACTTTTCAATCCAATTTCTTCATTGATCCTCCATCCTTGAACTTCATTGAAGCTAATAGAAGAAGAATCACGCCTTGAGGTGCCCTGAATCGTGCTAGCCAAGTCCATTTACAGAGAAAGTTCATCTGACTTTGTTCAGGTAGTTTAAGGCACCAAATCTTCTAACTCAAATTACTGGAATGGTCTACGATGTTCACCGATGTTTGCTGTTAACTCAATTTTGGTGAATCAATGCGTTTGATACTTTTGTTTTTGATTTCAAAATTTTCAAAACATCTCTAATTTCTTCCAAATCGAGTAAGTTGTGTTTTATATAAATTTGGCGTGAGGATATGGTTGTGATCGTCTTGAAGAGACGCGTCTAATGATACCACTATGAGCGTCTAAATTTACAGATTTAAGGATCATGGTTTCGCCCTAGTTGTAGGGTAGCTGGAGGTTGAAGATGACCTACATGGCCTCTTCAACCAATGAGAGCACGACAATTGAAATGTTGTGATTGGTCTGACTTTCGTGAATCCAGTGCGCGCTTGTTGATCGTGGATCACCATACATCATCATTTTTTAGCCATCTGATGTGCGAACGCGTTTTAATAAATTAGATCCAACGCCTCACATTATTTCTGATTTATTTATTTTTACAAAATTTCTCTTAAATTTGTTTTAATTTCAAAAATTCATAGCTCTCTTATTTTTTATCCAAAAATTATAAAAAAAATATACAAAAACATTTTGAATTATTTTTGATTTTGTGAATATTTTTTCATATTTTTTATTTTAATGTTTGATATTTTTCATAATTTTTGTTTTGTTTGCTTTATTTTAATTATTTTAAAATTACTTCTTGACATTTTTTAAATTCTAAATTTTTTTATAGAAATCATTTTTCTTATTTCTGACCTTCTGAAATTTTTGTAGAATTTTATTTTGACTTCTACTATTTTTGATCTTTTTTTTCACTTATTTGAGTGGTTTTAATTAGTTTTAAAATACTTTTCTGTTTTAAAAAATTATCAAAAATTTTCTAAAAATATTTGAGGTCATTTCTGATTTTTCTATGGTCCTTTTAAAATTTTCTTTGATACTTTGAATATAGTTTTCTATTTTACCTCTTATTTTCATTTTAAAAACAATTTAAAAGTCATTTTTATTTTATTTTATTCATTAAATGAAATTTATTTTTTAAATATATTATGACTATGTGATTGTTGATCATAAACTTCATTAACATCATTGGATCTTGGGTGTTGAGTTTAACTCTACCAAAATGGATGGATGATTTTAATGATAGTTTGATCAAAATTTTTGATTCAAATATTCCCCTCCCCTCTTCATCTCATCCTCTTCTCTTTTGTGCTACATATTTTTAGAGAATGATCTACACATCATCACTCCAAACATATGATACATAGATTGCTATTGATCGGCCTCAAAATAGGTGTGACTTCTATATAAGTCCACTTACGATTGCTTAACATAGCGCTAAATTTTGTCCAGATTTGAGAAATGATCATTCGTGGCCCAAACATATGTTTGCAAGCCCAAGTATGTTTAATTTGAAATCTTTGATCCAATAACCTTGAGGTTAATTGTTAGGAGGCTTTGGTCTTATCAATCCTTTAATGAACTTTCATAAGATTTGGTCTAAGTAAATCATTTAAACATCGTTGATCATTTATTGTTGCCTTGAGAATTTGAAATGAATGATATACTTGACAAAAAGCAAATAAACTTGTTGTTGAGAGGCTTTGATTTTATCAATCTTCTAATGAGTTTTCAAATGCAATATTCAAGATGGTTATTCAACTAACCTCTGATTTCTAACTCATTAACAATTGACTTTTATTTTTATGCTTTTACTTTAAGCACCATTTATTTTAGCATTTACATTTCATGCTATTTTCCATCTTTGCTCCCTTGAGAATTTATCTTTATGTCCCTTTTATTTTGCTCACTTGAGCTTTTCATTTTCTTTTTGAAGATACCTAATAATCAACTTGAACAATAAAAAACTTTAATGTTACTTGGATTATTTGGTTACTATCCTTGGCATGATGGAGTTATTGGACTTCTTGGACTTAGGATTAGAGACCTTGACCTACCTTGAGAATTGGTGACTTCTTTTATGATTTTGTCTGGAGTTCTTGGGGTTTACCCCGAGACATTGGGTTGTTTGTTTTCTTTGTGTGCGGGTTATTTTGATCATATGCTTTGTCTGATTGGGAATTCATCTGTATACAGCCGTTACTCTGCCCAATTTTTGTGAAGACCTAATTCATTTGAAGCCTGGTTTTATTAAGAGGTTTATTATCTTTGCTTATTTGGTTTCAACCCAAAGGATGGTAATTCTACATTGACTTATTATGTCAAGTGTTGGCTTCTTGTTGGTTAGACGGTTCTTTTCCCTAGCTTTTACCTTATGCTTTAGGACAGTCCCTTCATCTCTTCCCATCTTATTTAATTCAAAAATATTTCCCTCCTTTTGAAAACTCTTCTTGTTTATAAACTTGAACCGCTTTCGTAATAAACTTGGACTTAGGTCCATGCATTTTCAAAACATTTTTCTTAATCAAACTTTAAAAAAATTTAATAATACCTTGACATTTTTGTGAGAAGGCTAAAAGTCAATCAATCTCATTCAAACCCTTTTTTTCAATTTCGGTTTTTTTTTCTTAAAAACTTTTCTCAAAAAGATTAGACTCTTGTCAATCCTTATAGTGATGCAAGCTTCTATACTTCTGCGATATGTAGTGAAGTGAGATATTTTCCACCTGGGTGTTGAGCGAGACTTTGTTGATTTTAAAATTCAAGCTATATCCTCCACTTTGAGATGATGCAAATTCTCCTTTCTCATAATCGTGGGTAGTAAGTATGCTCTTCCACTCAGATATGATGATGACGTCTCGTCTCTTAAAATTAACCAACACATTTGGGTTTTAAAATTTTTAAAGGTGAACTACGAGTACCCTGATCCCCTATTGCACGGAAGGTGGTACGTAGCCACTAAATGTTCGCAATCGTGGTGAGTGCAAAAACTATAAAATATACTTCTTTTCCCATCTCCACCATCTATTTTTATATACAACATTTATAGCCAAAACACACAAATTTTCAAAGAGGTTCCTGCGGAGCACCGTAGATGTTTAGGGTGCTAATACCTTCCCTTTGCATAACCAACCCCCGAACTTAGATTCTCTCCCTTTTTTTGGGGTTATTCTCTCTTTTCCCATTCCTTTGGAAACAATAAAGTGCGGTGGCTATTTTTGTTTGATCTGTGCGAGTCAAGTCAATCCAATGGCTTAGTCTCAATATTTCTACCGCTACACCAGGTTGTAGTCACTATCAGTGTCTTCTTCAGCAGAAACAACATCAATAGAATTCACACCTTTTTCGTGCTTAGGCATGAGTTCAATAATCACATTAGGGATCTCGAGAGTATCTAATTCAATATCTTTGGAGTCAATCAGATCCTGAATTTTATTCTTCAATGCCCATCAATTATTGGTGTCATGTCCGGGACTATTGGAATGGTAAGCACACTTCACATTTGGATTATAACAGGGAGAGGAGGTGTTGGTATTCCGAGGAGGGTCCCTTTTTTTATCAGATCTACTTTCAAAAGATGTTTCAATGCCTGAGATAGTGGCATGTTGATCTTAGTAAACTGTCTTCTCGTTGCATCTGACTTACACTGATTGTTTTGTTGTTGTTGTTGTTGTACAGGCGCCGTATTAGAAATTAACACAACTCCTACAGGTTGATTGTGATCATTTCTAGTACGACCCTTCTGGCCATAAACAACATTTTCCCCTCTTTCCGCTGAATGTCTTCTTCACAGTTGTAATACGGTGGGAGAACTGACTTTTGGTTTTGCATTTTATCGCAAATGTTGCGCATAGTAAGAGTCAGCACTTACTTTTATTTTATCCAATAAAGGAAAGGGTGAAAAGAACATGAAAGGCCTTTTGAGAATTTTTTGAGTAAGGGGGGTAGGTTATGAAAAGGGAAGGTGTTATCACCCTTTTCATCCATAGTTGTCTATGGACTCTTAATCGCAAGCTCACTTTAAAAATGCTTTTGTGTTTGTGTGTTTGAAAAATATGTTTAAAAATGCCTAAGTGCGGAAAACTTTGTAATGATTCTCATATTGTTGAGAATGCATACAAAGTGTTTGTCTTTGAAAATATTTTAGAAAAGAGTGTATGTATGAAAAATATTTTTGATTTTTGAGCAAGCAACTACGAGATATCTACCTACTCAAAAAGTCTTTGTTCTTTTCCTCCTTTCCTTTAGATAGTGTTATCCTACCATTAGTTAGTAGGTAGCCCTATCATTGGATGTTTGAGGGACAAGTTCCGATCATCATACATTCACAAAGGCAACTCGTAGGATGCTTTAACAATTGTCGTAAGGGACTAAGATCATTTACCGAGGCAACATCGAAGGGTCATCGAGGGACAACGATCTTTTAACCGAAGGGTCTTTGCTAAAGCATCCCACGTTCGAGGGACATGATTGTTTATATCTGAGACAATAAGTGAGGGTCACCCTAGAGGTACGCATGTGTGAAGTGTTTTGTGTTTCAGTTTATTTTGATCTTAGATTTATGGTTATCTAGCGTTGGCTTTTAGTCTTTGCGATACAATCCTATTAAACTAGCAGTTAAATATATACATACATTCATACATAATTGCGGAAAGTAAAAATGTGAGAAATAATCTACGCTATTACAATGCTTCGGGGATGGGGAATTACAAACCATAAAATGGGGAAAAAGCACAGTAAACCCTAATTTAAACTATTACATACCATTAACAAATACATGATTATTATAATGCGAAAATAAATACGCGGAGATTATGAAAAAGGGGAAGATATTTAAAACTTAAAATTTTTCTAAGCATTTAAGAAAATATATTTGGTGTTTTTGTTTAGAAAAATAAATGTTTTTATCATGTGAAATAACAATTAAACCTAGCAGTAATTTTTTACAATTTAATTAATAAAATAAAACTAAAGTGTGATTAAATTAAATTAATTTTATTTATCAAAAAATAAATAAATTAATTAAAACCTAAATCTAAATGTTTTAATGATTTTGTGATTTTTTTTTCTGATTAAAAATAAAATTGATTAAAAAGAGAAAATAGTTAATTTAAAAAAAGAAAGCAAATGGGCCTGCAATGTAAGTAAATGGGGGGTGTGAGAACCAGAAATATCTAGGCCCAACAATGAGCCCACATTGTTGCACTGGATCTGGTGAGGAAGGTCCTTGATGGTTTACGGTGGGGGGTATGCATTTGAGGCATTGGATCTGACTTGATAAGATCTGATGGTCAAGCGTTGGAGATGCATGGTGCGTGCATGAACTTATCTTATATTGAATCTGCAAATAGAAAATGTGAGAAAATAATATACCAGAGGCAGGGATCGAACCCCTGCCCTGGTACACTAATGCCTTTGCGCGCTTCACTCAACCGTTGGGATGGCTATTTCATTTGGTAATACAAACACAAACAATTAATTATATAATAAAACCAAATTAAATTTTGAATTTTAAAACAAAAGTTAACTAAGTGGACCCCTGTATCCGGTATCATCCAATCACCATATGAGAGAGGGTGCAAGAATTTTTGACTGGCCAATCAGATGATTTGAATATACCACACCTGCCTCCGGCCAGTCCAAGCCATCGTGGGTGGTTGAAACAACCGTCTTCTCCGACGGGTTGTTTTTGAAACCTACAAATTTGAAAGATTTATGGCAAACTAGGAGGCATACCCAACATAAAATCGTGCCCTGAGTTCAAATCTGGGCTTAAAATAAACAAACGATTACTATATCATGCGTTTCAAATGTGAATTCAAATCATGCCCTAACAATGGCACATCTTTGTTTCTGCATCAAACTTAACATGTGATACGTTAGATCTATTCCAAACATCAACAACAATATGAATGCATGCATAAAATTTATTTAAATTTCACGAATGGAGAGTTTAAAACCATGAAAATTTACCAAACAGAGAAACTGTGATATGCTTGATCTAAGCGTTGGTAGGCTTGGCTATGATCTTGGATAGACTCTTGGGAACTTCAGGAGTTGATTACTGGCCTTTGTTTGGATTGAAAAAGGCTGGGAATGCATGATGCGATTTGCTTGGTATCTTTGAAAATTTTGTGAAGAAGAACCCTAGCTTTGGAGGCAATTGCGTGTGTCTTTCTTTGATCTGAGTGTTGTGTATATATGAGGCCTTGTATTAGGTTAACAAAAATGGCATGAATCCAATGGAATAATGGATTTTCAATTTTGCTTCAAAACTTTCCAAAAGAAGATATTTACTTCCCTTCTCGGCCTTGCATGATTTTTGCATGTTCTATGCAACATCTTGGGCCTAAAAACATGATCCATAACAAAGCCCATATGCATTAATCTATTGTTTTGTGATTTTATTTAATTTACTTTGTATTTATTTGATAATAATAAAAGTAAATATAAATAAAAATTAAGTCAAGGTATGAATGGAATTAGAGGTCCTCTAATGTGTCATGAGCATGTTTGAACTGTAAAACTTAGGCCAAAAAGCCCAAAAATTCAACATTGTCCAATTGAAGTTTCATGCATTCTTCAAAAACTGTCCAACTTGCATCAATCATAACTCTATCAATTTTCATCTTTTGAAGGTGATCATTAACTTTTTGGAAATATCAAGATGTCCTCTACAATTTCTCTTTTGATCATTTTTGCATTTGGAGAATTCATCTTGATGTAAGTTGCCTTGACAAAAAGTGTCTTTTGGTTGACTTTTGAAAATGACTTGTAATGTATTAGCTCATATCTTTCAAATGAAGCATTTTTTGGACTTGAGCATAAACACAATTATGTAGAGAATTGAATTTCCTTCAAAATGGGCTTTGGTTTAGGAAAAGTTGATGAAGCATGTGAAAGTTATGCTTGGTCAATGTTTAGTTGAATTCTCCTAAGGAAACCCTATTTTGGCATTTTTTGACCTTTGATGATTTGGGGGCCTTCCTTGAGGAATCATGATAAACCCTTGATCAAATGATTAATATCACTTCAAAATGATGATGTTTACAAAAAATATTGAAGTTTGACTGTATGTTGACCATAATTATCTTTTTACCCAATACAGTTGATTTTCAATCATTTGAGCCATTGATTGAGCAAACTTGTGATGCATGACTTGAAACTTGATATGAACATTGTTGAATACTTATGGAGAAACATGGAAATCATTTGAGACATTTGAAACCCAAAATTCCTTGAGGAACTCAAAACCTTAGTTGTAGACCCCTTACTTAGGAGGGGGTTTGACTAGTCAACTCTTAAGATTCTTGAGTACTTGAGACCTCTGTGAGCATGTCTTGAAGAAATATGGGAGGGAAAATTTGGGGCATAACAACCGCCCCTGTTCAATCTTCTTAAACATGAAGAGTTAGATTGGCATACTCGCCATTTGTGACTTTAAGGTGGAAGATGATTGAACACTTAAGTGCCCAGAAATTTGCACTCACCAGTGTATGAAGTGACACTGTTGGTTGATTATACCGGAATGGCCTTATAGATGGCATTTGGAGAGGTGTTGGAGAGTCGTCGGAGATGGGCTTATAGATGACATCCAAAGTAACTATTGATAGAAATTATACTAAGTCTACGCCCGACTTCAACTGGAAGAAGTATCAGAATAAATCTATGCTTGATTTAATTTGAGCCAGAAGATGTCCATGCTCATTTTGAACTGGAAGAAGTATCAGAATAAATCTACACTCAATTTAATCTGAGCCAGGAAATGTCTACTGGAAGAAGTATCATAATAAATCCACGCTTGATTTAATTTTAGCCATAAGATGTTTATTCTCATCTTCAACTGGAAGAAGTATCAGAGTAAATCTATGATCGATTTAATCTGAGCCAGAAAATGTCTATGACCGTCTTCGATTGGAAGAAGTATCAGAATAAATCTATGCTCGATTTAATCTGAGCCAGAGGATGCTTATGCTCGTTTTCAACTAGAAGGAGTATCATAATAAATCTATGCTCGATTTAATCTGAGCCAAAAGATGCTTATGCTCGACTTTAACTGGAAGAAGTATCAGAATAAATTTATGCTTAATTTAATATGAGCCAGAAAATGTCTACGACCGTCTTCAATTGGAAGAACTATCAGAATAAATCTATGCTCGATTTAATCTGAGCCAGAGGATGCCTATGCTTGTTTTCAACTGGAAGAAGTATCAGAATAAATCTATGCTCGATTTAAACTGAGCCAGAAGATGTCTACGACCGTCTTCAATTGGAAGAAGTATCATAATAAATCTATGCTCGATTTAGCCTGAGCCATAAGATGTTTATGCTGGAAGAAGTATCAGAATAAATCTATGCTTGATTTAATCTGGGCCAGATAATATCTACTGGAAGAAGTATCAGAATAAATCCACGCTCGATTTAAACTGAACCAGAAGATATTTGCATCCCTTTTCAAATGGAAGAAGTATCAGAATAAATTTACGCTCGATTTAAACTGATACATAAGATATTTGCGTATGTTTTCAACTAGAAGAAGTATCAGAATAAATCTACGCTCGATTTAATCTGAGTCAGAAGATGTCTGTGATCAACTTTAACTGGAAAATATGTTTCTTTGAGAATGACCTTCTGAGGAAATTTCTTAAGTAGCCATTTGTCAGATGTAGCCTTTGAGAAAACTATTTGGTCATATAAGTAGTTGATGATGTTTGTCTGTTGATTGATCTTTCCTGAAAAGGTAAAGAGTTAGTTGTATGCAATATCATGATGTATTAAATGCATTGCATAATGATGTTCTCAAAATAAATGAGACTGTGCTATATGAGTTTCGTATGCACATGCTATGATGTTTATAAATGATGTATGGATGTGAAATGTTGTTGAAGTGTATTTGTAAACACGAGCAACATCTTTGTCTGTGAAAATAAATCCCTGACTATTGATGGGGATGAAGAGTATGTGTATCTTCGATCTTGATGGGCATTCCTCTTTTCTGTTTGAGGAAACTCTGCTGGAGGATGTTGATTTCTGTTTGGGGAGAAGAGTCCAAGAACATTGGCCGTTTATTGCTCTACTGGGAAATTTAGTTCTTATATACCCTGACTGGGAATAAAAGAGATGGGTTGGATGCCGACTCGTCTAAGAGAATAAGGTTGAATGATACCTAATTTGGTTTCAGATTCAGTAGCAAACTCTCTGGGGATAGTATCCAGATTGTCCTTTGCTGGAAATGGGAATCCTGCCGGTGATTTGTGGTGGAAACAGACTCAAGCTAGGGAGATTGAACTCTGCTGGGGAAATAAACCTTGTTGGGGAAATAAACCTTGTTGACAGAGAAATACTCTACTGAGGAAACACCCTTGTTGAGGAAATGAGTTATGCTGGAGAGAAGAAATTTGTAGGAGGTTTTACAGTTTTGGAGGATAAAACTCCGCTGGAGAAGATAATTCCCGTAAGCTGTATTGATTGGAACTCCGTAGGTGCGCGATATTGCTGGGAAAAGATCATATTCTTTTATCCGCTGGGGGGATTTTCTGTTGAGTATGATAAGACTACTCTGTGGGGATAATCCCATAGAAGTGGCTCTGTGGGAATTTCTCGATAGCTTGAACATTATCCCAACTCCTAGAGTCTTGAGTAAATGCTTATTCCTGTCTTTATGCATATATTCGTTAACAGTTAATCGTATTCATATGCATATGCTCATTCAATTTTAGTCATTGTACATTTTTGCAAACAAAACAGAAAAAGTAAAAACAAAAAGTTTGAATTTGTATTTTTATTGATAGTTTGCCCATAAACAAGCGATTTTGTACAAAGAGATAGAAATGCTAATAAGAGGAAATCATCGTGAAATGAAAAGAGTACAAAGTGTAAACAAGATAATAGCTATGTGGGAATGATCTCGTCGGATTCCAACTCTGATATTTCCCCTATGTCTTCAAGCATATCATCCCTTGATGTCAGAAGAAAGTTGATTGAAGTTATCTGTACCATTTGAACTTGACTTTAGTAATAAGGCTTGCTGTAAGTGATCCAATGGGACATAGTCATACACTTTTAATCCCTAACTTTTGCCTGGACTGCCCTTTCGAGTTTTCAGTCCACCGGGATACCCTTTTTTTCCCAAGCTGCCTTTTCAAGTTTTCGACTTGCCGGGTGTAAAATCTTTTATATATATCCATAATTTTTCCCAAACACTTTTGGTTCACCGGGATGCCCTTATTTTTACCTAGGTCAGTCAACCTAGCGGGTCGTTTTCATACGTAGTATCTTTTGACTATGTCCGCATTCACAGGGTGCGGGAAATTTTCACGGCCCACGGTGGTCAATATCATAGCACCACCTGAAAATATTTTCTTAATCACAAATGGCCCTTCATAGGTGGGAGTCCATTTTCCCCTGGGATCACCTTGCGTTAGAATGACGCGCTTTATTACCAAGTCACCATCCTAATATACCCGATGCTTGATCTTATTATTGAATGCCTTGATCATGTGCTTCTGATACATCTGACCGTCAATTAGATTTAACTAATCCAACATGGTATGAATCAAATCGTCTTCGTCTAGGTCTTCCTCTTTCATAATTCTCAGAGACGGAATATGAACTTCGACAGCTAGGACAACTTCCATACCATAGACCAGACAGAATGGGGTTTCCCCAGTTGATGTTCAAGCTGAAGTGCGATAGTCATGGAGAGCAAACAGTAACATCTCGTGCCAGTCTTTGTAGGTCACAACCATCTTTTACACAATCTTCTTTATGTTTTTATTGGGGGCTTCCACTGTTCCATTCATCTTTGGTCTATACGGAGAAGAGTTATGGTGCTTGATCTTGAACTGCATATAGAGTTCAGTGATCATAGTGTTGTTGAGGTTGGTACCATTGTCTATGATAATCCTCTCGGGGATGCCATACCAACATATAAGGTTATGTTTGATGAACCGGGCGACCGCATTCTTGGTAACAGAGGTGAACGAGGTTGCTTTTACCCATTTTGTAAAGTAATCAATGGAGACAAGAATGAAGCGATGTCCGTTAGAAGCAGTAGGCTTGATTTCTCCGATCATATCAACGCCCTAAATTGCGAATGGCCATAGAGCAATTATGATATTCAAAGGTACTGGAGGTACATGAACTTTATCAGCATAAATTTGGCACTTATGACAAAGTTCTCGAGTGGTGGTGACAGTCATTTTCCATAGTCGACCAATAGTAACCAGCTCTTAAAATCTTTTTATCCATAATATGTCCACCAGAGTGAGTACCAAAGACGCCTTCATGCATATCTTGCATAATTTCTTCTGCTTCCTTCTTGTCCACACAATGAAGCCGGGTTGAATCCTGATGGCGCTTGTATAAAACTCCATTTCTTAAGAAGACCTTAGATGAGAACCTCCGTAGGAATTTTTTGTCATTGATCGATGCCCCTTCAAGGTATTCTTGAGCCCCAAGGTACCTTTTCACTTCATGAAACCAATGCTTTCCCTCAACTCCCTTAGTATTAATTTCATAGCAGTGTGCCAGTTCATCGAATCTTTCAATGGCAATTCTGGGAGCTTCATTATCCCATCTGACCTTGAACATGGATGACATGGCAGCCAATGCGTCTGCCAACTGATTCTCTTCTCTTGGGATATGCTCATAAGTAATCTCTTCAAAATACAGAATCAAGGTTAGTACATGTTCTCCGTAAGGGATAAGATTCAGATGCTTCATATCCCATTCTCCCTTAACCTGACTGATTACTATAGCTGAGTCCCCATATACGCTTAAGAACTTGATTCTCAGGTCAATACCAACTTTAATTCCCATGATGCACACTTCATATTCAGCCATATTGTTGGTGCAATCAAAGCAAAGTTTGGTAGTGAAGGGTGTATGACAACTCTGAGGAGAGATACCTACAACATTAATTCCATTTCCAAGTGCGTTAAAAGATCGATCAAAAACCATAGTCCATCAGGATCCTGATTCAGGTCCTTAATACGGTCCATGTTCTTCATAATCTGTAACTAGCATAATGTTCTCGTTTGGGAATTCGAAATTCATAGACTGATAGTCGTCTACAGCTTGATGTGCCAAATGATCGACCAGTACACTTCCTTTGATGGCTTTTTGAATGGTGATCTGAATGTCGTATTCTGTTAAGACCATTTTCCACCAGGCTATCCTTCGGAGAGAGATGGCTTCTCGAATATGTACTTGATGGGATCCATTTTAGAGATAAAAAAGTAGTATGGGTAAACATATACTGTCTTAGTTAGCGAGCAGCCCATGCCAAAGCGCGACAAGTTTTCTCGAGCAGTGAATATCTTGTTTCACAATCGGTAAATTTTTTGCTAAGGTAGTATATTGCATGCTCTTTTCGACCAGACTCTTCATGCTGCCCCATTACACACCCCATTGAGTTCTCCAGTACTGTTAGGTACATGATTAGAGGCCTTCCTTAAACTAGTGGAATCAGAACCAGAGGTTCTTGTAGGTAATCTTTAATTTTATCAAATGCTATTTGACTGTCATCGTTCCACTTTACTACTGGATCTTTCTTCAACAACTTGAAGATTGGTTCACAAGTGGCAGTCAGATGGGAAATGAATCAGGCAATGTAATTCAGCTGTCCTAAGAAACCTCTGACTACTTTCTCGGTACAGGGAGCCGGAATTTCTTGAATAGCTTTGACCTTGGCGGGATCAACCTCAATAACTTTATCACTGATCATGAAACCCAGGAGTTTACTGGATCTCACCCCAAAGGTGCACTTGTTCGGGTTTAACCTTATCTTATACTTCCTCAGTCTTTCAAACACTTTATGCAGATGATCAAGATGCTTTTCTTCAGTCTGTGATCTTGCTATCATGTCTTTGACGTAGACTTCTATCTCGTGATGAATCATATCATGAAATAAGGCTACCATGGCATGCTGATAAGTTGCCCCGATGTTCTTCAACCCAAAAGGCATGACCTTGTAATAGAAAGTGCCCCACTTTGTGATGGAGGTAGTTTTCTCCATGTCTTCGGGCACCATCTTAATATGATTATAACCCAAGAAACCATCCATGAAGGAGAATACCTTGTGCTGAGCGGTGTGTCGACCAAAACATCAATGTGTGGCCGTGGGAAGTCATCTTTGGGGCTTGCCCTATTTAGATCCCTGTAATCTACAAACATTAGAACTTTTCCATCTTTCTTTGGCACTAGAACAAAATTAGAAACCAATTGAGGATATGATGTCACTGCTAAGAAACCTGCATTGAATTGTTTCATGACCTCGACTTTGATCTTTTCTGACATTTCAGGATGCGTGCGACGAACCTTCTATTAATCGAAGCACAACCATCTTTCATCGGCAGACGATGAACCATAATATCGATATCTAGTCCTGGCATGTCTTCATATGACCAAGCAAAGATTTCAACATATTCATGCAACATCAGGATTAATCTGCTCTTGACACTGCTCTCTAAGTAGGTGCCTATCTTGACCTCTTTTCTGTCTGTCTCGGTACCCAAGTTTATAACTTAGATTGGCTCTTCATGTGGTTGGATAGCCTTTTCTTCTTGTATTAAGAGTCTAGTAAGTTCCCCAGGTATTTCACAATCTTCCTCACCTTCGTCCCCGACTTTGTAGATCGGATTTTCAAAGTCATAAGCGGAAATAGCATAATCGTTATCAACAAGATCCATAGTGGATGAGGATCTGAAATATAGTGTGTGGGTGTGTGTAATAACATGTAGCTATTTGAAAATGCAATAAGATAAAAGAAAAACACGGATCACAAAATTTGCATGCAAAACGTCCAATGTTTTTATTGAATGAATAATGTTTATGAATTATCAACCCTTAACAAATGACCATTGTTCCCCGGGTAAGACACAAGGTTTAAAGTCATTGTTTTATTACATAACCAAAATCTTTTAAAAGCAATAAGACAAGAATATAGCTATTACTCCTGACTAAAGGAGATGGGGAAAATGTCTTATGCTTTCCAATTGTTAAGTCTATCACCAATGGTAGGGAATATCTAGCTGTCGAAATCACAATCATTGTCGGAATCCTCAATAGCATTGACCTCGTTGTTGCTGATGCGGAATGGAGGTCTCCCACCACGAGCGCAATGAATAACCCTTTGACCTTCTACAGTAAAGCCCAAACCAAACTTGTCAGATTTGTAAGGGATATCAGGAAGCTGACCCCAAATAGTACCACCACCTTCTTCTATATTTTTTTTGGCATCTTTCAAGGAAGACATCTTGTACGGAGTCTTTGTGATCTTTGGAATGGAAGAAACATCTTTAACAGCAGCAGGGGAAATCACTTCAAAGGTCTGATAGGGAGTCTCGATAAATTCCCCGTCCATCTCCACGTATCAGAATGAATTCAGGTGGCTGACCATGTACTCCTCTTCTCTGCAGACAGTAAAGATCTTTCCCTTCACAAGATACTTTAATTTCTGGTGCAAGGTGGAGGTAACAGCACCTGCCCCATGGATCCAGGACGTCCCAATATACAAGAATAAGCTGGTCGGATGTCCATTACATAGAAAGTGGATTCAAATATTTGTGAACCTACTTTGATTAGGAGGTCCACTTCTCCATGCACCATCCTTATGGACCCATCAAAGGCTTGAACTATGATATTGCTGGGCTTCAGCACAACCCCCTCCCAATCTAGTCTGTTAAGAGCACCTTTTGGTAGAACATTCAGAGAAGAGCCAATATCAATTAACACATGATCCAACGTAGTGCCCCTGCATTCAATGGAGACATACATGGCCCTATTATGATTTCTGCCTTCTGGAGTCAGGCCAACATCAGAGAAGCCTAATCCATTATCACTTGTCAAACTAGCCACATAACTTCCAAATTGATCAGCCGAAATTTCCTGCAGCACATGAGCTGTCTTCAAGAATTTGACTAAAGCTTGCGCATGGGCTTCAGAACACAACAACAAAGATAACATGGAAATTTTAGATGGGGTATGCCCCAGCTGTTCAATAATTTTATAGTCGCTTTTGCAAATGATCTTCAAAACCTCTTCCAACTATTTTTCAGAGGTGTCCTTGATTGTGGTTTCTTTTGGTGCCTCCTTCTGGGCAGGCTCTATCATTGGCTCTTTACCTCGAGCCTCGGCAGTTGGCTTAGTAACTGTGACTTGAACAGGGGGAGAGATTTCTGGGGAGAAAATCCTTCTGCTTCTAGTAATTTTGCTGGTCCCCATAATATTGACAATGCTGGGATCAACCTCTTCATCATCTTCATCAGACAATTCTTGTTTAATGCCATGGTAATAGACGTCAGACCCATAATTCCATGGAATAGCCTTTTCTGAGGAAAATGGGATGGGCCCGAGTGTTGTAATGATTAATAGAGCAACTTTTAGATTGGCGGTAATCCTTACAGGACCCTTGGAAGTGATCTTGAAAGGGGTACAAGGTATAACAGACAAATCTTGGCACAAATTCTCAGCATTTGGAACTTCCTCAATCAAAATTATATGTTCATCCATCAGGCGCTGAACTCCTTCCTTCAATAACCCTCAGCCATTGGGTTGAACTGCACAACAATAACATTCTTTAACACAACCCGGAAATAAATCGGCTTGTAACAAATTCTCCTTGATTGTCAAGAGAGGAGTAACCACATCACCTACAGTGGTAACATACAAAACATCTTCAACAACACTTATACCCTTGTCATGCTTAGGCATAGGTCCGGTAATCACGTTTGGATTCTTCGGAGGATCGAACTCAATTTCCTTATTATTGATCATATCCTGAATCTTTCTCTTCAGGGCCCAATATTTGTTGGTGTCGTGCCCGAGAGTGTTCGAATGATAGGTACACCTCACGTTCAAATTGTAATTTGGAGAGGATGTGTTGGGATTTTAAGGAGGACCCCGCAGTGAAATGAGTTCATCCTTCAGCAAATGTTGCAACTCCTGAGATAAAGGCATGCCGATCTTGGTAAACTGCCTTAATGTAGCATCCGGCCTTCGTCGATTGCCCTATTGTTATTATTGAACAGGAGTCGAATTAGAGATCAATACCGCTCCCACAGACTGATGGTAGTTATTTTTACTACGACCCTTATAGACAACATTGAATTCTTTTTTACCATCAAATGGCTTCCTCACAACATTAGAAGATGTAGCCATCGAAATATTCCCACTCTTAATACCACTCTCAACTCTTTCCCCAATCAGAATCAGCTCCGTAAAACCATATGGAGAGCTTCCAATCAATAGATTAAAGAATGGGCCTGTCAAGGTGCCCATGAACATATCCACCAATTACTGGTTGTTCAAAGGAGGTTGTACCCTCCCATCTAAATCCATCAATTTTTGTGCGTATTCCTTGAACCCTTCATTTGAGCCCATGGACATGTTTTGTAGTTGCACTCGAGTCAGTGCCAAGTCAGCATTATATTGATACTGCTTATAGAAAGCAGCAACCAAGGCTTCCCATGTGTGAATGTTGGGTCCTTCGAGCTGATAGAACCATTCAAGTTGAGTGCCAGCCAGACTTTCTTGAAAGAAATGGACCCATAGTTTCTGGTCAGCAGTATGAGGTTGGATCTTTCGGACATACAACCTCAAATGGAGTTTGGGACAAGAGACCTCATCATATTTAGCAAAGATCCAAAGAATAGAAGAGCCAAGACCTAGTTCTCCAAAATCCAATCCAGGCACCTTCTGGATTTCCATAGCCTTGAGTCTGTCTTCCAACTGCTTGTATTTGTCATCTACAGGAGGATATTGTTCGTCGGAGTAGTCTTCATCTTCATGAACATTCTCATAACCCTGGTTATTCCTTCTTTCATGCTTGATGCTTCTACCATCTTGTTCTTGGTTGTCATCTTCCTCAGAGGAAACATCATCCACTTGAACTAGTTGAGCATGACCTTTGAACCTTCTCCCCATATTGAGGATAATAGCCGGCTTCTTAGTCTTCTTTTTCTTGGCAATGAGCGTCATCAGATCTTTCTTCCCCCGTGCCAGATTCAAAAGAGTCTCTTGAAATTGTGCATGCTGAGCCTGGAGATCCTTAACAGTTTGTTCGAGGGCCATCTTATAATGGAACAAACAGTAAGTAGATGAGAAAGCCTGTATGGAAAAATTGTTATGTAATGATGCATGATATGTAAAATGCAATGTTTTCAAGGACCTTAGGATATTTAAATTTGTTAACCAAGAGGAAACAAAAAGAAATATTTTTATTAGTAAGTTCATAATTACAATTTCCTCTTAGGCTTACAATGAAACAAAAAGGTCTTAAAGAGATAACAATATGAACTCCTAAAATCTAAGACTCAAGTCTCCCAAGGACGATTCCTCTTCGTGTTGATGTATGCATTAAGACTCTTCTCCTCGTGAAGTTTCTTTGTAAGCTCCAACACTTTCTTTTCACTTGCATAGAATTGAGTCTCAAAGGTGTCCCGTTCTTCCTTGAGTTGAATCTAAGACTTTTGCAATTCTTCAAGGTCAGTAGGCATATCCGGATGAAGGATGGTGCGAGAAACATCTCCTTCGTTAATAGGCTCCATGATCACTGGTAAGACAGTTGGGTATGGCATCATGAGGTCTTGAGCGCGAGCTTGTACCCATTTAAGATAAGGCTCCAGAGGGATGGAATTCTTCTTCCCTAAATCCTTACTATCAATCTTACTTACCATGCCCCAAGCATGTATAAACCTTCAACGATAACCTTGAGGATCGTTTTTGTAATCGAACATAATACCCTGGATAAGTACGTCATGGGGACCATATCTTCGAGCATAACCAAATTAACGTAGAGCCAGAGAAGGGTTGTAAGTAATATCTCCCCTAATGCCAAGGAGATGAACATTAGGGAATTCCCCACAGCGGTCAATGAGAAAGTGACATTATTCTTTGTGACCACCTCAAACCTTGTTCATTCTTCATTACTTATCGGGGAAGGTGCAAAATGAACCACCTGGATAGCAGAGGTATACAACACATAAGAGTTCCTCGCCTCTTCATAATACGAGTGTGAAGAGAACACAAAATGTCTCTGAGCAAGGTAGGCACAGGATTACGAGAAAGGAATATCTTCATGGTGTTCACATCTATGAGTTGGTATGGATTAGGGAATTGTACCAACCCATAGAATAGAAGAGCCAAGATTTCCTCGAAAGCATGAAAACTCATAGCATCCAGAAATATTTGAGCCTTCTCTATCAAAAATTTAGCCAGAATACCTTTGACTCCACTTCTTGTTTCCCAGTTAGATACGATGTCGGACCGCTTCAGATGTAAGGTTACTGCAATAACTTCTGGTTTCGGAGTTTCCTCTAAACCGGTGAAGGGTGTTTGATAAAGAACATGTACCCCCAATAATTGATAGAATTCCTCTATTGTGGGTACCAACTGATAATCAGGAAAGGTGAAACAATGATGTGCAGGGTCAAAGAACTGGAATATAACACTCATCATGTCTTCGTCAAAACCCAGGGTAACCAGACTGAGTAGTCTACCATGCCTTTTGATTAATGGAGGGCTTTTAGGAACCCTTGAGACTAGCTCCTTAAGTTGAGGAGGCATACTTACAAAGTTTATCTGGATAATGTTTCTGTGAGCGGAGGCCATAGCCTGCAAAACAGAACAAAGATAAATCCCTTTGTCCTTGAAATGGTTAGTGAAAATGAATATGGTATGATGTTATGATGTCATGTTAGAACAATTTAATCATACATAAGCAAAAAACACAAGGCCTTAGGTTTAAGCTTGCATGGAGTTTGTAGGTAAGTACCCTCTTGAAGTTTTAGTTGGCTCAACCTGTCCTAAAAGAAGTAACTGGGTTTTAGGAGCCTCAATATCACTGATCTTTCTCCCAGGCATTGTTTAAGCACAAGCATCTGATTTGCAATCGAAATATCCTGAGAGCCTGATCTCAATGAGTGTAGCATCGAGTATCAACCAACTTCAGTCTGCACTAAAGCCAGCTATCTCGCTACTTTCTAATGGCTAAGTTGTGTCAACTAAGGTTCTACGGTCAGTTAGTGCTTTATGACACCACGCGGAAGCTCAACATTCTCCTTGACTTAACTCAAGGGACATCGACACCAACCAATGTGTCGCACTAACATATCCATCGCTTCAACCGTATCGGTATAGCCCTACAGTTTTTCACGATCTATTGCTACTTACCTAAAATGCCCTAAATCTGAGTATAAGATCTTTACAAGAATAACCTAAGCATATCTCGAAATATAAAGCATACAAGTCAAACAAGTAAAACAATAAAGGTGATCTAGTCTCTAAGGTAACCCCACTTTTTCAGTTCCCCAGCAGAGTCGCCAGTTCTGTAATACGGTAGAAGAACTGACTTTTGGTTTTACGTTTTATCGCAAATTTTGCAGATATTAAGAGTCGCCACTAACTTTTCTTGTATCCAATAAAGGAAATGGTGAAAGGAACAGGAAAAACCTTTTGAGAATTTTCTGAGTAAGGGGGGTAGGTTATGAAAAGGGAAGGTGTTAGCACCCTTTTCATCCGTAGTTACCTACATGCTCTTAATCGCTAGCTCACTTTAAAAATGCTTTTGTGTTTGTGAGTTTGAAAAATATTTTTAAAAATGCCTAAGTGCAACAAACTTTGTAATAATTCTCGTATCGTTGAGAACACATACAAAGTGTTTGTCTTTGAAAATATTTTAGAAAAGAGAGTATGTGTGAAAAATGTTTTTGATTTGTGAGCAAGCGACTACGAGCTATCTACCTACTAAAAAAGTCTTTGTTCTTTTCCTCCTTTCCTTTAGATAATGTTATCCTACCATTAGTTAGTAGGTAGCCCTATCATTGGATGTTTGAGGGACAAGTGCGGGTCATCGTACAGTCACAAAGGCAACTCGTAGGACACTTTAGAAATTGTCGTAAGGGACTAAGATCATTTATCGAGGCAACATCGAAGGGTCATCGAGGGACTACGATCTTTTAAACGAAGGTTCTTTGCTAAAGCATCCCACGTTCGAGGGATATGACTGATTATATCCGAGGCAACAAGTGAGGGTCACCCTAGAGGTGCGCGTGTGTGAAGTGTGTTGTGTTTCAATTTACTTTGACCTTGGATTTATGGTTATCTTGCGTTTGCTTTTAATCTTTGCCATACAATCCTATTAAACTAGCAGTTAAATATATACATACATTCAAACATAATTACGGAAAGAAAAAATGCGGGAAATAATCTACGCTATTACAATGCTTCGGGGATGGGGAATTACAAACCATAAAATGGAGAAAAAGCACAGTAAAACCTAATTTTAGACTGTTGTACCCCAAAATTTTCCCTCTCATTTTACTCAAAACATGCTCATTGAAATCCTCAACTTGCTCAAGGATGCCCAAGAATTAACCAGACAAATTCTCTCCTAAGACAATGAGCCTCAAACTAGGGTTTCACTCCTCACCAATATGTTTGAGTATCAAGGGTCCCAATTGGTTTCCATTGCCCTAATATGTTCTCAGGATCATCCATGTCAAGTTTCATGCCTTGCACAAGAAGTTTACTCAGTCAACTACTCAAATGCCTGAAAATCAATTGTACTAGGTCAAAAGTCAAATGTGGCCCACTTGCAGTCAAACTTCAAGATTTTTGATCAAAATAAACATTTTGAAGTAACATCCATCATTTGATCAAGGGTTGATTATGATTCCTCAAGGAATGCCCCAAATTCATCAAAACTCAAAAGTTGCTAACTTAGGGTTTCTAAAGGAAAAGTCAACCAAACTTTGATCAGGCATAAATTTCTCATACTTTATCAGAAATTTCCCATCCAAGGCTAATTTTGAAGAGGGTGAAATTCCCTTCAACTCATCTTCAGTCCTCAAATCAAAAAATGCACTCATGAAAAGATATGAATTCAGATATTATAGGTCATTTCAAAAAGTCAACAAAAACACCTTTTAGGTCAAAGCTTCTTACATGAACATGAAATATCCAATTGAGATGAAACCAAAAGGGTTGTTTAGAGGACATACTAATATTTCTAAAAAGTCCAAGAACACCATCTTAGGGTCAAAATTGAGAGTTGTGCATTGTCAAAGTTGGCTATTTTTGGAAATTTGCACAAAGTCAACCATGCCCAAAATGCATTTTTCTTCAAATGGGCCCAACTTTTTATGCTTGTATCTTGTTCCTAACATGGTCCACGACCCATGAACCACTCCATACATCATTTTCTTATTTATTTGATTTATTTTGATTTTTAATCATTTAAAATCCAAATTAAATCAAATAAATGATATAAAAATAGTGAAGATTTGTTTTGATTTGATTTTGAAGTGAATCACAATCCAAATATGCTGTATAATGCGAAGATATTCGTGCAAGCTTGGAAAGGGAGGGAATATACACATTTGAAAAAAATTTTAAGATTTGATTTTCCTCTTAAAGCCATGCCTTTTTTCCTTGGCTTTTTTCCATAGATGTTAACCTAAATCAGTCCCATATATGCATACAACGCAGCCAAAGCAAAAAAACAAGGATTGGGCCGTGAAAATCATAAGAACAAAACTCAAAATTTTGACAAAAAAGTGTGGTTTGGATTCTGAGTTAGAGGGTAATTCAAGTTGATTCAAAGCCAACAATCAATTCCTGGGCGTGTATTGAAGCTATTCCAATCGCTTTCAAGTCATAAAGCCTCAAGAATCGTAAGATATAGATCACAATTTTCCCCATTATGCTTTCAATTCATTTTCTTGATTTTACATTTTTAAATCAAATTCATTTGCATAAATGTGTTTATAATCATGCTTGGAATCTGTTTGAATGCCTGGATTTGAGTTTTAGTGCAGGAACAGACTTATGCCATTGCTAGGGTTTGAAAGCTTCAAATTAGGGATTCTCTATAGAGGCAAAATTAGGGCAGGTCAAGGGTACCAATAAACTCAGGGCACAATATCTAAATGTCCTATGCCTTTAGTTAGGATTGATTTGGTTTGTATTACATTTTTAATTGTTGCAGGTTTGTAGCTATGGATAAAAACTGTCAATATAGCCTTTAGTGACAGTTTTGTCCGTAGGTAAAGGGTTGGCATCAAAGACGACGTTCTAAGGAAGGAGACGATAAGGTGGCTGACTAGCATTGGTAGATTTGAAATTACGCGCGTTTTCTGGGCATAAGGCGTGTCTTTCCATTATATTATTATTTGTTATTATATTAACAACTAAACAAGATAGCACGCATGGTAAAGGGTAACGCTGGTAGGTGGAAGGACCTGGGTTCGGTCCCAGGTCCAGACATTTTATTATTTTCCTAACAAGTGTTGCAGGATCCTATGCGCCTCACAGTACAAGTGCCTATCATGCACCTCAGGTCCATCCATTGGATGAATCTCCTCCGAGATCCAATGTCTCATGCAAGCAGGGTCCATGGTGCACCCTCAAGCGTGGCCTTCACTAGATCCAAGCAATTGACTGGGCTTGTGCATCTTGGGCTCAATGAAAATCAGCAATGCACCCCCTGATTGCTAACAACATCAGGCCCAATTTTGTTTTTTTTTTTCTTTCTTTTTTTATTATTTATTATTCTATTTCATTTATTTATTTCATTTATTTCAAAAAAAATATTTTATTATCAAATCAAAAAATCATGAAAAAATAAAATCACAAAAAATGTAGAATTAGACTTATATATATATATATATATATATATATATATATATATATATATATATATATATATATATATATATATATATATATATATATATATATATTAATTTTATTGAAAATAAATTAGTTTAATTAGATTAACTTGATTGTTTTTATTAATTAAAATTAATTAGAAAGTTAGGTTTAATTTGCAATTAAATTATTTTCTCAATTAAAAATACACAAAAGTATTTTTTAATTAATTAGATTCTTAGGCTTCTAATTTATTCCCAGATTTAATTCGTCTCACGCGCATTTACTTGTTTATAATTATTGTAACTGTTTCGAGGTTTGTAATAGATTAATTAGGATTTTGATTTCCGCACTTTTATTCTCAGTCAAATATTTATGTATTTGCCTAAAAGCCTTGTAATAGTTAGGACTTTAATTTCTCGCACTCCTTAATTTCCACAACTATAAAACTGCCTAGATGTATGGATAATAGGATTGTATGCGAAAGATAAATCAATGATTAAAAGGTAGATAACCCTAATTGTAAAAAGAAAATTAACTGAAAAAAGCACACTTGCACATGCTCACTCCTAGGGTTTACCCCACTTTGGTTTCCTTCGGTAAACAGTCATGAAATATAGGGAATTTTAGTGGTCGTTCTCCAGTACCGAAAGATTAAAATGACCCATTCGAATGTTGCCTTAGAAAGATCTTTAGGACTTTAGGGTAACTACTAAGGTTTCCTAACCATTGCTTTTATGACTGTACTTGTCCCTTCGATGTCCCTTAAAACTCCAACGATAGGGCCACCTACTCCTTAATAGTAGGATAGCGTTGTCTAAAGGAAACGAGAACGAACAATCTTTTTTGAGTAGGTAGAAAATCTTAAGTACTTGCTCAAAACAACAAAAATTCTTTCACACAAACACTTTCAAAACAGTTTTCAAAAATAACTTCGTCACACTCTTAAGGACAGATACAAGGGTTATCACGAAGTTAAACAAAAACTTTTCAAAACACACACACAAGAAATTTCAAAATGAGCAAGTAACTAAGAGCCCATGGAAAACCATGGATAGAAAGGGTGCTAACACCTTCCCTTTCTATAATCTACCCCCCGTACTCAGAAACTCGAAAAAAAAATGTTTTTTTCTGTTCCTTTTCCTTTCCTTTGTTGTATGAAATAAAAGTTGGTGGCGACTCTTGCTTACCGCGACATTTGCGAACAAAAAACGCAAAAACTAGTATAACAGTCGTTTCTTCCACCATATCACAGAAATGGTGACTCTGCTGGGGACTTAATAAGTGGGGTATACCTTAGGATCTAGGTCATTTTTAAAATTGCTTTCTTGTTTTGCTTTTCCTGCTTTATATTCAAGGGTTTTGTTTGGGTATTATTGAAGATCCTACACCTGGATCGAGGAACACCTTTTAGGTAAGTAACAATAAACTATGAGGGAACTGTGCGGGGTATACTAACACGATTGAAGCAGTAGCTACATTGATGTGACACTTTGGTTGTTACCGGTAACCCTTGAGTCAATCAAGGAGAGTACGAGGCTGCTGTGTGGTGTCATAAAGCATCAACTGACCTTAGAATCTTTAATTGCACAACTTGGCCAGTAGGACGTAGCAAGATGGTCGGCTTTGGTGTATTCCCAAGGTCGACAGATACTCGATGCTACACTCATTGAGGTTTGACTCTTGATTTTTGTTTAGTTGCGAGTCAATCATCTATTGAACGAAGCTTGGGGGAAATATCCGTGATATTGAGATCCCTTAGAACACAATTACTATTTATAAGACAGGTTGAACCAATCCAACTTCAAGAGGGTATGACCTTAAAACTCACGCAGGCCTTAAACCTAAGGAATTGGTATGACTTATTTGTCACTTGCTATATGTGATACGGTGGGAGAACTGACTTGAGATTTTGCGTTTGTGTTCGCAAATGTTTCGGTTTAGCAAGAGTCACCATCGAATTTTTATTTTATCCAAAGGAAAGGTCGAAAAGCACAGGAAAGACCTTTGAGATGTTTTCTTGGGTTCGGGGATTAGATTATAGAAAGGGAAGGTATTAGCACCCTTTCTATCCATGGTTATCCATGGGCTCTTAGTTACTTGTTTAGATCACTTGCTTTGCTTTTCAATTGTTTGAAATGGTGCTTTGTGTATGGTTTTGAAAGATGTTTTGAAAAGGGGCCATCGTTGTGGCAACCTTTGTAATGATTCTTGTTTGAATGTATACAAAGGTGTTTTTGAAAAGTTTCCAATGTTTGAAAGTAGGGTTTTGAAATTGTGTGGTGAAGTGTGTTTTGAAAGTAGCAAGGATGTTTTTGCAAGTTTTTGATCAAGTAACTAAGAGCTATCTACCCTATTTTACTCAAAGATCTTTCTTATGTTTTTAACCTTTTTAACAGTGTTTGTGATCGGGGGAAATAGAACTGACTGTTTTTTTAGCTGGTTTCACGAAATGTCGCGGTAAGCAAGAGTCGCCACCGTCTTTTATGTTCTCCAACATGGAAAGGACAAAAGCACAGCAAAATTCCTTATTCGAGAATGTTTCTCGGTTCGGGAGGTAGATTTATAGAAAGGGAAGGTGTTAGCACCCTTTCTATCCGTGGTTATCCACGGGCTCTTAGGTACTTGCTCTTATGTTTTCAAAATTTGTTTGCTTTTCAAGTGTGTGTGGGTTTTGAAAAAAAAGTTCGTTTGAAAACTTCTAGGTAACTCTTGTATCAGTCCTCAAGAGTGTAGGAAGTATTGTTTGAAAACTTTTTGAAACTGTAAGGTGTGAAAAGTATTTTATTTGTTTTTGAAAAGAGCATGTAACCATGAGTCATCTACCTACCCTAAGGAATTAAGCTGTGTAAGAGTCCTTTAGATAGTACTATCCCACCATTGAGAGGTAGGTAGCACCATCGTTGGAGTTGTTCGGGTCAATGCGATTATCGGGACAGTGTGGTCACCGAAGCAATGGTAGGACACCTTAGAAGTAACCCTAATGTCCTAGATACTTTTATCCGAGGCAACCGTTTCGAGGCGACTGGATCTTTAGACAAAGGGTGACCTCTAAGACGTCCTATACTTGATGACCACGTTTCGAGGCAACGAGTGAAGCGTACCCTAGGAGTGGCATGTGCTTTGTTTGTTGTTTTTCAGTTAATGTTTGTCTTGTATATGAAGAAGTGAAAAACACAAGAAGGGGGGGTTGAATTGTAAAACTGAAAATCAATGCAATGAACAAGATATTTTTATCCTGGTTTGTTTGATCTCAAACTACTCCAGTCCACCCGTCAAGGTGATTTCGCCTCTCTCCAACGAGGACTTAATCCACTATATTCAACTGAATATTACAAACTGATTTAACAACTGCTAAAGCCTTCTTGATGCAAACCACAACCCAGTTTGTCAAGGAAACACTTTCTTACAAAGAAGATAAATCTAGGTGTGTATGTTTTCTACAAAACTGTATCACAACTGTGATGTATACACAACTTAAGCTTACAAAACTAGATTGCTAAACAATGATTGAATAAGGAGATATGTAGTGTTTAGCAAACTGAGAGAAGGAAGATTATGATCAGCTTTTAGGCGTGTAAAATGTTGGAGAGCATTAGCCAATTCAATCTTCATAGTCTTGTTTATATAGCACTGAGATTGTTGAACGTTGGAGCAATATTCTTGATTCAATGCTAATAACAAACTTTCCTTATCGAGCAGATCTTGTCTGGAATGAGGCCGTTGGTAATAATTTGCTTTCAATGCACAATACCGTTGCTTACTTAATGCATGTTCTGGCTTGGCTCATTCTGACTCTGCTTAACTGCTGATGAACTGTTGTTTTCTTTATTAGAGTGTTGAGCGCAGTTCTGTTCATCAAGCTTCAGCATACACGTGAGTTGATCTTCTGATTCTGGTATTCTGATATAGCAACTTCTGATGCTGATGTCAAGAACCAAATTTCTGATGCTGATTAGGTGTGATCTTGCTTATACCTATCAGAGTTTCTGCAAATCAGAACGTAATAATTTAGGTAGCAAATAGTTCATACATGAATCATATAAATAATATATCTTTTCATTTTGTTATCATCAAAACTTAAACGTAGGGTAGTAGATTCAAACTTTGTTCTAACAATCTCCCCCTTTTTGATGATGACAAAAACTAGATATTTTTAATTGAGGATAACGTGAAAAGGTATCAGAGAGATGTATCAGAGTAAGAGGTTATCAAATATAAGGGATAAGAGTTGAGAGATACTCCCCCTGAGTTTATTGCTTCCCTTTTTGATTCCAAGAGTTCTTCAGGATCAGATCTTTTTGCCTTTCTTTGAACATCAGAGTATCAGAGTCTTTGACTATCAGAAGCTTTAGATCAGCATATCGGAGCAGAGCTTCAGATCAGCGTATCAGAGCTTTTCTTGTCAGAGCTTTGCTTTGGGTCAGAGTATCAGAGCGGGTCAGAGTTTCAAAGCTTTAGTCTTCAGAGTATCATGGAGCTTTCTTGTACCTGTAGACTTAAGCAAAACAGAAAACATATTCAAGTATATCAGAGTTAGAATGTTCGAGAATTTCTGTCTTAGTAATCCGTTATTGTTTAAAATATCATTCTTGTTCTCCCCCTTTTTGTCAGCAATCAAAAAGTGTAAGTGATGTGCTAAAATATTTAAGGCAGAAAAACTTGTCATATTAAAAGGTTCAGAATCAAACAAAACATATTAAAACAGTACAACAGATAATCAAAGAAAACATGAAAATGACATGAATGAAAAACTAAGGTTGGGGAGGAAAGCGTGTGAACAGGTTCTCCAGCATGGCTTTGATCTGATCAGCAGTCTCATTCTGCTTGTGTACCATGCTGACAACAGTGTCAATCTTGCTATCCTGCACATCCATTCTTTCTTTCATCTTCTGGTCGTTTTCATCCATCCTCTGCTGCAGACGCATGTCATTCAGCTTCAGCTCTTCCAGAGTCTGCCTGTCCAAGGCAGCTTGAGAAACATCAGAGGCAGGGAGCTTCTGAGAGCTTTCTGCAACATCTTCTGCTTGACTTGCTTCAGCTTGAATGGTCTTGTCTTCTTCTGGTTGCACCTTTGAAGCTAGCTGTTTCTCAGACCATGGCTCACTATCCAGAGGGAGCACGGCTTCCTGAGGCAGCTGACTTTCAACTTCCTTCAGCAGCTTGCTGAAGTTCTGTTGTGCCTGCTCATAGTTGATATCCTGCAACTTGAGGGCTTCAGCACGTACCCAAATTCTGAATTGTGACCAGAGCTGGTCAGAGGCAGCTGGGTCAATCATTCCAGGACAGACTTGCTTCAAAGAAGCAATCCACTACTGCAAACATGTTACAAAATTCATAATACCAGAGCCAACATCTGGTTGTTTTGGTTTTGGAATGGCAATTTTATGTTTCAGATCAGCAAGACGGTCAAAGATTGTTAAGTCTATGAAGGTCCTGCTGGGGTTTTCAGTGGTTTGCTTGGGAGCTGTTTGTTTTGGAGATGGAGTGGGAGAATCAGAAATTATGATTGGACTGTTTGGTGTTTTGGGAGTGTTTGGTGGTGTAGATTCTGATGAGGATGGCAGCTGGGCCATTGTGACTGTTGTTCCACATGGCAGCTGGATTGCCAGAGGTGATGGTTGAGGTGAATGAGGTTCATAAGGAGGAGGAGAAGGAGTTTCAGAGTGATGAAACTCAGGTTGAGGTGATGGTGGATGAATTTCTGGTTGAGGAGAGGGAGACAGAATTGCTGGTTGAGGAGAAGTTGTTGGAATTTCTGGTTGTTCAGGGATAAGAGGTTCTTCTGGAATGGATGAGAGAGGTTGTTGTTGTTCTGGTTCCTCAGCAGATTGATGTTGTTCTGGTTGTGGAGGAGGGACAATTTGTGGTTCAGAGTTTGGATTGGAGGAGTGATCAGAAGTGTGTTGATCAATGTCAGACAACACTTTGTCAATTGCTGATGTTGTAGATATTGTTGGTTTGGGATGTTTGGTTCTGGGTCTTCTGAGTTGTAATGCCTCAGAAGGGTCATCTTCTGGTTCAATTTCATCTATTGTTGGGATGGGGATTGAGATTCTATGAGAGGTTGGAGGTGGAATAGATGCTGGAATAGTAGAAGAATTTAAAACAGAAGCAGTAGATAAATTACCTCTTTTCTTGGGTGTCTGCTGGGATGATCCTTCTGAAGGTGCCTTCCTTTTCTTCGTCTTCTTCAGCGTCACTTCTGGTTGAGGTTAGTGCAGATCTTTGATCTTCAGATTTGGATCTGTACCATCAGCTTTGCACGCGTTCATATATCTGAGAACTACCACTGGCTTGGATTCTATCTGAGAGAATAAAGGAAAGTCACTCAGTGGAACTCTTCTGCTGGTGATATCAGCAATAGGAGTAGCGCTGGGTTCCTTTTTGATATTCTCTATCAACTTCATTTTCTTCAAGTTCTTCGCGTTCAGAGGCTTCCCAACCGTTGGTTCAATGGTGCTTAACTCTTGAGCTTCTATCAGATGCTCTATCAGCCTATCTTTGTCAGAATATCTGATATCAACCTTCCAAAGGGTATCCAATCCCTCTTTGTTCTTTCTTCTTCCCTGGTTTCTTTCACACTTGTTCTGAGGTGATTGAACAGAAGATGAGCCAAGTTGATTTTTACCTTCTGATTGATAAAGTAGATCAGAAACTGCTGATCCACATTTATGTAATCAGGGGAACTAGTTGGCTTCCTATGGTTGAAGCATCCCAGAATTATCTTCGCCCAAACTCTGTGATGATCCTTCAGATCTTTGATCTTGCTGCTGGGCACCCCATGGGTGAAAATCCTTTCAGCTATGACGCCCACGTCAGCACATCTCTCAGCCATATCAATACAGCGGACGCCACTGCCACTGTAACCTATTAACCTTGCTATGTGATCCTCAGTGATCACAATCTTCTTCCCCATAATGTAGGAGGTGACTTGATGCGTTGAAGCCGTCGCATGAATCCAGAACTCCTTGACTAACATAGGGAATGTTGGTCCAACCAACCTGTTAAAATACCTTTCCCATTTCTGTGCCCTAACTTCTTCTGTTAGGTCAAAACCGTTTTCCTTCAGACTTCCAAAATCAATGATCAATTCAGATAACACTTCAAGATTCTTCACAGGAGTGAGGAGTGTTCTGAATGGCACTTGATACTGTTCAGATGATGCTTTCTTCTGAGAACCTGCAGAAGCACTGCTGGAGGTTTCCATGTTCACACTTAAAGATTTTGAGAGAAACTGAGAAAAAAGGGTTTGAGAGATATGAACACAGAAAAATGCAGAGAATGCTTGAGAAATAGTGAGAAACTGTAAAAGATTGAAATGAGAGGTTAACGTGTTTAAATAGGGTTCAGAATATTTTGAAAGAGTAAACGTTTTTTAAGAGAGAGAAATAAAATCATGATTACGTTTTAAAAGCATGATTACTTTCATTTAATGCTTGCTGATTTTGGGGGATTTGAGAAAGATACTTAAAAACGGTTACCAGACATGTGTCTCAATGCACCCAATCAGCGTTTTGCCTTCTCAGAAGCGTGCACGCGTTCTGCTTCAGAGATTTGCTGATGATTGGATGACACTTATTTGATGTAGTGATCAGCACGTCTGTCTTTGAGCTTAGACTCTCAGATCTTTAGACTTGCATCTGATACAATCTGCATGTTCTATCTTTCTGAAAAGAGATTGATCAGAAGTTCACAGTAAAACAAATACATTCTGAAGATAAATATATGGAATTAAAACATTTTCACTCTGGGCAGATTTTCATGCTGAGATGTTTCAGAATGAAATTGAACCTATCTTCAGAAAGGGGTTTAGTGAAGATATCAGCCCATTGATGGTCTGTATCTATAAATTTTAAATTTAAAATTCCTTTCTGAATATAGTCCCTAATGAAGTGATGTTTTATTTCTATATGCTTAGCTCTAGAATGTAAAATAGGATTCTTACTTAAGCAAATAGCAGAAGTATTATCACAGAGTATAGGAATGTTACTCTCAAAAATCTGGAAGTCTTCAAGCTGACTTTTCATCCAGAGCATTTGTGTGCTACATCCTGCTGCTGCTATGTACTCAGCTTCTGCTGTTGATAGCGCAATTGTTGATTGCCTTTTGCTGGACCAAGAGATCAGATTTTCTCCCAGAAACTGGCAGCTTCCAGAAGTACTTTTACGCTCCACTCTGTCTCCAGCAAAATCAGCATCGCAGTAGCCTACTAAACTGTAATCACTAGATTTTCTATAAAACAAACCCAGATTAGTAGTACCTTTCAGATACTTGAAAATTCGCTTAACAACTGTTAAGTGAGATTCTCTAGGATCTGATTGGAATCTAGCACAAATACAAACGCTGAATAATATATCAGGTCTTGAAGCAGTCAGATAAAGGAGAGAACCAATCATACCTCTGTAGACTTTCTGTTCTACATTTTTGCTTACCTCTTCTCTTTCCAGAATACACGTGGGATGCATTGGAATCTTTGATGGCTTACATTCTGAGAGGTCAAATTTCTTCAGAAGATCTCTGATGTATTTGCTCTGATGAATGTAAGTTCCCTCTGGAGTTTGATTGATCTGAATTCCTAGAAAGAATTTCAGTTCCCCCATGAGGCTCATCTCAAATTCTGCCTGCATACACTTAGCAAATTTTCTTCCAAGAGAAGGATTAGTAGAACCAAAAATGATATCATCAACGTAAATTTGACAGACTAAGATGTCATTCTTAACTGATTTACAGAATAAGGTAGTGTCCACCTTCCCTCTAGTGAATTCATTTTCTAACAGAAAGTTACTTAGCCTTTCATACCAAGCTCTGGGAGCTTGTTTCAGACCATATAGTGACTTCTTTAGTTTGAAAACATATTCTGGATGTTTTGTATTTTAAAAACCAGGGGGTTGGTGCACATAAACCTCTTCTTCTATATAACCATTTAAGAATGCACTTTTGACATCCATCTGATACAGAGTGATGCCTCTATTAACATCAAATGAAATTAAAAGTCTGATAGATTCTAACCTGGCGACTGGGGCAAAGGTTTCTGTATAGTCTATCCCCTCTTGCTGACTATAACCTTGTGCAACCAGTCGTGCCTTGTTTCTGATGACTTCACCTTGTTCATTTAGCTTGTTTCTGAACACCCATCTTGTTCCAATGACGTTGAATCCTTTAGGTCTGGGAACGAGATCCCATACGTCATTTCTGGTGAATTGATTCAGCTCTTCTTGCATTGCCAGAATCCAGTCATTATCCAGAAGTGCTTCATCAATAGAAGAAGGTTCAATCAGAGACACAAGTCCCATGAGAGTTTCTTCAGAGTTTCTGAAGCTTGCTCTTGTTCTGATTGGATCTTCCTTTCTTCCTAAGATAGTTTCTTCTGGGTGATCCAAGCTGCTTCTAGGTAATCTCTTCAGAGGTAGATCAGCAACTGTTGTAGGATTGCTAGTAGTGCTCCTTTCAGACGTTGAAGGAGTGTCTGTGTTGAGAGCTTCTGATGACTTGTCTTCAGAACCTGTAAATTCAATTTCCATACCTGCAAAAACTTCATTCTGCTTTGACTTTTCAGAGTCAAGCTTATCATCAAACCGAACACTGATTGATTCTTCCACAATCTGTGTTTCTGTATTGTATACTCTATACCCTCTTGAGCGTTCAGAGTATCCTAACATAATACACTTCTGTGCTTTAGAGTCAAACTTGTTCAAATAATTCTTTGTATTTAACATAAAGCAGGTACATCCAAATGGATGAAAATATGAAATGTTGGGCTTTCTGTTCTTCCACAATTCATATGGAGTCTTTTCCAGAATAGGTCTTATTGAGATTCTATTCTGAATGTAGCACGCTGTGTTTATTGCCTCTGCCCAGAAGATCTTAGCAACGTTTGTCTCATTGATCATGGTTTTGGCCATTTCTTGCAATGTTCTGTTCTTTCGTTCTACAACTCCATTTTGTTGGGGAGTTCTAGGACAAGAGAAATCATGCAGAATGCCTCTGTCATTAAAGAATGACTCAAAATCTTTGTTTTCAAATTCTCCACCATGATCACTTCTGACTTTAACGATTCTAAGATCCTTTCATTCTGAACTTGGTTACATAAGGTAACAAACACAGAGTGTGACTCGTCCTTGTGTCTTAAGAACTTTACCCATGTCCATCTGCTATAGTCATCTACGATTACTAACCCATACTTCTTGCCACTGACTGAAGCAGTTTTAACTGGTACAAATAAGTCAATGTGCAGAAGTTCTAATGGCTTAGAGGTAGAAACAACATTTTTAGATTTAAAAGAAGGTTTTGCAAACTTGCCTTTCTGACATGCTTCACACAGAGCATCTGAATTGAACTTCAAATTAGGAAGTCCTCTGACCAGATTGAGTTTGTTAATCTGAGATATTCTTCTCATACTAACATGCCCCAATCTTCTGTGCCAGATCCACTGCTCGTTGTTAACAGACAGAAGGCACTTTACATTCTGACTTTTTAGTTCAGAAAGTTTGATTTTGTAAATGTTGTTTTTCCTCTTACCATTAAATAGGATAGTCCCATCTTTCTGACTAACAACTTTACATGATTTTTGATTAAAGATTATATCATAACCGTTATCACTTAATTGACTTATGGATATCAGATTATGCATTAATCCATCTACTAGCATAACATTATTAATAGAGGGAAGATTTCCATTACCTACAGTTCAAGAGCCAATTATCTTTCCCCTCTGATTGCCTCCAAAGCCAACGTGGCCTCCAGGCTTAAGTTCCAAGATTTGGAACATATGCCTTCTTCCCGTCATGTGTCGCGAGCAGCCAGAGTCCAGGTACCATGACTGGTGTTTCTGACTTGCTGCTAAAGATATCTGCAACATGTATTATTTTATCCTTAGGTACCCAGATTTTCTTGGGTCCTGATTTGTTAGTTTTACCAAAACTCTGGTTGAATTTTGGTTTCACAGAGTACTTACTGCTAGTGTATTTAATATCATGTGTGTGACCATACACAAAATGTGAATTTAGAGGAGTGTGTTTAATGGTTAAGTCCATGACATTCTTTGGTGTAGGAACCTTACCTTGGTATCCTATTCCTTTCCTGCCGTTTCTGCTAACTCCATAGATCATTGAAGCCATTTTGCTTCTATCTATGCTTTTAGCAAGGAACTTCTGGAAACTGTGATTATACTCCTTGATGATCTCATCAGCGTTGCTGGGAGTTTCAGAAATTGGTTCCTTTTGAGAGTTTTGTAAAGTATTTTCTAATTTTGAAATCTTATCTCTCAGCTCAGAATTCTCCAATTTGAGACTCTCAGTCTTATTAGAGTCATATTCAAGATTCCTTTTCAGGTCTATGAATTTAACTCTAATTTGCTGATACCTTTCCAGAATCTCATTAAGGCTTTCAGCAAGTTCAGCCTTGGTAAAATTAACAGCAAAGTTAGGAAATACCTCTTCAGTATCTGATTCTGAGTCTGATTCAGAAGCTTCACTATCTTCTGAGATGTTAGCCATGAGAGCTATGTTTGCCCTCTCATCATCTGATTCTGAGTCAGCTTCAGACGAGTCAGAGTCATCCCATGTAGCCATGAGACTTTTCTTCTTTTCTCTTCCAAACTTCTTTTTGGGCTTTTCCATCTGAAGCTTTGGGCAGTCACTCTTGTAGTGTCCTTGCTCATTGCACTCATAGCAGATGATGTCCTTGGTGTTTGGCTTTTTGCTACTTGAGGAGCCTTCAGATCTTCTGTATCCAGAGGAAGAGTCTGTCCTTCTGTATCTGGAAGAGGACTCGTTCTGATCAGATCTTATGGGATTTCTGAACTTCCTTTGTCTTTGCTTCCACAGTTGATTTACTCTTCTGGAGAGGAGGGAGAGTTCGTCTTCTTCTGATGAGGATCCATCAGATGTTTCTTCAACTGCCTGCAAAACTTTAGACTCAGATTTTTTGTTAGATTTTAATGCTAAAGGCTTACCTTGCTTCTGAGGCTCGTCAGCTTCTAGCTCTATCTCATGACTTCTGAGGGAGCTGATAAGTTCCTCCAGAGTGATTTTGTTGAGATCTTTTGCTAGCTTCAGAGCTGTAACCATTGGTCTCCACTGCTTGGGTAAATTTCTGATGATTTTCTTGACATGGTCAGCAGTAGAGTATCCTTTGTCCAGAACCTTGAGACCAGCTACCAGAATCTGGAATCTTGAGAACATTGTTTCAATGGATTCAGATTCTTCCATTTTGAACGCCTCATACTTTTGAATGAGCGCCAGAGCTTTAGTTTCTTTGACCTGAACGTTGCCCTCATGCGTCATTCTGAGTGAGTAAAAAATGTTCTTTGCTGTGTCTCTGTTTGAGATCTTTTCATATTCAGTATAGGAGATGGCGCTGAGGAGGATGGTTCTGGCCTTGTGGTGATTCTTGAAGTCACACTTTTGTTGGTCAGACATTGTTTTTATATCAATCTTCTGACCGCTTGCATTCACAGGGTGCGTGTATCCATCTGTCACCATATCCCACAGATCAGCATCATGTGCCAGAAAGAAGCTTTCAATTCTGTCTTTCCAGTAATCAAAGTTTTCTCCATCAAAGACTGGAGGTTTGCCGCTGAATCTGTCTCTGTCCTCATGGTTGTCATTGCTGGTGTGAGAATAGTTTCCTGCCATTGTGTTTTTCTGACGCTGGATCTTGTACTGACACGATTAAGTGTTTTAGCTCAGAACCAGGCGCTCTGATGCCAATTGAAGAAGTGAAAAAAATAAGAAGGGGGGGTTGAATTGTAAAACTGAAAATCAATGCAATGAACAAGATATTTTTATCCTAGTTCGTTTGATCTCAAACTACTCCAGTCCACCCGTCAAGGTGATTTCGCCTCTCTCCAACGAGGACTTAATCCACTATATTCAACTGAATATTACAAACTACTTTAACAACTGCTAAAGCCTTCTTGATGCAAACCACAACCCGGTTTGTCAAGGAAACACTTTCTTACAAAGAAGATAAATCTAGGTGTGAATGTTTTCTACAAAACTGTATCACAACTGTGATGTATACACAACTTAAGCTTACAAAACTAGATTGCTAAACAATGATTGAATAAGGAGATATGTAGTGTTTAGCAAACTGAGAGAAGGAAGATTATGATCAGCTTTTAGGCGTGTAAAATGTTGGAGAGCATTAGCCAATTCAATCTTCATAGTCTTGTTTATATAGCACTGAGATTGTTGAACGTTGGAGCAATATTCTTGATTCAATGCTAATAACAAACTTTCCTTATCGAGCAGATCTTATCAGGAATGAGGCCGTTGGCAATAATTTGCTTTCAATGCACAGTACCGTTGCTTACTTAATGCATGTTCTGGCTTGGCTCATTCTGACTCTGCTTAACTGCTGATGAACTGTTGTTTTCTTTATCAGAGTGTTGAGCGCAGTTCTGTTCATCAAGCTTCAGCATACACGTGAGTTGATCTTCTGATTCTGGTATTCTGATATAGCAACTTCTGATGCTGATGTCAAGAACCAAATTTCTGATGCTGATTAGGTGTGATCTTGCTTATACCTATCAGAGTTTCTGCAAATCAGAACGTAATAATTTAGGTAGCAAATAGTTCATACATGAATCATATAAATAATATATCTTTTCATTTTGTTATCATCAAAACTTAAACGTAGGGTAGTAGATTCAAACTTTGTTCTAACAGTATATGTTATTTTGTGAGCTACGGATTGGTTTTATTTACATACATTCTTTCATGCATTTAACAGTTAAGGGTGCGGAAAGTAAATTGCGGAAATATAAATTCTACGCTATTACAAGGCGCGGGTCTATACATCGCCAAAAATACAAAGACCCGTTTTGGTAAATAAGTACGAGAAATTAAATAAAGTGGTAAACCTAATTACTATTACATTCTTGGAAGCAATTACATAATAATCAAAATAAAATAAATGCGCGCGAATAAAAATTAATCGGGAATGCCTTAAGGGTTTTGACCCTTTTAAGAAAAGAAATGAATTTTTTTGTCCTTTTTTGTGATTAAATGAAATTAAAACTAATGATTAAACTAATTAATTAATTTATTAAAAGAAAAAAAAATGTTTTTGTATTTTTATGTTTTTAATAAAATAAAAGGAGATAAAATTAAAAGTTGATAAACCTAATTCTAAATTAATTTTAGTTATTATTAAAAAAGGTTAAAATTGCCTAATTAAAACTAATTCAATTTATTAGTATTTATTTACAAAAATAAAATGAAATTAATAATAATAATAATATTAGTTCTTTTTGATTTTTTTTATAGAAAATAAATTAATTATGTTAATAGTTAATAAAAGGAAAAAAATAAAATGAGACAAACAAAATATAAAAATGATAAAATAAAAAATGCAATCCCAAGGGGGGTTTTGGGCCAGATTGGAGGGTGTATATGGAATTGTGAGGCCCATGAACCTTCAGCCACGTTGACTCTTTCTGGTTGCCTACGCCCATGTTGACTCCTGAGCACCATGGTCCTCATGCTTTGGCCACTGGATTGGCGCTTGAGACACTTGGCATGCTGATCTGTGAGGGTTTATGGTGGAAGCTGTTTGAGGGCCTGCACGTGATTACCTGGGAAAAAAAATTGAAACAAGGAAACTGGGGGACCTGGGGATCGAACCCAGGTCCCAAAGATTACCAAACACGTTGCCAACCACTACACCCCTCATGCGCATCTGTAAGTAAAGTGAGAAGCGAATATTATATCAAGTAAACATGTCATATGCTGGAAAATAAAAAAAGAGCGTGCGTGATTTGAACAAACCACCCACGCATGGACACCTCATCATCGTCTTCATCTTATCTATAAAATAGAAACAAGATAGCGGGGGTTTTTAACCCCCACAATGCAAAACTGTGGAAAATAGCGATTAGCTATATAGTGAACATAAAAAGGGCGCGAGGTATGCTTTGGATTCGTCTCATCCTGTTGGTTTCAGCCATGTATGTTTGGAGGGTTAATTTTACAGTATAGGAAAAGCCCCAATATGCAAGCTCTGAAACCCTATCACTCTCCAATGGCAATTTTCATTTTAAGGCACCATAATCAAATTAAGTTATACAGAAAGCTTCATATGGGTCCTGTGAACATAATGCAATCAATAAAAAATGTTAAAAACGCATGAAATGATGATTATGATTTTGAAAAAGAGTGATGAACCGTATGACAGTATGGCGCAATTCTTTGAGGTTTTTGGCTCGTTCTTGGGTGCAAATGATTCCTGGGGGTGTAAGGAATGTGTTTGGATCAAAAGAAAGATTCGAATTATGCTGGAATAGGGATTTCAGTTTATGACCTTTCTTTGGAATTTTGGAAATTGGTTTGGCCGTTTGAGAGAGTTCTAGGTCGTGAATGATGTATGAGAGGCTTGCATATATGTCTCTGAATAAGAATCAATCAATAATGTGAGCCTTTAAGCCTTGCAATGAAGTTTTGAGATTTCCTCTTTATCACCATTAAAGCATTTGCCATTTTTGTCCAAATTTGAATTTCATGCTTGAAATGGACTGTACACGAATTTGACAGGTGGATTATGATGTATCAAAGCTATTCAAGCCACAAGATATCCCTTAATTAATTTTTTTGTTTTTTATTTGAATTTTAAAGATTTAAAATGAATTAAATCAAATAAAATTAAATAAAAATAGAAAAATTAATTTTTAATCTTGAAATAAATCATGGGACACGTGGGTGGCATGGAAAATATGAATCAAGTGGAAAAAAGTGGGCCCTTTTGTCAAAAATTGAAGTTTCAAGGATAGTTGACTTTGGCCATTTCACAAAAATTTCCCAACTTCTCCAATGCATATCTTGCTCAATTTTGATCATATGAACATGTTCTTGGACATTTTGGAAAGGTCTTGAAGTCCTCTAACTAATGCCTTTGGTCCCATGTCATTTTGATTTACCAATCTCAAGTTATGGTCTTTGACTTAAAGTGCCTTTTTGTTGACTTTTGAAAATGACCTATAATGTTGAAATTGATAACTTTTTGTGAGAGCATTTCTTGGATTTGGAATGTGAAGATGAGTTGTAGGAAATGTTATCCCCTTCAAAATGAGCATTGGATGGGATTTTTCTGATGAACCATGAAAAAGTTATGCCTTGGTCAATTTGCAGTTGACTTTTCAACTGTCCAAAAATAGCAACTTTTGACACCTTGATGATTTTTGAGCCATGCTTGTGAAATCATGGTCAAGATTTGACCAAATGATGATTGTGGCTTCAAAATAAGATGTTGACCAAAATTTTTGACTTTTGACTGCCAAATGACCATTTTGCCCCTACAGTTGATTGTAGAGCAACTAGGGTTTTTGACTGTGCAACTTGACCTTGTGAGCCTTGAAACTTGACATGTAGGTGCTTGACAATGTATATGAGCATATGGGACTTGATTTAACCCTTGAAAACCTCAACTTCCTTGCAAGAACCAAAACCCTAATTTCAGCTGGCTTAGGAGGCCTTTGACTGTGTAGCCCTTGAGTGGACTTGAGCAATTTGAGATGATGCTTGTCAAAACTTTGAAGAATATGGGAGGGCAAATTTTGGGGTACAACAATTGCCCTTTGTTCAATCTTCTTAGACCTGAGGATGTAGATTGGCTTGCGTTCCTTTCGTGATCCGAAGGTGGAAGATGATTGAACACTAGAGTGCCCAGAAATTTGCACTCACATAGTAGAATATCAGCAGTGTGATGGCGGGAATGGGCTTACAGATGCCATTTAGAGAGATGGTGGATAGGAGGATGGGCTTAAAGATGCCATCTGGAAGTGTGACAGAACCTTGTCGGGAATGGGCTTATAGATGCCATTTGGAACTGTAATGAATGGTTGAATCTGAGTAAGAAATAGAATAGCTTCCGTGTCTGGAGCATATTTAGTCTGTATCAAATTTGCTGACGTCTGAACGAGTAGTAGAATGACCTCCGTGTCTGGGGTATATCCATACTGCACCTGAATGAGTGGTAGAATGTCATCCAAATCTGGACCGTATCTGGAATGAACAATAGAATAGCATCCGGGATGGAGCATCTCTAAGTTGTCTTTAGATGTTTGAATCTGAATAAGCAATAGAATAGCGTTCGGATCTGGAGCATCTTTAGGCCATCTCCGGAGAGAAATCTGAATAAGCAGTAGAATAACATCCGGGTCAGGAGCATCTCTAAGCTATATCTGAAAGGAAATCTGAATAAGTATCAAAATGTCGCCATGCTTGGGTCACATCTGAACTATCTCTAGAAGGAGTCTTGAATAAGAAAAAGAACAACATCCAGATCTGGAGCATTTCCAAGCTATCTCTGAAAGGAAATCTGGAATCATGCCTGGGTCACATCTGAACTATCTCTAGATGGAGTCTTGAATAAGCAAAAGAACAGCATCCATATCTGGAGCATTTCCAAGCTATCTCTGAAAGGAAATATGGAATAAGTATCAGAATGTCGCCATGCCTGGGTCACATCTGAACTATCTCTAGAAGGAGTCTTGAATAAGCAAAAGAACAGCATCCATATCTGGAGCATTTCCAAGCTATCTCTGAAAGGAAATCTGGAATAAGTATCAGAACGTCGCCATGCCTGGGTCACATCTGAACTATCTCTAGAAGGAGTCTTGAATAAGCAAAAGAACATCATCCATATCTGGAGCATTTCCAAGCTATCTCTGAAAGGAAATCTGGAATAAGTATCAGAACGTCGCCATGCCTGGGTCACATCTGAACTATCTCTAGAAGGAGTCTTGAATAAGCAAAAGAACAACATCCATATCTGGAGCATTTCTAAGCTATCTCTGAAAGGAAGTCTGGAATAAGTATCAGAACGTCACCATGCCTGGGTCACATCTAAACTATCTCTAGAAGGAGTCTTGAATAAGCAAAAGAACAACATCCATATCTGGAGCATTTCCAAGCTATCTCTGAAAGGAAATATGGAATAAGTATCAGAACGTCTCCATGCCTGGGTCACATCTGAACTATCTCTAGAAGGAGTCTTGAATAAGCAAAAGAACAACATCCATATCTGGAGCATTTCCTAGCTATCTCTGAAAGGAAATCTAGAATAAGTATCAGAACGTCGCCATGCCTGGGTCACATCTGAACTATCTCTAGAAGGAGTCTTGAATAAGCAAAAGAACAACATCCATATCTGGAGCATTTCCAAGCTATCTCTTTGATCTCTTTAATGTAGATATGCCCTGTCTAGATACAGGTATCAAATCCATAATCAATCGCTCACAGATATGCCCTGGCTAGGTACAGGTATCGAATCTGGAATTGCGACCGTTGATAGTAATCATCTTTGGATTGACCTTTTTTCTGAAAAGGCAAAACGTTAGCTGTATGCAGTGTCATGGTGCATGAACTGCATGATATTAAGATGTTTTCAAGAGTAAATGAGATTTGTGTTGTGATGCGTATATGCATGCGTCATGGTGTATGATAACGTGATGAATGTATTTTCGTCTAGGAAAATAAATCCTTGACTACTGCCGGGAGTTAAATCCTAGGATGATGTTGAAGAGTGGAGTTCTTCGTTTCCGCTGGGGATGATGGTTGCAAGAATAGACCGGTAGGAGAAGATGACTCCGTTGGGGGAATAAACTTGTTGGAGATTACTCTACGGGGAATACTCTATGGGAAGAGATACTTTGCTGAGGTTTTGATGATAACTCCGTTGGGGATAGGAAGAGCTTTACCGAGGACGATCTTTCCGTGGTAATTAGCTGAGGATAACCCAGTTATAAGCCCTGGTGGGGAATAACCTCTGAATAATGACGGGGAGACGCGTTCGTACTTTGCCGGTGATAAGCATCCAGAATCTACTGGGGATAAGCTTCCAGAATCTACTGGGGATAAGCTTCCTACTGGGGAGATTGATTCAACTCTCCTGGGGAGACTTTGGACTGTACTGGGGAGGTGGCTCCACTGGATGTCTAGTATTCCGCCGGGGAACAATCTTAGATTAAGACTGTCGGGGATGCTTGTAGAGGAACACCTGTATACTCCGCTGGGGAATATTGAGATTTGATGGGGATATCCAACTTCCTTAAGACTGACAGTAACCTAACTCTGCTTGGGGAGAGTATCGTTGACTTGCTGGAGATATTGTGCCTTTCGGGGATGATGGGAGGCCAACTCTGCTTGGGAAGAATTGTTGAACCTTGTCTTACTCTATGGGGAGTGGAGGTATCTTGGTTACGTTCTTCAGCCGAACTTACTTTGGTACCTGGAGGACAGAGCAGCTTGTACAGTTCATACAAATCTTTATTGCTCCAGTTTCTGCAGGAGAAGGTACCTGTGGAGGTCTTGATGACTGCTGGTTTGACAGGTCTTCTTTTGGTAGGCAAGTGATGAGATGACGGGACATAGTCGTACGCTATGATCCCTAACTTTTTCCTGGACCGCCCTTTCGGGTTTTCAGTCCACCGGGATACCCATTTTTGCCCAAGCCACCTTTTCAGGTTTTCGACTTGTCGGGTGTACAAATTTTTCATTTTCATCCCTTATTTTTGCCCGAACCCTTTTGGTTCGCCGGGAAGCCCTTATTTTTGCCTAGGTGTGTCAACCTAGCGGGTCTTTGATTATGCACAGTATTTTTCGACTATGTCCACGCTCTCAGGATGTAGGAAGTTGTCACTATCAGTAGTGCAATGTTACCATACCACCAGAAGATCTTCGTTTGATCGTCCAATGCCCCAAGTGACGGAGATTTTCCCCAAGCTGATTGGCCTTTTGAGAGATTCTCCGAATCTTGACTTAACTGCCCCATATGATAGACCATCGTCATGTCTGCCCCTTGGTTGGAAGTACTTTTGTTCACTAGATATTCTTCGTGCGAATTTCTCTGCTGTTGAACAAATAGTCATATGCAAGCAATGTTATATTAAAAATGCAAAGCTTATGTCTGTCTTGAAATTTTTGAAAATGCAGTTTTTTTATGAAAACAAGTGAAATTTTTTGTAAACTGTGATGTCAACTCAAGATTTTACAGCGAGCCCTAAGGAGTCAGGATACCTTTGTAATAGTATGCTTTCGAACTAACCCATGCTTCAGCTAGGACTTTTGAGGGTTATAACGAGGCCTGGTTTACGGTTTAAGAAACAAAGGATAAAGGCTCAAATTTTATTTGTACCCACCCGCTCTTCGTGATGTTCTTCAAACCTAAACTCAGCTGGTCGTGCGTTAGACCTTGTTTGAGTCTTTGCTTTGATATTCCAATGACGGTTCGGATACTGACAGTTTATTTTAAATAGGCAGTCATTTCCTTTTGTGTTGAGGGTTTGTAGGACCTCTTTTCTTTTTTTGATTTCGTTATCCCTATTTTTGCCTGAACTGTTTCTTTTCGTATTACAGTCAGCGGGATGCCCCAGTTTTTGTAAGTCTCCTTCATAGGTTTTGACTTATATGGGCTTTCATTTTGAGAGATAATGACTGCCTGTCTTTATGATTATTCGGAGCCATCACTGTCTTTTGTTTTGTAAGGATTCCCTTGGTGCCATTCGTTGTGCACTTGGATCAGCTGAGAGAACTACCCTGCCCCAGGTTATGATTAAGGGTTTTAATTTTCGAAAAGAAAACTCCTACTTCTTTGGCTCAAAGGGGTTGACGAGGGATTATCTTCCTTATAACTCCGGTGTTTAGGAATTGAAACAATGCCTTTACCTCATCAGCGGGGTCTGTTCAAAAGCATACTGTAAAGATCGTGGTATCGTTTTCGTCATCCTTCCTCAAGAGGCTTAGAATTATTAACCGAGCGTTGATCATCACAAAAAATATGAAAGCAATTTGAATATAGTGAAAATAATTGGATTAATTCAAAAACAGACATATGCAGTGTATTGATGAAATAAAAGAGTTTGCTATGACATTAATTGTTTGTATAAGCAAAGAAAAATACAACTTGGAAATTCAAATAAACAAAAGCCTTCAATGATTGGGCAAAGGAGCAGTGATTATGTTTGGAATCTCTGGTGCTTCAAACTGGACTTCTTTAGCGTCAATCATGTCTTGAATCTTGTTTTTCAGAGGCCAACAATTGTCCGTAGTATGCCCCGGGCTATCAGAGTGGTATGCGCACCTCTCATTGGGATGATAGTTAGGAGCCAAAGTGTTTGGATTCCGGAGAGGATCCCTTAAGGTAATCAGCCCTGCCTTCAACAATTGCTGTAGCGCTTGATCCAGTGACATGTTGATCTTAGTGAACTATCTCTTGGGTGTGACCTCCTTACGTTGCTGCCCCTGTCCTTGTTGAGCAGGCCTAGGATTAGAGATCTGGGTTGCCCTTACATGTTGATCATGGAGACCCTTTTTACTATGCACAACATTGGACTCCTTCTTCCCACTGTAAGGATTTTTATGAGCATCAGCAGGTGCAGCTTGTTGAATCTTTCCGGCCTTGATACCAGCTTCAATCCTCTCCCCGGTCAAGATCAAATCTGTAAACCCAGCAGAAGAATTCCCAATCAGATAGTTGAAGAAAGGACCAGACAGGGTCCCCAAGTACATGTCGACGAGTTCACGGTCAGTCAAAGGCGGCTGCACCCTTCCAGCCAGATCTCTCCACCTTTGCGCATACTCCTTAAAACCTTCACCCGTCCCAAGTGACATACCCTGGAGTTGGGTACGCGTAGGAGCGAGGTCGGCATTATACTGATACTGCTTATAAAAAGCAGTTGCCAAGTCCTCCCAGTTACGAATATTGGTTCCATCCAGCTGATAGAACCATTCGAGTTGAGTCCCTAAAAGACTCTCCTGGAAGAAATGGATCCATAGATTCTTGTCTGCAGTATATGGTTGGATCTTCCTTGCGTATGAACGGAGGTGCAGCTTAGGACAGGAAGCCCCGTCGTACTTCACAAAGGTAGGTGCCTTGAATTTGTGAGGGATCACCACCCCAGAGGACAAACCTAGATCTCCGAAGTCCAGGCCGGGCACCTTCTGTATTTCCATGGCGCTTAACCGGTCTTCCAGTTGTTTGTACCTATCCTCAGCAGGAGGGTACTGTTCATCATTGAAATATGTCTCGGTGTCAGAGACTATGGGACTAGGAACCCTTCCCTCTTGGTGACTTCCTTCCCCAACAGATGGAGTAGTCCGCACAACTTCATTCTGCAGTGTATTCCCAGATCTGTGTCTAAGGTTGAACAAAACAGTCCTCTTCTTCTTTTTCTTCAAAAGCAGAGTCTTTAATTCCTGTTGTCGTTGGGCTAAGCTCATGACCAGCTCCTGGAACTGGGCGTTCTGGGCCTGGAGGGCCTTGATAGCTTATTCATTGGATGATTCAGGATTCATGATGACTGTTGAAATAAACAGCAAAGATGGTAAGTGACCTGCGGAAAAGAGTACCTGTAATGCAATGATATGTATGTATGCATGCGATGTTTTCAAGGGTCTCGCGGGGTAAACAGAGAAGCTTGTTAGAATTTGAACCCGGTTGCTTGATTGAAGGAATTTCATGTTATCGAGAGTCCTTCTTCAAGAGTCATGGCTCACCATATCGAGTGGGTCATAGCCCCTGACTCAAGTCATCAACCTTGGCTAGAGGAAAATAAATCCCCTTTGCCCCTTGCTGGACAGTTGGTTCATCATGACCTGCATCACAAGCCCTTGAGATCCTTGAAATGGATTAGTCCTTATGTAGGATGTATCCAATGGTATGATGGTATGATGTTATGCACGTGGATGCAAAGGTGTGAGGTGTAAGTAAGCCCTGTAACAAGTCCAGTTTAAGGACTATTAACAAAACCTGCAAGAAACTCATGTGTCAGATAACAAGCATGCAAGTAGTCAAGTTTGAAGGCACACAAGTCATACAAGACAGCCCTTAGAGTTTAGGCCAGCATGAAGTTTAGGTACAACCCTCTTTCAGTTTCGTCGGTTAAGACCTTTCCTATCAAAATTAACCGGGTTCTAGAGGATCCCAATATCACTGACTACCCTCAATCGGTCATAACTCCAGCGTCGCAACCTTTTCTTGCGGCCAGAACCATCGCGAGAGTTTAGCCTCAATGGGTGTAGCATGCTGCTACTGTATGGCCAAGTTGGGTCAATTTAGGGTTCTAAGGTCGGTTGGTGCTTAATGACTCCTCAGAAGACCCATATTCTCCTCGTTGCAACACAAGGGATATCGGTACAGACCAAGGTGCCACACCAATGTAGCCACTGTTTCACCCGTGTCGGTCTACGCCGGACAGGTCCCTCACAGCTTATGCTACCTAAAAGGGTATCCCCAGATCTGGGTTAGGATCTATGAAACTCTGATGCAAAGCCCACAAATATAAAGCAATCAAAGCAAAGCAATTGAAAACATAAGTATGATCTAATCCTAAGGTACACCTCACTTTTATTATCCCCAACAGAGTCGCCAGTTCTGTGATCGGTGGAAATAGAACTGACTGTTTTTTAGCTGGTTTCGCGAAATGTCGCGGTAAGCAAGAGTCGCCACCGTCTTTTATGTTCTCCAACATGGAAAGGACAAAAGCACAGCAAAATTCCTTATTCGAGAATGTTTCTCGGTTCGGGAGGTAGATTTATAGAAAGGGAAGGTGTTAGCACCCTTTCTATCCGTGGTTATCCACGGGCTCTTAGGTACTTGCTCTTATGTTTTCAAAATTTGTTTGCTTTTCAAGTGTGTGTGGGTTTTGAAAAAAAAGTTCGTTTGAAGACTTCTAGGTAACTCTTGTATCAGTCCTCAAGAGTGTAGGAAGTATTGTTTGAAAACTTTTTGAAAGTGTAAGGTGTGAAAAGTATTTTATTTGTTTTTGAAAAGAGCAAGTAACCATGAGTCATCTACCTACCCTAAGGAATTAAGCTGTGTAAGAGTCCTTTAGATAGTGCTATCCCACCATTGAGAGATAGGTAACACCATCGTTGGAGTTGTTCGGGTCAATTCGATTATCGGGACAGTGTGGTCACCGAAGCAATGGTAGGACACCTTAGAAGTAACCCTAATGTCCTAGATACTTTTATCCGAGGCAACCGTTTCGAGGCGACTGGATCTTTAGACAAAGGGTGACCTCTAAGACGTCCTATACTTGATGACCACGTTTCGAGGCAACGAGTGAAGCGTACCCTAGGAGTGGCATGTGCTTTGTGTGTTGTTTTTCAGTTAATGTTTGTCTTGTATATGTTATTTTGTGAGCTACGGATTGGTTTTATTTACATACATTCTTTCATGCATTTAACAGTTAGGGGTGCGGAAAGTAAATTGCGGAAATATAAATTCTACGCTATTACAAGGCGCGGGTCTATACATCGCCAAAAATACAAAGACCCCTTTTGGTAAATAAGTACGAGAAATTAAATAAAGCGGTAAACCTAATTACTATTACATTCTTGGAAGCAATTACATAATAATCAAAATAAAATAAATGCGCGCGAATAAAAATTAATCGGGAATGCCTTAAGGGTTTTGACCCTTTTAAGAAAAGAAATGATTTTTTTTTTCCTTTTTTGTGATTAAATGAAATTAAAACTAATGATTACACTAATTAATTAATTGATTAAAAGAAAAAAAATGTTTTTGTATTTTTATGTTTTTAATAAAATAAAAGGAGATAAAATTAAAAGTTGATAAACCTAATTCTAAATTCATTTTAGTTATTATTAAAAAAGGTTAAAATTGCCTAATTAAAACTAATTCAATTTATTAGTATTTATTTACAAAAATAAAATGAAATTAATAATAATAATAATATTAGTTCTTTTTGATTTTTTTTTATAGAAAATAAATTAATTATGTTAATAGTTAATAAAAGGAAAAAAATAAAATGAGACAAACAAAATATAAAAATGATAAAATAAAAAATGCAATCCCAAGGGGGGTTTTGGGCCAGATTGGAGGGTGTATATGGAATTGTGAGGCCCATGAACCTTCAGCCACGTTGACTCTTTCTGGTTGCCTACGCCCATGTTGACTCCTGAGCACCATGGTCCTCATGCTTTGGCCACTGGATTGGCGCTTGAGACACTTGGCATGCTGATCTGTGAGGGTTTATGGTGGAAGCTGTTTGAGGGCCTGCACGTGATTACCTGGGAAAAAAAATTGAAACAAGGAAACTGGGGGACCTGGGGATCGAACCCAGGTCCCAAATATTACCAAACACGTTGCCAACCACTACACCCCTCATGCGCATCTGTAAGTAAAGTGAGAAGCGAATATTATATCAAGTAAACATGTCATATGCTGGAAAATAAAAAAAGAGCGCGCGTGATTTGAACAAACCACTCATGCATGGACACCTCATCATCGTCTTCATCTTATCTACAAAATAGAAACAAGATAGCGGGGGTTTTTAACCCCCACAATGCAAAACTGTGGAAAATAACGATTAGCTATATAGTGAACATAAAAAGGGCGCGAGGTATGCTTTGGATTCGTCTCATCCTGTTGGTTTCAGCCATGTATGTTTGGAGGGTTAATTTTACAGTATAGGAAAAGCCCCAATATGCAAGCTCTGAAACCCTAGCACTCTCCAATGGCAATTTTCATTTTAAGGCACCATAATCAAATTAAGTTATACAGAAAGCTTCATATGGGTCCTGTGAACATAATGCAATCAATAAAAAATGTTAAAAACGCAAGAAATGATGATTATGATTTTGAAAAAGAGTGATGAACCGTATGACAGTATGGCGCAATTCTTTGAGGTTTTTGGCTCGTTCTTGGGTGCAAATGATTCCTGGGGGTGTAAGGAATGTGTTTGGATCAAAAGAAAGATTCGAATTATGCTGGAATAGGGATTTCAGTTTATGACCTTTCTTTGGAATTTTGGAAATTGGTTTGGCCGTTTGAGAGAGTTCTAGGTCGTGAATGATGTATGAGAGGCTTGCATATATGTCTCTGAATAAGAATAAATCAATAATGTGAGCCTTTAAGCCTTGCAATGAAGTTTTGAGATTTCCTCTTTATCACCATTAAAGCATTTGCCATTTTTGTCCAAATTTGAATTTCATGCTTGAAATGGACTGTACACGAATTTGACAGGTGGATTATAATGTATCAAAGCTATTCAAGCCACAAGATATCCCTTAATTAATTTTTTTTGATTTTTATTTGAATTTTAAAGATTTAAAATGAATTAAATCAAATAAAATTAAATAAAAATAGAAAAATTAATTTTTAATCTTGAAATAAATCATGGGACACGTGGGTGGCATGGAAAAGCTTAATCAAGTGGAAAAAAGTGGGCCCTTTTGTCAAAAATTGAAGTTTCAAGGATAGTTGACTTTGGCCATTTCACAAAAATTTCCCAACTTCTCCAATGCATATCTTGCTCAATTTTGATCATATGAACATGTTCTTGGACATTTTGGAAAGGTCTTGAAGTCCTCTAACCAATGCCTTTGGTCCCATGTCATTTTGATTTACCAATCTCAAGTTATGGTCTTTGACTTAAAGTGCCTTTTTGTTGACTTTTGAAAATGACCTATAATGTTGAAATTGATAACTTTTTGTGAGAGCATTTCTTGGATTTGGAATGTGAATATGAGTTGTAGGAAATCTTATCCCCTTCAAAATGAGAATTGGATGGGATTTTTCTGATGAACCATGAAAAAGTTATGCCTTGGTCAATTTGCAGTTGACTTTTCAACTGTCCAAAAATAGCAACTTTTGACACCTTGATAATTTTTGAGCCATGCTTGTGAAATCATGGTCAAGATTTGACCAAATGATGATTGTGGCTTCAAAATAAGATGTTTACCAAAATTTTTGACTTTTGACTGCCAAATGACCATTTTGCCCCTACAGTTGATTGTAGAGCAACTAGGGTTTTTGACTGTGCAACTTGACCTTGTGAGCCTTGAAACTTGACATGTAGGTGCTTGACAATGTATATGAGCATATGGGACTTGATTGAACCCTTGAAAACCTCAACTTCCTTGCAAGAACCAAAACCCTAATTTCAGCTGGCTTAGGAGGCCTTTGACTGTGTAGCCCTTGAGTAGACTTGAGCAATTTGAGATGATGCTTGTCAAAACTTTGAAGAATATGGGAGGGAAAATTTTGGGGTACAACAGTGTTGCTTCACCATTGTATTTGGTGAACAACCTTGTGTTAGATGTGTATATTTCAAGAAAATATTTTAAATGTGTATAAAAATAAAATAAATTATTTACAAAAATGTGTATATTTCAAGAAAATATTTTCAAATGTGAATAAAATAAGAAATGAAAATAAAAGTATTTTTTTTTTACATTATTTTCAAGTTTTAATAAACAATATAAAATATTTAAACATTTTAATGTTAGAAATAATTAAAATAAATACCAAATAAATGTAAAAGTTTATGAAAATATTTTTTGGCATTTTTTATGTTTGGAAATAAAATAATAAAGTCAGAAATGAAATAAAAATGCAAAAATAATAAAAGTACAAAGAAATGGGCCAGGGTGTGTGAAAAGTAAGCTGGGAGGTGTTGGAAACAACAAGGCCAGGCCCAACCCAGATTTCATCTTCTTCCTTGTGACAAACAGAAAAACGCGCGTGGCTAGTTCAAACCTGTATCTCCTGTTTCAGTGATTTTTTGACAAAACTCAAAACATGAAACTTGTAGAGCATCAAACAACGATTTCAACCATATAAAACATTAAACCTAACTCTCAAAGACCAGAGAGAATTTCTCTCGCCCTAATTTCTAACCTAGTTTTTTCAGAAAGTTCATGGATGAAATTCTCCTAGCACGATTAATATAAATGAAAACTAAGCATATGTATGGTTTCAGGGCAATGAGTACAACATATTTTATTCACAAACCTAAGGCTAAATGTTCCTAAATAGAGAGATAGAAGTTCATGAAAAACCTGTTTCAGCTAAGTTCGAATTGGACCATGCAGCAACTTTCAATGGGGCCTAAGATTCTTTTGAGTTTGCTTGATGTCCCCTGAACCTTTCCCAATGCTTTGTTTGTTTTGAAGTAGCCTGAATCATTCTACAGAACTCAACCTGCAAAGCTTCAAAGCAAAAATGGTGATGTGCATAAATGGAGTTACAGTAGCTTGTGAATGGTCTGGACAGCTTAGGTGTATTGTTTAGAATGTGTTTGAAGTGATTTGGGACAAAACGCACGAGGGGATTTGATTGTGGCTTGTGATTTGCAGAACTGGCCCTGTTTTGGGCAGAAATGAAGATTTTGTGCTTAAGGGTGTTTGAGAGATGAAGGGCTCGTGTTTTTGGCTTACTAGGATGTGTGAAACTTGTTTGAAAACTTTTCTTGAGTTCAATATATCAGATGTGTGTGTGTTCTTGACTTTTTTGTACAATGCCTTGGTTTTGAAGCAAAGATGTGAAGTGACCAAGCTATGGCCTGTACAGGCTAGCTCCAAGCATGCTTAAGTTGGTGTACTATGGATGAGATTAGGGAACTTGTTTGCTTCAAGGAAAGAAGTCCAAGGCTCAAGAAAATGCAATTTGACATAAAGTTGCCTTTATGAAAATGGAAGTGCCATCTTTATGCCTAAAATGGAAATGTTCAATGTACAATGCTCCCTTGATCAGAACAATGCCAATGTCCAATGTAATTGCATTCAATTTTTGATTGTAAATTGGTTTAGAGGCCTGTAATTATGTACTAAGCTAGTTTGGTCAGATTTGCAACTTGGTATGAACATGTATTGGCCATGGTTACAAAGTGAGTTTTTGCCAACTTCAAGCATTTGATTCTCCCTAACCACAAATGTGTTTGAGGAGTTCTTGGACAATTTGGAAAGCTTGCAACATGTACTATAATCCATCTTTGAAATGAAACTTGAGACTACAACTGGAACCATGTGAACAATGGCCAAGAAGATGGGTCAAAATCCTGCCTAAACTAGGGCAAAATTTCTCTAAGTTAAAAGTTTTAGGGACCCTTGTTCCAAAAATCATAACTTGAGATCCAAGCTTCTTTTGAGATAACTCTGTGAATCAAAGTTGTAGAATTTGTGATGGACTACAACTTTCATGTTGTAAGTTTTGTTTGAATCCATTTGCATCTTGGTGAAAATGTGGGGCAAAGTTAGGAAAAATTAAGAAAATTTTATAACTTAGAAAATTTCTAAGTTATGAAAATTTTCCATTTTAAACCCTAATTTGCAATTTTGGGTTTCTTGATGAACAAGATTCATAATTTGATATGTATTGATGAAAAATGACCCTTGGCACTTGATTTTGACCAAAAAGTCAATGTTTGACTTTTCAGTGTACAATCAGATTTTGATCAGTTGACTGAAAAATTCATCTGTCAATCCTATGCATTTGAGATCCTTTGAACTTGTTGAATGCGTCAAGATAATGTCATTGAGTCCTTGAGTCCATGGTTGAGCTTGATTTTCCATTGGCTAGGTCAAACAGTAAAAAAATGCCTTTGTACAGTCAAAACCCTAAAAATGACCATTTTACCTTTTTGGTGATCTTATCAAATTTCTTGTGGAATTGTGATCCAAACTTGATCAAATGGTTCATATGAGTTCATAATGTTGATGTGGGTCAAAATTCATGAGGTTTGACTGTCAATTGGCCACAATTGACTTTTTCCCCAATACAGTTGATTTCTAGGTCGATTGTCCAATTGACTGGGCAAAAATTTGATTCAAGGCTTGAAACTTGGTATGGACAAACTTGTGAGTCCAACATGAAGTATGAAAGTCACTTTGGGAATTGTAGGTCAAAACATCCCTGTGAAAACTCAAACCCTAATTTAGGTTAACAATGCAAGGAGGTGTCTTGAGCAGAGCAAACCCTAGCTTGATCTTGAGTTCCAAGAGCCTTGTGATGAGAAATGTTGATAAAATGAGAGGGCAAATTTTGGGGTACAACAACTTCCCCTGTTCAATCTTCTTGAACCTGAAGAGTTAGATTGGCAAGCTTGCCTTTCGTGACTCGAAGGTAAAAGAGGATTGGAGACTAGAGTGCCCGTAAATTTGCACTCGTCAAATTGTAACGGAGGGAATGGGCTTAAAGATGCCATTTAGAGATGGTAGAATCTTGCTGGAGATGGGCTTAAAGATGCCATCCAAGACTTGTTTGTTGAAAATCAGTAGAACGAACATCAGAATGGTATCCGTATTTGGAACGTATTTGAGTTGTATCTGGAGATTGGATTTGTATGAGCATGGGAATGGCGTCTGTTCCTAGAGCATATCCGAGCTGTAACTGTATTTGATTCTTGAATGAATATCAGAATGACTTCCTTGTCTGGAGTGTATCTGTATTCTGAATGGGTAACAGAGAAACACCTGTATGTGGAGCAACTGTGTGCTGGGAATAAGTTCTGAATGAGTGGCAGAATGGCAACCGTGTCTGGAGCATATCTGGACTGTATCTGAAGTTGAGATATGTATGAGTAGAAGAATGACTTCCGTGTCTAGAGTGTATCTGAGACTGTAACTGGGATCTGAATAAGTGACAGAATGACTTCCGTGGCGACTGCACTGGGGAGAATCAAACCTCTGGTGTAAGGGCCATCATGGCATCCGTGTTTGGAGCGTATCTGAACTTGAAGTTGATAGTTTTATCCGAATGAGAGATAGAATGGCTGTCGTGTCTGGAGCGTATCTAGTCTGTATCCGATTGCTGAAGTCTGAATGAGTAGTAGAATGACCGCCGTGTCTGGGGTGTATGCGTACTCTATCTGAATAATTGTTAACAATAGCCTTTTAATCTTATCCTAAAAAGGGTAAAATGTTAGCTAAAACACAAAGTTATGTTGTATGATATGTATGATGCAATGAACTGTGTTTCATCAATGTTTATGATATATGAATGTAATAGATGTGCATGTAAGCTGAGTAGTCGTCTTGAGGGAGAAAATAAATCCTTGATAACTGGAGATGGAGAAATCTTTGACTGCTTGCTGGAGAAAATAAATTCCTGACCGATGCTGAGGATTCAAATATCTTTGATTGTTGAAGATGAGAAGTCCTTGCTGACTGCTTGGGGATTAACAAGGGCTTTGACAACTTCTGTGGGGAGTGAGAATCCTTCATGACTTTCCTGGGAAATAAGAAAAACTCGGACAATCTCTACTGGGGAGTTAAAACCTAGGAGGCTTCTGCTGGAGAAAAGAGACAAAGAATCTTCGATCTGCTGGGAAATAACTCTATGGGGAGAATGTTTACTTGGCCGGTGAAATTCGGAGCTTTGGGTTGTATGCCAAACTACTGGGGAATCATCCTAGTCGGGGATAAGACTGTTATCAGCTTGATTCTCAGGCTTTTAAGATAGCCTGCTGGGGAAATTGGGTTTAGGATATCCTGGCTCCGCTGGGGATATGTATTGCAGGGTTTTCGGGCTCCACTGGGGACATATACTCTAAAGCTTTAGCTTTGTTGAGGATCTGAACAATGTACTTGTTTTACCCCAAAATTTTCCCTCCCATATTCTTCAAGATTTGTCAAGATCAATCTTCAAATGGTTCAAGGGATTGCACAGTCAAACATGCCTCCTAAGCCAGTCAAATTAGGGTTTTGGTTCTTTCAATGAATTTTAGGTTTTCAAGGGCTCAATCAAGTCATATATGCCTATATACATTGCCAAGCATCTACATGACAAGTCTCAAGACTCACAGGGTCCAATTGCACAGTCAAAAGCCCTATTTGGTTCACAATCAACTGTAGGGGCAAAATGGTCATTTTACAGTCAAAAGTCAGAATTTTTTGGTCAATATCTTATTTTGAGTCCACAATCATCATTTGATCAAGCCTTGATCATGATTCCACAAGGATGGCTCAAAAATCATCAAGATGCAAAAAGTTGCTATTTTGGGACAGTTGAAAGGTCAACTGTAACTTGACCAGGGCATAACTTTTTCATGGTTCATCATAAAAATCCCATCCAATTCTCATTTTGAAGGGGATGATATTTCATACAACTCATCTTCACATTCCAAGTCCAAGAAATGCTCTCACAAAAAGTTATCAATTTCTACATTATAGGTCAATTTCAAAAGTCAACAAAAATGCACTTTAAGTCAAAGACCATAACTTGAGATTGGTAAATCAAAGTGACATGGGACCAAAGGAATTGGTTAGAGGACTTCAAGACCTTTCCAAAATGTCCAAGAACATGTTCATAGGATCAAAATTGAGCAAGATATGCATTGGAGAAGTTGGGAAATTTTTGGGAATTTGCAAAAGTCAACTTTGCCCAAAACACTTCATTTTTGCTAATGGGCCTCAAATTCTTTCTTGAAACATTGCCCAAGGCCTATGCACGACCCATTAAGCTTAATTTGATTTATTTTCTTATTTTTAATTAGTTAATTGAATTTTTATTAATATTAATTCCTTTAATTGATTTTAATTGTAGGAAAACTCAAAAGATATGGTTTTCAAATCTTTTTGTGATGCAAATAAACTCAACACATGCTGAAGATTTCATGTATCAATCAAGGAGACAAAATCATCCAATTTTAGCAAGTTTTCTCAATCAAAAGATGCAAAAATATTTGATTGGAAATCAAAGATGCAAAACATTATTCCATGGATTCTTGGACAAAAGATTTAACCTAATTCATTCCAATACAAATACTGAAGCTAAACCTAAATTCATTCACGTGAAAAAGCTGCTGCAAACACCATTACCATATTGAAAAAAAGCCAAGAAATTTGAAAACTGAATTCAACCTTCCAGGCCAATTCACACCCTTTTCTTGATTCCAATACATTGCTGGGACATTCAGGAACGCGTTGCAATAAAAAACAAGCCTCAAAGCTCAAGAACACGTCCAAACAGAATCACAGTTTGCTTATTCTTTTTCATAATCGAAACACAAGTTTTATGCATCATTAACATGTTATGATTATGGCTTTGCATTGCTAACATCATTCTGAAGCTAATGGTACAGATTAATTTGATTATGGTGCCCTAAAACGAAAACTGCCATTGGAGAATGCTAGAGTTTCCGAGATTTAAAATTAGGGGTTTGCTATTGAGGAAAAATTGGACCTTCTTAGACCTATGGTTGAATTCGTCAAGGCCAGACGAACTCAACCCAACCCTCGCGCCCTATTTATATAATGCACAGAGCTAATCGCTATTTTTGCATTTTGCAGTTTGTGGGGGTTTAAAACCCCCGCTATTTGATTGTTCTTGTTACATGCCAAGCGAAGAAGATAATACGTGGAAGCGTGCCACTGGCCTATTCAAATATAACGCGCGTTTTTGTCAATTTCCAGCATATGCTTTGTTTTTTTATATATTAATTTCATTGCCTATTATACTAACAAAGACAGGCGCTTGGCTTAGTGGTTGGTGAGGTGTTTGTGCATCATTGGGACCTGGGTTCGATTCCCAGGTCCCCCAAAATAGTTCTATTATTTTTCATAACATCTTCGTATGCAGCGCTTGTCAAGGGTTCCACCATATGCCCTCATGCATCAGCTTGCCAAGTGTCTCCTAATGCCAATCTAATGGTCAAAAGGTGAAGACCATGGTACGTTCCAGTCAATGCAGGCGTGGACGATTCCAAAAGTCAGAAGGGGCTTGGCTTAGTGGGCCATAAATTCCAAGCTTAACCTCCATTCTTGGGTCAACACCCCCACTGGTTTTGTTATTCTTTTTTATTTTCTTTTCTTTTATAATTTCTTTTTATTAATTATTAGCATTATTATTAATTCATAAATTAATATTTTTTATAATAAATTCAGAGAATAAAAAATGTAAATATTTTTGTTAATTATTATTATTCTTATTTATTAACTTATTTTGTAAATAAAATACTAACAAATTAATTAGTTTAATTAGTTAATTTTAATCTTTTTTCACAATAAATAAAATAGGTTAGAATTAGGGTTCTCTTGACTTTTAATTTCTTTTTATTTATTTCATTAAAAAACATAAAAAACACAAAAACATTTTTTCTTCTTTTAACTAATTAATTAATTAGTTTAGGGTTAATATTTAATTAATTGCAAAGGACAAAACTTAAATTCTTTTCTAAAAAAAAAGGGTCAAAACCCTAAGGACGTCCCGATTCTATTTCTTTCGCACATTATTCTTATTTTTGATTATTTATGTAACTGTTTCCGGAATGTAATAGTTAATTAGGATTTTATTGCTTTCTTTATTTCCGCATTTATTTCCAAAACGGGTTTTTGTTTTTGGCGATGTATAGACCCGCGCCTTGTAATAGCGTAGATTCATATTTCCGCAATTTATTTTCCGTACTCTTAACTGTTAATTATGCATGAAAGACTGAATGACAAATAAAACCAATCCGTAGCTCACAAAATGACATGATCAAAGATAAACTGAATACAACACACATGCACATGCCACTCCTAGGGTACGCCTCACTGGTTGCCTCGAACGTGGTCGTCAAGTATAGGGTGTCTTAGAGGTCGCCCTCCTGTCTAAGATCTAGTTGCCTCAAAACGGTTGCCTCGGATAAAAAAGGATCTAGGACATTAGGGTTACTTCTAAGGTGTCATACTATTGCTTCGGTGACCACATTGTCCCTTATAATCGAATTGACCCGAATACCTCCAACGACGGTGCTTCCTACTTCTTAATAGTGGGATAGCACTGTTTAAAGGACTCTTACACAGCCTAATTCCTTAGAGTAGGTAGATTCTCATGGGTACTTGCTCTCTCAAAACAAACAAAAACAAACTTTTCACACCGACACTTTCAAAAGATTTCAAAAAATTTTTCATACACTCTTGAGGACAAATACAAGAGTTACCTAGAAATTTTTCAAACGAAACTTTTTTCAAAACCCACACACATTTGAAAAGCAAACAATTTTTGAAAACATAAGAGCAAGTACCTAAGAGCCCGTGGATAACCACGGATAGAAAGGGTGCTAACACCTTCCCTTTCTATAATCTACCTCCCGAACCGAGAGACATCTCGAAAAGGAATTTTGTTGTGCTTTTGTCCTTTCCTTGTTGGAGAAAATAAAAGACGGTGGCGACTCTTGCTTACTGCGACATTTCGCGAACCAGCTTTAAACAGTCAGTTCTATTTCCACCGATCACAGAACTGGCGACTCTGCTGGGGAATCTTAATAAGTGAGGTGTACCTTAGGATTAGATCATACTTATGTTTTCAATTGTATGTCTTGATTGCTTTTATATTTGTGGGCTGCATCGGAGTTTCATTGATCCTAACCCGGATCTGGGGATACCCTTTTAGGTAGCATAAGCTGTGAGGGACCTGTCCGGCGTAGACCGACACGGGTGAAGCAGTGGCTACGTTGGTGTGACACCTTGGTCTGTACCGATATCCCTTGTGTTGCAACGAGGAGAATATGGGTCTTCTGAGGAGTCATTAAGCACCAACCGACCTTAGAACCCTAATTTGACCCAACTTGGCCATAGAACAGTAGCAGTATGCTACACCCATTGAGGCTAAACTCTCACGATGGTTCTGGCTGTAAGAAAAGATTGCGATGCTGGAGTTATGACCGATTGAGGGTAGTCAGTGATATTGGGATCCTCTAGAACCTGGTTACTTTTGATAGGACAGGTCTTAACCAACGAAACTGAAAGAGGGTAGTACCTGAACTTCATGCTGGCCTAAACTCTAAGGGCTGTCTTGTGTGACTTGTGTGCCTTATCATGTTTGCCTTTGTGAATACTTGTGGTGTGCTTTATCATAACATCATACCATCATAACATTGCATGCATCCTGCATAAGGACTGACACATTTCAAAGACAAGAGGGTTTCATCTTTGCTCTGTTTTGTAGGATATTATGATGCCTGTGCGAAGGAATACTATCCGGCTCAACTTTGTTCACCCACCTGATTTGCTCAAAGAATTGGTTGACAGAAATCCAAATATCACTTCCTTCATCCAGAGGCATGGTTCTCTTCTTGGTTTAGTCACTTCTAAGTGGGACCGACAACTGATGAGTGTCCTAACCCAGTTTTATGATCCACTATATCATTGCTTCACCTTTCAAGACTTCCAGCTGGTCCCTACCCTGGAAGAATTCTCTGATTTGCTTGGTATCCCTGTTTTGGAGCAGAATCCTTTCACTGGTTGGGAAAAGACTCTTAGGCTTGAGGAGATTGCTGCAGCCCTTCCTTTGACCAACAAGGAGGTAATGGATAACTGGGTGACTAGAAGCAGAGTTAAGGGCTTTTTGGCTAAGTTTCTGATTGGTAAAGCTAACAGTTTCTGGAATGACTTAGACTTTCGGGCGTACGAAGACATTCTGGCTCTCTTAATCTATGGTCTGGTGTTGTTTCCCAATCCTGATAATTTTGTTAATGTCACTGCCATAAGGATCTTCATGTCTCAGAATCCGGTACCCACTCTCTTAGGTGATATCCTGCAACAACTCTATGCTCGTACTGCCCGAAGACGGGGAACTCTGTGGTGTTGTACTCCTTTCTTAGTGAGGTGGTTTATTTCGCACCTCCTTAAGTTCGTGCTGAAGAAAAAAGAAGGAAGAGGCTGGGCTCATAGGTTAATGTCTCTCACTAATAATGACATCATTTGGACTCTCAGAGGTTTGGACGAGGTAGCTGTTATTGATCGTTGCGGAGAATATCCTAATGTTCCATTGATCGGTACCCAAGGAGGAATCTCTTATAATCCATGTTTAGCTCTCCGCCAATTTGGAAGAGCCAGAAGGGCAGGACCCCATGAGATGTTGGTGCCTCACATCAGTTTTGAGTTTCAAGTAGATAGTGACGAGCTGCGTCGTAGATTCATCCGGGCTTGGGACAAAATTCACAAAGCTAACCCACATGAGTTGGGACCGAAGACTTCTCTACCAATGGAACCCTACTACAGATGGGTCCGCACCCATGCTCAGAAGTTAGGTATGCCATACGGAGCCGTCAGACCTATCATTCTTGAATTTCCTGACAGAGACGGGGTTCCTCCAACGGTACTCCCTCCTCAGATACCTACTGATGTTGATACACTAAAAAGGTCTTGGGCGCAACTACAGGAAGAACGGGATTCTTATCGGGAAAAGTTCAATGAACAAGAACGGAAAATCCAGAAGCTGACTAAGAAATTGGAGAACAAACGAACCCTGAATGACTATATCCGTACTAAGAAGAGGAGGCCATGGGAGCACTGATGGACTTTGGATGTTTCTTTTACAGCTTTCATTTCCTTTTCAGTATTTTCATTCTTGTAACGCCTAAGGGCAATTTCTTGAACCATTCAAAGTTTAATCTAATAAAGTGTGTTTCCTTTTTTGTCTACAAAGTTGAATCCCGATTGTCTTTGAAAACATAAATCATACGCATTCCATGCATCATATGCATAACAGGTACTCTCTTCTACAGGTTGCTTAATCTTCTTCGCTGTTTATTTCAGCAATCATCATGAATCCTGAATCATCCAATGAACAAGTTATCAAGGCCCTCCAGGCCCAGAACGCCCAGTTTCAAGAGTTGGTCATGAGCTTAGCCCATGGTCAACAGGAATTGAAGACTCTGCTTTTGAAGAAGAAGAAGAAGAGGACTATGCTGTTTAACACTGGCCGGAGGTTTGGGAATACACTGCAAAATGAGGCTGATCAGGCTGCTTCCTCTGTAGGGAAAGACAGTCCCCAAGGGGGAAGGGTTCCTAGCCCTGTGGTCTCCGACAACAAGACAGATTTCAATGATGAACAGTACCCTCCTACTGAGGACAGGTACAAGCAACTAGAGGACCGACTGAGTGCTATGGAGATTCAGCAGGTGCCCGGGTTGGATTTTTCCGATCTAGGTTTATCTTCTGGGGTGGTGATCCCACACAAGTTCAAGGCACCTTCTTTTGCGAAGTATGACGGAGCTTCCTGCCCTAAGCTGCACCTCCGATCTTATGTGAGGAAGATCCAATCGTATACTGCAGACAAGAATCTATGGATCCATTTCTTCCAGGATAGCCTTTCAGGGGCTCAACTCGAGTGGTTCTATCAGCTGGATGGAGCCAGTATTCGAAACTGGGAGGACTTGGCTACTGCTTTTTACAAGTAGTATCAGTACAATTCCGACCTCGCTCCTACACGTACCCAACTCCAGGTGTGATACGGTGGGAGAACTGACTATGAGTTTTGCGTTTGTATTCGCACTTGTTCGGTTGAGCAAGAGTCGCCACCGACTTTTTATTTTATCCTAAAGGAAAGGTTAAAAAAGCACAGCAAAAACCTTTTGAGATATTTCGTGGGTTCGGGGGGTAGATTATGAAAAGGGAAGGTATTAGCACCCTTTTCATCCATGGTTGTCCATGGGCTCTTAGTTACTTGGTTTTTTAGATCACTTGCCTTGATTTTCGATTGCTTTGAAAATGGTGTGCGTGTGCGTGTTTTTGAAAATGTTTTGGAAGAAGATGCCTTGTCTTAGGCTACCCTTGTAACAATTCTTTACTCGAATGTTTTACAAAGGTGTGTATCTTTTTGAAAAGATGTTTCAAATGTTTTTGAGAGTTTGTTTTGAAAGTGTTCGTGGAGTGTGGTTTTGAAAAGAAGGCAAGTGTTTTTGCAAGTTGATCTCAAGTAACTAAGAGTTTTGTCTACCCTATTGTACTCAAAGGTTTTCTCTATGTTTTCAACCCTTTTTTAACAATTTTGTTCCACCATTGAATTTGATGGACAATCTTGCGTTTAGGAATTTTAACGGGACGGGCGCGGGTCATCGTATGGACCATGAATGCAATGGTGCCAAGTGTCTTTGGCAATTTGCTTTGAAGGGACTATGATCATTCCATTTAGGCAACTTTCTAAAGCGTCATCGAGGGACTTATGATCATTTGAATTTGTTTTGCCAAAGATACTCGACGTGCAAGCATGGCCCATTTTGGAAGGCAACATGTGGGATTACCCTAGAGGGTGCAAGTGTGATTGTGTATTGATTTCATGTATTTGTCTCGTATTAGGTTATCTAGCGTTTGATTTTATGTATATGCAAACCCTAGGTCTAACCATGGTATAATTGAAAGCGGTAAATTGCAAGAATTTAAGGTCTACACTATTACAAAATAAGTATCCGGGAGTGGGGGTACAATATTCACAAATGGGGATGAGACTTTAGGAATGTAGTGTCCAATAAGTTACAACCAAATCGAATTTGCGATCAAATGTAAATGTAACGAATATACAAAATAAGCAAATGTATAATGTATAAGTATATTGTATAAGTGTACGTGCATACGTGTATGTAATTATTTACAGGTTAGGAAAATGGATTTAAGAGAGTATTATTAAGTATTGTTTAACCTAAATGAAAAGAATTAAATATCTATTTACTTAATCTTTTGTATTTTTTTGTATATTGTTAATAAGTATTTTAATTAAATGTTTTAAAGTTTATGTATATTGAAAAATATATTTGAAGAGTGTTAAAGTATTAATGTACAAATTAAGTATTAATCTTAAGAAAAATTATATATTTATGTACAAATTAGAATAAGTTTTAATAAAAATAAAATAATGAAAGAAAGTGTTTCAAACATTTTTTATGTATTTCATGGTATTAATGCACAAAGAAAGATTTTTTTAATAAAAAAGAAAATGTTTTAAATTGTTCTAAGTCTTATGCATTTTTTTAATAAGTGCCTTAAATCTTCATAAAAAAGGGAGAGTTTTTAATAAAAGAGTGTTAAGTTAGAACAAAAAGAAAAAGATGGGCCTTTGGTGGTTGAAACGGGCAAGGCCTAAAATGCAGACAAACGTTTTAGGGTTAATTGGCTTGTGTTCAGTTGGGAACAAATTAGGGTTTGTGAGCAGCGGCGGCGTTCGTCTTCTATCCTCTTCGTCTTCGTTCATCCTTCGCCATAGACTCAGAACTCTGATCTTCTCGCCCTAGCCACCAGCGTTACCACCTCTTCTCCCCTCAGATTTCTTAGGCAACGATCAAACACGGTAGCGTATTGTCTCAAACTTGTTAGGCGTTTTAGATTTTTGCATGTCATGATTTTATATTCTGATTTTGTGTTCATTTTGTTTGTTTAACGAGGTTGTGAAAAAGGATGAGGAGAGAATGTTCTACCTTGACAGAGGAGGGGAAGAAGGGAGTTTGGAGGCGCTTCGGAGGCTTTGATGGGCGGAGGGGATGCGCGATGAGACTAGCTTTTGGTGACCCTGGTTAGGTTTTGTGATGTTGACAAAATATCTGAAAGCCCCTTTTTCCTTCTTTCTCTTGTCGCCTTGAATGTTTCTGTTTGGTTGCCTTGGTACGCTTTGTCTCTCTGACTTTCTTCTTCTCTTTTACTGCCTCGATACCTCTGTATGCTTGCTTTTTGTATGATGCTTTATTATCCTTTGAAACGCTTGTTGCCTTTGAGTTGCCTTTGAACGTTATTTGCCTTTGAGTTTCCTCAGCGTGCGTATGAAATGCTTCTTTTCCTCATCTTTCTGTGGGCAATCTGAATATGTTTGATACTTGGTTGCCTTTGTTTTGAATGTTGGTGGATACCTTGTGTTGCCTAATGATGAAGAGATTCTGAAGGCATTTTTTGGGGGTTTGGGAAATTGGTTCTACAGGTTATGTGTTCTGGTTTTTAGTTTGGCCAAGGTTATGTGTTTGGATGTATTTGGATTAGGCTGGAACAGGTTTTACTGGTTTTGAAAGTTGACAAGGTTTTTGCCTTACTGATACAGGTCTTGGCCTTGTATGTAGGTTTGGATCTTCATGATTTTTGTCTTATCTTTTGGCTTTTTGTTCCTTTGATATGGCCTTGCAGTTTTCTATGTTACTGGCTTTTGTTGACAGTGGTCTCGTTTGAATGGCCAGGCTTCAGGTTTTGTAACTTTAGGCTTTGGTAAGGCTGGAACAGGTTTTACTGGTTTATTGTTAGGCTAAGGTTTCAGGGTGAGTGTTTGGACATATGTTGAGTTGAATGGTACAGGTTTTTGGTTTTGGCGTTTGATGTAGCAGCTTATGCTTCAGTTTGTGGTCATATAAACTGTTTTTGAGGTTTGAATGTTATTGCTGGTTATGAGCTTAGGCAGGTTTAATGCTTAGGTGAGTTTTACTGGTTTGCTGGTTTAACACAGGTTGGTGTTTGATGGTTCAAGCTGGTATGTTGTTTGGTGGTTATGCTTATACAGTTTTGGTGTATTTTCTTTGTATTGGTTTCTTGTCCTCCTGTACTGTCTTCAGTTTTGTTTTATATATCTTTCTTGCCTAAAGCCTCAAAGCCAGTAAGCCTAAACATTTCTTCTCTCTTCTCTCTCTCTAGTACACTTTGCATTAAAATAATGTTTATGCTGTACTTTTCTGAAAGGGCCACTTGGGAAATGATGAAAATGAGATAGTTTGCTTGCATATCTTGCTTTCTCTGCATATCTTTTCTTTTGACAGCTTCCTGTACTTTGTATCTTTTCAAATCTTCTTCTTTGATAGCTTGGGTAGCCTTGTGACAGTTTGACAACAAGTTTGAATTTTTCAGTTTGGACTTTGTAGTTTGATTTGCACTTTGGAGTTTTGAGATTTGAACTTATGCAGTTTGGACAATTTTTGAATTGTGCAATTTTGACTTTTGTGCATTCATTTTTAGCAAATAAAAATTCGTCCCTCTTTGTGAACCGGGAGAAATCCCGTGATTTGCAGAGAGGGTTAACTGATCCCAATCAGTGGCCCTTAATGATGAATTTTATATCTGTCTCCTTTATTTTATTTATCTGCTATTTGACTTTTCCTCCTTTCTTTTGCAGATAAAAAATTGAGTGGAGAGGGGTATCACTAAATGAAGAATGAAGAATTGGAGACTTAGGAATATTTAGAAAAATATGATAGTTTTATTTTCAATTTAATCATTGTAACTATTATTATTATAAATACCTCGTAAATGAATACTTGTATCTAAATAATAATTGTAACAAATATTTAAATATGAAATAAAAATTCTATTGATCCAGTCAATTCTTTTTATCCCTTTTCAATTATTTATTTATTATTTATAGTTCTTTAAATTAAAATAACTGAAAATTAAATTCCAGCTATTTAATCTTTAGAATAATAAATAATTAACTAAACATTGATTCAACGTTGATCAAATAATAAACTCGGCGCTTCCAACATCCAAAGCAAAGCACAGTCAAACACAATAACTGATTAGACGCATTCCCCTTTTTACTGATTTCTTACCAAACACTGTAAATCCAAACTGAATGTATCTTTTGACTGGTTCAATCAAACAAACGTGAATTCAAACCAAATGCCTTCTTTTACTGATTAAGTCAAACAATGCGAATTCAAACCAAATCTCGGAATAACTTGCAAAGCATCGTAGAATTTAAATCCTTCTGAGAACGTGCCCACAAAAACCCTAATTCCTGATTAAATGCCAAAGAGCGTTCGCCTGATCAAAGTTGAGCCAAAGTCAACCAAAACCATAAGCCAACTGTTTGAAACATTCCAGAGTCCTGAAAAATCAATAAAACCCTAATTGCGTCTGACTGACGAGAAAAGTCCGTTTGACCGTTTCTTGAGCCAGTTTGAAAAATCCGGAAAAGCCTGAAGCTGTGATTTCTTGTGGAAAAATGCGAGGGGAAATTTTGGGGTACAACAGTTGTCCCTGTTCAATCTTCTTGAACCTGAAGAGTTAGATTGGCAAGTTTTCCTTTCGCGACTTGAAGGTAAAAGAAGATTGGACACTAAAGTGCCCAGAAAATTTGCACTCGGTGATGTGATGGTAGAGGTGAATGGGCTTAAAGATGCCATTTGGTGATGGGCTTAAAGATGCCATTTGGTGACTACTGGTAGTTGGATGGGCTTAAAGATGCCATCTGGGAATGGGCTTAAAGATGCCATTTGGAAATGTTGAACTGTATGTCAATGGTGAGTGGACGAGTATCAGAAAGGCACCCATGTTTTGGAACATCTCTGAATCGGGGGTCCGAGCAAGCAATAGATTGTCATCCATGTTTGGAGAATCCGTAAACTAATTTTGAAGCGAAGATTGAATAAGCAATAGATTAACATCCGTTGTTGGGAAGAATCCGTAAACTATTTTCAGGAGTTGAGATTGAATAAGCAATAGATTAACATCTGTTGTTGGGAAGAATCCGTAAACTGTTTTCAAAAGTCTCGTGGTTGAATAAGCAATAGAGCAGCATCCGTTGTTGGGAAGCGTCCGTAAGCTATTTTCAAAAATTGCATCTGAACAAGTTGGTAGATTAACATCCGTTGTTGGGAAGAATCCGTAAACTGTTTTCAGGAGTCTTGAGAAGAATCTGAACAAGTGATAGGTTAACATCCGTTACTGGAGAACCCGTGAACTGTTTTCAGAAGTCTTGAAGAGGAAGAGGAACCGGTGTAGGGCTTCCTGATGATGTGCTCGTATAAAACTGCATCTGGATGGATCTGGAATAAGTATCAGAATGTCGCCGTGTCTGGGTCACATCTGAACTATTTCTGGATGAATCTTGGGAGATGATCTTTGTCTGTCGACTGATCTTACCTGAAAAGGCAAAGGGTTAGTTGTATGCAATGTTATGATGCATGACGCAATGTATGTGACATCAATGTTTATGACATGAATGTGATGAATGCGCATGTAAGCTGAAGAGCTGTCTTGCTGAAGATAAATGAATCCTGGATGGTTAAAGATAAAAGAATCTTGACTGCTGCCGGGGAGAACAAATCCTTGGCTGCTGCTGTGGAGGGCAAGAATCTTCTGATTGTTGAAAAATGAGAAGTCTTGGGACCACTGTTGGGGAAATCAGAAGCTTGGGTTGTATGCCAAACTACTGGGGACTTCCTGTCTTGAGGAGATCTTCACCGGAGAATATTCGAACATTCTGTGGGGAACTGAGAATGAGAGTCTTCAATCTGCTTGGGGATTGATAGTTGGAAGTTTTAGCTTCGCTGGGGATAATGAGACTTGACTCTGAGGGGAGTTAGCCTCTGGAAGGTTCTCTGGCTGGGGATTGCGAGAGTCCTCTGATTGCTGCAGGTGAAGGCTTGGAATCTGAACAAGCGATAGATTGACATCCGTTACTGGAGACTCCGTAAACTGTTTTCAGAACATTGAGAAGTGTCTGAACAAGCGATAGGTTAACATCCGTTACTGGAGAACCCGTGAACTGTTTTCAGAACGTTGAGAAGAGTCTGAACAAGCGATAGGTTAACATCCGTTACTGGAGAACCCGTGAACTGTTTTCAGAAGTCTTGAGTCTGAACAAGCGATAGATTGACATCCGTTACTGGAGAACCTGTGAACTGTTTTCAGAAGTTTGAGAAGAGTCTGAACAAGTGATAGGTTAACATCCGTTACTGGAGAACCCGTGAACTGTTTTCAGAACGTTGAGAAGTGTCTGAACAAGCGATAGGTTAACATCCGTTACTGGAGAACCTGTGAACTGTTTTCAGAACGTTGAGAAGAGTCTGAACAAGCGATAGGTTAACATCCGTTACTGGAGAACCCGTGAACTGTTTTCAGAAGTCTTGAGTCTGAACAAGCAATAGATTGACATCCGTTACTGGAGAACCCGTGAACTGTTTTCAGAAGTCTTGAAGTTGAATAAGCAATAGAGCAGCATCCGTTGTTGGGAAGCATCCGTAAACTGTTTTCAAAAAATTGCATCTGAACAAGTGATAGATTAACATCCGTTGTTGGGAAGAATCCATAAACTGTTTTCAGAAGTCTTGAGAAGAATCTGAACAAGTGATAGGTTAACATCCATTACTGGAGAACCCGTGAACTGTTTTCAGAAGTCTTGAAGTTGAATAAGCAATAGAGCAGCATCCGTTGTTGGGAAGCGTCTGTAAACTGTTTTCAAAAATTGCATCTGAACAAGTTGGCAGATTAACATCCGTTGTTGGGAAGAATCCGTAAACTGTTTTCAGAAGTCTTGAGAAGAATCTGAACAAGCGATAGGTTAACATCCGTTACTGGAGAACCCGTGAACTGTTTTCAGAAATCTTGGAGTTGAAGGAGGAACCAGTGTAGGGTTTCCTGATGATGAGCTCGTGTAAAACTGCATCTGGATGAATCTGGAATAAGTGTCAGAATGTCGCCGTGTCCGGGTCACATCTGAACTATTTCTGGAAACAAATCTGAATAAGTTATAGAATGTCGCCAAATCTTGGGTCACATCTTGAACTACATCTTGTATTTTGAGGTGATAAGGAAATTGTTGAACACTTTTGACATTCGAATGCCCCAAGTGGTGATGAAGGAGTCTTGAATCAGATTACTCTGCATATTGAGAGATTTCTTGAAATCTTGACTGGACTGCCCCAGGTTAACTGGATTTTGAAAGATCTGTTGGACCTTGACTGGACTTCCCTAGGTTAAATTGGATGGTGCTATGTCATGCCCCCTTGTTGATAGGATATTTGTAAAGGAAGTGTCATCCTTTTGAAGTGATTTTGCTCGCTGAAAGAGTTTTCGTTCCTCCGAACATTCGGTGTATGAAATTCTTCGCTGCCAAACAAAAACCCAAATGCAGACAGTGATATTCAAGTAATGCAAAGTTTATGTTTGTCTCGAAGTTTTGAAAAATGCATTTTTGGCAGAAAACTTTTTATAAGACAGATCAACACAAGATTTAGAGCAAAGCCCTACAGGAGTCAGGATACCTTTTGTAACAGTATGCTTTCGAACTAACCCATGCTTCAATCAGGACTGTTGAAGGGATGTAACGTGGCTTGGTTCACGGTTTAAGAAACAAAAGGATAAAGGCTCAAAGTGTATTTGTACCCACCCGCTCTTCGTGATGTTCTTCATACCTAAGCTCAGTTAATTGTGCGTCGTACTCTGTTTTGAGTTTGGAACGACTTTTGGGCGATGGTTCACCAGTTGAATTTGGGGAGACAGTCATCATCTCCTTTTTTTCTTTTTCAACATTTTTCATGTTGTTGAGGATTTTGTAATGACCTCACTATTTTGATTTTGATTTGTTATCCCTAACTTTTGCCTGATTGTTCCCGTTTTCCGAGATTACAGTCAGCGGGATGCCCCATCTTTCTTAAGCCTCCTTTACAGGTTTTGGCTCAGTGGGCTTTTTCTTTTTTGAGAGATTGACTGTCTATGTGATAGGGAACCACCCTTGTCTTTTGATTCCAAAGGAATGCTTTTCTTTTTCTTTGACGTCGTTCGTTGTGTTACGAACGGAGAGTCTGCGACTTCAATGCGCATTTTCTTTTGAATTAACTGAGAGACTACCCTGCCCCAGGTTTATATCAAAGGTTTCGATTGTTTAGAACAAAAAACTCCTACTTCTTTGGCTCGAAGGGGTTGACTAGGGATTAACTTCCTTATAACTCCAGTGTTTGGGATTTGAAAGAAATGACTGTACATCATCAGCAAGGTCTGTTCAAAAGCATACTGTATAAGATCATGGTATTGTTTCGTCATCCTCCCTCTAAAGGCTTACAACTTTTTATCAAGAGTTAAATATCATAAAGAAAGCATAAGAGTAGTGAAACAAATGGATGAATTCAAGACAAACATATGCAATGCATTAATGAAAATAGAGTTTAACATCAACAAATAATTGTTTGACAGCCAAAAGAAATTACAACTTTGAAAATTCAAAAAAGAAACAAAAGTCTTTCAGCTTGAGCTTCGTCACTTCAGGTGGAGAACCCTTTAACGGAAGATTTTCATCTCGCTGTCTGGCATGAATTCCAGCACTCCAATGTCGATCAGATCTTGAATCTTGTTCTTCAAGGCCCAACAGTCGTTGGTGTCGTGTTCCGGGTTGTAGGAGTGATAAACACAAAATGCGTCGGGATGATAGTTAGGAGAGGAGGTTTTGAGCTTTTGAGGAGGATCCTTTAAGGTAAGCAGGTTGACCTCCAATAGACGCTTCAGTATGAAGAATGATGGTATTTCAGTCTCCATGAACTGTCTTCCCGACGTTTCTTGCTTTCGCCGATTACCCCGTTGACGCTGGCGAGGTTGTTGATGGGCTTGTGACCCTGAAGCAAGCGAAGGAGCTTTCCCCTTGTCTTCTTGAGTGGATGGAGGCTGAGCGGTGACTTGCTCTTCAACCTCATATGTTTGCCCCAATTGGTTATTTGGAAGCAATTGGCGGACGAGAACTCTGAGTTCCTCTTGTCTTTGAGATAGGTCTTGGATGAGAGCCATCTGGCCCACCAACTGTCCCATCATTTGGGTCCTCAATGTTGTCAGATCAAACTGCAACTCCGCAAGCTGGTCACTCCTGGCATTGTTGGAATTCTCCAAGCTCTTTGTGAGGAGAGCTTTCATTTCTTCTTGCCCCAGAGACAAGTTCAGGAACATTTCCTACAGCTGAGCAGTCTGGTCTTGGATGTCTTTGACAGACCTTTCTAGAGCCATCTCTTACTGAAATAAATAGCAGGAGAGTAAGGAAACCTGAAAAAGGAAAGACTGTCAAAATGCAATGCATGATATGTGGATGCATGCTTTCAAGGATCTCTTGGGGTAAACACAAGAAAATGTTAGAGGTTGAACTTTGCTCTTGGATTGGAGATCTTCGCACCGGCGGATGTCTTTTCACGAGAATCAAGCTCACCATGTCGAGTGGGTCATAGCCACTGATTCAACTTGTTGCACCTGATCTTTGTTTGGAGAACTTTGTATCGGTGGACGTCTTTCCACGAGAATCAAGCTCACCATGTCGAGTGGGTCATAGCCACCGATTCAAGTTGTTGCACTTGAACTTTGATTGGCATTGGTTAGAGGAAAAACCTCTTGCCCCTTGGTAGACGTCTGGTTCAACATAACCCTGCATCAAAAGAACCTTCGAGATCCTTGAAATGGTTATTGAAAATGCTATGGTATGATGTCATGATGTTATGTACATGTATGCAGAAAAGCAAGTGAGTGTATATACAGACAAACATATTCACACAAAGCAAACAAGTCCTTAGGTTTAGGCTTGCATGGGGTTTAGGTAAGTACCCTCTTGAAGTTAGTTGGCTCATCCTGTCCTAAAATTGAAACTGGGTTCTAAGGAGCTCAAAATCATTGGATTGTTTTCTGTGTTCATTGTTTTGGTTTAGCCACTTACTGGAGACCAAAATATTCCCAAAAAACAACCCTCAAGTGAGTGTAGTATCGAGTATCTACCAACTTCAGACTGCACCAAAGTCGGTCATCTCACTACCCCTAAAAAGGCTAAGATGGTCAATTAAGGTTCTAAGAGTTCGTTAGTGCTTCACGACATCACTCAGCGGCCCCGTACTCTCCTTGACTGAACTCAAGGGTTACCGGTACTCACAAATATGTCACACTAAGATAGCTTACTGCTTCAACCATGTCGGTATACCCCGCACAGTTCCCTCACAGTTTTTTTGCTATTTACCTAAAAAGGTGCCCCAAATCCGGGTGTAGGATTCACAACAAACCCAAACAAGAACCCAAAAGATAAAGCAATCAAGTCAATCAAAGCAAGAAAGTAAAGGTGATCTAAACCCTAAGGTAACCCCACTTCTCAGTCTTACCTCCCCAGCAGAGTCGCCAGTTCTGTGATACGGTGGGAAAACTGACTATGAGTTTTGCCTTTATATTCGCACTTGTTCGGTTGAGCAAGAGTCGCCACCGACTTTTTATTTTATCCTAAAGGAAAGGTTAAAAAAGCACAGCAAAAACCTTTTGAGATATTTCGTGGGTTCGGGGGGTAGATTATGAAAAGGGAAGGTATTAGCACCCTTTTCATCCATGGTTGTCCATGGGCTCTTAGTTACTTGGTTCTTTAGATCACTTGCCTTGATTTTCGATTGCTTTGAAAATGGTGTGCGTGTGCGTGTTTTTGAAAATGTTTTGGAAGAAGATGCCTTGTCTTAGGCTACCCTTGTAACAATTCTTTACTCGAATGTTTTACAAAGGTGTGTATCTTTTTGAAAAGATGTTTCAAATGTTTTTGAGAGTTTGTTTTGAAAGTGTTCGTGGAGTGTGGTTTTGAAAAGAAGGCAAGTGTTTTTGCAAGTTGATCTCAAGTAACTAAGAGTTTTGTCTACCCTATTGTACTCAAAGGTTTTCTCTATGTTTTCAACCCTTTTTTAACAATTTTGTTCCACCATTGAATTTGATGGACAATCTTGCGTTTAGGAATTTTAACGGGACGGGCGCGGGTCATCGTATGGACCATGAATGCAATGGTGCCAAGTGTCTTTGGCAATTTGCTTTGAAGGGACTATGATCATTCCATTTAGGCAACTTTCTAAAGCGTCATCGAGGGACTTATGATCATTTGAATTTGTTTTGCCAAAGATACTCGACGTGCAAGCATGGCCCATTTTGGAAGGCAACATGTGGGATTACCCTAGAGGGTGCAAGTGTGATTGTGTATTGATTTCATGTATTTGTCTCGTATTAGGTTATCTAGCGTTTGATTTTATGTACATGCAAATCCTAGGTCTAACCATGGTATAATTGAAAGCGGTAAATTGCAAGAATTTAAGGTCTACGCTATTACAAAATAAGTATCCGGGAGTGGGGGTACAATATTCACAAATGGGGATGAGACTTTAGGAATGTAGTGTCCAATAAGTTACAACCAAATCGAATTTGCGATCAAATGTAAATGTAACGAATATACAAAATAAGCAAATGTATAATGTATAAGTATATTGTATAAGTGTACGTGCATACGTGTATGTAATTATTTACAGGTTAGGAAAATGGATTTAAGAGAGTATTATTAAGTATTGTTTAACCTAAATGAAAAGAATTAAATATCTATTTACTTAATCTTTTGTATTTTTTTGTATATTGTTAATAAGTATTTTAATTAAATGTTTTAAAGTTTATGTATATTGAAAAATATATTTGAAGAGTGTTAAAGTATTAATGTACAAATTAAGTATTAATCTTAAGAAAAATTATATATTTATGTACAAATTAGAATAAGTTTTAATAAAAATAAAATAATGAAAGAAAGTGTTTCAAACATTTTTTATGTATTTCATGGTATTAATGCACAAAGAAAGATTTTTTTAATAAAAAAGAAAATGTTTTAAATTGTTCTAAGTCTTATGCATTTTTTTAATAAGTGCCTTAAATCTTCATAAAAAAGGGAGAGTTTTTAATAAAAGAGTGTTAAGTTAGAACAAAAAGAAAAAGATGGGCCTTTGGTGGTTGAAACGGGCAAGGCCTAAAATGCAGACAAACGTTTTAGGGTTAATTGGCTTGTGTTCAGTTGGGAACAAATTAGGGTTTGTGAGCAGCGGCGGCGTTCGTCTTCTATCCTCTTCGTCTTCGTTCATCCTTCGCCATAGACTCAGAACTCTGATCTTCTCGCCCTAGCCACCAGCGTTACCACCTCTTCTCCCCTCAGATTTCTTAGGCAACGATCAAACACGGTAGCGTATTGTCTCAAACTTGTTAGGCGTTTTAGATTTTTGCATGTCATGATTTTATATTCTGATTTTATGTTCATTTTGTTTGTTTAACGAGGTTGTGAAAAAGGATGAGGAGAGAATGTTCTACCTTGACAGAGGAGGGTAAGAAGGGAGTTTGGAGGCGCTTCGGAGGCTTTGATGGGCGGAGGGGATGCGCGATGAGACTAGCTTTTGGTGACCCTGGTTAGGTTTTGTGATGTTGACAAAATATCTGAAAGCCCCTTTTTCCTTCTTTCTCTTGTCGCCTTGAATGTTTCTGTTTGGTTGCCTTGGTACGCTTTGTCTCTCTGACTTTCTTCTTCTCTTTTACTGCCTCGATACCTCTGTATGCTTGCTTTTTGTATGATGCTTTATTATCCTTTGAAACGCTTGTTGCCTTTGAGTTGCCTTTGAACGTTTGCTGCCTTTGAGTTGCCTCAGCGTGCGTATGAAATGCTTCTTTTCCTCTTCTTTCTGTGGGAAATCTGAATATGTTTGATACTTGGTTGCCTTTGTTTTGAATGTTGGTGGATACCTTGTGTTGCCTAATGATGAAGAGATTCTGAAGGCATTTTTTGGGGGTTTGGGAAATTGGTTCTACAGGTTATGTGTTCTGGTTTTTAGTTTGGCCAAGGTTATGTGTTTGGATGTATTTGGATTAGGCTGGAACAGGTTTTACTGGTTTTGAAAGTTGACAAGGTTTTTGCCTTACTGATACAGGTCTTGGCCTTGTATGTAGGTTTGAATCTTCATGATTTTTGTCTTATCTTTTGGCTTTTTGTTCCTTTGATATGGCCTTGCAGTTTTCTATGTTACTGGCTTTTGTTGACAGTGGTCTCGTTTGAATGGCCAGGCTTCAGGTTTTGTAACTTTAGGCTTTGGTAAGGCTGGAACAGGTTTTACTGGTTTATTGTTAGGCTAAGGTTTCAGGGTGAGTGTTTGGACATATGTTGAGTTGAATGGTACAGGTTTTTGGTTTTGGCGTTTGATGTAGCAGCTTATGCTTCAGTTTGTGGTCATATAAACTGTTTTTGAGGTTTGAATGTTATTGCTGGTTATGAGCTTAGGCAGGTTTAATGCTTAGGTGAGTTTTACTGGTTTGCTGGTTTAACACAGGTTGGTGTTTGATGGTTCAAGCTGGTATGCTGTTTGGTGGTTATGCTTATACAGTTTTGGTGTATTTTCTTTGTATTGGTTTCTTGTCCTCCTGTACTGTCTTCAGTTTTGTTTTATATATCTTTCTTGCCTAAAGCCTCAAAGCCAGTAAGCCTAAACATTTCTTCTCTCTTCTCTCTCTCTAGTACACTTTGCATTAAAATAATGTTTATGCTGTACTTTTCTGAAAAGGCCACTTGGGAAATGATGAAAATGAGTTAGTTTGCTTGCATATCTTGCTTTCTCTGCATATCTTTTCTTTTGACAGCTTCCTGTACTTTGTATCTTTTCAAATCTTCTTCTTTGATAGCTTGGGTAGCCTTGTGACAGTTTGACAGCAAGTTTGAATTTTTCAGTTTGGACTTTGTAGTTTGATTTGCACTTTGGAGTTTTGAGATTTGAACTTATGCAGTTTGGACAATTTTTGAATTGTGCAATTTTGACTTTTGTGCATTCATTTTTAGCAAATAAAAATTCGTCCCTCTTTGTGAACCGGGAGAAATCCCGTGATTTGCAGAGAGGGTTAACTGATCCCAATCAGTGGCCCTTAATGATGAATTTTATATCTGTCTCCTTTATTTTATTTATCTGCTATTTGACTTTTCCTCCTTTCTTTTGCAGATAAAAAATTGAGTGGAGAGGGGTATCACTAAATGAAGAATGAAGAATTGGAGACTTAGGAATATTTAGAAAAATAGGATAGTTTTATTTTCAATTTAATCATTGTAACTATTATTATTATAAATACCTCGTAAATGAATACTTGTATCTAAATAATAATTGTAACAAATATTTAAATATGAAATAAAAATTCTATTGATCCAGTCAATTCTTTTTATCCCTTTTCAATTATTTATTTATTATTTATAGTTCTTTAAATTAAAATAACTGAAAATTAAATTCCAGCTATTTAATCTTTAGAATAATAAATAATTAACTAAACATTGATTCAACGTTGATCAAATAATAAACTCGGCGCTTCCAACATCCAAAGCAAAGCACAGTCAAACACAATAACTGATCAGACGCATTCCCCTTTTTACTGATTTCTTACCAAACACTGTAAATCCAAACTGAATGTATCTTTTGACTGGTTCAATCAAACAAACGTGAATTCAAACCAAATGCCTTCTTTTACTGATTAAGTCAAACAATGCGAATTCAAACCAAATCTCGGAATAACTTACAAAGCATCGTAGAATTTAAATCCTTTTGAGAACGTGCCCACAAAAACCCTAATTCCTGATTAAATGCCAAAGAGCGTTCGCCTGATCAAAGTTGAGCCAAAGTCAACCAAAACCCTAAGCCAACTGTTTGAAACATTCCAGAGTCCTGAAAAATCAATAAAACCCTAATTGCGTCTGACTGACGAGAAAAGTCCGTTTGACCGATTCTTGAGCCAGTTTGAAAAATCCGGAAAAGCCTGAAGCTGTGATTTCTTGTGGAAAAATGCGAGGGCAAATTTTGGGGTACAACACCAGGGTATGTCGCAAGGATCGGGAGAAGGTTTTAAAGAGTACGCGCAAAAGTGGAGAGACCTGGCTGGCAGGGTGCAGCCACCGTTGATTGATCGTGAACTCGGGGACATGTTCTTGGGGACCCTGTCTGGTCCATTCTTTAACCACCTGATTGGTAATTCTTCTGCAGGGTTTACAGACCTCATTCTGACTGGTGAGAGGATAGAAGTTGGTATTAAGTCCGGAAACATACAGAAGGGTGCCTCCTCGAGTACTGAAAAGAAGCCTTCCAAGAAGGAAGCTAGTGCTGTTTATGGGTCAAGGAGACAAAACAAACCGGAACACCGCCAAGCTGTCAACGCGGTGGTTATTTCTAAGCCTGCTGCTTCTCCTCATTAATATAACCAACCAAGGGGTGAGAGACCCAAAAGGCAGTACACTCGGCTCAGTATGACCCTCTCTCAGATATTGCCGCAACTGCTGTCAACCAATCTAATAACTGTCAAAGAAGCTCCGAAGGTAGTGAACACAACCTCTCCAAAGTACAACCCCAACGCCCGCTGTGCTTATCACTCTGACAGCCCAGGGCATTCTACTGATGATTGTTAGTCCCTGAGGAATAAGGTTCAGGACCTTATTGATGCTAAAGAAATACAGTTCGAGACGCCCGAGAGGCCCAATGTTGTGACTGCTCCCATGCCCCAGCATGGAGTGAATGCTGTGGAAGAAGACCGGTATGTAGCCTCTGTGGAAGATATTGTTACCCCGTTGCTGACTGTCAAAAGGAACCTGTTGCTAGTCGGTTTATTTCTGGGATGTAGTATAGGTTTCCATCTATGTGCTGTTTTGCCGGCTGGTTGTCCTTTGTTGAAGTCAGGCGTCCAAAACCTGATGGATAACAAAGAGATCTTGTTCGAGAAGGTTGCCATTCCTGTTACCCCTGCTGAAGAAGTTTCTATTGTCACTATTTTTAACAACCCTCCTAAGGCTCCCTCAAAGAAGCCTGTCAAAATCATGTCCACTCAGAAGGTTGCACCTATCATCATCACTGTTCCGGGGCCCCTCCCTTATGCATCTGACAAAGCTGTCCCTTGGCACTATGGGGCATATGTTTATGTTCTTGGAGTAAAACAAGAGTTTGACACTAGTACTGGCGTCAGTAACATTACCGGGCCTGCCAAAGTCACTCGCAGTGGTAGGCTGTTCTCACCGGATATTGCACCACCAGCTATTCAAAGACCTCTTATCATCGCACCTGCCAGTGTGCCCGCTTCCTTGCCTGACCAAGTTCCTATTTCTACCCCTGCTGCTGAGTCATCTAACGCTCGGGGCAAAGGGATTGCTACTGATGTGCCTGCCCGGACGGAGGCACCGAAGACCACTGTTGAAGCTTCCAAGCAAGAGATGGAAGAGATTCTCAAAATTATCAAGAAGAGTGATTTCAATGTAGTTGAGCAGCTGGGGCACACCCCATCTAAGATTTCTATGCTATCGTTGTTGTTGTGTTCATAGGCCCATGCCAAGGCTCTGATCTCCTTCCTGAAGACTGCCCATGTGCCACAAGAAACGTCTGCTGATCAATTTACCGATTGTGTGGCCAACTTGACTGTTGATAATGGGTTGGGTTTCTCTGACGCCGATCTGACTGCCAAGGGAAAGAACCATAACGACGCCCTGCATGTCTCTATTGAATGCATGGGCACTACTCTTGCCCATGTGTTGGTAGACACCGGTTCTTCATTAAACGTATTGCCCAAGAAAGCTCTAGACAGGCTGGATTGTGAGGGTTTAGAGCTCAAGCCTAGTAACATTGTTGTCCGAGCCTTTGACGGGTCGAAGAGGATGGTACATGGTGAAGTTGACATTCCAATTAGGGTTGGTTCTCAAGTTTTTGACTCTACTTTCTATGTGATGGACATCCGACCATCCTATTCTTGTTTGTTGGGTCGTCCGTTGATCCACAAGGCTGGAGCTGTGACCTCAACATTAAATCAGAAGCTTAAATACCTGGTCAGAGGGAAGATTGTTACAGTGCAGGGGGAGGAAGAATATATGGTCAGCCATCTTAACTCGTTCCGGTACATAGAGATGGATGGGGAGTTCATAGAGACCCCCTGTGATCGGTGGATCTGGAACTGACTGTTTAACGCTGGTTCGCGAAATGTCGCGGTAAGCAAGAGTCGCCACCGTCTTTTATTTTCTCCAAATGGAAAGGACAAAAGCACAGAAAAATTCCTTAAAGAGATTGCTCTCGGTTCGGGAGGTAGGTTATAGAAAGGGAAGGTGTTAGCACCCTTTCTATCCATGGTTATCCATGGGCTCTTAGATACTTGCTCACTTGTGTTTTCAAAAATGGTTTGTTTGCTTTTCAAGTGTGGGTTTTAAAAAGTTTCTTTGAAAATTCCAGTTCGACTCTTGTATCTGTCCTCAAGAGTGTTTGAAAAAATGCTTTCGAAAGCTTTTTGAAAAGGTGTCGGTGTGAAAAGTATTTTTTGAATTTGTTTTGTAATTAGAGCAAGTATCTAGAGTCGTCTACCTACCCTAAGGAATTCGTCTGTGTAGATGTCCTTTAAAGCAGTGCCATCCCACCATTGAGAGATAGGTAGCACCACCGTTGGAGGTGTTCGGGTCAATTCGAAGTTCAGGACATGATGATCACCAGAGCAATAGGAAGACACCTTAGAAGCTACCCTCATGCCAGGTTCCCGGATCATGAGGACTTACTAAGACATCCTCTACTCGACGATCACCTTTCGAGGCAAGGCAACAGTGAGGCGTACCCTAGGGGTGGTGTGTGATTTGTGTGTCGTTTTCAGATATTTTATCTTGTTCATGTCAAAGTGATCTATGCGTTTGTTTTTATTTTTTGTCATTCATTCTTTCATGCATTTATTTAACAGTTAAGAAAGTGCGGAAAGGTAAAATTCTAAACTACTACAAAGGCGCGGGTCCACATCGCCAAATTAAAATCCAGGACCCAATTTAACAGAAAGTAAATAAGGTAAAGTGCGAGAAATTAAATTTACACGGCTTTGGGAGAATTACATTAATATTTAAAAGAAACAAGAAATAAATACGCGAATTGAATTAAAATTAGAAACGAGGGCATTTGACCCTTTTTAATGAAATTAAATTAAATGATTAAATTAATGAAATTAAAATAAAAAGAAATTGTTTTTTTTTGAAGTTTTTTGGTATTTATGGTTTCTTTATGTGAATTAAATGAAAAGAATATGAACCCTAATTCTAATTTTTTATTTGTTAAGAAAACATGTTAAAGTTAAACCTAAAATTAATCTAATTATTTACATGGTAATTTAATTACAAAAAATAATATTCAATAATTAATTATGGTGGAAAAGATAAAAAAAGAATAAAAATAATAAAAACCTAATTCTACAAATTTTAAGGTTATTAGAAAAATATTTGAATTAAACCTAATTTAATAGCTAAAATTAATGAATAATATTTATTTACAAAATATTAAAATAAAATATATTTTTAATTTTTATGGCCTTTCTGATTTTTTTGTGTTTTTTATATTATTATGAAAATAATTAATTAAAGAATTAAATTAAAAAAAAACTAATTAAAACAAGAAATAGAAAAATATAAGGAAAGGAATTAGGAATGCAAACCATGGGGGTCTGTCCCCAAATTGGAGGGTTTGTTAGCATTTTAGGCCCATTAAACTCATGGCCTCGTTTGACTCTTGGGCTGGCATACATGTGCGTTGACTGAGGCACATCCTAGTCTCTGAATCCTGGCCCTTGATTGAGTGCAGTGGGACGCGTGGCGTAGCTGGATCAGGGATGTATGATGTTCCCTTGTAACGAAACTGCACGCAAGCATGTTAATAAAAATAATATGGAAAGGGATGGGGACCTGGGGCTCGAACCCAGGTCCCAGGGATTACCAGTAACGCGCCTTGCCAACTGCTCCACTTGCGTTCTTTGTTTATATAACAACTAATAAATAATATGAAATAAACAATGGTTAGTGGATAAATTCAGCGCGAAAATTCAAATCACCCTATCATGCTTTGACACTTCATCATCTTCTTCGTTTGGCTCTTTTTCCTGAAATATAAAAGGTGGTTAGCGGGGGTTTTGAACCCCCCCAAAATATGTGTTTTCCAGTAATAGCGATTAGGCCGTCTTGGAGTATAAATTAGGCGCGAGGAGTGTTTTGTTTTCGTCCAAGCACGCTGAGTTCATTCATGGTATTGGCATGTCCTAATTTTACAGTAGCTGGAAATGCCCAAATTAGAACTTGAAAAACCCTAGATATCTTTAATGGTGAATCCTTATATAACGCGTGAAAACTCAATCAAAGCATATGGTTAGTTTCAGAATCATCCAATTAACAAGAATCCATGAAAAAAATGCAATGAACATGCTTGGATATTAAAACACGATTATGAAAAAAATGTGAAAAAGTTTGATTTCTGTATACCGATTCAAGGCGTTAGAGTTGATGTTCTTGATTGGAATAGCCTCCTGGTCACCTTGGCAAGCTAATGGAATGGTTATTTGATCTTGAAAAGCCCTAAAACCTAGTTTTCAGTTTCCAACTTTTTTGCAAAAAACTCAAGTTTGATCCTTTGTGTATGGCGCAGCTTAGAGGTTATATGCATTAGGGTTAGCATCAATATATACATGTGAATGATTAGGGTTGGTTTTTTTTGTCCAAAGAATCCATGAATTGAAGGAATCAATCTTTGATTTTTTATGGCATAAGTTTTCAAATCTTTTTCATGCAAACTTGATTCAAATCATGTCCAATTATCAAGATTCTTTCCAAATCTGATTATACACAAAATCTTGAGACTATTTCATGCACAAAAAGATTTAAAAAGTTAGGCTTAGTATTTTCCACATATTTATTTTAATTAAATGAATTATTAATAATTAAAAATCCAAATAAATAAATAAAAATGATAAAAAAACGTCCCTTTGGGCCAAATGGTCGTGCACATGCCTTGGATGATGAATTGTGGAAGAAAAAGAGGCCCATTAGCAATTTTAGGACATTTGAAGCAATGTTGACTTTTCAAAATATCCAAAAATTTCCCAACTTCCACAAGGCATAACTTGCTCAATTTTTAAGCTTTGCTCATGTTCGTGGACATTTTGGAAAGGTCTTTGAGTCCTCTAACCAATTTCTTTGGTCCCATGTCATTTTGATTTACCAATCTCAAGTTATTGCCTTTGACTTAAAGTCCCTTTTGTTGACTTTTGAAAATGACCTATAATGTTGAAATTAATAACTTTTTGTGAGAGCATTTCTTGGACTTGAAGTGTGAAGAGGAGTTGTAGGAAATGTCTTTCTCTTCAAAATGAGCTTTGTATGGAATTTTTCTGATAATCCATGTGAAAGTTATGCCTTGGTCAAGTTACAGTTGACTTTTTCAACTGTCCAAATATGGAAACTTTTGCATCTTGAGACTTTTTGAGCCAAACTTTGAGAATCATGATCAAGCATTGATCAAATGATGTTTGTGGCTTCAAAATGAGATGTTGACCAAAAATTTGAACTTTTGACTGTCAAATGACCATTTTGCCCCTACAGTTGACTGTAGTGCAATTAGGGTTTTTGACTGTGCAATTTTGTGCTGTAAGTCTTGAAACTTGGTATGAGGATGCTTGACCATGTTTGTAAGCATATGGGACTTGATTGGACCCTTGGAAACTTCATTTTCTTTGTCAGCACCAAAACCCTAATTTTGACTATTAGGAGGCCCTTGCACTGTGCAACCCTTGGAGAGATTTTGAAGCTTTGTCTGGGCAAATTTTGAAGAATATGGGAGGGCAAATTTTGGGGTACAACAGTTGCCACTGTTCAATCTTCTTAGACCTGAGGATGCAGATTGGCTGACGTGCCTTTCATAATCCGAAGGTGGAAGATGATTGAACACTAGAGTGCCCAGAAATTTGCGCTCACATAGTAGCAGTGTGATGGGAATGGGCTTATAGATGCCATTTGGAGATTGATGAGTAGGACGACGGGCTTATAGATGCCATGCTAAGAGATGATGGAAGGTGGATGGGCTTATAGATGCCATCTGGGCGTCGATCGCGTAAGAGCTTCCTTAGCGAGAACTTGCGTGCCTGCAAAAGAAAAGTGAGTACCTGGCGTGTTACAGGAGCTGGTCTTCAAATTCTTTGTGTAGATGTGTCCTGACTGGTTACCGGAGCTGGATCTGGAGCTTTAAACGGTGATGAATGAACCAGGGGTGGTTACTACCTCAACAGGAACGGTGAGAGAACCTTGGACGACTTCAACCTCAACATTAATCATTGAGAGAATCTTGGGACGATTACTACCTCCGCAGTATCGGGGAGAGAACCATAGGCGACTACAACCTCAACAACAATCATTGAGAGAATCTTGGACGACTTCAACTTCAACAGTAACGCTGAGCAAATCTGGGGATGATTACTACCTCCGCAGTATCGGGGAGAGAACCAAAGGCGACTACAATCTCAACAGCAATCATTGAGAGAATCTTGGACGACTTCACTTCAACAGTAACGCTGAGCGAATCTTGGGGCGATTTCAACTTCAACAGTAACGCTGAGGGAATCTGGGGATGATTACTACTTCAACAGTAACGCTGAGCGAATCTGGGGATGATTACTACCTCCTCAGTCTCGGGGAGAGAACCATAGGCGACTACAACCTCAACAACAATCATTGAGAGAATCTTGGACGACTTCAACTTCAACAGTAACGCTGAGCGAATCTGGGGATGATTATTACCTCCGCAGTATCGGGGAGAGAACCAAAGGCGACTACAACCTCAACAACAATCATTGAGAGAATCTTGGATAACTTCTGCTGAGTCTTTATCAAGAAAATCTGTTAGGGGTTGATTTAGCTGGACTAGAGAAGGCCTTGGACTGGATAAGAAACAGAAAAATCTTAGGGTCGATTTAACTGAACTGGTCTAGGTCTTGAAATGTCTTCAACTGGATAAGAAACAGGGAGATCTTAGGGTCGATCTGACTGAACCAGAGAAGGCCTTGGACTGGATAAGAAACAGAAAAATCTTAGGGGCGATTTAACTGAACCGGTCTAGGTCTTGAAATAGCTGAGAACTTTAACTGAATTCTTCCTGAAAGGTAAAGGTCAGTCATATGCAATGCATGATATGGATCAAGCAATGATGTTCTCAACATAAATGAGATTCGTAAGATATGATGCGTATATGCATGCTATAATGATGTATGTGATGTTTATGAATGTATGTTTTCGTCTTTTAGGAAAATAAATCCTTGACGGGTGCCGGGAAGTCATATCCTGGGCTGATGTTGAAGAAAAGATTTTTGACTCCGCTGGGGATGATAGTTGCAAGAATACCGGTAGGAGAAGATAACTCCGTTGGGGAATAAACTTGGCGAATGGATTACTCTGCGGGGGGAAAAGATACTATAATGATCTTGCTGGGAAGCAATACTCTGTGGGGAGAGAGATACTTTGTTGAGTTGTTGATGATAACTTGCTGGGGATACCCTTGTTGTGTTGGAAGTGTTGATAGACTTCACTGGGGATAAGAAGACTTCATCGAGGACGCTCTTTCCGTGGCTTTTGGCTGAGGATAACCCAGTTATATCCTGGTAGGGGAATAACTCTTTGAATAAAGCCGGGAGACGCGTTCGTGCTCTTCGAGGGAGAAGCTTCCAGAATCTACTGGGGATAAGCTTACTGCTTGGGGAGATGGATTCCAACTTTCCAGGGGAACTAGATTGGACTTTCTTGGGGAAGTTTTGAATTGTATTGGGGAAGTGACTCCATTGAATGTTCGATATACCGCCGGGGAACAATCTTTAGACCAAGACTGCCGGGGATGCTTGTTAAGAATATATGTACTGCTGGGGAATGTTGAGATCTGCTGGAGGATACTCAATTTCCTTAAGGTTTGATAATAGCTTTGCTTGGGGAGAGTGCACTGACTTGCTGGATCACTCTCTGGGGAATTGGGATGTACTGGTTATGTTTTTTAGCTGAACCTACTTTGGTACTTTGGAGGATAGAACAATTAGATTGCTTAGACAACTCTTTTATTGCCCCTGTTTCTAATGTTACCTGTAATTAATCCTTTGTTTCGTATGCAAATATTCATGAGTTAGCAAATTATCGTCAATGCATATATCACAAATTGAACCTTGGACGTTCTTCGCAAAACAAAACAGAAAAGGAAAAAACAATTGGCAATTTTTAACTGAAAAGTGATTTCGTATTGATTTTTGAATGGCCTGTAAATAGGCGTTTTATGTACAAGAGGCTGACGTCCTGGTAAGAGAACGCCGCCGAACAAAAGAGTTTATACAAATTTTGTACAAGAGACAATAAAACAGCTGTGTGAAATGAATGATCCCACTGGGTTTCAACTCTGCTATTGCCTTTATAACTCCGGGCGTCTCATCACTTGATGACCTTAATTGAAGATGAAGCTGACTGATCGATGCCGTCTGAACTTGATATAGATACCGGATTCTGGATGCAATGTGATCCAATGAGACATAGTATTACGCTTTATCCCTAACTTTTGCCTGGACCGCCCTTTCGGGTTTTCAGTCCACCGGGATACCCATTTTTGCCCAAGCCGCCTTTTCAGGTTTTCGACTTGCCGGGTGTACAGATTTTTTTTCATTTCATCCCTTCATTTTGCCCGATCCCTTTTGGTTCGCCGGGAGCCCTAATTTTTGCCTAGGCATGTCAGCCTAGCGGGTCTTTTTTATGCGTAGTATTTTTTTACTATATCTGCATTGGCGGGGTGAGGAAGGTCGTCACCATCCATATTGGTTAGAATCATGGCTCCTCCTGAGAACACATGCTTAACCACAAATGGCGCTTTGTACGTAGGGGTCCATTTGCCCCTTGGATCACTCTGAGGAAGGATGATTCGCTTGATTACCAGATCCCCAACTTGATACTCTTGTGGTCTGACCTTTTTGTTAAATGCCCTGATCATCCGTTTCTGATACATCTGACCATGACAGATAGCAGCAAGTCTTTTTTCATCAATAAGGTTTAACTGATCAAGTCGTGTCTGGATCCAATCATCTTCGTTCAGGTTTGCATCCTTCATTATTCGGAGAGAGGGTATTTGCACTTCGATCGGTAGGACTGCCTCCATACCATAAACCAAGGAGAAAGGAGTTGCCCTGGTTGACGTCCTGGCTGAGGTACGGTACCCATGTAGAGCGAATGGTAACATCTCGTGCCAATCCTTATAAGTCACTGTCATCTTCTGCACTATTTTCTTGATATTTTTATTTGCTGCTTCTACAGCCCCATTCATCTTCGGTCTGTAAGGAGAAGAGTTATGGTGCTGTATTTTAAACTGCTCGCAGAGCTCAGTGATCATCTTATTATTAAGATTGGTACCGTTGTCTGTAATAATTCTTTCTGGGACGCTGTATCGACAGATCAGGTTATGCCGAATGAACCGTGCCACAACAGTCTTGGTTACCGTAGCGTAGGAAGCTGCTTCGACCCACTTCGTAAAATAATCAATCGCTACCAGGATGAAGCGATGCCCGTTAGATGCCGTAGGTTTAATCTCACCGATCATGTCTATGCCCCACATTGCAAACGGCCAAGGCGCAGTCAGAACATTTAGAGGAACTGGAGGAACATGCACCTTGTCTGCATAAATCTGGCACTTGTGGCATGTCCTGGAATGTTGGTAGCAGTCTGCTTCCATGGTGGACCAGAAATACCCTGCCCGAAGGATTTTCTTTGCCATAGTGTGTCCACTGGAATGTGTTCCGAAGGTCCCTTCATGTAGCTCTTCCATGATCCTTTCTGCTTCAGTCTTATCCACACAACGCAGTAAGGTCGAATCATGGTTTCGCTTATACAGGATGCCGTTGCTAAGGAAGAACTTCGTTGCGAACCTTCTCAGAAACTTTTTATCATTGACAGACGCACCTTCAGGGTATTCCTGAGCTTCCAGATATCTCTTTACCTCATGGTACCAAGGCTTCTCAGTCACCAATTCAGTCTCGAGATCACAACAGTATGCAGGTTCGTCCAGTTTCCAGATGATGATCCGGGGAGCCTCATTGTCCCATTTGACCTTGAACATAGAAGACATTGTAGCTAACGCGTCCGCCAGCTGATTCTCCTCTCTTGGGAAATGTTCAAAGGTTATCTTCGTGAAGTGGGGGATCAATGTCAACACACATTCTCTGTAAGGAATAAGATTCAGATGTTTCGTATCCCACTCTCCTTTGATCTGATTGATCACAAGAGCAGAATCTCCGAAGACACTCAGAAACTTGATCCTTAGGTCGATCGCAGCTTGAAGACCCATGATGCACGCCTCATACTCCGCCATGTTGTTGGTACAGTTGAAACATAGCCGGGCAGTGAGTGGAGTATGAGTGCCTTGAGGGGATATGATTATAGCGCCGATACCGTTACCCAAAGCATTGGAGGCTCCGTCAAAGTGCATAGACCATCAGGATCCTTCCTCAGGTCCTTCATCCGGTCCAGGTACTTCACAATCAGTCACAATCATGATGCTCTCGTCCGGAAACTCGAAGTTCATTGATTGATAGTCGTCTACGGCCTGATGTGCCAAGTGGTCTGCCAAGACACTTCCCTTGATGGCTTTCTGGGTTGTATACTGAATGTCGTATTCCGTCAAGATCATCTGCCATCTTGCTATCCTCCCAGACAGAGCAGGCTTTTCAAATATGTACTTTATAGGATCCATCTTTGAGATCAACAAGGTAGTGTGAGTCAGCATATACTGTCTCAGCCGGCGAGCAGCCCATACCAAAGCGCAACAAGTTTTCTCAAGCAGTGAGTATCGGGTCTCACAGTCAGTAAACTTTTTGCTAAGGTAATAAATGGCATGCTCTTTTCGGCCAGACTCGTCATGCTGCCCCAGCACACACCCCATTGAGTTGTCAAGTACTGTCAGATATAGTATCAGAGGTCTCCCTTCAACCGGTGGCATAAGAATGGGTGGTTCTTGGAGATACTCTTTGATTCTGTCAAAAGAAGCCTGACATTCATCATTCCAACGTACTACCTGATCTTTCTTCAGCAGCTTGAAGATTGGTTCACAAGTAGCAGTTAGGTGCGAGATGAACCGAGAAATGTAATTCAGGCGTCCTAAAAAGCCTCTGACTTCCTTCTCTGTCTTAGGAACTGGCGTCTCTTGAATAGCTTTGACCTTGGCAGGGTCCACTTGAATACCCTTGTCACTTACAACGAAGCCTAGCAACTTTCCAGATCTTACCCCGAAGGTGCACTTGTTCGGGTTCAACCTCAGCTTGTACAGTTTCAGACGGTCAAACAACTTCTGCAGATGATCTAGGTGTTCTTCCTCAGTTTGGGACCTTGCGATCATGTCGTCAACATACACCTCTATCTCATGATGGATCATGTCATGAAATAAAGCAACCATGGCGCGTTGGTAGGTTGCCCCAGCATTCTTTAGTCCAAAAGGCATGACCTTGTAGCAGAAGGTGCCCCACTGAGTAATAAAGGTAGTCTTCTCCATGTCTTCAGGAGCCATCTTGATCTGATTGTAACCTGAAAAGCCATCCATGAAAGAGAACACCTTGTGCTGAGCAGTATTGTCAACCAGGACATCAATGTGAGGTAGAGGGAAGTCATCCTCGGGGCTGGCCCTGTTCAGATCCCTGTAGTCGACACACATTCTGACCTTACCGTCCTTCTTTGGTACCGGTACCACATTAGCAACCCACTGAGGGTAAGAAGTCACTGCAAGGAACCTAGCATCAAACTGTTTCATAACCTTGACTTTGATCTTCTCAGACATCTCTGGACGCATACGGCAGACCTTTTGCTTAACCGGAGGGCAGTCTTCCTTAGTAGGCAAATGATGAACCACAATATCGGTATCCAACCCGGGCATGTCTTTGTAGGACCAGGCAAAGATCTCCATATAATCATGTAGCATCTTAGTCAACCGTTGCTTCACGCTGAGCTCTAGGTTGGCACCAATCTTTACCTCTTTCCTGTCTGCTTCAGTACCCAAGTTTATTGTTTCCACTGGATCTTCGTGGGGTTGAATTGCCCTCTCTTCCTGAAGTAACAGTCTTGCAAGCTCGCCAGGCACTTCGCAATCATCTTCACCTTTGTCTTCGACTAAGTTGATCGGATTTTCGAAGTCATAACTGGCAGTAGCAGAGTCGTTACCAGTGAGATCCAGAGTGGATTGGTACCTGTATGAGTGAGTGTGTGTAAATACAGCTGTTTTGAAATATATATAAAGGAAGGAAAGATAGAAAAGGAGCATAAGATTTGAAATGCGGGAAAACGTCCAAGATTTTTATTCATGATATATGAAATGACAATTTATATGCCCTTACAAATGAAGCCAACGGTGCCCCGGGTAAGACACCGGGCCATAAAGTTCAATTTATTGTTTATTACAAATAACAAAACAAAGAAGTTTATTACTGCATAAAAAAAGTAACAGGAGTATGGTCCTTAGCAATCCAATTGGTCAATCCGCCATCAGTTTTTGGGTAGATCCAGCTATTGAACTCAGCTTCATCCACTTCATTATCCTCCCCAACAGTATTCACTCCTAGATTGGTAATGAGCACAAGAGGTCTTCTGGTCTTTGCCTTCCGCATAGCTTTCTGACCCTCTGCAGTAAAACCCAGTCCAAATTTGTCAGTTTTCTGTGTAAAGTCGGGAAGCCTGCCCCAGTTAGTACATTCACCTTTCTGAACCACAGCCCGGGTGTTGGCTCTTAAATTCGACACCCTTGTTTCATTAATATCAGCCATTAAAGCTGATGGTTGTTTTCGATCAGCTGGGTCTGTCGAAATGCCCATCGAAAGATGACACTGCGCTTAGAAGATTTCTTCCAAGGGAGAAGTTGGTTGCCTTTGACGTCGAAGGTTTTTCTCGTCGAAGATGCTTCTCGACGAAGGTGTTCGATGGTTCAGAGTGGAACGGTTTGAAATTCAAGCATTTGGAGGGAAAACGGTTTCCAGCGGTTACCAAGTGCAACGTGCAAAGATCTGGAGCGTCGAACGTTGAGAACGTGCCAAGTGGGATCATCTCGAAGCAGTGTAACTGCCCGACGGTTACTTGGGATGTTTTAGTATAAATAGTAGTAGTTCACGCAGTTTCTCGCGTGTGTTCACAATTATATACAAAGTCACTCATATAGATTCGAGTACCCAGCGTGTGAGAAAGAATTGTTGAGAATGTATGTGTGAAACACCAACGTTATTAATCAAAGTCATTTACTTTTCCAGAAACTTTACTTGCTTTCTTCTTTACTTTTCTGTCGAAGCCCCTTTATTTAAAGCCTTCATTTATTTTACCAAGCCTATTTCTTCATGCAATTTACTTAAAGCCTCTTTATTTTATTGTCATTTAACCATTATCCAATTTAATCAAAACCTCAAAATCAACCTATGTCCTAGGATCAATCTGATCGATCCTGCGAGTAACCAAATAAGTAACCATTTGGAGGATCAGCGGTTGTTTACCAATAACCACGGTAAACAAATTGGCACACCCAGTGGGACTGTGTGTTGATTTTTGAAAATAATCTCATCTTTTCGAGGAGTGTTGCATGTTATTGAGAAGTGGTAGAATATACACTAACGATACCAATACTACCAGAAGAAGGGAAGAGATGGCGAATCCGCCAAACAATAACGAAATCCCACAAACGAATGTGGGAGCAACGGTTATCCCGACCGTAAGTGAAGCGATAACCGCTGGTTCGACACCAGCAGTAACGGTCACAACAACGGGGCCATTACCTCTGTTCACAGGCCCCAGAGTGCCTTTGGGAACTCCCCCACCAAGGGGAAATTTAGGCACAAGGCCTTTTGTTCCCCCAGGATTTATGACAGGCGGTCATAATCGAGAACCACTCTATGGCATGCCAACTTCTGACTTGGCTAGCCTGACGAATGCTGCGTCCACTTTTTCAGACCCTTTAGTGAGTGCCTCTTCGCCACTCCAAGGTTCTGGAGTAGGTATAGCGAATAGAAATAGGACCCAACTCTTAGGAGGAACGTCCCAAGTAGCCCATGGCCTTACAAATGCCTCGACAGCAGTCTTGAGGCAACAAATGGACGAAAGCAACCATGATATGGTGCAAATGTTGGCACAAACTTTAAGTACAGTGCTGAACCCTCTAATACAAAACACTACTCAATCGAATCAGTAGATGACAGCGCAAATGACGCGTTTGGCTGATTTCTTTGGAGTACCCCAACATATTCGACAGCCCCAAAGGGCGCAAATAAGGGGAAACCAGGGTATATTTTTAGAGGAAGAAACCACCATCAACCAAGTCCAACAGCCTGTCGAAGAAAACCTTAGGGCACGATTGGAGCAACCTGTCGAGGAACCTAGGGTAATAACCCAAGAGGTAAGGTTAGTTAACAGAAACCAAAATGCTGACGAAGTAGTTCAGCATATCCAATACCAAAACATGGGTTTGGAAAATAATCTGGCAACCATGATCGAAAGGATCATGACTCAAAATGGGATGAACATGGGCTTTCGAAGGCCCAACTTTACATCCCCATTGTCAGAATATGTGTTACAAACAGACTTACCTCCTAGATGTAAAGTCCCCAAATTCACTAAGTTCTCTGGGGACACGACAGAATCTATTATCGAACATGTGGCGAGATACTTGATCGAAGCAGGAGATATTTCGAATAACGAAAACCTGAGGATTAAGTACTTCCCAAGTTCTTTAACAAAGAACGCTTTTACTTGGTTTACAACTCTCCCCCCCAATTCGATCCATCATTGGACCCAGTTGGAAAGATTGTTCCATGAACAATTCTACATGGGGCAAACCAAGATAAGCCTGAAAGAATTGGCCAGTGTAAAGAGACGTTTCACTGAACCTATAGACGAATATCTAAATAGGTTTAGGTTGCTCAAAGCGAGATGTTTTACACTAGTGCCGGAACATGAGTTAGTCGAAATAGCCGCAGGCGGTTTAGATTATTCCATTAGGAAGAAGTTAGACACCCAATACCTGAGAGACATGGCCCAACTGGATGATAGAGTTCGACAGGTAGAACGCCTCAAAGCTGAAAAAGCAAAGGCAACGAAAGCTCATAAGAGAGAGAGGATAGCGTATGTTGAGATGGATGACGAAGATCCAGAATCCTTCGACGATACTATAACTGTCGAAGAAGGAGAAGTCGATTTAGCGGAACTAAAACAAGGGCCACCATACTCTTGCAAACTGTTAGTCCCCTCAAGTGGGAAAAATCCCATTGGTCCAGAAAGGACCAACGATAGGTTCCCCAAAAAGACTTATAGTTTTGACATCACAAAATGTGATGAAATATTTGACTTGCTTGTAAAAGATGGCCAAATGATAGTACCCCCAGGGGTAAAAGTGCCTCCTCTTGATCAAAGAAAGAAGAGAGGCTTTTGCAAATATCATAATTTTTTGGGCCATAAAACTTCTCAATGTTTTCTTTTCAGGAATCTTGTGCAAGACGCTATCGAAGAAGGGAGGTTGAAGTTTGCTGACAAAACCCCCATGGCTGTCGACTCAAATCCATTGCAGGCTGAAGCCCACTATGCTGAGCCTTCTGAGGTGAACGTGATAGAGGCAACCAGGAGCCAGTCGAAGAGGCCAGGAATCACAACGGTCGAAGTCTCAAAGGACCATATCAACATGCCAATCTTTGGCAGTTTTTCTGGGAATTTATCCAGAAAGACAATTGAAGCAGTTCAGAAAGCGGTCGAAAGCCCAAAGCTGGAGACCGTTGAAGCACAAAAAACTGGACCAAAACCCAGTTCTCACTTGGCCACAGTTCAAGGCCAGACGGAGAATTTGGAGATACAAATGAAGCAGTTAACTCTTGCCAACAAAGATACAATGAATATCAACATGGTCGAACTCTCTGACCCAAAAGCATCATAAGAGGCCATGAGGCAAGAACAAGCTAACAAGACTGCTTTCCCTCAGGAAAATGAAAATCTGGCAGATTTTCTGCGAAGATGCCAGAAAAAGAAGTCAGAGGTGATGCTGTGTCCAAGATGCAGTTCGATCTTTGACAAAAAAGCTGCTGAGCACATTCAAGGCGTAAGAGCAGCAAATAAGAGAAGGGAAAATGTTGATCTTCGACATGACCCCAGAAGAGCCTCCCAAAGAGGTTCAAACCAAGAAAAGAGGCCATTGACTTTCAGGCCTCCAACAAATGTGCCGGTAGATACCTGGTACAAAACATCTGGTCGAAAGAGGCCAAGCGAGGAGAGATGGCACTCTTTCGACGTGCCAAGGGGTTCATCTTTAACACAAAAGAAAGAGCCTCAAGTTGCTGCACCTAAAGTTGCACAAGTGTCAAGCAACTACAAAGGGAAAAATCCCATGTCTCGATCTCAATGGAGGAGATACCAAAGGAGACGAAAAGCTGAGAGGGAGGCTGCCAATGAACCAAAGGCAGAAACCAGTTAAAATGTTCCTCTAAGGAAGCAAAGGAAACCTCTAGAAAGAGATCCAGTAGCCAACAGGCTAGTTTGGCCTAACCAAGGTGAAGTCGAGGACGAAGACGGTTCTGAGTCTGATGATACTTTGGACATAATGGTGAATATAGTCTCAGTGCTCCCCAGAGAATTCAACCGACAGGTGGAAGTCGAAACAAGTGACTGGGAAGTGGAGCAAGAAATGGCCAAACATAGGCCAGTGTGCTATTTCGTCATGGACAATGGCACTACTGAGGAACAAAATGGGTTCTTCGAACCACCTACAGAGGCGATGAAAAACCACCTCAAGCCTTTATTTATAAGGGCTAAACTCGAAGAAACTACAGTGAATAAAATCTTGGTGGATTGTGGGGCAACCATCAACATTATTCCTCACTCTATGCTAAGGAAAATTGGCAAAAGGGATGAGGACATTAAGCCTCACAACATGGTCCTGTCGAACTATGAGGGCGGCATAGGGACCACTATGGGAGTGATCCAACTAGATATTAAGGTAGGATCTATCCTTCGACCAACAATGTTTATGGTCATATCGGCCAAACCTAACTACAATCTTTTTTTGGGCCGTGAATGGATCCATGGTGTTGGAGCTGTGCCATCATCAATGCACCAGAGGCTGCTGCTATGGCGTCCAGATGGGATGGTCGAAAACATAGAGGCAGATCAAAGCTATTACCTGGGCGAAGTGAATCACTTAGGGTTGGCTGATTTCGACAAGAACTTGGCTCACATAGGGCCATGTCCAACACCTGACTTCGACTTGGCGCCAGCTCCAAACACTTTTTGTTCCCTATACCTGCATCCTGAGCATGGTTTCCAATGGGACAGAGAAGACTTATCCCACATAGACTTCAGTGGGTTAACTGATATCCAACCAACTGGTTGGGGAAGTGAATTCAGTGATAATGACTGAGTCCCAATCATTGAAGCGAATTTCGGCTTATGTAGCCGAAACAAAGATGATAACGGCTCTCGAAGCCGAAGTAAAGTACATGGCCACATAGGCCAATGATCAACAGTTATCTGCTGCAAGTCCAGGAAAGGATTTTGATCCAGAACCCCCTGATATCATGCCAGAAGAAATGCAGGAACAGAGGCTCGACGCCATCTATGACGATGAGCCTTTGGGCTTCGCAAAGGACCCCTTGGCGAACAACATTAAAATGTTAGCGCAAGATCCTTTAGAAGAAATCAACTTAGGCGAAGGGTCAGAGAAAAGGCCAACTTACATCAGCGCCAAAATTGACCCAGAACTTAGGTTGGAAGTAATCCAATTGTTGAAAGAGTTCAAGGACTGTTTTGCATGGGATTACGATGAAATGCCTGGTCTCGACAGAGGATTGGTAGAACTTCAGTTGCCAATCAAACCTGGGAAGAAGCCAATCAAGCAAAGTCCAAGACGCTTCGCTCCAGAAATACTGTCGAAGATAAAAATGGAAGTCGAAAGACTTCTGAAATGCAAATTCATACGCGTTACAAGGTATGTCGAATGGATTGCAAACATTGTGCCAGTGATTAAGAAAAATGGTACATTAAGGGTGTGCATAGATTTCAGAGATTTGAATGCTGCTACGCCCAAAGATGAATATCCTATGCCTATGGCGGAAATGCTAGTCGATTCTGCCGCTGGCTATGAATACCTGAGTATGCTCGATGGTTATTCAGGATATAATCAAATATTCATTGCTGAAGAGGATGTGTCGAAAACAGCTTTTCGATGCCCTGGGGCCCTAGGCACTTACGAATGGGTAGTGATGCCTTTTGGCCTAAAGAACGCTGGGGCAACATACCAGCGAGCAATGAATACTATCTTCCATGATTTTATTAACACTTTTATGCAAGTATATATTGATGACATTGTTATAAAATCTGTTTCTAGGAAGAATCATATTGACCACCTTCGACAATCATTCGGAAGAATGAGAGAACATGGTCTGAAGATGAACCCTTTGAAGTGTGCATTCTGTGTGAAAGCTGGAGATTTCTTGGGCTTCGTTGTCCACAAGAAAGGAATCAAAATCAACCAGAACAAGACGAAGGCTATTCTGGAAGCGAAAGCGCCATCGAATAAGAAGGAACTGCAGTCTCTGTTAGGCAAGATAAATTTCTTGAGCAGATTTATATCTAACCTAAGTGGGAAAGCTCAGGCCTTTTCACCCTTACTTCGACTGAATAAAGAGGGGTTCAAATGGGGGCAAGAGCAACAAGAAGCCTTCGACAAAATCAAAGGGTACCTCACTAAGCCACCTATTTTGGTGCCTCCTTGTAGCAATAGGAGTATGAGATTGTACATAGCTGCATCCGACAAAACTTTGGGAAGCATGTTAGCCCAAGAAGATGAGAATGGAGTCGAAAGACCCATTTACTATCTTAGTAGAGTTTTGAACGATGCAGAAACTAGATATAGTGAAGTTGAAAAATTGTGTCTATGTCTGTATTTCTCTTGTACAAAACTCAAGCAATATATAAAACCAGTTGATGTGTATGTTTCGTCTCATTTTGATGTTTTCAAGTATATGTTGTCGAAACCTATCTTGCACAGTCGAATTGGCAAGTGGGCACTAGCATTAACTGAATACTCCTTAACCTTTATGCCTCTTAAGGCAGTGAAAGGACAAGTGGTTGCAGACTTTATAGTCGACCACTCAATTCAAGTTGAGGATATTAATTATGTGGAGATAGAACCTTGGAAGTTCTACTTCGATGGTTCCAGCCATAAAGATGGAACGGGAGTAGGAGTCTTGATCATTTCTCCAGAAAAAATTCCAACAACATTCAAGTACAAGATATCAGGTTCTTGTTCGAACAATGAGGCTGAGTATGAAGCTCTAATTACTGGCCTTGAAATATTGTTGGAATTGGGGGCAACTCGAGTCGAAATAATGGGAGACTCAGAGTTAGTCATTAAGCAAGTCACAAAGGAATATAAATGCATAAGAGAAAATCTCATTATGTACTTTGTGATAGCAAATCGTTTATTGAAAAAATTTGAAATGGTCAATATTCGACACATACCCAGAGTGGAAAATCAAATAGCCAACGACTTGGCACAAATTGCATCTGGGTATAAGATTTCAAAAACGAGATTACAAAGAGCAATCGAAGTTCGAGAAAAGATAAAAGCAACTTGTCTATCACCAACAGACTTGGAATCGACAAGACTAGGATATGCTGATCAAAGTAACTTCGAAATTTCGTTCATAGATAATTTGTCAGAACAAGATTGGAGGAAGCCCATTGTGGATTATCTTCAAAATCCAGGAGCTTCGATAGAACGAAAAACAAAGTACAGGGCGTTGAGTTATGTACTCATGGGTAATGAGTTATTCAAGAATACGCCTGAAGGGGTATTGCTAAAATGTTTAAGTGAAACTGAGGCATACATAGCCCTTTCGACTACGCACGCTGGAGCATGCGGGGCTCACCAAGTAGGCCATAAGATGAAATGGTTGTTGTTTCGACAAGGACTATACTGGCCCACTATGCTGAAAGATTGTGTTGAGTTCGCCAAAGGTTGCCAAGAATGTCAAGTCCATACAGGCATCCAACATGTACCAGCAAGCGAACTTCACTCGATAGTGAAACCTTGGCCCTTTAGAGGATGGGCGTTGGACCTCATTGGAGAGATTCGACCAGCATCATCAAAGAGTCAGAAGTATATACTGGTAGGCATTGATTATTTTACTAAGTGGATCGAAGCTATCCCTTTAGTCAATGTAGACCAAGAAAATGTCATTGAATTTATTCAAAAGAAAATTATATTTAGGTATGGAATCCCTGAGACTATAACTACTGATCAAGGATCAGTTTTCACTGGTCGAAAGATGCAGGAATTCGCTCAGGAAACAGGTTTCAAACTCCTAACATCAACGCCTTATTACGCACAGGCAAATGGTCAAGTCGAAGCAGCGAACAAAGTAGTGATTGGCTTGATAAAAAATCATGTTGGGAAGAAACCAAAAAATTGGCATAAGACGTTAGACCAGATTTTGTGGGCTTGTCGAACGTCTCCAAAAGAAGCCATAGGTACAACACCATATAGGCTAACTTTTGGCCATGATGCAGTGTTGCCAGCAGAAATTTGTCTTCAATCTGCAAGGGTTCAGAGACATTATGATATTCCCTCTGAAATTTATTGGGATATGATGTTGGACGAACTAGTGGATTTAGACGAAGAAAGATTGCGCGCTCTTGACCTACTCAGGCTTCAGAAGAAAAGAGTAGAAGACTCTTATAATAAAAAGGTGAAACCTAAAGTATTTTCGCCTGAAGAACTAGTTTGGAAGGTGATTCTTCCCATGGATCGAAGGGATCGAAGCATGGGAAAATGGTCACCCAAATGGGAAGGACCATTCAGAGTTATCCAGACTTTTTCTGGTGGAGCCTATGAAGTCGAAGAGCTAGGTGAAGATAAAAGGCTCTTGAGAGTAAATGGTAAATATTTGAAAAAGTATAAACCTACACTCCAAGAGATAAAAATAAAATAACAAGTAATGACTAAATTAACCATAAAAAAGCCAAAATGGAAATTTTTTATAATTTAGCCAAAATGGCAATGTTGTCGAATACATATTACAAAATATGGTTAAAAGGCTGAATCAATCAGAAGGGAATGGAGTCCTTGAGTCGAAGGTATTTGGTTTGCTGCAGCTCCAATCTTTTGTTGCACAAGGCATTCGCCTGCACAAGCTTGGCAATCTGATCGTCGAAGCCTTGAGCTTTCTCAGCAAATTCTAGGCCCTGTGTGATTTCAGTTTGACTTTCGGTGTCTGGAACAGTCGAGAGAAGTTCCTCCTTGCGCTTAGTATTGGCATTTATCTTAACCTCTATTTCTTTGATTTGCGCCTGGAGGGAAGCATTCTCTCGATCGATGGCATCCAATTCTTCTTGTTTAGATGCTTTTTGCTTCGACAACTCCGCAATTCGAGAAGTTGTCTCTGCTACAGCAGTCCATGCAGAAGAGCTTTTGCCATATAACACTTCAAGCTGGCTATTAAAGCCCCTTTGTCGCTGATAATCTGCTGAGACTTGATCAATAATGGAATGTAACTCCATGATAAAGCCTGAGACTTCTGGAGGCACAACTAACAAGTCTACGGCATTCAAAACAGCCCCCAAATATGATGGAGCAGTAGGGTCCCCCTCCAAAGCTTTCATCTAGTCCTTCTTGAAAAACTGAGCCTTAACCTTCGTCAAAGCCTCATCGAGAGGAGAAGTTTCAGTGGACTTCCCCGACAGAGTAGGAACCTCCTGGCTAGCGTCAGACGAACTTTTGCTCTCGATGATGGCGTTCAGATAGCTAACAGGATCAGTTTGCTTCAAGAGTTCTAAGTCCTCTTTCGACCTATGCTTTGTTGAGGTAACAGCCTTTGCAACAACATTGTCTTGGGTTTGAGGCTGTTGAGTAGCATTTGCCTCGACTTGACTTTCTTCGAGTCGGACTGCGGCAGTACCAGCGTCATCATGGTTCCCTTCGCCAGCGTCATCTTGGTTCCCTTCGCCAGCGGCACCTTGATCCTCTTCGCCAGCGTTGCCGTGGTCCCCTTCGTCACGATTCTCTTCCGACAGATCCACCACCTGAATCTCTTTTGGCTGTTGCTCTTCTGTTTGTGGATCTTCTGCTGGTTTTTCTGCCGTCTCAACATTGGCCTCATTTATTTCAGTATGGGCTTCATCGTTCGCCAAGTCTTTTTCTTGTGGCCTGCTGGGTTCAGCAGACTCCAATTTTTCAGAAGTCCTTGGCGCTGAGCTTTCAGTGGTGTCCTGAGAAAAAGAAGAAGAAGAATCTTCTAAATTCGAAAGAGACATAGTCGAATGTAGGTATCGACACTTGGGTTACAAAGGGATCAAAGAGATTACCTGTAAAGTAGTTTCAGCCCCAGGGCTGGAATTGTCGCTTTCGACAGGCTTATTGAGAAGAACGTTTAATTCCTCCTCCGTTGGCTCCTCAATGATTACTGGAGGTGGCCTGGGCTTTCTCCCAGCGACCTTTATTCTAATTGTTCGACCAGCAGCCTCAGGAAGAGGAACGTCCTTCTTCAGCTTTCGCCTTTTTAGAGGAGCAGGGGGAGAATCATCTTCTTCATCGCTCCCGGATTCGACCGTCAGTGCTGGCCGTTTTTTGGGCGAAGGTGCCTAAAAAACCAATTGGAATTCGATTTAGCAGTTGCATCGAAAGTCAAAAAATTAAAGCCATAAGAAAATAATGAAAGTCTGGTTACTGATGCAGAAGGCTTTTTCGAAGGGCCTTCCCCCTGTTGGTTTGTTGTGGTCTTCGCCGGCGCTATAGTCTTCACCGGTGGTGGAGGTTTTGTTAAGGGGCCTCCTCCCTGTTGGCCTTCTGCAGTCTTCTTGGCTGCAGGCTTTCGAATAACTGAAAGTAGATAAAATAATTAACAGGCTAGCAGTCGAAAGAGAAAGACAAAGTAATTTGAAAGGATGAACTTACATTTCTTTATTTTGTCCAAGACAAGGATAAAAGATTTCTGAAGCTCATCCACGAAGTCCTTCTCGTCGAAAAACTCCTCAGCATAGTAACTTTTCCACCACTCCTCGAAGGATGGTGAGCAAAGAAAGTTAAGCTGGTAGTCAAACAACGAAAGAACTGTTCGACCAGCATATCTGCTGATATGCTTAGTGGCAGCTTCTTCAGTGTAGTCGTTGCAGAAGTATAACATAGACTTCTCCCTTGGAAAAATTGGAGAAGGTAGTGTTTGAATAATACCAAACTGGCGAGACACCAAGATTGGTTGATATGCAATCAGACTCAAGTGAGTCTTAGAGCTCCTGAATCGAAGGGGCATTATTCTTGGTGTGAGGAATGCCTCCCACATTGTTGTATGTTCGTCAACCTGAGGACCACTCGACGTCCTAGGATGTGGCCTTGTGAACCACTCTGGGCCAACCCTCCGTCGAGCAAACGGAGCCATAGTCGAAGCAAACTCTTTCCTTCTAGCAAACATCAGAACGAAGTTTGTAAAAGTTTGTTGAAGCTCCAGCCCATCTTCCGTTGGAGTCAACAGAGCCAATCTGGTTCCTTCGACGCGTCTGTTTGCTATTTCTGGAGCCTGCTCATTTATTTGAATCTTCTTAGGCAAGAAAGACTCGAAGGTGGCATTGAGCCACAGTTGAAGCAACCAAAAAGGTCCAGCAAGCAGCAGGCTGGCTCTGTTCTCGATAATCTTCAGAAGAGTCGCTCCATTGCTAATCGACTCATACAGACTAGCCAAAATCAATTCTGCCAAACAGATATTTTGGCCATGATGGAGTTGAGTGGCGAGAGTGACCATCTTCTTGGTCACCTGTAAGGACTTGGAACAAAACACAAAGCGTGTCAGCCATAAGGCTAGAAACGCAATATGTTCGACATCCGACACAGCATCTGTCGACCTATCGTGGTAGTGATTGATGAAGGTGGTGTAGGTTGGTTTTGTGGCAGAGAATCCAATCTGATCCTCCGACATTTCCTCCGGGTCGAAGTAGTCCCCAGTGGGTCGAAGGCTAGTGATGGCGGCCACGTCGAAGAGCGTCGGAGTCAGCATTCCACAGGGAAGATGGAAGGTGAAATGGGTGTAGTCCCAGAAGAGTAAAGAAGCTATCAACATCTCTGGGGAATAGTTAAGACCTGTCTTCGACAGCATAACCAGGTCGAAAATCCCCATGTCTTTCCAGATCGAAGCCTGGCGTTTCTACATTTTTTCCAGCCAAGCACTATAATCAGGAGTAAGGCTAGGGCCAGACCTGAAAGCCCTAACACCTTTGTTGAAGAAAAGGAGGTCGATTTTCTCTTTAGCAGGATCTTCATTATCCTATGCATCTTTCTTGGAGCATCTAACTGGTTTGAGTCTCTCAAGTACCGGAAAGTAACTTTTGATCTTCATGGCCTCAGCAATGCTTGGGTACAATGGGCCAGACATAGCAAAGATCTGGTTGGAATATCCAACCGGAATCATGAGGTGGCGTGAATAAGCATCACGTACAGCAATGTCCAAAGGCTCAGGGACCCTTCGTTGACCCGTGGGGGTCACTACGGGAGCGGTCGAGAAAACCCTAGGTTTAACGTTTCCAGATGGTGCGTTGGCGCTAGGAGCGTTGGAAGAACCAGATGCCATTGTTGGTAGTGAGGTTGAAGACGAAGTGAAGAAAAAGAGGTTTGCAAAGTTGACAAGAGTTTGTATGCAAATGAGGAATTCTGAAAGCAAGGTAGCGTAAAAAGTCCCACAATGGGTACTTACTGCTATTTATAGTAGTGGGAGAAATCCCCAAATTCGAGGACATTAAATGCCATTTAATGTTGCAGAAGGTAGTGGGACACGTGGCGTCTCCCTGTTGTTTTAGCCGTTCTGCAGAAATGGAAGGGTGCAGCGTGCGCCCTCGTTTTTGGGAATTGTCATGATGACAATTTGTGAAATGACGTTTGGCACACTGCACGCCGTACTGAGGTGACGTCTTAGGTACGGATAAATGATGGTTTTTCTTGGGATTGTCAGTGGTTGGTAGAAGACAACAAAAAGTGCACAATTTAATTTGTGACTAAGAATGAAAAGACAGGTGTCGAATGGTATTTCAAAGAATGCCTTTTTCTTTCAGAGTCGAAATAAGGCATTCTTGGGGGGCAATTTGTTGGCTCTTAAATTCGACACCCTTGTTTCATTAATGTCAACCATTAAAGCTGAAGGTTGTTTTCGATCAGCTGGGTCTGTCGAAATGCCCATCGAAAGATGACACTGTGCTTAGAAGATTTCTTCCAAGGGAGAAGTTGGTTGCCTTCGACGTCGAAGGTTTTTCTCGTCGAAGATGCTTCTCGATGAAGGTGTTCGATGGTTCAGAGTGGAACGGTTTGAAATTCAAGCATTTGGAGGGAAAACGGTTTCCAGCGGTTACCAAGTGCAACGTGCAAAGATCTGGAGCGTCGAACGTTGAGAACGTGCCAAGTGGGATCATCTCGAAGTGAAATTCTGGTGTATGCCAGTCTTCAGATGTTATACTCAATGTCTAAACATCTGATATGACATAATAAATACACTGGAAGGTAGATACCCAATTTTTATGATTTAGTACTGAAGAGTCACAGAAGCACAGTTTAACCAAGCTGTGCCAGATCTGCTTTGAAGGTGCAGAGGATAGAACACCGATGTGCCTAGTTTTGTTCATCTGTTGCACATGATCAGCAGAGAGCAAACAGCCTTTGCAGTTCTATTTCTTCTGCTCAGATATCAGCACGATGTCTTAACATGTTCAAAGACATCATCTGTTACAACATTACAGTTTTACCTAGACAGAATTATAAAGTGCTGAAGATAAAAACACCAACCAATTGTTGACCCAGTTCGGTGAAACACACCTACTCTGGGGGCATACCAAGCCAGGAAGAAGATCCACTATCAGCAATATTAATTCAGGACTAAAATTCACAAGTTCCCATCCTTCACTTAATCATCTACCCAGTGCAACCTATACCTAGGAACTCCTAGATAGAAACCTACCAGTTTCCATTCCTATTGTCGCAACAACAGAAGTCTTACTCCTACTCAAGAAGCAGTGCCCTCCCACTTGGTTTCCTACATTACAATGAATGTTAAGTAATGTAAAAATACTTAGACTTGCTTCACAGCTTCATCCAAGAACACTCAAACTCTTACCTACAGGTTTCGAGTTACATACATGGTAACCTTGCCACAGACCGACAGGTTTACCTAACAAAAAAAACATCCCTAATGTTACATTGTGTGTGTACCTTAAACCCTAGGTTGCAATCTGCTATTTATAACCTATTACCTAACTCAGCAAGTTTTTCTCCTTGCTGTTACAACTCAGCAGCAAACTTCTCCTATAATCAAGGTCTTCAATCTTCTAGTTCCTAAAATATCTCCATATTTAGAAACAGTATTTTCTTCAAATATTCTGATTGATTCTTGATTGATCTTCACAAGAAACGCCACATATATTCTCAGAGTATTTAGGTACCAGAACTGTAACTGAATTATCAATTCTGTTGACGTGATGTCAAGTCAGATGTCATGACATTACATCTAACATGTTTTCCTAGATGTTGAACTTTTTCAACACAACAAATAACCTCTTTCATAATTTAGATCACTTAGGATAGTTAGGTTATAAGTCACAGCTGTTACAAACATTCAACATATAACATAGTTACTTAATCAGTACTTAGTTTCAGGCGCGATGTCACATGCTGATGTTGTGACATCTTACACAACATGTTGGTCCAGATGTTGAACTTCTTCAACACCACATATTAAAACAACAGAGGGGATCTGGGTAAACTTGCTTTCTTATTTGTTTTACAAATGAGGCCAACTCTCCAGCCAGGGCACTTACACGAAGCAGTGTAACTGCCCGACGGTTACTTGGGATGTTTTAGTATAAATAGTAGTAGTTCACGCAGTTTCTCGCGTGTGTTCACAATTATATACAAAGTCACTCATATAGATTCGAGTACCCAGCGTGTGAGAAAGAATTGTTGAGAATGTATGTGTGAAACACCAACGTTATTAATCAAAGTCATTTACTTTTCCAGAAACTTTACTTGCTTTCTTCTTTACTTTTCTGTCGAAGCCCCTTTATTTAAAGCCTTCATTTATTTTACCAAGCCTATTTCTTCATGCAATTTACTTAAAGCCTCTTTATTTTATTGTCATTTAACCATTATCCAATTTAATCAAAACCTCAAAATCAACCTATGTCCTAGGATCAATCTGATCGATCCTGCGAGTAACCAAATAAGTAACCATTTGGAGGATCAGCGGTTGTTTACCAATAACCACGGTAAACACCGGGCATCCTTCAGGGAAGCCATCTTCAAAGGAACATCCTCTTCGACCGCTGTTTCTGCTGCTGCTGAAATTGGAAGTACCTCTTCGAAATGCTGAAAGGGGGTTTCAATAAACTCCCCGTCCATCTCAATGTACCTGAAGGAATTCAAATGGCTCACCATATACTCCTCCTCTCCCTGCACAGTGACAATCTTCCCTCTGACAGGGTATTTTAGCTTTTGGTGCAAGGTAGAGGTCACTGCCCCAGCTTTGTGGATCCAAGGTCGACCCAGTAGATAAGAATACGACGGACGGATATCCATCACATAAAAGGTAGAGTCAAATACTTGAGAACCCACACGGATAGGAATGTCAACCTCTCCATGAACCATCCTCTTGGAACCGTCAAAGGCTCTGACGATGATATTGCTAGGTTTCAGCTCCAGACCTTCACAATCCAAACGGTCCAAGGCCTTCTTAGGTAGCACATTTAAGGAGGAGCCAGTTTCCACCAACACATGCGCCAGAGTAGTGCCCCTGCATTCAATAGATACATGCAGGGCATCATTGTGGTCCCTTCCCTTTGCAGTCAGGTTAGCATCTGAGAAACCCAAGCCATTGTCCGCTGTCAGATTTGCTACACAATCAGTGAACTGGACTGCAGATGTCTCCTGTGGCACATGGGCCGTCTTGAGAAATGAGATTAAGGCCTTAGCATGGGCCTCCGAACATAGTAGCAAGGAGAGCGTGGAGATCTTGGAGGGCGTATGCCCCAGCTGCTCGACAACATTAAAGTCACTCTTCTTTATTATTTTTAGAATCTCCTCCATTTCTTGTGGGGAGGCCTCAGCAGTTACAGGTATTGGTGCCTCCATCCGGGCAGGCTCATCTTCAATCCCTTTGCCCCGAGCATTAGATGACTCGGCAGTAGGGGAAACAACTTGGTCAGAAACAGGAACATGTATACTTGTAGGTGTTATTGTAAGGGGTCTTCGAATAGCGGGCGGTGCAATGTCAGGCGAGAAGAGCCTGCCACTGCGGGTAACCTTGGCTGGACCAGTGATATTGCTGATACTGGTGCCAGTGCTGAATTCTTGTTTGATTCCATTCACATACACATCTGCCCCATAGTGCCAGGGGACAGCTTTGTCAGATACGTAGGGGAGAGGCCCCGGAACAGTAATAACAACAGGTGCGACAATCATGATTTGAACAGGATTCCTTGGGAGAGCCTTGATTGGATTATTGAAGATTGTGACCACAGAAACTTCTTCTACCGGAACCAACTGAACAACAGACTTTTTAAACAGAATCTCCTTGCTATCCATTAGGCCTTGGATGCCTAACTTCAGCAAGGGACAACCAGAGAGGGAAACAGCACAGAACAGGCACCCTCACTGCAACCCGGAAATAAACCGGCCAACAGTAGGTTCCTCTTGACAGTCATTAAGGGAGTGGCTAGATATTCACAGAAACAGCATAAACATCTTCATCAACCGCATTTACTCCATGCTGGGGCATAGGAGCAGTTACCACATTCGGCCTCTCAGGCGCTTCAAACTGTATCTCTTTTGCGTCGATAAGGTCTTGCACCTTATTCTTTAATGCCCAACAGTCATCAGTGGAATGCCCCGGGCTATCGGAGTGATAAGCACAGCGGGCATTTGGGTTGTATTTGGGGGAAGCAATGTTCACAACCTTTGGGGCCTCTCTGACAGTCACTAGGTTGGTGGATAGCAACTGTGGCAAGATCTGCGATAAAGTCATACTCAAACGGGTGAACTCCCTTCTAGGTCTTTCAACCCTTTGCGGATTGGTTTGCCGAGGAGCGGCAGCAGGCTTAGCAATCATTACCGCACTGACAGATTGGCGGCGCTCAGGTTTCTCTTGTCTTCTGGACCCGTATACAGCACTAGCATCCTTTTTGAAGGGTTTCTTCTCAGAACTAGACGATGCACCCTTCGGAATCTTACCGGACTTCAACCCAGCCTCAATTCTCTCTCCAGTCAGAATAAGATCAGTAAACCCTGCAGACGAGTTACCGATAAGATGGTTGAAAAATGGCCCAGATAGGGTCCCCAAGAACATGTCTACCAACTCCCTGTCAGTCAACGGAGGCTGCACTCTGCCAGCCAGATCTTTCCACTTCTGAGCGTACTCTTTAAAACCTTCACTTGAACCTAACGACATACCCTGGAGTTGGGTACGCGTAGGGGCAAGGTCGGCATTATATTGATACTGCTTATAGAAAGTAGTAGCCAACTCCTCCCAGTTACGAACCTTGGTCCCATCCAGCTGATAGAACCATTCGAGATGAGTCCCTGAAAGACTCTCCTGGAAGAAGTGGATCCACAAATTCTTATCCACTGAGTACGGTTGAATCTTCCGCACATATGACCTGAGGTGTAGCTTGGGACAGGATGCCCCATCATACTTGGTAAAGGATGGTGCTTTGAACTTATGAGGGATAATCACACCAGTAGACAAACCCAAGTCTCCGAAATCCAGCCCAGGCACCTGTTGTATCTCCATAGCATTCAGTCTGTCCTCCAACTGCTTATATCTGTCTTCTGCAGGAGGATACTGCTCCTCATCAAAACCAGTCTCGTTGTCAGAGACTACCGGACTAGGACCTTTTCCCCCTTGGGGAGTACCTTTGCCTACAGAAGAACCAGCCTCTTCATTCTGCAGAGTGTTGCCAAACCTTCGGCCCGAGTTGAAAAGAACAGTTCTTCTCTTCTTCTTCTTTTCCTTCTTCAGGAGCAGAGCCTTTAGCTATTCCTGGCCCTGAGCCAGACCCATGATTAGTTCCTGAAATTGCACATTCTACGCCTGAAGAGCCTTGATGGACATCTCAGTTGATGATGAGTCGAGATTCATGATGCTGAAATAAACAGCGAAGAACAGTAAGCAACCTGAAAAAGAAGAAAACCTGCTATGCACATGATGAATGATATGTGTTTATGCAATGCATTCAAGGGTTCGAAAGTTCAAATTTGTTGTAGACAAAAAAGAACACACGTTATCATTAAGGAAATAATTGTTTGGTACATCAAAGCCTCATGGGCACAAATTACAAAACAAATCAATCCCAAAAGACACTACGCATCCTCTTTGGAGCTATGTAGGTGTTGAGATTCCTCTCCTCGTGCAATAGGCGGGTGAGCTCCAGGACCTTCTTTTCACTAGCATGCAGACTGGTCTCAAGAGAATTCCGTTCTTCCTTAAGCTGGATCCAGCTCTTCTGCATCTCTTCCCAGGATGTGGGCATGTCAGGGTGCTGAATGGTGTAGGACACCTCTCCTTCCAAGACTGGTTCTTTGATTACAGGGAGCATATGAGGATAAGGCATCACTAACTTCTGAGAGCGGGCGCGTACCCACTTGAGATAAGGTTCCAACGGGATGGAGTTCCTGTGCCCCAGTGTCTTGCTGTCTATCCTACTGGGCATCCTCTAAGCTCTGACAAATCTCTGGCGAAGTCCTTGTGCATCGTTGTCGAAGTCAAAAACTATGTCAGGAATTAACATGTCATGAGGACCATCCCTCCGAGCATAACCAAACTGTCTCCAAGCCAGGCATGGGTTGTAAGTAATACCTCCTCTGATTCCAAGTAAAGGAACATTAGGGTACTCCCCGCAACGATCAATGATAGTGACATCCTCTCTGGACCGAGGGCACCAATGTATATTTGCATGTGTAAGAGTCATCAACCGTTGTGACCATCTCAAACCCCGCTCGTTCTTCAAAACTGATTGTGGAAGGTGCGAAATAAACCACCTTCCCAGGAGTGGAGTGCAACACATAAGGACACCTATTTTTCTCATGGTTCGAGTGTAACATGAGTGAAGGATGTCCCCCAGCAACGTAGGTATAGGATTCCTGGACATGAAGATCTGGACAGCACTGATATCTATAAGTTGATCTGGGTTAGGGAACAACACCAAACCATAGACAAGGAGGGCCACAACTTCTTCAAAAGCTTGTAAGTCAAGGGAGTTCCAACATTCATGGGCCTTTTCAAACAGAAACCTGGCTAAGAACCCTTTGATACCACTTCTAACTTCCCAATGTCCCTTGAGGTCAGATGATTGTAGGTGTAAGGCTTTAGCGATCTCTTCAAGCTTAGGTTCCTTTTCCGTACCGTTGTAGGGTAGTTGATCAAGGATAGGGATCTTCAGGAGCCGGGAGAACTCCTCCAATGTAGGTACCAGCTGATAATCCAAGAAGGTGAAACAGTGATGCAGAGGGTCAAAGAACTGGAACATGACCTTTATCATGTCTTCCTCAATGTTGGTATTGACCAAGCTGATGAGTCTTCCATGTCTTTCACTGAATGAAGAACTCTCGGGAATCCTAGATATAAGCTCCTTAAGCTGAGGAGGGATCCTTACAAGACTGATTTGAATTGTCTTTCTGCGAACAGTTTCCATGTCCTACAAAACAAGAACAAAGATGAAAATTCGAACCCCTGAAATGGTTAGTCAATGCATATGATGCTGGATGATGTCATGATGCTATGATTAAACACACCACAGATATTTACAAAGGCAAACATATAAGGCACACAAGTCACACAAGACAAGCCCTTAGAGTTTAAGGCCAGCATGGGGTCTGGGTATTACCCTCTTGAAGTTGGTGGGCTCAACCTGTCCTATTAGAAGTAACCGGGTTCTAAGGGTCCCAATATCACGGGATTGCTTTCATTGTTCATCGTTTCGATTTAGCCAATGAACTGGCGACCGAAATATTCCAGGAAAGCAACCCTCAATTGAGTGTAGTATCGAGTATCAACCAACCTCGGACTGCACCAAAGTCAGTTATCTCACTACCCTAAAGAGGCCAAGATAGTTCAATTAAGGTTCCTAAGGTCTGTTGATGCTTCATGACACCACGCGGAGGCCCCGTACTCTCCTTGACTGAACTCAAAGGGTTACCGGTACACACCAAAGTGCCACATCAACGTAGCAGACTGTTTCAACCATGTCGGTATACCCCGCACAGTTCCCTCACAGCCTTGTTGCTACTTTCTAAGAAGGTATCCCCCAGATCCGGGTTTAGGATCTATAGAACTCCCAAGCAACCCACAATAATAAAGCACACAAGGAAAACAATTGAAAACACAGTTATGAACTAGCCCTAAGGTACACCTCACTTTAAAAGATTTCCCCAGCAGAGTCGCCAGTTCTGTGATCGGTGGATCTGGAACTGACTGTTTAACGCTGGTTCGCGAAATGTCGCGGTAAGCAAGAGTCGCCACCGTCTTTTATTTTCTCCAAATGGAAAGGACAAAAGCACAGAAAAATTCCTTAAAGAGATTGCTCTCGGTTCGGGAGGTAGGTTATAGAAAGGGAAGGTGTTAGCACCCTTTCTATCCATGGTTATCCATGGGCTCTTAGATACTTGCTCACTTGTGTTTTCAAAAATGGTTTGTTTGCTTTTCAAGTGTGGGTTTTAAAAAGTTTCTTTGAAAATTCCAGTTCGACTCTTGTATCTGTCCTCAAGAGTGTTTGAAAAAATGCTTTCGAAAGCTTTTTGAAAAGGTGTCGGTGTGAAAAGTATTTTTTGAATTTGTTTTGAAATTAGAGCAAGTATCTAGAGTCGTCTACCTACCCTAAGGAATTCGTCTGTGTAGATGTCCTTTAAAGCAGTGCCATCCCACCATTGAGAGATAGGTAGCACCACCGTTGGAGGTGTTCGGGTCAATTCGAAGTTCGGGACATGGTGATCACCAGAGCAATAGGAAGACACCTTAGAAGCTACCCTCATGCCAGGTTCCCGGATCATGAGGACTTACTAAGACATCCTCTACTCGACGATCACCTTTCGAGGCAAGGCAACAGTGAGGCGTACCCTAGGGGTGGTGTGTGATTTGTGTGTCGTTTTCAGATATTTTATCTTGTTCATATCAAAGTGATCTATGCGTTTGTTTTTATTTTTTGTCATTCATTCTTTCATGCATTTATTTAACAGTTAAGAAAGTGCGGAAAGGTAAAATTCTAAACTATTACAAAGGCGCGGGTCCAAATCGCCAAATTAAAATCCAGGACCCAATTTAACAGAAAGTAAATAAGGTAAAGTGCGAGAAATTAAATTTACACGGCTTTGGGAGAATTACATTAATATTTAAAAGAAACAAGAAATAAATACGCGAATTGAATTAAAATTAGAAACGAGGGCGTTGGACCCTTTTTAATGAAATTAAATTAAATGATTAAATTAATGAAATTAAAATAAAAAGAAATTGTTTTTTTTTGAAGTTTTTTTGGTATTTATGGTTTCTTTATGTGAATTAAATGAAAAGAATATGAACCCTAATTCTAATTTTTTATTTGTTAAGAAAACATGTTAAAGTTAAACCTAAAATTAATCTAATTATTTACATGGTAATTTAATTACAAAAAATAATATTCAATAATTAATTATGGTGGAAAAGAGAAAAAAAGAATAAAAATAATAAAAACCTAATTCTACAAATTTTAAGGTTATTAGAAAAATATTTGAATTAAACCTAATTTAATAGCTAAAATTAATGAATAATATTTATTTACAAAATATTAAAATAAAATATATTTTTAATTTTTATGGCCTTTCTGATTTTTTTGTGTTTTTTATATTATTATGAAAATAATTAATGAAATTCTGGCTGCAGATACTCAATGTCACGTTCAATGTTATGACACCGTATCTGACTTACTATATGACAGTAAATACAAAAACAATAAAGAACACAGTCAATTGTTTACCCAGTTCAGTGTGCAACAACACCTACTCTGGGGGCTACCAAGCCAGGGAGGAAATCCACTATAAGAGATGTTAATTCAGGAATAAACCAACCAGTTTATCTCCTTCACTTAAGACCTACCCAATGCAATTTAAATCTAAGTACAACTTAAACCTGAGTTCCTACTCACTCCCCCTCAATCACAGCAGTGATACATAAAACAATTTGACTAATGATTTGATGAAGACACTCCTCAAAAACAAACACTTGATTAAGCTTCACAGCTTTTTAATCAAGCAACACAATCACTCTTGCTTCACAGCTTTGAGTGATGCACACAACTAACTTGACTCTGCTTCACAGCTTTAGTCAAGGAACAATCAAACACTCTTGCTTCAAAGCTTTGAGTGCTACACAACCCTTACAATTAAAAACCTATTCCAAGTCACTTATCACAATGATAATTGCTTGGAGTACAATAATCAAACCTATACAGATTACAAATGATCTTCTGATCAAAAAGGGATTGCTTGCAAAACAGCAGCTCTGTTGAATATATAGCAGCTGCAACTTCAGTTAGGGTTTCCACAAAAACCTAGGGTTAATTCCGTTTGACCTCAAGACCAGGTCACAGGACTTTATTAACCAGGTTAGGGTTGAGCTAGGTTACCCCTCAGAAAACGCAGGATTCTATTCTGGAAAGACTGAGTTATTTTCCTGAAAAAACTCAGACTTATCCAACCTGCAAACCTGTTAGTTCAAAACAGGATGTCTTAACATCTGTTATGACATCTGAGAAAACCTGTCTACTGATTTAGCAAAATGTGATCATTTTGCAAAATACTCAGATACACACTTATAAACATCAGTTCTTGAATGACAATATTTTTCTGCAAAGGTACCTAATGAATCAGTACAAAATAAACTAGAATGTTATGACATCAGTCATGACATTCACACATACACTTGGGTTTTACCAAAAATGCAAGCCAATACCTAAACAACTACAAACTCCCCCTTTGGCAGATTTTTGGCTAAAGACCCTAAGCAATCAGAGATAGATAGCAGCAGAAAGAAATGACTGCAGAAAAATAGAATGTCTAATTGAGCAAGTACATATTAAGTACCAAAATATTCTCCCCCTCTTTAGCCACAAATGGGCCAAAGAAACATGTTCATAATGATTATACAGTTATCCAAAACAAATAATAAGAGCAGCAGCAGAAAAAAAAACTGAACACACTTCCAAGCAGCACCACCAAACAACAACCATCCTTTAAGCACTGTCATCAGACTCAGAGGATTCGGGCTTCTTCCTTTTCTTGTGAGCAATGTCAGCATTCTTCTCTTTGTTTGATGTCTCAACATTCTTAGAGACATCTGGATTTGTTTCAGCATTTGAACTTTCTTGGTTCAGAGGAACAGAAATGCCAGGAACTGAGTGGTTCTCGTTCAGAATTCTTGAAACAATTTTTGCTATTGCTTGATTAACATAGGCTGTCCCTTCCCTATTTGCAATTTCAGGGGGAACTGAAGAAGAAGGATGAGATGGATTACCAGAGGCAGAAGCTTGGGACTTTCCTGCATGTCTTGTTCTCAACTCTTTGACCTTGGTGGGGTTAGTTCCCACTTTTCTACGAGAAGAGATCTCCAGAACTTCAGAGTCCAGACAGGAAGAGATTGTCCTAGAATCTTGATCAGAGGAAGAGGTTGAAATAGTCGTATTGGATGATGATGGTGTTTGAGACATTTTGACAGTCCTAGAGGACCAACAGCAACTGAGGAGAAAATTCTGATTGAGAGACTGGGTTTTGATGAGGAGACGAGAGGGGAAGGAAGCAAGGGAGTGTCTATTCAACTTCTTAAAAGAGTTGTAGGAAATGGGAAAATATAATTTTAACCCAATCAGAACAGGCATAACTCCTTTGATCCTTGTTTTAAGCAAAATTAATTGCTACAATTCCTCATGTTGGCAAATACCCAACTTACCCCTCAAGTTTTCAAATTGATTTGCATCTAGAGCCTTGGTAAAAATGTCAGCCAGCTGTAGCTCAGTGGCAACATGTTCCAATTTGATTGTCTTCTCTTCTACAAGGTCTCTGATAAAGTGATGTCGTATGTCAATATGTTTGGTCCTGCTATGCTGAATGGGATTCTTGGAAATGTTGATTGTACTCAGATTGTCACAGTACAATGTCATAACATCTTGTGTGACATTATACTCAGTGAGCATCTGTTTCATCCATATCATTTGAGAGCAGCTACTACCAGCTGCAATGTATTCAACTTCAGCAGTGGAAAGAGACACACAATTTTGTTTCTTGCTGAACCAGGAAACCAGATTACTTCCCAAGAAGAAACATCCTCCAGAGGTGCTTTTTCTATCATCAGCACTACCAGCCCAATCAGCATCACAGTAGCCAGTCAGAGCTGGTTCACAGCCATGAGTATACATCAATCCATAGTTGTAAGTTCCACTTACATACTTCAAAATTCTCTTCACTTGATTGATATGACTGACTTTGGGATCAGCTTGGTATCTTGCACAAACTCCAACTGCAAAGGCAATATCAGGTCTGCTGGCAGTTAAGTACAACAAGCTTCCTATCATGCTTCTGTACAGACTTTGATCCACCTTAACCCCACTTGAATCTTTGGAAAGCTTTAGATGAGTAGGAGCAGGAGTCCTTTTGTGACTTGCATTATCCATTCCAAACTTCTTTACAATGTTCTTAGCATACTTGCTTTGAGATAAGAAGATTGAGTCCTCCATCTGTGAGACTTGTAGTCCAAGAAAATAAGTTAGTTCTCCCATGAGACTCATTTAAAATTCAGCCTGCATCTGATCAGCAAAGTGTTTAACCATATGTTCTGACATTCCTCCAAACACTATGTCATCAACATATATTTGGGCAACCATCAACTTCCCTCCTTCAGTTTTGACAAAGAGAGTTTTGTCCAAGCCTCCTTTTCTGTAGCCTTTGTCTGAGAGAAACTTTGTTAACCTGTCATACCATGCTCTAGGAGCTTGTTTCAGGCCATATAGGGCTTTTCTCAATTTGTAGACATGATCAGGGTGGGTTGGATCCACAAAGCCTTTAGGTTGTTCCACATAAGCTTCCTCATTCAAGTACCCATTTAGAAAGGCACTTTTCACATCCATCTGAAATAACTTGAACTTCAGAAGACAAGAAATTGACAACAAGAGTCTGATTGATTCCAGCCTGGCTACAGGTGCAAAGGTTTCATCAAAATCAACCCCTTCAACCTGGGTGTATCCTTGAGCAACAAGCCTTGCCTTATTTCTGGTGACAACTCCTTCAGCATCTGACTTGTTCTTGAATATCCATTTTGTCCCAATGATGTTAGTTCCTTCAGGTCTAGGAACCAGTTCCCAAACTTCATGTTGCTTGAATTGGTTCAGTTCATCTTGCATTGCACCAATCCAATATTCATCAGTTAAAGCTTCCTTGACATTTCTTGGTTCCATTTTGGACACAAAACAAGAGTTTGAGATGATTTCTCTAGATCTTGTGATGACTCCACTATTTGGATCTCCTATGATGAGCTCTTTTGGATGATCCTTCTGAATTCTGATGGAAGGGATCTTGCTAGCTTCCTTTGATTCAGATTCTGTTGTGGTGGAGTTGGGTAGGTCATTCTGTTGGGTTGAAGTCTCAAAGAATGTCTCAACAGTACAAGGAACATCTATTTCTTCATGATAATCATCAATTATAACATTTATTGATTCCATCATGGTTTTGGTTCTGGAGTTGAATACTCTATAAGCTCTGCTGTTTGAGGAGTATCCTAGAAATATGCCTTCATCACTTTTAGGGTCCAGTTTTCTTCTTTGTTCACGATCAGCCAGAATATAGCATTTGCTGCCAAACACATGGAAGTACTTCACAGTTGGTTTTCTTCCTTTCCAGAGCTCATATATGGTGGATGAGGTTCCCTTCCTCAAGGTGACCCTGTTATGAACATAGCAGGCTGTATTCATAGCTTCAGCCCAAAAATACATAGGAAGACTTTTGGCATGTAACATTGCTCTGGCAGATTCCTGTATGGTCCTGTTTTTTCTTTCCACAACTCCATTTTGTTGAGGTGTTATAGGAGAAGAAAACTCATGACTAATTCCTTCTGAAGAACAGAAATCATCAAACTTGCTGTTTTCAAATTCCTTGCCATGATCACTCCTGATTCTGACAATACTCCCTTCCTTTTCTCGTTGAATTCTTTTGCATAATTCTTTAAAAACTTCAAATATATCAGATTTTTCCCTAATGAAATTAATCCAGGTGAATCTGGAAAAATCATCCACAACCACATAGGCATATCTTTTTCCACCAAGACTCTCTACTTGCATTGGTCCCATCAGATCCATATGAAGAAGTTCTTGAACCTTAGAGGTGGTCAGATGTCTTGACTTTGGATGTGACATCCTAGTCTGCTTACCAACCTGACATTCACCACAAACTCTTTCTTCATCAATTTGTAGTCTTGGAATCCCTCTGACTGCCTCCAAGGAGATAATCCTCTTCATACCTCTTAGATGAAGATGGCCAAGTTTTTGGTGCCACAGTTTCACCTCTTTTTCTTCTTTTGCAATGGAACACACAGATGAGAAATTAGTGTTCTCAGGCTCCCACAAGTAACAGTTGTCTTTGGATCTGACTCCTTTCATTACTATCTCTTGTTTGTCATTGATTACAAGACATTCAGATTTTGAGAAATTGACCTTGAATCCTAGATCACACAATTGACTGATACTAATGAGATTAGCAGTCAGCCCTTTTACCAGCAATACTTTATTCCGACTTGGAACTCCAGGGCAGTCCAAATTACCAACTCCTTTGATTTCACCTTTAGCACCATCTCCAAAGGTCACAAAACTGGTGTTGTGAGGCTTAACATTATTGAGGAGGTTCTTGATTCCAGTCATGTGTCTGTAACATCCACTGTCAAAGTACCAGTCTTCCTTTGTAGAGACCCTCAGGGAAGTGTGGGCTATCAGGACAGTAGCCTTTTTCTTCCATTTAGGAGCATGTGGTACCTTTTTAGACTTAGGTTTGACACCTGGGTTCTGATTAGGGTATCCATGCAATCTGAAGCAGAAGGGCTTTATGTGGCCATATCTCCCACAATGATGACATTTCCATCTTTGGTACCTTTTCTTCATATGTCTCTGTTCCTGATGTTGAGAGTTGTGTTGAGACATCTGTTTTGACATTTGCTTACCAGTACCAGATTTCTTTGCTTCCATAAATCCTAGACCAGATTTATTTCCCACATTTTGTCCAACCTGAAGGATCTCTTCCAATTTGTCTGTTCCATTTGTCAGCATCTTGACAGATTTGGTCATTTGATTCAGTTGTGAGTTCAGCAATTGAACTTCTCCTTCTAGATTACTTATAGTTTCAAGGTTTGCCCTTTTTTCAGCCTCCAGCTTTATGATGAGTTTTGATTGTTTCTCATTCTGCACACAGACTTCAGTACTTCTGATACACAATTTCTTGTAAGTATCAGCCAGTTCTTCAAAAGTCACCTCTTCATCACTGATGTCACTTTCAGAGATACAAATACCAGTTAAAGCAGTAACTAGTTTGGCAGATTCTTCTTCAGAGTTACTTTCTGAATCACAGTCAGACCAAGTAACTGTCATTCCTTTCTTTTGTTTCTTAAGAAAGGTATGACATTCAGCTCGAATATGCCCATATCCTTCACAACCATGGCATTGAATTCCTCTGCCTTGATTTCCTTTCTCTTCTGACCTTGGTCTTCTGCTGGAATTGTCAATGTCAGAGGGAATGTTATGAACATTAGACCTTGACTTTGGATCTATTCTTTTGATGAGTTTGTTGAACTGTCTTCCAAGCATGGCTATAGCTTCTGAAATATTTTCTTCAACATCAGTGTTGGACACAAGTGCTATGCTCTTGTTCTTCTTGTCACCATTATCAGTGATCCCCATCTCAAAAGACTGAAGAGACCCAATAAGTTCATCCACTTTCAACTTGCTGATGTCCTGGGCTTCCTCTATGGCAGTTACCTTCATTGCAAATCTTTTAGGCAAGGATCTGAGAATCTTCCTCACCAGTTTTTCTTCTGACATCTTTTCTCCCAGTGCTCCTGAGGTGTTGGCAATCTCCAAGATGTTCATGTGAAACTCATGAATGGTTTCATCTTCCATCATTTTTAGATTCTCAAACTTGGTAGTCAACATCTGAAGCCTTGACATTTTTATTTTGGAAGTGCCCTCATGAGTAGTTTTGAGAGTGTCCCAAACTTCCTTGGCCAGTTCATATTGATGTACTAGTCTGAAAATGTTTCTATCAATTCCATTGAACAAGGCATTTAAAGCTTTGGAATTTCCCAGAGCTAACTCATCTTCTTCTTTACTCCAATCTTCCCCAGGCTTCAGACTGATTATCCCATCTTTCTCAGTTATGGTGGGATGAATCCATCCTTTGTCAGCAGCTCTCCAAGCCTTTTGTCCAGAGATTTTAGGAAGGAAATCATACGAGGTTTCCAGTAGTCATAATTAGTTCCATCCAGAATGGGTGGTCTATTTCCAAAAACTCCTTCTTTGTCCATAGTGCCAGAAAGTGATATCCCTAGATCTCACCCAGTAATACAGGCAGGGTGCCTGCTCTGATACCAATTGAAATTCTGGCTGCAGATACTCAATGTCACGTTCAATGTTATGACACCGTATCTGACTTACTATATGACAGTAAATACAAAAACAATAAAGAACACAGTCAATTGTTTACCCAGTTCAGTGTGCAACAACACCTACTCTGGGGGCTACCAAGCCAGGGAGGAAATCCACTATAAGAGATGTTAATTCAGGAATAAACCAACCAGTTTATCTCCTTCACTTAAGACCTACCCAATGCAATTTCAATCTAAGTACAACTTAAACCTGAGTTCCTACTCACTCCCCCTCAATCACAGCAGTGATACATAAAACAATTTGACTAATGATTTGATGAAGACACTCTTCAAAAACAAACACTTGATTAAGCTTCACAGCTTTTTAATCAAGCAACACAATCACTCTTGCTTCACAGCTTTGAGTGATGCACACAACTAACTTGACTCTGCTTCACAGCTTTAGTCAAGGAACATTCAAACACTCTTGCTTCAAAGCTTTGAGTGCTACACAACCCTTACAATTAAAAACCTATTCCAAGTCACTTATCACAATGATAATTGCTTGGAGTACAATAATCAAACCTATACAGATTACAAATGATCTTCTGATCAAAAAGGGATTGCTTGCAAAACAGCAGCTCTGTTGAATATATAGCAGCTGCAACTTCAGTTAGGGTTTCCACAAAAACCTAGGGTTAATTCCGTTTGACCTCAAGACCAGGTCACAGGACTTTATTAACCAGGTTAGGGTTGAGCTAGGTTACCCCTCAGAAAACGCAGGATTCTGTTCTGGAAAGACTGAGTTATTTTCCTGAAAAAACTCAGACTTATCCAACCTGCAAACCTGTTAGTTCAAAACAGGATGTCTTAACATCTGTTATGACATCTGAGAAAACCTGTCTACTGATTTAGCAAAATGTGATCATTTTGCAAAATGCTCAGATACACACTTATAAACATCAGTTCTTGAATGACAATATTTTTCTGCAAAGGTACCTAATGAATCAGTACAAACTAAACTAGAATGTTATGACATCAGTCATGACATTCACACATACACTTGGGTTTTACCAAAAATGCAAGCCAATACCTAAACAACTACAATTAATTAAAGAATTAAATTAAAAAAAACTAATTAAAACAAGAATAGAAAAATATAAGGAAAGGAATTAGGAATGCAAACCATGGGGGTCTGTCCCCAAATTGGAGGGTTTGTTAGCATTTTAGGCCCATTAAACTCATGGCCTCGTTTGACTCTTGGGCTGGCATACATGTGCGTTGACTGAGGCACATCCTAGTCTCTGAATCCTGGCCCTTGATTGAGTGCAGTGGGACGCGTGGCGTAGCTGGATCAGGGATGTATGATGTTCCCTTGTAACGAAACTGCACGCAAGCATGTTAATAAAAATAATATGGAAAGGGATGGGGACCTGGGGCTCGAACCCAGGTCCCAGGGATTACCAGTAACGCGCCTTGCCAACTGCTCCACTTGCGTTCTTTGTTTATATAACAACTAATAAATAATATGAAATAAACAATGGTTAGTGGATAAATTCAGCGCGAAAATTCAAATCACCCTATCATTCTTTGACACTTCATCATCTTCTTCGTTTGGCTCTTTTTCCTGAAATATAAAAGGTGGTTAGCGGGGGTTTTGAACCCCCCCAAAATATGCGTTTTCCAGTAATAGCGATTAGGCCGTCTTGGAGTATAAATTAGGCGCGAGGAGTGTTTTGTTTTCGTCCAAGCACGCTGAGTTCATTCATGGTATTGGCATGTCCTAATTTTACAGTAGCTGGAAACGCCCAAATTAGAACTTGAAAAACCCTAGATATCTTTAATGGTGAATCCTTATATAACGCGTGAAAACTCAATCAAAGCATATGGTTATTTTCAGAATTATCCAATTAACAAGAATCCATGAAAAAAATGTAATGAATATGCTTGGATATTAAAACACGATTATGAAAAAAATGTGAAAAGTTTGATTTCTGTATACCGATTCAAGGCGTTAGAGTTGATGTTCTTGATTGGAATAGCCTCCTGGTCACCTTGGCAAGCTAATGGAATGGTTATTTGATCTTGAAAAGCCCTAAAACCTAGTTTTCAATTTCCAACTTTTTTGCAAAAAACTCAAGTTTGATCCTTTGTGTATGGCGCAGCTTAGAGGTTATATGCATTAGGGTTATCATCAATATATACATGTGAATGATTAGGGTTGGTTTTTTGTCCAAAGAATCCATGAATTGAAGGAATCAATCTTTGATTTTTTATGGCATAAGTTTTCAAATCTTTTTCATGCAAACTTGATTCAAATCATGTCCAATTATCAAGATTCTTTCCAAATCTGATTATACACAAAATCTTGAGACTATTTCATGCACAAAAAGATTTAAAAAGTTAGGCTTAGTATTTTCCACATATTTATTTTAATTAAATGAATTATTAATAATTAAAAATCCAAATAAATAAATAAAAATGATAAAAAACTTCCCTTTGGGCCAAATGGTCGTGCACATGCCTTGGATGATGAATTGTGGAAGAAAAAGAGGCCCATTAGCAATTTTAGGACATTTGAAGCAATGTTGACTTTTCAAAATATCCAAAAATTTCCCAACTTCCACAAGGCATAACTTGCTCAATGTTTAAGCTTTGCTCATGTTCTTGGACATTTTGGAAAGGTCTTTGAGTCCTCTAACCAATGTATTTGGTCCCATGTCATTTTGATTTACCAATCTCAAGTTATTGCCTTTTACTTAAAGTCCCTTTTTGTTGACTTTTGAAAATGACCTATAATGTTGAAATTGATAACTTTTTGTGAGAGCATTTCTTGGACTTGAAGTGTGAAGAGGAGTTGTAGGAAATGTCTTTCTCTTCAAAATGAGCTTTGGATGGAATTTTTCTGATAATCCATGTGAAAGTTATGCCTTGGTCAAGTTACAGTTGACTTTTTCAACTGTCCAAATATGGAAACTTTTGCATCTTGAGACTTTTTGAGCCAAACTTTGAGAATCATGATCAAGCATTGATCAAATGATGTTTGTGGCTTCAAAATGAGATGTTGACCAAAAATTTGAACTTTTGACTGTCAAATGACCATTTTGCCCCTACAGTTGACTGTAGTGCAATTAGGGTTTTTGACTGTGCAATTTTGTGCTGTAAGTCTTGAAACTTGGTATGAGGATGCTTGACCATGTTTGTAAGCATATGGGACTTGATTGGACCCTTGGAAACTTCATTTTCTTTGTCAGCACCAAAACCCTAATTTTGACTGTTAGGAGGCCCTTGCACTGTGCAACCCTTGGAGAGATTTTGAAGCTTTGTCTGGGCAAATTTTGAAGAATATGGGAGGGAAAATTTTGGGGTACAACACCCCCTTTCAACACTTTGAAGAGGTGCCTCAGACATTGGCGTCAGCAGAGACTGTGACTGAAGAAGACTCTCCTTTGAAGATGGCTTCCTTGAAGGATGCCCGGGCTGTGATTGAGAAGGGTGAGTGTGCAAACTGGGGCCGACTTCCTGATTTCACTCTGAAGACTGACAAGTTTGGTTTGGGTTTCACTACAGAGGCTTAGAGGGCTGTGCGTAAGGCAAGGATTGGAAGACCTCCCGTATTCATCACCAACCCGGGAGTAAATGCTATTGATGACGAGGCGGAAGAATCTGAATTCGACAGCTGGATCTACCCAACGACCAACGGTGGACCAAGCAACTGGACTGCTAAAGACTACATACCTATTACTTTTGTCACTCAGTAATGAACTCCTTTGTTTTAAATTTGTAACGAACAATAATCTGAAACTTTATGGCTCAGTGTCTTACCCGGGGCACCGTGGCTTCATTTGTGAGGGCTTATTACTTGTCATTTTCATATATCATGAATAAAAAGCATTGGACGTTTTTCGCATTTCAAATCTTGCGCTCCCTTTTTTTCTTTATTATCTACATTGCAAAACAGATATATTTACACACACTCACCTATACAGGTTCCCATCCACCCTGGATCTCACTGGTAACGACTCTGCTACTGCCAGTTATGACTTCGAAAATCCGATCAACTTAGCCGAAGACGAAGGTGAAGATGATTGCGAAGTGCCTGGTGAACTTGTAAGACTGTTACTCCAGGAAGAGAGAGCCATTCATCCACATGAAGAGCCAGTGGAAACGGTAAATCTGGGTACTGAGACAGATAGAAAGGAAGTTAAGATTGGTGCCAATCTAGAGCTCAGTGTGAAACAACGGTTGATTCAGATGTTGCATGATTATGTGGAAATCTTTGCCTGGTCCTACGAAGACATGCCTGGGTTGGACACCGACATTGTGGTTCATCATTTGCCTACCAAGGAAGACTGCCCTCCGGTTAAACAGAAGGTACGCCGTATGCGTCCAGAGATGTCCGAGAAAATCAAGGCTGAGGTTATGAAACAATTTGATGCCGGGTTTCTAGCAGTGACTTCTTACCCTCAGTGGGTTGCCAATGTGGTTCCAGTGTCGAAGAAGGATGGTAAGGTCCGAATGTGTGTTGATTACAAGGATTTGAACAGGGCCAGCCCTAAGGATGACTTCCCTCTGCATCACATTGACGTTCTGGTTGACAACACTGCTCAACACAAGGTGTTCTCCTTCATGGACGGTTTCTCCGGATATAATCAAATCAAGATGGCTCCTGAAGACATGGAGAAGACCACTTTTGTTACTCAGTGGGGCACCTTTTGCTACAAGGTCATGCCTTTTGGGTTGAAAAATGATGGGGAAACCTACCAACGTGCCATGGTTGCTTTATTTCATGACATGATCCATCATGAGATCGAAGTATATGTCGACGATATGATTGTAAGGTCCCAAACTAAGGAGGAACACCTTGACCATTTACAGAAGCGGTTTGACCATCTAAAGTTGTACAAGCTAAGATTGAACCCGAACAAGTGCACCTTCGGGGTGAGATCTAGAAAATTGCTAGGTTTCGTCGTGAGAAACAAAGGTATTCAGGTGGACCCTTCCAAAGTGAAAGCCATACAAGAGATGTCAGTGCCAAAGACAGAAAAAGAAGTCAGAGGCTTTCTAGGACGGCTGAACTACATTGCCCGATTCATCTCACACCTAACTGCTACCTGTGAACCAATCTTCAAGCTACTGAAGAAAGATCAAGTAGTACGTTGGAACGATGAATGTCAGGCCGCTTTCGACAGAATCAAAGAGTATCTCCAAGAACCACCCATTCTTATGCCACCGGTTGAAGGGAGACCTCTAATCTTATACTTGACAGTACTTGACAGCTCAATAGGGTGTGTGCTGGGGCAGCATGACGAGTCTGGCCGAAAAGAGCACGCCATTTATTACCTTAGCAAAAAGTTTACCGACTGTGAGACCCAATACTCACTGCTCGAGAAAACTTGCTGCGCTTTGGTATGGGCTGCTCGTCGGCTGAGACAGTATATGCTGACTCACACTACTCTGTTGATCTCAAAAATGGATCCAATCAAGTACATATTCGAAAAGCCTGCCTTGTCCGGAAGAATAGCAAGATGGCAGATGATCTTGACAGAATATGACATCCAGTACACAACTCAGAAAGCAATCAAGGGAAGTGTATTGGCAGACCATTTGGCACATCAGGCAGTGGACCATTACCAGTCGATGAACTTTGAATTTCCAGACGAGAATATCATGGTAGTGACTGATTGTGAAGTACCTGGACCGGATGAAGGACCTGAGGAAGGATCCCGATGGTCTATGCACTTCGACGGAGCCTCAAACGCTTTGGGTAACGGTATTGGCGCCGTGATCATATCCCCTAAAGGCACTCATACCCCACTTACTGCCCGGCTATGTTTCAACTGCACCAACAACATGGCGGAGTATGAGGCATGCATCATGGGTCTTCAAGCTGCAATTGACTTAAGGATCAAGTTTCTGAGTGTCTTCGGAGATTCCGCTCTCGTGATCAATCAGATCAAAGGCAAGTGGGATACGAAACACCCAAATCTTATTCCTTACAAAGAGTGTGTGTTGACGTTGATCCCCCATTTCGAGGAGATAACTTTTGAACACTTCCCAAGAGAGGAGAATCAGTTGGAGGACGCGCTAGCTACGATGTCTTCCATGTTCAAAGTCAAATGGGACAACGAGGCTCCCCGGATCATTATCTGGAAATTGGACGAACCTGCATATTGCTGTGATCTTGAGGCTGAAGAGGTAACTGAAAAACCTTGGTATCATGAAGTAAAGAGGTACTTGGAAGCTCAGGAATATCCCGAGGGTGCATCTGTCAACGACAAGAAGTTCCTGAGAAGGTTTGCGGCAAAGTTCTTCCTCAGCAACGGCATTCTCCACAAGCGAAACCATGATTCAACCTTACTACGTTGTGTGGATAAGACTGAAGACGAAAAGATCATGGCAGAGCTACATGAAGGTACCTTCGGAACACATTCTAGTGGACATACCATGGCAAAGAAAATCCTTCGGGCAGGATATTTCTGGTCCACAATGGAAGCCGACTGTTACCAACATTCTCGGACGTGTCACAAATGCCAGATCTATGCAGATAAGGTGCACATTCCTCCAGTTCCTTTGAACATCTTGACAGCACCTTGGCCTTTTGCAATGTGGGGCATTGATATGATCGGCGAGATCAGACCTACGGCGTCCAACGGGAATCGCTTCATCCTGGTAGCGATTGATTACTTCACGAAGTGGGTCGAAGCAGCTTCCTACGCCGCAGTAACCAAGAACGTCGTGGCACGGTTCATTCGACACAACCTGATCTGTCGATACGGGGTACCTGAGAGGATCATTACGGATAATGGTACCAATCTTAACAACAAAAGTATCACTGAGCTCTGCGGGCAATTCAAGATACAGCACCACAACTCTTCTCCCTACCGGCCGAAGATGAATGGGGCTGTCGAAGCAGCAAATAAGAATATCAAGAAAATTGTGCAGAAGATGACAGTGACCTATAAAGATTGACACGAGATGTTACCGTTTGCTCTTCATGAGTACCGTACCTCAGCAAGGACGTCAACAGGGGCAACACCCTTTTCCTTGGTCTATGGCATGGAGGCAGTCTTGCCTATCGAAGTTAAGATACCCTCTCTCCGGATAATGAAGGATGCAGGTTTGAGCGAAGATGACTGGATCCAGACTCGACTTGATCAATTAAACCTAATTGACGAAAAGAGACTCACTGCTATTTGTCATGGTCAAACATACAAAAAATGGATGATCAGGGCATTTAACAAGAAAGTCAGACCACAAGAGTATCAAGTCGGAGACCTTGTAATCAAGCGCATCATTCTTCCTCAGAGTGACCCCAGGGGAAAATGGACCTCTACGTACGAAGGGCCATTTGTGGTTAAACATATCTTCTCAGGAGGAGCTATGATTCTAACCACCATGGATGGTGATGACCTTCCTCACCCCGCCAATGCAGACATAGTAAAAAGATACTACGCATGAATAAAAGACCCGCTAGGTTGACACACCTAGGCAAAAATAAGGGCTTCCCGACGAACCAAAAGGGTTCGGGAAAAAATAAGGGATGAAATGAAAAATATCTGTACACCCGGCAAGTCGAAAACCTGAAAAGGCGGCTTGGGCAAAAATGGGTATCCCGGTGGACTGAAAACCCGAAAGGGCGGTCCAGGCAAAAGTTAGGGATTAAAGCGTAATACTATGTCTCATTGGATCACCTTGCATCCAGAATTTGGTATCAACTATCAGGTTCAGACGACATCGATCAATCAACTTCATCTTCAACTAAGCAGCAAAGTGATGAGATGCTCGAAGACATAAAGGCGATAGCAGAGTTGGAACCCAGTGGGATTATTTTTCACATAGCTGTTTTGTTTCCTTTTCAAAATTTTATAAACTCTATGTTGTTCGGCGGCGTTCTCTTACTAGGACGTCAGCCTCTTGTACACAAAACTCCTATTTACAGGAAAATCCAAAAATCAATACAAATTCACTTTCCAGACAAATTTCCAAATTGTTTTTCCTTTTTCCGTTTTGTCTTGCGAAGAACGTCCAAAGTTCATTTTTGATATATGCATTTGACACTAATTGCTAACTCATAAATACTTGCATGCGAAACAAAGGATTAATTACAGGTGACATTAGAAACAGGGGAAATAAGAATTGTCTAAGCAATCTGGTTGCTCTGTCCACCAAGGTACCAAGGTAGGTTCGGCTGAAGAACGACCAGGATACCTTCACTCCCCCGCAGAGCAAGACAGGGTTCAATAGTACTCTCCTCCGAGAAGAGTTGGTCTCCAACCAGCCCTGAAAAGGCACAATATCTCCAGCAAGTCAGCAACACTCTCCCCGAGCAGAGTTAGTCTACTGTTTGCCTTAAGGAAGTTAGGTATCCCCAGAAGATCTCAACCTTCCCCAGTGGAGTACACAGAGGTTCCTAAGCAAGCATCCCCGGCAGTCTTGATCTAAGATTGTTCCCCGGCGGAATACCAGACACCCCAGTGGAGCCATTCCCTAGTACAGTTCAAAAGTTTCCCCAGGAAAGTTGAATCAATCTCCCCAGTAGGTTTTGGAAGCTTATCCCCAGTAGATTCTGGAAGCTTATCCCCCGCAGAATACGACCGCATCTCCCCGGCATTATTCAAGGTTATTCCCCACCAGAGCTTATAACTGGGTTATCCTCAGCTAATCACAACAGAAAGATCGTCCTCGGCGAAGTTCTTCCTATCCCCCAGCGGAGTTCATCAAACTCCCTTAACGGAGCTTATCATTGGAATCCCCAACGGAGTTACCATCAAAACCTCAGCGAAGTATCTCTTCCCACAGAGTAATTTCCCGCAGAGTAATCTCTCCAACAAGTTTATTCCCCAACGGAGTCATCTTCTCCTACCGGTTTATTCTTGCAAACATCATCCCCAGCGGAAACAAAGAACTCTACTCTTCAACATCAGCCCAGGATTCAACTTCCCAGCATTCGTTAAGGATTTATTTTCCTATACGAAAATACATCCATAAACATCATGCATTTCATACATCATGACATTGCATACAACTAATGTTTTGCCTTTTCAGGAAAAGGTCAATCCAAAGATGATTACTATCAACTGTCGCAATTCCAGATTCGATTCCTGTATCTAGCCAGGGCATATCTGTGAGTAACTGATTGTAGATTCGATACCTGTATCCAGCCAGGGCATTTCTGCATGAAGAGTTTAAAGATTCGATTCCTGTATCTAGCCAGGGCATATCTGTGAGTAACTGATTGTAGATTCGACGCCTGTATCCAACCAGGGCATGTTTGCATGAAGAGTTTAAAGATTCGATTCCTATATCCAGCCAGGGCATATCTGTAGACGACTAATTCCAGATTCGATTCCTGTATCTAGCCAGGGCATATCTGTGAGTAACTGATTGTAGATTCGACGCCTGTATCCAGCCAGGGCATGTCTACATGAAGAGTTTAAAGATTCGATTCCTGTATCCAGCCAGGGCATATCTGTAGACGACCAATTCCAGATTCGATTCCTGTATCTAGCCAGGGCATGTCTGTGAGTAACTAATTGTAGATTCGACACCTGTATCTAGCCAGGGCATATCTGCATGAATGGTTTAGAGATTCGATACCTGTATCCAGCCAGGGCACGTCTGTAAGCAACCTTTTGAAGTTCCAGATTCAATTCCTGTATCTAGCCAGGACATATCTGTAAGCATTTGATTGTAGATTCGATACCTGTATCTATCCAGGGCATATCTACATGAAGAGATTGAAGATCAACCCCTGTAACGGGCCAGGTAATTATCTTTCTTTCTCAGGTACGCAAGTTCTCGCGAAGGAATCTCTGACGCGATCGACACCTCCAAATGGCATCTATAAGCCCATTCCCGACAAGGTTCTGTCACATCTCCAGATGGCATCTATAAGCCCATCCACCTATCCACCATCTCTCTAAATGGCATCTGTAAGCCCATTCCCGACATCACATTGCTGATATTCTACTATGTGAGTGCAAATTTCTGGGCACTCTGGTGTTCAATCATCTTCCACCTTCGGATCACGAAAGGCACACTAGCCAATCGACATCCTCAGGTCTAAGAAGATTGAACAGGGGCAACTTTTGTACCCCAAAATTTTCCCTCCCATATTCTTCAAGATTTGTCAAGATCAATCTTCAAATGGTTCAAGGGATTGCACAGTCAAACATGCCTCCTAAGCCAGTCAAATTAGGGTTTTGGTTCTTTCAATGAATTTGAGGTTTTCAAGGGCTCAATCAAGTCATATATGCCTATATAAATTTCCAAGCATCTACATGACAAGTCTCAAGACTCATAGGGTCCAATTGCACAGTCAAAAGCCCTATTTGGTTCACAATCAACTGCAGGGGCAAAATGGTCATTTTACAGTCAAAAGTCAGAATTTTTTGGTCAATATCTTATTTTGAGTCCACAATCATCATTTGATCAAGCCTTGATCATGATTCCACAATGATGGCTCAAAAATCATCAAGATGCAAAAAGTTGCTATTTTGGGACAGCTGAAAGGTCAACTGTAACTTGACCAGGGCATAACTTTTTCATGGTTCATCATAAAAATCCCATCCAATTCTCATTTTTAAGGGGATGACATTTCCTACAACTCATCTTCACATTCCAAATCCAAGAAATGCTCTCACAAAAAGTTATCAATTTCTACATTATAGGTTAATTTCAAAAGTCAACAAAAATGCACTTTAAGTCAAAGACCATAACTTGAGATTGGTAAATCAAAGTGACATGGGACCAAAGGCATTGGTTAGAGGACTTCAATACCTTTCCAAAATGTCCAAGAACATGTTCATAGGATCAAAATTGAGCAAGATATGCATTGGAGAAGTTGGGAAATTTTTGGGAATTTGCAAAAGTCAACTTTGCCCAAAACACTTCATTTTTGCTAATGGGCCTCAAATTCTTTCTTGAAACATTGCCCAAGGCCTATGCACGACCCATTAAGCTTAATTTGATTTATTTTCTTATTTTTAATTAATTAATTGAATTTTTATTAATATTAATTCCTTTAATTGATTTTATTTGTAGGAAAATTCAAAAGATATGGTTTTCAAATCTTTTTGTGATGCAAATAAACTCAACACATGCTGAAGATTTCATGTATCAATCAAGGAGACAAAATCATCCAATTTTAGCAAGTTTTCTCAATCAAAAGATGCAAAAATATTTGATTGGAAATCAAAGATGCAAAACATTATTCCATGGATTCTTGGACAAAAGATTTAACCTAATTCATTCCAATACAAATACTGAAGCTAAACCTAAATTCATTCACGTGAAAAAGCTGCTGCAAACACCATTACCATATTGAAAAAAAGCCAAGAAATTTGAAAACTGAATTCAACCTTCCAGGCCAATTCACACCCTTTTCTTGATTCCAATACATTGCTGGGACATTCAGGAACGCGTTGCAATCAAAAACAAGCCTCAAAGCTCAAGAACACGTCCAAACAGAATCACGGTTTGCTTATTCTTTTTCATAATCAAAACACAAGTTTTATGCATCATTAACATGTTATGATTATTGTTTTGCATTGCTAACATCATTCTGAAGCTAATGGTACAGATTAATTTGATTATGGTGCCCTAAAACGAAAACTGCCATTGGAGAATGCTAGGGTTTCCAAGCTTCAATATTAGGGGTTTGCTATTGAGGAAAAATTGGACCTTCTTAGACCTATGGTTGAATTCGTCAAGGCCAGACGAACTCAACCCAACCCTCGCGCCCTATTTATATAACACACAGAGCTAATCGCTATTTTTGCAGTTTGTGGGGGTTTAAAACCCCCACTATTTGATTGTTCTTGTTACAGGCCAAGCGAAGAAGATAATACGTGGAAGCGTGCCACTGGCCTATTCAAATATAACGCGCGTTTTTGTCAATTTCCAGCATATGCTTTGTTTTTTTATATATTAATTTCATTGCCTATTATACTAACAAAGACAGGCGCTTGGCTTAGTGGTTAGTGAGGTGTTTGTGCATCATTGGGACCTGGGTTCGATTCCCAAGTCCCCCAAAATAGTTCTATTATTTTTCATAACATCTTCGTATGCAGCGCTTGTCAAGGGTTCCATTATATGCCCTCATGCATCAGCTTGCCAAGTGTCTCCTAATGCCAATCTAATGGTCAAAAGGTGAAGACCATGGTACGTTCCAGTCAATGCAGGCGTGGATGATTCCAAAAGTCAGAAGGGGCTTGGCTTAGTGGGCCAGAAATTCCAGGCTTAACCTCCATTCTTGGGTCAACACCCCCACTGGTTTTGTTATTCTTTTTTATTTTCTTTTCTTTTATAATTTCTTTTTATTAATTATTAGCATTATTATTAATTCATAAATTAATATTTTTTATAATAAATTCAGAGAATAAAAAATGTAAATATTTTTGTTAATTATTATTATTCTTATTTATTAACTTATTTTGTAAATAAAATACTAACAAATTAATTAGTTTAATTAGTTAATTTTAATCTTTTTTCACAATAAATAAAATAGGTTAGAATTAGGGTTCTCTTGACTTTTAATTTCTTTTTATTTATTTCATTAAAAAACATAAAAAACACAAAAACATTTTTTCTTCTTTTAACTAATTAATTAATTAGTTTAGGGTTAATATTTAATTAATTGCAAAGGACAAAACTTAAATTCTTTTCTAAAAAAAAAGGGTCAAAACCCTAAGGACGTCCTGATTCTATTTCTTTCGCACATTATTCTTATTTTTGATTATTTATGTAACTGTTTCCGGAATGTAATAGTTAATTAGGATTTTATTGCTTTCTTTATTTCCGCATTTATTTCCAAAACGGGATTTTGTTTTTGGCGATGTATAGACCCGCGCCTTGTAATAGCGTAGATTCATATTTCCGCAATTTATTTTCCATACTCTTAACTGTTAATTATGCATGAAAGACTGAATGACAAATAAAACCAATCCGTAGCTTACAAAATGACATGATCAAAGATAAACTGAATACAACACACATGCACATGCCACTCCTAGGGTACGCCTCACTGGTTGCCTCGAACGTGGTCGTCAAGTATAGGGTGTCTTAGAGGTCGCCCTCCTGTCTAAGATCCAGTTGCCTCAAAACGATTGCCTCGGATAAAAAAGGATCTAGGACATTAGGGTTACTTCTAAGGTGTCCTACTATTGCTTCGGTGACCACATTGTCCCTTATAATTGAATTGACTCGAATACCTCCAACGACGGTGCTTCCTACTTCTCAATAGTGGGATAGCACTGTTTAAAGGACTCTTACACAGCCTAATTCCTTAGAGTAGGTAGATTCTCATGGGTACTTGCTCTCTCAAAACAAACAAAAACAAACTTTTCACACCGACACTTTCAAAAGATTTCAAACAAATTTTTCATACACTCTTGAGGACAGATACAAGAGTTACCTAGAAATTTTTCAAACGAAACTTTTTTCAAAACCCACACACATTTGAAAATCAAACAATTTTTGAAAACATAAGAGCAAGTACCTAAGAGCCCGTGGATAACCACGGATAGAAAGGGTGCTAACACCTTCCCTTTCTATAATCTACCTCCCGAACCGAGAGACATCTCGAAAAGGAATTTTGCTGTGCTTTTATCCTTTCCTTGTTGGAGAAAATAAAAGACGATGGCGACTTTTGCTTACCGCGACATTTCGCGAACCAGCTTTAAACAGTCAGTTCTATTTCCACCGATCACAGTACTGTAGGGGATTTCTTCTGGAATGGCACAAAGATATCTTCCTACGCCTTCAACCTAACAGTAATTATCCTTTCTCAATTTCGTTTTATTTGTAAGCAGTGATTATATTCAAATGCATATGCCTATTTAACAAAACTTTGGACGTTTTTAAAATAAAACATAAGTGTAAAAAAGAAAGAACGGCAAGCAAATTTCTGCACTTTGAACTATCTTTGTATTAAATTTTGTAAGTATCTTTGTATTAACTTTTGTAAGTATCTTTATACAAAGGAGACAGACATCCTAGTAAGAGAATGTTGTCGTAAAAATTGAAAAATTTTATACAAAAGAAAAATGGCTATGTGTAACAATTCCATGGGATTCCCATTCTGCTATAGCCTTCACAACTCTGAGTATCTTGTCCATTCGCTGCTTCGTCCGCCGATGATTGGATTGATCAGTAGCTTGGAGCTTGTTGGTGAAGAGATTGTTCTTAAAGTGATCCGACGAGACATAATAATACGCTTTAATTCCCTAACTTTTTCCTGGACCTCCCTTTCGGGTTTTCGATCCACCGGGAAACCCTTTTTTGCCCAAGTCGCCCTTTCGGGTTTTCAACTTGCCGGGTGTACAAATTTTTTTGTTTTATCCCTAATTTTTGCCTGAACTGCCCTTTCGGGTTTTCGGTTCACTGGGATGCCCATTTTTGCCCAAGTCGCCCTTTCGAGTTTTCAACTTGTCGGGTCGTTTTATGCGTAGTATCTTTTGACTATGTCTGTGTTCGCAGGGTGCGGCAAGTCGTCGCCGTCCATGGTGGTCAGAATCATTGCCCCACTAGAAAAGATGCTCTTGATCACAAATGGTCCTTCGTAAGTAGGAGTCCACTTACCCCTGGGATCACTTTGCGGTAAGATGATCCGCTTGATTACAAGATCACCGACTTGATATACTTGGCGTCTGACTTTCTTATTGAAAGCCTTGATCATTCTTTTTTGATACGTCTGACCATGACAAACAACAGTAAGTCGCTTCTTGTCGATCAAGTTAAGTTGATCAAGCCAGGTCTGAATCCAATCATCTTCACTTAAACCGACATCTTTCATAATCCTTAAGGAAGGAATCTGAACCTCCATAGGTAAAACGGCTTCCGTGCCATATACCAAAGAGAAGGGGGTTTCCCCTGTTGAAGTACGTGCCGTGGTACGATATCCATGCAGAGCAAACGGTAACATCTCATGCCAGTCCTTGTAGGTGACTGTCATCTTTTGAATGATCTTCTTGATATTTTTGTTCGTGGCTTCAACAACACCGTTCATCTTCGGTCGGTAGGGAGATGAATTGTGATGATAAATCTTGAACTGTTTGCATAGAGCGGTGATCATAGTGTTGTTCAAATTTGTACCGTTATCCGTGATAATCCTATCGGGGATACCATACCGGCATATGAGGTTCTGCTTGATGAAGAGGGCAACCACATTCTTTGCAACAGAGGCATAGGAAGCTACTTCGACCCACTTAGTGAAGTAATCAATAGCCACCAGGATGAAGCGATGCCCATTGGATTCCTTAGGCTTGATCTCTCCAATCATGTCAATGCCCCACATTGCGAATGGCCAAGGAGATGTCAGAACGTTGAGAGGAACATGAGGAATATATACCTTGTCGGCGTAGACTTGGCATTTGTGGCAAGTACGTGAATGTTGATGACAATCAGCTTCCATGGTAGACCAGTAGTAGCCTACCCTTAGAATCTTCTTAGCCATCGTATGTCCGCTCAAGTGGGTGCCAAATGTGCCACTATGTATATTATTCATGATTAACTCTGCTTCAACCTTGTCCATACAACGAAGTAGAACACAGTCATGGCTGCGCTTATAAAGGATACCATTGCTCAGGAAGAACTTGGCAGCAAATCTCCTTAAGAACTTTTTGTCATTGACGGAAGCTCCTTCAGGGTATTCTCGAGTCTGGAGATACCTTTTGATTTCATGAAACCAGGGTTGTTCCACTACTTCTTCGGTATTAATCTCATGACAGTGCGCAAGTTCGTCCATTCGCTCGAGTGTGATTTGGGGAGCCTTGTTATCCCAGTTGAGTTTAAACATGGAAGACATTGTAGCCAGAGCACCTGCTAGTTGATTTTCTTCTTGCGGGAAGTGCTCAAAAGTAATCTGCTCGAAATGAGGCAACAACGTCAAGACATGTTCTTTGTATGGGATAAGATTAGGATGTTTGGTGTCCCACTCTCCTTTGACTTGACTGATAACCAAAGCCGAGTCCCCAAATACGACCAAAGATTTGATTCCCAAGTCTATAGCAGCCTTGAGACCAAAGATGCAGGCTTCATATTCAGCCATGTTGTTGGTACAACTGAAGCAAAGTCGGGCAGTGAAGGGTGTATGGCAACCTTCCGGAGAAATGAGTACCGCACCGATACCGTTGCCAAGTGCATTCGAAGCCCCATCAAAGTATAGGGTCCATCGGGATCCTTGTTCAGGTCCGTCATACGGTCCGTTACCTTCAATATTGTCCAATGTCATGATGTCCTCGTCAGGGAAGTCGAATCTCATAGATTGGTAATCTTCGACGGCTTGATGAGCTAGATGGTCAGCTAGTACACTCCCCTTTATAGCTTTTTGGGTATTATACTGGATATCATACTCAATCAGGATCATTTGCCATCTAGCGATTCTTCCAGATAAAGCAGGCTTCTCGAAGATATACTTGATCGGATCCATCTTGGAAATCAGCAGAGTGGTATGAGTCAACATATACTGCCTTAGCCGGCGAGCAGCCCATACCAAAGCGCAACAAGTTTTCTCGAGCAGTGAGTAGCGAGTCTCACAGTCGGTAAACTTTTTGCTAAGGTAATAAATGGCATGCTCTTTTCGGCCAGACTCGTCATGTTGGCCCAGTACGCACCCCATTGAGTTATCCAACACAGTCAGATACATGATTAACGGCCTTCCCTCGATGGGTGGCATCAAAATAGGAGGTTCCAGTAAATACTCCTTGATATTATCAAAAGCAACTTGACAATCATTGTTCCATTCAACTACCTGATCTTTCTTCAGCAGCTTGAAGATTGGCTCACAGGTAGATGTCAGGTGAGAGATGAACCTCGAAATATAGTTTAAGCGTCCCAAGAATCCTCTAACCTCCTTTTCAGTGCGGGGGGCAGGCATTTCTTGTATAGCTATGGCTTTAGTAGGATCAACCTCAATGCCTTTGTTGCTGACAATAAATCCCAAAAGTTTACTAGACCTAACTCCAAAAGTGCACTTGCTTGGGTTCAGTCTGAGCTTATACTCCTTCAACCTGGCAAACAGCTTTTGCAGATGATCAAGGTGTTCTTCTTCTGTCTGTGATCGAGCTATCATGTCGTCTACGTAAACTTCGATCTCATGATGTATCATATCATGAAACAAAGCTACCATGGCGCGTTGATAGGTTGCCCCTGCATTCTTCAGTCCGAATGGCATCACTTTGTAGCAGAAGGTACCCCATTACGTGACAAAAGTAGTTTTCTCCATGTCCTCGGGGGCCATTTTGATCTGGTTGTATCCCGAGAATCCATCCATGAAGGAAAATACCTTGTGTTGAGCTGTGTTGTCAACCAAGATGTCGATGTGTGGCAGTGGAAAATTATCTTTAGGGCTAGCCCTGTTTAAATCCCGGTAGTCCACACACATTTTAACTTTGCCGTCCTTCTTAGGCACGGGCACAATGTTAGCAACCCATTGTGGATAGGAAGTAACAACCAGAAAGCCAGCGTTGAATTGCTTCATTACCTCCGCTTTGATCTTCTCAGACATGTCGGGCCTCATTCGGCGGACTTTTTGTTTGATCGGTGGACAGTCTTCTCTCGTAGGGAGACGGTGAACCACGATATCTGTGTCTAATCTCGGCATGTATTCATAGGACCAGGCAAAGATCTCAACATATTCGTTCAACAACTGCACTAGACGCTCTTTGACACCTAGTTCCAGGTTGGCACCCAACTTAACCTCTTTCTTGTCTTCCTCTGTTCCTAAGTTGATGGTCTCTAGCAACTCTTCAGGGGGCATAATAGCCCTCTCTTCTTGTTGCAAAAGTCTGGCTAACTCTCCTGGCACTTCACAGTCTTCGTCAACTTCGTACTCAGCATGATTGACCAAATCTTCAGAGTTACCGAAGGCTAAAGCAGAATAGTCACCCATGGAATCCGGAGTGGATGGGTACCTGCATTTGTGAGTGTGGGTGTGTGTAAGGGATAGCCATCCTTAAACAAAAAAAAATGCAAAAAAGAAACAAAATGAACACAACAGTTTATAGATGAAAACGTCCAATGATTCATTAAAACATGGCATATGATAATGGAGAAAATCAAGCCCTTACAAATGGACCTATATGCCCCGGGCAAGGCATAAGGTGAAAATAGTGTACGAATTGTTTAGTTATTACAGACCAAAATAGGAAATTGTTCAAAGATAAATTTACTGGTTGATGAAGGTGATGGGAATGAAATCCTTTGCTTCCTAGTTGCTTAAACCCCCTTCGACGGTTGGAAAGATCCAATCTTTAAAGTTGTCCTCTTCATCATCATCTTCTACAGCATTAATTCCATGGTGAGTGATTTTGACGGGTGGTCCTCCAGCCTTGGAGCGACGCATAGCTTTCTGGCCTGTAGCAGTAAACCCTAGTCAACACTTGTCCATCTTATGGGGAAAATCAGGCAGTTGCCCCCACACTATGCTCTTTCCTTCTTTAATTACAGCCTCTGCGTCCTTGAGAGATACCATCCTAGGTACATGCTTGGGAATGATAGGCACCTCAACCATTGTCTTCGCAACTGCGACCTCAGGAGAAACTTCCTCAAAATGTTGGAAAGGCGTTTCTATGAACTCACCATCACACTCCACATAGCGGAAGGAATTGAGGTGACTTATCATGTACTCTTCCTCACCGTGCACCGTTATAATCTTACCCTTAACAGGATACTTTAGCATTTGGTGTAAAGAGGAGGTAACTGCCCCAGCATAATGGATCCATAGTCTTCCCAACAAACACGAATATGAAGGACGGATGTCCATCACATAAAAGGTGGAGTTGAAAACTTCTGTGCCCACTTTGATAGGAATGGCAACCTCTCCGTGAACCATTCTTTTGGACCCATCAAAGGTCCTAAAAATGATGTTACTGGGTTTGAGGGTCAATCCTTCACAGACCAAACGGTCTAACGCTTTCTTCGGCAGCACATTCAAGGAAGAACCAGTATCAACTAAGACATGGGTGAGGGTGGTTCCCCTGCATTAAACTGAGACATGTAGGGCATCGTTGTGTTTCCTTCCCTTGGGAGTCAAATCAGCATCGGAAAAACCAAGACCATTATCAGCAGTAAGGCTGGCCATGCACTCTTGAAACTGGTCGGCCGAAGTTTCTTGAGGCACGTGTGCTGCCTTTAAAAATTTGATTAAGGCCTTAGCATGGGCCTCAGAGCAGAGTAGAAGAGCCAACATGGAGATTTTGGAAGGGGTCTGTCCTAGCTGTTCCACGACGTCGTAGTCTCTCTTTCTGATTATCTTCAGGATTTCTTCCATTTCTTTCTGGGTGGTTTCAGGGACAACCACAGTATGAGCCTTCGTCCTGACAGGCGCTTCTAGTATCCCCTTACCCTTATCGGTAGTATCAACAAATGGTCTAACTTCAGGAGTATCCAATTCTTCAATTATCGGGCCTTGTACATATGGCTTAACAGGCACAAAAGCTTTCGAGGGTCCGAAGACTGCTCGAGGGGGAGCAATCTCCAGAGAAAAAATCCGTCCGCTGCGAGTTATCTTGCTGGTTCCCGCAATGTTCCCTATATCAGGGGTTTCATCTTCAGAATTCTCTTGGACTGATTTAATCTGTTTGATACCATGATAGAAGATTTCTCCTCCGTAGTTCCATGGTATCGTTTTGTTAGATTGATACGGGACAGGCCCCGACATGGTGATTTTCAATGGTACAAATTTAGGGTCGGGCGTAATCTTGACAGGACTTTTGCAAGCCTTGGGAAGATTGTCGGAGATGGTTATTATTGCAATGTCATTGGTTGAAGTAGCAAAAATAGCAGAAGTAACAGGAGGGAAGGTATCAACAGGAGTCTTTTGGAAGAGTATCTCTTGGGTATCCGTCAGGCGTTGGATGCCTAATTTCAACATTGGGCAGTCAGCTCGTACGTTTAAACAAAAGTAATAGTCTTTTCCACAGCCTAGGAATATCCCAGCTCTCATCAAATTCACTTTAATCACTGGTAAGGGAGTCAAAAGGTCAGCAACATTGGTAACATGAAGGTCTTCCATAACGGCATGAACATTATGACCGTGCTTGGGCATTGGGGCAGAAATCACATTCGGCTTTTCGGGCGCATCAAATTCTACCTCCTTGGCGTCGATCAGGTCTTGGATTTTGTTCTTAAGAGCCCAACAGTTGTTGGTATCATGCCCTACACTGTCTGAGTGGTAAGCACATTTTGCGTTGGAGTGGTAATATGGAGAATAGGTATTAGGGTTCTTTGGCGCTTCCTTCAAATTGGTAAGATTCAGCTTTAGCAAATGAGGGAGTACTTGAGCTGGCGTCATGTTGATTCGGGTGAACTTCTGTTGTGGCCTTTCTACTTGTTGCTGATTAGATCTTGGCTGATTGCTGCGAGGTTGATCATTTGAAAAGTTTTGAATCATCACAACCCCTACAGTTGGCCGGCGCTCGGTTCTTCCTTGACTTTTCTGAGAATAAACAACAGAGGCTTCCTTCTTAGCTGGGAAGGTTTTCTTAATAGCAGTGGACACAGAGGTATCTTTCTGAATCTTACCACTTTTAATACCGGCCACGACCCTTTCGGCGGTCAGAATTAATTCGGTAAATCCCGCGGAGGAACTCCCAATTAAATGATTGAAGAAAGGGCCAAACAGGGTCCCTAGAAACATGTCAACTAGCTCTCTATCCGACAATGGTGGCTGCACCCTTCTAGCCAGATCACGCCACTTCTGGGCATACTCCTTAAATCCCTCATTAGAAGCCATACCCATACTCTGTAGCTGAGTACGAGTGGGTGCCAAATCAGCATTGTATTGGTATTGACGGTAAAAAGCAATAGCTAAGTCTTCCCAGTTACGAACCTCAGATCTCTCGAGTTGATAGAACTAGTCCAATTGTGTGCCTGACAAACTGTCTTGAAAAAAGTGTACCCAGAGGTCTTTATCAGATGAGTGGGGTTGGATTTTTCTGACATAGGATCTCAGATGCATCTTTGGACATGACAGACCGTCATACTTGGAAAATGTAGGAACTTTAAACTTAGGAGGAATAACGATCCCAGCGACCAACCCTAGTTCTTCAAAATCTAAACCAGGTACCCTTTGCAACTCCATGGCTGTCAATCTATCCTCAAGATTTTTATATTTATCATCCGCCGGGGGATATTGCTGTTCGGAGTAGTCTTCGTCTTCTTCCTCTTCTTCCTCTTCAACTTCAGATTCAGAAGGTATCGCAGCTCCTTTTCCTTTACCGGCCCCTTCATCAGACGTTGAGGGGAACTCGAGAACTTTTCTAGCATTGCTTTCAAACCTTTTTCCAAAAGTGGCTACTCCAGGCCTTTTCTTCTTTTTCTCTTTATTTTTCTCCAACAGTGCTTTAAGGTCCTCTTGACCCTTTGCTAAGGTCATGAGGAGTTGCTGGAATTGAGAATTCTGTTCTTGCAGATCCTTAACCGTCTGCTCTAAATCCATCTTGCTAAAATAAACAGCAGAAAGATAAGGAAACCTGGTGTGAAGACCTGTTTATGCATATGATGAATGATGCGCTATTCATGTAATGCATTCAAGGATTCAGAAATTCAAATTTGTTGCAAACAAAAAGAACACACGTCATATTAAGAAGAAATTTGTTAGTACATAAGTTCCCCATGGGCAAAATATTACAAAATTCTTAATGTAAAAATACATTGCACATCCTCTTTGGTGCGATGTAAGTGTTGAGAGTTTCCTCCTCACGCAGTCGGCGGGTAAGCTCCAAAACCTTCTTCTCACTGGCATAGAAGCCGGCTTCAAAAGTATTTCGTTCTTCTTTGAGTTGGATCCAACTCTTTTGTAATTCTTCCCATGATGTTGGCATGTCAGGGTGTAGGAGGGTGTATGGAACCTCTCCTTCCATAACAGGCTCTTTGATCAAGGGGAGAGTGTGAGGATATGGCATCATAAGATTCTGGGCGCGGGTTCGTACCCACTTGAGATAAGGCTCAAGGGGGATGGACTTCTTGTGCCCCAGTGTCTTACTATCCACTTTGTTGGGCATCCTCCAAGCTCTGATGAACCTTTGTTGAAGTCCTTGCGCATCGTTGCCGAATTCAAAAACTAGGTCAGGAATCAGCATGTCATGAGGGCCATCCCTCCGAGCATATCTAAAATGTCTTAGAGCTAAACAGGGGTTGTATGTAATGCCTCCCCTAATGCCAAGTAGAGGGACATTAGGGAATTCCCCACAATGATCAATGATGATGACATTTTCTCTGGACCGAGAACACCAATGAACATCAGAATGTGTGAGGGTCATCAACCGTTGTGACCACCTTAAACCCTGCTCATTCTTCAAAACTTATTGTGGAAGGTGAGAAATAAACCACCTTGCTAGGAGATGAGTACAGCACATGAGAACACCTCTTTTCCTCATTGTTCGTGTGTAAAATGAGTGTAGGATGTCCCCAAGCAATGTAGGCACATGATTCCGAGATATGAAAATCTTGACAGCATTCACATCTATAAGTTGATCAGGGTTTGGGAACAAGACCAACCCATAGATGAGAAGTGCTACAATCTCCTCAAAAGCTTGTAGATCTAGAGAGTTCCAGCAGTCTTGTGCTTTCTCAAACAGAAACTTTGCCAAGAAACCCTTGACACCACTTCTGGTTTCCCAATGACCTTTGATATCAGATGGTTGCAAGTGTAATGCTTGAGCAACATCTTCAGGCTTTGGTTCTCTTTCCGTACCATTGTAGGGTAGTTGATGAAGAATAGGAATTCTCAAGAGTTGAGAAAATTCCTCCAAAGTAGGTACTAGTTGGTAATCAGGGAATGTGAAACAGTGGTGTAGGGGGTCAAAGAACTGGAAGAGAACTTTCACCATGTCTTCTTCAATGTTGGAGTTGACCAAGTTGAGAAGCCTACCATGTCTTTCACTGAAGAGAGAATTCTCTGGAATCCAGGAAGTAAACTCCTTGAGTTGAGGAGGGATTCTCACAAGGTTGACTTGAATTGTTTTCCTGCGAATAGTTTCCATGACCTACAAAACAAGAACAAAGATGAAGATCCAAACCCTTGAAATGGTTAGTGGATGCATATGATGCTTTATGATGTTCATGATGTATGCACAAGCACATGTACAAACAAGTCACACAAAAACCCTAGTTTCAGGCTTGCATTAGGTTTCACAGGTAAGTACCCTCTTGAGTTTAGTTGGCTCAAACCTGTCCTATAAATAGTAACCGGGTTCTAAGGAACTCAATATCACTGGATTATTTTCTATGTTCATTGTTTTGGTTTAGCCACTTAACTGGCGACCAAAATATTCCAAGAAAAAACCCTCAATGAGTGTAGTATCGAGTATCTACCGACTTCGGACTGCACCAAAGCCGGTCATCTCACTACCCCTAAAAAAGGCCAAGATGGTCAAGTAAGGTTCTAAGAGTTCATTAGTGCTTCATGACATCACTCAGCGGCCCTGTATTCTCTTTGATTGACTCAAAGGCTACTGGTACTCACAAATATGTCGCACTAATATAGCTATTGCTTCAACCATGTCGGTATACCCCACACAGTTTCTACAATGTATTGCTATTTACCTGTGAATGTTTCCCAAAATCCGGGTGGAGGATTCAAACCCAAACAAGTGAATCAAATGTAAAGCAATCAAAGCAATAAAGATAAGCATGCAAAAGGTGATCTAAGCCCGAAGGTTACTCAACTTTTAAATTTATCCCCAGCAGAGTCGCCAGTTCTGTGATACGGTGGGAGAACTGACTTGGGATTTTGCGTTTGTGTTCGCAAATGTTTCAGTTTAGCAAGAGTCGCCACCGACTTTTTATTTTATCCAAAGGAAAGGTCAAAAAGCACAGGAAAGACCTTTGAGATGTTTTCTTGGGTTCGGGGAGTAGATTATAGAAAGGGAAGGTATTAGCACTCTTTCTATCCATGGTTATCCATGGGCTCTTAGTTACTTGTTTAGATCACTTGCTTTGCTTTTCAATTGTTTGAAATGGTGCTTTGTGTATGGTTTTGAAAGATGTTTTGAAAAGGGGCCATCGTTGTGGCAACCTTTGTAATGATTCTTGTTTGAATGTATACAAAGGTGTTTTTGAAATGTTTCCAATGTTTGAAAGTAGGGTTTTGAAATTGTATGGTGAAGTATGTTTTGAAAGTAGCAAGGATGTTTTTGCAAGTTTTTGATCAAGTAACTAAGATCTATCTACCCTATTTTACTCAAAGATCTTTCTTATGTTTTTAACCCTTTTAACAGTGTTGCTTCACCATTGTATTTTGTGAACAACCTTGTGTTAGGATGTTAAACGGGGCAGGCGCGGGTCATCGTATAGACCATGATAGCAATTGTGTCAAGTATTTTTGGCAATTTTCTTAAGGGACTTGATCATTTTGTTTAGGCAACCTAGATAGCATCATCGAGGGACTATGATCTTTTGTTTTATTTTTGTTTTGCCAAAGTACTTGACATGCATACCATGGCCCTTTTCTTGAAGGCAACAAGTGGATTGTAACCCTATGGGTGTAAGTGTGCATTGTGTTTGTTTTTCATGCATTTTTGTCTTTGGTTAGGTCAAACTATTTGTTGGTTTTGATTTTGCATACAAACCCTAATTCTAATCATGGCATAATTGAAAGCATTTAAGTGCGTAAAAATAAATCTAAGCTATTACAACTTTGATATAGGGAGGGGGGTACAATTTTGAATAGGGGGTATTTGACAAGAAATATAAAACCCTAATTACTATTACATCCAAATTGAATTCTTTGTGCAATGTTAAAATAAATGAGCAATATTTAAATAAACACAATAAATAAATTTTAAATAAAAATGTATTTATGCAAAAAAAGGTTTTTTTTTATGTATGTAAAGCATTTCCAATGGAAAGAAATATAAAGAATTAAAAAGTTAATTTATTTATTTTTAGGGTAAACCCTAATTCTCCTTAAAGAAAATAAAATTGTATTATTTATATACAAAATATATTAATATGTTACAAAATAAGAATATATTATAAAAAAATGTTTTTTGGTATAAGATAATAATAAAAATAAAAATGTAATATTTTTGGGTTTTTTATTCTAATTATTTAATAAAATATAGTATATATATATATATATATATATATATATATATATATATATATATATATATATATATATATATATATATATATATATATATATATATATATATATATATATATATATATATATATATATATATATATATATATATATATATATATATATATATATATATATATATATATATATATATATATTAAATATGTTAAGTGTGTATAAAAATAAAATAAACTATTTACAAAAATGTGTATATTTCAAGAAAATATTTTCAAATGTGAATAAAATAAGAAATGAAAATAAAAGTATTTATTTATTTTTTACATTATTTTCAAGTTTTAATAAACAATATAAAATATTTAAACATTTTAATGTTAGAAATAATTAAAATAAATACCAAATAAATGTAAAAATTTATGAAAATATTTTTTGGCATTTTTTATGTTTGGAAATAAAATAATAAAGTCAGAAATGAAATAAAAATGCAAAAATAATAAAAGTACAAAGAAATGGGCCAGGGGGTGTGAAAAGTAAGCTGGGAGGTGTTGGAAACAAGAAGGCCAGGCCCAGCCCAGACTTCATCTTCTTCCTTGTGACAAACAAAAAAATGCGCGTGGCTAGTTCAAACCTGTATCTCCTGTTTCAGTGCTTTTTTGACAAAACTCAAAACATGAAACTTGTAGAGCATCAAATAACGATTTCAACCATATAAAACATTAAACCTAACTCTCAAAGACCAGAGAGAATTTCTCTGGCCCTAATTTCTAACCTAGTTTTTTCAGAAAGTTCATGAATGAAATTCTCCTAGCACGATTAATATAAATGAAAACTAAGCATATGTATGGTTTCAGGGCAATGAGTACAACATCTTTTATTCACAAACCTAAGGCTAAATGTTCCTAAATAGAGATATAAAAGTTCATGAAAAACCTGTTTCAGCTGAGTTCGAATTGGACAATGCAACAACTTTTAATGGGGCTTGAGATTCTTATGAGCTTGCTTGATGTCCCCTGAACCTTTCCCAATGCTTTATTTGTTTTGAAGTAGCCTGAATCGTTCTACAGAACTCAACCTGCAAATCTTCAAAGCAAAAATGGTGATGTGCGTAAATGGAGTTACAGTAGCTTGTGAATGGTCTGGACAGCTTACGTGTATTGTTTAGAATGTGTTTGAAGTGATTTGGGATAAAACGCACGAGGGGATTTGATTGTGGCTTGTGATTTGCAGAACTGGCCCTATTTTGGGCAGAAATTAAGATTTTGTGCTTAAGGGTGTTTGAGGGATGAAGGGCTCGTGTTTTTGGATTACTAGGATGTGTGAAACTTGTTTGAAAACTTTGCTTGAGTTCAATATATCAGATGTGTGTGTTCTTGACTTTTTTGTACAATGCCCTGGTTTTGAAGAAAAGATGTGAAGTGACCAAGCTATGGCCTGTACAGGCTAGCTCCAAGCATGCTTAAGTTGGTGTACTATGCCTGAGATTAGGGAACTTGTTTGCTGCAAGGAAAGAAGTCCAAGGCTCAAGAAAATGCAATTTGACATAAAGTTTCCTTTATGAAAATGGAAGTGCCATCTTTATGCCTAAAATGGAAATGTTCAATGTACAATGCTCCCTTGATCAGAACAATGCCAATGTCCAATGTATTTGCATTCATTTTTTGAGTGTAAATTGGTTTATAGGCCTGTAATTATGTACTAAGCTAGTCTGGTCAGATTTGCAACTTGGTATGAACATGTATTGGCCATGGTTACAAAGTGAGTTTTTGCCAACTTCAAGCATTCGATTCTCCCTAACCACAAATGTGTTTGAGGAGTTCTTGGACAATTTGGAAAGCTTGCAACATGTACTATAATCCATATTTGAAATTAAACTTGAGACTACAACTGGAACCATGTGAAAAATGGCCAAGAAGATGGGTCAAAATCCTGCCTAAACTAGGGCAAAATTTCTCTAAGTTAAAAGTTTTAGGGACCCTTGTTCCAAAAATCATAACTTGAGATACAAGCTTCTTTTGAGAGAACTTTGTGAATCAAAGTTGTAGACTTTGTGATGGACTACAACTTTCATGTTGTAAGTTTTGTTTTAATCCATTTGCATCTTGGTGAAAATGTGGGGCAAAGTTGGAAAAATTAAGAAAATTTTATAACTTAGAAAATTTCTAAGTTATGAAATTTTTCCATTTTAAACCCTAATTTTCAATTTTGGGTTTCTTGATGAAAAAGTTTCATAATTTGACATGTCTTGATGAAAAATGACCCTTGGCAATTGATTTTGACCAAAAAGTCAAAGTTTGACTTTTCAGTATACAGTCAGATTTTGATCAGTTGACTGAAAAATTCATCTGTCAATCCTATGCATTTGAGATCTTTTGAACTTGTTGAATGGGTCAATATAATTTTATTGAGTCATTGAGTCCATGGTTGAGCTTGATTTGCCATTGTCTAGGTCAAACAGTCAAAAAATGCCTTTGTACAATCAAAACCCTAAAAATGACCATTTTGCCCTTTTGGTGATCTTATCAAATTTCTTGTGGAATTGTGATCCAAACTTGATCAAATGGTTCATATTAGTTCATAATGTTAATGTGGGTCAAAATTCTTGAGGTTTGACTGTCAATTGGCCACAGTTGAATTTTCCCCCAATACAGCTGATTTCTAGGTCGACTGTCCAATTGACTGGGCAAAAATTTGATTCAAGGCTTGAAACTTGGTATGGACAAACTTGTGAGTCCAAAATAAAGTATGAAAGTCACTTTGGGCATTGTAGGTCAAAACATCCCTGTGCAAACTCAAACCCTAATTTAGGTCAACAGTGCAAGAAGGTGTCTTGAGCAGAGCAAACCCTAGCTTGATCTTGAGTTCCAAGAGCCTTGTGATGAGAAATGTTGATAAAATGAGAGGGAAGATTTTGGGGTACAACACTATACATGTGATTTTTTAGCATAATCATGACATCATAAGCATGGCATATCATACTAACCATTTAAAGGATTTTGTAGGGCTCATCTTTGCTTTGTTTTGTAGGACATGGCATCCGCCCGCAGGAACACTATCCAGATTAACCTTGTGAAAGTGCCCCCCCAACTAAAGGACTTGGCATTAAGGATTCCTGGAAGCTCTCCCTTCACTGAATAACATGGTCGGTTGCTCAACTTGGTCACTTCCAAACCTGATGAAGAATTGTTAAAAGTACTATTTCAGTTCTTTGATCCTTTGCACCACTGCTTCACCTTCCCAAATTACCAGCTAGTATCTACTATGGAGGAATTTTCCCGGTTGTTAGGGGTGCCTATTCTTGATCAGTTACCTTTCAACGGTACGGAAAAACATCCAAATCCTGAAGAAATTTCTCGAGCTCTGTCCTTACAACGGTACGATGTAGTGACAAATTGGGAAAGTAGAGGAAGCGTCCAAGAAATCCCGGTTAAATTTCTATTCGAGAAAGCTCACTCTATTTGGGATACCCTGGATTTAAAAGCTTTTAAAGAGGTATTGACACTCCTCATCTACGGGATGGTACTATTCCCTAACGCGGACCAACTCGTAGATGTGAATACAATTAAGGTTTTTCTCTCATAATCTGGTGCCTACATTACTTGGGGATATTCTACACTCTCTGTATGCTCGCACTCTAAAGAGAAGGGGGACCCTCTGTTGCACCCCAAAATTTTCCCTCCTAATTTCACTTTTATTTTGACTTAGACTTTGCATTCATCTGCATCATTCAAATAGGTCATGTGCATAGCACGCATTCTCAAAAAAAATATAGATCACCTGAGGTTCAAAAAGATCAGCAGTTAGGCAGCTAGGGTTTACAGCTGATTTGAGATGTATGTGTTGGATAAGTTTGATTATTCTGGTTCCTCTTGGTGTACAAGGCTGTAGAATGAGGATTTTTGTTCATGCTCGTTTTTTGATTTCTTTTACATTAAGCTACAGGGCTATTATCGTCAACTAAACAACAAGTTACAGATTTGTTTTCTTGTCAAGAATTTAGGGGGTGTGACCTAGCAAACTTACTCTGTGGATCAATGCACACTCTAATGCGAATGTACTTATCATTGGAGCAGTTAGGTTTCTTTATAACTGACTAAGGTGTATTCGTCCAGTAAAGTTTGATTCTTCTGGTTATTCTTCAAACAGAGAAATGTGAAACTAGGGTTCACTTCCCTATATACTTCATGAAATTAGAGTTGTATCACGCGGACGTCCGGTTATGCTTCTCATTTCATGTGAGTCAAGGAGTTTCATCAAGAAAGGTTGATGTGGCGCTGAAGTTATTAGCCTTGAAGTCAATGACTTGTGATTTGAATTCCAAAGACGCTAAGTTGTGGTGTAAAATGTTGAACATGGAGATCCAATGCAGGCGAGATATTATTACTTCTTTTATTTATGATACAAATTTAAGAATCAAAGTTAGGAATAATTGAGAATTCCATTTGATTTGGATTCATTCAAATGATCACTTTCATGCCATAGATTCAATGCGATCCAAATCCTTAGGAGGCATCATCTCTCCTTCAATGTTTGTCATTTTTCATACAAGGGTGAATTGAATAAGAGGGTCGTTAAAGATACGAATAGTTCTTTCATGTGTCGTTTTAGATTGCAATACAAGTAGGCTTGTAATCAAGGAGGATTGTCATTGAATAATTCACTCAAAGTAGTTCTAAAGTCAATCATTGTGCACAAATCAAAGATTTTCATGCTAATCATTTTTCCCAAAGTTATTTCAAAGTCATCCAAAATGTTTCAATATCATACAAAAACTCGTCCATATTGTTCTTTAGGATTACAAACAGTAAGTTGTGTTGCCATTACATTTTGAAAAAAAAATGTTATAAAGAAATGGGTTATGTATCTATCATGAGCCCAAGTCTTCCCCATGATGTTATAGCTTATCAAGAATCTGGTTGTCGAGTCCATTCAAATCTATTCCAGATCTCTAGCCAATTCCCTGAAATCTGGTTCTTCATGGTCCAAACTGCTATGGTGAGAAAGCTCCTGCAATTTTCAATTTGAGTTTCTTCATCCATGAAGGCTCCTCGTCATTCTCCATGTATTCTCCATGACTTCATCGCTATCGCCATCTCATGAAACAAGAAAAAAAAGGTGGTTAGCAGTTAAAGTTTGAGTATGAGCAAGACGGTTTTAAAGAATTTTTTAAAAGGTCTCATCATTAGCGCTTGAGCAATGGAATCAACTTGTGGATTAAGGAATTCTCTTGCAGAATTATATTCATAAAGCAAACAATAAGGCCTCATATCATTTGGTTTTGTAACAAAAAAATCAGATGCAAGTTCAATCATTGGCCTAAGTCCATCCTGCTGCAAATCGCAAACAAATTACAAAAAGAATGTTTGGTTCACAATGGGACATACTCAAAAAGGAGATGTTGTTTACGCTCAAACTCAGTGAAGACCTGTCAAAACATCACGGTTTGCAGCAATAGTAAACAGGCCAACATAAATTCCGCATCCCAGCTAAATAAAATGCAAACAAATCATGAATTCTCGCAGGAAAATCAGCAAGTGCAAACAAATCATGAGTCCAAGCTCAGTAAATTGAAGTGTAACCAATATTATAAAATATCACAGAAGAAGGAGTTATTAAGCATAAGAGATCCTAACAAGATATCATCATTTTCTTGCTCAGAGACTCTTCAGAACATGGAGAAAGACGAGAGGAAAAGAAGTTTGCGAGAGAAATATTAGAGTCAGAAAGGTATTACCGGGAAGAGCCTCAACCATTAGTACACTATCGCGAGCTTGACGAATTTGCAGCCTGTATTTCATCAAGCAGCCACCGACCGTATCTGTCTAAAAAGGGGCTAGCTGAAGTCTGCAAAAAGATACAATTCAAAGAACACGACAACACTCGTTGTTACCTGCTTACATCTGCACTATGTGTCAACAAAATCCTTCAAACCTACATCATAAGTCAGACTGGCAAAAAAAATATCAATCCAACCGAACTTGCACTACATAAACCTGATGCTACTAAATCAAGAGAGTGATCATGATTGAAATAAATAATATGTCAGATATAGCTCAACATCAGTCCAAAAATCAGAAACAATAGAAGATAACTATTAAGTCAATGGATCTAATCATAGCCCGAGCTAAGAAAAGTGAAATATTTGAAGCAATCCTTATCCTTGCAAGACCGATGTGGCACGCTAATATCACATAGTGGAGCAAAGTATGGAAAACCACTTATTGCAGTTGCATCTTCACATGGTAAACAAGCAATGGATTTTGAGGGAGAATCACTTCCAGAGAAGCATCAAGATGAAGAAAGGCCAATAACTGTAAAAGTAAATAATGATGAAAATTGCTCAAAAGTATTTACAATCCTCAATGAGGCACCCTGTTCATCTATATCTTCAACAATCAAGAGTTTAGTCTCTATGTCAGTCCCATAAATAAATTGTTGCGTCTTAAGGGAGTTTACACCTTCAGTGAAAAATGTAATGAATAACCAATGCCAAACCCGGTTTATTCATATAACAAAAAAACAGAAATTTAGTTTTCGGTTCAGTAGGAAATCCAGAAGAAAAATAAAGGGTATCAGATATTTCATAGGAAAAATATATCAAAAAATGAAAAAAACAGTTTTACAGTTCAGCAAAATCAAAACAGAATTAAACTATCCTGCATCTAACAGATTCTTCCAACAAATTTCTGTAACCAACTCACTCTCAAAAACAGAATTAAACATAACTAATTTTCACCCAACTCCCTACTTCATCTCCAAAAAACAGCAGTCCAACTAACGACTTAACAACCCAGTATTAATTTCTAACCGATTTTTGAACTTCCTCTAACCAACCCTCAATCCCTTAACCAACTCTCTAAGATCTAACAACTTAGATCACTCCTCACAAAGCCTATACAAACATGACTCTAACAGAAAGTGGAAAGGAAGGGAGTTCCAATCTGTAACAGAATTGAGAGGAGGGGTAACAGAATTGAAACCAATCTGTAACAGAATGTCAGCTCATCATCCTATCCTAACTAACTCTAACAGAAAGAAGGGAGAAAGGAACGGGTATATAACAGAAGTTACCTTCAATCCCCACTGGAGGTTCTGAAATCTTTCTCTCTGAATCAGAATGCTGACTTCACTCTTCATTTTCATAGAATCCTCACTACAACTTCATCATCATCTTTGATTCCCGAATCTACTTTTGTAACAACACTTCATCATCTTCATCATCGGCAACCAAACTACAACAATGTAATCATCGTCATGTTTCAATCATAGACACCATAACCAAAACACAGAAGAATTGCAACGCGAAGAAGAAGAGAATACAAAATCTAGGACGATAATTTACATATACTTGAATTGTTAATTGTTGATTTTCTCTTTGATTTCATCAATCTTGAAGAATCATCGGAGTTCTCCAGTAGATAAGTCTTTAACTGGTTGTCGTTTCTGTATCACTATGTATGTAAACTTGTGGCATATAGCTTTGTTGTTGTTCACTTATGTTTCGAATTTCACTAAAATCGCGACCGAGACATGAGAAGCCACGATGTCAAAATCAGAGATGAAACTGAATCTGAAGACAAACAGAAGCAGTCAAAGCGTGAAAAATCGCGAGCAAATGGAAAAGCAGTAGTGTTGTGTTAAAGCATGATTAACAGAGAAAATTGGAAGCTGAGAGCTGAAGTAAATCCCCCAGAAATTGCCGCTTGAATTGCTGGCATATTGAGTACATTAGGGCTACTGTTGACGATGAATTTAGAAAGGAAGATCTTAGCTTGTTGCAAGCGGACGAAGGAGAGATGATGAGACGGCGACAAAGTTGAGAGGACCGAAGCCACTATATTGAAATCAAAGGGGAGAGGAAGATGAAGGTCATGCAGCGGATCTTTTTTGCTTGAGAGAAGAGGGATTTCGCGTTTGAGCAGGCTGGAAGTCATAACAAGTTAACCCTGACCTCATTGAATCAAACGCTCACATTTCATTTTTATTTTAATTATCTTTATTGTTTATTTTAATTGGTGAAAATTTGAAATAACAATATAACTCACATGGAACATACCCTTTAGACTAGATGGGCCAAAATATTAAGGCCTGTGTTTGTTTTTCGCATACCAATAGTGCCTAAGAAAAAAAACTGCTCCTGGACTCTAATCAATTGGCCTAGCGCCTGAATTGTTGTTTGCACCCCTGGACTATGTCTTGTCGTTTAATATTTTAGTAATTTCTTTTAGCTAATTTTGTTAATTGTTTAGACTTGTTTGAATTTTCTTTACATGATAAAAAAATAATAAAAATCAAGTATAAAAATTTGTTAGATTCTTTTTATTTGGTTTTAGGAATTAAAGTCCGATTATCCGATTACTTGAGATTTCTAATTTACCTTTTCTTTTTGAGTTTGGAGTCTTATACAGGATATGAGGATATGCTTGAGTTTTTGATTGTGATTTATTTTCACATCGATGACGCTTCGACACTTATGCTGCGTATTCGATTTCTGACTCTTTTCTTTGTTGGTGCTAGCAGCTCGCGAGATCGTTAGGTTTCTTTGCTTTTGCTTTGCTCTACAGGCTAGTACTTGTTTGGTATATTTTATTTCTACATTGTTGTACCCCAAAATTTGCCCTCCTATTTTTTCACAAGAAATCACAGCTTCGGGTTTCCTGACTTTTCAGATTGGCTTAAGAATCAGTCAAACAGACTTTTTCTTATCAGTCTATTCAAAATTAGGGTTTTCATGGCTCTGGAATAGTTCAAGCAGATTGCTAGGGTTTTGTTTGAGTTTGGCTCAGGTTGGATCAGACAGGCGCTTCTCTGACATTTAATCAAGAACTAGGGTTTGTGCGCGCAGAAAGAATTAATTCTACAGTGCTTTTCAATTTACTCTGGAATATGGGTTGAGGTTTCTGATTGGAAGTTTGCAGTGTTTGATTGAATCATTAAAAGAAAAGGCATGTGGATGTTTTGTTTGATTAACTGTGCATTGCTTTGGATAATTGGAGCGCCGGGTTTATTATTGATTGATGCTAAGACCACAGTGTTTATCAATTGTTTATTATTCTGAGTTAAAATAATTGGGATTTATTTCCATTTTATTATAATTTAAGAATTATAAACAATTAAATAAACATTTGAAGGAGAATTAAAAAGGAATGTCAATAAAAAGACTTTTTATTTATCTTTAATTATTTGTACAATTGTTATTTAAATACAATAATTAGTTACAAAGTATTTACAATAATAATGTTACAATGATTAAAAGGAAAATAAAATTGCATCCTAAAATTTCCTAAATCTTCATCTTCTACTGCTACTCCTCTTTTGCTCCATTGATTTTTATCTACAAAACAAAGAAAAGGAAAAAGTCAAAAGCAGATGAAATGAAATTAAAGGCGGACAGTTAATTCAAAAATCATCATTAAAGGTAACTGGCCGGAATCAGTTTGCCCTCTCTGCAAATCACAAGATCACTCTTGGTTCACAAAGAGGGATAGAAATATGTCTTGCAAAAGTATGAAATGCATAAATTTACAATTGCACAAATTCAAAGTTTGTCAAACATACTGCATAAATCCAAATTTTCAACCAAAAGAGGCAAATCAATTGAAAAGTGCATAAAGCTGCATAGTTCATAAATTGTCAACAAAGTCCAAACTGAACTACAATGTCACAATTTCAAACTAAGCCAAAGCTGCCAAAAAGATATCAAAGGCTATCCAAAAGCTGTCAAAGAAGTACAATATGCAGGAAATCTGGAAAAGAGTATGCAGAGGAAAATTAGTATGCAAGCAACCTTTAAGTTACATCATTTTCCTAGGCCAGTACCTTTTCAGAATAGTACATCATAAGCAATAAAAAATGCTTAAATCTGTCAAGAGAGAGAGAGAAGGGAGAAAGAAGAGGGGCTTACAGCAGGCTTTAGGCTTAAGAAAAAAAGATATAACAGGCATATCAGAAAAAGAGGGGCAGAAAACACATAACCAAAAAATAACACAAGCTGAAACTGTGTCAAAACAGCCTGCCTCCATAAACTCTCAAAGCCTGCCTTAAACTGTAACAAAACATCAACCTTAAACCAGAAACAACAAAAAACTTGTTTCAAGGCCTAAGTTTCAAAACAAATCCCAAGCTTCCAGCCTATTACCTGTATCCAAACACAAACCACAAGCCTAAAGCCTGCAGCAAAAGCTTGTAAGCCTTAACCTATTCTAAACCAAAAGCACATAACCTGTCAAAGTTCCAAACCTGCAGCAAGCCATACGAGCCAAGCCTTTCAAGCCTCAAGCTTCAACTGTATCAACAAACAACCAAACCAGTACCTCAAGCCATACAAGCTTACAAGCCTAATAAACCAAAAGAGCAAGCAAGCACACATGCCACCCTCAGAGCTAACCTCATCATAGGGTTTGTATATCAACACTCAAAATCAACATATCAAACGTATCAAGCCTATCCAGAAGCATTCAAAAGAAGGGCAAGCTAAGAACATCATCAAATAAAGCATCTCAGAGCAAAAGAGAAAAAGAGGCGTTTTCAGATTTTTTTGACAATCATCACTAAACGAGAAGAAGCAAAGATACGAGTACCAGGTTCCACAGAGCAAGCCAGCGCATCACAATCCTTCGCCTCCGGCTGTCCAGCACGCCTCCAAGCCACCCTCCTCTCCAATCAACGATTCCTCCAAAGGTAGTATTTCTACTCTTTCTTCTCATACCTCCCACAAACAAAGGCAACATGAAAATCAGAACATGAAAGTAACACATGCGGTACTTAAAACTCTAAAATTGAAAAAACAGAACCAAACCTTGTAAACCACCGCATCAGTAATCCATGGAGGGGACGAGGTGACGGTGGCGCTGGTTGGCCTTAGGCGAAGGAGAAGCTTATTCAGAATCCATGGCTTGAGAAGTTGAAGGGGAACGAAGACGAAGAAGAGTGCCGCTCTGTAAAACAAACAAACCCTAAATGAGACAATAATCAAACAACCCTAAGACAAGGATGTGTAAAACGCTTGGGCTGGGTCGCCCCATCAGCGCCTAAGCCCGTTTCAAAATTAATACCCCCCTTTCTTTTGATTCTCAGTCAGTTTTTGTTTGGGCCAGCATAAACTCCCTTCAAGTCCATTCCTTTTTTTACATAAACTAACACTTTTTTTTCATTATCACATTACATTTTTTCCATAACTTATCTTGGTTTTTATTAATAATACTTTTTTTAATATGTAAGCTTTAGATTTAATTAAGTCAATAAATTTTTTAAATTCCCTTTTTTAATGTTATACATTAATTAAATATATAGATAATAGGATAACTAAATTTAAAACATTTTTCTTTAATTAAGACTTTTGTATATAAAACATAAAAACATTAATTCATAAAAAGTAGAATTACTTAAAACATTTACTTTTCTTTTCTTAAATTATTTTTATTTTTTGTACATATTAAAAAATACCTAAAAATAGAATGCTTAAAACATTTTTCTTTCATTAAAATCTTTTGTGTATACATATTTGACAAAGACACTAAAAATAAATAAATAAACAATACTTAATAATATATTAAGTTAACATTTCGCACTTGTAAATAAATCACATACACTTACACCAATACGTTGATACATTTACTTTGCTCTATTCTTATACATTGCTAAACACTACATATTACATTTGCGATTGATTCGATTTGGTTGTAAATTTATTTGGACATTACTCTCCTATTAAGTCTCATCCCCATTTGTAAATATTTGTACCCCCACTCCCGGATACTTATTTATAATAGCGTAGACTTTAAATTCCCGCAATTTATCGCTTTCAATTATACCATGTTTAGACCTAGGGTTTGTATGTACATAAAATCAAATGCTAGATAACCTAATACAAAGATAAATGCATGAAAATCAATACACAATTTACACTTGCACCCCTAGGGTAATCCCGCTTGTTGCCTTCCAAAATGGGCCATGCTTGCACGTTGAGTTTCTTTGGCAAAACAATTCAAATGATCATAAGTCCCTCGATTACGCTTTCAAAATTTGCCTAAAAATGATCAAGTCCCTTCAAGAAAATTGCCAAAGACACTTGGCACCATTGCATTCATGGTCCATACGATGACCCGCGCCTGTCCCGTTAACATCCTAACACAAGATTGTCCACCAAATACAATGGTGGAACAATACTGTTAAAAGGGTTAAAACATGAGAAAAACCTTTGAGTCAATTTAGGGGTAGACAACTCTTAGTTACTTGATCAACTTGCAAAACACGCTTGCCTACTTTTCAAAATCCGCTCCACAAACACTTTCAAAACAAACTTTCAAAAACATTTGAAACATCTTTTCGAAAAGATACACACCTTTGTAAAACATTCGAGTAAAGAATTGTTACAACGGTTGCCTAGACAAGGCCTCTTTTTCAAAACATTTTCAAACACACACACACACACCACCATTTCAAGCAATTGAAAATCAAGGCAAGTGATCTAAATCAAGTAACTAAGAGCCCATGGATAACCATGGATGAAAAGGGTGCTAATACCTTCCCTTTTCATAATCTACCCCCCGAACCCACGAAACATCTTAAAAGGTTTTTTCCTATGCTTTTTAACCTTTCCTTTAGGATAAAATAAAAAGTCGGTGGCGACTCTTGCTAAACCGAACAAGTGCGAATACAAACGCAAAAACTCAAGTCAGTTCTCCCACCGTATCACATACATTCTCTTTGCATTTATCGCTTCCTAGAGATCATGTGAAGTATGATAACGTTAGGTATAGAAATAGGCTATCCTCCCCTTGACCTTTCTTTCTCTTTTCGCATATGCATTTAAAAAACAAAAACTTCTTTTTCTTACAAACCTCAAAATACTTAAAAAAATTTACTGACGAGAATCATATCTTTGTTAAGTATGAGAGATGATAAGCGGGTTTCTTCTCGACCTTATTGTTCTCTTATTCTAAGCTTTAGTGTGGCTCAAGTCTCAAAGACTCATTTCATGGATAAGTAGAGAAATGGCTAAAATCTCTCTCTTGAGATTAACTAGCTGTTATCTGCAGCAAAAACACCAACCAACACAAATTCTTTTTGCCTTTAAGCTTGTCTTTCAAAATATTTTCAAAAGAGAATGTTAATTCAATTCTGTGCTGACGCGTAAGTCTCCAAAGGTCGAGTTGCGGTAGAAGGCGAAATTAATATTGTTCATTAAAAAAATACAAACCAACAAAAACATGTGAGCCGAACTACGACTGCTCTGATTCCTTAAACGGGACACGTAGGCATCGAGGTAGGGCCCGAATGAGCACAACTTTTATTTTCCATACATTATTTTCTCTTTTCTTTTGCATGCATTCCCCCCTTCAGTAGTATAGTAAACAGTAAGCATAGTTTAAACACACCCTTTGATTAGAACAACAAGAGTGGATATCGTAGAGTACTACGGGCGTGTGGGGTGCTAATACTTTCCCTTCGCGTAACAAACTCCCTTACCCTTATCTCTTGGTCGTTCGACCTTGATTTCACCCTTCTCAGGTTTAATCGATGTTTACCTTTCCCTCCATATGGGATAAAAGACGTTCGATGGCGACTTCATTGTTTGATGATTTTCAGCCGGTTGTTTCAGCTGGCGACTTCACTGGGGAAAATATGCCGACCTATTACTGGTCCATCCCGGAGTCGCTCCTAGCTCTTGGTTCCTTTCTTTGGGTGTTTATTTTTATGCTTTTAGTTTGTTCGTTCATTTTGTATATACCTGAGCACATGTATGCATTACATTTTACTGTCTTCCATATACTGCTGTTGTACTGGATCTGCTTCTTGATTGGGTGGGTATGTTACTATTGAGGTAAAAGGCCCAGTACCCAGGCTAGAGTGCACTAGGACACTAGGAATATAGTGGGGGCATGAAGGCTATAGGAAGTGGTCCGATTAGTGTAGTCATGTCATATACCATGCTCAAATGAGGTTCAATTGAAGATATTTTCATCATGCACGCCTGTGTTGCGATGATTTTACTTTCAAACGAACCCGTGATTTTCGAGTTACCTTTGCCTTAGCCTAACCTAGTCTTCACTCGTGAGTGGGGAGGGAATTCTTATCACAGGTACAATTGGTGACTATATTCAGACAATTACTTATGATTACGTCCTGGATATCTACCGGTAATTATGAAGTTCTCAGATTTATTTTCTGAGGTTCCGACTATGATCTTCATGGAATTCTTCCGGTTATGTTTCAGACCTGTGATCCTGGTATTAAAAGACTATAAAGAGACAATATAACAGAAATCAGTATCATGAAAGTAGTAACCCCATGATCATTTTCACGTACATCATAGCATATTTACCTTTCAATATATATATATATATATATATATATATATATATATATATATATATATATATATATATATGTCGATGATTAATTCGCATGTGCATTGTCATTTCCAGGATCTCCCTAGGGTTTCCTTTTCCTCTAAAGAATGGAAAACAAAATTGATATTGTCCTAAAGACAAAGAGAGATAACTTCAGCTATCAGTTTCGTCCTAGTATTTGGCCCTCTCTTGAAGAAATAAGAGACCTCATGAATTGTCAACAAATTGGTGTTTTTGGTGAAAGATATGGGAATCTCCTATCTTTGTTGGATTCTCGGGTTGATGATAAGGCTGTGCAGACCCTATTACAGTTTTATGATCCGGAGTTGCGTTGTTTCATATTTTAGGACTACCAGTTAGCACCTACTCTTGAGGAGTACGCTCATCTTCTCCACATTAAGCTCACTATTCATGTTCCATTTGTTCGAGTCCCTATTGAGCCTGACTATGAGGCCATTGCTAAGGTTCTTTATTTGAGCCTTAATGATGTAAAAGGGAAATGGAGACGTAACAAAGTCACTTGTGGTCTTCATGTAGATTTCTTGGTAAGTAAGGCTAAGGAAATGGAAAACATAGGAAACTAGGATGCTTATTATACTATGTTGGCTGCTACCATTTACAGAGTTATCTTATTCCCTGAGATTAAAGAGATTATAGACTTGGCTACTCTTTGCATCTTGATGAACAAGAATCCAATACCTACACTATTAGCTGATACTTACCACGCCATCCACTCTAGGCATGGAAAGAAAGGAGTAGTGGTATGCTGCATACCAATGCTTTACAAATGGTTCATGGAACAGTTACCCACCAAAGGGCCATTCAAAGAAGATCCTCATTCATGGGAATCCAAAGTAATGACACTCACCTCTTTCGATATCCAATGGTACAAACTTAAGGTTGATAGCACCGAAGTCATCTCTCACTGTGCAGGTTTCTCTAATGTTCCACTCATAGGAACAAAAGGGGTTATCAACTACAACCCAGTACTTACTCTTCTCCAATTAGGTTATGCCATGAAGCGTCCACCCACGGCCAAGGAGGTCGAACCTGTGTATTGGAAAAAAGGAGAAGATCCTGAATTATTGAAGAAAGTGGAAATTGCTTGGGCACATGTTCGAAGGAAAGGAAAGGAATTCTTCGGGTTAAAGGAGGTATTAGCGTTCGATCCTTACATGGAGTGGTTGAAGGAAAGGGTCAAAGCACTTATGTTGCCTTTTGAAAAGGAAATCTCCTTGTATCTTCAACCCACTGAGTCACAGCACGATGTGCCTAAGGAACGCTTCTACCAAGTACAACTGGAAAACAGGGACCTTCGTCAAAATTTGGAAGACAAAAAAATGGAAATATATTTCTTAACAGAAAAGAAAAGGGACTTGGCCCGTCAACTAAAAGAGTATGAAGGGGAAGGTAGCTCCAAAAAATGACCCAGAGCCAGAAACTCCTTTGTATCTACGGAAGAGTACCAGATAGCCCTCGCTGATGCAGAGAAGAATCGTCAAGAAACTTTGAGATTCCAAATGGCAAACAATAGAAACAAAGCCAAAGCTAAAGAGTTGGGAAACCAATTTAAAGCTGCTAGGATGGAGTTGGAGGCGAAAGAAGATCAAATAACCAAAGTGATGAAAGAGAATGCAAGACTCCGAGACAAGATAAAGGAGATGGAAGAAGCACCCATACATATACATTTGCTAGAATGTAAAGAATGTGATCGCTTCCTAGAGCAATGCGTGTACTTAGAAGGACAACTATTTCAGAAAGATGTGGTAATCGATAGCTTTGCTCGTGGACAGGATCGTGAAAAGACAAAGAAATTATTCCAAGAAACCAAGGAATAGAGTGAAGAGTACTTCCGGCAAGGAGGACCATTGTACTACACAGAGATTAGAGATCCACCACTTTGATTTCCTTGTTCTCTCTTTTTGCTTTAATGCCATTAGACCACCACCAGTCTTGTTGGATGGGGTCGTTTAAATTTCATTACATATTCTGAATCATGCTCGTAAGAAGTTACCATTTGATCATATGAATGATATTTTTAATGAAATCAATTCTTGTCAAAACTTCTTCTCGCTGTTTGTCTCTCCTATCATGTTGTTTAAAATTCCTAGGGGCGATAAAACTTTGGGTGTCCTGGAAATGATATAACATCTCATACACAACCATGCATTCATACATATCATAATATGATAAGTGATTATGGCAGGTCTTCTTATTTCTTGATTTGGTCCTCCCCTTTACAGAAGATAGCCATTATGAATTCTCATCGTTATAATACTCGAAGCACTGCCAAGAGACAGATGGAACAGATTCAAGCAGATGTTGTGGCTATGGGAACCAGGATGGATACTCGAGTCGATCAGTTGATGGAGATTATTCAGAACATGGCTCGTCAACAAGAGGAAATGAGAGCCATGATTGTGAGGCCTACTGAAGCTTTGAATAATGGGGTGAAAATTGGAACACTAATCCATCAGGAGTCTTCATCAACAACCCTAACGGTATTCTGGGGGCTCAGAATACAGTGGAGAACCCGAGAGGTACTCGAAAGGTGAACCCAGATTCGAATGTCGGTCTGAATACCCAAAATGGTCAGCATGCAAATTTCAGCAACCTTATAGGTAACCAAGGCATCCCTGGGAATCAAGCTGTGGGGAATCCTCCCCCACCTACTCCTATTCATCAGAATAATAAACAACCTATCGTATTACCAAGGCCTATTCGCATTCCTGTTAGGCCGGTGGAAGAAGATAATTGGGAAGACTAGATGACTAATATGGAAGAAGCAACTGAAGCTAGTAAGAAGTTGCATATGCTTGAAGAACGGATGCGTAGGTTTGAAAGTCAAGGTGCAGTAGGCTTTGACATGTCTGATTTAGGTTTGGTTCCCGGAGTAGGGATTCCCCCAAAATTCAAGGTGCCTGATTTCGTAAAGTACAAAGGTACTTCCTATCCAAAGACCCATGTTAATTCTTTCTATCGGAAGATGTCTGCGTATTCTAATGATGAGAAACTATTGATGCACTTCTTTCAAGATAGTTTGATAGGTGGCCCACTCGAATGGTACATGCAGCTGGAAAGTAGTCGTATCCGTACATGGAGAGAATTGGTTGAAGCTTTTGTTATGCACTATCAGTATAACACTGACATGGCTCCTACAAGAACCCAGCTGCAGAACTTATCCCATAAACGAGATGAATCTTTTAAAGAGTACGCCCAGAGGTGGCGAGAGATGGCTGCAATAGTGCACCCGCCCATGCTGGAACGAGAGATGGTGGAGATGTTTAGTAGTACGTTGCAAGGCCAGTATTACACGACTTGTAGCATATCAGGTACTTTTGCTGAGATGGTAACACATGGGGAGCGAATTGAGATCGGAATTAAATTGGGGAAAAACCAAGACGTCCTAGTTGGGAATAATGCTGGCAATACTAAAAATTCTTTCAGGGGCCACCCAAAGAAAAAGGAAGGGGAATCTAGTGCAATCTATCCTCAGAAGGGGAAGGGCAGATATCAAGATTACGACCATCAGGCTGCTGCTGTAACAATTCTAATAGCTCCCCCTCAATGTCCAACATATACACCCTGGAAGAATAATCAACAAAAACCAAGACCCCCCCCCCCCTAGAAAGTTTGATGTGCTTCCAATGACATATGCTGAATTGTTTCCTCAGTTACTCGAGCTAAAATTGATTGAGCTGCGTACATTGAAAGTTGACCCTGAAAGGTTGCCGATTCACTTTGATGCTAATGCCCAGTGTGATTTCCACTCTGAAGGGCAGGGGCATACTATCGAAAATTGTTATGCTTTCAAGCACAAGGTCCAAGACCTATTAGACACTCAAGCTATTAATTTTGGACCAGCACCTAATATTACAAATCAACCTCTGTCGAATCACGGAGGTTCCACTGTCAGTGCCATCATTGAAGACGAATTCCTGGATCTAGTTATGGATATCAACCAGTTAATTACCCCCTTTTATTCGTGAAAGAGAAGTTGACGAGCAAAGGTGTATTTTTGGGCTGCGGGATGGACTGTGCCGCTTGTTTAAAACAGCCAGAGGGTTGTCAATTGTTGAGAGATGCGGTTCAGGATTTAATTACAGAGGGGTTTCTTCAGTTTAATCGCAAGATAGTTAAGCCTGAGATCGATAATAATGAAGTCAATGTGATAACCATTCCGGTTAAACAAAAAGATGCCTGAGTACCTGTGACAATTCTGGTACCTGCTAAGAAATCTCCACTACTTATCACTATGCCTGGTCCAGTGTCGTACGTCAGCGACAAGGCAATACCTTGGAGTTATGGTGGTGAACTTTACTATCAGGGGAAGAAGGTTGCTACTCAGAGGTTTGAGGAAGACAAGTCTGAAGAAGAGAAGCATGCAGTACTTGATATTATCAGCGAAAGTAGAATTACTCACAGCGGACGAATTTTCTCCCCACCAGAACGACCTGAAAGTAGTACAGACGCTGCAACTAAGACTAAAGGCAAGGAGATTATGGTCAATAGCGATAAGCCGGGGAAGAGTCCCCCTATTCCTGTTTTTAATGATGAAATGTTTAAGGATGCATTCGAGTTAATATGGTACATCAAGAAGAGTGACTACAAGATCATTGACCAGTTAAGTCAAACACCCTCAAAGATATCCATCCTCGCCTTGCTCAGAGATTCAGAATCCCATAGAAATGCACTAATGAAGCTGTTAGGAACCTCTTTTTTCCCTCAAGAGATATCTGTGAATCAATTTGAGGGAATTGTGAATAGCATTTCTGTGAGTAATGGGCTGGGTTTCACGGACTTCGACCTACCCTCTGAGGGGAGGAAGCATAACAAAACATTACACATCTCTATGGAAATTGAAAAAACTACCTTATCTCGTGTGCTGGTTGATACAGGTTCCTCTCTCAACGTATTACCCAAGTCTTCTCTTTTAAAACTGGATTATGAGGGGCTTTCATTGAGGCCGAGTGATTTGGTTGTTAAGGCTTTTGATGGGTCAAAAAGGACGATGTTCGGTGAAGTCGACTTGCCGATAAAGATAGGACCCCAAGTGTTTGAAGCTACTCGCTTTATCATGGACATAAACCTTCCTACTGCTGTTTGTTGGGCCGCCCGTGGATTCATGGGGCCGGCGCCGTTACCTCCACTCTACACCAGAAGCTGAAGTTTTTACTGAATGGAAAGGTGGTCACTGTTTACGGCGAAGAAGATTATATTGTCAGTCACCTGAGTTCTTTCCGCTATGTTGAAGTGGAAGGAGAAATCCATGAGACGCCGTGTCAAGCCTTTGAAACTACACAGGTTGTTAGGGCTCCTCATCAAGAAGACAAAAAGCCAGAAGTCCCCATGTCATACTATCACCAGGAACAAGCGATCGTTCAGTTTGGTCACCCAGAGGGCTGGGGAAGAGTGTTGGATCTCCCTACTCAGACAGACAAGAAAGATTTAGGCTTCGTTGCTAATCAGGGAAGGTCAGTCGCTACTCCCAAAGGTCAAAGTATTCCTCCACCAGTTTGATTTTTCAGCGATGGAATCATTCAGGAAGAGGCTCATGCAGTGATTGGGGGAGATGACAACGATTGTGAGATGGATAGGTGGGTTCATCCAACCATGCCGAGTGAAAATCTTACCAACTAGTTCGCCGAGGACATCATCAAAGTCACCCGTTATGAAGAGTAACTTTATTTTATTTGTTATCATGCAATAATCCCTATGTCCTGCCTAAGACATAGTGGACATGCTGTAAGGCCACAATGTTTTTTCATTATAAGTTTATTCATCAATAAAGAACGTCTTTTGTTTTCAAATGTTTTGCTCTTTGTCTTTCCGAAATTTTTTATAAGACCCGAGGCTTTATTTCCTTTTTACATCTAAGACTAAAATAAAAATAAAAATAATCATGCAAATTGTGTCCTTCATTAATCCCAGAAAGTGTCGGGAATGATTCTGCTATGACTCTCTATGACTTTGAAAATCCAATATATCAAGCTGAAGAAGAAACTGGGGAGGATTGCGAACTTCCTGAAGAGTTGGCTAGATTACTAAGGAAACAAAAAAGGTCATTCAGCCGCACCAAGAGACCACTGAATTGATCAACTTGGGAACCGAAGAGGTCCAAAAAGAAGTTAAGATTGGGGCTGCTCTAGAAGACAATATCAAGCACAAATTAATCGCAATGCTCCATGAGTATGCAGATATATTTGCTTGGTCTTATGAAGACATGCCCGGGTTAGATACGGATATTGTAATGCACAAGCTACCTCTTAGGGAAGAGTGTCCTCCTGTTAAGGAAAATCTTCGAAGAACTCATCCTGAGATGTCTAAGAAGATCAAAGAAGAGGTTCAGAAACAATTTGATGCTGGTTTTTTGAAAGTAACTTCTTACCCGCCGTGGATCGCGAATATTGTACCAGTACCTAAGAAGGATGGAAAGGTCAGAATGTGTGTGGACTATAAGGACTTGAATAGAGCAAGCCCTAAAGATGATTTCTCTTTTCCACACATTGATATTCTAGTTGACAATACTGCTCAAGCCAAAGTGTTCTCCTTCATGGATGGTTTTTCTGGCTATAATCAGATTAAAATGGCACCAGAAGACATGGAGAAGACTACTTTTATTACTCCTTGGGGAACATTTTGTTATAAGGTGATGCCCTTTGGTTTGAAAAATGTAGGGGAAACTTATCAACATGCAATGGTTGCTCTCTTTCATGACATGATGCATAAAGAGATTGAAGTATATGTTGACGATATGATCGCCAAATCCCAGACAGAAGAGGAACATCTCGTTCATTTGTTGAAATTGTTTGAAAGATTAAGGAAGTTCAGACTAAGGCTAAATCCAAATAAGTGCACCTTCAGAGTGAGATCAGGCAAACTGTTAGGGTTCATCGTAAGCGAGAAGGGAATTGAAGTTGACCCTAGTAAGATAAAGGTTATATAAGAAATGTCGGTGCCGGAAATAGAAAAGGAGGTTCGCGACTTTCTCGGGAGATTGAACTACATTTCTAGATTCATCTCCCACCTTACAGCCACTTTTGAACCAATCTTCAAACTGTTAAAGAAAAGCCAGACGGACAGGTGGAATAATGATTTCCAGGTAGCATTTGATAAGATTAAAGAATATTTGATGGAACCTCCAATTCTCTCGCCCCCGGTAGAAGGTAGACCCTTGATAATGTACCTAAAGGTGTTAGAGAACTCAATGGGGGTGTGTATTAGGGCAGCATGACGCGACTGGTCTAAAAGAGCACGCAATATATTACCTTAGCAAAAAGTTTACCGACTGTGAGGTAAGATACTCACTACTCGAGAAAACTTGCTGCGCTTTGGTATGGGCTGCTCGCCGACTAAGACAGTACATGTTGACTTATACCACCTTACTGATCTCTAAGATGAACCCAATCAAGTACATCTTTGAAAAACCAGCCCTCACGGGAAGGATAGCTCGTTGGCAAATGATTTTAACTGAATATGACATCCAATATACTACCCAAAAGGCTATCAAAGGTAGTATATTGGCAGATTATCTTGCTCACCAACCCATGAAAGATGACTATCAGCCAATGAAGTTTGAGTTTCCTGATGAAGACATCATGTACATACGGGATTGTAATATCCCAGGCCCAAAGGAAGGACCCGAACCAGGATCGTGATGGACGATGGTGTTCGATGGTGCCTCCAATGCATTAGGTAATGGTGTCAGTGCGGTGATTACTTCTCCTGAAGGTTTTCATACTCCTCTTACTGCCAGGATTTGCTTTGATTGTACGAACAATATGGATGAGTATGAAGCTTGTATTTTTGGGTTAGAAGATGCCATTGATTTACGAATCAAGATCTTAGAAGTATATGGAGATTCTACTCTGGTAATTAGCCAAATCAACGGAGATTGGGAGACTCGTCACCCAAATTTGATTCCGTATCGCGAGCATGTGTTGAAGCTAACCCCTTATTTTGATAAGATTACTTTCAATAATATTCCAAGGGAGGAGAATAACTTGGCAGACGCCTTGGCTACTCTGTCGTCCATGTTTAAGGTTAGATGGGAAAATGAGGCTCCCTCTATCACTATCCTAAGGTTGGATAAACTGGCATTCTGTTATGAAATAGGAGAAGATATTGTTGACGAGAAGACATGGTTTTATGACATCAAAAGGTATCTTAAGACCCAAGAATATCCAGAAGGCGCTTCTGTCATAGATAAGAATACTTTACAGAGGTTTGCTGCCAAGTTTTTCCTCGACGGCGATGTTCTGTATAAGAGGAATTATGATTCCATTCCTCTCAGATGCATGGATAGACATGAAGTGAGTAGGATCATAGAAGAAGTGCATGAAGGTTCTTTTAGGACACATTCTAGCGGGCATACTATGGCCAAGAAAATCTTGAGGGCAGGTTATTATTGGTCAACAATGGAAAATGATTGCTACGAGCACTCCAGGATCTGCTACAAGTGTCAGATTTACACTGACAAGATGCATGTTCCGCCCAATCCTCTGAATATCCTAACTTCACCTTGGCCTTTCACGATGTGGGGTATTAATATGATTGGCCGGATTGAGCCGACCGCTTCCAACGGGCACCGTTTCATCTTGGTGGCCATCGACTACTTTACTAAGTGGGTCGAAGCAGCATCTTATGCCAATGTCACTAAACAGGTGGTAGCATGTTTCATCAAGCATAACATAATTTGTCGATACGGGATCCCCGAAAATATTATTACCGACAACGGGTCAAACCTCAATAATAAAATGATGAAAGAGTTGTGTGATAACTTTAAGATAAAACATCACAATTATTCTCCTTATCGTCCTAAGATGAATGGCGCGGTTGAGGCAGCCAATAAGAATATTAAGAAGATTGTGTAGAAAATGGTCATCACTTATAAAGATTGGCATGAGATGCTACCATTCGCTTTACATGGTTATCGTACCACCATGCGCACCTCAACTGGGGCAACCCCTTTCTCGCTTGTTTATGGTATGGAAGCAGTCCTACCAGTGGAAGTAGAAATCCCTTCTTTGAGGATAATGACAGATGTACGATTGGATGAGACTGAATGGGTCCAGAATATATTCGACCAACTGAATCTCATCGGTGAAAAGAGATTGACATCTATTTGCCATGGACAATTATACCAAAAGAGGATGAAGAAAGCTTTTGAGAAGAAGGTGCGTCCGCGGAATTTTCCAGCTGGTGATCTCGTGCTAAAGAGGATCTTGCCTCCTAACAACACGGACGCTAGGGGTAAATGGACTACCAACTATCAAGGACCTTTTATTGTGAAGAAAATCTTCTCGGGAGGATCTATGATGCTTGTGATCGGTGGGAATGAGAACTGACTATTTTGGAATGCTAGTTCGCGTTTGCGTTTGTTTTCGCAAAATGTCGCGGTAAGCAAGAGTCGCCACCGTCTTTTATTTTATCCAACAAGGAAAGGACAAAAGCATAGAAAAATTCCTTTTCGAGATGTTTCTCGGGTTCGGGAGGTAGATTATAGAAAGGGAAGGTGTTAGCACCCTTTCTATCCATGGTTATCCATAGGCTCTTAGGTCCTTGTTCACTATGTTTTCAAAATTTTGCTTTTCTTTGTGTTTGTGGGTTTTGAAAAGAGTTTTGTTTTTGAAGAGAGTGTAAGTGCGAAAAGTTTTGTTTTGTTTTAAAAGGAGCAAGTACTTAAGAACCTCTACCTACTCAAAAAGGAATTAAACTGTGTAAATGTCCTTTAGACAATGCTATCCCACTATTGAGGAGTAGGTAGCACCGTCGTTGGAGTTTTCGGGTCAATTCGATTTAAGGGACGTGTGGCCACTAAAGCAATGTTAGGACGCCTTAGTGGTAACCCTATTGTCTTAGATCATTTCATCCGAGGCAACCGTTTCGAGGCAACTTATGATCTTTGGACAAGATGGAGACCTCTAAAACATCCTATACTCAATGACCACGTTCGAGGCAACCAAGTGAGGCCTACCCTAAGAGTGTCATGTGTGAGTGTGTCAATTTTCAGTTTATATTATCTTTACATGTCATGGTGAGCTACTGTTGATTTTAAGTTAAGATAGATCTTGTCATGCAATCCTAGTTAGCATACATCTAAACAGTTGATATATGTACAGGAATTTAAAGTGCGGGAATTGTAAATCCTACGCTATTACAAGGCTTCGGGGAGGGGGATTATTTACATGTCCAAAATTGGGGAATAAAGCAGTAAAGTGTAAAAGTCTTAGTTAAGCTATTACATCCTCGAAGCAATTACAATATATGGATCAAAAATAATATGCGCGCGAGAAAAATTGAATCAGAGTGTCCTAGGGTTTTGACCCTTTTTTCATTAAATAAAGCATATTTTTGGTCTTTTTTGAATTAAGAATTAAGTCTAACTAATAATTAATTAATTAATTAAAAGAAAATATTTTTGGTTTTTTATTTTAATTAAGGAGATAAAATGAGAATGATAAAAAAAACCTAATTCTAAATCAATTTTAATTTAATGCAAAATATGTTAAAATTAAACCTAATTAAAAACTAAATTAATTTATTACAATTTATTTACAAAAATAATAAAATAATGAAATTAAAAAAAAATAATTTTTTTGGGGTTTTCTGATTTCATGAAAAGTTAATTAGTTAATTAAAAGAAAATAAAAATAAAAAATAGAAAATAGAAAGTAGTGAAAAGAAAAAATAAAAAATAAAATAAACAAACTCAGGGGGGGGGGTGCTGGGCCTGAATTTGGTGTTTGGGAATTGACAGGGAAAGCTTCTATTGCAGGGAGAAGGGGGGCTTCGATTCAGAGGAAGAAGGCTGCCTTTCGATTCTATGAAGGGTGTTGCTGGAAAGGCCTGAAGGGTCACCTGTGGAGGCACTGCATCTGCAAAAATACGTTAGCAAAATAAAACGCATGACCTGGGTGTCGAAACCCAGGTCCTTCGATCCTGCACGCGCTAGGTCTTTTTAGGCTATATCTGCAGCAAGTGTTAGCAACAAAAACATGACCTGGTGCCAAACCCAAGCCCTTTGATTCTGTCTAGGATGACAATCGAATGAAACAACAAATACAGATATGTTATGTAAACACAAGATTTGACATTTTACCCTCTCTTACCAGTAGTTGGAACCTTCAATTTGGCACTTTCTGGATGTGAGTACCTTCGATCTAGGATTTCTGGGCGTGGAGATGTTTTCTGAATGACTTCTTTGGCTTGGGATTAAAAATGCTGATGGCCTTTGGCAGCGTATCTCCAAATCCTCCATGTTTCTCCTTTTTCATTTTGTTATGTTCTATTTTTTGTTCCCTCTGTTCTGTGTTTTTTCTCTGTCCTAGATATGTATGCCGGCCCTTGTATTTATAGTAGTGTGGGGGTCTAGTAATGGCAAGAGACAGCCATTTAACCAGGCCTTTAAAGCCATGAGACAAGAATCAGACACATTAAAATATTTCCTTTTTTGAAATATTCATGTCTCTTGAATGAACCTGGACACTTTTGATTTTCGAATGCCTTCAGGCCATGCTCTTCGATTGGTCTTGAGTTACCTCCTTCGAATGGATTTCTTCTACTTCGACTGCTTGATTTGAAAAGAATCACTCTGGTCGAATCAGCTCTTGTGGAGTTAGGAACAGAAAAGGCAAGAATCGGGCCTTTAACTCAAGAATTGAATCCACAATCAACATTTAATTATTTCTATATTTGCAAGGGACACATGCCATTTTCTCATGTTCAGTGTACCTGGACACGTTTTTTTGAGTGCCCTCTTGATGGCCTCTTCCAAATGGCCTGGAAGGAGTTCTTCAAATGGCCCTTGTCCAAATATCAATCGAAGGGTATTGGTCAATCGAAGAGTCCTTTTCTACGCCAATCGAAAGATATTGTTCATGCTAATCGAAGGACATGGTTAACATGCTTGTCGAAGCTGCGTTGATACAATGCTAAATTGAAGGATCCCTTAGCATGCCAATTGAAAGGCTTGGCCCAGGGTGCCAAACGAAAAGGTCTTTCAGAATTCCAATCGAAGGCCTTGACACCATGCCAATCGAAGTGCTTGTCCATAATGCCAATCGAAAGGCTCCTTCAGAATATCAATCGAAGGGTCTTTCAAAATGCCAATCGAAGGCCTTGACATAATGCCAATCGAAGTGCTGGTCCATAATGCCAATTGAAAGGAATTATCCATGCCAATCGAAAGGCTCCTTCAGAATACCAATCGAAGGATCTTTCAGAATGCAAATCGAAAGGTACTTAAAGCACCACTCAAAAATTTTCTTTTTCCTTAGGCAAGGGTTTGTGATCAACCATGCAGGGGGAAGACTTTGGAAAACATGAGAGGGCAAATTTTGGGGTGTAACAGTTGCCCCTGTTCAATTTTCTTGAACCTGAGGATATAGATTGGCTTTCAAGCCTTTCCTGATCCGAAGGTGGAAGATAATTGAACACTAGTGTGCCCATAAATTTGCACTCACATGGTGTAGTATCAGCATTGTGACGTCGGGAATGGGCTTATAGATGCCATTTGGAGATTGTTGGTAGGAGGATGGGCTTAAAGATGCCATTTGGAGAGGTAATGGATAGTCATTGGAGATGGGGTTAAAGATGCCATCCAGGGGCGATTGCTGGACTGTATTTGAATGAGTGACAAAATTACATATGAATCTAGATCATATCTGGACTGTTATTTGAAGGTCTCTGATTTCCTGTCATTAACTGGAAGAAATAAATATAACCAGAGGAGGTCTTTTTTGATAATGATGTGTGATGAAGGAATCTGAGACGATTGCTACTACAAACATATGATGAAGGAATCTTGGACGATTACTACCTCAGCAGGATGATGAAGGAATTTTGGATGACTACTATAACAGCAGGATGATGAAGGAATCTTGGATGACTACTACAACAGCAGGATGATGAAGGAATCTTGGATGACTTCTACCTCAGCAGGATCATGAAGGAATCTTGGACGATTACTACCTCAGCAGGATGATGAAGGAATCTTGGATGACTTCTACCTCAGCAGGATGATGAAGGAATCTTGGACGATTACTACCTCAGCAGGATGGTGAAGGAATCTTGGACGATTACTACCTCAACGGGATGATGAAAGAATCTTTGACGACTGCTACTCCAAACAGATGATGAAGGAATCTTGGATGATTACTACCTCAGCGGGATGATGAAGGAATCTTGGACGATTACTACCTCAACGGGATGGTGAAGGAATCTTGGACGATTACTACCTCAACAGGATGGTGAAGGAATCTTGGACAATTACTACCTCAGCAGGATGATGAAGGAATCTTGGACGATTACTACCTCAGCAGGATGAGGAAGGAATCTTGGATGATTACTACCTCAGCAGGATGGTGAAGGAATCTTGGATGATTACTACCTCAACGGGATGATGAAGGAATCTTTGACGACTGCTACTCCAAAAGGTAATGACTTTTATCTGTTGATCGATCTTTCCTGAAAAGGTAAAGAGTTAGTTGTATGCAATGTCATGATGTATGCATTGTGTAATGATGTTCTCAAAATAAATGAGATTCATGTTATATGTATTTTGTATGCATATGATATGAATGATATTGAAATGTAATTTTGTCTTGGAGAATAAATTCTTGACAAGTGTTGGGGAGTTATTAAATCCCGGACTGCTGTTGAAGAGTAGGTATGTCTTCAAACTTTGCTTATAATGTTTCCACTGAGGATGCTTGTTTTGTTGAGGAGAACTCCATTAGGGAAAGTTGTGAACTATGTGGAGAGTATTGATTCATTCTTGGGGGATAAGTTCAGGAGTCTCGGTTGTCTGTTGCTCTACTGGGGAGTCAAAAGTTAAACTGACATCTGGTCGGGTCCAGGTTTCACAGTAACTTGCTGGGGATTGTAGAGTAGTCTACTGGGGAAGAGGAGTTGTGGTCCTTTGATTTGTAGTAGTCGGAGAGGCAAACTCAAGCTTGAGAGTCCTGGTGTTGTTGGGGAAATAAACCCTGTCGTTAGTCCTCTAGAGAGGTGACATCTTTGTTGGGGGAAGTCCTCGAGGATTCTTGAGGTTGATTCAGCTGGGGAAAGGTTTTCAGAGATTAAACCCTTGCTGGGAGTTATCCTATGAGAAGGATTTGGGGAGATTTGTCATTTCCCCTAGTAGCAAGTGTTTGTGACATTGCCAGAAAATGTTTAATTGTACGTAACCCTTCACCGAGATTGATGTTCAATGCCCCAAGTGACAGAGATGGAGACTTGCCCCTGGTTACTCTGCACTTCTTCAGGGATTTCTTGAAATCTTGACTGGACTGCCCCAGGTGTGCTGGATAGTGACATGTCAAGTCCCCTTGTTGATAGGAGATTTGTCAATGGAAGTGTCATCCTTTTTGAAGTGATTTTGTTCACTGAGAGGGCTTTCGTTCATCGGATATTCGTTGTGTGAATTTCTCCGTTGTCAAACAAATAGCCAAATGCAAACAGTGATATTCAAATAATGCAAAGTTTATGCTTGTCTCGAAGTTTTGAAAAAAATGCGTTTTTTAGCAGAAAACATTTTATAAGACAAATTCAACATAGGATTTAGGGCAAAGCCATACAGGAGTCAGGATACCTTTTGTAACAGTATGCTTTCAAACTAACCCATGCTTCAGTTAGGACTTTTGAAGGGTTGTAACGTGGCTTGGTTCACGGTTTAAGAAACAAAGGATGAAGGCTCAAAGTATATTTGTACCCACCCGCTCTTCGTGATGTTCTTCAATCCTAAACTCAGTTAATTGTGCATTTGAACTCCTAATGAGTATGGAACAACGTTTTTGGTGATGGTTCACACAAGTTGAATTTGTTGGAAGGCAGTCATTTTTGCAACATTTTTCAGGTTGTTGAGGATTTGTAGCGACCTCGTTCTTTTGATTTGTTATCCCTAACTTTTGCCTGACTGTTCCTATTTTCGAGATTACAGTCAGCGGGATGCCCCAACTTTCTTAAGCCTCCTTTATAGGTTTTGGCTCAGTGGGCTTTTCTCTTTTGAGAGATTGACTGCCTATGAAATAAGGAACCACCACTGTCTTTTGATTCAAGAGGGATGCTTTTGATGTCGTTCATTGTATTATGAACTGAGAGTTTTACGACTTCAATGTGTATCTTTTGAATTAACTGAGAGACTACCCTGCCCCAGGTTTAAATTAAAGGTTTCAATTTGTGTTTAAAACAGAAAACTCCTACTTCTTTGGCTCGAAGGGATTGACTAGGGATTATCTTCCTTATAACTCCAGTGTTTAGGATTTGAAAGAAACGCCTGTACATCGTCAGTAAGGTCTGTCCAAAAGCATACTGTATGAGATTGTGGCATTGTTTCGTCATCCTCCCTCTAAAGGCTTGTAACTTTTAGCAAGAGTTGAATGTAAAAAAAACATAGTTTAAATGTAATGAAAATGAGTGGATCAAATCAAGACAAACATATGCAATGCATTAATGAAACAAAGTTTAGCATTAATAGATAATTGTTTGAATAACAAAGAGATTACAACTTGAAAATTCAAATGAACAAAAGCTTTCAATGATTCATCATAGGAGCAATGATTATGTTTGGAGTCTCCGGAGGGTCAAACTTGATCTCCTTGGCATCAATCATGTCTTGGACCTTGTTCTTCAGAGCCCAACAGTTGTTTGTGTCATGTCCCGGACTGTCAGAGTGGTATGCACACCTTGCATCAGGATTGTACCTTGGGGAGGCTATGTTGGGATTCTTAGGAGGGTCCCTTAACGTCACCAGATTCAATATCAACAGGTATTGTAAAGCCTGAGACAACGACATGTTGAGGTTGGTAAATTTCCTCTTGGGTATATTTGGCTTACTCTGATCAACCCGTTGTTCTTGGCAAGGTTGTTGTTGGACCTGTGAGGTAGTAGCAACTTGGAGAGGTCTATTCTTCATCAAACTAAACCTTTGACTTCTCAGAAGTTGATTAATGACTTGGTCCTCAACTTTGTCTGTTTACTTCATGTTGTTGTATCTGTCTTGATGAAGCTGGTTGATCATGGTTCTCAACTCTTCTTGTTCCCGAGCTAAGCCTTGGATAAGAGCCATCTACCCCAGCATTTGGGTTTTCATGGCACTGAATTCAGCTTGTAGTTGCTCCATCCGTTCGTCCTTATTGTCTTCAGGACTTTTCTTGACCAAATTCCCCATGAGGAGTGTTCTCAACTCTTCCTTCCCCTTGGATAGGTTTAGGAATGTTTCCTTGAACTGATTCTCTTGAGTATGAAGATCTTGGTCGTCTTGTTGGAGAGCCATTGCTGAAATAAACAGCGAGAACATGAGATACCTGTACTGGAAGACCTGTTATGCAATGATATGTATGATATATGTATGCAATGTTTTCAAGGATCTCGTGGGGTAAACAAGAAACGGGTAGAATTTGAATCTGGTAGCTTGATTGAAGGAACTTCATGTTGCTGAGAGTCCTTCTTCAAGAGTCAAGCTCACCATATCGAATGGGTCATAGCCCCTGACTCAAGTTATCGTGTCTTGATTTCTAAACAACCTTGGCTAGAGGAAAATAAATCCCCTTTGCCCCTTTCTGGACATTTGATTTACCATAACCTGCATCACAAGCCTTTGAGATCCTTGAAATGGTTAAGGAAATGTTAAGGCATGATGTTATGATGTGTATGATATGCGTTTAGGGAAAAGTGTGAAGTGATGTAAGTAAACCCTGCAATAAGTCCAAATTATTGGATAAGGACTGTAAACAAAACCTGCAAGGAACTCATGTTGTCAGATAACAAGAATGTGCAAGTAATTCAAGTTTGAAGGCACACAAGTCACACAAACAGCCTTAGGTTTAGGCTGGCATGGAGTTTAGGCATTACCCTCTTTCAGTTTAGTTGGTTTAAACCTGTCCTAAAAATAGTAATCGGGTTCTAGAGGATCTCAATATCACTGACTACCCTCAATCGGTCATAATTCCAATTTAGCAACCTTTTCTTGCGGCCGGAATCATCACGAGAGTTTAGTCTCAATGAGTGTAGCATACTGCTAATGTTCTATGGCCAAGTTGGTCAATTTAAGGTTCTAAGGTCAGTTGGTGCTTAATGACTCCTTAGAAAACCCATATTCTCCTCGTTTCAACACAAGGGATATCAGTACAGACTAAGGTGCCACACCAACGTAGCTACTGCTTCATCCGTGTCGGTCTACACCGGACAGATCCCTCACAGTTTATTGCTACTTACCTAAAGGGTATTCCCAGATCCCGGTTAGGATCTATAGAAATCCGATACAAGCCCACAAAATTAAAGCATACAAATCATACAATTGAAAACATAGTGATCTAATCCTAAGGTACACCCCACTTATATATTTCCCCAGCAGAGTCGCCAGTTCTTTGATCAGTGGGAATGAGAACTGACTGTTTTGGAATGCTGGTTCGCATTTGCGTTTGTTTTTGCAAAATGTCGCGGTAAACAAGAGTCGCCACCATCTTTTATTTTATCCAACAAGGAAAGGACAAAAGCACAGAAAAATTCCTTTTCGAGATGTTTCTCGGGTTCTAGAGGTAGATTATAGAAAGGGAAGGTGTTAGCACCCTTTCTATCTGTGGTTATCCACGGGCTCTTAGGTACTTGCTCACTATGTTTTCAAAAGTTTTCTTTTCTTTATGTTTGTGGGTTTTGAAAAGAGTTTTGTTTTTGAAGAGAGTGTAAGTGCGAAAAGTTTTGTTTTGTTTTAAAAGGAGCAAGTACTTAAGAACCTCTACCTACTCATAAATGAATTAAACTGTGCAAATGTCCTTTAGACAATGCTATCCCACTATTGAGGAGTAGGTAGCACCGTCGTTGGAGTTTTCGGGTCAATTCGATTTAAGGGACGTGTGGCCACTAAAGCAATGTTAGGACGCCTTAGTGGTAACCCTAATGTCTTAGATCATTTCATCTGAGGCAACCGTTTCGAGGAAACTTATGATCTTTGGACAAGAGGGCGACCTCTAAAACATCCTATACTCAATGACCACGTTCGAGGCAACCAAGTGAGGCGTACCCTAAGAGTGACATGTGCGAGTGTGTCAATTTTCAGTTTATATTATCTTTACATGTCATGGTGAGCTACTGTTGATTTTAAGTTAAGATAGATCTTGTCATGCAATCCTAGTTAGCATACATCTAAATAGTTGATATATGTACAGGAATTTAAAGTGCGGGAATTGTAAATCCTACGCTATTACAAGGCTTCGGGGAGGGGGATTATTTACATGTCCAAAATTGGGGAATAAAGCAGTAAAGTGTAAAAGTCTTAGTTAAGCTATTACATCCTCGGAGCAATTACAATATATGGATAAAAAATAATATGCGCGCGAGAAAAATTGAATCGGAGTGTCCTAGGGTTTTGACCCTTTTTTCATTAAATAAAGCATATTTTTGGTCTTTTTTGAATTAAGAATTAAGTCTAACTAATAATTAATTAATTAATTAAAAGAAAATATTTTTGGTTTTTTATTTTAATTAAGGAGATAAAATGAGAATGATAAAAAAAAACCTAATTCTAAATCAATTTTAATTTAATGCAAAATATGTTAAAATTAAACCTAATTAAAAACTAAATTAATTTATTACAATTTATTTACAAAAATAATAAAATAATGAAATTAAAAAAATATATTATTTTTTTGGGGGTTTTCTGATTTCATGAAAAGTTAATTAGTTAATTAAAAAAAAAAAAAAAAAAAAAAAGAAAGTAGTGAAAAGAAAAAATAAAAAATAAAATAAACAAACTCGGGGGGGGGGGGGGGTGCTGGGCCTGAATTTGCTGTTTGGGAATTGACAGGGAAAGCTTCGATTGCAGGGAGAAGGGAGGCTTCGATTCAGAGGAAGAAGGCTGCCTTTCGATTCTATGAAGGGTGTTGCTGGAAAGGCCTGAAGGGTCACCTGTGGAGGCACTCATCTGCAAAAATACGTTAGCAAAATAAAACGCATGACTTGGGTGTCGAAACCCAGGTCCTTCGATCCTGCGCGCTGGGTCTTTTCAGGCTATATCTGTAGCAAGTGTTAGCAACAAAAACATGACCTGGTGCCAAACCCAAGCCCTTTGATTATGTCTAGGATGACAATCGAATGAAACAACAAATATGGATATGTTATGTAAACACAACATTTGATATTTTACCCTCTCTTACCAGTAGTTGGAACCTTCGATTTGGCACTTTCTGGATGTGAGTACCTTCGATCTGGGATTTCTGGGCATGGAGATGTTTGCTGAATGACTGCTTTGGCTTGGGATTAAAAATGCTGATGGCCTTTGGCAGCGTATCTCCAAATCCTCCCTGTTTCTCCTTTTTCGTTCTGTTCTGTTCTGTTTTTTGTTCCCTCTGTTCTGTGTTTTTTCTCCGTCCTGGATATGTATGCTGGCCCTTGTATTTATAGGAGTGTGGGGGTCTAGTAATGGCAAGAGACAGCCATTTAACCAGGCCTTTAAAGCCATGAGACAAGAATCAGACACATTAAAAGATTTCCTTTTTTGAAATATTCATGTCTCTTGAATGAACCTGGACACTTTTGATTTTCGAATGCCTTCAGACCATGCTCTTTGATTGGTCTTGAGTTGCCTCTTTCGAATGGATTTCTTCTGCTTCGACTGCTTGATTTGAAAAGAATCACTCTGGTCGAATCAGCTCTTGTGGAGTTAGGAACAGAAAAGGCAAGAATCTGGCCTTTAACTCAGGAATTGAATCCACAATTAGCATTTAATTATTTCTATATTTGCAAGGGACACATGCCATTTTCTCATGTTCAGTGTACCTAGACACGTTTTTTTGAGTGCCCTCTTGATGTCCTCTTCCAAATGGCCTGGAAGGAGTTCTTCAAATGGCCCTTGTCCAAATATCAATCGAAGGGTATTGGTCAATCGAAGAGTCCTTTGCTACGCCAATCGAAAGATCTTGTTCATGCTAATCGAAGGACATGGTTAACATGCATGTCGAAGCTGCCTTGACACAATGCTAAATCGAAGGATCCCTTAGCATGCCAATTGAAAGGCTTGGCCCAGGGTGCCAAACGAAAAGGTATTTCAGAATTCCAATCGAAGGCCTTGACACCATGCCAATCAAAGTGCTTGTCCATAATGCCAATCGAAAGGCTCCTTCAGAATATCAATCGAAGGGTCTTTCAAAATGCCAATCGAAGGCCTTGACATAATGCCAATCGAAGTGCTGGTCCATAATGCCAATCGAAAGGAATTATCCATGCCAATCGAAAGGCTCCTTCAGAATACCAATCAAAGGATCTTTCAGAATGCCAATCAAAAGGTACTTAAAGCACCACTCAAAAATTTTCTTTTTCCTTAGGCAAGGGTTTGTGATCAACCATGCAGGGGGAAGACTTTGGAAAACATGAGAGGGCAAATTTTAGGGTGCAACAATGCTCACGACTATGGATGGAGAGGATTTCCCTCACCCTGTCAACGCAGATGTAGTAAAGAAATATTTCGCGTAAAAGGTCGTTGGTTTGATCGGTTCAGGATAGAGCATTAGTCCAATCGGTCATTCAGAAGGAAAGTATTAAGGAATTCAGAGGTCATGAGAGTTGTAGCAGAGTTGTACTTGATAAGTCTGCACTCACATTGTTTTGTTTTATTATTGTCCTCTCCATGAGTTTCGCGTGCAATCGTTTCTTTTCAAGAATTGCTTTTTGTTGTAAATGCCTATTTACAGGCCAATCATTCAATAAAAGTGTTTTTCGAGTTGTGCCAAATTGTTTTCATTCTTTCCGTTTTGATAACAAAAGACGTTCAACATTTTCAATAAACGTTTCATTTTAAAAACATTAAAACTTTACAGCACGTGACATCAAATTACTCGAAGTATCAGGTGTGGTAACCATCCCATGTTCGAGGCATGTTGTTGTAATTCTCACCTTCGCAGGTATTATAGATCTCTGATGACAGGAAGGATGCCAATAAACGAGCTAAAGACCTAGGCATGACTAACATAATTCTCCTATCGGAACAGAATCTCGTACTCACGACCTAAGGATATTCTTATTGAAAATATGGTGGGTACTCGTTTTCAACTCAAGAGTGTAATTTTCTCATAGATAAAAAATGGGATTACCAAGCGTACTCTCTGAAGTAACCAGTCCTTACGGAGACTAGTCTCCTCAACATGGCAAATTCAAATTAAGTTTGCATTTTCATTTGTAACTTTTTCTTGTTTTGGTTCAGTACTTTCTTGTATACAAAGCTTGTTGATTTTTGAATATTAATCACAATGCATTGAACATGTTTATCTTGAATTAATCCATTCATATCCGTTCTTAAATGTATTTTTCTTTTCCTTTTGATGCTTAAATAAAGCAAGGTACCTCCTGAAGGGAGGATGATGAGTAATATGCCAAAAAGTTCAAACGGTGTGCTTTTGAATAGGACCCTGCTGACGATGTACAGGCCTTGTTTCAAATTCCCAAACACCGGAGATATAAGGGAGTGAAACCCTCGTCAACCCCTTTTGAGCTTTGAAGTAGGAGTTTCTTTTCTATTCAGAAAAACCCTCACATTTAACCCGGGGCAGGGTAGATTTCCGTTAATCTAAATGAGCGTTCAAAACTCATTAGGAGTGCGCATCAAAGGATACAACAATGGTTATCCTTCAGAAGGTTGAGAAAGAACAAAACTACAATGGTTAACTCTCATCTATCAGCAACGTGCATCAATGAGAATGATATCCCAATAGAGTATCTCTCGCACGACAGGAGGATGAAAGACGACGATACCACAAGGGGTATTCCTCGTCAATCAAGCAGTAAGGTAGTTACAACTTTTTAGCAAGTCAAAAAACGATTCGAAATCACACGACTGGTTCAAACTAAAAGAAATGAGAAAAGATAGAGACAAAAAGCCCCACTAAGCCGAAACTTGAAAAGACAAGTCACTTAGGCAAAAGTCAGGGCATCCCGCTGGACTTCAAAGTCAAATTTTAAAGGAATTTGTCCAGGCAAAAGTCAGGGAATACAAAAAAGAAAGCAAAAAGCGCGAAAGGAGAAAAAGGGGATTACCAAATAAAGATCCTCTACAAAGGATAAAGTCGTGTGATAGAACACCAATAATGAAAGAGGTAAGTTACTTTCATATCCTCCTCAACCATGGTAAACTCCTTTTGAGGGATTAGTGCTCGTATTGGTTTAACTGAATTTAGGACTGGAGAACATCACAGAGAATGGGTGGGCACCAAATATTTTGAGCCTTAAATCCTTTTTTATAAAACCGTGAACCAGGCCACGTTACAACCCTTAAAAGTCCTAACTGAAGCATGGGTTAATTTGAAAGCACACTTTAATGAGAATACGGTAATCTGACTCCTATGAGGCTTGCAAAAAAAAAACTTTTGAGTTGGTATCACACTATCTTTTTAATTTCTTTCGTACAAAAATTTTGTTTTAGTCTTTCCAATAAAGGTTTTTAGAACTTCAAGAAAAACATGAGCTTTGTATTATAATTATCATTCTGAGAATAAACATTCTTTGCATATGAGCAAGTGCTTGAACATCAAGTAAGCTTGCAGAATGAGCATCAGATGAAAATTTGATCATCTCAAGGGACAAGTTGCTTCAGGATACCATTTAAAGGTGAATCATTTGTGAGAATGGTCTTAACCTGGGGAAAATATTCTATTGACTCTGTTAAGTAAATGCATACCAGTTTGAGAAATGATCTGAAGTAGATTGCAAATGTTGGTTTCCTAGAGCCTCTGTCAAGCAGTGGTGCATAATTTCAGGTGGTCCCAAGGGACGTATTGCTTCAATTACCTGATTAGAGACTGAAGCAGTTCAAGTTGAGAAGTATGGTTGTGAAGTAACCTACTTTCAAGATATAATCCAACCACTCTAAGGTTATGTTGCCTTCAAAAATCCTCAAGTTTTCATCTCTCCGTAAGAATGAGACAAAGAAAAGATTTGTCAAGATTCTGTTGAGCAAGGGCAAGCGTGTCGAATACCCCGTCGAGTAGGTATTCAACCAATCTGAGGCATTCAAGTCGGGATTTTATCCCTCAAAATGCAGTCAAACTGGGGCAATTATATTAATATTTGGAAAATCTCTCTGAGAATGCGTTGATTAGAGAAGAATCTCTTCAGAATTTGAAGATGCAGGGGCATTCACTTAAGTATGGTTGAAGCCATCTCCAACTTTGGTTAGCCAGGAGCCATATTCCAAAATTTAGAACACTGGGGCTGTTTATCTTGTTGGTACAGATCTCAGAAAGTCATCTCGAGGCAATTTTCTTCAAAAGCCTTACAGACTAGGGAAATAATTTATGTAAGAGCTTTCTCTCTTCTTCAGTGGTTGATCAGATCAAGTCCATACGCAGGCTAAATGACCTGTGAATTTGAAAATCATGCCGAGAAGTCAGGATTGTTATCTCCGACTTATCGGAGACTCAAGTCCATTTACTAATATCCTTTGTCCTAAGTCAAGGTTATTATCCCGAGTTGAAGTTTGGATTTTTATCCTAAGTAGGATATGAGCAGTAATGCAAAGATCATTTGGGTTTGTTTACTCGCACAAGACGCGATGAAAATGTTGTTTCCAAGGGGTTTCTCTTCTAAGATATTTCCTCCCCGGCAAAGCATCCTCATTTCTCTGCAGGAGGAGAATGGTCTTTCTCCTCATGAAATTGGGAGTTGTTTTAAGTCAAGATGATTCCTTTTCATCGGACTGCAATTTATTTTTGCAGCATGTTCTCTAAAGTCCACTTTTAGTGGCATTTCTCCTCGAAGTTGACATGTTGAAGTTGCAATCTTGCATTGCGGTTTTTACCCGGTGATTGATAGTTCAAGATCGTCTATTCTTTAGTAAGGTTTTCCATCCCAAACAGGGGCATGTCGCCCCAATTTCTGTTTTGCAAGTACTGTTGGTCTTTTATGACAAGAAGTATACCAACAATTGAATCAAGAAGGGTTTGTATGTGACTAACATGAGGATCTTCGTATAATGAGATCCAATTTCCCCAGCGGAACTATTCTTTTTTCCCTAATGGAGCGAGTGTCCAATCGCTCTATTAAGGTGTACAAGAGAATTCCAGTCATAACTCTTTCGTTACCAGTGATAGAAGATTTTGTTGAGATATCCCTAGTGGAGTTTCTATCCTGGGATGTTGTTTCTTCCCCAAGTGAGGATCTTTTACCTCCCAGCAATGTTATCCCCAATATGGTCTGAGTAAAATTCTTTTTATTTAAGAATTTCTATACTCCCCAACAGAAGTTATCTTCGTCAAAGAATTTCTATGCCAGAAGTTTCCATTCCCAGCAAAGCTTTTCTCTTTCCAACAGAGGATGAAGAACTTGTTCCTCGTGAAGGGGGAATTTGATCAAAATTCAAGATTTTCTCTGAACCGCAATTTACGCTTGCAGTATTATTCTCAGGAAGTTACTTCCCTAGTGATATCGATCTTTAGAGGTTGGTGGTTCCAAATCTCGGTTCCCCATTGAAGTACAAATTTCCTTTTCTCTACAGAAGATCAGATGTGCAAGAATAATCGTTCGGAAGTTCATTTCCTTCTCAGCATCCGATTATTGACGTGTCTTCCCTAGTGCATTACTAAACATGCATCATTACACTGCACCTACCAAAACGCGTAGCATTCCAATTGTATGGGGCATTACGCTATAAATTTTTTTTTAAACATGCATGAGTATAAGCCAATTATGTTTACTTGCAGTAACCAGACTGTTATGCATTCAGATTTGAACTATCTCCATAAAAAGCCTAGGGTGATTCTATTTTGTTTCCCCAGCGGAGTCTGTTTGACTTGCCCCAGTAAGTCGTGATTCTCTATTTCCCTTGCAAGACTTTGGTTATTTTTCCCGTGTTTATCTTTTCCCTTAGAGTGCGAGTAAGAGTCGGTGTATGGCCTTTCTGTAAGTCTCAGAGTGCCTAAGAGGGGGGGTGAATTAGGTCTTATAAAATTTATTCGGTTTTATGAGAATGCTTGGTAGTAATTTTTTTGGTTAAGTGTTTGAAGGTTTTGATTATATCTTTATCTTTTCCTGATTATGGTGACGAAAGCGATAAATGCAGAAAAGTAAAGAACACGGTGATATATCCTGGTTCCCCTCACAATCCGAGAGTACTCCAGTCCCCTTTCCAACACGAAAGAGATTTCACTATAGTTAGAATGATTGTACAGCCTATGCTTACTATCTAACCTATAGGATGATCAAAGGTTATTAACACCTTTAAGACCAAACAAACACTAATGTGAATGAAGAACAATCCTCTTCAAATCACAACACTTACTTCCAACAATCCTGGATAGTAAGGGAATAATTTCTTTAAGTAATACAATGATTTATTTGAAGTATATGGAGAGCTTTATCAATCTTCAATTGATCTTCTTCTTCAAGATATAAACAATTTTCAAACAATGTATATAAATGTTCAAAATGTATGTATGAAACTTGTAATGATAATGAAAGTGTATATGGCAAGTTTCACAAAATTATGAACACATGAAAGTATGAATTCAAATGTGAATGATGAAAAATTGTTTATTGAAGAAGTATATTGGTTAATTTGAAAATTGAAGCATTGTTTTTTAAATAAGAAAATCTGCAGCATTTTATAAAGTCATAAGAACCTCTTCATTCATGCCAATTCATATGAAAAGTTGCAATACATTCATGAAAAGATACCACTTGAAAAATGTTTAAAAAACAAAAGAAAAGCTGCACTGGTTCGCTAGGAACCGGTTCCGACACTGACAGAACCCGGTTCTTAGTGAACTTTATAAGTCAGATTTCAAAAATATCACGCAGGAACCGGTTCCCCTATTGGTACAACCCGGTTCCTGGTACAAATTCCAGGGACATGTTTTTGAACAAGGTTTGGAACCCGGTTCCCTGTTAGGGAGGAACCGGTTCCTGAAAGTTAATTTTCAAAAATTCTTTTTGAAAAAGATTTTAAACAAAGTTTTTCTTAAGAGAAAACATGTTGGATATGTATATGATTATGAATGCATATATTTTTTGTGAACATCTATATTCAAGATTAAGAATTATTTATACCATTTGACATTTGATGATTCTTCAATAATTCTTCAATAAGCTTCAAGACTTTTATATGATGTTGATAAGCTTTTTGCACATCCTTTGAATGTTGATGTCCATGTTGTCTTCATCAAAACACATGCTTTAAATATGACTTGAGAAGCTTGCAATTACATTCTCCCCCTTTTTGATGATGACAACCAAGTCTTGAAAACGATTTCTTGAAATGTTTATGTTGTTTTGTATAGCAAACATGTTAAGCAAATGCAAGGCTCCCCCTAAATTGTATGCTCCCCCTAAGTCCATGATTCCTTGAATTTTGGAGTGAGTATAATAGATATTTGGGCCTGCAATTTCTTTGAAACAAAACAACACACATGCATATTCTTCTCCCCCTTTGTTAACATCAAAAAGGATGGGGAAAAAGAGTGAAATAAATACATATAAAAGAATTAAGACGTGCATCTTAAGAGAAACATTAGATATCACCTTCATCCAAAATACCAAGTTCTCTTCGGATTTTGAAGAAAGGTTCTCGAGCAAGCGGTTTAGTGAAGATATCTGCGAGTTGGTTATGAGTATCCACAAAAGTGACTTCGACATCTCCTTTAAGTACATGATCACGGAGAAAATGATGTCGAATATCTATATGTTTGGTTCTTGAATGCATGACCGGATTCTTTGTAATATTGATAGCACTTGTATTGTCGCATCGAAGAGGAATGCATCCGAGATCAAGTCCGTAATCATGGAGCTATTGCTTGAGCCAAAGAATTTGTGCACAACAACTACCCGCTGCTATGTATTCTGCTTCGGCCGTGCTAAGAGCAACACATGCTTGCTTTTTACAAGCCCATGATACTAATGCATTTCCAATAATGTGACAAGTACCACTTGTGCTTTTACGATCAGTTTTACAACCTGCATAATCCGCGTCAGAATAACCAATTAAAGGGCAAATACTACCTTTCGGATACCATAAGCCGACATTGGTTGTTCCTTTTAGATACTTCATGATCCTTTTAACAGCCATGAAGTGTGATTCCTTTGGATTTGCTTGAAAGTGAGCGCAAAGACAAACACTAAACATGATGTCAGGACGGCTTGCCATCAAATACAATAAAGAACCAATCATACCTCTGTACTTTGTAATATCAATTGGAGTATCGGATTCATCTTGATCAACATATGTACCGGAGCCCATTGGAGTATTCATTGCTTTACAATTGTCCATATCAAACTTTTTCAATAATTCTTTGCAATACTTAGATTGGTTGATGAAGATTCCATCTTCTAGTGGCTTGATTTGTAGTCCAAGAAAGTAGTTCATCTTTCCCATCATAGACATCTCGAATTCTCCTTGCATCATCAATGAGAATTCCTCACACATTTCTTTGTTAGTCGATCCAAAAATGATATCATCAACATAGACTTGAACCAATAAAGTGTTACTTTGGATTTTCTTAATGAACAAGGTTTTATCAACCTTACCCTTTTCGAAACCTTTTTCACACAAAAAATTGCTAAGTCTATCATACCATGCTCTTGGTGCTTGCTTTAAGCCATAAAGAGCCTTTCTCAACTTAAAGACATGTGTAGGATGTTTGAAGTCTTCAAATCCTGGAGGTTGTTTGACATAGACTTCTTCATTGATGTATCCATTCAAGAATGCGCTTTTGACATCCATTTGAAAAAGCTGAAAATTTAATGAACAAGCATAAGCAAGTAAAAGACGTATAGCTTCTAACCTTGCAACCGGAGCAAATGTTTCTTCAAAGTCGATTCCTTCCTCTTGATTGTAGCCTTGGGCAACTAACCTTGCTTTGTTTCGAACAATTAGACCATTCTCATCAAGTTTGTTCTTAAACACCCATCGGGTACGTATGATGTGTTTACCACTTGGTCTAGGAACAAGTTCCCAAACTCGATTTCTCTCGAATTGATTTAATTCTTCTTGCATAGCAATAATCCATTGATCATCTCCTAAGGCTTCATCAACTTTGGTAGGTTCAATTTGAGAAACAAACGCCATGTTTAAGCAAGCATCTTTTAGATTCAATCTTGTTGATACTCCTTGGCTAATGTCACCAATAATTTTGTCAATAGGATGGTCTCTATGAGTTCTCCATTCTTTTGGTAGAACATTGGTGTTTGAATCTTGTTGTACAATGTTTTCTTGATTTTCCGGTGATTTCACAATTTGATCAATTGAAAGATCTTCCGGGAGTAAATCTATAGGATCATCATCATCACAAACAACTACTTCCTCCTTCGAGGGGTTAGTTTCATCAAAAGATACATGCATAGATTCTTCAATAGTTAAAGTTCTTTTATTATAAATTCTATATGCTTTACTAGAAAGCGAATAACCAAGAAATATACCTTCGTCGGATTTCTCGTCAAACTTACCGAGATTGTCTTTGTCATTATTAAGAACAAAGCACTTGCATCCAAAAATGTGAAAGTGAGCAATATTTGGCTTTCTTCCTTTGAAGAGTTCATATGGAGTCTTCTTTATTATAGGTCTAATGATAACTCGATTTCCAACATAACATGCCGTACTAACCGCATCCGCCCAAAAATATTTAGGAAGATTTGCATCACTAAGCATTGTTCTTGCAAGTTCCACTAGAAACCTATTCTTTCTTTCAACTACTCCATTTTGTTGTGGAGTTCTAGGTGCTGAAAAATTATGAGAGATACCATGTTCTTCACAGAATTCTTCAAATTGTGCATTTTGGAATTCTCCACCATGATCACTTCTTATGGATACAATCTTTAGGGATTTTTCATTTTGGATTTTCTTAGCATACTTCTTAAAGGCTTTAAAAGCATCACTTTTCTGCACAAGAAACAAAGTCCAAGAATATCTAGAAAAATCATCAATAATGACCAAAGCGTATACATTACCTCCGAAGCTTTTTTTTCTTGATGGACCAAAGAGATCCATGTGTAACAATTGTAGTGGTCTTGTAGTAGACACCACATTCTTAGATTTGAAAGTTGTTTTGGTCTGTTTGCCCTTTTGGCATGCATTACATAATTTGTCTTTGATGAACTTCATCTTTGGTAGACCAATAACTAAGTCATGCTTAATCAATTTGTTCAAGTGCTCCATGTGAATGTGAGCAATCCTCTTGTGCCATAACCAAGCGTCATTGTTGTTTACCATAAGACATTGTACCTTCAGAGACAAATCATCTAAAGTAATCATAAAAATATTGTTAGTTCTTATACCTTTGAGTTTTACCTCATTGGTTGCCTCATCCATAATAAGACATTCTTCTTTGTTGAATTTAATCTTGAACCCTCTATCACAAAGTTGACTTATGCTAAGAAGGTTGTGCTTTAATCCTTCAACATAGAGAACATCCTTAATTTGAATGGATGGAGGTGTGCCAACTATTCCAACGCCAAGAATCTTTCCTTTGGTGTTGTCTCCATAGGTGACATACCCTTTGGCTTTATGTACTAGATATGAAAATTGGTGTACATCTCCTGTCATATGCTTTGAACATCCACTATCAAGATACCAAACATTTGATGTGGATTTCAAGCATACCTACACAAACAAATTATTCTTTGTTAGGTATCCAAGTTGCCTTGGGTCCTTCATAGTTAGTTCCATTTTTCACCCACACATAATGCCCACTTTCTATACTAAAGTTTCTAACATAGCAAGCATTAGGTGTATGGCCTTTAATACCACAATAAAAACAAGTAGGTTTAAAGTTACTTCTATATCTAGAAGGATAAGATTTCTTCTTAGGAAATGTTTTCTTTTTCGATACATTAGCCTTTTTCTTTTGATGATTATGAACAACTTTCTTCTTTTCTACTCTCTTGGGATTGGAACTATTACTAGCCTTTACAAAAATAGTGGGATTGTTACTTGGTTTCTTAGAATTCACATAACCAAGACCCCTTTTATCATTTGGATAATGTTGTTGGCTTAGTAATCCTTCCAATCCTATTTGTCCTTTTTCATATCGTTCAATGAATCTTTTCAATTGAACAATTTGAAAGACATTTGATTCACACTTGGAGCATGCAAAGTTTTCTTTTTCTTTAATAAAATTCTGTTTTTGAAGATCAAAATCTTTAGTCATGGTGTCAATTTTTTCTAAACAAATTAGAAGTTCTTTTTCTTGATTTGACACCTTTTTGTATAAACTTTTCCATTCTTTCAAGAGTTCATCAATAACATCTTGAACATCATCATCAAAAAGATTAAATTCATTACTAACCTCTTCTTCATCGTCGGAGTGATGTGAAGCCATTAATTCTAGATTTGCACATTCGTCGCTTTCCGAAATGGATGAAGAACTTATCTCATTATCTTCCCATGCAACGTAAGCCTTTTTGTTCTTGAACTCCTTTTTGCCTTTGAATCCATTTTTCTTGGAGAGTTTTGGACAATCTGGCTTTATGTGACCTTGCTTTCCACATTCATAACATGTGACATCTTGTGTTGATGTGGAGGCTTCTTTATCTTTATGATTATAAAATATCTTCCTTTTGACAAAGTTAGCATTATGAAGATTATTTTTATGACCAAAATATTTTCCTAACCTTTTTACAAGAAGCAAGAAGTTTTCATATTCCTCCGATGCATCTTTATCTTGACTTTCTTTTGAATCAACTTTCAAAGAAATGCCTTTGGATTTCTTCTCTAAATTTTCATGTTTTTCAAGTCTACCGAGTTCCATTTCGTATTCTTGAAGTTTGCCAAATAATGTAGCAGAAGTCATTGCGGAGAGACTCTTCTTTTCCGAGATTGCCGTTACCTTTGGTTGCCATTCCCTAGTCAATGATCTAAGGATTTTCAAGTTGAGTTCATCATTTGTCAAGGTTTTACCAAGAGCATTTAAGTGATTTGTCAAATGCACAAATCTCTTTTGTAAGTCAAGAATGGATTCTCCGGGCTGCATTCGAAATAGTTCATATTCTTGACTCAAGGTATTTAGCCTTGATCTTTTTACTTCAGCCGTTCCTTCATGAGTTTGAACCAGGGTATCCCATATTTATTTTGCTGTTTTGCAGTTCGAGACACGGAAAAATTTGTCCATACTGAGTGCACCTTGAAGAAGGTTTATTGCCTTTTTGTCATAGAGAACTTTCTTTTTATCATCGTCGTCCCATGCAGTTTTGGGCTTTGCAGAACCAATGCCATTGATTACTGATATTGGGATAAATGGACCATTTTCAACAGCATCCCATACTTCCTCTCCTTGCGTTTCTAAATGCGCCTTCATGCGTATTTTCCAGAAGTCAAAATATTCACCACAGAATAGAGGAGGCTTGTTGTTACTACCACCATCTTTGAAAACTGGTTAATGATTTGCGGAAGCCATTCTGGATCTTTAGGAACAAGTTACCTATAACTTGCTCTGATGCCAATTGTAAGTCTCAGAGTGCCTAAGAGGGGGGGTGAATTAGGTCTTATAAAATTTATTCGGTTTTATGAGAATGCTTGGTAGTAATTTTTTTGGTTAAGTGTTTGAAGGTTTTGATTATATCTTTATCTTTTCCTGATTATGGTGATGAAAGCGATAAATGCGGAAAAGTAAAGAACATGGTGATATATCCTGGTTCCCCTCACAATTCGGGAGTACTCCAGTCCCCTTTCCAACACGAAAGAGATTTCACTATAGTTAGAATGATTGTACAGCCTATGCTTACTATCTAACCTATAGGGTGATCAAAAGTTCTTAACACCTTTAAGACCAAACAAACACTAATGTGAATGAAGAACAATCCTCTTCAAATCACAACACTTACTTCCAACAATCCTGGATAGTAAGGGAATAATTTCTTTAAGTAATACAATGATTTATTTGAAGTATATGGAGAGCTTTATCAATCTTCAATTGATCTTCTTCTTCAAGATATAAACAATTTTCAAACAATGTATATAAATGTTCACAATGTATGTATGAAACTTGTAATGATAATGAAAGTGTATATGGCAAGTTTCACAAAATTATGAACACATGAAAGTATGAATTCAAATGTGAATGATGAAAAATTGTTTATTGAAGAAGTATATTTGTTAATTTGAAAATTGAAGCATTGTTTTTGAAATAAGAAAATCTGCAGCATTTTATAAAGTCATAAGAACCTCTTCATTCATGCCAATTCATATGAAAAGTTGCAATGCATTCATGAAAAGATACCACTTGAAAAATGTTTAAAAAACAAAAGAAAAGCTGCACTGGTTCGCTAGGAACCGGTTCCGACACTGACAAAACCCGGTTCTTAGTGAACGTTATAAGTCAGATTTCAAAAATATCACGCAGGAACCGGTTCCCCTATTGGTACAACCCGGTTCCTGGTACAAATTCCAGGGACATGTTTTTGAACAAGGTTTGGAACCCGGTTCCCTGTTAGGGAGGAACCGGTTCCTGAAAGTTAATTTTAAAAAATTCTTTTTGAAAAAGATTTTAAACAAAGTTTTTCTTAAGAGAAAACATGTTGGATATGTATATGATTATGAATGCATATATTTTTTGTGAACATCTATATTCAAGATTAAGAATTATTTATACCATTTGACATTTGATGATTCTTCAATAATTCTTCAATAATCTTCAAGACTTTTATATGATGTTGATAAGCTTTTTGCACATCCTTTGAATGTTGATGTCCATGTTGTCTTCATCAAAACACATGCTTTAAATATGACTTGAGAAGCTTGCAATTACACTTTCTTGCTTCTCAAGTATTTGAGTGTCCATACTTGGTGTGTGGTAATTCAGATAATTACCACTCTTGAAGAATTACACCCCATCTTTGGCCTGATGGATTTTGTAGTTCTTGCATATTTGCAACTCTTAAAAATCAACATATTTTTTTGATATCCTTGGTTATACGCCCTTTCCTCCGGACGTATATTCCTGATATCCTCGGTTAGAGTCCTTTCCTACGACCTCTTTCCTTATATATGTCCTTTCCTCCAGACATATTTTCTTGATATCCTTAGTTATACTCCCTTTCCTCCGGACGTATATTCCTGATATCCTTGGTTAGAGTCCTTTCCGCCGGCCTCTTTCCTTATATATGTCCTTTCCTCCGGACATATTTTCTTGATATCCTTGGTTATACGCCCTTTCCTCTGGACATATATTCCTGATATTCTTGGTTAGAGTCCTATCATCCGGTCTCCTTCCTGTTACGTGTCTGCTACTAACCCCATACATGTGTTCTTGATATCTTTGTAAGATCTTTCTTCGGTTTGTCTCTTTCGTACGTATCCGCTACCGACCTCAGATATGTATTTTTTATACCTTTTTCGTATGTCTGCTACCAACCCCAGACATGTGTTCTTGATATCTTTGTAAGAGCTTTCTTCGGCATGTCTCTTTCGTATGTATCCGCTACCAACCTTGGATATGTATCTTTGATACCTTTTTCGTACATATTCGCTACCGACCCCGGATATGTATCTTTGATATCTCTTTCATACGTATCTGCTACCGACCCCGAATATGTATCTTTGATGTTTTTTTCGTACATATCCGCTACTGACCCTGGATATGTATCTTTGATTATTTTTTCGTACGTATCCACTACCGACCCAGAATATGTATTTTTGATACCTTTTTCGTATGTCTGCTACCAACCCCATAGATGTGTTCTTGATATATTTGTAAGAGCTTTATTCAGTTTGTCTCTTTCGTACGTATCCGCTACCGACCCCGGATATTTATTTTTGATACCTTTTACGTATGTCTACTACCAACCCCAGACAAGTTTTCTTGATATCTTTGAAAGAGCTTTCTTTGGTCTATCTCTTTCGTACGTATTCGCTACCGACCCCGAATATGTATCTTTGATACCTTTTTGTATGTCTACTACTAACTTCGGGCATATGTCTTTTGATATCTTTCTTTTGTATGTCTAACCCTGGTCCGACATACATTTATCCCTGATAACCCCTTTGACCTAGAAAGCAAAAAAAAACATAGAAAATACATAAAACCAAAATATAATAATACCTGACTGGCTTCGGACGCAAATTTTCGGGTTATTTTAGTATTTAATCTTCTTCCACCTTGAAAGTTCGAAAGGCTGACGCCAATATCACCTTCAGCTTTAAGGCGATTAAATAGGGGAAGTTATTTCACCCCAAAATTTTCCCTCCTAATTGCACTTTTATTTTGACTTAGACTTTACATTCATCTGCATCATTCCAATAGTTCATGTGCATAGAACGCATTTTCAAAAAAAAATATAGATCACCTGAGGTTCAAAAAGATCAACAGTTAGAGAGCTAGGATTTACAGATGATTTGAGATGTATGTGTTGGATAAGTTTGATTATTCTGGTTCCTCTTGGTGTACAAGGCTGTAGAATGAGGATTTTTGTTCATGCTTGTTTTTTGATTTCTTTTACATTAAGCTACATGGCTATTATCGTCCATTGAATAACAGGTTATAGATTTGTTTTCTTGTCAAGAATTCAGGGGGTGTGACCTAGCATACTTACTCTGTGGATCAATGCACCCTCTCATGCGAATGTACTTATTATTGGAGCAGTTAGGGTTCTTTATGACTGACTAAGGTGTATTCGTCCAGTAAAGTTTGATTCTTCTGGTTATTCTTCAAACAGAGAAATGTGAAACTAGGGTTCATTTCCCTATATACTTCATGAAATTACAGTTGTATCACGCAGACGTCCGGTTATGCTTCTGGTTTCATGTGATTCAAGGAGTTTCTTCAAGAAAGGTTGATGTGGCGCTGAAGTTATTTTCCTTGAAGTCAATGACTTGTGATTTGAATTGCAAAGACGCTAAGTTGTGGTATAAAATGTTGAACTTGGAGATCCAATGCAGGCGAGATATTATTACTTCTTTTATTTGTGATACGAATTTAAGAATCGAAGTTAGGAATAATTGAGAATTCCATTTAATTTAGATTCATTCAAATGATCACTTTCATGCCATAGATTCAATGCAATCCAAATCCTTAGGAGGCATCATCTCTCCTTCAATGTTTGTCATTTTTCATACAAGGGTGAATTGAATAAGAGGGTCGTTAAAGATACAAATAGTTCTTTCATGTGTCGTTTTAGATTTCAATACAAGTAGGCTTGTAATCAAGGAGGGTTGTCATTGAAGAATTCACTCAAAGTAGTTCTAAAGTCAATCATTGTGCACAAATCAAATATTTTCATGCTAATCATCTTTCCCAAAGTTATTTCAAAGTCATCCAAAAAGTTTCAATATCATACAAAAACTCGTCCATATTGCTCTTTAGGATTACAAACAGTAAGTTGTGTTGCCATTACATTTTAAAAAAAAAATTGTTATAAAGAAAGGGGTTATGTATCTATCATGAGCCCAAGTCTTCCTCAGGATGTTATAGCTTATCAAGAATCTGGCTGCCGAGTCCACTCAAATCTGTTCCAGATCTCTAGCCAATTCCCTAAAATCTGGTTCTTCATGGTCCAACCTGCTATGGTGAGAAAGCTCCTGCAATTTTCAGTTTGGGTTTCTACATCCATGACGGCTCCTCGCCATTCTCCATGTATTCTCCATGACTTCATCGCTATCGCCATCTCATGAAACAAGAAAAAGTAGGTGGTTAGCAATTAAAGTTTGAGTATGAGCAACACAGTTTTAAAGAATTTTTTAAAAGGTCTCATCATTAGGGCTTGAGAAATGGAATCAGCTTGTGGATTAAGGAATTCTCTTGCAGAATTATATTCATAAAGCAAACAATAAGGCCTCATATCATTTGGTTTCGTAACAAAAAAATCAGATGCAAGTTCAATCATTGGCCTAAGTCCATCCTGCTGCAAATCGCAAAAAATTACAAAAAGAATATTTGGTTCACAATGGGACAAACTCAAAAAGGAGATGTTGTTTACGCGCAAACTCAGTCAAGACCTGTCAAAACATCACGGTGTGCAGCAATAGTAAACAGGCCAACATAAATTCCGCATCCCAGCTAAATAAAATGCAAACAAATCATGAATTCTCGCAGGAAAATCAGCAAGTGCAAACAAATCATGAGTCCAAGCTCAATAAATTGAAGTGTAACCAAGATTATAAAATATCACAGAAGAAGGAGTTATTAAGCATAAGAGATCCTAACAGGATATCATCATTTTCTTGCTCAGAGGCTCTTCAGAATATGGAGAAAGACGAGAGGAAAAGAAGTTTGCGAGAGAAATATTAGAGTCAGAAAGGTATTATCGGGAAGAGCCTCAGCCATTGGTACACCATCGCGATCTTGACGAATCTGCAGCCTGTATTTCATCAAGCAGCCACCGGCCATATCTGTCTAAAAGGGGCTAGCTGAAGTCTGCAACAATATACAATTCAAAGAACACGACAACACTCGTTGTTACCTGCTTACATCTGCACTATATGTCAACAAAATCCTTCAAACCTACATCATAAGTCAGACTGGCAAAACAAAATCAATCCAACCAAACTTGCACTACATAAACCTGCTGCTACTAAATCAAGAGAGTGATCATGATTGAAATAAATAATATGTCAAATATAGCTCAACATCAGTCCAAAAATCAGAAACAATAGAAGAAAAGTATTAAGTCAGGGGATCTAATCATAACCCGAGCTAAGAAAAGTGAAATATTTGAAGCAATCCTTATCCTTGCGAGACCAATGTTGGCACCCTAATATCACATAGTGGAGCAAAGTATGGAAAACCACTTATTGCAGTTGCATCTTCACATGGTAAACAAGCAATGGATTTTGAGGTAGAATCACTTCCAGAGAAGCATCAAGATGAAGAAAGGCCAATACCTGTAAAAGAAAATAATGATGAAAATTTCTCAAAAGTATTTACAATCCTCAAGGAGGCACCCTGTTCATTTGTATCTTCAACAATCAAGAGTTTAGTCTCAATGTCATTCCCATAAATAAATTGCTGCGTCTTAAGGGAGTTTACACCTTCAGTGAAAAATGTAATGAATAACCAATGCCAAACCCGGTTTATTCATATAACAATAAAACAGAAATTTAGTTTTCGGTTTAGTAGGAAATGCAGAAGAAAAATAAAGGGTATCAGATATTTCACAAGAAAAATATATCAGAAAATGAGAAAAATAGTTTTACAGTTCAGCAAAATCAAAACAAAATTAAACAATCCTGCATCTAACAGATTCTTCCAACAAATTTCTCTAACCAACTCACTCTCAAAAACAGAATTCAACATAACTAATTTTCACCCAACTCCCTACTTCATCTCCAAAAAACAGCAGTCCAACTAACGGCCTAACAACCCAGTATTAATTTATAACCGATTTTTGAACTTCCTCTAACCATCCCTCAATCCCTTAACCAACTCTCTAAGATCTAACAACTGAGATCACTCCTCACAAAGCCTATACAAACATGACTCTAACAGAAAGTGGAAAGGAAGGGAGTTCCAATATGTAACAGAATTGAGAGGAGGGGTAACAGAATTGAAACCAATCTGTAACAGAATGCCAGCTCATCATCCTATCCTAACTAACTCTAACAGAAAGAAGGGAGAAAGGAACAAGTATATAACAAAATTTACCTTCAATCCTCACCGGAGGTTCTGGAATCTTTCTCTCTGAATCAGAACGTTGGCTTCACTCTTCATTTTCATAGAATCCTGACTACAACTTCATCATCATCTTTGATTCCCGAATCTGCTTCTGTAACAACACTTCATCACCTTCATCATTGGAAACCAAAGTAAAACAATGTAATCATTGCCACGTTTCAATCATAGACACCATAACCGAAACACATCAGAATTGCAACACGAAGAAGAATAGAATACAAAATCGAGGATGACAATTTACGTATACCTGAACTGTTAATTATTGATTTTCTCTTTGATTTCATCAATCTTGAAGAATCGTCGGAGTTCTCCGATAGGTAAGTCTTTAACTGCTTGTCGTTTCTGTATCATTATGTATGTAAACTTGTGGCATATAGCTTTGTTGTTGTTCACTTCTGTTTCGAATTTCACTAAAATCGCGACCGGGACATGAGAAGCCACGATGTCGAAATCAGAGAAGAAATCGAATCTGAAGACGAACAGAAGCAGTCAAAGCCTGAAATCGCGAGCAAATAGAAAGTCAATAGTGTTGTGTTAAAGCATGATTGATGGAGAAAATTGGAAACTGAGAGCTGAAGTAAATCCTCTATAAATCGCCGCTTGAATTGCTGGCATATTGAGTACGTTAGGGCTCCTGTTCACGATGAATTTAGAGAGGAAGATCTGAGCTTGTTGCAAGAGGACGAAGGAAAGATGATGAGACGGAGGCGAAGTTGAGAGGACTGACGCCACTATATTGAAATCAAAGGGGAGAGGAAGATGAAGGTCATGCGGGGAATCTTTTTCGCTTGACAGAAGAGGGATTTTGCGTTTGAGCAGGCTGGAAGTCATAACAAGTTAACCTTGACCTCATTGAATCAAACGCTCGCATTTCATTTTTATTTTAATTATCTTTATTGTTTATTTTAATTTTTACAAATTTGAAATAACAATATAACTCACATGGAACATACCTTTTAGACTGGATGGGCCAAAATCTTAAGGCCTGTGTTTGTTTTTGGCATAGCAATATTGCCTAAGAAAAAAAACTGCTCCTGGACTCTGATCAATGGGCCTAGCGCCTGAATTGTTGTTTGCACCCCTGGACTATGTCTTGTCGTTTACTATTTTAGTAATTTCTTTTAACTAATTTTGTTAATTGTTTAGAATTGTTTGAATTTTCTTTACATGATAAAAAAATAATAAAAATCAAGTATAAAAATTTGTTAGATTCTTTTTATTTGGTTTTAGGAATTAAATTCTGATTATCCGATTACTTGAGATTTCTAATTTACCTTTGCTTTTTGAGGTTGGAGTCTTATGCAGGATATGCGGATATGCTTGAGTTTTCGATTGTGATTTATTTTCACATCGATGACGCTTCAACACTTATGTTGCGTATTCGATTTCTGACTCTTTTCTTTGTTGGTGCTAGCAGCTCGCGAGATCGTCGGGTTTCTTTGCTTTTTCTTTGCTCTACAGGCTAGTACTTGTTTGGTATATTTTCTTTCTACATTCTCTCCGCATTTATCGCTTCCTAGAGATCATGTGAAGTATGATAACGTTAGGCAGAGAAATAGGCTATCCTCCCCTTGACTTTTCTTTCTCTTTTCGCATATGCATTTAAAACAAAAACTTCTTTTTCTTACAAATTTCAAAATACTTAAAAAAATTTACCGACGAGAATCATATCTTTGTTAAGTATGAGAGATAATAAGTGGGTTTCTTCTCGACCTTATTGTTCTCTTATTCTAAGGTTTGGTGTGGCTCAAGTCTCAAAGACTCATTTCATGGATAAATAGAGAAATGGCTGAAATCTCTCTCTTGAGATTAACTAGTTGTTATCTGGAGCAAAAACACCAACCAACACAAATTCTTTTTGCCTTTAGGCTTGTCTTTCAAACTCTTTTCAAAAGAGCATGTTAATTCACTTCTGTGATGACGCGTAAGTCTCCAAAGGTCGAGTTGCAGTAGATGGAGAAATTAATATTGTTCATTAAAAAAATACAAACCAACAAAAACATGTGAGCCGAACTACGACTGTTCTGATTCCTTAAAAGGGATACGTAGGCATCGGGGTAGGGCCCGAACGAGCACATATTTTATTTTCCCTACATTCTTTTCTCTTTTCTTTTGCATGCATTCCTCCCTTCAGTAGTATGGTAAACAGTAAACATAATTTAAACACACCCTTTGATTAGAACAACAAGAGTGGATACCGTAGAGTACTACAGGCGTGTGGGGTGCTAATACCTTCCCCTCCCGTAACAGACTCCCTTACCCTTATCTCTTGGTCATTTGATCTTGATTTCACCCTTCTCAGGTTTACTTGATGTTTACCTTTCCCTCCATATGGGATAAAAGACGTTCGATGGCGACTTCATTGTTTGATGATTTTCAACCGGTTGTTTCACCCTCCTATGTTGCACCCCTCTATTTGCTAGGTGGTTTATTTCACACCTACCATGGTCTATTTTGAAGAATGAGCATGGTATGAAATGGTATCATAGGATGATGTCCCTTACACATTCAGACATTCATTGGTGTTCACGGTCCTCAGAAGATATTACCATCATCGATCGCTGTGGTGAATTTCCTAATGTACCTCTCTTAGGCATTAGGGGAGGAATCACTTATAACCCTTGTTTGGCACTGCGACAATTTTGTTATCCGAGAAGGGATGGTCCTCATGATACACTTATCCAAGGAATCGCCTTCGACTATGAGAATGATGCTCAGGGTCACTGCAAAAGGTTCATGCGAGCTTGGGGTATGGTACATAAAATTGATAGCAAAACACTGGGGAACAATAATTCCATCCCTCTCGAGCCTTATGTCAAATGGGTACGAGCCCGTGCCCAAGGTATTATGATGCCTTACCCTGTTGTCCTACCAACAATAGTGGAATCAGTTGCTGAAAGAGACACTTCTTATCTTGTCCTCCATCCTGACATGCCTACTGATCACGAGGAGTTACAGAAATCCTGGGTTCAACTTAAAGAGGAGCAGGATACGTTTGAAGCTCAATTCTATGCCAACAAGATGAAGGTCCTGGAGCTCACTAGGCTACTTCATGAAGAGAGGAATATAAACGCCTACATTGCACCAAAGAAGACGCGCTCCTGGGAAACCTAGTTTTCTTTTTGCTTTAAGTTTTGTTTTGTTTAAATTGTAAGCCTAAGAGGCACTCTTTGTAACAATCCGAACTTATTAATACAATTAATGTGTGTTTCTTTTGGTTAAACAAATTTTAGTATTTAAGAATCCTTGAAATCATTGCATACGCACACCATCCATGACATTGCATAAATAGGTAGCATTACAGGTTTCTCATCTTCTTCGCTGTTTATTTCAGCAATAATGTCTTCGAAACAAAGCATCAAAGATCTCCAGGCACAAAATGCCCAATTTCAAAAAATGTTCATAGCTTTGGCAAAAGGGCAGGAAGATCTGAAGGCCCTTATCCTGAAGGAAAAGAAGAAGAAGAAGACCTCTGATGTTCTGAATCTGGGCAGAAGGTTCAGGGGGCCGTTAAAGCAACCAGTTGATCTGAACTCCTCGTCCAAATAAGGGGAGAATCAAGAGAAAGAGACAAGGGAGGAGGACCCTAGCCCTGAAGTTTCTGATAATGACACGGACTTCAATGATGAGCAGTATCCTCCCACTGAGGATAAATACAAGCAATTAGAGGATCGACTAAGCGCAATGGAGATCCAAAGAATACCAGGGCTAGATTTTGAAGAGATGGGTTTGGTATCTAGGGTAGTCATCCCACAGAAGTTTAAAACTCCAGTTTTTGCGAAGTTTGATAGGGTGTCTTGTCCCAAGCTTCATCTCTGTTCCTATGTGAGGAAGATCCAGCCTCACACTACTGATAGGAACTTGTGGGTCCATTTCTTTCAGGACAGTCTGTCTGGGACTTAGCTTGAATGGTTCTATCAACTAGAGGTAACCAATGTCTGTAATTGGGAGGATTTGGCTGCTGCTTTTTATAAGCAGTATCAATATAACGCTGACCTTGCCCCTACCCGTACTCAACTTCAGAGTATGTCCATGAGTGCAGGTGAAGGCTTTAAGGACTATGCGCATAAGTGGAGAGATCTGGCAGGGAGACTCCAACCCCCTTTGTCTGATAGGGAGTTGGTTGACATGTTTCTTGGGACACTGTCTAGTCAATTATTCAATCACCTGATAGGTAGCTTTTCAACTGGTTTCACCGAGATGATATTAACTGGAGAAAGGGTAGAAGATGGGATCTGGAGTGGCAAAATACATAAAGATACCTCGTCAAGTTCAATGAAGAAGCCATTCACGGGTAAGAAAGAGGTCAGTGCCATTTATAGCCCAAGAGGTCAGAGAAGAGCTGAGCGTCATCCAACGGTAGTTGCTGTGATGATACCCAGGCCTGCGGCTACCCCACAATGAAACAATTAGAAAAGGGTAGAAAGACTACAAAGGCAGTTTACCAGGATTAATATGACATTGAATAAGGTCTTACCCCATCTTCTAAGATCCAACTTGGCAACCTTGAAGGAGGCTCCCAAGAATCCTAACACCACATCTCCTCGGTGTGCTTGCCATTCTGAGAGTCCACGCCACGATACAAATGACTCTTGGGCTATGAGAAATAAGGTACAAGATCTAATTGAAGCCAAGGAGGTTGAGTTTGATGCTCTGGAGAAGCCTAATGTCATAACTGCTCCCATGCCCAAGCACAACTTTGGAGTTAATGCCATTGATACTGATCTGTTTGTTACCTCTGTTAATGAAGTTTCCACTCCTCTTATGATTGTCAAGAAGAATTTGTTGCTGGCCGGTTTATTTCCGGGATGTGGTGATGGTTGCCACATGTGTTGATCTCTGCCCTCTGGTTGCTATTTGCTGAAAGCAGGTGTTCAACGCCTGATGGACACCAGAGAGATTTTGTTCGAAAAGACTTTGATTCCGACTATTCTATGCGAAGATGTTGCTATTATAACTATTTCCTCCAATCCTTCCAAGGTCTCCTCTAAAAGACCTGTTAGGATTACACCTGCTCGAAGAATCGCCTCGTTGATAATCACTTTTCCTGGTCCCGTACTGTACTCCTCGGACAAAGCCGTCCCTTGGAATTACGGTGCTGACGTCTACTACCATGGTGTTAAACAGGATTTGAAGACTGAAGAGGCTGATCCCAATGTCAGTAACATTGTCGGGACCATCAAGATTACCAGAAGTGGAAGGGTTTTCTCTCCCGAGATCTCCCCTAAGACTGTCATTAAGCCTGTTATTATTTCATCTACTGTTCCTACCGGTACTTCCGTTACTACTCCAGTTCTTACTCCAATTTCTACCCCTGCCGATGAGTCATCTGGGACTCAGGGAAAAGAAGCTATAGGTGAGCCCGCCCGGACAGAGGCACCTAGAAAAGTTGTTATGGAATCCTCTAAGCAAGAAATAGAGGAAATCTTAAAAATAATCAAGAAGAGCGACTACAATATGGTCGATCAGCTGGGGCAGACCCCTTCGAAGATATCAATGTTGTCTCTGTTGTTATGTTCCAAGGCCCATGCAAAGGATTTGATTGCATTCCTCAAGACTGCGCATGTGCCACAAGAAACCTCAGCCGATGAATTAAAAGACTGTGTGGCCAGTTTGACTGTTGATAATGGGTTGGGTTTTTCGGATGCCGACTTGACACCAAAGGGGAGGAAGCATAATGATGCTCGGCATGTATCCATCGAATGCAGGGGCACTACAATGACTCATGTGCTGGTGGACACTGGATCTTCACTTAATGTTCTGCCTAAGAAGGCTCTCAATCAGCTAGATTATGAAGGCTTGACCCTAAAGCCCAGTAACATTGTGGTGAGGGCTTTTGAAGGGTCGAAGAGAATGGTGCATGGGGAGGTGGACATCCCTGTAAAAGTAGGCTCTCAGACCTTTGGGTCCACCTTCTACGTGATGGACATCAGGCCATCGTACTCTTGTTTGTTGGGTCATCCTTGGATCCATGAAGTTGGGGCTGTTATTTCTACACTGCACCAAATGCTGAAATATCTGGTGAATGGGAAGATTGTCAATGTGCATGGTGAAGAGGAGTATATGGTGAGCCACCTGAACTCCTTCAGGTATGTGGAGATGGACGGGGAATTCATAGAGACTTATTGTCAAAACTTTGAAGAGGTTCCCCAGATTTTGGCGTCAACTGAGACTACCACCAACACCAAACCTCCTCTAAAGATGGCTTCTCTCAAGGACGCCAGAGCAGCAGTTGAAGAAGGTGGGTGTACCAATTGGGGACAGCTCCCTGATTTTACTCACAAAATTGACAAATTTGGTTTGGGATTTACTTCAGGAGCTCAAAGGGTTGTTCGATGTGCTCGGGTTGGAGGACCTCCCCTATGCATCAGCAATCGTGGGGTCAACGCTATTGAAGATAATAAGGAAGATTCTGATATTGACAGCTGGATCTACCTGACTACCAATGGTGCACCGAGTAACTGGACGACCAGAGATTTTATACCAATTTCTTTTGTTCAGCAGTAATTGTCTTACTTGTTTTTTGAATTTGTAATAAACAATCTAGACTCTACGGCCTTGTGTCTTGCCCGAGGCACAATGGTTTTGTTTGTGAGGGATATTATATGTCATTTTCATATGTCATCAATAAAACATTGGACGTTTCTTGCATACAAATTTTATGCTCTCTATTTTTTTTTCTTTTCTGCTTTTCACTTTATCAATACAGCTATGCTCTTACACACACTCACGTATCAAACTGCAGATCCATATCCACTATGGATCCCATTGATAACAGTTCTGATATTGCAAGTTATAACTTCGAAAATCATATCAACCAAGCCGAGGACGAAGGTGAGGAAGATTGTGAGGTGCCCGGAGAACTTGATAGACTGTTACAGCAGGAAGAGAGGGCTATACAGCCTCATGAAGAGCCAGTTTAGACGATAAACTTAGGCATGGAGTTAGACAGAAAAGAAGTCAAGATCGATGCAAATCTGGAGACCAATGTCAAACAGTGGTTGATACAGATGTTGTACGACTATGTTGAGATCTTCGCCTGGTCATATGAAGACATGCCTGGTTTAGACACTGATATTATGGTACATCGTCTTCCAACTAAAGAAGATTGTCCTCCGGTTAAGCAAAAGGTCCGTCGCATGCGCCCTGAAATGTCAGAGAAGGTCAAGGCAAAGGTCATGAAGCAATTCAACATTAGGTTCTTAGCGGTCACCTCCTATCCGCAGTGGGTTGCTAACATCGTTCCGGTGCCAAAGAAGGACGGTAAAGTACGGATGTGTGTGGATTAAAGAGACCTGAACAAGGAAATCCCCAAGGACGACTTCCCGCTTCCCCACATTGATGTTCTGGTTGACAACACCACACAACACAAAATTTTCTCCTTCATGGATGGTTTCTCTAGCTACAACCAGATTAAGATGGCTCCTGAAGACATGGATAAGACAACCTTCGTCACACAGTGGGACACCTTCTGTTATAAGGTGATGCCTTTTGGGTTAAAGAATGCTGGGGAAACTTATCAACGAGCCATGGTCGCCTTGTTCCATGATATGATTCACCATGAGATCGAGGTTTATGTTGATGACATCATAGCCATATCCCAAACCGAGGAAGAGAACCTTGACCATCTACAAGCTTTGTTTGATAGGCTGAAGACATACAAGCTGAGACTAAATCCGAACAAGTGCACCTTTGGGGTAAGGTCTGGTAAGCTTCTAGGGTTCATCGTCAGTGAAAAAGGTATTTAGGTAGAACCCGCAAAGGTAAAGGCCGTACAAGAGATTCCGGCTCCCCGTACAGAGAAGGAGGTTAGAGGTTTCTTGGGACGCCTAAATTATATCTCCAGATTCATTTCACATCTGACTTCTACTTGTGAGCCAATCTTTAAGCTCCCGAAGAAATATCAAGTGGTAAAGTGGAATGATGAATGCCATACCGCTTTCGAAAGAATCAAGGAATAACTTCAAGAACCATCAATTATGATGCCTCCAGTTGAAGGAAGACCTTTGATATTATACTTAACAGTGCTATACAATTCAATGGGGTGTGTGCTGGGGAAGCATGACGAGTCTGGTCAAAAAGAGCACGCAATATACTACCTTAGAAAAAAGTTTACCGACTGTGAGACAAGATACTCACTGCTCGAGAAAACTTGTTGCGCTTTGGCATGGGCTGCTCGCCGACTAAGACAGTATATACTGACCCACACTTCTTTGTTGATATCTAAGATGGATCCAATCAAGTACATCTTCAAGAAGCCCGCTCTCTCCGGAAGAATAGAAATATGGGAAATGATCTTAACCGAATACGATATCCAATATACAACCCAAAAAGAAATCAAGGGAAGTGTATTAGTTGATCATTTGGCTCATCAGGCCGTGGATGACTACCAGTCCATGAATTTTGAGTTCCCGGACGAGAATATTATGCTAGTGACTGACTATGAAGAACCTGGACCGGATGAAGGGCCTGAAGAAGGATCCCGATGGACTATGGTTTTTGGCGGAGCTTCGAACGCACTCGGTAATGGCATTGGTGCTGTAATCATATCTCCCGAGGGCTGTCATACTCCTTTCACTGCCCGACTATGTTTCAACTGCACTAACAACATGGCGGAGTATGAAGCCTGTATCATGGGTCTCAAATCCGTTATCGATCTCAGGATCAAGTTCTTAAATGTCTTCGGGGATTCAGCCTTTGTGATAAGTCAGATTAAAGGAGAGTGGGATACAAAGCATCCAAACCTCATTCCATGCAAAGAGCATGTGCTGACATTGCTTCCATACTTTGAGGAGGTAACCTTTGAACATTTCCACGAGAGGTGAATCAGTTAGCGGACGCGCTAGCTACCATTTCTTTTATGTTCAAAGTCAGGTGGGACAACAAAACTCCCTGAATCACCATTAAGAGGTTGGATGAACCAGCGCACTGCTGTGAGATTGATACTGAAGAGGTAGTAGATAAACCTTGGTTTCATAAAGTAAAAAGGTATCTCGAGACTCAAGAGTATCCCGAAGGGGCATCTGTCAATGATAATAAGTTTCTGAGAAGGTTCGCCGCGAAATTCTTCTTCAGCAATGGAATCCTCTACAAGAGCAACCATGACTCTACCTTACTACGGTGTGTAGACAAGAGCGAAGCGGAGAGGATTATGATAGATTTACATGAAGGTACCTTAGGAACCCATTCCAGTGGACATACCATGGCCAAGAAGATCCTACGGGCAGGATACTACTGGTCCACTTAGGAGGCAGATTATTATCAACACTCCCGGACCTGTCATAAGTTCCAAATCTATGGTGATAAGATGCATGTGCCTCCGGTTCCTTTAAATTTCTCGACGGCTCCTTGACCCTTTGCGATGTGGGGCATTGACATGACCGGGGAAATCATACCTACCACTTCCAATGGGCATCATGTCATCCTGGTGGACATCGATTACTTCACGAAGTGGGTTAAGGCTGCTTCCTTTGCTACCGTTACTAAGAATGTGCTGGCACGGTTCATCAGGCATAACTCGATCTTCCGGTATGGTGTGCCAGAGAGAATCATCACTGACAATGGTACCAATCTCAACAACATGATGATCACCAAGCTCCGTAAGCAATTCAAGATACAACATCATAACTCTTCTCCCTATCGGCCAAAGATGAATGGCATTTTTGAAGCGGCTAACAAGAACATCAAGAAGATTATACAAAAGATGACTCTTACATACAAAGACTGGCATGAGATGTTACCATTTTACCTTCATGGGTACCGTACCTCAGCACAGACGTCGACAGGGGAAACACCCTATTCTTTGGTATATGGCATGGAGGAAGTCCTACCTATTGAGGTCCAGATCCCTTCTCTAAGGATTATGAAGGATATGGGTTTGAACAAAGACGACTGGATCCAGACTCGACTTAACCAACTGAATCTGATCGATGAGAAAAGACTTACTGTTGGTTGTCATGGTCAGATGTATCAAAAACGGATGATCAAGGCTTTCAATAAAAAAGTCAGACGCCAAGAGTATCAAGTCGGGGATCTAGTAATCAAGCGCATCATACTTCCGCAAGGTGATCCTAGGGGAAAATGGACTCCCACATACGAAGGGCCATTTGTGATTAAAAACATTTTCTCGGGTGGAGCCATGATTCTAACCACTATGGACAGTGACGACCTTCCTCGCCCTGTCAATGCGACATAGTGAAAATATGCACATGATAAAAGACCCGCTAGGTTGACTAGCCTAAGCAAAAATAAGGGTTTCCCGGCGAACCAAAAGGGTTCGGGAAAAAGTAAGGATGAAAATGAAAAAATATGTACACCCGGCAAGTCGAAAACCTGAAAAGGCGGCTTGGGCAAAAAAGGGTATCCTGGTGGACTGAAAATCCGAAAGGGCAGTCCAGGAAAAAGTTAGGGATATAAAGTGTATCACTATGTCCCATCGGATCACCTTGCGATCAGACCTTAGTATCAACTATCAAGCTCGAACGACACTGATCAATCTAGTCAGCTTCGGACAAGTAGCAAAGTGATGAGACGCTCGAAGACATAGCGGCAATAGCAGACTTGGAACCCAATGGAATTATTGCACATAGCTGTTTTCTTTTTGTTGTACACAATATTGTATAGCTTCAATTTTAACGGTGGCGTTCTCCTACTAGAGCGTCAGCTTCCTTGTACAAAAACGCCTGTTATAGGCCAACTTCGAAAATTAATACAAGTCATTTTTACAAAAACTATGTGTTTTTTCTTTTTTTTGTTTTGTTTTGCAAGAACGTCCAATGGTTTATTCTTGATATATGCATTTGAATATGATTGTTGTTCACAAGTATTCATATAAGAAATGGAAAGACAATTGCTCATAACTTAAGAAACAGGGGCAAAACAAAACAAAAACTAAAAATTGTCAAACTGACAGTTACTCTGTCCAGCAGGTACCCGGGAAGTGACAACTTTGAAACACAGTCATCAGTACATACGACTTCGTGACATCTGCACTCCCCACAGAGTAAATGGAATCAAAGAATTGATATTAGTTTCCCGAAAACAGGAAGTACTCTCCCCATCCAGGTTCTTTCAGAAAACTGACATATATATTCCCCAGCCGAATTTCATAATCGTAGGCAGATCATAAAATTTTCTCCTGAACAAAGTTTATTTCTCTGAATACAGAAGCTCAATCCCCGACAGAGCATATCACGCCAAATATGGAAGTTTCACCTCTCTCAAACAGAGTATTTCCCCGCAGAGTTATTCTCAAACAGAGTCTCTCCCTGGCAGCATATCCGTGAATAAGGAGCAAATCTCCAGCATAGTCATCTTCGTTCACCATCCCCAACGAAAGTAGAAGAACCAAAGTCCTTTACAACAATCAGGAATGCTATTCCCAATACTCTCCAGCAGCAGTCAGGGGTTTATTTTCCCAAACTCAGGATATGTCACAATAGCATCTCATGTTCATACGTCATGACATGCGCATACATATCACATACAACATAATCTCATTTATTTTGAGAAAATAATCACATAGTGAATTTCATGCATCACGTACACCTAACCCTGCTATTGTTTTTTTAGGAAAGACAATTATCATCGATAATCCTAGCAGTTATACATGTCATATCTGCAGACAGCTAATGGAAAATCAGTTCCCGAAGCCAAACAGGTTAACCAACCTACGGGATTGCACGGAGCAACCTTACCCGGGTTCCTTCTCGGTCTAGATACAGTGTTACCCAAACTCCTCTTGAAGTAACCCTACTATCCAGGTTCCTTCTTATAAGCCATACTATCCAGGATTTCATCTTGAAGTAACCCTATTATCCAGGTTCCTTCCCATAAGCCCTACTATCCAGACTTTCATCTTGAAGTAACCCTATTATCTAAGTTCCTTCCCATAAGCCCTACTATCCAGGCTTTCATCTTAAAGTAACCCTACTATCCAGGTACCTTCCCATAAGCCCTACTATCCAGGCTTTCATCTTGAAGTAACCATACTATCTAGGTTCCTTCCCATAAGCCCTACTATCCAGGATTTCATCTTGAAGTAACCCCACTATCCAGGTTCATTCTCATAAGCCCTACTATCCAGGCTTTCATCTTGAAGTAACCCTACTATCTAGGTTCCTTCCCATAAGCCCTACTATCCAGGCTTTCATCCCGAAGTAACCCTACTATCCAAGTTCCTTCTCATAGCCCTACCATCCAGGCTTTCATTACAAAGTAACCTTACGACCCAGGTTCCTTCTCATAGCCCTACTATCCAGGCTTTCATCTCGAAGTAACCCTACAACCCAGGTTCATTCTCATATCCCTACTATCCAGGCTTTCATCTCGAAGTAACCCTAAAACCCAGGTTCCTTCTCATAGCCCTACTATCCAGGCTTTCATCTCGAAGTAACCCTACAACTCAGGTTCCTTCTCATAGCCCTACTATCAAGGATTTCATTTCGAAGCAACCCTACTATCCAGGTTCCTTCTCTCTTATCTCCAGACAATAGTTTACAACACTGTAAGACCTGGACTCGACCAGTTACGGTCGATTTCACATTCCCCCAGTAAGTCACTGTGTAGTTTGGACCCTGACCAGATATGTAGTTTACTTCCACCTCCTCAATCAGGAATTAATTCCCCAGTATAGTGATGGACAACCGAAGCTCCTACACTCTATCTCCCAAGACATAAATCAACATCCCCCCCCGGCGAAGTCCTCCTCAACAGCAAGTACATGAATTCTCGCAAAGGAATCTCTTATGCAACTGATATCTTTTCTGGATGGCCTCTTTAAGCACATCTCCGATGATTCTCTGTCAACTTCCAAATGGCATCTGTAAGCCCATTCCAGATATCACCAATCAGTATTACTTCATGCGAGTGCAAATTTATGGGCACTCTAGTGTTCAATCATCTTCCACCTTCAGATCACGAAAGGTAGACCAACCAATCTACATCCTCAGGTTTAAGAAGATTGAACAGGGGCAGCTATTGTACCCGAAAATTTTCCCTCTCATTTTACTTAAAACATGCTCATTGAAATCCTCAACTTGCTCAAGGATGCCTAAGAATTAACCAGACAAATTCTCAACTAAGACAATGAGCCTCAAACTAGGGTTTCACTCCTCATCAAGATGTTTGAGTTCCAAGGGTCCCAGTTATTTTCCATTGCCCTAATATGTTCTCAGGATCATCAATGTCAAGTTTCATGCCTTGCACAAGAAGTTTGCTCTGTCAACTGCTCAAATGCCTAAAAATCAACTATACTAGGTCAAAAGTCAACTGTGGTCCACATGCAGTCAAACTTCAAGATTTTTGGTCAAAATCAACATTTTGAAGTAACTTCCATAATTTTATCAAGGTTTGATCATGATTCCTCAAGGAATGCCCCAAATTCATCAAAACTCAAAAGTTGCTAAATTAGGGTTTCTATAGGAAAAATCAATCAAACTTTGACCAGGCATAACTTTCTCATACTTTATCATAAATTTCCCATCCAAGGCTCATTTTGAAGAGGATGCAATTCCCTACAACTTATATTTAGCCCTCAATTAAAAAAATGTACTCATGGAAAGATATGAATTCAGACATTATAGGTCATTTCAAAAAGTCAACAAAAACACCTTTTGGGTCAAAGATTCTTACATGAAAATGGAAGATCCAATTGAGATGAAACCAAAAGGAATGTTTAGAGGACTTCCTAAGATTTCTAAAAAGTACAAGAACACCCTTTTAGGGTCAAAATTGAGAGAGTGTGCATTGTCAAAGTTGGCTATTTTTGGATATTTGCACAAAGTCAACCATGCCCAAAATGCATTTTTCTTCAAATGGGCCCAACGTTTTATGCTTGTATCTTGTTCCTAACATGGTCCACGACCCATGAACCTCTCCATGCATCATTTGCTTATTTATTTGATTTATTTTTATTTTTAATCATTTAAAATATAAATTAAATCAAATAAATGATATAAAAATAGTGAAGATTTGTTTTGATTTGATTTTGAAATGAATCACAATCCAAATATGATGTATAATGCCAAAAGGTTCGTGCAAGCTTGGAAAGGGAGGAAATATACACATTTGGAAATTTTTTAAGATTTGATTTTCCTCTTAAAGCCATGCCTTTATTCCTTGGATTTTTTCCATAAATGTTAACCTAAATCAGTCCCATATATGCACACAATGCAGCCAAAGCAAAAAAGCAAGGACTGGGTCGTGAAAATCATAAGAACAAAACTCAAATTTTTGACAAAAAAGTGTGGTTCGAATTCTGAGTTAGAGGGCAATTCAAGTTGATTCAAAGCCAACAATCAATTCCTGGGCGTGTATTGAAGCTATTCCAATCGCTTTCAAGTCATAAAGCCTCCAGAATTGTAAGATACAGATCACAGTTTGCTCCCTTATACTTTCAATTCATTATCTTGGTTTTACATGTTTTAAATCAAATTCGTTTGCATAAATGTGTTTATAATCATGCTTGGAATCTGTTTGAATGCATGGATTTGAGTTTTAGCACAGGAACAGACTTACGCCATTGCTAGGGTTTGAAAGCTTCAAATTAGGGATTCTCTATAGAGGCAAAATTAGGGCAGGTCAAGGGCACCAATGAACTCAGGGCATAATTTCTAACTGTCGTATGCCTTTAGTTAGTATTGATTTGGCTTCTATTGCATTTTTAATTGTTGCAGGTTTGTAGCTATGGATAAAAACTGCCACTATGGCCTTTAGTGACAATTTTGTCCGTAGGTAAAGGGTTGGCATCAAAGACGAAGTTCTGAGGAAGGATACGATGAGGTGGCTGACTACCATTGGCAGATTTAAAATTACGCTTGTTTTCTGGGCATAAGGCGTGTCTTTCCATTATATTATTATTTGTTATTATATTAACAACTAAACAAGATAACACGCATGGCAAAGGGTAACGCTGGTAAGAGGAAGGACCTGGGTTTGATCCCAGGTCCAAACATTTTATTATTTTCCTAACAAGTGTTGCAGGATCCTATGCGCCTCACATTCCAAGCGCCTATCATGCATCTCAGATCCATCCATTGGATCAATCTACTCCCAGATCCAATGTCTCATGCAAGAAGGGTCCATGGTGCACCCTCAAGTGTGGCCTTCATTGGATCTAAGCAATTGACTGGGCTTGTGCATCTTGGGCTCAACGAAAATCAACAATGCACCCCCCTGATTGCTAACAACATTAGGCCCAGTTTTGTTTATTTTTCTTTTTTTTATTATTTATTATTCTATTTCATTTATTTATTTTATTTATTTAAAAAAAACATTTTATTATCAAATCAAAAAATCATGAAAAAATAAAATCACAAAAAATGTAGAATTAGACTTTATATATATATATATATATATATATATATATATATATATATATATATATATATATATATATATATATATATATATATATATATATATATATATATATATATATATATATATATATATATATATATATATATATATATATATATATATATATATATATATATATATATATATATATATATATATATATATATATATATATATATATATATATATATATATATATATATATATATATATATATATATATATATATATATATATATATATATATATATATATATATATATATATATATATATATATATATATATATATATATATATATATATATATATATATATATTAATTTTATTGAAAATAAATTAGTTTAATTCGATTAACTTGATTGCTTTTATTAATTAAAATTAAATATAAAGTTAGATTTAAATTGCAATTAAATTATTTTCTCAATAAAAAAATATACAAAAGTATTTTTTAATTAATTAGATTCTTAGGCTTCTGATTTATTCCCGGATTTAATTCGTCTCACACGCATTTACTTGTTTATAATTATTGTAATTGTTTCGAGGTTTGTAATAGATTAATTAGAATTTTGATTTCCGCATTTTTATTCCCAGTCAAATATTTATGTATCTGCCCAAAAGCCTTGTAATAGTTAGGACTTTAATTTCTCGCACTCCTTAATTTCCGCAACTATAAAACTACCTAGATGTATGGATAATAGGATTGTATGCGAAAGATAAATCAACGATTAAAAGGTAGATAACCTTAATTGTGCAAAGAAAATTAACTGAAAAAAGCACACTTGCACATGCTCACTCCTAGGGTTTACCCGACTTCGGTTGCCTTCGGTAACGGTCATGAAGTATAGGGAATTTTAGTGGTCGTCCTCCAGTCCGAAAGATCAAAATGACCCATTCGAATGTTGCCTCAGAAAGATCTTTAGGACTTTAGGGTAACTACTAAGGTTTCCTAACCATTGCTTTTATGACCGTACTTGTCCCTTCGAATGTCCCTTAAAACTCCAACGATGGGGCTACCTACTCCTTAATAGTAGGATAACACTGTTTAAAGGAAACGAGAATGAACAATCTTTTTCGAGTAGGTAGAAAATCTTAAGTACTTGCTCAAAACAACAAGAATTCTTTCACACAAACACTTTCAAAACAGTTTTCAAAACAGTTTTCAAAAACAACTTCGTCACACTCTTGAGGACAAATACAAGGGTTATCACGAAGTTAAACAAAAACTTTTCAAAACACACACACAAGCAATTTCAAAATGAGCAAGTACCTAAGAGCCCATGGAAAACCATTGATAGAAAGGGTGCTAACAACTTCCCTTTCTCTAATCTACCCCCCGTACTCAGGAACTCTCAAAAAAGGTTTTTTCTGTTCTTTTTCCTTTCCTTTTTTAGATGAAATAAAAGTCGATGGCGACTCTTGCTTACCGTGACATTTGCGAACAAAAAACACAAAAACCAGTATAACATTCGGTTCTGCCGCCGTATCACATAGACTATTACATACCATTAACAAATACATGATTATTATAATGCGAAAATAAAAACGTGAAGATTATGAAAAAGGGGAAGATATTTAAAACCTAAAAAATATTCTAAGCATTTAAGAAAAATATTTTTGGTGTTTTTGTTTAGAAAAATAAATGTTTTTATCATGTAAAATAACAATTAAACCTAGTTCTAATTTTTTACAATTTAATTAATAGAATAAAACTAAAGTGTGATTAAATTAAATTAATCTTATTTATGAAAAATTAAATTAATTAATTAAAACCTAAATCTAAATGTTTTAATGATTTTGTGATTTTTTTCTGATTAAAAATAAAATTGATTAAAAAGAGAAAATAGTTAATTTTAAAAAAAGAAAACAAATGGGCCTGCAATGTAAGTAAATGAGGGGTGTGAGAATCAGAAATATCTAGGCCCAACAATGAGCCCAGATTGTTGTGCTGGATCTAGTGAGGAAGGTCCTTGATGGTTCATGATGGGGGATATGCATTTGAGGCGTTGGATCTGACTTGATGAGATCTGATGGTCAAGGGTTGGAGATGAATGGTGCACACATGAACTTGTCTTGTACTGAATTTGCAAACAGAAAATGTGAGAAAATAAAATATCAGGGGCAGGGATCGAACCCCTGCCCTGGTACACCAATGCCTTTGCATGCTTTACTCTACCGTTGGGACGACTGTTTCATCCGGTAATACAAACACAAACAATTAATTAAATAATAAAGACAAATTAAATTTTGAATTTTAAAACAAAAGTCAACCAAGTGGACCCCTTTATCAGGTATCAGCCAATCACCATTGGAGAGAGGGTGCCAGAATTTTTGACTGGCCAATCAGATGATTTGAATCTGCCACACCTGCCTCTGGCCAGTCCAAGCCAATGTGGGTGGCTGAAACAACCGTCTTCTCTGACGTGTTGTTTTTGAAACCTGTAAATTTGAAAGATTTGTGGCAAACTAGGAGGCATACCCTACATAAAATCGTGCCCTGAGTTCAAATCTGGGCTTAAAATAAACAAATGATTACCATATCATGTGTTTCAAATGTGAATTCAAACCTTGCCCTAACAATGGCACATCTCTGTTTCTGCATCAAACTTAACATGCAATACGTTAGATCTATTCCAAACATCAACAACAATATGAATGCATGCATAAAATTTATTTAAATTGCACGAATGGAGAGTTTGAAACCATGAAAATTTACTAAATGGAGCAACTGTGATATACTTGATCTAGGCGCTGATATGCTTGGATATGGTCTTGGATCGACTCCTGGGAACTTTAGGAGTTGATTACTGGCCTTTGTTTGGATTGAAAAAGGCTGGGAATGTGTGATACGATTTGCTTGGTGTCTTTGAAAATTTTGTGAATAAGAACCCTGGCTTTGGAGGCAGCTGCGTGTGTCTTTCTTTGATCTGAGTGTTGTGTATATATGAGGCCTTGTATTAGGTTAAAAAAATGGCATGAATCCAATGGCATAATGTATTTTCAATTTTGCTTCAAAACTTTCCAAAAGAAGATATTTCCTTCCCTTCTTGGCCTTGCACGATTTTGGCATGTTCTATGCAGCATCTTGGGCCTCAAAAAATGATCCATAATAAAACCCATATGCATTAATCCATTGTTTTGTGATTTTATTTAATTTACTTTGTATTTATTTGAATAAAAATTAAAGTAAATATAAATAAAAATCAAATCAAGGTATTAATGGACTTAGAGGTCCTCTAAGGTGTCATGAGCATGTTTGAACTCTAAAACTTAGGCCAAAAAGCCCAAAAATTCAACATTGTCCAATTGAAAGTTTCATGCATTCTTCAAAACTTGTCCAACTTGCATCAATCATAACTCTCTCAATTTTCATCTTTTAAAGGCGGTCTTTGACTATTTTTAAAGATCAAGATGTCCTCTACAATTTCTCGTTTTATCATTTTTGCATTTGGAGACTTCATCTTAATGTAAGGTGCCTTGACAAAAAGTGTCTTTTGGTTGACTTTTGAAAATTACCTATAATGTATTAGCTCATATATTTCAAATGAATCATTTTGTGGACTTGAGCATAAATGCAAAGTTGTAGATAATTGAATTTACTTCAAAATGGGCTTTTGTTGGGGAAAAGTTGATGAAGCATGTGAAAGTTATACTAGGTCAAAGTTCAGTTGACTTCTCCTAAGGAAACCCTAATTTGGCAATTTTTTTGACCTTTGATGATTTGAGGGCCTTCCTAGAGGAATCATGATAAACCCTTTATCAAATGATGAATATCACTTCAAAATGTTGATGTTGACAAAAAATCTTGAAGTTTGACTGTATGTTGACCATAGTTGACATTTCACCCAATACAATTGATTTTCAATCATCTGAGCCATTGACTTAGCAAACGCGTGATGCAAGACTTGAAACTTGACATGAACATTGTTGAATACTTATGGAGAAACATGGAAATCATTTGATACCTTTGCAAACCAAACTTCCTTGATGAAATCAAAACCCTAATTGTAGACCCCTTGCTTAGGAGTGGGTTTGACTAATCAACTCTTGAGATTCTTGAGTACTTGAGACCTCTATGAGAATGTCTTGAAGAAATATGGGAGGGAAATTAGGGTACAACAACAGTACTCGAAGATGCAACCAATTGAATTTTTCCGCTTCGAATACCACTTTCGGCACGTTCACCATGAACATATCAACCAGCAATCTGTCAGACAGAGGAGGTTGAACTCTTCTAGCCAAATCTCTCCATTTCTAGGCATATTCTTTTAAGCCTTCATTCAAGCCCATAGTCATACTTTGTAGTTGCATACAAGTTGGTGCAAGGTCAGCATTGTATTGATCCTGTTTGTTAAAAGCAGCGGCCAAGTCTTCCCATGTGCGGATGTTGGTTCCTTCCAGCTGATAGAACCATTCCAGTTGTGTCCTAGATAAGCTCTCTTGAAAGAAGTGAACCCATAATTTTATGTCAGCAGTATGGGGTTGGATCTTCCGAACATAAGACCTCAGATAAAGCTTAGGACAAGAAACACTATCATATTTAGCAAAGACGGAGACTTTGAACTTGTGAGGGATGAGAACCCTCGAGATCAGCCCTAGCTCTTCAAAGTTCAGCCCAGGCACTCTCTGGACCTCCATAGCATTAAGTCGATCTTCCAACTATTTGTATCTATCATCAGTGGGAGGATACTGTTATGCAGAATAGTCTTCATCAAAATGTTAGCCTGAACTAAGGTTGCTTCCTCTCTCAACCTTCACACTCTTGTCTTCCTCACTTTGGTTATCATCTTCATCAGAGGAAATAATACAGTTCTGAGCTTGTTTAGAAGGACCTTTAAACCTTCTTCCTATGTTGAGGATACCAGCCAGTTTCCTAGTATTTTTCTTCTTGGTGATGAGCGCCATTCGTTCTTGCTGTCCCTTGGCTAAGTTCAGGAGCGTCTCTTAGAATTGGGTATTTTGAGCTTGAAGTTCTTTCACAGTTTGTTTGAGAGGCATCTTTTACTAAAATAAACAACAAGAAGATGAGAAAACTTATACTGGTAAAATACCTGTTATGATATGATGTGCATGGTATGTGAATGAATATGCAATGTTTTCAAGGATCTTGCGGGATAAACAAAAGTGAAATGTTAGAAGTTGAGTCTGGCAATAGCTTTGACTGAATAACTTTGTGTCTTTGAACATCCTTCTATGAGAATCAAGCTCACAATGTCGAGTGGGTCCTAGCCTTTGACTCAAAAGAACACAGTTTGGTCTTTGATGATATTCGGTTAGAGGAAAATAAATCCTCTTGCCCCTTGTTAGACGTCTGATTCATGAAAAACCTATATCACAGGCCCTTGAGATCCTTGAAATTGTCAGTGAAAATGATATGGTATGATGTCATGATGTTATGATGTCATGTTTGAACAGATAACAAACACAAAAAAAGCACACAAGAGCCTTAGGTTTAAGGCTTGCATGGGGTTCAGATGTAAGTACCCTCTTGAAGTTCAGTTGGCTCAACCTGTCCTAAAATAGTAACTGGCTAGGGATCTCAATATCACTAATTTTTCTCAATGGTTTTTTTAGCACGACAACTTACTTGCCACCAAACAAAACCCAAGAGTCGAATCTCAATGAGCGTAGCATCGAATATCAACCAACTTCAGACTAAACCAAAGCCAACTATCTCATTACCTTCTAATGGCTAAGTTGGGTCAATTAAGGTTCTAAAGGTCAGTTAGTGCTTATGACACCACACATCAGCCTAGTATTCCTCCCGTCTGATTCGAGGGACACCAATACAAACCAAAGTGTCGCACTAACGTAGCCATCACTTCAACCATATCGATCTATGTTGTACAGTTTCCATGATCTATAGCTACTTACCTAAGGGTACCCCCAGACCCAGGTATAGGATCTTTGCAAGAAAAGTAAACCCAAACAACCCTTTAAAAGTAAAGCAAGCAAATCAAACAAAGCAGATAAAGTGATCTAACTCTAAAGGTAACCCCTCTTTTAAGTCATCCACAACAGAGTCGCCAGTTCTGTAATAGGGTGGGAGAACTGACTTGGTTTTGCATTTTGATGCAAATGTGCAGATAGCAAGAGTCGCCACCGACTTTTATTTTATCCAATAAGGAAAGGGTGAAAAGAACAAGAAATATCTTCGATATTTTTGAGTTTGGGGGGTAGGTTATGAAAAGGGAAGGTGTTATCACCCTTTTCATCCATAGTTATCTACGAGCTCTTAATCGCTAGCTCACTTTGTTTGAAAATTGCTTTGTGTTGTGTGTTTAAAAATATTTTGAAAACGTCAAAGATAAGGCAAACTTTGTAATGATTCTTGTATCCGTCCTCGAGAAAGCGTACAAAGTGTTTTGACAATATTTCGAAAGTGTCTGTGTGAAATTTTTTTGTTTTGAAATGTTTGTGAGAAAGCGATTAACAACGGTATACCTACTCAAGGTATTTCTTGTAATTTACTCCTCCTTTAGATATTGTTATCCTACCATTAGTTAGTAGGAAGCTCAATCGTTGGATGTGAAGGGACAGACGTGGGTCATTGTATGGTAATCGAAGGCAACTGGTAGGGATGCTTTAGCAATTATCATTAAGGGACTAGATTATTTTACCGAAGGCAACATCGAAAGGGTCATTGAGGGACTATGATCTTTGTATCGAGGGACTTTGCAAAAGCATCTCCATGTTCGAGGGACATGACTGTTTTTTTATTGAAAGGCAACAAGAGAGGTTACCCTAGAGGTACGAGTGTGCTATATGATTTATTTTCAGTTATTTTAATCTCGCAGTTAGGGTTAGCTAACATTTTCTTTTAATCTTTCCATACAAGACCTAATTACTAATAGTAATATGGCAAAATATGAAAGCAGCAAATGTACGAAAAGTAAATGCGGAAAGAAAACCCTAGACTATTACAATGCTTCGGGGCAGTTACAAAATAGTAGAGTGCGGAAAATAAACCCTAATTACTATTACAAACTACGAACAAATACAATAATCGAGAAAAAATTTGAGATGAATAAACTATGCAACATGTAAAAATAGGAAAAAGGAAAGCGAAAAGGTTTTTGATGATTTTTTTTTGATAAAAAGGTTTTAATGATCAACCTAAAAAAACCATAATTAATTTTAATTAAAAAAAGTAATTTATTAATTAAATTAAAAGCCTAGACCCTAATTTTGATTAGGGTTTGTAAAAAAGGTTTTAAAAAAATTAGGTTTGTTAAAAGGTTTTTGGTTTGATGAATTTAGGGCTTGTAAATTAAAAAATAAGGAAAATATGAAGAAAAACAAAGTTTAAAAGAATGCTTCCAGGGGTGGGTGTTGAACCCTCACCCCTTTCTCTTTCCACCAAGACCTTCACCACTAGGCCAGGCGCGCGCCTGTGTCTAGGAAAGGGAACCAACGTGCTTTGTATGTTAACCTGCAAGAATCAGAAATTTTGAAAAAAAGTCAAAAAAGGCGGGATCGAACCCACGCCTTGATAGAGGAAAGTCTTAGCGCGCGCGTTTTAACCATTGGGGTGATGATACATCCATTATTTAAACTGAAACAAAACATATATAATTAAAACAACATTGCATAACCGAAGTGGCGCCAGAGCTCTACCTCCAGTCTTCTTCTTTGGTGAAACCTTTTCTTGTTCCTGCAAAATAATGAAAGTTAGAGATCCGAGGGTATCCCACCCTCCTAAATCCAACCTGCAAATTCAATGGAATCATTAGTTTGAGCTAAATCATCCTTCACAATAAGATATGAACACAATAAGGAAAATCGGTCCAAACATGGTGATAGGTTATTTTGGCGTTATGAGACTCATGCAAGGGATCAAACCTGCATTGTTTTATCTCAGAAACACATTGCAAATGTTAGTTCAAGTCAAAGCATCATAAAAATCAAGAAATAAAATTCACAAAAAAAACATGTAAAATGATGATGCATGGAATGTAGGTTTTAGGCCTCTTTAATCATCAAGAATGATCCAGGATTACTCTATGGCACCTCAGAAATCAATTGGGATGATTGCTTGTCCTTGAGGATGGCTGCATGAAAGAGTTCAAGTTTGCCCTAGTTTGGCAAATTTTGAAGTTTTTGGAAGATAGTTCCTTCCAAGGTTTTTCGCGGTCAAGATTTGTATGAATGAAGAGAATATATAGAAGAGCATTAGGTCAACATATGGTGGGCTTGGAATCGTATGAAAAAGCCTTGCCTTATTTTATTTTATTTTATTTTGACTTTTAAAATAATAAAAATAAAAAAATAAAAAAAATAAACCAAAGGGAGGTGTATGAACAAGTCTTAAGGTGTATATGTAGTGTAGAACATGTCTGGACTTTGAAGTAATAGCCCAATAGCCCAAAATTCCAAGTTTGATCACTTCTGGTTTCATGCATTTTCTCAAAATTTCCCAACTTACACTGATCACAAATCTCTCAATTTTTATTATTTGAAGGTGATCTTTGATTTTTTGGAAAGACCAAGATGTCCTCTAAAATCCCTATTTTGATCATTTTTGCATTTGAAGACTTTATCTTGATGTAAGTTTCCTTGACAAAAAGTGTCTTTTTGTTGACTTTTGAAATGACCAATAATGTATTGGCCCATATCTCTCAAATGAAGCATTTTTTGGACTTGAGATTAGAGATATAAAGTTGTAGAGAATTGAATTTACTTCAAAATAAGATTTGGTTGAGGAAAATATGATGAAGCATGTGAAATTTATGCTTGGTCAAAGTTCATTTGACTTCTCCAAAAGAAAACCCTAATTTGGCAACTTTTGACTTTTGATGATTTGAGAGTTTTCCTTGATGAATCATGATCAACCCTTGATTAAATGATGAATATGACTTAAAATCTTGATGTTGACCAAAACCTTAAAGTTTTAATGTATGTTGACTATAATTGACTTTTTTTTTTGCCTAATACAATTGATTTTTAGTCATCTGAGCCATTGACTGAGCAAACTTGTGATGCAAAACATGAAACTTGGTATGAGCATTCCTGGAGACATATAAGGGAGCATGGAAACAACTTAAGGCCTTAGAAACCAAAACTTCATTGAGAAAAATGAAATCCTAGTTTTAAGTCCATTACTTAGGAGGATAATTTGTCTGATCAAATCTTGAGCAACCTTAAGCATTTGAGAACTCTAGGAGAATGTCTTGAATAAAAATGAGAGGACAAATTTTAGGGTACAACAATACTCCTAATTCAAAATTAGGTTAAAAATAGGAAAATGACTTTTAAATTTATGTCAATTTAATTATAATTCCGTAAAGACTTCTAAAAGTGATAAGCATAGTCAAAAGTTTCTGAAAAGAGGAGGAAATATCATTTTGAAACTCAAACATCAAAATTAGTTGATAAAACACTAAAACTGGGCATGTTTCACAAAATATTTTGAAGAAAAATGGAAGATCATACTTTTAAAATCAGAAGAAGAAAAAAAGGTTTAAGTCATCTTGACTCATCCAGGAACTTTGAACATATTTTCTTTGATTTTTATAAATGAGGGAAGTTAGAGAATTAATTGTTTCTTCAGACTTAAGCAAGAAGAAAGACCAAAAACAACCATTAACTTCCAAAATTCTTACAAGCAAATAAAATGATATGTAAACCCAATTAAAAATCATAAAATATTAGTTTAATACCTAGGAGTCTATGAGTATATTTTTCTTGGATTTTATCTCAAGAGGAAGATTTAAAAAAAAATTATTTACACAATATATCAAAAAATACAAAGAAAAGTGACATAACCAATCAATTGATTTAATTAGCATACCACGGATTTTATAAAATAAGGAAAAAATTATTTTCAAGAAGTATACATCGATTTCAACTCAGAATATGTTTTATGGATTTTTTAGGTTAATGGAAATATGAAAACAAAATCAAAAACCTAAAAGATGATTAAAACACCTAATTAATCTACATTAATTAATTATTTATTCAAAAATGGAAAAATTATGAAATAAGATTCAAAATATGAAAATAGACTCTAAATGAAGTTTGAAATATTTTTTTTTGTAATTTTTTAATAGTTGAAACTATTTAAAATAATTTGTAGAAAATAATTAAAATGAAAGAAATTCAAATAAAGTTCAAATGTACTACATCTCTTTTTAACTACAAGCACTGTAAAAGGAAATCGTCCATGCTCAATCAAAACAAGTCACATAATTGTCCCTACCAAAACACCAACCCTAACACAATAACAATTTCAACAACCAATGTCCATGACACGATATCTTCCTTATTTTTCCATGAAAATTCAAAATATAAACATCAAAGTTCAAGATTAAAATGCATAAAACACAATAGGATCAAGAATTTTATGAAATGATGTATGAATCATAGAGAAATTAGGGCATGAAAGTTGCTGCATGAACACGATTTCAATTTAAGAAATTCATCAAACAATTTTCAAATTCAATTATCTTACTCGATTCCCAACCAAATCAAATGATCCAAACATCAAAATTCATCACAAAATATCAAGGAATATGAAGATCTTATGGATTTTCAAAATGAAGCAAGATCGAAGCACAAAGAGAGAACAAAGTCACTACATTATGCAGAATTTCTAGTAACTTGCCGAGCACAAATTCATCATCAAAACACACATGTATATACTTCAGATCTAAGATTTGGCCAGCTACACTATGATAAAAGATCTACATCATGAATGTAAGAAGAAAATGTAGGTCAAAGATAAATAACATTTACTTCAAGCGAGTGAAAAATAAATTCACTCTATGCCTTTGAACTTGAAAGAAACCCGATCTTGTTCAACTTTAAGCTTCAATGGAGATGAAATTATAAGGATGAAAACTTTGGAGCAAGAGAGAGATTAGCTTCGAAGAGAGAGACTTGCAAAGAGAATTCTAGTTTTTACTCTTGTGATGAAGGAGATGGCGTGTCTTTTCAATGAGAGTGAGGTGAGCTTGTTTATATAGAGCATAGAGAGTGAGGGTAAAAATGGAAAACAGAGAAAAGGTGAGACTGAGGTGGTGTGATAAGCATGCTGCATTTTGAGTGTGAAAGATACAATGTTGGCTGCATTTTGATGAGAGGAAAAAAATCAGGGGATAAGTTTGAATGGATGAGCTGGCAGGTACATGGGATCAGTGGAGAAAAGCTTCCTCTTTTGGCAAAAATGGGAGGAATACGTATGCATGCTTTATGTGCATTTCTTGCTTGATTTGGAAATATGAATGATGAGATAATGATGTGTGTAATGTGCACGGGGTACATGATAAACATCATGCAACATAATTTTTCTCATGCATAACAATTCATGCATGTCGTTCTATGCAGCTTTTGGACCAGCCATAACAAATTCATTGTATCTCGACTTTCTATCGTGTGTTTGTTATGAAAATGGAGCATTTGGAAAGCTCTCATGATAAGCAACAACATGTAGTTGATGGAAATGAGAAATGATGCATGCAATTGGGTGAAAAGTTGACATGAAGTTAGTGAAAACTTGAATCTGGCAAGCCTGGCACACACGTGGTGCAGGCAAACATTGCATGACAAGGCAGCTTTGAGATCTCGACTTTAAGGGATCATATCTTTCTCAATAATAATCCAAATGAGGTTAACTAAAGAGAAAATTGCAACTTATACATCCAATTACAACTTCCTTTTGAATCACTTTTTCAATTGAAGCTTGAATCAAGAGATAAAGCATCATGAACATGGGCACACCAAATGTTTGATGTAATGACTAGCCTGATGCGTGCGTGGGCGCCTTCTGGCTAGAAAAAACAGCACATGGTGCCCTTAAGTTCACCTCCCTACAACTTTCTCCATAATGCTCAAACTTAAACGAGCCCTGAACCAAAATTGAAGGGGACACAATAATCTCCAACTTTGAGGTTCAAACATTTTAAAATTATGATTAATTAAACAAGAAAAGTGATGGTGAAGGTATGCCCACCATCCACTTGATCAAATTCCGCGCGAGGCCTCAGTTTGCTGAGCACACTTTCCATCTCCAAGCCTGAATCCTAAACCCTATATCTTTCTCTACACTTGATCATTTGAGATGATTCTTGAATAAAAATTAAGAGAAAGTTTCAAACTCCAATTTTGATGTTGACAACTTTTTGATTTGATCTCAAATGGACATTTAAAATTAGCCATGAAGAAATTAGGTCTTATGCACATATTTATAAATTTCACTAAGTGTCCGAAATTTTCCAAGCTCAATAACTTTTTCTCCTTTCACTTTTTGAACTTTTTGTTTCAAGGACAAAATTGAAGAACATTTCCTCCTCTTCCCAACTATATAAAATTTGCACATTTTTAATAAAAATTGAGAAAGTTATGATCAATCAAAGTTCAACACTATGAACACTTTAAAAAATTCAAAATTTCAAGTAACTTATTTGACAAGTTATTTCTAATTCAACATTTCTTCTTGATCTTATGCCACCATCGACCATGAAATTTGATAATAGGGACATTGAATTGATGGTTGACTTTTGACAAAATGACCATTTTGCCCTTTTTTTTATCAATTAAACCTCTTCCATTCAAAATTAATGATCAATCTCTCATTCATAGGTGCTCATGAACATGTAGAGAATCATGGAATAAAGTCTTGCCCAAAATGTCAGAGGTTTCCTGATCAAATTCAAAACCCTAGTTTGACCCTCTATGTTAGGAGATGGTGAGTTGAATGCAATTGTGTCATCACCTACAATATGAACATTCAAAGAGACATATATACATATTTTGATGTTAGTTAAAAGAACATATGTACAAGATACACAATTCAAGATGCTTGGTGATCCCTCAAGAGAAAAATTAAAGATGGCATAAAGTAGAAAGAGAGAACCAACCCTAATGTGTAATCTTGATGTATTGATAAAAATGATGTGATGAGAAATCGTAGGGGCAAAAGTTAGGGTATAACAACTGCCCTTATTTAAGTGTCTTCTATCCGGAGATGCAAAGGTTAAAATCTCCGTCTCGTCGCGATTGAAGATACTTAAATAAAAAACAAACCCTTTTTTTGGCCCTAAGATGCCATTAAAGGCCTATGATCATGCATGCAAACAACTCCAAAGGTGACATAGAACACCAATGGGTAAGCATAAGATAAAACAAAAGATCAAAAAGAGAGTTCTACTAGGAAAATAAATCGCTGGGGAACAGGAGACTCAACTCTATTAGGGTAAAGGCCAAAGAGGAGATAAAGGTGTTACTAACTTAAATAATGAGGAAAAAGTAATGGATAACAACGATCGACAGATAGCAGTAAACTACCCACCCCTAAAGGGGATGCAAAAAGTAACATCGACTCCCAGGGAATAGGAAATTAACAATCCAAACGATGAAAATAGAAATGGTAAGATAATACCGGTAAATAGCAATATTAGGGTAGGTAACAAATGATTGACATTAGTACTTATGACTAAAAACAAAAGGTTGACATCAGTGCTTATGGCTGGGAACAAAGTAACCATTTTAGAGTAAAGTGATTCTCCATGATGAGCTATCTCCCATAATGACGAGACTATCATCCACCGAATTAACATCTAAATAACAAACTATTTCCCATAATAACGAGATTGCCATTCATCGAAGTAACATCTCAACAATGAACTATCTCCCATAACGAAGAGACTACCATTCATCAGAGTAAAAATATCTCAACAACGAATTGTCTCCCATAATGACGAGACTACCACCAATCAGAATAAAACCTCAACAACGAACTATCTCCAATAACGACGAGATTACCATTCGTCGAAGTAAAAACATCTCAACAACGAACTATCTCCCATAATGACGAGACTAACATCCATCGAAGTAAAACCTCAACAACGAACTATCTCCCAAAGTGACAAAACTACCATTCATCGGAGTAACATCTCAACAACGAACTATATCCCATAATGACGAGACTACCATTCATCAGAGTAACATCTCAACAAAAAACTATCTCCCATAATGATGAGACTACCATTCATCGGAGTAATATATGAACAATGAAGTAACTCCCATAATAACGAGACTACCATTCATCAGAGTAAAAACATCTCAATAACGAACTATCTCCCATAATGAAGAGACTATCATCCATCATAGTAACATCTCAACAACGAACTATCTCCCATAATGCGAGACTACCATTCATCAGAGTAACCTCTAAATAACAAACTATATCCCATAATGATGAGACTACCATTCATCAGAGTAAAACATCTCAACAACGAACTATCTCCCATAATGACGAGACTACCATTCATCGGAGTAACATCTCAATAATGAACTATCTCCCATAATGACGAGACTACCATCCATCAGAGTAAAACATCTCAACAATGAACTATCTTCCATAATGACGAGACTAGCATCCATCGGAGTAAAACATCTCATCAATGAACTATCTCCCATAATGACGAGACTACCATCCATCGGAGTAAAACATATAAACAATGAACTATCTCCCATAATGACGAGACTACCATCCATCGGAGTATAATCTTCTCTGGTATTGATAGACGTATTGGGGAAGAATAGGTTGCTCAAATAAAGAGACATGTCACTTGCTGCTTACGAAGAGGATACGATAGCATTGCAGGGAAATGAATCTTGGCTTTCTGGGGAAGTTTCAATACATTCTTGCTGAGGAGATAAAGTCTTCACGTGCAAAATAAATGCACATTCTTAATCCAGGGATCACAACCTAGAGGGGTCAAAATAATATTGTTGTCAGGGACCACAGATTCAAACCAGGAATAGACCAGAGTGAAATAGTCAACCAAGACACCACCCGATGAGGAATAAGCTCAAATGGGGATCACATTCCATCCAGATGATGAACTATGTAGGAAGGCTAAAGCAAAATTCTTCCACGAGGGATAACTCAATGGAAAGATTGAAAGGATATACACTTTCTGCTTAAGGTTGACAATCTATTGGAGAAAGGGTAATATAACTCTGTAAAGAGGGTAATATGCCAATAAAAACATCAATGAATGAAAATGAGCAATTAATTTTAATTCAGCTATGCATGATGTATGTATGAATGGATGAATGTTATTATGTATATGTTGACAAAACAAACACATTGCACTGGGGATAACCAGACAAAACCAACTTGGGTAAGGATAACACTCGGCTAAATCACATCCAGGATGAAGATTACATAAGAGAGTAAGCACTAACGAGTAAGCACTAACTAAGGAAACAAATTCCTACCTTACAACTTAACTCCATTGGGAAGAAACATGGATTGAAAAAAATCACAGCATAATCTGATAGTGATAAGCCAATACAGTTACAGGGATATAACACCCTACTCTAGGTTTCACCGAGGAATAAAATACAAATTTCACTAAGGAAGACAAAACCATATCGTCTAGACTTTAACTGGGGATTCCAAACTGACTTCATTGGGGAAAACAACACCACATCATCGAGGGGAGCCCAAATACAAACTTCAATATCAAGAGTAATGGTTGTGCAAACTCCTATGGGGAGAAATTATGAAACTTCATGGGGATAACAACTTTAGAGAGAAGCATCATCTCGGCTTCATTTGGGGATCTAAGAAGTCAACAACATAGTAAGAAGTCAAAATTTTGGGGATTTTTAATCAAACTCAGTAGTTAGTGAGAGGAAACCCAAAAGTTTGACAGTTGTCTCAACACTTCTTAGAAAAGATGCTCTTATCTAGCTACTTGGGGGGTACACAACAACAACAATGACGTGACTGGAGCGAACAATTCTTTGCAAGAGATTCCACATCAATTCTTAACACGAAGGAAGAAAGAATCCAATTAACTAAGCAAATACTATATAACTTCGTAATCTCTGCTTGATCACCACCTGGCTGGGGAAAGAATCACACTCAGCTAGAGAAACCTGATTCAAGACTTAGCTGGGGAAATGGGATTACAAACCTAACACCATGTAACAACTCGGAGAAAATATGAAACAAGACTTAACTGGGGAAAATGGGATTACAAACCCAACATCACACCATATATTGATAGGTATGAAATCTAACTATCCAAGGAAAGAAACACAAGTGGATCACGTGGTCATCAGCAAGAGCAGTCGAGGAATACCTCTTGGGGAGTCTTTCCAAAACTTTGGAGTTCTTCCATCCTTGGAATCATTACTTTTGTTCCACTTGAATCACAAAACCTGAAGTAATTAGTAATTTGTAAATTCTTTTCAAAAACATTTTTTATTATTAAGTCTTTTTGTTTTGAAAATTACTATCAATAATAAATGAAATTTTTGTAAACATAATGAAATAAGAATTATAAAGAATTGAGTAAAGGCTCAAACTTTATTAATAGAATGGTAGTATGCAAATGGCATTACTCCACAAATGATTACAAAGTTTTGAAAATGGTAAATATATGGAAAAGATACATTGAAATACAATGACCACTATTCTCCCTAACAACTTTGAACTCCTGAGCAGAGGCTTCAGTTGAAGTGTGATAAGAATCTAAGAAGATTGTTGCTTCAATGGTCAAGTCTTGTCTAACGCATTTACTTGCTAGGAAATCCCTACCTTTTTCTTAGGTTGCCCTTGCGGGTTTTTAACCTACCGGGAAAATTTATTCTATTTGTGTCTCTGATTTTTGCATAGACCGCCCTTTCGGATTTTCAGCCTACTGAGATGCTTTATTTTGCCTAAGCTACCCTTTTGGGTTTTCAACTTAGCGAGTTGTTCTTTTATTTCTTTAAGCGAAGTATTTCTTGATTGCGTCATCATTCATAGGACGTGGGAACTCCTCACCATCCATAATTTCAAGAATCAATGTGCCACCAGAGAAGGCTTTCTTACTAACGGGGAGTACTGCTTCCATACCATACACATAAGAGAATGGGGTTTCCCTTGTTGAGGTGCGGAAGAATGTATGATACCCATGCAAGGAAAAAGGAAGCATCTCATTCTAATCCTTATAGGTAAAAATCCCATTCATCTTAGGCATGTAAGGAGACGAGTTGTGATATACAATCTTGAATTCTTCACACAGTTCTATCATCATTTTGTTATTCAAATTTGATCCATTGTCGGTAATAATCCAACTTGGCACACCATATCGACATATAAGATTGGTCTTGATAAAGCGTACTACCACCTACTTGGTGACATTAGCATAAGAAGTTGCTTTTACCCACTTGGTGAAGTAGTCAATCGCCACTAAGATGAAACGATGTCCATTCGACACCTTGGGTTCAATTATTCCAATCATATCAATACCCAACATAGAAAAAGGCCACGGGGAAGAAATGACATTGAGAAGCGTTGGAGGCACATGAATCTTGTCAGCATAAATCTGATACTTATGGCACTTCTTTGAAAACTTATAACAGTCAGATTCCATTGTCATCCCATTCTCGTTTAATCTGATTTATTACTAAAGCTGAATCACCAAATTATTGGTACAATCAAATGTCAACCTTGTAGTAAAAGAGATATGTGACCCATTGGGAGTGATAGTCACATCACCAATTCCCTTTCCATAAGAATTTACAGATCCATCAAACACCATACCCCATCGAGATCCAGGATCAGGACCTTCCTCAGGCAAAAGTTCATCACAATCTTTAACTTTCAAATACATCAAATCCTCAATAGGGAAATCACATTTAATAGACTGATAATTATCAACTGGTTGGTGAGCAAGGTACTCTGCCAGCACACTGACTTTTATAGCCTTCTGAGTATGACATTTAATATCATATTCAAACAACAACATATGCCAACGGGAATTTCTTTCAGTAAGAGCAGGCTTTTCATAAATATACTTAATCGGGTCCATTTTGGAAATCAACCAAGTAGTATTGTGATACAGTGGGAAGAACTGACTATTTTTTGGAATGCTGGTTTGCGTTTTGCGTTTGTATTCGCAAAATGTCGCGGTAAGCAAGATTCGCCACCGACTTTTATTTTGTCCAACAAGGAAAGGAAAAAAGCACAGAAAAATTCCTTTTTCGAGATATTTCTCGGGTTCGGGGGATAGATTATAGAAAGGGAAGGTCTTAGCACCCTTTCTATCCGTGGTTATCCACGGGCTCTTAGGTACTTGCTCAATTGTTTTCAAAATTGTTTTTCTTTGTGCTTGTGGGTTTGAAAAAGTTTTTGTTTGAAAACTTCGATTTAACTCTTGCTTCTGTCCTCAAGAGTGTATGAAGTGTTTTTTGAAAACTTTGTTCGAAAAGTGTAAGTGTGAAAAGTTTTTGTTTTTTGAAAGAACAAGTATCTAAGAACCATCTACCTACTCGAAAAAGGAATCGTTCTATGCTAATTTCCTTTAGACAATGCTATCCTACTATTGATGAGTAGGTAGCACCGTCGTTGGAGTTTGAGGGTCAATTCGAATGAGGGACATACGATCACTAAAGCAATGTTAGGATGCCTTAGCGGTAACCCTAATGTCTTAGATCATTTATTTGAGGCAACAATATCCGAGGCAATCGTTTTGAGGCGACTATGATCTTTTAGACAAGAGTAAGACCTCTAAAGCGACCTATACTCAATGACCGTGTACGAAGGCAACCAAGTGGGGGTTGTTAGAACATAGTTTGATTCTACAACCCTCAGTTAGAGTTTTGATGATAACAAAATACAAGATTAAATGAATTATGAGTTTTATATGAGACATAGATGCTACTTAAAATTATGATGTGTATTTACAGAAAACTCTGATGGAATCAGCATCAGAATATCAGTATCAACATCAGCATCAGAATATCAGTACATGTGCTACGCTGAAGCCTGATGAACATAATCTGCGCTTAACATACTCTGACTATGATCAAGATCCTAACTATGTCATCAGCACTCAGAAGCGCCTGAATAAGCTAAAGCCAAGAACGCTATGACTTTCATTAAGCAAAACATTCTGAAGTGTCAATGTTACTGCATTCAAGGCAGATTAATTACCAACGGCATTATTCCAAGACAAAGATCTTCTCAAAATGGAAAGAATGTTATGAGCATTGAAATGGAATTATGGACAGCAACGTATCTATTCCAAGGATATTTAAACAAATCAGTGAGAAAAGAAATGGCTAATACTCTACAATACTCTTTCACGCACATACGCATAAGCCAATCATCATCGTCCTCACTCATACAGTTTGCTACAGCTCTCAAGCGCTTACTCTATAGCTCTAGCAATCTAGTTTTTATTCAAGCTTAACTTTGTGTATTATCACAGTTGTGATATATAGTTTTCCAGAAAACATCAAACACACATATTTGTTCATTTGTCTGTAAAAGAATTTCCTTGAGAAACCGGTCTGTGGTTAGACTCAAGAAGGCTTTAGCAGTTGTTAAAGCAGTTTTGTATTCAGTTGAATATAGTGGATTAAGACCTCGTTGGAGAGAGGCAAAATTACCTTGACGGGTGGACTGGAGTAGTTTGAGATCAAACGAACCGGGATAAAAATAACGTGTTGTCTGCATTTGATTTCAAGTTTTAAAAATTCAACCCCCCTTCTTGTGTTTTTCACATCTTCAATTGACATCAGAGCGCCTGGTTCTGAGTTCATAACACTTAACCGTGTCAGTACAAGATCCAGCGTTAGAAAAACACAATGGCAGGACCACATCAAAACATCAGCAATGACAACAATGAAGAAAGAGACAGATTCAGTGGCAAACCTCCAGTCTTTGATGGAGAGAACTTTGATTACTGGAAAGACAAAATTGAAAGCTTTTTTCTAGCCCATGATGCTGATCTGTGGGATATGGTGACTGATGGATACACGCACCCTGTGAACGCAAGTGGTCAGAAGATTGACAAGAAAGCAATGTCTGATCAACAAAAGCGTGATTTCAAAAACCATCACAAGGCCAGAACAATTCTTCTCAGTGCTATCTCTTACTCTGAATATGAAAAGATATCAAACAGAGACACTGCAAAGAATATGTTTGACTCTCTGAGAATGACGCATGAAGGCAACCTTTAAGTTAAAGAAACTAAAGCTCTTGCGCTCATTCAGAAGTATGAGGCATTCAAGATGGAGGAAAGTGAATCTATTGAAACAATGTTCTCAAGATTTCAGATTCTGGTTGCTGGTCTCAAAGTTCTGGACAAAGGGTATTCTACTGTTGATCATGTTAAGAAGATCATCAGAAGCTTGCCAAAACAGTGGAGGCCAATGGTCACAACGCTGAAGCTAGCTAAAGATCTCAACAAAATATCTCTGGAGGAACTTGTCAGCTCCCTCAGAAGTCACGAGATAGAGCTAGAAGCTGATGAACCTCAAAATCAAGGTAAGCCATTAGCTTTGAAATCTAACAGAAAATCTGACTCCAAAGTTTTGCAGGCTGTTGAAGAAACCTCTGATGGGTCCTCATCAGAAGAAGATGAACTGTCTCTCCTCTCCAGAAGGGTGAACCAACTGTGGAAGCAGAGGCAAAGAAAGTTCAGGAATCCCAGAAGATCTGAGAATCAGAACGAATCTTCCTCCAGAATCAGAAGGTCAGAATCCTCCTCTGGACACAGAAGATTTGAAGGCTCTTCAGGAAGAAGAAAGCCAAACAACAAAGACATAATTTGCTATGAATGCAATGAGCAAGGACACTACAAGAGTGATTGCCCAAAGCTTCAGAGGGAAAAGCCCAAAAAGAAGTTTGGCAAGGAAAAGAAGAAAAGTCTCATGGCTACATGGGATGACTCTGACACATCTGAAGCTGACTCAGAATCAGACGATTAGAGAGCAAACATAGCTCTCATGGAAAACATATCAGAAGACAGTGAAGCTTCTGAATCAGACTCTGAATCAGACACAGAAGAGGTATTTCCTGACTTTGCTATTAATTTTACTAGCTGAACTTGCTGAAAGCCTTAATGAGATTCTGGAAAGATATCAGCAGATCAGAGTCAAATTCAGAAACCTGAAAAGGGATCTTGCTTCTGACTCTGATAAAACTGAGAGTCTCAAATTGGAAAATTCTGAGTTGAAAAACAAAGTTTCAAAATTAGAAAATAAGTTACAAAACTCTCAGAAGGAAATAATTCTTGAAACTCCCAGTAGTGCTGATGAGATCATCAAGGAGTATGATCACAATTTTCAGAAGTTTCTAGCTAAAAGCATAGATAGAAGCAAAATGGCTTCAATGATCTATGGAGTTAACAGAAATGGCAGAAAAGGAATAGGATACCAAGGTAAGGTACCTACACCAAAGAATGCCATGGATTTAGTTATTAAACGAACTCCTCTTAATTCAGACTTTGTATATGGGCACACACACGACATTAAATATACCAGTAGTAATTATTCTGTCAAACCAAAATTCAACCAGAGTTTTGGTAAAACTAACAAATCAGGACCCAAGAAAATATGGGTACCTAAGGATAAAATAATACATGTTGCAGATATCTTTAGCAGCAAAGCAGAAACACCAGTCATGGTACCTGGACTATGGCTGCTCGCAACACATGATGGGAAGAAGGCATATGTTCCAAAGCCTGGAACTTAAGCCTGGAGGCCACGTAGGCTTTGGAGGCAATCAGAGGGGAAAGATCATTGGCTCTAGAACAGTAGGTAATGGAAATCTTCCCTCTATAAGTAATGTCTTATTAGTAGATGGATTAATGCATAACCTATTATCCATAAGTCAATTAAGTGATAACGGTTATGATATAATCTTTAATCAAAATTCATGTAAAGCTGTTAGTCAGAAAGATGGGACTATCCTATTTAATGGATAGAGGAGAAACAACATTTACAAAATCAAACTTTCTGAACTGAAAAGTCAGAATGTAAAGTGTCTTCTGTCTGTTAACAACGACCAATGGATCTGGCACAGAAGATTGGGGCATGTTAGTATGAGAAGAATATCTCAGATTAACAAACTCAATCTGGTCAGAGGACTTCCTAACCTGAAGTTCAATTCAGATGCTCTGTGTGAAGCATGTCAGAAAGGCAAGTTTGCAAAACCAGCTTTTAAATTTAAAAACGTTGTTTCCACCTCTAAGCCATTAGAACTTCTGCACATTGACTTATTTGGACCAGTCAAAACTACTTCAGTCAGTGGCAAGAAGTATGGGATAGTAATCATAGATGACTATAGCAGATGGACATGGGTAAAGTTCTTAAGACACAAGGACGAGTCACACTCTGTGTTTGTTACCTTCTGTAACCAAGTTCAGAATGAAAAGGATCTTAGAATCGTCAAAGTCAGAAGTGATCATGGTGGAGAGTTTGAAAACAAAGATTTTGAATCATTTTTTAATGACAAAGGCATTATGCATGATTTCTCTTGTCCTAGAACTCCCCAGCAAAATGGAGTTGTAGAACGAAAGAACAGAACATTGCAAGAAATGGCCAAAACCATGATCAACGAGACTAATGTTGCTAAGATCTTCTGGGCAGAGGCAATAAACACAGCGTGCTACATTCAGAATAGAATCTCCATAAGACCCATTCTGGAAAAGACTCCATATGAATTGTGGAAGAACAGAAAGCCCAACATTTCATATTTTCATCCATTTGGATGTACTTGTTTTATTTTGAATACTAAGAATTATTTGAACAAGCTTGACTCTAAAGCACAGAAGTGTATTATGTTAGGATACTCTGAACGCTCAAGAGGGTACAGAGTATACAATACAGAAACACAGATTATGGAAGAATCAATCAGTGTTCGTTTTGATGATAAGCTTGACTCTCAAAAGTCAAAGAAGAATGAATTACTTGCAGGTATGGAAGTTGAATTCACAGGTACCGAAGACAAGTCATCAAAAGCTCTTAACAAAGACACTCCCTCAACATCAGAAAGAGGCACTGCAAGAAATCCAGCATCTTCTGTTGATCCACCTCAGAAAAGACCATCCAGAAGCAGCGTGGATCACCCTGAAGAAACTATCTTAGGAAGAAAGGAAGATCCAATCAGAACAAGAGCCAGCTTAAGAAACTCTGAAGAATCCCTCATGGGACTTGTTTCTCTGATTGAACCATCCTCAATTGATGAAGCACTTCTGGACAATGACTAGATTCTAGCAATGCAAGAGGAGCTGAATCAATTCACAAGAAATGACGTATGGGATCTAATTCCTAAACCAAAAGGATTCAACGTCATTGGAACAAAATGGGTGTTCAAAAACAAACTGAATGAACAAGGTGAAGTCATCAGAAACAAGGCACGATTGGTAACACAAGGTTATAGTCAGCAAGAGAGGATAGACTATACAGAAACCTTTGCTCCAGTCGCCAGGTTAGAATCTATCAGACTTTTAATTTCTTTTGCTGTTAATAAAGGCATCACTCTGTATCAGATGGATGTTAAGAGTGCATTCTTAAATGGCTATATAGAAGAAGAGGTATATGTGCACCAACCCCCTGGTTTTGAAAGTTCAAAAAATCCAGAATATGTTTTCAAACTAAAGAAGTCAATGTATGGTCTGAAATAAGCTCCCAGAGCTTGGTATGAAAGACTAAGTAACTTCCTATTAGAAAAGGAATTCACCAGAGGGATGGTGGACACAACCTTATTCTGTAAGACAGTTAAGAATGACATTTTAGTCTGTCAGATTTATGTTGATGATATAATATTTGGATCTACTAAACCTTCTCTGGGAAGAGAGTTTGCTAAGTGTATGCAGGCAGAATTTGAGATGAGCCTTATGGGGGAACTGAAATTCTTTCTGGGCATTAAGATCAATCAAACCCCGGAAGGAACTTACATTCATCGGAGCAAATATGTCAGAGAACTTCTGAAGAAATTTGATCTCTCAGAATGTAAGTCATCAAAAATTCCAATGCATCCCACGTGCATTCTGGAAAGAGAAGAGGTAAGCAAAAAGGTAGAACAGAAGGTCTACAGAGGTATGATTGGTTCTCTTCTTTATCTTACAGCTTCAAGGCCTGATATTTTATTCAGTGTATGCATTTGTGAAAGATTCCAATCAGATCCTAGAGAATCTCACTTAACAGCTGTTAAGCGAATTTTCAAGTATCTGAAAGGTACTATTAATATGGGTTTGTTTTATAGAAAATCTAGTGATTACAGCTTACTAGGTTACTGTGGTGCTGACTTTGCTGGAGACAGAGTAGAGCGTAAAAGCACTTCTGGAAGCTGCCAGTTTCTGGGAGAAAATTTGATCTCTTGGTCCAGCAAAAGACAATCCACCATTGCTCTATCAACAGCAGAAGCTGAATACATAGCAGCAGCCGGATGCAGCACACAAATGCTCTGGATGAAAAGTCAACTTGAGGACTTCCAGATATATGAGAGTAACATTCCTATTCTCTGTGATAACACCTATGTTATTTGCTTAAGTAGAAATCCAATTTTGCATTCTAGGGCTAAGCATATAGAAATAAAACATCATTTTATTATGGACTATATTCATAAAGGAATCTTAAACTTAAAATTTATTGATACAAACCATCAATGGGCTGATATCTTTACAAAACCACTTTCTGAAGATAGGTTCAACTTCATTCTGAATCATCTCAGCATGAACCTCTGTCCAGAATAAAACTGTTTTAATTTTATATATTAACCTTCAGAATTATTTTTATTTCTATGTGAACTTCTGATCAATCCTCTTTCAGAATTTTAGAAATGCAGATTGCATCAGAATCTATCCATGAAGATCTGAGCGCTTCAGTTCAAGGATAGATGTGCTGTTCACTCAAGCAAACAAGTGTCATCCAGTCATCAGCTATTTCCTGAGGCTGAACACGCGTTCACGCTTCTGAAAAGGAAAAGCGCTGATTGGATGCATTGAGACACATGTCACTGGTAACCGTTTAAGTATCTTTCTGAAATCCCCTAAAATCAGCTATCATTAAATGCTATTAATCATGATTTATTTCTCTCTCTTAAGCGTTTATGTTTTCAAAAAAAATTTCGAAATCTATTTAAACACCATTCACACCACTCACACACTTTTACCCTCACCTTCGTTTTCACTAAGCATTTCTGATTTCTGTGTTTGTATTCTTCCTTCTCAAGAAAACCCCTTCAATATTTTTTCAAAAAATCCTCGTGTGAACATGGCTTCTAGCAGCAATCTTTCATCAGGTTCCCAGAAAGATGCATCAGCTAAGCAATATGAAGTTCCTCTCAGAACGCTTCTCACTCCTATCAAGAATCTTGAAGTTCTGTCAGAAATTATTGTGGATTTCAACAGTCTCAAGGAAAATGGCTTTGATTTATCAGAAGAGGTTCAAGCTCAAGGATGGGAGAAATACTTTGACAGAATGGTGGGTCCAACTTTTCCTATTTTGGTTAAGGAATTTTGGATTCACGCTTCTTCCTCAAATCACCAAGTTACATCGTACATAATGGGGAAGAAGGTCGTGATTACTGAAGACTTGATTGCTCGTCTGATTGGCTACAACGGAGGTGGTATACGATGTATTGACATGGCAGAAAGATGTCAAGATGCTGCCCTAATTGCAAGGGAGATTTTCACGCTAGGGCTTCCCTCCAGCAAGATAAGGGACTTGAAAGATAAGCACAAAATTTGGGCAAAGATTATTCTGGGCTGTTTCAACCACCGGAAGCCTACCAGCTCTCCTGATTACATAAACATAGATCAGCAGTTTCTGATCTATTTTATCGCTCAGAAGGTCAAGATTAATCTAGCTCATCTCCTGTTCAATCATCTCAGAACTAGCGTCAAGGAGACAAGGGAAGAGGAACGCACTAAAAGGGATTGGATACCCTTGGGAAGATTGATATCAGATATTTTGACTGAGAATAGGCTGATTGAACATTTGACAGAGGCACAAGAGATCAGCACCCTGTAACCTTCTGTTGGCAAGCAGCTGAATTCCAAGAATCTAAAGAAGATGAAGCTGATAGAGAACATTAAGAAGGAGCCCATCATCACTCCTTTTGCTGAAATCTCCAGTAGAAGAGTCCCTCTGGACGACTTCCCTATGTTCTCAGAGATTAACTCCAAGCCTCAAATCATCTTGAGATATTTGGATGCTTGCAAAGCTGATGGAACAACACCTAATATGAATATCCAAGATCTTCAGCAGAAGGCACCAGAGGTTGTTCTGAAGAAGACGAAGAAGAGGAAAGCTACTCCGGAAGGACCATCACAACAGACTCCAAAGAAAATAGGTAATCCTGTTTCTGTTACTGTTTTAAGTTCAAGTGCTGTTTCCACATCTGTTCCTACTCCCATTCCAACTCCAACTGATATCCCAACACCCCAAACCTTTGAAGATTTTGACATTGATTTTGACCCTTCTGAGTCATTAACCCTTAGAAGATCCCGCTCCAAACCACAAAATCCAAACACTACAACCATACCAGAACCAGAACTTGCACAAGTTCTGTCTGATATAGACCAACATACTTTCGCTCCCCAAACAGAAAATCCAAATCCACAACCAGAAATTCCCATTTCTCCTCAACCTGACATCCCACTCTCACCAATACCAGAAACTCCAATTCCAGAAACTCCACTCTCTCCAATACCAGAACCAGAAATCCCACAACCATCCTCTCCTCAACCATATACTAATCCACCCTCTCCTCAACATACACAATCTCTACAACCTGAGACTCAAAACTCTGAGGCTCAAACCTCTGAGTCCCCTGAACCACAACCCTTGGCCATTAAATTTCCATGTGGTACCACCTAATACCCCATCTAGTCCAATCGTTATTTCTGATTCTCCTACTCCCTCACCTAAGAAAAATTCAGAAAACCACAGCAAGACAGTCATTAATCTAACAGTCTTTGAACGCCTTGCTGCAATAAACCAGAAAACTGCTATCCCCAAACCAAAACAACCAGATGTTGGTTCCAGCATTTTGAATTTTGAAACAGATATGCAGAAGTGGATAACTTCTTTGAAACAAGCAAATCTGAAAGTGGTTGATCCTGCTGTATCAGACTTTCCCTGGACACAATTCAAAAGATAGGTTTGTGCTGAAACCTTCAAGTTGCAAGACCAGAGCTATGGGCAGGCTCAACAGAACTTCAACAATCTGCTGAAGGAAATGGAAGGCCCAGTTCTGAGCAAGCTGCTAAAGGAAGAAGCTCTCCCTCTGGACATTGAGCCTTGGTTTGAAAAGCGTCCAGCATCTACAGTTCAAGCTGCAGAAGAACAGGTTATTCAAGCTGAAGACTTGGGTCAAGCAGAAGAAACTACAAAAAGCTCTGAGAAGCAGTCTGTATCTGAAGATCCTCAAGCTTCCTCTCTTGACAGACAAGCTCTGGAGGATTTGAAGAGATCAGATATGCTGATGAATGAAAGGATGGACAAGCAGGATATCAAGATTGACTCTATAGCAAACATGATACCTAAGCAACAGGAAACCAGCGAGCAAATCTAGAGCATGTTGGAAGCTCTGTTCACACGACTTCCTCCTTCTTCTTAGATTTTTTCTTATGTTTTCCTTGTTTTCTTTACATGTTTATCTATAATATTTCTACTTGTTCTAAACTATCATTGCTTCTGTTTTAATATAAACGTGTTTTGCTTTGATCATTTTAAACTCTGATTATTTATGCTTTTTGATAATTGACAAAAAGGGGGAGAAAGAATGATATTTTTCAATAACGGTTTACTGAGACAAAAGTCTCAAACATTCTAACATCCGTATATACTTGCTGTTCTGAAAAGCTTACAGGTACAAGACTCTGCTGAAGTAACACTATGATGCTCAAAGAAAGTTCAAGTAAAGTTCTGATGCTCAAGGTCTCAAGGAATCAAAGGGAAATAATCAACTCAGGGGGAGTTTTTCTCATCATTACTCTGATACTTTTTATTCCTTACCCTCTTAGCTCTGACACCTTTTACTCATTATCTGACTATCTCTGATACCGTTTCCTCTCTATCCTTAAACTCTGATACTTTCATCATTTTATTTTAATTGAAAAAATCTAGTTTTTGTCATCATCAAAAAGGGGGAGATTGTTAGAACATAGTTTGATTCTACAACCCTCAGTTAGAGTTTTAATGATAACAAAATACAAGATTAAATGAATTATGAGTTTTATATGAGACATAGATGCTACTTAAAATTATGTTGTGTATTTACAGGAAACTCTGATGGAATCAGCATCAGAACATCAGTATCAACATCAGCATCAAAAGATCATTACATGTGCTACGCTGAAGCCTGATGAACAGAATCTGCGCTTAACATACTCTGACTCTGATCAAGATCCTAACTATGTCATCAGCACTCAGAAGCGCCAGAATAAGCTAAAGCCAAGAACGCTCTGACTTTCATTAAGCAGAACATTCTGAAGTGTCAACGTTACTGCATTTAAGGCAGATTAATTACCAACGACATTATTCCAAGACAAAGATCTTCTCAAAATGGAAAGAATGTTATGAGCATTGAAATGGAATTATGGATAGAAACGTATCTATTCCAAGGATATTTAAACAAATCAGTGAGAAAAGAAATGGCTAATACTCTACAATACTCTTTCACGCACATACGCATAAGCCAATCATCATCGTCCTCACTCATACAGTTTGCTATAGCTCTCAAGCGCTTACTCTATAGCTCTAGCAATCTAGTTTTTATTCAAGCTTAACTTTATGTATTATCACAGTTGTGATATATAGTTTTCCAGAAAACATCAAACGCACATATTTGTTCATTTGCCTGTAAAAGAATTTCCTTGAGAAACCGGACTGTGGTTAGACTCAAGAAGGCTTTAGCAGTTGTTAAAGCATTTTTGTATTCAGTTGAATATAATGGATTAAGACCTCGTTGGAGAGAGGCGAAATCACCTTGACGGGTGGACTGGAGTAGTTTGAGATCAAACGAACCAGGATAAAAATAACGTGTTGTCTGCATTTGATTTAAAGTTTTAACAATTCAACCCCCCTTCTTGTGTTTTTCACATCTTCAGGGGTGTACCCTAGGAGTACCCATGTGCGAGTGTATCGTTTTCAGTTATTTTTATCTTTGTACATGTTAAGGGTGATCTAAGTTGATTTTAGGTTAAAACATTCAGTCTTGTCATGCAATCCTATTACCAAACATCTAACAGTTATAATTTGCGGAAATAAAATGCGGAATTTAAATTACAAGGCGTCGGGTATTTACATCGCCAAAGACAAACCCTTTAAAAATAAATAAAGCGATAAAAATAAATAGAAGTCCTATTTACTATTACAATCCGGGAGCAAGTACATTATTGGTAAAAGAAAGTAAATCGCATGCGGGAAATTAAGTCGAGCGCATGATTAGGGTTTTGACCCTTTTTGGTTAAAGAAAATATTTTTTGTGGTTTTTATTTTAAGAAAGAAATTAAACCTAAACTAATTACTAAATTAAATTAATAAATTAATTAAATGAAAAATTAAATTATTACATACTTTTTTATTTTGTTATTTTAAGAAAGAAAATAAAATTAATTGAATTAGTAATTAAAACCTAATTAAATATAGTTAATTTTAATCATTTGCAAAATAGGTTAAAATTATTCTAGAATTAAAACCTAAATTAATTAATTAATGTTTATTAAGAAAAATAAAAGTTTAAAGCTTAACTAAATATAAAAATATTTTTGTGATTTTTATTTTGTAAAAAAAAGAAAATTGTGATTGGTTAAAAAATAATAAAATAATTAAAACAAAAATGAAATAAATAAAAGGGAGAAGGGAGTATGGGCCTGAATAGGTGGTGTGATTAGCAACTGGGAGGCCCAAAAGCGCTGGCCCTTTGGACTTTCTCTAATCTGGTGAAGGCGCGTTGACTTGGCGCCATGTGGACCACCAGCTTTTGACCATCAGATTTGGCCTTTGGCCATCTGGCGTTTGGAGGATGAAGGACCATGGTAGGATGCACGCTTGAGTATGCATGTGATCATCTGAAAAACAAAATTATTAAGGAAAGTGGGGGACCTGGGATTCGAACCCAGGTCCTGAAGGAGTTTACACGTGCATGCTTGCCACTACGTCATCCTGGTCTATTTGTTAATATAATGGAAATAATATATATTATATAAAAACAAAAACTATTGCCAGAAATTTAAAAAATGCGCGCGTGTTTTGAATGGCCCAATGATGGAGCGCCACACATCATCTTCAACCTCATGTCCGTGGCTAAAAATGCACAGACCTATACCAACAGACAGAAGTCCGTAGCTACAAAGTCGTCCATCTCAAAATTCTTCTCAGGCCACAAAAATTAATTCTAAGGGCATGGTTGTGTTCGTCTCACCCTCCCAGTCACAACCATACCCTTCTTGATGGTCAATTATTCCTGAAATAAAAATGCCCAAAAAAGCTCCAAGAACCCTAGCTATGGTGTTTTGCATTACAGGTTATATAAACGAAATTAAATGATGCAAATAGCTTGGAATTATTGTGAGGATTACAAATATGCAGTTAGTTTGTTCAAATGATGTTAGAATAATGAGTTACGATTTCAAGAACAGGAGTGGTTATCGTGACACTTACAACGCTTGTGAAGGTCTGAGAACGCTTGCTTTTAATCTAGATAGCTTGTATGAACGCCCAGGAAACGATTGAGATAGGTCTCAGCCCTTGAAAACACCTCTAGCTATGATTTTGATTTCAAGCTTTTTGGTGAATTTTTCAAATCTTGTTTTGCCTCTCCCTGCACTTTCCAACCCTGATTCTCGTCCCTTCTGCTTGCTTATATACTGTGTAGTGTATTAGGTCTACAAACTTGGCTCAAATCTTTCCATAGCAATGCCCATGAATCGGACTTGATCTTCACTTTAAACCTTTCCAAATTTAGTTTGATTCAATCTTTTTGCACATGATTTGCTTTGATACGAATTCCATGGTGATGCTAGCTGTAAAGAAAGCATAAAACAATCAACAAATCAAGAGTTATTAATTATTTGGATTTTCTATGATTTTATTTGATTTAAAATGAATAAATTCAATAAAAAATAAATTTAAATAATAAAAATGAAATATGGGCTCATGGATGAAGCTAGGACACGTGGGAAACTATCCAAGCTCAAATCAAGTGGAAAAGAATGGGCCCATTTGACAAAATTTGAAGTTTTGGGGATAGTTGGCTTTTGGCAATTATGCAAAAATGTCCAACTTCAACAATGCATAACTTCTTCAATTTTGAACCTTTTGAGGTGTGCTTGGACTTTTTAGAAAGCTTGAGATGTCCTCTAACCAACCCTTTTGGTCGCATCTAATTTTGATATTCCATGCGCAAGTTATAAGCTTTAGGAAAAAAGGTGTTTTTGTTGACTTTCAAAAATGACCTATAATGTCCAAATTCATAACTTCTTGTGAGTGAAATTGTTGATCTTGGGGTATGAATATGGATTGTAAGGAATTGAATCCTATTCAAAAAGAGCTTTGGATGGGTCATTTATCATAAAGTATTAGAAAGTTATGCTTGGTTAAAGTTGAGTTGACTTTTCTTGCAAAACCCTAATTTAGCAACTTTTGAGTCTTGATGAATTTTGAGCAATCCTTGATGAATCATGATCAACCCTTGAACAAATGATGAAATATACTTCAAAATGATAATGTTGACAAAAATTCTTGAGGTTTGACTGTTTGGGCCACAGTTGACTTTTGCCCTATCATAGTCGATTTTTGGACCTTTGAGCAATTGACTGAGCAAACTTCCTCTACAAGGCTTGAAATTTGACATGGATGATCTTGAGAACAAATTAGGACATTGGGGAACACTTGAGGTAATTTTAACTCAGGGATCTTGATGAAACAAAAAACCCTAATTTGGGGTAGACTGCCTTAGGAGAGAGCTTGTCTGACCAACTCTTGAGCTATCTTGAGCAACTTGGAGATTTTTTTTGCAATGTTTTGAGGAATATGGGAGGGAAAATTTTGGGGTACAACAACTTCCCCTGTTCAATCTTCTTAAACCTGAGGATGTAGATTGGCTTTCGTGCCTTTCGTGATCCGAAGGTGGAAGATGATTGAACACTAGAGTGCCCAGAAATTTGCACTCGCATGAAGTGGTATCAGCCTGGTGATGTCGGGAATGGGCTTACAGATGCCATTTGGAGATTGCTGGTGGGAGGATGGGCTTAAAGATGCCATCTGCAGGAGTGTCGATCACATAAGAGATTCCTTAGCGAGAGTCTATATACCTGTTGTTATGGAAGATTCCGCTGGGGGAGCCTGATCTTTGTTGAGATTTAGGAACTTGCCTGTACTTCAACTGAGAGAGCATCTCTGCTGAGTTTTAAGAACTTGTCTGTAATTCAACTGGGGGGAAATCTGTCGAGATTTAGAACCTTATCTGTAATTCAACCGAGAATAATTCAGTTGAGATTTAAGAACCGGTCAGTACTTCAACTGAGGGAAACATCTTCATCGAGATTTAGGACTTGTCTGTAATTCAACGGAGGATAATTCTGTTGAGATTTAAGAACTCGTCCACACTTCGACGGAGGAAAATTGTCAAAATTTAGAACCTTTTCTGTAATTCAACCGAGACTAATTCAGTTGAGATTTAAGAACCGGTCAGTAGTTCAACTGAGAAGAATTGCCGAGATTTAGAACCTTATCTATAATTCAACCGAGACTAATTCAGTTGAGATTTAAGAACCGGTCAGTACTTCGACTGAGGGAAACATCTTCATCGAGATTTAGGAACTGTCTGTAATTCAAACGAGGATAATTCTGTTGAGATTTAAGAACTCGTCCACACTTCGACGAAGGAAAATTGCCGAGATTTAGAACCTTATCTGTAATTCAACCGAGACTAATTCAGTTGAGATTTAAGAACCGGTCAGTACTTCGAATGAGGTAAACATCTTCATCGAGATCTAGGAACTGTCTGTACTTCAACGAAGAATAATTCTGTTGAGATTTAAGAACTCGTCCACACTTCGACGGAGGAAAATTACCGAGATTTAGAACCTTATCTGTAATTCAACCGAGACTAATTCAGTTGAGATTTAAGAACCGGTCAGTACTTCGACTGAGGGAAACATCTTCATCTAGATCTAGGAACTGTCTGTACTTCAACGGAGAATAATTCTGTTGAGATTTAAGAACTCGTCCACACTTCGACGGAGGAAAATTGCCAAGATTTAGAACATTATCTGTAATTCAACCGAGACTAATCCAGTTGAGATTTAAGAACCGGTCAGTACTTCGAATGAGGGAAACATCTTCATCGAGATCTAGGAACTGTCTGTACTTCAATGGAGAATAATTCTGTTGATATTTAAGAACTCGTCCACACTTCGACGGAGGAAAGTTGCCGAGATTTAGAACCTTATCTGTAATTCAACCTAGACTAATTCAGTTAAGATTTAAGAACCGGTCAGTACTTCGACTGAGGGAAACATCTTCATCGAGATCTAGGAACTGTCTGTACTTTAACAGAGAATAATTCTGTTGAGATTTAAGAACTCGTCCACACTTCGACGGAGGAAAATTATCGAGATTTAGAACCTTACCTGTAATTCAACCAGGGATAATTCAGTTGAGATTTAAGAACCGGTCAGTAGTTCGACTTGGGGAAAACTTCTTAGATGAGAATTTAACCGCATCTTTCCTGAAAGTTAAAGGTCAGTCGTATGCAATGGATGATATATATCAAGCAATGATTTTCTCAAAATAAATGAGATTGTGTCGTATGATACGTATATGCATGTGTCATGATGTATGGAAATGTAATGTTTTGGCTGGGGAAAATAAATCCCGTATAGCTGTTGGAGAAAAGAGTTGACTTCTTCATTTCCGCTGGGGATAGTGAACGAAGATGATTGTGAGAATAAACTTGCAGGAGAGGATAACTCCGTTGGGGAATAAACTAATGAGGAGATTTCTCTGTGGGGAAGAGATGCTCTGTTGAGGATTCCACCGATAAATTCCGCTGGGGACGAATTATCGTTGCTGGTGATACTGAATCCTGTTGGGGGATTGACTTCTTGTTTGTGAAAGGAAAGAACTCTGCTGGGGATGATCTTTCAGTTGTGACTTCACTGGGGATAACCCTTTAGACTCTTATGGGGATAATCCTTTGAACTTTGTTGGGGACAATCTTCCAAAGTTTACTGGGGGTGATTCTCCAAGTTCTACTAGGGAATCCTTTTTTCAGACTGCACTGGGAAAAATTTCAGACTCCACTGGGGATATCTTATATTCTTCCGGGGAATATTCTTATACTCTGTTGGGGAATATTAAGACCTTTCAGTGCTGATGGTAGATAAACTCTGCTTGGGGAGAATATTACCGATTCATTCACAGTTCCAAGTCTCAGCCGGGGAGAGTTAACATTACTGTCTTACTCTGCGGGTAGTGAATGCATCTCAACCATGCTTTTCAGCTGAATTTACCTTGTACCTGGTGGACAGAGCAACTGTACATTTTGGACAATTCTTATTTTCCCCTGTTTCTGATATTACAAGTAATCGTCTTTTGTTTCGCATGTAAATATTCTTGAGCAGCAATTAATGTCAGATGCATATATCAAAAATGAACATTGGACGTTCTTTGCAAAACAAAACAGATAAGGGAAAAACAGTTTGAAATTTCTTTGAAGATGAATTGTATTGATTTTGAAGTTTGGCCTGTAAATAGGCGTTTTTGTGCAAGAGGCCGACGTCCTAGTAAGGGAACGCCGCCGAACAATAGAGTTTATACAATCTGTAATAAACTAAACAAAACAACTATGTGAATAATCCCACTGGGTTCCAACTCTGCTATTGCCCTTATGTCCTCAATCATCTCATCACTTTGCTACTTGGTTGAAGGTAGATCCGATTGATTAGTGCTGGCCGAGCTTGATAGTTGATACCGAACTCTGGTTGCAAGGTGATCCGATGAGACATAGTGTTACGCTTTGATCCCTAAATTTTTCCTGGACCGCCCTTTCGGGTTTTCAGTCCACCGATATACCCTTTTTTGCCCAAGCCGCCCTCTCAGGTTTTCGACTTGCCGGGTGTACAGATTTTTTCATTTTCATCCCTTATTTTTGCCCGAACCCTTTTGGTTCGCCAGGAAGCCCTTATTTTTGCCTAGGCCAGTCAACCTAGCGGGTCTTTGATTATGCGTAGTATTTTTTCACTATGTCTGCATTGACGGGGTGAGGAAGTTCGTCACCATCCATGGTGGTTAGAATCATAGCTCATTCTGAGAAAATGTTCTTAACCACAAATGGCCATTCGTAGGTAGGGGTCCATTTGCCCCTGGGATCACCTTGAGGTAAGATAATGCGCTTGATTATCAGATCCCCGACTTGATACTCTTGTTGTCTAACTTTCTTGTTAAATGCCTTGATCATCCATTTTTGATACGTTTGACCATGACAAATAGCAGTAAGTCTTTTTTCGTCGATTAAGTTCAGCTGATCAAGCCGGGTCTGAATCCAGTCATCTTCGCTTAAACCTGCATCCTTCATAATCCGAAGAGAGGGTATCTGCACTTCAATGGGCAAGACAACTTCCATGCCATATACCAAGGAATAGGGTGTTGCGCCTGTTGACGTCCGTGCTGAGGTACGGTACCCATGAAGAGCAAATGGAAACATCTCGTGCTAATCTTTGTATGTCACCGTCATCTTCTGCACAATCTTCTTAATGTTTTTATTATCCACTTCTACAGCCCCATTCATCTTCGACCGGTAAGGAGAAGAGTTGTGATGCTGTATCTTGAACTGCTTGCAGAGCTCAGTGATCATTTTATTGTTGAGATTTGTACCATTGTCCGTAATGATCCTCTCTGGTACACCGTATTGACAGATCAGATTATGCCGAATAAATCGTGCCACGACGTTCTTGGTTACAGTAGCAAAGGAAGTTGCTTCAACCCACTTCGTAAAGTAATCAATAGCTACCAAGATGAAACGATGCCCTTTGGATGCTGTAGGTCTGATCTCGCCGATCATATCAATGCCCTACATTGCAAAAGGCCAAGGAGCTGTCAAGACGTTCAGAGGTACTGGAGGTATGTGCACCTTATCAGCATAGACTTGGCACTTGTGACAGGTCCGAGAATGCTGATAAAAGTCGGCTTCCATTATGGACCAAAAATATCCTGCCCGAAGAATTTTCTTTGCCATGGTGTGCCCACTGGAATGAGTTCCGAAAGTACCTTCATGTAACTCTGCCATGATCCTTTCTGCTTCGTTCTTATCCACACATCGCAGTAAGGTCGAATCATGGTTACGCTTGTAAAGGATGCCATTGCTGATGAAGAACTTTGTCGCGAACCTCCTCAGAAACTTCTTGTCATTAACAGATGCACCCTCGGGGTACTCCTGAGTTTCAAGATACCTTTTCACCTCATGAAGCCAGGGTTTATCTGCTACCTCTTCAGTCTCAATGTTATAACAATGTGCAGGTTCGTTCAATCTTTCAACCATAATCTGGGGAGCTTCGTTGTCCCAATTGACTTTGAACATAGAAGACATCATAGCCAGCGCGTCCGCCAACTAATTCTCCTCTCTAGGGAAGTGTTCAAAGGTTATCTCCTCGAAATATGGAAGCAATGTCAACACATACTCCTTGTAAGGAATAAGATTTGGGTGTTTCGTATCCCACTCGCCTTTGATCTGACTGATCACGAGAGAGGAATCTCCGAACACACTCAAGAACTTAATCCTTAGGTCGATTGCTGCTCAAAGACCCAAAATGCACGCTTCATACTCCGCCATGTTGTTGGTGCAGTTGAAACATAGTCGGGCGGTAAATGGAGTATGAGAGCCTTTAGGAGATATGATCATGGCGCCAATGCCATTACCCAAAGCGTTTAAATCTCCATCAAAGTACATAGACCATCGGGATCCTTCCTCAGGTCCTTCATCCAGTCCAGGTGTCTCACAGTCAGTTACCAATATTATGTTCTCATCCGGGAATTCAAAGTTCATAGACTGGTAATCATCGACTGCCTGATGTGCCAAATGATCTGCCAAAACACTTCCCTTGATTGCTTTTTGAGTCGTATATTGGATGTCATACTCAGTCAAGATCATCTGCCATCTTGCTATTCTTCCGGACAAGGCAGGCTTCTCGAAGATATACTTGATTGGATCCATCTTCGATATCAATAGAGTAGTGTGAGTCAGCATATACTGTCTCATCCGGCGAGCAGCCCATGCCAAAGCGCAACAAGTTTTCTCAAGCAAAAAGTATCGGGTCTCGCAGTCGATAAACTTTTTGCTAAGGTAATAAATAGCATGCTCTTTTCGGCCAGACTCGTCATGCTGCCCCAGCACGCACCCCATTGAATTATCGAGTACTGTCAAGTATAAGATCAAAGGTCTCCCTTCAACTGGCGGCATCAGAATAGGAGGTTCTTGTAGATATTCTTTGATCCTTTCGAAAGTGGCCTGACATTCATCATTCCATCTTACCACTTGATCTTTCTTCAATAACTTGAAGATTGGCTCACAAGAAGCAGTCAGGTGCGAGATGAATCGGGCAATATAGTTCAGGCGTCCCAGAAAGCCTCTGACTTCTTTTTCTGTCCGGGGAGCTGGAATTTCCTGTATAGCCTTCACCTTTGCAGGATCCACCTGAATACCTTTATCGCTAACGACGAAACCCAGCAGCTTATCAGATCTCACCCCGAAGGTGCACTTGTTCGGGTTTAACCTTAGCTTATACAACTTTAACCTGTCAAATAGCTTCGAAAGGTGGTCAAGATGTTCTTCCTCAGTTTGGGATCTTGCAATCATGTCGTCAACGTATACCTCAATTTCATGATGGATCATGTCGTGGAACAAAACGACCATGGCATGCTAATACGTTGCCCCAACATTCTTCAATCCAAAAGGCATGACCTTGTAGCAAAAGGTACCCCATTGAGTAACAAAGGTTGTCTTCTCCATGTCTTCAGGAGCCATTTTAATCTGATTATAACCGGAGAAACCATCCATAAAGGAGAATACCTTATGCTGAGCGGTGTTGTCAACCAGAACGTCGATATGAGGTAGAGGGAAATCATCCTTGGGGCTTGCCCTGTTCAGATCCCTATATTCAACACACATTCGAACCTTACCATCCTTCTTTGGCACAAGAACCACGTTGGCCACCCACTGTGGGTAAGTAACTGCTAGAAAACCAGCGTCAAACTGTTTCATAACTTCAGCCTTGATTTTCTCGGACATCTCCGGGCGTATTCGGCGAACTTTCTGCTTCACTGGAGGACAGTCTTCCTTGGTAGGTAATCGCTGAACCAAAATATCGGTATCCAACCCAAGCATATCTTCATAAGACCAGGCAAAGATCTCAACATAGTCTCGCAGCATCTGAATCAACCGTTGCTTAACAATAGCTTCCAGATTTGCACCGATCTTTACCTCTTTCTTGTCCACCTCTGTACCCAGATTCACTGTTTCCACTGGCTCTTCATGCGGCTGTATGGCCCTCTCTTCCTGAAGTAAGAGTCTAGCAAGCTCACCAGGCACTTCGCAATCATCTTCACCTTCGTCTTCGGCTAAGTTGATTGGACTTTCGAAGTCATAACTGGCAGTATCAGAGTCGTTATCAGTGGGATCCAGAGTAGATGTTGACCTGTATATGTGAGTGTGTGTAAAATAGTTGTTTTGCAATATGTAATAAAAGAAAAACAAGGAGCGCAAAATTTGAAATGCAATAAACGTTCAATGCTTTTATTAATGACATATGTAGATGACACACATAAAGCCCTCACAAATGAAGCCATGGTGCCCCTGGTAAGACACCGGGCCGTAAAGTTTAAAACATTGTCTGTTACAAATTCAAAACAAAAGTCTCATTATTGGGTAATATAAGAAACTGTCATAGAATCCTTCGTTGTCCAATTGCTCAGGCCACCATCGGTAGTTGGGTAAATCCAGCTATCAATATCAAACTCTTCATCATCATTCCCGATAGCATTCACTCCCGCGTCATGTTTTGGCATAGGATCCGTTATGACATTAGGCTTTTTCGGCGCTTCAAACTGAATTTCCTTAGCAACAATCAGGTCTTGTACCTTGTTCTTTAAGACCCAGCAGTTATCCGTTTCATGCCCCGGGCTATCAGAATGAAAAGCACAGCGGGCATTTGCATCGTACATTGGTGAAGTTGTATTTGGACTCTTCTGGGCCTCCCTTGGAATCACCATATTGGTCTTTAATAACTATGGCAGAATTTGGGATAAAGTCACGTTGAGCTGAGTGAATTGTCTTCGAGGCCTCCCGGCCCTTGGCTGATTGTTGCGCTGAGGAGCAATAGCAGGTCTTGATATAACAACCGCATTAACAGCTTGGCAGAGTTCTGGTCTATTATGGATCTTTGAACTGTAAACAGCACTGCATTCCTTCTTAAAGGGTTTCTTCTCGGTGCTTGATGAAGAACCCTTATGTATTTTACCAGATTTGATACCAGCCTCAATTCTTTCCCCGGTCATGATCAGCTCTGTAAACCCGAACGATGAACTTCCAATCAGATGGTTAAAATACGGACCAGACAAGGTCCCCAAAAACATATCCACTAGCTCCCTATCAGCCAAGGGAGGTTGAACTCTTCCAGCAAGGTCCCTCCACTTCTTAGCATAATCTTTGAAACCTTCACCCGCACCCATATACATACCATGGAGTTGGGTACGCGTAGGAGAGAGGTCGGCGTTGTATTGGTACTGCTTGTAGAAACAGCAGCCAAGTCCTCCCAATTACGGATACTGGCTCCTTCCAGCTGGTAAAACCATTCAAGCTGAGTCCCTGAGAGACTCTCTTGAAATAAGTGGGTCCAAAGGTTCTTGTCAGCGGTGTACGGCTAAGTCTTCCTAACATACGAACGAAGGTGCAGTTTTGGGCAAGAAACCCCGTCGTATTTGGCGAAGGCTGGTGCTTTAAACTTATGGGGAATCACCACCCCAGATGACAGACCCAAGTCTCCAAAGTCCATACCAGGCACTTTCTGAACTTCCATCGCGCTCAACCGGTCGTCCAGTTGTTTATACCTATCCTCAGCCGGAGGATACTGGTCTTCGTCGAAGTCGGTCTCGTTGTCTGAAAACACAGGGCTAGGAGCCCTCCTTTCTTCCTGATTATATCCCCCTCCAGATGAGTGGGTCAAATCAACCTCTTCTCGTAAATAGTTTCCTAATCTGTGACCCATATTAAATACGACCTTCTTCTTCTTCTCTTTCAAGATAAGGGTCTTCAGATCTTGCTGACCCTTAGCCAAACTCATGAACAATTCCTGGAACTGGGCGTTTTGAGCTTGCATAGCCTTGATTGCTTGTTAAGTTGATGGTTCAGAAGACATGATGCTAAAATAAACAGCAAAGAAGATAAGATACCTGTAAGGGTACCTGTTATGAGGTGCATGAGAATGATACGCGCATGATATGATTTCAAAGACGTCAAGAGATTCAAATTCGTAAACAAAAAATGAAACACACTTTTATTAGATAAACTTTGAATTCAATTGTTCAACAGATGCCTTTAAGGCGTTACAAGAAAGAAAAAATGAAAAGTAAATCAAAACTAGAAATAATCAAAAGACAATCAGTGTTCCCATGGTCGTTTCTTGTCGGTGCGGACATAGTCATTGAGGATCCGCTCGTTCTTCAGTTGCCTTGTCAACTTCTGAATCTTCTGCTCTTGCTCGTGATACTTTTCTCGGTAAGTATCCCGCTCCTCTCTCAGATGCATCCACGATCTCTTTAATGCCCCAATGTCAGTAGGCATGTAAGGGTGTAAGATGGTAGGAGGAACCCCCTCTTCATCAGCAACTTCAAGAGTTATAGGCAAGACAACTTCGTAGGGCATTCCCAGCTTTTGGGCACGTATGCGAACCCATCAGAGATATGGTTCCATTGGTAGAGAAGTCTTCGCACCCAGCTCCTGTGGATCAGACCTGTGTACCCTATCCCAAGCTCTTATGAATCTGCGGCGTTGCTCGTCACTATCCCCTTGGAAATCAAAGACAATACTTGGCACTAGTAACTCATGAGGTCCTTCCCTCCTATCTCGCCCAAACTGACGTAAGGCCAAACACGGATTATAAGTTATTACTCCATGGGTTCCTAGAAGTGGAACATTGGGGTACTCCCCACAACGATCAATAATAGCCACGTCTTCCATACCCTTAATAGTCCAAATGATGTCATTATGAGAGAGAGACATAATCCTATAGGCCCAACCCATGCCTTCCTTGTTCTTCAAAACTGATTTGGGGAGGTGAGAAATAAACCACCTCGCCAACAATGGCGCACAACACATAAGGGTTCCCCGCTTCCGAGCAGTACGGGCATAAAGAGAATGCAAAATGTCACCCAAGAGAGTGGGCACAGGATTAACGGATATGAAAATCTTCACCGCATTCACGTCAACAAAGGAATCCTAATTGGGAAACAACACCAAGCCATATATGAGAAGAGCCAAAATGTCTTCAAATGCCTGGAAGTCTAGACTGTCCCAGAAATGATTAGCCTTACCAGCCAAGAATTTAGTCAAGAATCCCTTTGCTCCACTTCTAGTCTCCCAATTAGACATTACCTCAGCCTTTGTCAGATGGAGGGCTGAAGCAATCTCTTCCGGCCTAAGTACTTTCTCCCAACCTGTGAACGGGGTCTTCTCCAGAATAGAGGTACCAAGCAGATCACATAACTCTTCCAAGGTAGGGACCAACTGGTAGTCCGGAAAGGTAAAGCAATGGTACAGTGGATCAAAGAACTGGACTAAGACACTCATCATCTGTTCATCCATCTTGGAGGTGACCAAACCAAGGAGGTGCCCATGTCTTCTGATGAAAGAGGTAGTATCTGATATCTTTGCAACCAATTCTTTAAGCAGAGTGGGAACCTGGACAAAGTTGATCCAAATAGAGTTTCTACGCATGGGTGCCATGACCTACAAAACAGAACAAAGATGAATCCCCTCTGTCTTTGAAATAGGTTAGTCCAATGCAAGATGCATGCAATGTCATGATGTCATGATGTCATGATAGAAAACACACCACAAGTATCCACAAATAGAAAACATGGTAAGGGCAAACAAGTCACACAGATAGCCCTTAGATTTCAGGCTGGAAAGGAGTCTAGGTACTACCCTCTTTCAGTTCAGTTGGTTTGAACATATCCTAAAAATAGTAACTGGGTTCTAGAGGATCTCAATATCACTGACTACCCTCGATCGGTCATTGTAAGTGTTTGCTTGTTGGCATTATTTTTTTTTGTAAAACCAGATTTGCGAATGTCATGACTGATGTCATAATATTCTGGGATAAAGACAAATTCTGCAGAAGAGAACAACTCAGTATGAGTGAATATCATGATGATTAAGCTATGATCATATGTACTGAATTCTACCAAAATCAGTGAGCAGGATACATGATGTCATAACCAATGTCATAACCCATGTTAAGACATCCTGTACTGATCAAGTTGTTGTGCAGATTTATTGTTCCTGAGAATTTTCAGGAATCTGGTGTGCTACTCTGAGTTAAAGTATATTGACTAGATCAGATGCTCACGTGGATATTAGGTTAACCTTGCTTAACCCTAATCTGTTATGATGAAAGCCCAAGACCAAGTCTTTAGGTTAACTTTGGTTAACCCTAGCTATTTTTATGGAAGCCCAAAAATGAAGAACAGACTGCATATATATTTCTGACGAATCCTAATGATGTGCAACACTTTTAGAGAAGATCAATAAGGCATTTTGTAGTTGTGTAAATACTGTGAGCCAAGCAATTATCACTTGATAAGTGACTTGGAGTAGGATTTGGTTGTAAGGGTTGTTTATCACTCAAAGCTTTGAAGCACGAGTGTTGTGTCTCTTGATTAAAGCTTTGAAGCAAAATCAAGCGTGTGTATTGAAGAATGTCTTCATAATCTTATTAATCAGTAGATTAGTATCACTGCTGTGATTGAGGGGGAGTGAGTAGGAACTCAGGTTTAAGTAGGACTTAGATTGAAGTTGCATTGGGTAGGTCTTAAGTGAAGGAGATAAACTGGTTGGTTTATTCCTAAATTAATACCTCTTATAGTGAATTTCCTCCCTGGCTTGGTAGCCCCCAGATGTAGGTGTTGTTATACACTGAACTGGGTTAACAATTGATTGTGTTCTTTACTGTATTTTAAATTACTGTTTGGTTTGTGTACAATTTGTCAGATATGGTGTCATAGCATTCACTGTGACATTAAGTATCTGTTGCCAGAATTTCAATTGGCATCAGAGCAGGCACCCTGCCTGTCTTTCTGGGTGAGATCTAGGGATATTATTTTCTGGCGCTATGGACAAGGAAGGAGGATTTGGGAACATACCACCTATTCTGGATGGATCAAACTATGACTACTGGAAACCACGTATGATTTCCTTCTTGAAGTCACTGGACAATAAAGCTTGGAGAGCTGCTGACAAAGGATGGAACCATCCCACCATAACTGGGAAAGATGGGACGACTAGTCTGAAACCTGAGGAAGAATGGAGCAAAGAAGAAGAAGAGTTAGCCCTGGGTAACTCTAAAGCACTGAATTCCTTGTTCAATGGAATTGATAGAAACATATTCAGACTAGTACATCAATGTGAACTGGCCAAGGATGTTTGAGACACTCTCAAAACCACCCATGAGGGTACATCCAAAGTAAAAATGTCAAGACTTCAGATGCTCACTACCAAATTTGAGAATCTAAGGATGAAGGAATATGAGACCATTCATGAGTTTCACATGAACATCTTGGAAATTTCCAACACCTCAGGAGCATTGGGAGAAAACATGTCAGAAGAAAAGCTGGTGAGAAAGATTCTCAGATCCTTGCCTAAAAGGTTTGCAATGAAAGTGACTGCTATAGAGGAAGCCCAGGATATCTGCAACTTGAAGGTTGATGAAATCATTGGGTCACTTCAGACATTTGAGATGGGGATCAGTGACAATGTTGACAAGAAAAACAAGAGCATAGCCCTTGTATCCAATACTGAAAATGAAAGCAAGGAGAGTGACGAAGAAAGTATATCAGAAGCTATAGCTATGCTTGGAAGGCAGTTCAACAAACTCATCAAGAGAATGGACCCAAAGTCAAGGTCAAATGTCAAGAACATTTCCTCTAACATTAGCAGATCCTATGACTCCAGCAGAAGAAATAAGTCTGAAGAAAAGGGAAATCAAAGCAGAGGAATCCAATGCCATGAATGTGAAGGATATGGGCACATTCGAGCTGAATGTCCTACCTTTCTAAAGAAACAAAAGAAAGGAATGTCTGTTACTTGGTCTGATGGTGACTCAGAAAGTGGCTCTGAAGAAGAATCTGCTAAACTAGTTACTGCACTATCTGGTGTTTGTAACTCTGATAATTATTCTAGTGATGAGGAAGTGACATTTGAAGAACTTGCTGACTCCTACAAGAAGCTATGTATCAGAAGTGCTGAAGTCTGTCAGCAAAATGAGAAACAGAAAAGCTCATAGTGAAGTTGGAGGCTGAGAAGAAGGCAGACACTGCTACTATAAGCAATCTCAAAGGTGAAGTTCTAATGTTGAACTCCAAACTTGATCAAATGACTAAGTCTGTCAAGATGTTAACAACTGGAACTGACAAGTTGGAAGAAATCCTTCAGGCTGGACAAAATGCAGGAAACATGTCTGGTCTAGGATTTGTGGCTGCAAAGAAATCTGCTATTGACAAAAAGGAGACCAGGCCTGATAAACAAATGTCAAAGCAGATGTCACAACATATTACTCAACATCAAGAACAGAGAAATATGAAGAAAAAGTATCAAAGATGGAGATGTCATTATTGTGGGAGGTTTGGTCACATAAAGCCATTCTGCTTCAGATTATATGGATATCCTAATCAGACCCCATATGTCAAACCTAAGACTAACAAGGCACCATATACTCAATAGTGGAAGAAAAAGATTGCAACCCTGATAGCTCACACCTCCCTTAGAGTTTCTGCCAAGGAAGACTGGTAATTTGACAGTGGATGCTCTAAACACATGACTGGAATCAAGAATTTGCTGAATGATGTCAAACCTCATACTACTAGTTATGTCACTTTTGGAGATGGTGCTAGAGGAAAAATCAAAGTAGTTGGAAACATGGACTGCCCTGGAGTTCCAAACCTAAATGAAGTGTTGCTGGTAAATGGTTTGACTGCTAATCTCATAAGTATCAGTCAATTATGTGATCTAGGATTCAAGGTCAACTTCACCAAGTCTGAATGCCTTGTAACTAATGAAAAACAAGAAGTTGTAATGAGAGGAGTCAGATCAAAAGACAATTGTTCCTTATGGGAGTCTAAGAACACTAACTACTCTTCTGTGTGCTCTATATCCAAAGAACAAAAGGAAGTGAAACTGTGGCACCAAAAACATGGTCATTTACATCTTAGAGGGATGGAAAAGATCATATACATGGAGGCTGTCAGAGGGATTCTAAGGCTTCAGATTGATGAAGGGAGAGTCTGTGGTGAATGTTAGGTTGGAAAGCAAACTAGAATGTCACATCCAAAGACAAGACATCTGACCACCTCTAAGGTGCTAGAACTTCTACATATGGATCTGATGGGTCCCATGCAGGTGGAAAGTCTTGGTGGAAAGAGATATGCCTATGTTGTTGTGGATGATTTTTCCAGATTCACCTGGATAAACTTCATTAGGGAAAAGTCTGATGTATTTGATGTATTTAAGGAATTGTGCAAAAGAATACAAAAATAAAAAGAAGGATGCATTGTCAGAATCAGAAGTGATCATGGTAAGGAATTTGAAAATAGTAAGTTTGATGAGTTCTGTTCCTCAGAAGGAATCAATCATGAGTTCTCTTCACCTATAACTCCTCAACAAAATGGAGTTGTGGAAAGGAAAAACAGGACTATACAGGAATCTGCCAGAGCACTGATACATGCCAAGAAGCTTCCTATTCATTTTTGGGTTGAAGCTATGAATACAGCCCGTTATGTCCACAACAGGGTCACCTTGAGAAAGGGAACATCATCCACCCTTTATGAACTATGGAAAGGAAGAAAGCCTACAGTGAAGTACTTCCATGTCTTTGGGAGAAAATGCTATATTCTAACAGATCGTGAACAAAGGAAAAAGATGGAGCCAAAAAGTGATGAAGGAATATTCCAAGGATACTCTACCAACAGCAGAGCATATAATTCCAGGACCAAAGTTATGATGGAGTCTATAAATGTCATAGTTTATGATCACCATGAGGAAACAAATGTCCCATATGATGTTGAGACATTCTTTGAGACTTCAACACAAGTGTCTAAAAAGGTTGATGTACCTAATCCTACTCCATCAGAGTCTGAATCAAAGGAAGCTAACAAAGATCCTTCCATCAGAATTCAGAAAGATCATCCCAAGGAACTCATCATAGGAGATCCTAACAGTGGAGTCACTATAAGATCTAGAGAAATCATCACAAACTCTTGTTTTGTGTCTAAGATTGAACCAAAAAATGTTAAAGAGGCTCTGACTGATGAATACTGGATTGGAGCAATGTAAGATGAATTGAACCAGTTCAAGCAACATGAAGTATGGGAGTTAGTTCCTAGACCAGAAGGAACAAACATCATTGGCACAAAGTGGATCTACAAGAACAAGTCAGATGCTGAAGGAGTTGTCACCAGGAATAAGGCAAGGCTTGTTGCTCAAGGATACACTCAAGTTGAAGGGGTTGATTTTGATGAGACTTTTGCTCCTGTAGCCAGACTGGAATCAATCAGACTTCTCTTAGGAGTTGCTTGTCTCCTTAAGTTCAAGTTGTTTCAGATGGATGTGAAGAGTACCTTCCTAAATGGGTACTTAAATGAGGATGTGTATGTGGAACAGCCTAAAGGATTTGTGGATCCAAACTATCGTGATAATGTCTACAAATTGAGGAAAGCATTATATGGTATGAAACAAGCTCCTAGAGCTTGGTATGAAAGGTTGACAAAGTTCCTCACTGACAAAGGATACAGGAAAGGAGGTTTGGATAAAACTCTTTTTGTCAAGAATGAAGGAGGAAAGATAATGGTAGCTCAAATTTATGTTGATGACATAGTGTTTGGAGGAATGTCAGATAAAATGGTTAAACATTTTGCTAACCAGATGCAAGCTGAATTTGAAATGAGCCTCATGGGAGAATTGACCTACTTTCTTGGACTACAAGTCACACAAATGGAAGACTCAATTTTTCTGTCTCAAAGCAAGTATGCAAAGAATATTGTCAAGAAGTTTGGGATGGAGAATGCCAATCATAAAAGGACTCCTGCACCTACTCATTTAAAGTTGTCCAAAGACATAAGTGGGGCAAATGTGGATCAAAGCTTGTACAGAAGCATGATAGGAAGTCTGTTATACTTAATAGCCAGCAGACCTGCCATTGCCTTTGTAGTTGGAGTATGTGCAAGATACCAGGCTGAACCCAAAGTAAGTCACATCAACCAGGTGCAAAGAATTCTGATGTATGTGAGTGGAACTTACAATTAATGCATGCTGTACTCTCATGGATGTGAACCAATTCTGTCTGGTTATTGTGATGCTGATTGGACTGGTAGTGCTGATGATAGAAATAGCACCTCTGGAGGATGCTTCTTTTTGGGAAATAATCTTGTTTCTTGGTTCAGCAAGAAACAAAACTGTGTGTCTCTATCTACTGCTGAAGCTGAATACATAGCAGCTGGTAGCAGCTGTTCTCAAATGATCTGGATGAAACAGATGTTGACTGAGTATAATGTCACACAAGATGTCATGACATTGTACTGTGACAATTTGAGTACTATTAACATATCCAAGAATCCTATACAGCACAACAGGACTAAGCATATTGACATTAGACATCACTTCATCAGAGATCTTGTGGAGGAGAAGGTGATTAAGCTGGAACATGTTGCCACTGAACTACAACTGGCTGATATGTTTACCAAGGCACTTGATGCTAGTCAGTTTGAGAATTTAAGGGGAAAGATGGGTATTTGCCAATATGAAGAGATGTAGCAATTAATTTTGCTTAATACAAGGTTTGAAAGAAATATTTTAATCAAGTTTTCCAACTGCTATGAGATTCTTGTCAAAGAATTCATAGTAAATTTGTCTGGTGGATGTGCTGATGGAAAGTCAACTGATTTTAAGAGTGTTTATGTGAGAGGAAGGAAGGTTTGTCAAACCATCACTGCCAAGCAAGTCTATCTTGAAGAGCTGATTACTAGTCTGGAACAGGAGAAGAATGAAGAACAAATGCTGAGACATCAAATGTTAAAGCAAGAACAACATGATGGTTCTGCAAGAAGCTCACCAGAAGATGCTGCTGAAAATAGTGCTTCCTCAGGGGATGACAGTACCTGAAGGTATGTGTTTGCTGAGTTGTAAAGATTGTTGCTGGAACCTACTACTGCTATTTGATACCTTCTCTCTGTTTATGTGTTTTTTGGATTTCCTTTTGATGACTGTATAACTTGAAGTACTAGATCCTTTGGCCTCTTTATGGCTAAAAAGGGGGAGAAGTAATTGTGTTAATTTTGGTAGAATTAGATATTGGGAGTTAGATTAGTTGTTATTAAAAATTCTGCTGCGTGTTGCTTCTGCTTTCTAATCTCTGATTGTTTAGGGGTTTTAGCCAAAAATTTGCCAAAGGGGGAGTTTGTAAGTGTTTTCTTGTTGGCATTATTTTTTGGTAAAACCAGATTTGCGAATGTCATGACTGATGTCATAACATTCTGGGATAAAGACAAATTCTACAGAAGAGAACAACTCAGTATGAGTGAATATCATGATGATTAAGCTATGATCATATGTACTGAATTCTACCAAAATTAGTGAGCAGGATACATGATGTCATAACCAATGTCATAACCCATGTTAAGACATCCTTACTGATCAAGTTGTTGTGCAGATTTATTGTTCCTGAGAATTTTCAGGAATCTGGTGTGCTACTCTGAGTTGAAGTATATTGACTAGATCAGATGCTCACGTGGATATTAGGTTAACTTTGCTTAACCCTAATCTGTTATGATGAAAGCCCAAGACTAAGTCTTTAGGTTAACTTTCGTTAACCCTAGCTATTTTTATGGAAGCCCAAAAATGAAGAACTGACTGCATATATATTTCTGACGAATCCTAATGATGTGCAGCACTTTTAGAGAGGATCAATAAGGCATTTTGTAGTTGTGTAAATACTGTGATCCAAGCAATTATCACTTGATAAGTGACTTGGAGTAGGATTTGGTTGTAAGGGTTGTTTATCACTCAAAGCTTTGAAGCACGAGTGTTGTATCTCTTGATTAAAGCTTTGAAGCAAAATCAAGTGTGTGTATTGAAGAATGTCTTCATAATCTTATTAATCAGTAGATTAGTATCACTGTTGTGATTGAGGGGGAGTGAGTAGGAACTCAGGTTTAAGTAGGACTTAGATTGAAGTTGCATTGGGTAGGTCTTAAGTGAAGGAGATAAACTGGTTGGTTTATTCCTAAATTAATACCTCTTATAGTGAATTTCCTCCCTGGCTTGGTAGCCCCCAGATGTAGGTGTTGTTATACACTGAACTGGGTTAACAACTGATTGTGTTCTTTACTGTCTTTTAAATTACTGTTTGGTTTGTGTACAATTTGTCAGATACTGTGTCATAACATTCACTGTGACATTAAGTATCTGTTGCCAGAATTTCAGGTCATAATTCCAGTTTAGCAACCTTTTCTTGCGGCCGGAATCATCGCGAGAGTTTAGTCTCAATGAGTGTAGCATACTGTTGTACCCCAAAATTTTCCCTCTCATATTCTTCAAGATTTATCAAGAATCATCTCAATTTGCCCAAGTCTACTCAAGGGTTGCACAGTCCAAACCACCTCCTAAGCCAGCTGAAATTAGGGTTTTGGTTCTCTCAAGGAATTTGAGGTTTTCAATGGCTCGATGAAGTCCCATAGGCCTATATGCATTATCAAGCACCTACATACCAAGTCTCAAGGCTCACAGTGCCAAGTTGCACAGTCAAAAGCCCTATTTGCTTCACAATCAACTGCAGGGGAAAAATGGTCATTTCACAGTCAAAAGTCAAAATTTTTGGTCAACATATTATTTTGAGTCCACAATAATCATTTGATCAAGTCTTGATCATGATTCCATAAGGATGGCTCAAAAATCCTCAAAGATGCAAAAGTTACTATTTTTGGACAGTAGAATAGTCAACTGTATCTTGACCAAGGCATAACTTTTTAATGGTTCATCAGAAAAATCCCATCCAATGCTTATTTTTAAGGGGATGACATCTCCTACAATTCATATTCACATTACAAGTCCAAGAAATGCACTCACAAAAAGTTATCAATTTCTACATTATAGGTCAATTTCAAAAGTCAACAAAAATGCACTTTAAGTCAAAGACCATAACTTGAGATTGGTAAATCCAAATGACATGGGACCAAAGGCATTGGTTAGAGGACTTCAAGACCTTTCCAAAATGTCCAAGAACATGTTCATATGATCAAAATTGAGCAAGATATGCATTGGAGAAGTTGGGAAATGTTTGTGAATTTTCAAAAGTCAACTTTGCTCAAAATACCTTATTTTTGCTAATGGGCCTCAAATTTCTTCTTGAAACTTTATCCAAAGCCTATGCACGACCCATTAAGCTTAAATTGATTTGTTTTATTAGTTTTTTATTAATTAATTGGATTTTTAATCAATTTTAATTCATTTAATTAATTTAAATTGTAGGAAATATCAAGATATGGTTTTTCAATCTTTTCATGAAGCAAATATGACCTAAAAGAGCTGGCAAACTCGTGTGCACATCAAGGGGACAAGAATCTCCAAGTTTGGCAAGATTTTCCAATCAAAAAGATTTAAAAATATATGATTGAAAATCAAATATTGAAACATCAATTCCATGGATTTCTTGGCCAAGATTTAACCTAAACTCAGTCTCCTATATATACACAACTCAACCCTAATGCACTGGACATGAAATCTCTGCAGAAAAACCATAATCACATTCAAGAAAAATCAAAGAAAAGTGAAAATTGATTTCCACATTCTAACGTGATTCAAAGCTTTTTCTTGTTTCTAACCCCTTGCAGGAACTCCCAGGGACCTTTTGCAGTCAAAATCACACGCTAAAGCTTAAGAAATCACTCCAAACAGTCATACGGTTTGCATACTTTTGTCATAATCGAAACTCATGATTCATAAGCATTTGATGAGATTTATGGTTTGTTTTGTATTGCTTGCATCCATCTAAAGCTAATGATATTAATTAATTGGATTATAATGCCCAGAATCGTGAATCACCATTGAAGAAATTTAGGGTTCTTGAGCTTCCAAATTGGGGCTTTGTTATCCAGGAAAAATTAGAACCTCTAATGCCTATGGTTGAAATCGTTGGAACGAGACGAACACATTGAGACCATCGCGCCATATTTATATTTAGCGTAGGGCTATTCGCTATTATTGGTCGTTCTACTTTGTGGGGGTTAAAAACCCTCGCTATCTCTTTGTCTTTTTTACAGGTAAACGAAGAAGACGATGAGCTGGTGATGTGATATTGGTTCATTCAAATAAAAAAGGCGCGCGTGTTTTGTTACAGTATAAGTGTTGATTTTTATATATTATAATTACTCATTATCATAATAACAAATGCAAGCGAATGGCTCAGTGGTGGATGCGTTGTCCAAGAATCATTGGGACCTGGGTTCAATTCCCAGGTCCCCCAAATCCCTTGTTTCTATTTTTTCCAATGTATTCACATGCAGGTTGCTGAATGTTGTCCACCATATACCACACTCATCCAAGCGCCAGGTGGCTGGCAAGGCAGATCCGAAGGCAAGAGATGAGCGACTACCATGCTCTCTAGTCAAAGCACGCCTGGATAATTGCCAAAGTCAAATGGACTGGTGGCTTAATGGGCCTGAAATTTCCAGAACAAACCTCCTAATGGGCCCATCACCCCCCTGGTTTCTTTATATTTTCTACTTTATTTATTTAATTGTTTACTATTATTATTATTATTATTTATTTAACTAACATAATTTTCATAATAACCTAATAAAATCAGGAAATGTAAATATTTTTATTATTATTATTTATTCATTCCACTTTATTTTTGTAAATAAATTCTAAATATCATTAATTTAGTTCAAATTAGGGTAACTTTGACTTTTTTTTCACAATAAATAAAATTAGCCTAGAATTAGGGTTTTGACAATTTTAATTCCTTTTATTTTATTTTTATTAAAGATCTAAAAAACTAAAATACTTTTTTCCTTTTAATTAATTAATTGATTAGAATTAGGTTTAATTAATTGCAAAAGGGGACCAAAATTCCATTCTTTTCTCAAAAAGGGTAAAAACCCTAAGGACGTCCCGATTCAATTTTTCTCGCGCATGTTTATTCTTGATTCCTATTTTGATCATATTTATGTATTTGTTCCGAGGATGTAATAGATAATTAGGACTTTTATCGCTTTCTTTACTTTCTCGCAATTTATTTTCAAGGGTTATGTTTTTGGCGATGTAAATACCCGACGCCTTGTAATAGCGTAGATTTACTTTCCGCAATTTATTTTCCGCACAATTATTAACTGTTAACTATGCATGACAAGACTTGTATGAAATTAAAATCAACCCGTAGCTCACAATGATGCATGTTCAAAGATAATTTAAACATGAAACCTGACACACATGCACATGCCACTCCTAGGGTACGCCTCACTTGGTTGCCTCGAGGTGGTCATTGAGTATAGGGTGTTTTAGAGGTCGCCCTCCTGTCTAAAGATCCAGTTGCCTCGAAACGGTTGCCTCAGATAAAAAGGATCTAGGACATTAGGGTTACCGCTAAGGCGTCCTACTATTGCTTTGGTGACCACACATGTCCCTATAATCGAATTGACCCGAATAACTCCAACGACGGTGCTACCTACTTCTCAATAGTGGGATAGTACTGTCTAAAGGACTCTTACACAGCTTAATTCCTTAGAGTAGGTAGATTTCTCCTGGGTACTTGCTCTTTCAAAAAAACAAAAACAACTTTTCGCACCTACACTTTCAAACAAAAGTTTTCAAACAAATACTTCATACACTCTTGAGGACTGATACAAGAGTTACCTAGAAGTTTTTAAACAAACTTTTTCAAAACCCACATACACAAGAAAAACAAACATTTTTGAAAACATAGTGAGCAAGTACCTAAGAGCCCGTGGATAACCACAGATAGAAAGGGTGCTAACACCTTCCCTTTCTATAAATCTACCTCCCGAACCGAGAAACATCTCGAAAAGGAATTTTGCTGTGCTTTTGTCCTTTCCATGTTGAAGAATATAAAAGACGGTGGCGACTCTTGCTTACCGCGACATTTCGCGAACCAGCATTTCAAAACAGTCAGTTTTATCTCCACCGATCACAGAACTGGCGACTCTGCTGGGGAATTCCTAAATAAGTGAGGTGTACCTTAGGATTAGATCACTTGTGTTTTCAATTGCATGCCTTGTTTGCTTTAATATTGTGGGCCTTGAATCGGAGTTACTATAGATCCTAACCCGGATCTGGGGATACCCTTTTAGAAGTAGCAACAAACTGTGAGGGAACTGTGCGGGGTATACCGACATGGTTGGAGCAGTTGCTACGTTGATGTGGAACTTTGGTGTCGTGAAGCATCAACTGACCTAGAACCTTACTTGACCATCCTGGCCTCTTTAGGGGTAGTGAGATGACCGACTTTGGTGCAGTCCGAAGTTGGTAGATACTCGATACTACACTCATTGAGGGTTGTTTTCTTGGAATATTTTGATCGCCAGTTCAGTGGCTAAATCAAAACAATGAACATAGAAAACAATCCAATGATATTGAGCTCCTTAGAACCCGGTTACTTTTGATAGGACAGGTTTTGAGCCAACCAACTTCAAGAGGGTAGTACCTAACTTCATGTTGGCCTAAACTCTAAGGGCTGTCTTGTGTGACTTGTGTGCTTTACCATGTTTTCCTTTTGTGAATACTTGTGGTGTGGTTTTATCATAACATCATAACATCATAACGCATCATATGCATCTACTAACCACTTCAAGGGTTCGAATCTTCATCTTTGTTCTTGTTTTGTAGGACATGGAGTCTCTTCGCAGAAAGACAATTCAGGTCGACCTTGTAAGGATCCTTCCTCAGCTCAAGGAACTTACATCCAGGATTCCCGAGAACTCTTCCTTCAGTGAAAGACATGGTAGACTCATCAGCTTGGTCAACACCAACATTGAAGAAGATATGATAAAAGTTCTCTTCCAGTTCTTTGACCCCTTACACCACTGTTTTACTTTCCCTGATTATCAATTGGTGCCTACTTTGGAAGAGTTTTCTCAACTTCTGAAAATTCCTATCCTTAGTCAACCACCCTACAACAGTACGGAAAAGGAACCAAAACTTGAAGAGGTTGCTCAAGCCTTACGTCTGCAACCATCTGACATCAAGGGACATTGGGAAGTTAGAAGTGGTATCAAAGGATTCTTGGCAAAGTTCCTGTTTGAAAAGGCCCAAGAATGTTGGAATTCTCTCGACCTACAAGCCTTTGAAGAAGTGGTGGCACTCCTTGTCTATGGGTTGGTTTTGTTCCCGAATCCTGATCAACTTATAGATATAAATGCCGTCAAGATTTTCATGTCCAGGAATCCCATACCTACATTGCTTGGGGACATCCTCCACTCATGTTACACTCGAACCATGAGAAAAAGGGGTGTTCTCATGTGCTGCACTCCTCTCCTGGCAAGGTGGTTTATTTCGCACCTTCCACAATCAGTTTTGAAGAATGAACGGGGTTTAAGGTGGTCGCAACGATTAATGACTCTTACACATTCTGATATACATTGGTGTTCTCGGTCCAGAGAAAATGTCACTATCATTGACCGTTGCGGAGAATTTCCTAATGTTCTTTTACTTGGAATTAGAGGAGGCATCACTTATAACCCCTGTCTAGCTTTGAGACAATTTGGATATGCTCGGAGGGATGGCCCTCATGACATGCTGATCCCTGACATAGTTTTTGACTTCGACAGTGATACACAAGGACTTCGGAAGAGATTCATCAGAGCTTGGAGGATGCCTAACAAAGTGGATAGTAAGACGCTGGGGCACAAGAATTCCATCCCTCTTGAGCCTTACCTCAAGTGGGTACGAACTCGTTCCCAGAAGCTTATGATGCCATACCCTCATATTCTCCCCGTAATCAAAGAGCCAGTTATGGAAGGAGAGGTCCCATACACCATTCAACATCCTGACATGCCAACATCTTGGGAAGAAATGCAAAAGAGCTGGATCCAACTAAAGGAAGAGCGGAATTCTCTTGAAGCCAATCTACATGCCAGTGAGAAGAAGGTCTTGGAGCTCACCCGCCTACTTCACGAGGAAAATACCCTCAACACCTACATCGCCCCAAAGAGGATGCACAGTGTATTTTGGCATTAAGTAGTTTGTAATATTTCGCCCACGAGGCATTGATGTGCTAAACAATTTACTTCTTAATATAACGTGTGTTCTTGTTTGTCTACAACGAATTTGAATTTTCGAACCCTTGAATGCATTGCATAAATAGCATACCATGCATCATATGCATAACAGGTACACTATTTTACAGGTCACTTATCCTCTTCGTTGTTTATTTCAGTAGTCAACATGTCTTCTGAACCTACTAATGAACAAGCTATCAAGGCCCTCCAGGCCCAGAATGCCCAGTTCCAAGAGATGGTTATGAGCCTAGCCCAGGGTCAACAGGAGTTGAAGACTCTGCTTATGAAGAAGAAGAAGAAGAGGACTGTCTTGTTCAATACCGGACGCAAATATGGGAATGCACTACAGAATGAGGTTGAGCTGACTACCCCATCTGTAGGGAAAGACAGTCCCCAAGAGAGAGGGGTTCCTAGTCCCGTGGTCTCCGACAACGAGACCGATTATAATGATGAACAGTACCCTCCCGCTGAGGACAGGTACAAACAGCTAGAGGACCGGTTAATCGCCATGGAGATTCAACATGTGCCTGGGTTGGATTTTGGAGATCTAGGTTTATCCTCTGGGGTGGTGATTCCCCATAAGTTTAAGGCACCTGCTTTTGCCAAATACGATGGAGCTTCCTGTCCTAAGCTGCACCTCCGGTCGTATGTAAGGAAGATCCAACCGTATACAGCTGACAAGAATTTGTGGATCCATTTCTTCCAGGATAGTCTTTCAGGGACTCAACTCGAATGGTTCTATCAGCTGGATGGAGCCAGTATTCGCAATTGGGAGGACTTGGCTACTGCATTTTATAAGCAGTATCAATATAATTCCGACCTCGCTCCTACTCGTACCCAACTCCAAGGTATGTCACTAGGGACGGGCGAAGGATTTAAGGAATATGCCCAAAAGTGGAGAGACCTTGCTGGAAGGGTGCAGCCACCTCTGACTGACCGTGAACTCGTGGATATGTTCTTGGGGACCCTGTTTGGTCCGTTCTTCAACCATCTGATTGGTAATTCTTCTGCTGGGTTTACAGACCTCATTCTGACTGGTGAGAGGATAGAAGCTGGTATCAAGTCTGGAAAGATACAGAAGGGTGCTTCCTCAAGCTCTGAAAAGAAACCGTTCAAGAAAGAATCTAGTGTTGTTTATGGTTCAAGGAGACAGAATAAACCGGAACGCCGCCAAGCTGTCAACGCGGTGGTAATCTCAAAGCCTGCTGCTGCTCCTCAGCAATACAACCAACCAAGGGGTGAGAGACCTAAAAGGCAGTATACTCGGCTCAGTATGACCTTATCCCAGATATTGCCACAGTTACTGACAACCAATCTGGTGACTCTGAAAGAAGCTCTGAAGATTGTGAACACAACCTCTCCAAAGTACAATCCCAACGCCCACTGTGCTTATCATTCTGACAGCCCGGGGCATAACACAGACGCTTGTTAGGCTCTGAAGAATAAGGTTCAGGACCTTATTGATGCTAAGGAAATAGAGTTCGAGGCGCCCGAAAGACCCAATGTTGTGACTGCTCCCATGCCCAAGCATGGAGTGAATGCTGTAGTGGAAGATCTGTATGTAGCCTCTGTGGATGATATTGTTACTCCGTTGTTGACTGTCAAAAGGAACCTGTTGCTAGCCGGTTTATTTCCGGGATGTGGTAAAGGTTGCCTTCTGTGTTCGGTTTCACCTGCCGGTTGTCCATCTTTGAAGTCAGGTATCCAGAGCCTGATGGATAATAAAGAGATCTTGTTCGAGAAGATTGTTGTTCCTGCTACCCCTACTGAAGAAGTGTCCATTGTTACTATTTTCAATAATACTTCCAAGGCTCCCTCAAAGAAGCCTGTCAAAATCATGACTGCTCAGAAAGTTGCTCCTATCATCATTATTGTTCCGAGGCCCATCCCCTATACATCCGACAAAGCTGTCCCGTGGCACTATGGGGCAGATGTTTATGTGCTTGGAGTTAAACAAGAGTTTGATACTAGTACCGGCATCAGTAACATCACTGGGCCTGCCAAAGTCACTCATAGTGGTAGACTTTTCTCACCAGATATTGCACCACCAGCTATTCAGAGACCTCTTGTCATTACACCTGCAAGTGTGCCCACTTCCCTGCCTGACCAAGTTCCTATTTCTACCCCTGCTGCCGAGTCATCTGACGCTCGGGGCAAAGGGATTGCTACTGATGTGCCTGCCCAGACGGAGGCACCGAAGACAACCACTGTTGAAGCTTCCAAGCAGGAGATGGAAGAGATTCTTAAGATTATCAAGAAGAGTGATTTCAACGTAGTTGAGCAGCTGGGGCACACCCCATCTAAGATTTCTATGCTATCACTGTTGTTGTGTTCAGAGGCCCATGCCAAGGCTCTGATTTCCTTCTTGAAGACGGCCCACGTGCCAGAAGAGACATCTGCTGATCAATTTACCGATTGTGTGGCCAACTTAACTACTGATAATGGTTTGGGTTTCTCCGACGCCGATCTGACTGCCAAAGGAAAGAACCATAACGATGCCCTGCATGTCTCCATTTAATGCAGGGGCACTACTCTTGCCCATGTGCTGGTTGACACTGGGTCCTCGTTGAATGTATTACCCAAGAAAGCTCTAGACAGGTTGGATTGCGAGGGTTTGGAGCTAAAGCCAGGTAACATTGTTGTTCGGGCCTTTGACGGGTCCAAAAGGATGGTGCATGGTGAAGTTGATATTCCAATCAGGGTTGGTTCTCAGGTCTTTGATTCAACATTCTATGTGATGGACATCCGACCGTCCTACTCTTGTTTGCTGGGTCATCCTTGGATCCACAAGGCTAGAGCTGTGACCTCAACTCTACATCAGAAGATGAAGTACCCGGCCAGAGGGAAGATTATTACAGTGCAAGGGGAGGAAGAATACATGGTCAGCCACATTAACTCATTCCAGTACATAGAGATGGATGGGGAGTTCATCGAGACCCCCTTTCAACATTTTGAAGAGGTCCCTCAGACACTGGCATCAGCAGAAACTGTGACTGAAGAAGATCCTCCTTTGAAGATGGCTTCCTTAAAGGATGCCCGGGCTGTTATTGAGAAGGTGAGTATGCAAACTGGGGCCGACTTCCTGATTTCACTCCGAAGACTGACAAGTTTGGTTTGGGTTTCACTGCAGAAGCTCAGAGGGCTGTTCGTAAGGCAAGGATTGGAAGACCTCCTGTATTCATCACCAACCCAGGAGTAAATGCTATTGAAGGCGACATGGAGGAATCTGAATTCGACAGCTGGATCTACCCAACGACCAACGGTGGACCGAACAACTGGACTGTGAAAGACTTCACACCTATTACTTTTGTATCTCAGTAATGAACTCCTTTGTTTTGAATTTGTAACAGACAATAATTTGAAACTTTATGGCCCGGTGTCTTACCCGGGGCACCGTGGTTTCATTTGTGAGGGCTTTATTTGTCATTTCCATATATCATTAATAAAAGCATTGGACTTTTTTGCATTTCAAATCTCGCGCTCCTTATCTTTCTTCATTATATATTGCAAAATAGCTATATTTACACACACTCACCTATACAGGTTCCAATCCACTCTGGATCTCACTGGTAACGACTCTGCTACTGCCAGTTATGACTTCGAAAATCTGATCAACTTAGCCGAAGACGAAGGTGAAGATGATTGCGAAGTGCCTGGTGAGCTTGCAAGTCTGCTACTCCAGGAAGAGAGGGCCATTCAGCCGCACGAAGAGCTAGTGGAAACGGTAAATCTGGGTACTGAGACAGACAGAAAGGAAGTCAAGATTGGTGCAAATCTGGAGTCTAGTGTGAAATAACGGTTGATTCAGATGCTGCATGACTATGTGGAAATATTTGCTTGGTCCTACGAGGATATGCCAGGGTTAGATACCGACATTGTGGTTCATCACTTGCCTACCAAGGAAGAATGCCCTCCGGTAAAGCAGAAGGTCCGCCGTATGCGTCCAGAGATGTCCGAGAAAATAAAAGCTGAGGTTATGAAACAATTCGATGCCGGTTTTCTAGCAGTGACTTCTTACCCTCAGTGGGTTGCCAACGTGGTTCTAGTGCCGAAGAAAGACGGTAAGGTTCGAATGTGTGTTGACTACAGGGATTTGAACAGGGCGAGCCCTAAGGATGACTTCCCTCTGCCTCACATCGACGTTCTGGTTGACAACACTGCTCAGCATAAGGTATTCTCCTTCATGGACGGTTTCTCCGGTTATAATCAAATCAAGATGGCTCCTGAAGACATGGAGAAGACCACCTTTGTTACTCAGTGGGGCACCTTTTGCTACAAGGTCATGCCTTTTGGGTTGAAAAATGCTGGGGAAACCTACCAACGTGCCATGGTTGCTTTGTTTCATGACATGATCCATCATGAAATCGAAGTATACGTCGACGATATGATTGCAAGGTCCCAAACTGAGGAGGAGCACCTTGACCATCTGCAGAAGCTGTTTGACCGTCTGAAGTGGTACAAGCTGAGGTTGAACCCGAACAAGTGCACCTTCGAGGTAAGATCTGGAAAGTTACTAGGCTTCGTCGTAAGCGACAAAGGTATTCAAGTGGACCCTGCCAAAGTGAAAGCCATACAAGAGATGCCAGTTCCTAAGACAGAGAAAGAGGTCAGAGGCTTTCTAGGACGTCTGAATTACATTGCCCGATTCATCTTGCATCTAACTGCTACCTGTGAACCAATCTTCAAGCTACTGAAGAAAGATCAAGTAGTACGTTGGAATGATGAATGTCAGGCCGCTTTCGAAAGAATCAAAGAGTATCTCCAAGAGCCACCCATTCTAATGCCACCGGTTGAAGGGAGACCTCTAATCTTATACTTGACAGTACTTGACAACTCAATGGGGTGTGTGCTGGGGCAGCATGACGAGTCTGGCCGAAAAGAGCACGCTATTTATTACCTTACCAAAAAGTTTAGCGACTATGAGACCCGATACTCACTGCTCGAGAAAACTTGCCGCGCTTTGGTATGGGCTGCTCGCCGGCTGAGATAGTATATGTTGACTCACACTACTCTCTTGATTTCAAAAATGGATCCAATCAAGTACATATTCGAAAAGCCTGCCTTATCCGGAAGAATAGTAAGATGGCATATGATCTTGACAGAATATGACATCCAGTACACGACTCAGAAAGCAATCAAGGGAAGTGTGCTGGCAGACCATTTGGCACATCAGGCAGTGGATGACTACCAGTCCATGAACTTTGAATTTCCAGACGAGAACATCATGGTAGTGACTGATTGTGAAGTACCTGGGCCGGATGAAGGACCTGAGGAAGGATCCCGATGGTCTATGCACTTTGACGGAGCCTCAAACGCTTTGGGTAATGGTATCGGCGCTGTGATTATATCCCCAAAACGCACTCATACTCCACTTACCGCCCGGCTATGTTTCAACTGCACCAACAACATGGCGGAGTATGAAGCATGCATCATGGGTCTTTGAGCTGCAATTGACTTAAGGATCAAGTTTCTGAGTGTCTTCGGTGATTCCGCTCTCGTGATCAGCCAGATCAAAGGCGAGTGGGATACGAAACACCCAAACCTTATTCCTTACAAGGAGTATGTATTGACGTTGATTCCCTATTTCGAGGAGATAACTTTTGAACATTTCCCAAGAGAGGAGAATCAGTTAGCGGATGCGTTAGCTACGACGTCTTCTATGTTCAAAGTCAAATGGGACAACGAGGCTCCCCGGATCATTATCTGGAAGTTGGATGAACCTGCACATTGCTGCGATCTTGAGGCTGAAGAGGTAACAGAAAAACCTTGGTATCATGAAGTAAAGAGGTACCTTGAAGCTCAAGAATACCCCGAGGGTGCATCTGTTAATGACAAGAAGTTTCTGAGAAGGTTCGCGGCAAAGTTCTTCCTCAGCAATGGCATTCTTTACAAACGAAACCATGATTCAACCTTACTGCGTTGTGTGGATAAGACTGGAGCAGAAAGGATCATGGTAGAGTTGCATGAAGGTATCTTCGGAACGCATTCCAGTGGACATACCATGGCAAAGAAAATCCTCCGGGCAGGATATTATTGGTCTACAATGGAAGCCGACTGTTACCAACATTCTCGGACATGTCACAAATGCCAGATCTATGCTGATAAGGTGCACATTCCTTTAATTCCTCTGAACGTCTTGACAGCACCTTGGCCTTTTTCAATGTGGGGCATTGATATGATCGGCGAGATCAGACCTACGGCATCCATCGGACATCGCTTCATCCTGGTAGCGATTGATTACTTTACGAAGTGGGTTGAAGCAGCTTCCTATGCTACCGTAACCAAGAACATCGTGGCACGGTTCATTCGGCACAACCTGATCTATCGATACGGTGTACCTGAGAGGATCATTACGGACAATGGTACCAATCTTAACAACAAGATGATCACTGAGCTCTGCGAGCAATTCAAGATACAACGCCACAACTCTTCTCCCTACCGGCCGAAGATGAATGGGGATGTAGAAGCAGCTAATAAGAATATCAAGAAGATTGTGCAGAAGATGACAGTAACCTACAAAGATTTGCACGAGATGTTACCGTTTGCTCTTCATGGGTACCGTACCTCAGCGCGAACATCAACAGGGGCAACACCCTTTTCCTTGGTCTATGGCATGGAGGCAGTCTTGCCTATCGAAGTTCAGATACCCTCTCTCTGGATAATGAAGGATGCAGGTTTGAGTGAAGATGACTGGATCCAGACTCGACTTGATCAATTAAACCTAATTGACGAAAAGAGACTCACTGCTATTTGTCATGGTCAGACGTACCAAAAACGGATGATCAAGGCATTTAACAAGAAAGTCAGACGACAAGAGTATCAAGTTGGGGACCTGGTAATCAAGCGCATCATTCTACCTCAAGGTGATCCCAGGGGAAAATGGACCCCTACGTACGAAGGGCCATTTGTGGTTAAGAACATCTTCTCAGGAGGAGCGATGATTCTAACTACCATGGATGGTGACGACCTTCCTCACCCCGCCAATGCAGACATAGTAAAAAGATACTACGCATGATCAAAGACCCGCTAGGTTGACACACCTAGGCAAAAATAAGGGCTTCCCGGCGAACCAAAAGGGTTCGGGCAAAAATAAGGGATGAAATGAAAAAATATGTACACCCGACAGGTCGAAAACCTGAAAAGGCGACTTGGGCAAAAATGGGTATCCCGGTGGACTGAAAACCCGAAAGGGCGGTCCAGGCAAAAGTTAGGGATTAAAGCGTAATACTATGTCTCATTGGATCACCCTGCATCCAGACTTCGGCATCAACTATCAGGTTTGGACGGCACCAATCAGTCAGCTTCATCTTCAACCAAGCAGCAAAGTGATGAGACGCTTGAAGACATAAAGGCGATAGCAGAGTTGGAACCCAGTGGGATTGTTCACATAGCTGTTTTGTTTTCTTTTCACAAAATTGTATAAACTCTATTTTGTTCGGCGGTGTTCTCTTACTAGGACGTCAGCCTCCTGTACACAAAACGCCTATTTACAGGAAAATTTCAAAATCAATACAAACTCACTTTTCCAGACAAATTGCCAATTGTTTTTTCTTTATCTGCTTTGTTTTGCAAAGAACGTCCAATGTTCATTTTTGATATATGCATTTGACATTAATTTCTAATCATAAATATTTGCATGTGAAACAAAGGACTAATTACAGGTGACATCAGAAACAGGGGCAATAATAATTGTCTAAGTGGTTTAGTTGCTCTGTCCACCAAGATACCAAGGTAAGTTCAGCTGAAGAATGTAACCAGGATACATGCGCTCCCCGTAGAGTAAGACAAGATTCAGCAATACTCTCCCCGAGCAGAGTTGGTCTCCCGTCAGCCCTAAAAAGGCACAGTATTTCCCAGCAAATCAACAATACTCTCCCCCGAGCAGAGTTGGTCTACCATCAGTCCGGAAGAAGTTGGGCATCCCCAGAGGATCTTAATATTCTCCAACAGAGTATACAAACATTCCCTAGCAAGCATCCCTGGCAGTCTTAATATTCCTCAGACAGAAATATGAGATTGTTCCTCGGCGGAATACCAGACACCCCAGTGGAGCCATTTCCCCGAGTATATTCCAAAAAGTTTCCCCAGGAGAGTTGAGCCATCTCCCAAGTAGATTCTGGAAGCTTGTCCCATGCAGAATACGAATACGTCTCCCCGGCCATATTCAGAAGGTTATTCCCCACCAGAGTCTAACTGGGTTATCCTTAGCTAATTACGAACAGAAAGATCGTCCTCAGCGAAGTTCTTCCTATCCCCAGTGGAGTTCATCAAATTCCCCAACATAGCTTATCAACAGAGTCCCCAGCGGAATTATCATCAAATTCTCAGCGAAGTATCTCTTTCCCACAGAGTAATTCCCCCGCAGAGTAATCTCTTCAACAAGTTTATTCCCCAACGGAGTCATCTTCTCCTACCGGTTTATTCTTGCAATCATCATCCCCAGCAGAAACGAAGAACTCTACTCTTCAAACATCAGCCCAGGATTCAACAAACTCCCGGCATTCGTCAAGGATTTATTTTCCCAGACGAAAATACATTCATAAACATTTCACATCTCATATCTCCCATTTACATACATGATAAAGTGCATACGACACAATCTCACTTATTCCTGAGAGCATCATGACATCATGCATTTCATACATCATGACATTGCATACAACTAATGTTTTGCCTTTTCAGGGAAAAGTCAGTCAAAAGATGATTACCATCAACCTTTTGAAGTTCCAGATTCGATACCTGTATCTAGCCAGGGCATGTCTGTGAGCGACTGGTCAGAGGTCTACACCTGTATCCAGCCAGGAAAGCTATCTCGATCAACCTTTGAAGTTCCAGATTCGATACCTGTATCTAGCCAGGGCATGTCTGTGAGCGACTGATTAGAGGTCTACGCCTGTATCCAGCCAGGAAAGCTATCTCGATCAACCTTTTGAAGTTCCAGATTCGATACCTGTATCTAGCCAGGGCATGTCTGTGAGCGACTGATTAGAGGTCTACGCCTGTATCCAGCCAGGAAAGCTATCTCGATCAACCTTTTGAAGTTCCATATTCGATACCTGTATCTAGCCAGGGCATGTCTGCGAGCTACTGATTAGAGGTCTACGCCTGTATCCAGCCAGGAAAGCTATCTCGATCAACCTTTTGAAGTTCCAGATTCGATACCTGTATCTAGCCAGGGCATGTCTGTGAGCGACTGATTAGAGGTCTACGCCTGTATCCAGCCAGGAAAGCTATCTCGACCAACCTTTTGAAGTTCCAGATTTGATACCTGTATCTAGCCAGGGCATGTCTGTGAGCGACTGATTAGAGGTCTACGCCTGTATCCAGCCAGGAAAGCTATCTCGATTAACCTTTTGAAGTTCCAGATTCGATACTTGTATCTAGCCAGGGCATATCTGTGAGAAATTGATTGTAGATCTATACATGTATCTAGCCAGGAAAGTATCTGCATGAAGAGATTGAAGATCAACACCTGTAACAGGCCAGGAAATTATCTTCTCAGGTACACAAGTTCTCGCTAAGGAATCTCTTACGCGATCGACACCCCTGGATGGCATCTTTAAGCCCATCTCCACAACTATCCATCACATTTCCAAATGGCATCTATAAGCCCATTCCCGACAAGATTCTGTCACATCTCCAGATGGCATCTATAAGCCCATCCTCCTATCCATCATCTCTCCAAATGGCATCTGTAAGCCCATTCCCGACATCACATTGCTGATACTACACCATGCGAGTGCAAATTTCTGGGCACTTTAGTGTTCAATCATCTTCCACCTTCGGATCACGAAAGGAACGCAAGCCAATCTACATCCTCAGGTTTAAGAAGATTGAACAGGGGCAACTATTGTACCCCAAAATTTTCCCTCTCATATTCTTCAAGATTTATCAAGAATCATCTCAATTTGCCCAAGTCTACTCAAGGGTTGCACAGTCCAAACCACCTCCTAAGCCAGCTGAAATTAGGGTTTTGGTTCTCTCAAGGAATTTGAGGTTTTCAATGGCTCTATCAAGTCCCATAGGCCTATATGCATTATCAAGCACCTACATACCAAGTCTCAAGGCTCACAGTGCCAAGTTGCACAGTCAAAAGCCCTATTTGCTTCACAATCAACTGCAGGGGCAAAATGGTCATTTCACAGTCAAAAGTCAAAAAATTTGGTCAAAATATTATTCTGAGTCCACAATCATCATTTGATCAAGTCTTGATCATGATTCCACAAGGATGGCTCAAAAATCCTCAAAGCTGCAAAAGTTACTATTTTTGGACAGTAGAAAAGTCAACTGTATCTTGACCAAGGCATAACTTTTTCATGGTTCATCAGAAAAATCCCATCCAATGCTCATTTTGAAGGGGATGACATCTCCTACAATTCATATTCACATTCCAAGTCCAAGAAATGCACTCACAAAAAGTTATCAATTTCTACATTATAGGTCAATTTCAAAAGTCAACAAAAATGCACTTTAAGTCAAAGACCATAACTTGAGATTGGTAAATCCAAATGACATGGGACCAAAGGCATTGGTTAGAGGACTTCAAGACCTTTCTAAAATGTCCACGAACATGTTCATATGATCAAAATTGAGCAAGATATGCATTGGAGAAGTTGGGAAATTTTTGTGAATTTGCAAAAGTCAACTTTGCTCAAAATACCTTATTTTTGCTAATGGGCCTCAAATTTCTTCTTGAAACTTTATCCAAAGCCTATGCACGACCCATTAAGCTTAAATTGATTTGTTTTATTAGTTTTTTATTAATTAATTGGATTTTTAATCAATTTTAATTCATTTAATTAATTTAAATTGTAGGAAATATCAAGATATGGTTTTTCAATCTTTTCATGAAGCAAATATGACCTAAAAGAGCTGGCAAACTCGTGTGCACATCAAGGGGACAAGAATCTCCAAGTTTGGCAAGATTTTCCAATCAAAAAGATTCAAAAATATATGATTGAAAATCAAATATTGAAACATCAATTCCATGGATTTCTTGGCCAAGATTTAACCTAAACTCAATCTCCTATATATACACAACTCAACCCTAATGCACTGGACATGAAATCTCTGCAGAAAAACCATAATCACATTCAAGAAAAATCAAAGAAAAGTGAAAATTGATTTCCACATTCTAACGTGATTCAAAGCTTTTTCTTGTTTCTAACCCCTTGCAGGAACTCCCAGGGACCTTTTGCAGTCAAAATCACACGCTAAAGCTTAAGAAATCACTCCAAACAGTCATACGGTTTGCATACTTTTGTCATAATCGAAACTCATGATTCATAAGCATTTGATGAGATTTATGGTTTGTTTTGTATTGCTTGCATCCATCTAAAGCTAATGATATTAATTAATTGGATTATAATGCCCAGAATCGTGAATCACCATTGAAGAAATTTAGGGTTCTTGAGCTTCCAAATTGGGGCTTTGTTATCCAGGAAAAATTAGAACCTCTAATGCCTATGGTTGAAATCGTTGGAACGAGACGAACACATTGAGACCATCGCGCCATATTTATATTTAGCGTAGGGCTATTCGCTATTATTGGTCGTTCTACTTTGTGGGGGTTAAAAACCCTCGCTATCTCTTTGTCTTTTTTACAGGTAAACGAAGAAGACGATGAGCTGGTGATGTGCTATTGGTTCATTCAAATAAAAAAGGCGCGCGTGTTTTGTTACAGCATAAGTGTTGATTTTTATATATTATAATTACTCATTGTCATAATAACAAATGCAAGCGAATGGCTCAGTGGTGGATGCGTTGTCCAAGAATCATTGGGACCTGGGTTCAATTCCCAGGTCCCCCAAATCCCTTGTTTCTATTTTTTCCAATGTATTCACATGCAGGTTGCTGAATGTTGTCCACCATATACCCCACTCATCCAAGCGCCAGGTGGCTGGCAAGGCAGATCCGAAGGCAAAAGATGAGCGACTACCATGCTCTCTAGTCAAAGCACGCCTGGATAATTGCCAAAGTCAAATGGACTGGTGGCTTAATGGGCCTGAAATTTCCAGAACAAACCTCCTAATGGGCCCATCACCCCCCTGGTTTCTTTATATTTTCTACTTTATTTATTTAATTGTTTACTATTATTATTATTATTATTATTTATTTAACTAACATAATTTTCATAGTAACCTAATAAAATCAGGAAATGTAAATATTTTTATTATTATTATTTATTAATTCCACTTTATTTTTGTAAATAAATTCTAAATATCATTAATTTAGTTCAAATTAGGGTAACTTTGACTTTTTTTTCACAATAAATAAAATTAGCCTAGAATTAGGGTTTTGACAATTTTAATTCCTTTTATTTTTATTAAAGACCTAAAAAACTAAAATACTTTTTTCCTTTTAATTAATTAATTGATTAGAATTAGGTTTAATTAATTGCAAAAGGGGACCAAAATTCCATTCTTTTCTCAAAAAGGGTAAAAACCCTAAGGACGTCCCGATTCAATTTTTCTCGCGCATGTTTATTCTTGATTCCTATTTTGATCATATTTATGTATCTGTTCCGAGGATGTAATAGATAATTAGGACTTTTATCGCTTTCTTTACTTTCTCGCAATTTATTTTCAAGGGTTATGTTTTTGGCGATGTAAATACCCGACGCCTTGTAATAGCGTAGATTTACTTTCCGCAATTTATTTTCCGCATAATTATTAACTGTTAACTATGCATGACAAGACTTGTATGAAATTAAAATCAACCCGTAGCTCACAATGATGCATGTTCAAAGATAATTTAAACATGAAACCTGACACACATGCACATGCCACTCCTAGGGTACGCCTCACTTGGTTGCCTCGAGGTGGTCATTGAGTATAGGGTGTTTTAGAGGTCGCCCTCCTGACTAAAGATCCAGTTGCCTCGAAACGGTTGCCTCGGATAAAAAGGATCTAGGACATTAGGGTTACCGCTAAGGCGTCCTACTATTGCTTTGGTGACCACACATGTCCCTATAATCAAATTGACCCGAATAACTCCAACGACGGTGCTACCTACTTCTCAATAGTGGGATAGTACTGTCTAAAGGACTCTTACACAGCTTAATTCCTTAGAGTAGGTAGATTTCTCCTGGGTACTTGCTCTTTCAAAAAAACAAAAACAAATTTTCGCACCTACACTTTCAAACAAAAGTTTTCAAACAAATACTTCATACACTCTTGAGGACTGATACAAGAGTTACCTAGAAGTTTTCAAACAAAATTTTTCAAAACCCACATACACAAGAAAAGCAAACATTTTTGAAAACATAGTGAGCAAGTACCTAAGAGCCCGTGGATAACCACGGATAGAAAGGGTGCTAACACCTTCCCTTTCTATAAATCTACCTCCCGAACCGAGAAACATCTCGAAAAGGAATTTTGTTGTGCTTTTGTCCTTTCCATGTTGGAGAATATAAAATACGGTGGCGACTCTTGCTTACCGCGATAAAGCATACCTAAACGGTGTCCCCCATATCCAGGTTAGGATCTTTAGTAACTCCGATTCAACCCACAAAGATAAAGCATACAAGTCAAGCAATTGAAAACATTATGAACTATTCCTAAGGTACACCCCACTTATTATATTCCCCAATAGAGTCGCCAATTCTGTGATACGGTGAGAAGAACTGACTATTTTTTGGAATGCTGGTTTGCATTTTGCGTTTGTATTCGCAAAATGTCGCGGTAAGCAAGAGTCGCCACCGAATTTTATTTTATCCAACAAGGAAAGGAAAAAAGCACAAAAAAAATTCCTTTTTCGAGATATTTCTCGGGTTCGGGGGGTAGATTATAGAAAGGGAAGGTGTTAGCACCCTTTCTATCCGTGGTTATCCACAGGCTCTTAGGTACTTGCTCAATTGTTTTTCTTTGTGCTTGTGGGTTTGAAAAAGTTTTTGTTTGAAAACTTCGATTTAACTCTTGCTTCTGTCCTCAAGAGTGTATGAAGTGTTTTTTGAAAACTTTGTTCGAAAAGTGTAAGTGTGAAAAGTTTTTGTTTTTTGAAAGAGCAAGTATCTAAGAACCATCTACCTACTCGAAAAAGGAATCGCTCTATGCTAATTTCCTTTAGATAATGCTATCCTACTATTGATGAGTAGGTAGCACCGTCGTTGGAGTTTGAGGGTCAATTTGAATGAGGGACATACGATCACTAAAGCAATGTTAGGACGCCTTAGCGGTAACCCTAATGTCTTAGATCATTTATTTGAGGCAACAATATCTGAGGCAACCGTTTTGAGGCGACTATGATCTTTTAGACAAGAGGACGACTTCTAAAGCGACCTATACTCAATGACTGTGTACGAAGGCAACCAAGTGGGGTGTACCCTAGGAGTGCGCATGTGCGAGTGTATCGTTTTCAGTTATTTTTATCTTTGTACATGTTAAGGGTGATCTAAGTTGATTTTAGGTTAAAACATTCAGTCTTGTCATGCAATCCTATTACCAAACATCTAACAGTTATAATTTGCGAAAATAAAATGCGGAATTTAAATTATAAGGCATCGGATATTTACATCGCCAAAGACAAACCCTTTAAAATTAAATAAAGAAATAAAAATAAATAAAAGTCCTATTTACTATTACAATCCGGGAGCAAGTACATTATTGGTAAAAGAAAGTAAATCGCGTGCGGGAAATTAAGTCGAGCGCATGATTAGGGTTTTGACCCTTTTTGGTTAAAGAAAATATTTTTTGTGGTTTTTATTTTAAGAAAGAAATTAAACCTAAACTAATTACTAAATTAAATTAATAAATTAATTAAATGAAAAATTAAATTATTACATATTTTTTGATTTTGTTATTTTAAGAAAGAAAATAAAATTAATTGAATTAGTAATTAAAACCTAATTAAATCTAGTTAATTTTAATTATTTGCAAATTAGGTTAAAATTATTCTAGAATTAAAACCTAAATTAATTAATTAATGTTTATTAAGAAAAATAAAAGTTTAAAGTTTAACTAAATATAAAAATATTTTTGTGATTTTTATTTTGTAAAAAAAAGAAAATTGTGATTGGTTAAAAAATAATAAAATAATTAAAACAAAAATGAAATAAATAAAAGGGAGAAGGGAGTATGGGCCTGAATAGGTGGTGTGATTAGCAACTAGGAGGCCCAAAAGCACTGGCCCTTTGGACTTTCTCTGATCTGGTGAAGGCGCGTTGACTTGGCTCCATGTGGACCACCAGCTTTTGACCATCAGATTTGGCCTTTGGCCATCTGGCGTTTGGAGGATGAAGGACCATGGTGGGCTGCACGCTTGAGTATGCATGTGATCATCTGAAAAACAAAATTATTAAGGAAAGTGGGGTACCTGGGATTTGAACCCAGATCCTGAAGGAGTTTACACGTGCATGCTTGCCACTACGCCATCCTGGTCTGTTTGTTAATATAATGCAAATAATATATATTATATAAAAACAAAAAATATTGGCAGAAAATAAAAAAATGTGCGCGTGGTTTGAATGGCCCAATGATGGGGTGCCACGCATCATCTTCAACCTCATGTCCGTGGCTAAAAATGCACAGACCTATACCAACGGACAGAAGTCCGTAGCTACAAAGTTGTCCATCTCAAAATTCTTCTCAGGCCACAAAAATGAATTCCAAGGGCATGGTTGTGTTCGTCTCACCCTCCCGGTCACAACCATACCCTTCTTGATGGTCAATTGTACCTGAAATAAAAACGCCCAAAAAAGCTCCAAGAACCCTAGCTATGGTGTTTTGCATTACATGTTATATAAACGAAATTAAATGATGCAAATAGCTTGGAATTGTTGTGAGGATTACAAATATGCAGTTAGTTTGTTCAAATGATGTCAGAATAATGAGTTACGATTTCAAGAACAGGAGTGGTTATCGTGACACTTACAGCGCTTGTGAAGGTCTGAGAACGCTTACTTTTAATCTAGATAGCTTGTATGAATGCCCAGGAAACGATTGAGATAGGTCTCAGCCCTTGAAAACACCTCTAGCTATGATTTTGATTTCAAGCTTTTTGGTGAATTTTTCAAATCTTGTTCTGCCTCTCCCTGCACTTTCCAACCCTGATTCTCGTCCCTTCTGCTTGCTTATATACTGTGTAGTGGATTAGGTCTACAAACTTGGCTCAAATCATTCCATATCAATGCCCATGAATTGGATTTGATCTTCACTTTAAACCTTTCCAAATTTAGTTTGATTCAATCTTTTTGCACATGATTTGCTTTGATATGAATTCCATGGTGATGCTAGCTGTAAACAAAGCCTAAAACAATCAACAAATCAAGAGTTATTGATTATTTGGATTTTCTATGATTTTATTTGATTTAAAATGAATAAATTCAATAAAAAATCAAATTAAATAATAAAAATGAAATATGGGCTCATGGCTGAAGCTAGGACACGTGGGCAACTATGCAAGCTCAAATCAAGTGGAAAAGAATGGGCCCATTTGACAAAATTTGAAGTTTTGGGGATAGTTGACTTTTGGAAATTTTGCAAAAATCTCCAACTTCAACAATGCATAAATTCTTCAATTATGAACTTTTGGAGGTGTTCTTTGACTTTTTAGAAAGCTTGAGATGTCCTCTAACCAACCCTTTTGGTCTCATATCATTTTTATATTCCATGCTTAAGTTATAAGCTTTGGCAAAAAAGGTGTTTTTGTTGACTTTCAAAAATGACCTATAATGTCCAAATTCATAACTTCTTGTGAGAGAAATTGTTGATCTTGGGGTATGAAGATGGATTGTGGGAAATTGCATACTCTTAAAAATTATCTTTGGATGGGTCATTTATCATAAAGTATGAGAAAGTTATGCTTGGTCAAAGTTGAGTTGACTTTTCCTACAAAACCCTAATTTAGCAACTTTTGAGTCTTGATGAATTTTGAGAAATCCTTGATGAAACATGATCAACTCTTGATAAAATGATGAAATATCCTTCAAAATGAGAATGTTGACAAAAATTCTTGAGGTTTGACTGTTTGGGCCACAGTTGACTTTTGCCCTAGCACAATCAATTTTTGGACCTTTGAGCAATTGACTGAGCAAACTTCCTCTGCAAGGCATGAAATTTGACATGGATGATCTTGAGAACATATTAGGACATTGGGGAACACTTGAGGTCATTTGAACTCAAGGATCTTGATGCAACAAAAAACCCTAATTTGGGGTAGACTGCCTTAGGAGAGAGCTTGTCTGACCAACTCTTGAGCTATCTTGAGCAACTTGGAGATTTTTCTTGCAATGTTTTGAGGAATATGGGAGGGCAAATTTTGGGGGTACAACAAGTATGATTCAGCATATATTGTCGTAATTGCTTTCCCGCCCAGGTCAAACACAACATGTTTTTTCTAACATAGAATATTGTGACTCACAGTCGATAAACTTCTTACTGAGATGATAAATGGCATATTATTTTCTCCATGTTTCATCTTGTTGTCCCAAAGTAAAGCCCATGGAATCATCTAACATAGTCAGATACATGATCAATGGTCTTCCTTCAACAGGAGGGAGCAAGATAGGAGGCTCAAGCAAATACTCTTTAATGCTTTCAAATGCCCTTTGGCAATCATCCGTCCACACGTAACCTTGATCATTCTTCAACAGCTTGAAGATTGGTTCACATGTTTCAATCATATGGGAAATAAATCTAGAAATGTAATTCAAACGTCCAAGGAAGCCTCTAAATTGATTTACAGTTCTTGGTGCAGGCATTTCTTGAATTGCCTTAACTTTATTAGGATAACCTTCAATTCCTTTTTGGCTGACAATGAAACCTAGCAACTTTCCTAAACAAACACCAAAAGTACACTTATTTGGATTCAAGCAGAGATGATACTTCCTGAAAAGGTGAAACAACTTCAACAAATCTTCTATATGACCTTCCTCAGTCTGAGATTTGGCAATCATATCATCAACGTATACCTCAATATCCTTATGCATCAGATCCTAGAATAGGGTTGTCATAGCCATCTGGTATGTTGCACCAACGTTCTTCAACCCGAAGGGCATCACTCGGTAATATAATGTTCCTCAGGGTGTGATAAACATTGTTTTCCATGTCCTCAGGAGTCGATCTAATTTGATTGTATCTGTAAGCTCCGTCCATGAACGAGAACGCTTTGAATTTTGTTGTTCTATCAACCAACATAACAATATGCAGCAATGAAAAGTCATCTTTTGGACTTGATTTATTTAAATCTTTATAATCGACGCACATGCGGACCTTTCCGTCTTTCTTTGGTACTGGAACAATATTGCAATCCACTGAGGGTACACTAATGTCACAAGAAAACCAACATCAATCTGTTTTTAAAATTTTTCTTTAATCTTCACTGCCATGTCAAGATGAGTTCTTCACAACTTCTACTTGATTGGTGGATATTCTGGCTTTAGCAGCAAATAATGTTCCATAATATCAGTATGCAAACCATGCATATCTTGCTAATACAAAGCAAAGATATCCACACACTCTTTCAACAATTTAATCAACTTGTCTTCACATCGGGATGAAGCAGGGCCCAAATCTTGACTTTTTTTGGAGCTTCCTCTTAACCCAAGTTAATCATCTCCAACGACTCTTTATACAATTGAATGGTATTTTCCTCATGCTCAAGCATCCGTGAAACCTCTTCAGGGATTTTTTCATATTCTTCTTCTTCAGCCACATACACGGGATATTCAAAGTGGAGAGAGGGTGCAGAGTCATTGCACTCAACATGTTTTTTAATTAATCCACACATATGATTTATGATTGATTTTAGAAACTGACACACGTAACAAGTGATTATGCATATTTACTTACAATTATTATTTATTTTGAAAGGTTTTTTCTGATTACCATTTTCCAAGAAAAAGCAGAAAAATAAAGACATAATTTAGAAATTTAAAACAACTTTTATTAATGATTTGAAAAATCAAAACAACAAACACGACCATACAATCATTACTTTCACCTTGGGCAGAGTGAAATATTTTTGAAAAAACCAACAAAAAAGAAATTACTTTGAAATGTGAATGCAAGAAGGAACATCAACAGTGATCCAATTCTGGACTCTGACTCCATGTGTCATGAAGTTCGACATCTCTTGCTCTGACTCATCTTCGAGAATAACATTGATCCTCGGATAGTCGGATGGAGATATCTTGCATTGTGAAAGATGTCTTAATATTTACTCCAAGCATACTTCAGCTTCACAACTTCATTCTTCACGGAGAAACCCAAACTAGTCCCATTCATGTTCACTGGTGGATTAATAAACTGCCCCCGCACCTCGCTAGGGCCCTTCTGCATTATCTGTTGTGCATCCTTAAATGAGGCAATGGAATCTCCATTATTCCTTATATTATCAATGGACAAAGCTTGGAACTGAGTTCCAATAGTGGCTTCATTAACTTCTACAATTCTAAAGGAAGACAAATGAGATATCAACAGAGCTTGCTCACCGTTCATAATGAATACATTTCCTTCACGAACAAATTTCAGCTTCTGATGCAGGGTTGAAGTGATTTCTCCTGCTTCATGGATCCATGGTCGTTCCAATAAATATCTATAAGCAGGGAAAATATCCATAATCGGAAAGGTGATTTGGAATAAGTGCGGACCTATGTGAATAGGTAAATCCACTTCTCCAATGACAGACTCTCTCGAACCATCAAAATCTTTCAGTATAATTCCACTAGGGTGCATAGAAGTTCCCTGGTATTTAAGCTTCATGACAATGCTTCTTGGTATGACATTCAAAGCAGATCAATTTTCTATCAGCACATTGGATAAAAAGTCATTCTTATAATTCATAGATATATGTAGAGCCAGGTTATGGTTTCTCCATTCATCAGGTAATTCCTCATCATAAAAACTTATATTGTTACAAGATGTAATATTCCCCACAAAACCATTGCACTGATCTAGAGACACATCCCTTTCAACAAAAGCCTGATCCAACACCCTCATCAAATATTCCCGTTGAGCGGACGAGTTCATCAACAAGGCTAAAATGGAAATATTAGATGGACTTTGAAACAATTGATCCACAATCTTGTAATCACTCATCTTGATGATTTTTAACATATCATCAACATCTTTTTCCAAGGTGGCGCCACTAGACTCTCCTACCACTTTCTTAGGCTCAACATAAGTCTCAATAATCTTTTTGCCAGGATTAACATCTCCTCGAAAGGTATGGGTGAAGACACGACCATTGTGAGTTACCCGACTAACTTTAGCAATATTCTCAACATGAGACAAAGGTTAGATAGGAATTTCCACACCATCTTCTAGGATGGTTGTATTTTACTTATAAGGCATAGCTTTATTTGATTCATACGGGATATGACTAGGCAGACACATAACCACTTGAGCAACAACAAGCTTGTTGTGGTACTCAATCTCTACAGGAGCGGGAATACCAAAACATGGTACAATAACAATCACCCCCAATTCATCACAAAATTCAGGTGTCGCAGAATCATTATCAAAGAACATACCTTTATCAGGAGAAAAGAACTCATCGGCAGAAACATATTCTTCATCAGACATGTCCTCAACTGAGTAATCTTCAATCACATTAACTCCATTATAATCATCTTTGTTGCTTGTGACTCTGATAATACCATTATCTAACAACAATTGAACACCTCTTCTTATAATAGAACAACCACGAGAATCCCTACAGCGGATCTGACAGGACCTATAATGATGTACCTCCTGGCCATCAATGTGACAAAATATGGCATGCAATTGCACCAGGTCATCATTCATGTAATTCACATAAAAAATCCGGAATTCCCCGGGACATCCATAAACCATATTCACATCTTCTTCATACTCAGCCCTTGGTCTGATTATATGGATAAAACCTTCATCCATCATTTCTTGAAGATCAACTCTCACCTTATCACATCCATGAACATCCATACTGCAAACACTACAAGCGGCATGGCCACGTGTATAATAACCGAATTCACAAAGATCAACATGCATCTTCACTAAATCACCTTTGACCAGGTTGATTTCAAAAATTATGAAATCTCCAGGATAACCAACAACCATATTTATAACACTTCCACCTCCATGTTTGGGTAGTGGATTATCCTTCACATTGGGGCAAATGTATTTAAAAGACAGGAGACCAAATCTTACCATCTTCTGCACTTCAGACATTAAGGGATAACCATTTTCAATGTTTTGCCTAGGGGCTCCTTGATGAAAAGCACAAGTCTGATCTGCCTTGTAATACCATGGTAAAGGTGAAGGTATAGCGTGGGAGATCTAGTCTGCACCAATTTCTTTTGAATCAAAGCCGGAAACAAATCTACCTAACTCATTAGAATAGGGTCAAAAGCTTCTCCCTTTAGGCCTTGCCCATGATTACCTTGAAGAGGTGCTCTCTAATAGGAAACAACAGTCGGAGCTACATTAACGACTAAAGTTACAGAAGCAACTTGTTGTTGGTACTGATAACATCTTCTCGGAGGTCAAAACTTTATTTCCTCAACAATAACATTTGTTTCACATTCTTTCTTATTAGAAAACCCATATTATGATATCTTTGTTCCACTAGATCCTCTGTCTTTTGTCAATTGTTCTTCCCTGACAGCTTCTTCTAGACAAACACCCATACTTACCATCTCAGTGAAATCACTTGGTGCACTTGCAACCATCCTTTCATAATAAAGTTAACCAAGGGTTTTTAGGAAGACCTTATTCATTTCTTGTTCTCCCATCGAGGGTACCACTTGGGCAACAACTTCACACCAACGTTGTGGATACTTTTTAAACGAATCTTTATCCTTCTAACTCAATTATCTTAGCTGGTCATGGTTAGACACCATAAACATGTTGTACTTATACTTCTTGATAAAAGATTCACCTAAATCATTGAATATGCGGATGCTGCTACTATCAATCCCATATACCATTTCAAAGCAGCACCAATTAAACTATCCTGGAAGAAATGGATAAGCAAGCGGTGGTCATCAGTATGAGTGGACATCATTCTGATATACATCGCCAGGTGGTCACGGGGACATGATTTGTCCTTGTACTTCTCAAATTCTAGCACTTTAAACTTTGCTAGCACTTTTACATTAGGAACCAAGCAGAGGTCACTAACATTTTGTCTGAATAACTTTTTCCCTCAGAGAGCCTTCACTTTTTTCTACATTTCATATAATTGTTCCTGAAAGTCATCCAATCGGTCATAAAAGCCCAAAATTTCACTTGGTGGAGGAGAAGGATGATAATATTCATCATTAATAACAGGCATAACATTCATTGTAGGAAGCACATCATAACAAATCTCATTTTTAGCAACAGGGGTAGCATGTACCACAGGAGGTCCAGAAACATCAACAGTTTGAGCAAATGGAGAACTTGAGCAGTAGGATTGTAATATTTTGGCATGAAGTTCTCAGGCATTCCCCATGGGTAACCGTAAGGAATACGGTATTGAGCAATAATAACTTGAGCAATAGAGAAGGGAAACAATGGAACCTCGGAAACAATAATCGTCTGTTGTGGCTAAGTAGCATGAGGAAACAGAGGGGGTTGTGGTGGCTGATTCTGAGCAACCACCAATGATTCTACCAAAGCAGCCAGATTGGCCATACCATCCCTTAAAGCATTAAGTTCTTCGTGCAGCTCGCGATTCTCTTGTTCAAGGTTTTCCATATTTTTCCTGGAATTAGCTCGAGTATTGTAGCGACGAGACAACTTGATGACTGTTGAAGTAGAGAAACACAATAAGACACTTGGGTATGAACATAAATGAAAAAATATGTGCAAAATGATGCATGATAATGCATATGATTTATTTATTATTATTATTATTATTATTATTATTATTATTATTATTATTATTATTATCATTATTATTATTTCAAGGAACTCAAAGAATTATAGACAATTTTAAATATTAAAGTACTAACACATTTGGAAATACTGAAAATTTCATTTTAATAATAAATTTGAAATGAATTATAACTTTTAGTACAAGTTTCAATAATCTTAAGTACAAGAGAATAAAGATAAAATCTAAAACCATAAGGAGCTAAAGCTGATGAAAATATCTCTATGAATTGACGTTTTCCCCTGAGTTTTGCAATCTGAGCATTCAACTGCTTATTCTCTTTTTCACACTTATCGGTGACTTCTTTCCAACCACCGGAATTAGAAAATGAGTGACTGGGACCTGGCTGGGCTCTAAAGGAAAATAAATCCTCTTGCTTCTTTGTTATCTCCACAACATGACTCTCAAGAATCTCAATTAAATCATCTTTCTCTTTCAATTATGTTGAGTAGGACACCTCCAAACTCTAGTACTTATTCTTCCATGCTTCCTTATCTTGCTGCATCCTAACCAGGGAAAGCAGAATCTCTTCCACATCATCTAAGAGAGGAGGAGTAGTCTTCATAAACATATCAGGTATAGGTTCTTCACGAGAATAAGGCATCTTCAACTGAATTGCTCTTGCTTGTACCCAACAGAGATGAGGCTCCAAGGAAACAACTCATCTTGGTCCCAAATCTTTTCTACCTTTTCTATGAATATGGCGCCAAGCCTTCTCAATCTATTTATTATATTCCTTATGATCTTCTCATTCTTTGAGAAATAAACCAATCAGATGAATAATGTTTGGCTTGTCTCTCATTGGATATCCAAGTTAACGATGCACAAGAACAAGATTATAGTTAATTCCTCCCTTTGTACCAAGAAGAGGCACATTGGGGAAACTACCACAGCTGTCAATAATCTCCACATCATAATAAGCCTGATAATACCAAACAATGTCATAATGAGTGATATCCATAATCTTTGGGGCCCAACGTGGTTCCTTCTTAGTATCCCAAAAAACAACATACTAAGGTAAGTGAGAAATAAACCACTGATATAATAACAGTGTGCAACATATGATCATACCTCCCTGATAAAAATTTCGAAGATGGATGGAATAATAAGTATCTTATAGAAATGTATGTTAAACCCAAAAAATTTCCCTTTTCATTTTAGTTACATGGCTTATACTTCATCATACATATTCATACATTCTCATGGTAAGGATTAGGGTATCTAGGTTCCCAAGTTCTTCTACAAGCCATATGAGATGTTTGATTGGTCAAATTAGTGCAAAATAAGATCTCGTTTATTCAAAATTTAAACTTTCTCAAGCTACAAGGGTTTGTTATATTGTTAGATATCTCATTTGTCCCATATGATCATTAGAAGTTGGAAGTTTGCAAAGTTTGGAGAAGAATCACATTTCCATTGTTCATCTCTCAAGATTAGGATTTTGATCAGTTGAAGAGTTTGAGGCTTGTAAGAATCAAGTATGTAAGGTATTACCTTCTAATCTTCATATAAGGCATCTTGTTCCAAATAATCTCTCAATTTGTCCAGAAGAATGAGGGTCTTTGAAGATTGGTCACTATCTCCTAACACAGAGGGCTACAATTAAGGTTTCAATTTTAATCAGGAAATCTATGACTTTTTGGACAAGACTTAATTCCATGCCTCTCTATATGTTGATAAACACCTATGATTGAGATATTGCATGTCAATTTTGAGCAAAAGAAGTTCAATTGATCAAAAGGGGCAAAATAGTCATTTTGACCAAAAGTCAATCAAAGTCAAAGTTGATCAAGTGAGATTTAGGTCAACCACCAATTCAAATATTCTATTTTCATATTTTGTGATAATTGGTGTCACAAAATCAATATAAAATATCAAAATGGAGATAACTTGTTCAAGAAGTTATTTGGACATTTAGAAAAAATTTCAAGTCCTTAAGCCCTATAGTACTCAATTGTGGACATTCATAACTTTCTCATTTATTATCCAATGGAGGCAAATCTTATATGCTTGGAAAGCTTGAGAAAAAACCCTACAAGATTGTCATTGTGTTCTCAAGCCTAAAAATGAAGAATTTGTGAGATATTGAGCTTAGGAGTTTAGGGCATGAAGATGGCAAGTTACAAGTCATGCTTGCACGCTTAGGCTAGCATTTTTACAAACACTTGGCATTCTTCTACTCACAAGGCTCTACTTAATACAAATGATAATTGGATTTAGAATTCAAAAGGAAGTTGTAATTGGGTATGAAAGCTACAACTTGATCTTTGAATCACTTAATTTGGATCAAAATCAAATGAGATACTAGGGTTTGAAATTGGTTCATAAAGTTGATATGCCATACGAATATGCCTATGACTAGCGCGCACGAAACATGCCAAGTCCAGATTTTTTTTCAAATTTCACACCAACTTTTCTTCATGATCCAAGTACCATTTTTTAAAATTCAAAGTTCTATGATGATCTACATGGAAAGAGCTTTCTAAAGGCCCCTTAAGCAAAGAAATCGCACAAGTCAATTGGAGGATTTTCAAGTTGAAACTGAGCTGGTCATGGACAAAGTATGCAATAGATTTTTGCACATACTCTTAAGACACATGTTGTGCACGCCTCACACTCTCTTTATTTCCCTTATAAGTGTCCAAAACGACTGCAAGCTTGAATACTGAAATCCTAAAATACAACAATTCATGAATTTGCCTCCAACGGATCTAAATTTCAAAATACTATCCTATTCCTCTCAAAGCTTCCTTAACACACTTCTTTGCTCTATATAAACTCCCACTCATTCTCATTTCAAGGAGGCTGGATAATTATTCGTGCCAAAGCTATATGAAGTTTATCTTTATATTTCAACTTCTCTCTCCAAAATAGATTTTCCATTTCCAATTTCTTTTTCTCTCAAGGTTCTTTGCTCAAGGTTCCAATTGCTGCATAGCCACGCTTCATAGAAGAGAAAGAGAGAGATTGATAGGATTTCCATTCAATTTCAGAGGCATAGAGTGAATTTATTTTTCACTCATTCAAGGTAAGTGATTCATGAACTTCAATATGAATTTGTACTTGCATTTTAAGATGTAGATCATGCATGTAACATAGCTGGCCAGGTCTTAGATCTGATGAAGGTTTGCATCCATTTTGAAGCTTGAATCGTGCTCTACAACTCATGTTCAAATTGATTGATACAGTGATTTCATGATCAGTTTTTGTCTTGATCTTGCAATAATTGAAGAAATTAATAGTATGTTCTTGTTCTTTGCAATTTTCTAATGAACTTTAACATTTAGATCTTTGGATTTGGTGGAGAAATGAGAGAGATCAATGGATTTGAAGTAGCTTGGTTCAATTATGTTTTTAAATGTTCATGATGTGTTGATTTTAGTGATTTTCGTGTGCGTTTTTCTCTCTGGTTTATGAGTCATTTTTTAAAATCTTTGATCTTGCACTAATCTACTCAATGAGATCTTTATTTTGATCACAATTTCGTGCGTTTTCATCAAGAATTGAGGGAGATATCATGATCTGAATCCAACATGTAAAACTGATTAACATGTGTTAGGGTATGGTTCAGTGGTAAGGACGATGATGTGGCGCGCTTCAATTGAACATGTAAAACTGATTTTTATGACTAGCAGGTGTAATAAGCCTTGGCATTTTTTGAATTTTTAATACATTTTTTAATTATTTTCTTATTTTCGTTTTAATATTTTCTCTTGTCCAAAAATTACCATAAAAATATATTAGGCTTATTTTTTAGTATATTTGCATATTCTGATTTTTATTCCTTTTTTTCATTTTTCTTAAGAAAATTAAATAATACAATTAATCAAATTTGGGTTTTCTTCACCATTGAATTTTTTAGAATTTTATTTTGAAGTTTTACTAATATAAAAAATCCCCAAAACATATATTAGGTTCCATTTTGAATGTAACTTATGAAAATAATTTTTTTTTTATTTTATAAAAAATATTTATAAGAAAATAAAATAAATTTTTGACAATATCTTTTTCTTTACTTTTTTTTTGTTATTGTGTGCAAATAATTTTCTTTTGGTATCTTCCTCTAACAAAAAAAATACATAAAAAAATACTTGCTAACCCTTAGGTACTAAAACAATTTAGTATAATTTTAATTGAATTTAAATTTAAATTTTCCTATTTTTCCAAATTTTAGAAACTAATGATAGTTTTTGGACTTTCTTTTTGCTTAAGCTAGAAGAAACTTTTGAAACCCCTAATTTCCTCTATTTGAAAAAACCATAGAAAATATTTTTAATTTCCTTGGATACTTTAAAATCACAAAAATCATTTTTGTTAAATTTTAACTTTTGATTTTGCATTTTTTCACAAATATTATACTAAAACTTTCTTGTTTGACCCTTTTATTAACTAGTCTTAGTAATTCATAATCATTTCTAACCCCTCAATTAAATCCAAAGAATATTAATCATGTTTATGAATTTTACAAGCCTTTAGAAAGTTAGGTTTTAATTGGCTCAATTTTACAAACTTTTCTTCATTTTTTCAACATTATTCTTGATTAGGGTACATATTAGGGTTTTACCTTGACCATTTGCTTATGTTTAGAAGTTAGGGGTTTGATTCTATATTTCCTTATTCTCTCATACCTCAAACACCTTTCTCTCCTATCTAATCTTGGTCACTTCTTATCCACCTCTCTTGGCGTGTTTAAGATTTACATCCCTTTCATTAATTGATAGTGTTGATTGATTTTGATGCTTATCAATCTCTTTTCTCTTCTCTATTAGACGCACTTCTTGTATGCTCCCCATAAGTTTTCAATTCACTCTACTCCAAGTGTTAATTAAATAGACCTTAGGCTTATATCCATGTATGCTAATATAGGATAAAGATTTCCCTTCAAAACTCAAACTATAGGATTAATCATTGTATGATAATATTAGGGGTAGATTTAGGTTAGCCTCCCCTTAGACTTTTCTTTCCCCATTTGCATTTGCATTTGCATTAAAACTAAAAATTCTTTTTATGGAAAACTTCAAAACACTTTAAAAATTACTGATGAGAATCATATCTTTATTGAGCTTGGGAAATGATAAGCGGGTTTATTTTCGATCTTATTGATTTTCCATTCTAAGCTTTGGTATGGTTCAAGTCTCAAAGTCATATTTCATGAATAAGTGGAAAAATGGTTGTGATACGGTGGGAGAACTGACTTGGGTGTTTTGCATTTTATCGCAAATGTTGCGGTTAGCAAGAGTCGCCGCCGAATTTTCTTTTATCCAAAAGGAAATGCTGAAAAGAACAGGAAAGACCTTTGAGATTGTCTTGAGTTCGGGGGGTAGATTATGAAAAGAGAAGGTGTTAGCACCCTTTTCATCCATGGTTATCTATGGGCTCTTAGTTTCTTGCTAGATCACTTGCTTTTGTTTGAAAATGTGTTTTGTATGGTTTTGAAAGTATTTTGAAAAGGCGCCATCGTTTAGGCAAACTTTGTAATAGTTCTCGTTCGTAAGAACGTATAGAAAGTGTTGATCTTTTGAAAAATTTTCATGTTTGGGTAATGTTTTGAAAGTGTTTTTGAAAGTGTTGGTGTTTGTTTTGAAAATAATCAAGGATGTTTGATTTGAAAATTAGCAAACAACTAGGAACAATCTACCTACTCAAAAGTCTTTGTTCATTTCTTCCTTTGCTTTGATATTGCTATCTTACCATTCATTTGGTAAGAAGCCTTATCTTTGGATGTAAAGGGACGGGTGTGGATCATCGTATAGCCATGATAGCAATGTTATGAAATATCTTAGCAATTCATTTTGAGGGACTAAGATCATTTTGAAAGACTACATTTGATAGCGTCATCGAGGGACTATGATCTTGTATTTTTTATTTGCTTTTGCTAAGATACCACATATGCATAACATTGCCATTTTTGTAAGGCAACAAAGTGGAATTACCCTAAGGGTGAAAATGTGTTGATTTACATGCATTATTTTGTCTTGAATTAGGGTTTGCTAACTTGTTGATTTTATCTTTCCATACAAACCCTAATTACTAGTATTTATATAAAGCGATAAATTGCGGAAAGTAAAAATACTAAGCTATTACATCATTAGGGGAGGGGGTGTACAAATTTACAAATGGGGATTTTGCAAGAAAACTAAACCTAATTATCTATTACAAACATATTGAATAAATGTACAAGAATTGAAAATGAAAATGCAAGAATATAAATGGACAAAAAATGATTTTTGCTTGGTTTTTGTTAAGGGTTTAATTTAACTAAAAATAAATAAAATTAAACTTAAACTAATTAAAGAAAGAAATTAAGTTAAAAATGTTTTTAGGGTTTTTTTTGTGAAAAAGGTTTTAAATTAAATAAAAATAAAATGAGAAAATCAATTAATTAAGAGAAACCTAAATTCTAAGTTAATTTTAATTAAGAAAATAAAATAAAAGTTAAACTAAATATTAAATATTTAAGGAAAAAAAGAAATTAATTTGTTTTAAGAAAATGTTTTTTTATCCTTTTTGTTTTATAGAGAAAATAAAATGTATAAGTGTAAAAATAATAAATAAAATATTTTTGGATTTTTTATTAGTAAAAATAAAAAAAATATTAATAATAAAAATAATAAAAATAATAAAAATAATAAAGAAAATAAAAATATAATGAAATAAAAAAAGAAAATGAAATAATAAAGAAAATAATGGGCCAGGGGTGCAAAAGTAAGGCAGGGGATTAGAGGCACCAAAAAAAAACAAAGCCCAACTGTTTGGAGACTCAGGCACCCGTTTAGAACCAAAAAAGAGTGAAAATGTTGAAAAAAATAGAACAAAAGGGTACCACTAGGGCTCGAACCCAGGTCCCAAAGGTTAACAGGCGCGCGCCTTACCATTGGGGTGGCTATACATCCGTTATCATTGGTGAAATAATAAACATATAACACAAATCAAGTCCTGAATGAACTTCATCTTCAACCTCCAGCCATGAATCCTGTAACTCATTCATTTCTCATCCATTCACAAAACTTCCAACATCAAACTCGTTAAAAATTTCCTCACAATTCTGAATATGTAAATAACTTAAGCTAATTCTCAAAGATGAGCATGAATTTCTAAAAGTACCAAATTCTGACCTAAATATTTCAGCAAGTTCAAACTTAAAATTCTCACTACTAAAGCAATATAAATGAAATCTATGGACATGTATAGTTTCAGGGCAATGATGTCTACATTTTATCTTCACAAATGCAAGTCTAACAATGCCTAAATGAGAAGATAGAAGTTCAAAAAATATACCTCAAAACTGGAAATCGTGAAATGAGTTTGAGCTTGATTCAAGGTGCTACAATGGTAAGGTTAGCTTCCTTGAGTCTCTAGGAAGATAAGGCAATGCTTAGCTTGAGTTAAGAGTGGCTGAAATGGCTTGGAGAACTCAACCTGCAATGCTCTGTTTTTGGTTATGGAAGTTGATGAAGATAATGTTACAGTCGTGTAACAGGGTGTGGGATGGTTTGTATTTTATGTGTAGGAGCTTTTGGAAGTGAAAGGCCAAGAAATGCACAAGGGAAATGGAAGTTTGATATGTAAAGTCAGAACTTGCACAACAATGGTATTTTGAGGCAATTTCTGGCTAGAGGGAGTTTAGGAGTGTTTCAGGGTGTTCAAGCTCGTATTCTAGCTCACAAATAGTGCCTCTATTTATAAGCAACAAGTTTGGAAGCTTGTTGTTGATCAAAATTCAAAATCACAAGTTTAAGCATAACATGTGATTTTTGAGAAATCCAAGTTTCAAAGTCTTGCGTACTTGCTAAGATAGAGTGGTTATGCTTTAAACACACTTGCTTCTGACTTTGTAGATGGATTGTGATCAGGGGGAACAAGTTAGAGGCTCAATAATTGACTTTGTGCATAAAGCTTGCTTTTCAAGAATGACATTCTTCACTTTCTTCCCAAAATGGAAATGTTAATTGGATAAAGCTTAAACCACTTGGATTATAGCTCAAAAGTTTGTGTAATCCATTAATGATGGATAAATACACAAGTTAGAAGGCATGCAAAGCAAGATTATACAGCCTAACATTGAAATTCAATTATGTGTTCATCAAGAAATGACTTGTAATTCAAGAATGAAACCCTAACTTCTTGCATTCGATTCTCCTTGATCAAATATGATCTCAATGAGTTCTTAGACATTTTGGAAAGCTTGTAACATCCTCTAAAACCTATATGTTGGAAATCAACCCTTGTGTAGATTTGAACTAAAGGAGATCTTGTGAGAGATTACTTGAGAAATGAGAGGGAAAATTTTGGGGTACAAAAATGCTAATATCTCTCTCTTGAGATCAAATAGTTGTTATCCACAACAAAAACACCAACCAACATAAACTCTTTTGCCTTTGGACTTTTCTTTCAAAACTCTTTTCAAAAGAACATGTTAATTCACTTTTGTGCTGACGCGTAAGTATCCAAAGGCCGAGTTGCAATAGAAGTCGTAATTAATATTGTTCATTAAAAAATACAAACCAACAAAAATTTTGAAGCCAAACTACATCTGCTCTGAATCCTTAAAAGGGATATGTAGGCATTGGAGTAGGGCCCGAACGAGCACAACTTTTATTTTCCCTACATTCTTTTCCCTTTTCTTTTGCATGCATTCCCCCTCTTATATCTTTTTAGCTCTTAAGCTTAGACATAGAATTCACACCCTTAGATAAGAACAAACATAAGTGGATCATGTATATTACTACAGACATGTGGGGTGCTAATAACTTGCGTAACCGACTTCTTTACCCGATCTCTATTGTCGCAAGACCGTGATTTCATCCCTTAAGATTTAATCGATGTTTACCTTTCCCCTTCTGTGGGATTAAAGAAGTTCGATGGCGACTTCATTGAATTTTATCTTTGATGATTTCTGCCGGTTGTTTCAGCTGGGGATAGAATAACCTATTGTTGGTCCATCCTTAGCAAGTCAGTCCTAGATTATGTTTGTCTGATTTTCTTGGGTGTTTATGTGTTTATTGCTTTCTAGATTTATTTGTTTATATGCATTTGATTATATGCTTTCATGCATTGCATTTTATTGTCTCCCATACTCTGGATACTGATGTTATGCTGTAAGGATGGGATGATACTTCTTGAGGTAAAAGGCCTAGTACCCATGCCAGAGTGTACTAAGACAATAGGAATAGAGTGGGGGCGTGATGGCTATAGGAAGTGGTCTGGTTAGTGCAGTCATGACATATACCACGCTTGGATGAGGTTCAAATAAAGGTACTTATATCATGCACGTCTGTGTTGCGATGATTTTAATTTCAAGCAGACACATGATTTCTGAGTTACCCTTGCCTTACCCTGACCTAGTCTTCACCTGTGAGTGGGAGGGTTGATTCCTTATAGGCACAATTGGTGACTTTGATTATGTTGTTGACTCTGGTTCGGAAAAGTGATTTTGGATCGCTTGATGACTTTGATTATGTTGGTGACTCTCTTTCTGTTGGTAACTTTGTCGGTGGCCATTATTGGTGTCTGTCTAGAACCATTGAACCCACGACTCTATATAGCAGAACAACAATATCCAGTATATTGGAAGCCCCAGTCCTATCATGTTACATCATAGCATATTTACTTTTCAATATATATATATATATATATATATATATATATATATATATATATATATATATATATATATATATATATATATATATATATATATATATATATATATATATATATATATATATATATATATATATATATGTTGTACAAAAAAAGATTAACTTACATATGCATTATCATTTCCAGGATTTTCCAGAGTTTTCTTTTCCTCTAAGAATGGAAAATAACACTGATATCGTCATGAGGACCAAGAGGGATAACTTTAGCTACCAATTTCGTCCAAGTGTTTATCCCTTTCTTAAAGAACTCAGAGATCTCATGAATTGTCAACAAATGGGTGTTTTTGGCGAAAGATATGGGAATCTCCTATCTTTGTTGGATGCTGTGATTCGGTGGGTGAACTGACTTGGTTGTTTTGCGTTTGATCGCAAATGTTGCGTTTAGCAAGAGTAGCCACCGACTTTTCTTTTATCCAAAAGGAAAGGTGAAAAAGCACAGGAAAGACCTTTGAGATTGTTTCTTGAGTCTGGGGGTAGATTATGAAAAGGGAAGGTATTAGTACCCTTTTCATCCATGGTTTTCCATGGGCTCTTAGTTACTTTTTAGATCACTTGCTTTTGTTTGAAAATATGCTTTGTGTGGTTTTGGAAAGTATTTTGAAAAGGTTCCATTTTTTAGGCAAACTTTGTAATGATTCTTGTTCGTAATAATGTATACAAAGTGTTGATCTTTTGAAAATGTTTTCAAGTTTGAAAGATGTCTTTGAAAGTGTTGGTGTTTGTTTGAAAATAGAAAGGATGTTCTTGGTTTTGAAATTGAGCAAGCAACTAGGAACATTCTACCTACTCAAAAGTCTTTCATGTTCATTTCCTCTTTCCTTTGACATTGTTATCTTACCATTGATTTGGTAAGTAACCCTATCTTTGGATGAAAAAGGGACGGGCGTGGGTCATTGTATAACAATGATTAGCAATGTTGCAAGATATCTTAGAATTTTTCTTTAGGGACTAAGATCATTTTGAAAGGCAACATGGATAGCGTCATCGAGGGACTATGATCTTGCATTTTGCTTGTTTTTGCTAAGATACCTCACATGTATAATATGGCCATTTTTGTAAGGCAACCAAGTGGATTTACCCTAAGGGTGTTTGTGTGCAAGTGTATTGATTTTCATGCTTGATTGGTCTTGATTAGGGTTTGCTAAGCATTGATTTTAATCTTTCCATACAAAACCCTAATTACTAGCATTTGTATATAAAGCATTAAATTGCAGAAATTGAAATTACTACGCTATTACATCATTTATGGGAGGGGGTGTACAAATTGCAAATGGGGAATTACAAGAAATTAAATCTAAATAATTATTACAACCATATTGAATTTTGAATAAATGTACAAAATAAATAAGTAAAAATGCAAGAATATAAAATGTAAGAAGAAATGTGATTTTTGTTTGGTTTTCATGAAAAAAGGTTTTTTGACCTAATTAAGTAAGATAATTAACTAAGAATAAGAAAATTAATATTTTAGTTAATAAAAGAAATTAAAGGAAACAAATTTTTAGGGTTTTTTGTGAATTTAATTAAACTAGTAAATAAAAATAATTAAATAAAAGATCCTAAGTTCTAAATTGATTTTAATTTACAAGAAAATAATATAATAATATTTAAAATTTATCATCTAAGTATTAAAAAAAAAGAAGTTAATTTATTAAAGAAAATGTTTTTGTGCTTTTAGTTTTATGAAAAAATTAACTAAATAAAAATAAACTAAAATAAAAAAATATAAATATTTTTGGGTTTTTTAGTAATGAAAATAATAATAATAATAATAATAATAATCATAATAATAATAATAATAATAATAAAAGATAAAATAGTAAAAATAAAATAAAATAAAAAAATAAAAACAGGGAGGTTAATAAGTGAAACAAGGAGTATTGTAAGAAAAAAGTCAGGCCCAAACTACTGGCCCAAGCGCTGCAAAAAAACAAGAAAATATAAAAAAAATGAAAAAAATGCAAAAAGGTCACGCTGGGGCTTGAACCCAAGACCTAAGAGTGACAGGCGCGCACTTTAATCACTGGGGTGGTGATACATCTGTTAACTTATGTCAACCCATAAATATATATTAGAAACTGCTTCCTAAAGGCAAACTTCATCTTCAACCTCGCGCTTGGCCAGACCACCTTCATCTTGCTCATTTCTCATCCATTTGCAAAAGTGTAAACTTGAATCTTGTGGAAAATTTCCTCACGATTTCAGAAATGTAAAGCATTAAAACTATAGATCAAAGACAAACATGAATTTTAATGGCCCTAATCTAAACCCTAACTTTTCCAGACATTTCAATCTTAAAATTCTCTAAGCTCAAGCAATATAAATGAAAACTATGGACATGGCTAGCTTCAAGGCAATGATATCTACATTTTTCATTCACAAATTAAACATTAATGATGCTTGTATGAAGATTTCCAAGTTAAGGAAACTTAGCTCAAAACTGGAAATCATGTTCTGAGTTTGAGCACTCCTCAAGGTGTTGTGATGATCAGAATAGCTCCACTGAGGTCCCAGGAAGCTAATGCAATGCTTAGTTTATACTGGAGGTGGCTGAATCGTGCTGGAGAAGTCCAAGTGTAAAGCTCTGTTTTTGAAAATAGAGGATGGTGTTAATTGTGTTACAGTATTTTAACAGGGTGTGTGATGAGTTTTAAATGATGTTTAGAATCTTTAGGAACAAAAAGGCTTGAAAACGCACGAGGGAGATGTGAGTTTCAAACTTTTGGTCAGGTTATGAAAGAATGGAGGTATGTGATATAATTCTGAGTTCTTTGGAGTTTTGGGGCTTAAGCATGCGTGTGTTTTGTTGCCAAGGACTTGTACATAAGTAATGAGAAGGTTTGAGTGCTTGAGAGGGTCAGAAGTACAAGCTCTAGACTGATTGCTATGTTACTTGATTTTGAATAAAAGTGAATGTATGGTTCCAAGATGAAGTACAAGTATGGGTTGAGTGATTGCGGGGCTTGAGACAAACTTATCTTGAGTTATAGGACGTGTATGATCAGAAAAAAACCATTGCAAGGCTCAAGAACAAGTTTTGTGTATAAAGCTACTTTTTCAAAATGGCATTGTGCACTTTCTTCCTAAAATGGATATAAAGCATGGGCATTGCATTGAATGCTTGAGTTGAAGCCTCTAACAGCTGTGCAAGAATTTAATTTTGGAGTGCCTAACAATTTTGAGGCCTGCAAAGCAAAGATTATGCAGCATAGGTTTGAGATTTGAATTTTGTTCCACAAAATTTTCCTTGTAAAACAACGTGAAACCCTAACTTCTGACCTTCAGTTCTCCTTGCTTACAAATGATCTTAAGGAGTTCTTGGACATTTTGGAAAGCTTGTAATGTGCTCTACATCCCCTATTTGAATCAATTTTGCAAAAACCAAATGGAACTAGGAGAAACTTGGGTCAGAAGTTAGGTCAAAATCCTAACCAAAAATGTTCAAAATTTCACTAAAGTGTTTAGTTTCAAGACCTTGACTTCATGGATTAATAACTTGAGATCCAAGAATTTATAGGAGAAGCTGTGTAAAGCAATGTTGTAGATATCATGGAGATCTACAACTTTCATGTCGAAAGTTTATTTTGAATCATCTTGCATCATGGTGAAAAATTGGCTCAAAGTTGTGAAAAAACATGAAGTTTTCAACACTTAGAAAAATTTCTAAGTTTGAAAACTTTGACTTTTCAAAATGAAATCTTGACTTTTTGATTTCTTGATGAAAAAGTTTCATATTTTGACATGTTTTGATGAATTGTGATTTTTGACACTTGATTTTGACCAAAAAGTCCCAGTTTGACTTTTCAGTGTACAGTTGACTTTTGATCAGTTAACTGAAAATCAACTATCAATCTAAATGATCTTGAGCAATGTTTTGAGTCATGCCATTAGGTCAAACTGATGCAATTGAACTCTTAAGATCATGCCTCAAACCAATTAACCATTTGCTACGCCAAAAATCAAAAATTGCCCTTTCTCAGTCAAAACCCTAATTTTGACCATTTTGCCCTTTTGATGATTTGATCAAATTTCTTGAGGAATTATGGTACAAACTTGATCAAGTGATACATATTAGTTTATATTGTTGATATGGGTAAAATAATTATGACGTTTGACTGTAAATTGGCCACAGTTGACTTTTTCCCTAATACAGCTGACTTTTAGGTCATCTGGTCAATTGACTGGGCAAAAATGTGATCCAAGGCTTGAAACTTGACATGAGTAATCTTGGTGGTCAATAATGATCCATGGAATTCATGTTAGGCTTTGAAAGTTCAATTATCCTTGTGCAATCTCAAACCCCAATTTTAGTCATCAGTGCTTAAGGAGGTGTCTTGAGCTGATCAAACATTGTGCAGTCTTGAACCAAAGGAGATCTTATGGGAAAATACTTGATAATTGAGAGGGAAAATTTTGGATTACAACAAATGCTCTGGTTGATGATAAGTCTGTTCATACTTTGTTACAGTTTTATGATCTGGAGTTGCGTTGTTTCACATTTCAGGATTATCAATTGGCACCCACTCTTGAGGAGTATTCTCATCTTCTCCACATCAGGGTTACTAATCACACTCCCTTCATCTAGGTACCTATTGAACCTGACTATGAGGCTATTGATAAGGCTCTTTATTTGAACCTTAGTGATGTAAAAGGGAAGTGGAGACGTAATAAAGTCACTTGTGGTCTTCCGGTATATTTCATGGCAGGGAAGGTAAAAGAGATGGCAAGCAAGGGACATTGGGATGCTTATTATGCATTGTTGGTTGCTACCATTTATGGGGTTGTTCTCTTCCCCGAGATTAAGGAGATAATGGACTTGGATGCTTTGTGCGTCTTCATGAATAAAAATCCAATACCTATCTTATTAGCTGACACTTACCATACCATTCACTCTAGGTATGGGAATAAGGGAGTAGAGGTATATTGTATGCCGATTATTTACAAATGGTTCATGGCACAATTACCTACAAAGGGACCATTCAAGGAAGACCATCGTTCTTGGGCATCCAAAGTGATGACGCTCACCTCTTTTGATATTCAGTGGTACAAACTCAAGGTTGGTAGTGCTGAGGTGATCTCTAACTGCATGGGTTTCTCTAATGTTCCACTCATGGGAACAAAAGGGATCTTCAATTACAATCCATTACTCGTTCTTTGCCAATTAGGCTATGCCATGACGCGTCCACCGACAGCTAAAGAAATTGAACCTGTGTACTGCAAAAAGGGAGAAAACCTTGCATTGTTGAAAAAAGCAGAGGTTGCTTGGGCTCACATTGGTAGAAAAGGAAAAGAGTTCTTCGGGTTAAAGGAGGTGTTAGCTTTTGATCCTTATGTAGACTGGGTGAAAGAAAGAGTTAAAATTCTTATGCTGCCTTTTGAAAAAGAGATATCATTGTACCCTCAACCTACTGAGCTACAACATGATGTACCTAAAGAACGATTTTATCAAGTACAGTTGGAAAATAGGGATCTTCATCAAAATCTTGAAGACAAAGAAATGGAAATATACTTCTTGACAGAAAAGAAGAGATAATTGGCTCGTCAACTAAAAGAATATGAAGGTAAAGGTAGTTCTGAAAGTAGGAAGAACAAAAGAAGACATGGGACAAAATACTTTTTTATATCTGCAGAAGAGTATCAGATAGACCTTGCTGACATAGAGAAGAATCATAAAGAGACCATTAAATTACAAATAGACAACAACAGAAACAAGGAAAAAGCCAAAGAGTTGGGAAACTAATTCAAAGGTTCCATATTAGAGCTAGAAGAAAAAGACGCTCAAATGATCGAAGTGATGAAAGAAAATTCTAGACTCTGAGAAAAAATAAAAGAAATGGAAGATGCGCCCATACCTATACCTTTTTCGGAATGCAAGGGGTGAGACCGCTTCTTAGAGCAATGTGTGTATTTGGAGGGGAAACTATTTTGGAAAGATGCGGTGATCGATAGCTTTGCACGCGGATGAGATCGTGAAAAGATAAGGAAGTTATTTGTAGAAACCAAAAAGTGGAGTGAGGGGTACTTCCGGAAGTGGGGACCATTATACTACACAGAGATCAGACATCCACCGTATTGATTGTCGCTTTTCTTTCTTCTTAGATGTCACTTGATCATCACCAGTCTTGTTGGATGAGATCATTTATATTTCACTATGCATTTTGGATCATTCTTGTACTAATTCAATTATGATCATATGGATCATTTTTAATGAAGTCATTTGTCGTTGATTATATCTCTTGTCGATTGTAGATTATCTCCTTTATCATGTTTGTTTAATGTTCCTAGGGGTTGAAAAAACTTTTGGATACCCTGGAAATGATAAAACATTGCATGCATAGTCATTCATTCATGCATATCATATCATGACAGGTGGTTCCCACAAGTTTCTCATCTTCCACTTGGGTTTTCTTTTCAGAAATTGCTACTACAAACCCACACCGCTACAACACTAGGAGTACTTCCAGAAATCAAATGGAACAAATTCAGGTAGATGTTATTGCCATGGGTATCAGAATGGATACTCGGGTTGACTAGTTGATGGAGATAATTCAAAACATGGCTTGTCAACAAGAGGAAATGAGGGCCATGATTATGAGGTCTGCTGAAGCATTGAATAATGGTGGTGAAAATTTGAATACAAATCTACCAGGGGTAGTCATCAACAATCCTAATGATACTTTGGGTACTCAGAATGTGATTGGGAATCCAGGAGGTGCTCAGAATGGGAATTTGGATTTGAATGTCGGTCTGAATATTCAAAATGGTCAGCCTGCAAATCTCAGTGGTCCTGTAAATAACCAAGTTATCTCTTTGGTTCAAGTTGTGGGGAATCCTCCTCCACCTACTCATATTCATCAGAGTGCTGAACAAACCATTCTACCGTCGAGGCCTATTCGTATTCCTGCTAGGCCCGTGGAAGAAGATAATTGGGAAGACTAGATGTATAATGTTGAATAACCACCAGAATCTGACAAGAAATTGCATATGCTTGAAGAGAGAATGTGCAGGTTTGAAAGTCAAGGTGTGATAGGCTTTGACATGTCTGATTTGGGCTTAGTGCCTGGGGTGAAAATACCCCCAAAGTTCAAAGTGCCTGATTTCGTGAAATACAAAGGTACTTCCTATCCAAAGACCCATGTTAAGTCTTTCTACCGGAAGATGTCTGCATATTTTAATGATGAGAAGCTATTGATGCACTTCTTTCAAGACAACTTAACAGGTGGCGAACTCGAGCGGTATATGCAATTGGAACGCAGTCACATCCATACATGGAGAGAATTGGTTGAAGCCTTTGTTATGCACCATCAGTATAACACTGATATGGCTCCCACAAGAACCCAATTGCAGAACTTGTCCCAGAAGCAAAATGAGTCTTTTAAAGAGTATGCCCAGAGGTGGAGAGAGATGGATGTGAAGGTTCAACCACCAATGTTAGAGTGGGAGATGGTGGAAATGTTTAGTAGTACATTACAAGGCCATGTTACACAACTTGCATTACATCAGGCACTTTTGCTGAGATGGTAACACACGGAGAGCGAATTGAAATCAGAATTAAGTTAGGGAAAATCCAGGATGGCGTTGCTGGAAATAATGCTGGAAGCACTAAGAAATCTTTTGATGGTCACCAAAAGAAAAAGGAGGGGGAATCCAGTGCGGTCTATTCTCAAAAAGGGAAAGGCAGATATCAAGGTTCAGATTATCAGATTGCTGTTGTAACAATACCAACTGCTGCACCTCAGAGGCAAGCTTATGGGCCTAAGCCAGGAAATAAACAAGGCCAAAGGCATCCTCCTCGGAAACTTGACGCACTTCCGATGTCTTGTTCCTTGTTGTTACCTCATTTGCTCGAGTTGAAGTTAATCAAGTTACTCCCTTGGAAGGTTGATCCAGAAAGATTGCCATACAACTTTGACGCCAATTCCCGATGTGATTTCCACTCTGGTGGGCAGGGGCATACTATTGAGAACTTCTATGCTTTCAAACACAAAGTCTAAGACCTATTGGACTCTCAGGCCATTAACTTTGGGCCAGCGCCCAATATTACAAACCAGCCTTTGCAACCTCATGGTGGTGCCACTGTTGGCGCCATCATGGAAGATGAAGATTTGAATTTGATAATGGATGTTAATCAATTGACTGCACCTCTCTAATTTGTGAAAGATTTGTTATCAAGTAAAGGTGTATTCTTGGGCTGTGGGATAGACTGTGCAGTTTGCTTTAAACAACCAGAGGGTTGTTCATTGTTGAAGGACGCAATTCAGAATTGGATTACCCAGGGAGTTTTGTAAATTGATCGCGTAGTTGTTGAGACTAAAGTGGGTAAGGATGAGGTTAATGTGATAATAATTCTTGCCAAAGAAAAAACCACTCAAGTACCTGTTACAATTCCGGTACCTGTCAGAAAGCCACCTATAACTATCACCATGCCCGAACCAATACTGTATGACAGCGACAAAGTAATTCCTTGGTATTATGGTGGAGAATATTATCAACAAGGGCAAAAGCTTGTTACTCAGAAGTATGAAAGGGGTGAGTTTGAAAAAGAGGAGTCTGAGATTCATGACATGATTGGTGAAAGTAGAATTACCCGCAGCGTTCGGATTTTCTATCTGCCAGAAAAACCTGAAAGTAGCGCAGGCGCCACAACTAAAGCCAAGGGCAAGAAGACTATGGTCAAAAGTGATAAACTGGGGCAAAATCTCCCTGTTTTTGCTTTGCATGATGAAATGGATAAGGATGTATCCGAGTTGATGAGGTACATCAAGAAAAGTGGCTACAAGATCATTGACCAATTTAGTTAGACACCCTCAAAGATATGAATTCTTGCTTTACTCAAGGATTCAGAATCCCATAGAAATGCACTGATGAAGTTGTTGGGGACCTCTTTCGCTCCTCAAGAGATATCAGTAAATTAATTTGAAGGGATTGTGAATAACATTTCCGCGAGTAATGGGCTGGGCTTTATAGACTTTGATTTACCCCCTGAGGGGAGAAAGCACAATAAGGCACTGCACATTTCTATGGAAGTTTCAAAAAATACCTTATCCCGTGTGTTGGTTGATGCATGTTCCTCTATCAATGTATGTCCCAAGTCCGGCCTCTTGAAGCTTGATTATGATGGGCTTTTGTGAAGGCCAAGTGATTTGATTGTTAAGGATTTTTGATGGGTCAAAGAGGACATAGTTCGGGGAGGTCGACTTGCCAATCAAGATAGGTCCTTAGGTGTTTGAAGTTACTTTCTTTAGCATGGACATAAATCCTTCTTATTGTTGTTTGTTAGTACGTCCATGGATCCATGGGGCTGGCGCTGTCACCTCCACTATACACTAAAAGCTGAAGTTCCTGTTGAATGGGAAGGTGGTCACCGTTTGCAGTGAAGAGGATTGCATTGTCAGACAGCTGAGTACCTTTCGCTATGTTGAGGCAGAGGGACAAATCCATGAGACTCTGTGTCAAGCTTTTGAGATTGCAGGTTGTCAGGGCTCCCCGGCAGGAGGATAAGAAGCCCAAAGTCTTTATGTTATCTTATTGTTAAGCACAAATGATTGTTCAATCTGGTCATCCAGAAGGATGGGAAAGAGTGTTAGATCTCCCTACTCAGATAAATAAGAAAGGTTTAGGCTTCGTGACTGGTCGAAGCATGTTGACTGCTACTCCTTCCAAGGTTCAAGGCATTCACTCATCGATTCAGTTTGTCAACGGTGGGGTTATCCATGAAGAAGCTCATGATGCAAGTGAATATGGTGGCAGTGATTGCGAGATGGATACGTGGGTTTGTCCTACTGTTCCGGGTAAAAAGCTTGTTAACTGGTTTGCTGAGGACATCATTGAAATCACCTGTTATAAAGAGTAATTTTTCTTTTATTTATTATCATGCAATAATCCTTGCGTCCTGCCTAAGACATAGTGGACATGCTGTAAGGCCATAATGTTTTCATTGCAAATTTATCATCAATAAAGAACGTCTTTTGCATTCAAATATTTTGCTCTTTGTCCTTCTTCTTTTTATTTATGGAAAATGTGAGTTTTTATTTTTCTTTAAATCTAAAACTAAAAATAAAAATAAAAATAATCATGTAGATTATGTCCCCCATTAATCCCGAAAAATGTCGAGAATGATTCTGCTATGGCTCTTTATGACTTTGAAGATCCAATATATTAAGCTGAAGAAGAAACTGAGGAAGATTGTGAACTTCCTGAGGAGTTGGCTAGATTGTTGAGGCAAGAAGAAAAGTTCATTCAAACGCACCAAGAGACTGCAGAGTTAATCAACTTGGGTACCGAAGAGGTCCGAAGAGAAGTCAAGATTGTGACCTCTTTAGAGGACAATGTCAAAAGAAGATTGATTGAAATGCTCAGTGAGTATGCAAATATCTTCTCTTGGTCTTATGAGGATATGCCTGGGCTAGATACATATATTTTTGTGCACAAACTGCCTCCAGAGATGTCTAAGAAGATCAAAGAGGAGGTTCAAAAACATTTTGATGCCGATTTTTTGAAAGTAACTTCTTACCCCCTGTTGATTGCGAATATTGTATCGGTACCGAAGAAAGATGGTAAAGTTAAAATGTGCGTGAATTATAGGGACTTGAGCATAGCAAGCCCTAAAGATGATTTCCCTTTACCACATATTGATATTCTAGTTGACAATACGGCTCGAGCTAAAGTGTTTTCCTTCATGGATAGTTTTTCTGGCTACAATCAGATCGAGATGGCACCAGAGGACATGGAGAAAACTACTTTCATTACACCTCGGGGAACATTTTGTTACAAAGTGATGCCCTTTGATTTGAAAAATGCAGGGGCAACTTATCAACGAGCAATGGTCACTCTCTTTCATGACATGATACATAAGGAGATTGAGGTATATGTTGATGATATAATTTCCAAATCCTAGACAAAAGAGGAACATCTTATCCACCTGTTGAAATTATTTGAAAGATTAAGGAAGTTTAGACTGAGGCTGAATCCTAAAAAGTGCACCTTCGGGGTTAGGTCAGGAAAATTATTGGGATTCATCGTAAGCGAACAAGGAATTGAGGTTGAACCTAGCAAGATAAAAGCTATACAAGAAATGCCTGTGCCGAAAACAAAGAAAGAGGTTCATGGTTTTCTCGGGAGATTGAACTACATTGCTAGATTCATTTCTCACCTTACAGCCACTTGTGAACCAATCTTTAAATTGTTGAAAAAGTATCAAACGAATAGGTGGAATAATAATTGCCAAGCGGCATTTGATAGAATTAGAGAATATTTGCTAGAACCTCCAATTCTTTCGCCTCCAGTGGAAGGTAGGCCCCTGATAATGTATCTGACCGTATTAGATAACTCGACGGGGGTGTGTATTGGGGAAACATGACGAGTCTGGTCGAAAAGAGCATTCAATATACTACCTTAGCAAAAAGTTTACCTACTATGAAATGAGATACTCACTGCTTGAGAAAACTTGTTGCACTTTGGCATCGGCTGCTCGCCGACTAAAACAGTATATGTTGACTCATACCACTTTGTTTATCACTAAGATGGATCCAATTAAGTACATATTTCAAAAGCCAGCTCTCACGAGAAGAATATCCCGTTGGTATATGATTTTAACTGAGTATGACATCCAATATACTGCCCAAAAGGCTATCAAAGGTAGTGTGTTGGTTGATCATCTTGCTTATCAGCCCATGGAAGATGACTATCAGCCGATGAAGTTTGAATTTCCTGATGAAGACATCATGTACATATGGGATTGTAACATCCCAGGCCCAGAAGAAGGACTTGAACCAGGATCACGATGGACGATGGTGTTCGATGGTGCCTCTAATGCATTGGGAAACAGTGTCGGTGCTATGATTACTTCTCCTAAAGGTTTCCATACTCCTTTCACCTCCAGAATTTGCTTTGATTATACAAACAATATGGTTGAGTATGAAGCTTATATCTTTGGGTTAGAAGATGCTATTGATTTACGAATCAAAACCTTGGAAGTATATGGGGACTCTTCTCTTGTGATTAATCAAATCAACGGGGATTGGGAGACTCGTCTCCCAAATTTAACTCCATACCGTGAGCATGTGTTAAAGTTGACCCCTTATTTTAATGAGATTACTTTCAATTATATTCCAAGAGAAGAGAATAACTTGGTAGAGACCTTGGCTACTATGTCATCCATGTTTAAAGTTAGATGGGAAAACGAAGCCCCCTCTATCACCATCTTGAGGTTGGATGAGCCAGCATTTTGTTATGAAATAGAAGAGGGTGCCATCGATGAGAAACCATGGTTTTACAATATTAAGAGATATCTTAAGACGAAAGAATATCCAGAGGATGCTTCTGTCACAGATAAGAAGAATCTGAGGAAATATAAAACTAAGTTTTTCCTTGATGGGGATGTTTTGTACAAGAGAAACTACGATTCCGTTTTGCTCAGATGCGTGGATAGACACGAAGCAAACATGATTATAGAAGAAATTCAAGAAGGTTCCTTCGGAATGCATTCCAACAGACATACTACAGCCAAGAAAAATCTTGAGAGTAGGTTATTATTAGTCGAAGATGGAAAACGATTGCGACAACCATTTCATAATCTATTACAAGTGTTAGATTTATGCTGATAAGATGCGTGAGGCACCCAATCCTATGAATGTCTTAACTTCACCTTGGCCCTTCGCAATGTGGGGTATAGATATGATTGGCCGGATTGAACCGACTGCTTCTAACGGGCACCACTTCATTTTGGTGGCCATCGACTACTTCACTAAGTGGGTCGAAGTAGCATCTTATATGAATGTCACTAAACGGGTGGTTGCTCATTTCATCAAGCATAATATCTTTTGTCGATATGGGATTCCAGAGAAGATTATTACCGAAAATGGGTCAAATCTCAACAATAAGATGATGAAAGAGATGTGCAAAAGCTTTAAGATAAATCATCAAAATTCTTCTCCTTACTGTTCCAAGATGAATGGCACGGTTGAGGCAGCTAACAAGAACATTAAGAAGATTGTGCAGAAAATGGTTGTCACTTATAAGTATTGGCACGAGATGTTGCCATTTTCTTTACATGGTTATCGTACCACTATGCGCACTTCGACTGGCGCAACCCCTTTCTCACTTGTTTATGGCATGGAAGCAGTCTTGCTTGTGGAAGTGGAAATTCCTTCTTTGAGGATAATGACAGATGTACAATTAGATGAGGCTGAATGGGTTAAGAATAGATTTGATCACCTGAATCTCATTTACGAGAAGAGATTGACAACTATTTGCCACAGACAGTAATACCAGAGGAGGATGAAGAAAGCTTTCAATAAGAAGGTACGTCCACAGAATTTTCAGGCTGGTGATCTCGTGCTGAAGAGGATCTTGCCTCCCAATAATACATATGCTAGTCATAAATGGGATCCTAATTATGAAGGACCGTATGTTGTAAATAAAGTATTTTCAGGAGGATCCATGATGCTCACAACTATGGATGGAGAGGATTTCCCTCACCCTGTCAACGTAAATGTAGTGAAAAAGTACTTCGCATAAAAAAGACTGATGAGTTGATTGGCTCAGGTAAAAAAAGCATCATGGCGAGCCTAAGTGAGTATAGGTTCAGGAAAAAGTTAGGGACAAAAGGAAGAGTGAATGAGTGAAAAATAATCGTACACCCGCTAAATCGAACCCGTCAAAAGAAATTTAGGCAAAAAAGGGTATCCTGGTGGATTGAAAACCCAAAGGGGAAATCCAGGAAAAAATTAGGGATTAAAAAGAGAATACTACAGTCTGCGTTGCATCTGTAAATTCAACTTACCTTGTCGTTAGGTTGGCTCGGGAAGCATTAGCCTAATCAGCTATTCAGAAAGAAAGATACCGAAGAGCTTTAAGGTCATAGGAGCTACAGTAGAGTTGTCCTCGATAAATCCGCACTCACATTTCAATATTTTTTTCTCCTCTATAAACTTTATATGCAATTTCCTCCTTTCAGGAATTGCTTCTTGATGTAAATGCCTATTTACAGGCCAATCAATCAATAAAAGTGTTTTTTTCAAATTATTTCAATTTGTTTTTATGTTTACTATTTTGATTGCGAAAGATGTTCAACATTTTTGATAAACTTTGCATTTAAAACATTAAAATCTTTACAACACATGATACCGACAAACAAAATTGCTTAGAGTTTCAGATGCCTAATGTGATGGATAAGGTAGCCATCCCATACCGGGGCATGTTGTTGTGGTCTGCACTTTGTGCAGAATGGGATCCAATATCCCTATTGAATGCTCGTTTCTACTCAGGGCGTAATCATGTATCCTCAGCGATATCATACCCTTGTCTGAGTATGCTTTTTTCTCTTTATTGCAGTTGGTTCACTCTAGTTTTATTAAAGGATCATTGATATCCTCCTCTTGAAGTCGACATGTTGTGGCTTCCCTATTGAGATCAACCCTTGTCTTTCCCGTAAAGTATGCATGCTACTATTCAATGAAGTTGTACTCTTTTCCCCAGTACAAGTCTTTAATAATATGGATTTTGCAGAGATGACAATCTCAGATATAAATAAAGATATTCTCAACTCACTTAAGGAAGGACCAGCAAAAGGTCAATCTGTCCCCAGTGAAGTCGCCATTTTTTTCTATAGCGGTAGAAATGTTTAAGACTAAGCCATTGGATTGACTAGACTTATACAGATCAAAATAAAAATCGCCACCGCACTTTATTGTTTACAAAGGAATGGGAAAAGAGCAAGTAACTCAAAAAGAGGGGGAAAGATTCAAGGTAAGGGGGTTGGTTATGCAAAGGGAAGGTATTAGCACCCTAAACATCTACGGTACTCCGTATGAACCTCTTTGTAAAATCTGTATATTTTGGCTATGAAATGTTGTATAAAAATGGATGGTGGAGGTGAGCAAAAGAAATATATTTTTTATGATTTTTGCACCCGCCGCGGTTGCGAATGTTTAGTGCCTACGTACCACCTTTCGTGCAATAGGGGATCAAGGTACACGTAGTTCCTCTTTTAAATTTTTTTAAAACATAAGTATGTTAATTGATTTTACAAAATAAGACGTCATCGTCATTGTCCGTGTGGAAAAACATACTTACTACCCACAATCATGAGAAAGGAGAATTTGCATTATCTCAAAGTGGAGGATATGTCTTGGATTTAAAAACAATTCCTCACTCAACACCCAAGTGTAAAATATCTGTCTTTACTACATATTGTAGAAGTATAGTTGTTTGCATCACTATAAGGATTGACAAGAGTATAATCTTTTGAGAAAGGTTTTAAAATAAAAAGCCAAAGTTGAAAATGGTTTGAAATGAGATTGATTGACTTTTAATATTACAAAAAATGTCAAGGTATTATTAAGTTGATTGAAGCTTATTTATGAAAATATTTTGAAAATGCATGGACATAAGTCCAAGTTTATTATGAAAGTGGTTCAAGTTTAAAAACAAGAAGAATTTTCAAAAGGAGGAAGAAGATTTTTGAAATTAAAGAAGATGGGAGAAGAAGAAGAGATTATCGTAAAGCATATGATAAAAGCTAGGGATAAGAACCATCTAACCAACAAGAAGCCAATACTTGACATTATGAGTCAAGATAGAATTCCCATTCTTTAGATTGAAACCAAGCAAGCAAAAATACTAGACCTCTTGAGAGAACGAAACTTCAAGGGTATTAAGTCTTCACAAAAATTGGGCAGAGTAACGGTTGTATATGGGTAAATTCCAAATTACACACAAAGAATGTAATCATAATAACCAGCACACAAAACAAACAAACAACCCAATGTCTTGAGGTAAACCTCAAGAACTCCAGACAAAATATCAATTAAGGTCACAAGGTCTCCAACATAGGCCAAGGTTTCTAATCCTAATTCCAAGAAGTCCAATGCTCCATAATGCCAAGGATAGTATCCAAACAGTCCAAGCATCATTAAAGGTTTTTATGGTTCATGTTGATTATAAGGTGTCTTAGACGGAGAAAAGAAAAGCTCAAGTGAGCAAAATAAAAATGACATGAAATGTAATGCTTAAAGTAAATGGTACATAAAGCATAAAAAATAAAAGCATAAAGTAAAAACAATTTAATAATTAGTGGTTAGTTGGATGACCATCTTGAAACTTGCATTTGAAACTCATTAGAGGATTGGTAGAACCAAAGCCTCCACACAACAAGTTGCATTTTCTTTTTGTCAAGTATATGATCCATTTGGAATCCTCAAAAGTACCATTTAATGATCAACAATGTTTAAGTGATCCGCATTGACCAAAAGTATTGTAGATCCATTAGAGGATTGGTAGAACCAAATCCTCCATACAACGAACCTCAAGGTTATTGGATCAAAGAGATCAAATTAACATATTTGGGCTTGCAAACATAGGTTTGGGCCACGAATGATCATTTATTCGAATCGGGACAAAATTTAGCGTTGTGTTAAGCAATCATAAGTGGACTTATGTAGAAGTCACACCTATTTTGAGGCCGGTCAATAGCAATCTATGCACTATTTATTTTGAGACATGATATAGAGATCATGCTCCAATAACACTTAGTGCAATAAGAAAGAGATAAGATGAAGAGGGGTGGGAAAGAACATACAAACCATATTTGAATTAAATTTCAATTAAACTATTATTAAAATTATTCGTCCATTTTTATGGAGTTAAACTCAACACCATGGATCCAATGATGTTAACAAAGTTCATAGTAAAAAATTCAACCCAAGATCATCCAGAAAATAATCACAAAATAATATTGCATTTAGTGTATACATTAAAAAGGTTTTAAAATATTTTAAAATAGAAATAAAAGAGAAAAATATCAACTATGTTCAAATTAATCAAGAAATAAGAAGTAAGACCATAGAAAAATCAGAAATGAACTAAAAATAATTCTATAATATTTTTGGTAATTTTTTAAAGTAAGAAACTATTTTAGAAATTAAAAGAAATGAGTAAAATAATCCAAAAATGATAAAAAATACCAAAGTCAAAAATAAAAAATGAATGAGGTCACCAATATTTGTTAAAATATCATTGGATCATTCCATAATTTTTTTAGAATTTAACAATACATAAAAGTATTTTTAAACATTTAAAAACAAAGTGAAAATTTATAAAAAATATCATAACACAATAAAATTGTGAAAAAATAAAAATCAGAATGAGAAAAATCAAATATATTTTTCATAATTTTTTCAGATTTTTTGGACCAAAAAAGGATTTTCTATGATTTTTTGAAATTTAAAACAATTAAATATAAAAATCAGAAAAGAAAAATAAATTAAAAAATATGTGAACCATTGGATGAGAGTCCAAACGCGTTATTAATAAAATCCAAGGGATCTAGCGTGCTGTGCATATGATGGTCATTTGTGAATAAAGCATATAATCATTAATTAAATCAAATTTTCAAAAAAAGAAACAGATGGCGCGCCTTCTTTGGTTGGAAGATGACACGTTGGTCATCTTCAACCTTCAGCCAACATGAATTACAGGTCTCTCAAACTGTAAAATCAGAAGCTCAGACCTAGGCCATTCGCTTCGTCTCTTCAAGACGAAGATAACCATACCTTCGTGACAAATTTATATAAACTGTAGCTCAAGCAATTTGGAAGGAAAGTTTTGAAAAGGGATTTGAAATTTCATGGTCAAAACATGTTTCCAGATAAAAGTAAGTGTTACAACAAGAACCAGGGCAGTGAGAGCATCACAATGATATCAAAGTTTTGAAGAATTGATGGAGAAATCTACCTATTGAAGTTGAGTTGCAGAGCTCTGAAACTGGACTTCTATGGAGCAATATAGGGCACGATTCTTGAAGGTAATTGTATGGTTAGCTTCAGGGAAGATCAAGGAAGGTAAATTGATATAAAAATTGGATTGAAAAAGGCTTGAACACAAATTTCGAAGTTGCAGAAATTTGAGTTATGGAACAAGTTTGGCAGGGTGATTCTGGCTATCCAAGCTTGAGAAAATGAATGAGGGATGACCCTCTATTTATAGGGAATTAAATGGAATGTCCAAGCGTATGAAATGATGAAGTTTGGAGGGAAATTGTGTGAAGTTGCAAACAAGAAAAGTGTGACTTTTAATTTGATCAAAACTCATCCAAAATGCACTTTTTGACGTGCTAATCACTTCTGGAAGTTCACTAAACATGTTTAGAGGCAAAAACGCGCAGAAACAAAGTGTTTAGAAGCTAAATCAATGATTTCAAATTCTTACTTTTGAAGAAACTTCAATTTCAAGTTATCAAGTTCAAATCAATGGCATTCTCAACTCAAGGGGTCTTAGGGCATGATTCTTGATGATTTAGAAATATGGTGTTACAAGCTTTGCAACGGAAAAAAATTAAATCAAATGGATGCTTGAGCTGAAAGTTGCATTGAGTCAAAGTTGGAGAAAAAAGTGTAGACTTTCCATACTTAGAAATATTTCAAATTTTTCTTCAGAAGTGACCTATAATGTTTTGCATCCAAACATGGCCTTCCACTTGGAATTTTCTCTTGACCAACAAAGATGGAATGAAATATACATCTTAAATGAAACTTTTAAACTTGAACCATTCAAAATATCCAAAATTTGAGAGAGTTATGAATTGTTGAAGTTGGAAAAAAATCATGATATGACCTAGAATCTTTTGTATCCTTAGGACATCCTCCATCCATTTTCTCACTTTGCATATAAAATAAGGAATAAAGTTCACATTATCAAGATCATTATGGAAAAAGAGTGGTCTCAAGGAGATAAAAATTGACCAAGTTATGATCATTTGAAGTCACACATGAGAAATTGTGGGTTCATCTGGAGGACTTGTAATCTTTCTTCATCATCAAGTTTGTTCCACATGAAAACTCCTTGAAAATTTTGAAGTGATTTGTTAATAACCCTTTGAAGAGAAGGATGTCTTTAGAATCACTCAAAAATACCAAAAGATGAGCAAGATATACTTCTTTGAAGTTCAAAACCCTATCTCCCAGATCAAGAAAATGCTTTTAGGAACCTTGACAATTTTGAACCACCTTCTTGTACCAACACTCTTGCTTTGTAAATAGAAGTTATTCAGGATGAAAATGAGAATTCATATCCACCAAAACCACTTCCATATCTTGAGAATTTAGAGAAATATGCACTTGTGACCAATGGGAACAAGGCCTTGTCCACCCATGACAACTTCTTCAATCAACCCCTTGCACTTTTGAATCAATCTTGATAACTTGGAAATGTAGTGAACCAAAATAAACTTGCCATGCTATCCCTTCCAAAACAACTTCAATGGTGATGTTTGGACTTCTCAAGCTTTATTAACTAGGGCATGGAAATAAACTCATGAACCCATGGAGCAACTTGCTAAGCCTCACTGCCTTTACCTACATTATTAACAAGTAAGACAAACCAAGATTGCATTTTATTAATTAAAAGTAAAATCAAGATAAAATATTCATGATCACAAAATAAAACAAGTCAAGGTGCTTGGTGATTCCTCAAAGAGCAAAGCTAAAGATAGGGAGGAGAACCAAAAGCCCTAATGTGATCTTGTTGTGATTGAATCAACATGGTATGATGAAGGGATCTTAGGGGAAAAAATTGGGGTACACAACTGCCCTTATTTAATTTTCTTCTATCCGGAGATACGAAGGTTAAAAATCTTCATGTCGACGTGATCGAAGATACTTAAATATAAAACAAACCCTATTTTTGGCCCTAAGATGTCATGCTATGCTTATGAGCATGAATGCATATGAACAAAATAAAAGAGACGCAAAACACCGCTAGGGATGTAACAAAGGAAATAAAGAAACAAAATAGAAACCCGACCAGGAAAATAAATCATTGGTGGATCAAAAGACCTAGCTCATAGAGGATGATAAAAATTCAAAGGATACACCAGCTTCTACTGAAGGCGAAACTACCAACGTTCACTGAAGGTAGAAAGAGGAAAGAAATAACAACACCGAAATTTACTAACAGTAAGCTACCAACGTTTACTGAAGGTAAAGAGAAAGAATCATAGACCGCCGTTCACTGACGATGAACTACCAACGTTCACTGAAGGTAGCAAAAAGATAACAAGCACCAACTTTCACTGAAGGTGACCTACCAACTTTCACTGAAGGTAGAAAGAGAATATCATAGTACCGCCGTTCACTGATAATGAACTACCAAGGTTCACTGAAGGTAGTAAAAGATAACAAGAACCAACTTTCACTGAAGGTGACCTACGAACTTTCACTGAAGGTAGAGAGAGAATATATCATAGCACCGCCGTTCACTGACGATGAACTACCAACGTTCACTGAAGGTAGCAAAAAGATGACAATCACCAACTTTCACTGAAGGTAGAAAGAGAATATATCATAGCACCGCCATTCACTGACGATGAATGACCAACATTCACTAAAGGTAGCAAAAAGATAACAAGAACCAACTTTCACTGAAGGTGACCTACCAACTTTCACTGAAGGTAGAGAGATAATATATCATAGTACCGCTGTTCACTGATGATGAAATACCAACGTTCACGGAAGGTAGCAAAAAGATAACAATCACCAACTTTCACTGAAGGTGACCTACCAACTTTCACTGAAGGTAGAAAGAGAATATCATAGCACTGCCGTTCACTGACGATGAACTACCAACATTCACTGAAGGTAGCAAAAAGATAACAATCACCAACTTTCACTGAAGGTGACCTACCAACTTTCACTGAAGGTAGAGAGAGAATATATCATAACACCGCCGTTCACTGACGATGAACTACCAACATTCACTGAAGGTAGAAAAAAGATAACAAGCACCAACTTTCACTGAAGGTGACCTACCAACTTTCACTGAAGGTAGAAAGAGAATATCATAGTACCGCCGTTCACTGACGATGAACTACCAAGGTTCTAACAAAAAGATAACAAGCACCAACTTTCACTGAAGGTGACCTACCAACTTTCATTGAGGGTAGAGAGAGAATATATCATAGCACCTCCGTTCACTGATGATGAAATACCAATATTCATTGAAGGTAGAAAAAATATAACAATCACCAACTTCCACTGAAGGTGACCTACCAACTTTCACTGAAGTTAGAAAGAGAATATAAGTTTCCCCAAAATTCTAGCGTTTCACCTAGAACGGGTCTCAACTTCTTCTTTAACCAAGGCACTCTGCCTGGAATGGGTAATATATAAGCTGTCTCAAATAAAGAGCCTACCACTTGCAAAGATTTCACAATAAACTGTCTCTATGATATTGAAAGTCTTGCCATCCGCTGGAGTAATTTGACAATGGACTGCAAACTATCCACTCATAGAGAAGATAACAAAAAAGTTACGTCGACTTTTACAGGGAAGTACAAGTTGCTCAAATAAAGAGACCTGCTACTTGTTGTTATAGGAAGGATTGTAAAAAATGATTTTCGGGGAAAGCAATATGACTTCCTGGGGAATGAAATATGACCTCCTGGGAAATGAATCATGACTTCCTGGGGAAATTCCAATATATTCCTGCTGAGGAGATAAAGGTCTTCTCGTGCAAAATAAATGCACATTCTCAAACCAAAACTCGAAACTTTCAGACGTCCAAAGTAATAATATTGCTGGGAAACAAAGGTTCAATCCAGAAATAAACTGGAGTAAAACATTCTACCAAAATACATTCTTTGAGAAATAAACTCAAGAGGGAAACCCAATCTATCCAGACAAAGAGCTGTACAGGAAGGCTAAAGAAAAAATCTTCCACGAGGGATAACTCAGTGGGGAAATTGAAAGAATGTACACTTTCTGCTTAAGGTCGACACTCTATTGGAGAGAGGACAACACAACTCAGCAAAACAGGGTAATATGTCAACAAAATATTAACGAATATGAATGAGCAATGATTTGCCAAATTTAACTATGCATGATGTATGCATGAATGTATGATTGTCATATGCTGACAAAACAAACATATAATACTGGGGATAAACAAACAAAACCAACTCGGGCAAAAACAACACTCGGCTAAATCACATCCAAGACGATTATTCCATAAGAAAAATAGCACAAACTGAGGAAACAAAGTCCTACTTCATGGCTTAACTTTATTGGGGAGAAACATAATCCGGAAGTAAACAAAACATAGCGACAAAACAATATAGATACAGAGATATAACATCCTTCTCTAGGCTTCACCAGGGAATAGCACTCAGACTTCAACGGGGAAAAAATGTTTTAAAATGTAACACTTCTACTAGGGATTGCAAAACTAATTTCAAGTAAAGCAGATGGATACCAACTCATCAAAACATTCACTAGGGAATTCAGACCCGTTTTGAAGGAGGAAAAACATACAAACTTCACTAAGGCATATGATGCCCCATCATCGAGACATTAACTGGGGATTTCGTGTTAACTTCATTGGGGAGGTCAACACCACATTCTCAAAGGGGAAACCAATATACGTTTTTCATTGGAGAAACCGGAGACACGTGTTCTCCGAGAGTAATTATTGTACCAACTTCTCTGGGAAGAAAGAACTTCTATCAAACAAGCGAAACCTTCACTAGAGAAATCTCGGATTGAGTCTTCATATCATGCAAACTCAGAAAAGAAGAAAAAATAAACCAAGACTTGACTGGGGACACTGGAGTCACAAACCCAATACAACGAAAACGTCCTGAGTAAACCTTCATGGGGGAAACAAAACTTCTCAAAACAACTAGAGTTCGTCCATTCCTGAGATCACCACTTTTGTTTTTCTCTTGCATCACAAAATCTAAAGTAAAAGCAAATTGTAAATTCTTTTTTAAGATCAATTTTGCTATTTAATCTTTCGCTTTGAAAATTATTATCAATAATAAATGGAGTCTTTGCAAGCTAAATAAAATAAGAAATACAAAGAATTGGGTAAAAGCTCAAATTTCATTAATAGAATGGTAGTCTGCGAATGGCGAGACTCCATGGATGATTACAAAGTTCGAAAAATGGTAATATATAATGGAAAAGATACATTGAGATACAATGACCACTATCCCTTCTAGCAACTTTTGAAATCCTGAGCAACAGCTTCCGTTGAAGTATGATGAGGATCCGAGAAGATTGTTGCTTCAATGATCAAGTCTTGTCTGATGTAGTTACTTGCCAAGAAAGTCATTAACTTTTGCCTAAGCTACCCTAGTGGGTTTTGAACTTAGCGGGGAATTTATTCTGTTTATGTCTCTAATTTTTGCGTAGACCACCCTTTCGGGTTTTCGACCTACCGAGATGCTCTTTTTTTCCTAAGCCACTCTTTCAGGTTTTCAACTTAGCGAGTTGTTCTTTTTACTTATTTAGGCGGAGTATTTCTTGAATGCATCAACATTCATGGGACGTGGGAACTCCTCGCCATCCATAGTTTCAAGAATTAACGCACCGCCAGAGAAGGCTTTCTTGACAACATATGGGCCTTCAAAATTGGGAGTCCACTTGCCCCTAGAATCAATGTTAAAAGATATGATCTTCCTGAGCACGAGGTCGCCTTCTCTGAATTCACGAGGCTTGACCTTCTTATCAAAAGCTTTCTTCATTCTCTTCTGATATAACTGTCCATGACACAAAGCTGTCATTCTCTTCTCTTTGATCAAATTCAATTGGTCAAACCTGTTCCGGACCCATTCAACCTCTGAAAACTTAGTTTCCATCATCACTCACAAAGAGGGAATCTCAACCTCGATTAGGGGTACTGCTTCCATTCCGTAAACAAGGGAGAACGGGGTTGCTTCTGTTGAAGTGCGGACATATGTCCAATATCCATGCAAAGCAAAAGGGAGCATTTCGTGCCAATCCTTATAAGTAACAACCATCATATGGATAATCTTCTTGATATTCTTATTAGCAGCTTCAACAACCCCATTCATCTTCGGTCTGTACGGAGATGAATTGTGATGGACAATCTTGAATTCCTCACAAAGTTCTGTCATCATCTTGTTATTCTGATTCGAGCCATTGTTAGTGATAATTTTGCTCGACACACCATACCGACATATAATATTATTCTTAATGAAGCGCACAACCACCTGCTTAGTAACATTAGCATATGAAGCTGCTTCCACCCATTTAGTGAAGTAATCAATTGCTACCAAGATAAAATTGTGTCCATTCGAAGCTTTGGGTTCTATCATCCCAATCATGTCAATACCCCACATAGAGAAAGGCCATGGGGAAGAGATCACATTGAGAAGTGTCTGAGGCACATGAACCTTGTCCGCATAGATCTGGCATTTAGGACACTTCTTTGAAAATTTGTAACAATTAGATTCCATTATCAACCAATAGTAACCTGCCCTTAGCATCTTTTTAGCCATCAAATATCCATTGGAACGAGTGACAAATGAACCTTCATGAATCTCATGCATCAACATGTCTGCTTCGTGTCTATCCACGCATCTGAGCAAGACCATGTCATAATTTCTCTTGTACAACACATTTTCACAGAGGAAGAAACTGCCAGCCAATCTTCTCAATGTCTTTCTATCTTTATTCGAAGCACCAATCGGATATTCCCGAGTCTGAAGAAAATGCTTGATATCATAATACCAAGGTTTTTCATCTGCTACCTCCTCTATTGTAAACACATGATCGGGCCTATTCAGTCGCTGAACTACAATTTAAGGTATATCATTCCAAGCATTTACTTGATATATAGAAGCCAGAGTTGCCTGAGCATCCGCCATTTGATTTTCATCTCTATGAATGTGATGGAATTCAACTTTATTAAAGAAGGGTAACAATCTTCTAGCATAATCTTTGTAAGGGATCAAGCCGGGGTGACGAGTATCCCATTCTCCTTTAATTTGATTTATTAACAAAGCTGAATCACCATACACATCTAAAACTTTAATTATGAGATCAACATCTTCCTCGAGACCCATGATGCAAGCCTCATATTTTGCCATATACAGTCAAATGTCAACTTTGCAGTAAAAGGAATGTGTGATCCATGTGGAGTGACAATCACAACACCAATTCCTTTACCATAAGCATTCACAACTCCATCAAATATCATACTCCAGCGAGATTCAGGATCAGGACCTTCCTCAAGCAATGGTTCATCATAATCTTTCACTTTCAGAAACATCACATCCTCATCGGGAAAATCATACTTCATAGACGGATAATCATCAACTGGTCGGTAAGCAAGATAATATGCCATCACGCTGCTCTTAATAGCTTTTTGAGTGCGGTATTTGATATCATATTCAGATAACAGCATCTGCCAGTGGGAAATTCTCCCAGTAAGAGCAGGCTTTTCAAAAATGTACTTGATTGGATCCATTTTGGAGATCAACGAAGTAGTGTGATTCAACATATACTGCAACAAATGTTTTGCCGCCCAGGCCAGAGCACAACATGTCTTTTCCAGCATGGAATACCGTGACTCATAATTAGTAAAATTTTTACTAAGATGATAAATGGCATACTATTTCTTCCCTGTTTCATCTTGTTGTCCCAAAATACAACCCATAGAATTATCTAACACTATCATATACATAATAAACGGTCTTCCTTCAACAGGAGGGAGCAAGATAGGAGGTTCAAGCAGATATTCTTTAATAATTTCATATTACCTTTGGCAATCATCCATCCACACACAACCTTGATCTTTCTTTAACAACTTAAAGATCGGTTCACACGTTGAAGTCATGTGAGAAATGAATATGGAAATATAATTCAAAGACCCGAGGAACCCTCTGACTTACTTTTCAGTTCTTGGCCCTGGCATCTTTTAAATTGCTTTGACTTTGTCAGGGTCAACTTCAATTCCTTTATGGCTAACAATGAAACCCAACAATTTCCCTGATTGAACACCGAAGGTACATTTATTTGGATTCAAGCGGAGATGATACTTCCTCAAACGCTGAAACAACTTCAACAAATATTCTACATGCCCTTCTTCAGTCCGGGATTTAGAAATCATATCATCAATATATACCTAGATTTCCTTGTGCATTAGATCATGGAATAGGGTTGTCATAGCCCTCTGGTACGTTGCACCAGCGTTCTTCAACCCGAAGAGCATCACCCCATAACAGAATGTTTCCCAGGGTGTGATAAACGTTGTTTTTTCCATGTCCTCTGAAGCCATTCTTATTTGATTATACCCGGAAAATCCATCCATGAACGAGAAAACTTTGAATTTTTATGTGCTATCCACTAACATATCAATGTGTGGCAATGGAAAATCATCTTTTGGACTAGCTTGATTTAGATCTCTATAATCTATGCACATGCGAACTTTTCCGTATTTCTTCGGTATTGGGACAATATTGGCAATCCACTGAGGGTACACTGATGTCACAAGAAAACCAACATTAATCTTCTTTATAACTTCCTCTTTGATCTTCACTTCCATATCTGGATGAGTTCTTCGCAACTTCTGTTTGATGGGCAGACACTTTGGATTCAACGGAAAATGATGCTCTACAATATCTGTATCTAGACCAGGCATATCTTGGTAAGACCAAGCAAAAGTGTCCACATACCCCTTCAGCAACTTAATCAACCTTCTCTTCACATTAGGATGCAGTAACACTTCAATCTTGACTTCCTTCGGATCTTCTTATGAGCCCAAATTGACTATTTCCAATGGCTCTTTATATGGCTAAATGGCATTCTCCTAGTGCTCAAGCAACCGTGAGCCCTCTTCCAGAATCTCATCATAGTCTTCTTCTTCGGCCCCATACACAGGACATCAAAGTTGGGAGAGGGTGCAGGGTCATTGTATTCAACAGGTTTTTTAATTAATCTGCACATATGATTTATGATTGCTTTTAGAAACTGACACATATAACAAGTGATCATGCCGATCGAATTTCAGTTATTATTTATTTAGAAAGGTTTTTTCTGATTACCATTTTCCAAGAAAAAGCAAAAAATAAAAACACAATTTGGGAAACAAAGATAACTTTTATTATTGATTTTAAAAGTCACAACAAATAGATAAGCTCGTACAATATTAATACTTCCACCTTGGGCAGAGTGAAAGCTTTTCAAAAAGATTAACAAAACAAATTACTTTGAAACATGTATGCAAGAGGGAACATCAATGGTGATCCATTTCTGAACCCTAACTCTGTGCGTCACATAATTTGGCATTTTTGGATCTGCTTCATCTTCCACAATGGCATTAATCCCAGAAATAGTTGGATGAAGATAACCCCCGCTACGGAAGATGTCTTGATACTTTCCTGCAGAAGACTTCGGCTTCATGCTCTTACATTTGTCATTCTTCAAATAGAACCCCAAGCCAGCTTTGTTCTTGTTTACAGGTTGATCTACAATCTGTCCCCATACCTCACTATGACCATTACGCACAACTTGCTACGCATCCTTAAGTGAAACCATAGAATTCTCATTTCCCCTTATGTTATCAATGGATAAAGCTTGTAATTGGGTTCCAACAGCAGCTTCATCTGCCTCCACGATGCTCAAAGAGGACAAATGTGATATCAATAATGCATGTTCTCCATTTATAATCACCACTTTTCCTTCACGTACAAACTTTAGCTTTTGGTGTAAAGTTGAAGTGACAGCCCCTGCCTCATGTATCCACGGCCGTCCCAGAAAGCAGCTATAAGAGGGTACAATATCCATGACTTGGAAAGTAATATGAAACAAATATGGGCCTATATAAATAGGCAGGTCCATTTCACCAATAACAAATTTCCTTGATCCATCAAACGCTTTAAAAATAATGCCACTTGAGCGCATGGGCGTTCCTTGATATTTCAACTTCATAAGTGTGATCCTTGGTATAATGTTCAAAGAGGATCCATTATCAATCAACACATTGGATAGTGAATCATTCTTGTAGTTCATAGAGATGTGGAGGGCCAAGTTATGATTCCTTCCTTCATCTGGAAATTCATCGTCACAGAAATTCAGGTTATTACTTGACGTAATGTTCCCTACTACACTGCTGAATTGATTTATAGGCATGTCACTTTCCACAAAAGCTTGGTCCAATACCCTCATCAGAGATTCTATGTGAGCAGAGGAGTTCATAAATAAAGCCAAGATAGATATTTTTGAAGGAGTCTGCAGTAGCTGATCTACAATTCTGTAGTCGCTCATCTTGATTATCTTCAAAATATCATCAACTTCTTTCTCTAGCGTAGTCCCACTAGATTCACCCGTAACCTTCTTGGGTTCAACATTCTCAGCAATTTTTTTTCAGCGCTAACATCTCCACGAACAACTGGTGCAAATACACGACCATTGCGGGTCACTCTGCTAGTCTCAGAAATATTTCCAACATCAGGCATTGGCTGGATGGGAACTTCCACACCATTCTCTAAGATTGTAGCATTATATTTGTAGGGTATAACCTTATCTGACTTGTAGGGGACAGGACCCGACAAACTAATCACCAATAGCGTAATAGCCGGCTTGCTATGATAATTAACTTCAAAATGGACGGGTGCACCAAAACAAGGTACAATGACGTTTAACCCTTCTTCAACACAATCAGTCATTATGGAGTCATCTCTAGAAAACAAATCTTTATCTGAGGAGAAGAACTCATCTGCAGAGGCATACTCATCACCTGACTCTTCTTCAGCCAAACAAGCCTCAATCATATCAACTTCATGGTAATCATACCTTTGGCATGTAACCTTGATAGTTCCATTATCTAACAATAACTAAGCACCTTTCTTCACGATTGAACATCCTCGGGAGTCCCGACAGCAAATTCGGAAAGATCCATACTGATGTTCCACCTGACCAGCCATGTGGCAGAAAGTAGCATGCATTTGTACAAGATCCTCATTCATATACTCCACATCAAAAATTCTGAACTCTCTGGGACATCCAGAAACCATGTTTAATTCCTATTCATACTCTGCCCTAGGCCTGATTATGTGGATGAGGCCCTCATCCATCATCTCCTCCAAATCAGTTTTTATCTTATTGCAACCCTGTATGTCTATACTGCAAATAGCACAACCAGAACTGTCAGTGCGTATAGTAGCTAAATTCATAGAGGTCTGCATGCATTTTCATCAAATCTCCTCTAACCGGATGAATATCAAAAATTAGAAAGTCGCCTGGACAACCGGCCACCATGTTCACAACATTTGCTCCTCCATGCTTGGGTAGGGGATTGTCTTTCACATTAGGGCCCACACCTTGAAATATAGAATACCAGACTTCACCAATTTCTTCACCTCAGTCTTCAAAGGATAGAAATTCTCAACATTATTCCCTGGTGCTCCCTGATGGAAAGCACATGTTTTGTCTGCTTTGTAGTACCAAGGAAACAATGATGGTACAACGGGAGGTGGTCAGGTCTGAACCAACTTCTTATGAATTAAAGTCGGGATTAACTCTGTATAACTCATAGGGATAGGGTCATAACTCCCCCTTCTCTGATTATACCCTTGATTTCCCTACTGGGATGGTCTCTGATAAGCAACGATGGTTGGAGCTACACCAACAACTGGAGTAACTGAGGCGACTTGCTGATGACGCTGATAATTTCTTCTAGGAGGATTAACTTTTCTTTCTTGTATGACAGCATTTGTATCTCCTTCCTTCTTCTTGGTAAACCCATAAGATGTCTTCTTCGCACTTCTAGAACCTTCACTCTTCGTTAAACGACCCTCTCTTACAGCCTCTTCTAAACGGATACCCATTCCTACCATTTCAGTAAAGTCACTTGGCGAACTTGCTACCATCCTTTCATAGTAGAAAGCACCCAGAGTCTTCAAGAAAATCTTAGTCATCTCCTTCTCTTCCATGGGAGGAATCACTTGGGCGGCTACCTCACGCCATCTCTATGCATATTCTTTGAATGATTCCATGTCTTTCTGAACCATGGCCCTGAGTTGATCACAGTCATGCGCCATGTCCATGTTGTATTTGTATTGCCTGATAAATGCTTCTCCCAAGTCATTGAAAGTATGGATATTGACGATATCCAAACTCATATACCACTTCAGCACTGCACCAGTCAAACTATCCTGAAAAAAGTGAATCAGCAGACGCTGATCATCAGTATGGGTAAACATTCTTCTTACATACATCACCAGATGAGCACGAGGATAAGTGTTACCCTTGTACTTCTCAAATTTTGGGACTTTAAACTTTGCAGGTATCTTAACATTCAAGACCAAGCATAAATCATTCACATTCTGCCCGAATAACTCTTTTCCCCTGAGGGCCTTCATCTCCCTCTGCATATTGTCAAACTGCTCTTAAAAATCATCCATTCTGTCATAAAGACCCAAGTCTTCACTTGGTGGAGGAAAAGGATGACACACATTACCATTAACAAATAGAACCAAATTCACTAAAGGAGGTGCAACAGGAGCAGCATGCACCACAGGAGGTGCATGAGTAACAGTAATCTCAACAATTGGAGCTTTTTGAGGACCAAGATTGAAACCTTCAGGTGAAAAATTCTCTAGCATTCCCCATGGATAACCTTAAGGCATGCGATTCTGAACAACAACTAGAGTAGCAAACACAGGAACAGTCGGAGCTTCAGTAGTAGCCCTTGTTGGTTGAGGTTGAACACTGTGATACGGTGGGAGAACTGACTTGAGGTTTTGCGTTTGTATTCTCACTTGTTCGGTTTAGCAAGAGTCTCCACCGACTTTTTATTTTATCCTAAAGGAAAGGTTAAAAAGCACAGGAAAAAACCTTTTGAGATGTTTCGTGGGTTCGGGGGGTAGATTATGAAAAGGGAAGGTATTAGCACCCTTTTCATCCATGGTTATCCATGGGCTCTTAGTTACTTGGTTTAGATCACTTGCCTTTGATTTTCAATTGCTTGAAATGGTGGTGTGTGTGTGTTTTGGAAATGTTTTGAAAAAGATGCCTTGTCTAGGAAACCATTGTAACAATTCTTTACTCGAATGTTTTACAAAGGTGTGTATCTTTTCGAAAAGATGTTTCAAATGTTTTGAAAGTTGTTTTGAAATTGTGTTTGTGGAGTGGGTTTTGAAAAGTAGGCAAGCGTGTTTTGCAAATTTGATCAAGTAACTAAGAGTTGTCTACCCCTAAATTTACTCAAAGATTTCCTCTATGTTTTAACCCTTTTAACAGTATTGTTCCACCATTGCATTTGGTGGACAATCTTGTGTTAGGATGTTAATGGGACAGGCGCGGGTCATCGTATGGACCATGAATACAATGGTGCCAAGTGTCTTTGTCAATTTTGCTTGAAGGGACTATGATCATTTTGTTTAGGCAACTTTCGAAAGCGTCATCGAGGGACTATGATCATTTGAATTGTTTTGTTTTGCCAAAGAAACTCAACGTGCAAGCATGGCCCATTTTGGAAGGTAACAAACGGGATTACCCTAGGGGTGCAAGTGTGAATGGTGTATTGATTTCATGCATTTATCTTGTGTTTAGATCATCTAGAGGTTGATTTTATTTACATACAAACCCTAAGTCTAAACATGGTATAATTGAAAGCGATAAATTGCGAGAATTTAAAGTCTACGCTATTACAAATAAGTATCCGAGAGTGAGGGTACAAATATTTACAAATGGGGATGAGACTTAATAGGAGAGTAGTGTCCAAATATATTTACAACCAAATCGAATCAATCGCAATCTCAAATGTAAAGTATAGCAATGTAAAAAAAGACAAGCAAATGTATTGGTGAGATATGTATGTGAATATTTACAAGTGATAAAAATGTTAACTTAATGCAAAATTAAGTATTGTTATTTATCTTTGTATTTATTCTTTTTGATTTGTGTTAAATATGTACAAAACAAAGGATTTAATAAAAGAAAAGAAAATGCTTTAAGAGATTCTATTTTTTTATGTATTAAGGTTAATGTGTTTTAGTTAGTATTTTTTATGTACAAAATTTTAACTAAAGAAAAGAAAAGAAAATTGTTCAACTTTAAGAAAATTAATATTAAGGTTTATATATTCACTTTAAAATGTAAAAATAATAAAAAAAAGAAACAATTAAGAACATTTTATATAAAAAAAAAAGTGTCATTTATTTAACAAAATATTAATTATGTTAAGAAAAGAGTATTGTTAATTGAAACATAATGTAAAAAAAAGTATGAGTTAGTTTGAAAAAATAAAAAAAGGCTAAAGGATTAAATGGGCCTTAGGGTGTCCTATTCTGGCCCAAACAAAAATGAATGAGAATCAGAAAAAAGGGGGGTGTAAGGCGCCTGATTTATTGGGCTTAGGCATTAGGAAGGGCAAGGCCCAGACGGGTTTGGAACAAGGTTTGTTTTAGGGTTGCGTTAGTTTTGTTCATTTGGCTTGGACTTTGCAATTAGGGTTACAGAGCGGCGCCTTTTATCTCATCACCTTCGTATTTCTCGCTCGAACCATGCCTCTGAACAAGCCTTCTCGCTGTCCATGGCCGCCAGGCGTTGCCTCTATCTCCTCCCCTCCATGGTCACGCAGACGGCAGTTAGTACAAGGTAACAACCTCCCCTCTTTTGTACCTTAGGGTTTTAAATCTTATATCTTGCATGTGTTACTTTCGTGTTCTGATTTTTGTGTTGCCATTGTTTCTGTTTGAGGTGCGTGGAAAGAAAAAAGGGAGAAATACTACCTTTGGCTTTTGGAGACGGAGGAGGAGTGGATCGGAGGCGCCTAGGGTGGCCGGAGGCGAGGGGAAATGATGCTGATCTTGCTCTGGTATTCCTGGTACTTTGTATTTCGCTTTTTGATGGTTTTGTGATGATATCTGAAAACCTTCGTATAACTCTCTTTTCCTCTTCTGTCTACTCACTTCAGTTTCCTTTGATTGCTTCTTTTCTTCTTCTCTTATTAGCCCTTTGCTTCTGTATGCTCTGAGATGCTTGATATGCTTGATATGTTTGCCTCTATACGTTGATTGCTGGGTTGCCTTGGATATTAACCCTGTGATGAAAACATTCTAAGGGTGTGGTTGTTGGTTTGAATGCTTAGTGTTTGATGCTGAGCTTGAAACAAGTTAGTAGGTTTGGTTGGAATTTTGTTTGGAGCTTTAGGCTTTGAAGTTACAGGCCTTGAAGTTTTAGGCTTCAGGCTTGCTTATGCAGGATGGAAAGGCTGGAGGCTTGAGCTTCAGCAGGCTTTAGGCTTGACAGGTTGAAAGGCTTGTTTTGCTCTTTACAGGCTTTTGATGCTTGGCCAGGCTTAAGGTTTGTATGGCTTGTTTTGAGGTGGTTTTAGTGTTTGACAGGCTTTGTTGTGTTTTTGTGTTAAGGCAGGTTCAGGCTTCTGTTTGTAGTGAGCTTGGTGTTTGAAAAGGTTTGACACAGTTTGTGTTGGAGGCAGTTTTTTGTTGTTACAGTTTGAGAGCTTGTGATTATTTGTAATATTTGCCTCCCCCTGTACTGTGTTATGGTATGTTTTTTTTATATCTTTGTCTTCAAGCCTAAGCCTGTAAGCCTTTTTTCTCTTCTCTCTTCTCTCTCTCTCCCTACAGAGATAAAAAGCATAAAATATTGCTTTAAAACTGTACTATGCTGAAAAAGTAACTGGCTTTTGGGAAATGATGTAATTTTGAATATTGCTTGCATTAGTTGTTTTCCTCTGCATATCTCTTGTCTCCTTTTTCCAGATTTTCTACTTCTTTGTGTACTTCTTTGACAGCCTTTTTGATAGCTCTTGTACCTTTGACAGTTTGGTTAGTTTGTTGTCCAGTTTGGACTTTGGTTAGGCATGTGTAGTTCAGTTTGCCTTTTATACTTGTACATGTTGTTTGTTTTGAAACCGTGCAGCTTGTTGACAATTTGAATTTGTGCAAAATTATAACTTTGTGCATTTCATACTTTTTTCAAGCATATTTCTATCCCTCTTTGTGAACCAAGAGTAATCTTGTGATTTGCAGAGAGGGCAAACAAACTGATTTCGGCTAGTTACTTTTAATGATGAATTTTAATTGTCTGCTTTTGATTTATTTCATCTGCCTTTGACTTCCTTTTTCTTCTTTTTTGCAGGTAAAAAGTAAAATGAGCAAAGGAGCATCAGTAGAAGACTTAGGAAAATTAGGATGTATCTTTATTTCATTTCCAATTATTTGTAATAATATTAATGTAAATGACTGTAAATGAATTTACAGTATTCAAATAATATCTGTAACAAACAATTCAAAAATGAAATAAATAAGTCTTTTTTTTGGTCAGATTTCTCTTTTATTTCTCTTCCAATGTTTATTTAATTATTTGAGTTTCTTAAATTAAAACAATTGGACGTAAATCCAATTATTCTGACTTAGAAAACTAAATAATTAATAAACGTCCGGCGTTCCGAATAACCCAAGCATTGCACAGCCAAACAACAAACGTCCACATGTCCTTTTTTCACTGATTAAATCCAACACTGCAAACTCAAATCAAATGCCTCAGCTCATATCTCAGAGTAATTTGAAAAGGAATGTAGAATTAATTCTTTCTGAGAATGTGCGCACAAAACCCTGATTCTTGTTTAAAATGTCAAAGAAGCGCCTGCCTGATCAGAACCTGAGCCAACTCAACCAAACCCTAATAATTTGCTTGAAATGTTCCAGAGTCCATGAAAAACCCTAAATTGGATAGACTGATAAGAAAAAGTCTAGTTGACTGATTCTTACGCCAATCTGAAAAATCAGGAAAAGCCCGAAGCTGTGATTTCTTGTGGGAAAAAGAGGAGGGCAAATTTTGGGGTACAACAAACACTCAGTGGCTAATTCTAAGCAACCACCAGAGATTCCATCAGAGCAGTAAGATTGGCCATACCGGCCTTCAAAGCAAAAACCTCCTTGCGCAGCTCGCGATTCTCTTGCTCTAAGTTGTCCATCTTCCTTCTGAAATTAGCCCGAGTGTTGTAGTGGTGAGTCAACTTGATGAACAAAGTAAAGAAGCTCGGTAAGACATCTGGATATGCATAATAAATTCAAGAAATATGTGCAATATGATGCATGATATGTGGTGCACATGATTTATTTTTATTATTAATATTTCAATGGACTTGAAGATTTATAGACACGTTGCAAATATCAAAGTAATAACACATTTGAAATACTGAAATTTTTTATTATAATAACTTCAAAATAGGTTACAAGTATCAACAATCCCAAGTACAAGATGAAAATAAAGTCTAAAACCCTAAGAAGTAAAGTTGTCGGAGATCACTCTCTACACTGGCACTTCCCTGTAAGCCTGGTAATCTGATCCTTCAACCTCTGGTTTTCTTCAGCATATCTGGTGGCCACCTCCTTCCAATCACCTGAATCGGGAAGTGAGCAACTAACATCTGATTGAGGCTTAGGAGAAAATAAATCCCCTTGCCTCCCCATGGCCTCTACCGCTCGACTCTTAAGGATCTCAATCAAGTCGTCTTTCTCCTTCAAGTCTGCTCTATAGGAAATCTAAAGTTTGGCACTTATTCTTCCAAGCATCATTTTCCCTGTTGCATCCTGACCAAAGCAAGTTGTAGCTCTTCTATATCGTCCAATAGGGGAGGAGTGGTCTTTGCAAACAAATCAGGCATATGTGTTTCCCAAGAATACGACATCTTTAACTGAATAGCTCTCGTTTGGGCCCACTGAAGATAAGCTCCCAAAGAAACAGCCCCTCTTGGTCCCAAATCTTTCCTACTCTTCTTATGAATGTGACGCTAGGCCTTCGCAATCTTCTCCCTAGCTACCTTATGGTCTTCTCCCTCCTTCAGAAAGAAACTACTCAAATGAATACTATTTGGTTTATCCCCCATCGGATAACCAAGCTATTGTCGTGCAAGAACGGGGTTATAGTTAATTCCTCCCTTTGTACCAAGAAGAGGTACATTGGGGAAACTACCACAACTGTCAACAATCTCTACATCATGGTAAGCCCAATGATACCAATCAATTTCTGAGTGAGTAAGTGCCATGATCTTAGGAGCCCATCGGGGTTCCTTCTTGACATCCCAAAAAGCATCAGACTGAGGCATATGAGAAATAAACCACCGGTACAACAAAGGCGTGCAACAGATAATAATCCCCCCATGATAAGAATTCGGAAGATGAATAAAGTAATAAGCATCACCCGACAATGTAGGAACTGGGTTTCCAATCATGAAGATCTTGATAGCATTAACATCAACAACCTTATCCACATTAGGAAATAAAAATAACCCGTAAGCAAGTAGAGCAAAGATGGCCTCAAAAGCGACTGTACTCTTCATCCTAGCAAAGTAACGAGCTTTCTCCAATAAGAACTAGGTTGGTAATCCTCTAATCCCTCCTTTAATAGTCATATGGGCTTCCACCTCAGACTTCCCCAGATGGATCAAATCAGCAATCTCATGTGGTTTTGGCTCACCCTTTAAACTAGTAAAAGGAACACGACCAGTAACAGGTAAATCCAACAGATAAGAATACTCCTCTAGTGTAGGCATCAACTGATAGTCGGAGAAAGTAATGCAATGATACATCGGATTGTAGAATTGGACCAAGGTCGAGAGAATACACTCCTTTATATTAAGCTTCATAAGAGGAATGATGGATCCATACTTCTTCCAAAAATATGAAGAACACTCAATCTCGGGAATTAGACTGATCAACTCATCTATCTTGGGATCCTTGAAATTGTATTTTTTGGTATTTCTTTTTCCAGAATCCATGGTCAAAAAGTACCTGAGATATTCACAATTGGTCAACTTTCAAGTCCCATGAAATGAAATTTCTCCAAAAGATGCTTATGTGTGCACATATGCATGATGCAACAATCACACACAAGATCACAAACATAGGGTTCATAAGTTCAACGTCACGAGCATGAGGTCGAAGGTACTACCCATAAGGTATGGTCTAAAAGTTATCACCTGCCGAACAAGGTTCTAGAGGTTCCCAGAGTCTACATCCTTCCTTCAGATATTACTAACTTCCCAATTAACTCGGTAATTAGTAATATTCTCAAGAAAAACTCGTCCGAGCGTAGTATCGTGTGACAACTATTTCCGGATTACTCCGTCATAGCTTTCACACTACACCTAAAAGGCCAAGATGGGTTAGATATTCTACGGTCCTCAGCTTCAGCAGGCTCTTAGGTCAAAAGCAGCACGTCTTCCCGATTACTCGGTAAACAACACTGCAGACAAAGGAGCCTCCACTGAGTGGGGGATCTCATGCCTCCTTTTTGGGGATTACTCCCTCAAAGTTAATATGACTATACCGCCCGTCCTATCTTAAAGTTTTCCCAAGTCCGGGTATAAGACTTATGAATTATCACCAAGCATCCTGAAAACCAGGAAAATCCAGACAAACGTATATACAACATATAACACATAAACAACAATAGCACATATACAGATATAAATAAAGATATGATCAACCCACTTAAGGATGGACCAGCAAAAGGTCAATCTGTCCCCAGTGAAGTCGCCATTTTTTTTCTGTAGCGGCAGAAATGTTTAAGACTAAGCCATTGGATTGACTAGACTTATACATATCAAAATAAAAATCGCCACCGCACTTTATTATTTCCAAAGGAATGGGAAAAGAGCGAGTAACCCAAAAAGAGGGGGAAATATTGAAGGTAAGGGGGTTGGTTATGCAAAGGGAAGTTATTAGCACCCTAAACATCTACGGTACTCCGTAGGAACCTCTTTGTAAAATCTGTATATTTTGACTATAAAATGTTGTATAAAAATGGATAGTGGAGGTGAGAAAAAGAAATATATTTTTTATGATTTTTGCACCCGCCTGTTGTACCCCAATTTTTGCCCCTAAGATTCCTCTATCATATCATATCAACTCGATCATAACAAGATCACATTAGGGTTGGTTCTTCGTCTTTTTCTATCTCCTATCTTTATGTTTGCTCTTGAGGAATCTCCAAGCACCTTGGTTGTGTATTTTGTATATGTGTTGTTGACTAACTTCTAATCAAAATACAAAAAATATTTGTCTTTGTCTTTGTATAGTTTTGTTTTGTAGGTACCAAGTCGAAGCATCTGACAAATAGGGATTTCTGGTATTATTTTCCTAAAATCTCTATTTGCAAAGAAAAAGAATTAAAAAATTTCATTTATTTTCACTGATGCAATCGATTGCTCTTAGAGTGCAATCGATTGCACATAGTGCATTTTGCGCCATTTTTGAAAAAATACACTGTGCAAATCGATTTGCACTGTAGTGCAATCGATTGCACAGTGTGAAAATTAAAAAAAATCAGCATTTTAAACTTGTCAAATTTTGGCTCCAATTTTCCTTCACTTTTGAAAGATGTATCATTAATTAAAATTTTAGTGCCAATCTTTCATTTTTAAAAAAAGAATTATCATTAATTCAAATTTATGGCTCTAATATTTGAAAGAATTATCATTAATTCAAATTTTGGCTCTAATTTTTGAAAGAATTACCATTAATTCAAATTTTGGCTCCATGAATCAATTACCAAATTACCACTAATCCCAAATCCTAAAACTCTATAAATAGATCTCTCATTTCATTCAAATTTCAAGCTTTTGATAGCCAAATCCAACCTGCTAAAAAATCTCTCAATTCTCTCCATCTACCAAATTCACTCAAAGCTCCATTTTCAAAAAAGTTAATAAGCTTTGCATTGAAGCTTACTAATCTTTTAGCTAAACCTTCATCCAAACACTTTTTCTCCATCAATTCTCTACATCCAAGCTTGGTCAATTGATTCTTGTGGTTGAATTGAAGCAAATTCTTGAAGTTGTTTTGATAATTCTCTAGATTTACCTTTGGTAAGTTGGATAATTCATCTTTCACAATGTGATCTCTTGGTGATCTTTGGGATTGATTCTTTGAGCATTATTTTGTGATTTCAATGGTGTTATTTTCTCATAATTTGATGGAATTTTCGTGCTCAAGTGGGTCCATGATCATAAGGTGTTTGATGGAAAGTTTGAACAAGAAATTGCCCTTTTAAAATGCTGTTTTTGCTATTGTTACTGTGTGCAATCGATTTGCACTAAGTGTAAATCGATTGCACAGAAGCAATTTCACGCAAATTTTTGAAAACTGTACTGTGTAAATCGATTTACATAGTAGTGTAAATCGATTTACACCAGGACAGAATGCTTTTTTTGCCTTATTTTGGGGCAGCTTTGATCCAAAATGCTTTTTCTACTCACTCCTTTTGATTGTTGGTTTGGATTGCAATTTTAAATGTCCAATTTGTCTTTAAACTCAATGGACTTTGTGATGTAGATGAAGTTGGATAAATGTTCATCAATTCAAATCTACCTAAGAGTGAATTATTTAATTCATTTTTGGTGCTTTGGATTAATGATATGTTTAGTGCTTTAATCCATCTAGAGGAGTGGTTGAATTTAAAGATGAAAGAATTTTAAAATGGTGATCTAAATTAGCTTATCATTTCCCTCCCTCTTCATCTTATCCCTTTATTTTTTAATTGTGCTACATGTTAAGGGATGGTGATCTCTATATCATTTATCCAAACATGAAGTACATAGATTGCTATTGACCGGCCTCAAAATAGGTGTGACTTCTACATAAGTCCACTTACGATTGCTTAACATAGCGCTAAATTTTGTCCCGATTCGAATAAATGATCATTCGTGGCCCAAACTTATGATTGCAAGCCCAAGTATGTTAATTTGATCTCTTTGATCCAATAATCTTGAGATTCATTGTGTGGAGGCTTTGGTTCTACCAATCCTTTAATGGATCTACAACACCTTTGGTCAACGCGGATCACTTAAACATCGTTGATCATTACATGTTGCCTTGTGAGAATTCCAAAATGGATAATATACTTGACAAAAAGTAAATGCAACTTGTTGTGTGGATGCTTTGGTTCTACAAATCCTCTAATGAGTTCCAAATGCAAGTTTCAAGATGGTCATCCAACTAACCACTAATTACTAACAATTAACTTTACTTTACGCTTTTATTTTCATGCTTTATGTACCGTTTACTTTTAGCATTTTACATTTCATGCTATTTTCATCTTTGTTCACTTGAGCATTTACTTTTATGTCATTTTTATTTTGCTAACTTGAGCTTTTATTTCTTTTTAAAGACACCTAATAATCAACATGAACCATAAAAATCATTAATGATACTTGGACTACATGGTTACTATCCTTTACATTATGGAGTGATGGACTTCTTGGACTTAGGATTAGAGACCTTGGCCTATCTTGGAGACTTTGTGACTTTATTTGATATTTAGTCTGGATTTCTTGAGGTTTACCTCAAGACATTGGGTTGTTTGTTTGTTTTGTGTGCAGGTTATTGAGATTACGATCTTTGTTTTGTAATCTGGAATTCACCCGTATACAGCCGTTACTCTGCCTAATTTTTGCGAAGACTTAAAACACTTGAAGTTTGGTTCTCTCAAGAGGTCTAGTATCTTTGCTTGCTTGGTTTCAACCCGAAGAATGGAAATTCTATATTGACTCATAATGTCAAGTATTGGCTTCTTGTTGGTTAGATGGTTCTTATCCCTAGCTTTTACCTTGTGCTTTAGGATAGCCTCTTCTTCTCCTCCCATCTTCTTTAATTTCAAAAAATCTTCTCCCTCCTTTTAAAAAAAAAACTCTTCTTGTTTTGAAACTTGAAACATTTTATAATAAACATGGACTTAGGTCCATGCATCTTCGAAACATTTTCATAAATAAATTTCAATCAATTTAATAATACCTTGACCTTTTTTTGTGAGAAGACTAAAAGTCAATCAATCTCATTTCAAACCATTTTGCCATTTTGGCTCTTATCTTTAAACTTTTCTCAAAAGATTAGACTCTTGTCAATCCTTGTAGTGATGCAAACAACTATACTTCTACAATATGTAGTGAAGTGAGATATTCTCCACTTGGGTGTTGAGTGAGGCATTGTTGATTTTAAAATCCAAGCCATGGCCTCCACTTTGAGATGATGCAAATTCTCCTTTCTCATGATTGTGGGTAGTAAGTATGTTTTTCACACGGACAATTGCGATGATGTCTTATCTCATAAAATCAACCAACACACTTGTGTTTCAAATTTTTTAAAGAGGAACTACGTGTACCCTGATCCCCTATTGCATGAAAGGTGGTACGTAGGCACTAAAGGTTCACAACCGCGGCGGGTGCAAAAATCATAAAAATATTTCTTTTCTCACCTCCACCATCCTTTTATATACAACACATTTTTATAGCCAAAATATACAGATTTTTCAAAGAGGTTCCTGCGGAGTACCGTAGATGTTTAGGGTGCTAATACCTTCCCTTTGCATAACCAACCCCCTTACCTTGAATCTTTCCCCATCTTTTTCGGTTATTCGTTCTTTTCCCATTCCTTTGGAAACAATAAAGCGTGGTGGCGATTTTTATTTTGATTTGTATAAAGTCTAGTCAATCTAATGGCTTAGTCTTGCACATTTCTACCGCTACAGAAAAAATGGAGACTTCATTGGGGAAAGATTGAACTCTTGTTGGTCCATACCTAAGTGGGTTAAACCTATCTTTGTTTATATCCGTATATGTGCTATTGTTGTTTATGTGTTATATTTTGTATATATGTTTGTCTGGATTTTCCTGGTTTACAGGGTGCTTACTGATTACTCATAAGTCCTATACCCGGACTTGGGCAAACTTTAAGATAGGACGGGCAGTATAATCATGTTAACTTTGAGGGAGTAATCCCTAAAAAGGAGGCATGAGATCCCCCACTCAATGGAGGCCCCTTTGACTGTAGTGTCGTTTACCGAGTAATCAGGAAGACGTACTGCTTTCGACCTGGGAGCCTGCTGAAGCTGAGGACCGTAGATTACCTAACCCATCTTGGCCTTTTAGGTGTAGTGCGGAAGCTATGACGGAGTATTCTGGAAGTAGTTGTCACGCGATACTACGCTCGGACGAGTTTTTCTTGAGAATATTACTAATTATCGAGTTAATCGGGAAGTTAGTAATATCCGAAAGAAGGATGTAGAATCTGGGAACCTCTAGAACCTTGTTCGGCAGGTGATAACTTTTTAGACCAACACCTTATGGGTAGTACCTTCGACCTCATGCTCGTGACGTTGAACCTATGAACCCTATATGTGTGATCTTGTGTGTTATTGTTGCATCATGCATCCATGCACTCATAAGCATCTTTTGAAAAAAACAATATTTCAAGGGATTTAAAGGTTGACTATTTGTGAATATCTCAGGTACTTTTAAACCATGGATTCTGGAAAGAGAAAGACCGGGAAATACAGTTTCAAGGATCCTAAGATAGATGAGTTGATCAGTCTAATTCCTGAGATCGAGTGTTCTGCAGACTTTCGGAAGAAGTATGGATCCATTATTCCTCTCATGAAGCTGAAGATGAAGGAGGGTTTTCTCTCAACTTTGGTCCAGCTCTATGATCCGGTGTATCACTGCTTTACTTTTCCCGATTATCAGTTGATTCCAACACTGGAAGAGTATTCCTATCTATTGGATTTACCTGTTGCCGATCGCGTTCCTTTTACTGGTTTGGAGGGTGAGCCAAAACCACATGATATTGCTTCTTTGATTCATTTGGGGAAGTCTGAGGTGGAAGCCCATATGACTACTAAAGGAGGGATTAGAGGATTACCAGCTCAGTTCTTATTGGAGAAAGCTCGTTACTTTGCCAGGATGAAGAGTACGGTTGCTTTTGAGGTCATCTTTGCTTTACTCGCCTATGGATTATTCTTATTTCCTAATGTGGACAAGTTTGTCAACATTAACGCTATCAAGATTTTCATGATTGGAAACCCGGTTCCTACACTGTTGGGTGATGCTTATTACTCTGTTCATCTTCGGAATTCTTATCATGGGGGAATGATTATCTATTGCACGCCTTTGTTGTATCGGTGGTTTACCTCTCATATGCCTCAGTCTGACGCTTTTTGGGATGTCAAGAAGGAACCCCGTTGGGCTCCTAAGATCATGGCACTTACTCACTCGGATATTGATTGGTATCATCGAGCTTACCAGGATGCGGAGATTATTGACAGTTGTGGTAGTTTCCCCAACGTGCCTCTTCTTGGTACAAAGGGAGGAATTAACTATAACCCTGTTCTTGCACGGTGACAGCTTGGTTATACGATGAGGGATAAACCAAACAATATTCATCTGAGTAGTTTCTTTCTTTAGGAAGGAGAAGACCACAGGGAAGCTAGGGAGCAGATTGCGAAGGCCTGGCGTCACATTCATAAGAAGAGTAGGAAGGATTTGAGACCTAGGGGTGTTGTTTCCTTGGAGCCATATCTTCAGTGGGTCCGATCGAGAGCCATTCAGTTGAAGATGCCGTATACTCGGGAGACACCCATGCCTGATTTGTTTGTGAAGACCACTCCTCCCTTATTAGATGATATAGAAGAGCTGTAGCTTGCTTTGGTTAGGATGCAAAAGGAAAGGGATGCTTGGAAGAACAAGTTCCAGACTTTAGAGAGTTCCTACAGAGCAGACCTGAAGGAGAGAGATGATTTGATCGAGATCCTTGAGAGTCGAGTAGTAGAGTCTATGGAGAGGCAAGGAGATTTATTTTCTCCTAAGCCTCAAACAGGTGCTGTTTGTTCACTTCCTGATTCAGATGATTGGAAGGAGGTTGCCATCAGACATGTGGAAGAAAACCAGAGGTTGAGAGCTTAGATTGCCAGGCTCACAGGGAAGCACATTCGTACAGATTGATCTCTATCAGTTTCTTTTCTCAGGATTTTAGATTGTATTTTCATCTTGTACTTGGGATCATTGAAACTTGTAACCCATTTCGAAGTTATTATAATAAAAGTTTTCAGTATTCCAAATGCGTTGTTATTTTGATGTTTGCAATATGTCTGTAAATCTTAAATCCCTTGAAATATTAAATGATGAAATAATAATAATCATATACATTTCATATCATGCATCATATTTCACATGTTTTTGCATTTGTTATGCATATCCACATGCCTTACCCAGCTTCTTTACTTCATTCAGCAAGCTGACTCATCACTACAACACTCGGGCTAATTTCAAAAAGAAGATAGATAACTTAGAACAGGAGAATCGCGAGTTGCGCGAAGAAGTTTCTGCTTTGAAGGCTGGTTTGGCCAACTTGACTACTCTGATGGAAGCTCTGGTGGTTGCTCAGAATCAGCCACCGAGTGGTTAACTTCAACCAACAAGGGCAAGTACTAAAGTTATGACTGTTCCTGTATCCGCTACTCCGGCTGTTGTTCAAAACCGTATGCCACAGGGTTATCTGTGGGGAATTCCAGAGAATTTTGCACCCGAAGGTTTCAATCTGGGTCCTCAAGATGCTCCAGTGGTTCCAAGTGTTGTTACTCCTGCACCTCCTTCGGTGAATTTGGTTCCGTTTGTTAATGAAGATGTTTGTCGTCCTTTCCCTTCGCCGAGTGAAGACTTGGGTATTTGTGATAGAATGGATGATTTCCAAGATCAGTTTGATAGAATGCAAAGAGAGATGAAGACTCTTAGGGGAAAAGAGTTGTTCGGGTAGAATGTGAATGAGTTGTGTTTGGTCCCGAATGTTAAAGTGCCTGCTAAGTTCAAGGTCCCGGAATTTGAGAAGTACAAGGGAAACACTTGCCCTCGTGCTCATTTGGTGATGTATGTGAGAAGGATGTCTAACCATACTGATGATCAGTGTCTGATGATTCATTTCTTCCAGGATAGTCTGACCAGTGCTGCGTTGAAATGGTACATGAGCTTGGACAGCGCTAACATCCATACTTTTAATGATTTGGGAGAAGCATTCATTAAACAATACAAGTACAATGTGGACATGGCGCCCGATCGTGACCAGCTTAGGGCCATGGTTTAGAAGGATAGAATCATTCAAAGAATATGCACAGAGATGGCGCGAAGTGGCTGCACAAGTGATTCGCCCCATGGAAGAAAAGGAGATGACAAATATCTTCCTGAAAATTCTTAGTTCCTTCTACTATGAGAATATGGTTGCAAGTGCTCCCGTTGATTTCAACGAAATGGTAAGCATGGGAGTCCATTTAGAGGAAACTGTCCGTGAAGGTCATTTATCTGAAGACGGGGACTCGTCAAATGGTGCTAAGAAGTATGGTGATAATTGTTCCAAGAAGAAAGAGCAATACTCCTACGCTATACTTCGTGGTAGGCGAGGAGGATCTCATAATAGGAATCAGCAAGTTGCTTCTGTGACTCCATTCATCAATGAGACTCTGACTGCTGTTGCATATCAGAGGGTACCTCAACAAGGAAATCAAGGGCAATGTCATCAGAGGAAAATGAGCTTTGATCCAATTCCAATGACATACACAGAGTTGTATCCTTCTTTGTTGAAGAAGAATTTGGTTCAAACTCGAGCTCGACCAGTTGTTCCCAAAAAACTGCCAAGAGGATATAAGGCTGACGCTTCTTGTGCCTTTCATCAGGATGCTCCTGGGCACGATTTGGAAGATTGCTTTGCTTTGAAGGTTGAAGTTCAGAGGTTGGTCCAAAGTGGTATATTGTCATTTAAGGATATTTTTCTTGAGGTTCAAGTCAAATCTTTGCCGAAGAATAAACTTGATTGAAGAATGCCTTGGAGTTTAAGGATGATTAGCCTTCTCAGTTTATTATCATTTTTACTGCTTTCTCATTTGTAATTCTTCTTGTTTATCATTGCATTGTTTGCATGTAAGAACTTGTTTGCATTTGAATGTTTAATCTTAATACAATGAGTATGTTGGTCTTGAAGAAATTCATTCGTTTCACTCGTATTTGTTTTCAATTTTAAATTGCTTTATGATACCAATTTGTTACCCATTCTCTTGCCTAGGCAGAGATTGGGAGGAGGAGGATGATATTAAAACGCAAATTTTCTGGTTCTATGCTTTTGGATAAAACCTTGTTGACGATGTACAAGCATTGTTTCAAATCCTCAAACACCAGAGATATAAGGGAGTGAAACCCTCGTTAACCCCTTTGAGCCTTGAAGTAGGAGTTTTTTTTCTATTCAGAAAAAAACCTCATTTTTAACCCGGGGCAGGGTAGTGTTCAATTAATCTGATTGAGTATTCAAATCTCATCAAGAGTGTGCATCTAAGGATACAATAATGGTTATCCTTCAAGAGGTTGAGGGAATTCAAAACCGCAATGTTTAACCTTCGCATATCAATAGTGTGCATCAAAAGAAGATGTTATCCCAATGGGTATCTCTCACATATCAGGGGATCAACAGATGATGATACAACAATGGTTATCTTTCATCTACCCAGAAATAGGGCAGTCACAATTCTTACAACTAGTCACAAATGACTCAAAGTCACGCGACATGTTCAAAAAGAAAATAAAAAGATAATATGATTAAAAAAATAATGATGAAAAATAAAGAGACAAAAAGCCCCGCTAAGTCGGAACTTGAAAAAACAAGTCGATTAGGCAAAAGTCAGGGCATCCCGCTGCACTTCAGAGTCAAAGTCAAAAGGAATTTGTCCCGAAGGCAAGGAAGAAATGGAAAGCCTAAAATGCGATAAAGGATTACAATGTGAAATCATTAGCAAAGAACAGAGTCGCGTGACAAGAAACCCAAAAGAAGCAGACATGAGTGACTTGCATGTCCAAAGAAAACCTTGTTTGATTCCTCAACCATCTCGAAACTTCTTTTGAGAGATGAATGTTCGTGTCAAGTTAACTGAATTTAGGACTGAAGAACATCATGAAGGGGGTGGGTACCAAATATTTTTGAGCCTTAAATCTTTTTTCTAAAAACCGTGAACCAGGCCATGTTACAACCCTCAAAAGTCCTAATTGAAACAAGGTTTATTTTGAAAGCATACTCCAATGAGATAGTGTTTCCTGACTCCCATTAATTTTGCTAAATTATTGTGATTGGTATCATATTGCTTTTGTTATCTTTCATACAAAAAATTCATGTCTCATCCTGGCTAGTGATTCGTTCACAAAGTTTTGCAACATCTTTTCAAATAAAATCTTCAAGACTTACATAATTGTTGCATTAGAATTTTCATTCTTAGAATAAACATTTTCTGCTTGTAAAACAACTGCTTGATATCATGAAAGTTTACATTTGAGTGTCAGCAAAAGGCATGTTGCCGAGAAGAGTCGTGGAGCAAAGAGGATGTAACATTCAGCCAATCTAGGGCAGTTACTTCAAGATTCAACAAATCTCTAGAAGCCATTTGATCAGAAAGTTTATCCTAAAAGCATGTAGCTAAGGGCAACTTATGAAAGTTACCTTGATCAGCATGGTAAGCTTGAGACACAAGATTGGTTTCCAAGGGCATATCCAGATTTCGTCAAGATAGTTACTATGTCTAACCCAAGCTGAGAACCTTCCTCAAGTTGTGTTATGATGTTGGGTTCATAATCCCATTTTTTTTCCAGTCTTGCTGCAGACTTCTCCAACTGAGTGTGATTCTTTACCCAGCCAGGTGGTGATCAAACGGAGATTAAAAAGAGCTATGAAGCCTTTGCTCATTTGATGGAGTTCTTTCTCCCTTTTTATTGATATGGAATCTCTTGTAGAGCAGTGCTTTCTCTTGTTACGACATTATTATTGTTATGTGCTTCCCAAGTAGCTAGACCAACGCAGTATATTTTCTAAGAGGTGTTGAGACAACTGTCAAGTTTTTGGGTTTTCTCTCACCAAGTGTTGAGTTTGATTTAAAATCCCCATAATTTTGACTTCTTACTATAGTGTTAACTTCTTGGTTCCCCAGGAAGGTTCTCTCAAGTCATCTTGTTGGTGTGTGCGCAATCTTTGTGTGTTTCTCGGATAGTTGAAGATGATACCAGTGGGTGCAAGGTACAGTATTTGGTTAGTGATCCTATTATCCCCGGCCAAATCTCAGTTCGCTTTTAATTTTGGGTTTGCATGGTCAGAAGCCTCTGTCCCAGATTCCCCAGCGAATTTTTCCCTCATATGATGAAAGATTTTATTCTCTCGGTGTGCTAAGATATCGCTCTTTTTGCAGTATTGGCATTAGTGTTGACTTCTTGATTTCCTAGGAAGACTATACCAGGGCATCTTTTGTTGGAACAGGTTTGTATGATATGAAGACTCAATCCAATATTCTCCAGTGAAGGCCTTGTTTATTTGATAGAAGTCCTTTCTCCCCAAAGAAGTTGGTGCAGTAATTACTCTCGAAGAACGTATCTCCGGTTTCCCCAGTGGAGCACGTATCTCCAGTTTCCCCAGTGAAGAACGTATCTTGGTTTCCCCTCGATGATGTGGTGTCGACCTCCCCAATGAAGTCAGCATGAAGCCGCCGGTAGAGGTCTCGATGATGAAGTATTGTCTCCCTTAGTGAAGTCCGTATGTTTTTCTTCCTTCAAAGTGGGTCTGATTTCCCCAGTGAATGTTTTGACAATTTGGTTTCCATTTGCCTTATTCACAATCAGTGTCGAAATCCCCAGTAGGAGTACGGACTGTGAAACATTTGTTTTCCCCATGGAAGTCTGTGTGTTATTCCCTAGGAAGGTTATCCCAGGGCATCTCTTGTTGGAATGAGTATTCATGATGAAAAGTTTTCAATCCGTAGTTTTTTCTCCAGGGAGGTAGACTTGAATCCCCCAGTGAGGTTTGGTTGTCTCGGCGTCAGTCTGCTTTATTTGAGACTAGTTTTTCAATCTTCAGTAGGAACGTTGTTTTTGGAAAACTGGTTTCTCCGATGAAAACGGAAGAAAGATGTTCTATCCCGGTATCTTTTTGATTTAGCTACATCCGGATTATGTTTCTCCTCGGTGAAGTTAGGACAGACAATAGGTTTGGTTTCTGCAGTTGCTTTTACCTTTCTTGGATTGATCTTTCTGGTTGAAGTTTAGACCAATGTTGGTAGTACCTAAGGCAGTTTTGTTCGATTATGTATCCTTTTACCAGCATATGCACGATATCACTCATACATTCATACATGCATCATGCATTGTTACAAATCATTTTTATTGACATTGTGTTCAAACCTTCCTGCAGCGCTCCTTGCTTAGGTGGATTTGGTTTTCCCTCTTGAGTTTATTTCTCAAAGGATGTATCTTAGTTGGCTGTCTTGCTCCAGTGTGTTTCTAATTGGATTCGTGGTTGCATGACAATATTATTTACTCTGGATTTCTTAGGACTTTGAGCTTTGATTTGTGCATTTATTATGCATGAGAAGACTTTATCTCTTCAGCAGGAATACCGTGGCATTTCCCAGGAAGTCATATCTCTTTCCCAGGAAGTCATATCTCTTTCCCCGGGAAGCCACATTTCTATCCCCAGAAAGTCATTTCTTTTTACAATCCTCCATGATAACAGACAACAAGTATCTTTGTTTGAGCAACTCGTGCTTCCCTGTACAAGTCAACGTAACTTTTTTTGCTATTTCCTCTATGAGTGGTTAGCTTGCAGTCCGTCGTCAGTTTACGCCAGTGGATGGAAAGACTTTCAAATTCACAGAAATTGCTCGTTGTGAAATCTTTGCAAGTGGAAGTCTCTTTATTTGAGACAGCTTACATATTACCCTTTCCAGGTGGAATTCCTTGGTTAAGGAAGAAGTTGAGACCCGTACTAGGTGAAACACCAGAAGTTTAGGGAACATATGATATTTTCAAAATCTACCTTCAGTGAACGTTGGTAGTGCATCGGCAGTGAACGTTGGTGTTTCTTATTTTTTTGCTATCATCAGAGAACGATGGTGGTTCATCGTCAGTGAACGGCGATGGTATGATATTTTCAAAATCTACCTTCAGTGAATGTTGGTAGTGCATCGGCAGTGAACGTCGGTGTTTCTTATCTTTTTGCTATCATCAGTGAACGATGGTGGTTCCTCGTTAGTGAACGGCGATGGTATGATATTTTCAGAATCTACCTTCAGTAAACGTTGGTAGTGCATCGGCAGTGAACGTCGGTGTTTCTTATCTTTTTGCTATCATCAGTGAACGGTGGTGGTTCCTCGTCAGTGAACGGCGATGGTATGATATTTTCAGAATCTACCTTCAGTGTACGTTGGTAGTACATCGGCAGTGAACGTCGGTGTTTCTTATCTTTTTGCTATCATTAGCGAACGTTGATAGTTTATCGTCAGTGAATGGCGGTGGTATGATATTTTATTCTACCTTCAACTTTTGAGTTGGTAGTTTACCGTCATCTGTGAGTCGGTATATCTTTTTCTTCTACCTTCATCTATTGAGTTGGTAGTTTACCGTCATCTGTGAGTCGGTATATCTTTATCTTCTACCTTTATCTATTGAGTTGGTATTTTACCGTCATCTGTGAGTCGGTATCTTTTTGATCTTCTACCTTCATCTATTGAGTTGGTATTTTACCTTCATCTGTGAGTCGGTATCTTTTTGATCTTCTACCTTCAACTATTGAGTTGGTATTTCACCATCATCTGTAAGTCGGTATATCTTTTTCTTCTACCTTCAACTATTGAGTTGGTATTTTACCGTCATCTGTGAGTCGGTATATCTTTATCTTCTACCTCCAACTATTGAGCTGGTAGTTTATCATCATCTGTGAGTCGGTAGCTTTTTTATCTTCTAACTTCAACTATTGAGTTGGTATTTCATCATCATCTTTGAGCCGGTATCTTATTACTTTTCTACCTTCATCCATTGAGTTGGTAGCTCACATTTATCTGTCGATCGTTATCATTCTTTACTTTTTCCTCAATATTTGAGCTGATGCTACCTTATCTCTTCTTTGGGTTTTACACCAATAGAGTCATGTCTTTTGTTCACCAGTGATTTATTTTCCTGGTGGGGTTGCTCCTTTGTTTCTTCATTTTTGTGGCGTCCCCAGTGATACTTTGCGTCTCTTTTGTTCTGTTCATATGCATTCATAATCATAAGCATTGCATGGCATCTTAGAGACAAAAATAGGGCTTGTTTTATATTTAAGTATCTCCAATCGCGTCGACACGAAGATTTTTAACCTTCGTATCTCCGGATAGAAGACACTTAAATAAGGGCAGCTGTTGTACCCCAATTTTTCCCCTAAGATTCCTCTATCATATCATATCAACTCGATCATAACAAGATCACATTAGGGTTGGTTCTTCCTCTTTTTCTATCTCCTATCTTTAAGTTTGATATTGAGGAATCTCCAAGCACCTTGGTTATGTATTTTGTATATGTGTTGTTGACTAACTTCTAATCAAAATACAAAAAATCTTTGTCTTTGTCTTTGTACATTTTTGTTTTGTAGGTACCAAGTCGAAGCATCTGACAAATAAGGATTTATGGTATTATTTTCCTAAAATCTCTATTTGCAAAGAAAAAGAATTAAAAAATTTCATTTCTTTTCACTGATGCAATCGATTGCTCTTAGAGTGCAAACGATTGCACATAGTGCATTTTGCGCCATTTTTGAAAAAATACACTGTGCAAATCGATTTGCACTGTAGTGCAATCGATTGCACAGTGTGAAAATTAAAAAAAAAATCAGCATTTTAAACTTTTCAAATTTTGGCTCCAATATTCCTTCACTTTTGAAAGATGTATCATTAATTCAAATTTTAGTGCCAATCTTTCATTTTAAAAAAAAGAATTATCATTAATTCAAATTTTGGATCTAATATTTGAAAGAATTATCATTAATTCAAATTTTGGCTCTAATTTTTGAAAGAATTATCATTAATTCAAAATTTGGCTCCAAGAATCAATTACCAAATTACCACTAATCCAAAATCCTAAAACTCTATAAATAGAGCTCTCATTTCATTCAAATTTCAAGCTTTTGATAGCCAAATCCACCTTGCTAAAAAATCTCTCAATTCTCTCCATCTACCAAATTCACTCAAAGCTCCATTTTCAAAAAAGTTAGTAAGCTTTGCATTGAAGCTTACTAATCTTTGAGCTAAACCTTCATCCAAACACTTTTTCTCCATCAATTCTCTACACCCAAGCTTGGTAAATTGATTCTTATGGTTGAATTGAAGAAAATTCTTGAAGTTGTTTTGATAATTCTCTAGATCTACCTTTGGTAAGTTGGATAATTCATCTTTCACAATGTGATCTCTTGGTGATATTTGGGATTGATTCTTTGAGCATTATTTTGTGATTTCAATGGTGTTATTTTATAATAATTTGATGGAATTTTCGTGCTCAAGTGGATCCATGATCATAAGGTGTTTGATGGAAAGTTTGAACAAGAAATTGCCCTTTTAAAATGCTGTTTTTGCTATTGTTACTGTGTGCAATCGATTTGCAATAAGTGTAAATCGATTGTACAGAAGCAATTTCACGCAAATTTTTGAAAATTGTACTGTGTAAATCGATTTACATAGTAGTGTAAATCGATTTACACCAGGACATAATGCATGTTTTGCCTTGTTTTGGGGCAGCTTTGATCCAAAATGCTTTTTCTACTCACTCCTTTTGATTGTTGGTTTGGATTGCAATTTTAAATGTCCAATTTGTCTTTAAACTCAATGGACTTTGTGATGTAGATGAATTTGGATAAATGTTCATCAATTCAAATCTACCTAAGAGTGAATTATTTAATTCATTTTTGGTGCTTTGGATTAATGATATGTTTAGTGCTTTAATCCATCTAGAGGAGTGGTTGGATTTAAAGATGAAAGAATTTTGAAATGGTGATCCAAATTAGCTTATCATTTCCCTCCCTCTTCATCTTATCCCTTTCTTTTTTAATTGTGCTACATGTTAAGGGATGGTGATCTCTATATCATTTATCCAAACATGAAGTACATAAATTGCTATTGACCGGCCTCAAAATAGGTGTGACTTCTACATAAGTCCACTTACGATTGCTTAACATAGCGCTAAATTTTGTCCCGATTCGAATAAATGATCATTCGTGGCCCAAACTTATCATTGCAAGCCCAAGTATGTTAATTTGATCTCTTTGATCCAATAACCTTGAGATTCATTGTGTGGAGGCTTTGGTTCTACCAATCCTCTAATGGATCTACAACACCTTTGGTTAACGCGGGTCACTTAAACATCGTTGATCATTACATGTTGCCTTGTGAGAATTCCAAAATGGATGATATACTTGACAAAAAGCAAATGCAACTTGTTGTGTGGAGGCTTTGGTTATACCAATCCTCTAATGAGTTCCAAATGCAAGTTTCAAGATGGTCATCCAACTAACCACTAATTACTAACAATTAACTTTACTTTACGCTTTTATTTTCATGCTTTATGTACCATTTACTTTTAGCATTTTACATTTCATTCTATTTTCATCTTTGTTCACTTGAGCATTTACTTTTATGTCATTTTTATTTTTCTCACTTGATATTTTCTTTCTTTTTAAAGACACCTAATTATCAACATGAACCATAAAAATCATTAATGATACTTGGACTACATGGTTACTATCCTTTGCATTATGGAGTGATGGACTTCTTGGACTTAGGATTAGAGACCTTGGCCTATCTTGGAGACTTTGTGACTTTATTTGATATTTTGTCTGGAGTTATTGAGGTTTACCTCAAGACATTGGGTTGTTTGTTTGTTTTGTGTGCAGGTTATTGAGATTACGATCTTTGTTTGTAATCTGGAATTCACCCGTATACAACCGTTACTCTGCCCAATTTTTGCGAAGACTTAAAACACTTGAAGTTTGGTTCTCTTAAGAGGTCTAGTGTCTTTGCTTGCTTGGTTTCAACCCAAAGAATGGGAATTCTATATTGACTCATAATGTCAAGTATTGGCTTCTTGTTGGTTAGATGGTTCTTATCCCTAGCTTTTACCTTATGCTTTAGGATAGCCTCTTCTTCTCCTCCCATCTTCTTTAATTTCAAAAATCTTCTCCCTCCTTTTAAAAAAAAACTCTTCTTGTTTTGAAACTTGAAACATTTTATAATAAACTTGGACTTAGGTCCATGCATCTTCGAAATATTTTCATAAATAAATTTCAATCAATTTAATAATACCTTGACCTTTTTTTGTGAGAAGACTAGAAGTCAATCAATATCATTTCAAACCATTTTGCCACTTTGGCTCTTATCTTTAAACTTTTCTCAAAAGATTATACTCTTGCCAATCCTTGTAGTGATGCAAACAACTATACTTCTACAATATGTAGTGAAGTGAGATATTTTCCACTTGGGTGTTGAGTGAGGCATTTTTGATTTTAAAATCCAAGCCATATCCTCCACTTTGAGATGATGCAAATTCTCCTTTCTCATGATTGTGGGTAGTAATTATGTTTTTCACACAGACAATTGCGATGATGTCTTATCTCATAAAATCAACCAAAACACTTGTGTTTCAAATTTTTTAAAGAGGAACTACGTGTACCCTGATCCCCAATTGCACGAAAGGTGGTACGTAGGCACTAAAGGTTCGCAACCGCGGCGGGTGCAAAAATCATAAAAATATTTCTTTTCTCACCTCCACCATCCATTTTATATACAACACATTTTTATAGCCAAAATATACAGATTTTTCAAAGAGGTTCCTGCGGAGTACCATAGATGTTTAGGGTGCTAATACCTTCCCTTTGCATAACCAACCCCCTTACCTTGAATCTTTCCCCCTCTTTTTCGGTTATTCGCTCTTTTCCCATTCCTTTGGAAACAATAAAGCGCGGTGGCGATTTTTATTTTGATTTATATAAAGTCTAGTCAATCCAATGGCTTAGTCTTGCACATTTCTACCGCTACACCTCCGCGGTTGCGAACCTTTAGTGCCTACGTACCACCTTTCGTGCAATAGGGGATCAGGGTACACGTAGTTCCTCTTTTAAATTTTTTTAAAATATAAGTATGTTAATTGATATTATAAGATAAGACGTCATTGTCATTGTCTGTGTGGAAAAACATACTTACTACCCACAATCATGAGAAAGGAGAATTTGCATCATCTAAAAGTGGAGGATATGGCTTGGATTTAAAATCAATAATGTCTCACTCAACACCCAAGTGGAAAATATCTCTCTTCACTATATATTGTAAAAGTATAGTTGTTTGCATCACTACAAGGATTGACAAGAGTCTAATCTTTTGAGAAAGGTTTTAAAGTAAAAGGTCAAAGTGGCAAAATGGTCTGAAATGAGATTGAATGACTTTTAGTCTTCTCACAAAAAATGTCAAGGTATTATTAAGTTGATTGAAGTTTATTTATGAAAATGTTTTGAAAATGCATGGACATAAGTCCAAGTTTATTATGAAAGTGGTTCAAGTTTAAAAACAAGAATAATTTTCAGAAGGAGGAAGAAGATTTTTGAAATTAAAGATGATGGGAGGAGAAGAAGAGACTATACTAAAGCATAAGATAAAAGATAGGGATAGGAACCATCTAACCAACAAGAAGCCAATACTTGATATTATGAGTCAAGATAGAATTCTCATTCTTTAGATTGAAACCAAGCAAGAAAAAATACTAGACCTCTTGAGAGAACGAAACTTCAAGGGTATTAAGTCTTCACAAAATTTGGGCAGAGTAACGGCTGTATACGGGTGAATTCCAAATTACACACAAAGAATGTAATCACAATAACCTGCACACAAAACAAACAAACAACCCAATGTCTTGAGGTAAACCTCAAGAACTCCATACAAAATATGAATTAAGGTCACAAGGTCTCCAACATAGGCCAAGGTTTCTAATCCTAAGTCTAAGAAGTCCAATGCTTCATAATGTCAAGGATAGTATCCAAATAGTCCAAGTATCATTAAAGGTTTTTATGATTCATGTTGATTATTAGGTGTCTTAGAAGAGAAAATAAAAGCTCAAGTGAGCAAAATAAAAATGACATGAACTGTAATGCTTAAAGTAAATGGTACATAAAGCATAAAAAATAAAAGTATAAAGTAAAAACAATTTAATAATTAGTGGTTAGTTGGATGACCATCTTGAAACTTGCATTTGGAACTCATTAGAGGATTGGTAGAACCAAAGCCTCCACACAACAAGTTACATTTGCTTTTTGTCAAGTATATCATGCATTTGGAATCCTCAAAAGTACTATTTAATGATCAACAATGTTTAAGTGATCCGTGTTGACCAAAAGTGTTGTAGATCCATTAGAGGATTGGTAGAACCAAAGCCTCCACACAATGAACCTCAAGGTTATTGGATCAAAGAGATCAAATTAACATACTTGGGCTTGCAAACATAGGTTTGGGCCACGAATGATCATTTATTCGAATCGGGACAAAATTTAGCGCTATGTTAAGCAATCGTAAGTGGACTTATGTAGAAGTCACACCTATTTTGAGGCCGGTCAATAGTAATCTATGCACCATTTGTTTTGATACATGATATAGAGATCATGCTCCAATAACACTTAGTGCAATAAGAAAGGGATAAGATGAAGAGGGGTGGGAAAGAACATACAAACCACATTTGAATTAAATTTCAATTAAACTATTATTAAAACCATTCATCCATTTTTATGGAGTTAAACTCAACACCATGAATCCAATGATGTTAACAAAGTTCATAATCAAAAATTCAACCCAAGATCAGCCATAAAATAATCACAAAATAATATTGCATTTAGTATATACATTAAAAAAATTTAAAATAGAAATAAAAGAGAAAAAAATCAACTATGTTCAAATTAATCAAGAAATAAGAAGTAAGACCAAAGAAAAATCAGAAATGAACTAAAATAATTCTATAAAAATTTTGGTAATTTTTTAAAGTCTGAAACTATTTTTAAAATAAAAAGAAATGAGTAAAATAAACCAAAAATGATAAAAAAAATACCAAAGTCAAAAATAAAATATGAATGAGGTCACCAATATTTGTCACAATATCATTGGATCAATCCATAATTTTTTTAGAACTTAAAAATTCATAAAAGTATTTTTAAACATTTAAAACAAATCAAATAGAGTGAAAATTTATAATAAATATCAAAATACAAAATAAAATTGTGAAAAAATAAATATCAAAATGAGAAAAATCAAAAATATTTTTCATAATTTTTTCAGATTTTTTGGACTAAAAATGAATTTTCTATGATTTTTTGAAATTTAAAACAATTAAATATAAAAATCAGAAAATAAAAATAAAGTAAAAAATATGTGGACCATTGGATGAGAGTCAAAACACGTTAGTAATAAAATCCAAGGGATCTGACTCGCTGTGCATATCATGGTAATTAGTGAATAAAGCATGAAATCATTAATTAAATCAAATTTTAAAAAAAACAGATGGCACGCCTTCATTGGTTGGAATATGACACGTTGGTCATCTTCAACCTCTAGCCAACGTGAATTGCAGGTCTCTCAAACTATAAAATTAGAAGCTCGGGCCTATGCCATTTGCTTCGTCTCTTCAAGACGAAGACAACCACACCTTCTCGACAAATTTATATAAATTGTAGCTCAAGCAATTTGGAAGGAAAGTTTTGAAAAGGGATTTGAAATTTCATGGTCAAAACAAGTTTCCAGATAAAAGTGTTGCAACTAGAACAAGGGCAATGAGAGCATCACAATGATATCAAAGTTTTGAAGAATTTATGGAGAAATCTACCTATTGAAGTTGAATTGCAGAGCTCTGAAACTGGACTTTTATGGAGCAATATAGGGCACGATTCTTGAAGGTAATTGTATGGTTAGCTTCAGGGAAGATCATGGAAGGTAAATTGATAAAAACATTGGATTGAAAAAGGCTTGAACACAGATTTCGAAGTTGCAGAAATTTGAGTTATGGAACAAGTTTGGCAGGGTGATTCTGGCTATCCAAGCTTAAGAAAATGAATGAGGGATGACCCTCTATTTATAGGTAATCAAATGGAATGTCCAAGCGTGTGAAATGATGAAGTTTGGAGGGAAATCGTGTGAAGTTGCAAACAAGAAAAGTGTGACTTCTAATTTGATCAAAACTCATCCAAAACGTGCGTTTTGCTGGGCTAATCACTTTTGGAAGTTCACTAAACATGTTTAGAGGCAAAACATGCATAGACAAAGTGTTTAGAAGCTAAATCAATGATTTCAAATTCTGATTTTTGAAGAAACTTCAGTTTCAAGTTACCAAGTTCAAATCAATGGCATTCTCAGCTCAAGGGGTCTTAAGGCATGATTCTTGATGCTTTAGAAAGATGATGTTACAAGCTTTGCAATGGAAAAAGAATGAAATCAATGGATTCTTGAGCTGAAAGTAGCATTGAGTCAAAGTTGGAGAAAAAGGGTTGACTTTCCATACTTAGAAATATTTCAAATTTTTCTTCAAAAGTGACCTATACTGTTTTGCATCCAAACATGGCCTTCCACTTGGAATTTTCTCTTGACCAAAAAAGATGGCATGAAATAGACCTATTAAATGACACTTTGAAACTTGAAACACTCAAAATCTCCAAAAATTTAGAGTTATGAATTGTTGAAGTTGAAAAAAAATCATGAAATGACCTATAATATTTTGTATCCTTAGGGCATATTCCATCCATTTTATCACTTTGCATATAAAATAAGGAATAAAGTTCACATCCTCAAGATCATTATGGAAAAAGAGTGGGATCAAGGAGATAAAAATTAACTAAGTTATGATCATTTTAAGTCACACATGAGAAATTGGGGGTTCATCTGGAGGACTTGTAATCTTTATTCATCATCAAGTTTCTTCCACATGAAAACTCCTTTAAAATTTTGAAGTTATTTGTTAATAACCCTTTAAAGAGAAGGATGTATTTGGAATCACTCAAAAATACCAAAATATGAGCAAGATATACTTCTTTGAAGTTCAAAACCCTAGCTCCTAGATCAAGAAAATACTTTGAGGAACCTTGACAATTTTTAACCACCTTCTTGTACCAACACTCTTACTTTGTAAATAGGAGTTATTGAGGATGAAAATTAGAATTCATATCCACCAAAACCACTTCCATATCTTGATAATTTAGAGAAATATGCACTTGTGACCAATGGGAACAAGGCCTTGTCCAACCATGACAACTTCTTCAATCAACCCCTTGCACTTTTGAATCAATGTTGATAACTTGGAAATGTAGTGAACCAAAATAACCTTGCCATGCCATCCCTTCCAAAACAACTTCAATGGTGAGGTTTGGACTTCTCAAGCTTTATTGACTAGGGCATGGAAATAAACTCATGAACCCATGGATAAACTTGCTAAGCCTCATTGCCTTTACCCATATTATTAACAAGTAAGACAAACCAACATTGCATTTTATTAATTAAAAGGAAAATCAAGAAAAAATATTCATGATCACAAAATAAAACAAGTCAAGGTGCTTGGTGATTCCTCAAAGAGAAAAGCTAAAGATGGGGAGGAGAACCAAAAGCCCTAATGTGATCTTGTTGTGGTTGAATCAACATGGTATGATGAAGGGATCTTAGGGGGAAAAATTGGGGTACAACAGGTGTTGTTGTTGACGCCACCATCTGAAACTTCTATGTTGATCAATGGAAGAGTTAGTTTCTATCCCTAGTCGAAGCCGAATTCCAGGGATATTCTGGATTGATTTGTATTTATTCCCTAGTAGAGCAAGATTTCTCTCCCTAGTATGGTGTACATGGGAGTGCCAGTCATAACTCTTTCATCCTCGGTGGTAGGAGATTTTGTTGAGATGTCCCTAGTGGAGCTCCTGTCCCAAGATGTCTGTTTCTTTTCTAGTGAAGATTTCCATCCTAATGGTGTTATCACCAGTAAGGTTGACGTTTGACTCTCCATGAAGTTGTTTTTCTCTAGGGAGTTTTTCCTTACCAAGTGTCTTGAAGAGATGATTGATCATCAGGCTTGCTTATTCCCCAGTGGATTAAGTTCCTTGATTTTTCTGAAGTAATTTGCATTGACGTTTGTTGTTCAAGAATTCCTATGATCCATAGTAAAAGCTTCTATTCTTGGTAAAGTTTTCCTCATCTGGAGGGGATCGGTTTATTCCCCAGGGAGTTGAGAGTTTGATCAAGAATTCAAGATTATGTCAGAACTACGATTTATCTTTGCATTTTCCTCCCCAGGAAGTTATTTTACCCAGTGGTAGCAATCTTCAGAAGTTGTTGGGTCTGAATTGTGTTTCCCCACTGAAATTCAGGTTGATTAGATATGCGAAGATCTTCATCCGGGAGTTCATCGTCTTCTCAACATCCGATTGTTACCAGATGTTCCTCATGTATATCTAAAACATGCATCATTTCATTGCATCTACCAAAACGCGTAGCATTTCCATTGTATGGAGCATTACACTGCAAAAATTCAAACATACACGAGTATAAGCCATTTGTGTTCACCTTTAGTAACTAGATCGTTACACGCTCAAAGATGAATTATCTCTGCAGCAAGCTTAGAGTGATTCTACTTTGTTTCCTCAGTGGAGTTTGTTTTGATTTACCACTAGTCGGGTCTTTGGTACTTTCCATGCCCCCAGTGAGTCGTGTTTTACCCTTACAAGTCCTCGGTTATTTTACCCGTGTTTACCTCACTATCAGAGTTACGAGTAAGAGTCGGTGTATAACTTTTCTTATGTCTCAAGAATTTGAGTATCCATACTTGGTGTGTGGTAGTTCAGATGATTGCCACTCTTGAAGAATTGATACCCCACCTTTAGTTTAGGGGATATTGTAATTCTTGCATAATTGCAACCTCTTGAAAGTCCAATACGTTTTGGAAATCCTTGTTTAGAGTCCCTACAGTTGGTCTCTCTTTTTTAATTACAAGTCCTCCTTCGACCGTCGTTCTGTTTGGGTTCAATACAGATGTGAATCCCCAGTAAGTTCTTTTCCCTTGAATCTATCTCTGGTTAGTATCATTGTCAGAGTATCCCTCGACTGGTTTGTTTCTCCTATAAAGTTTTCCTTTGATTCGGTGTTCTATGTAAATTTACTTTGGTTAAAATTCTTGTCCAGTTTCCCCAATGGAATCTGTCACGTAGTATCCCCAGAAAGTCCGCCTTTGGTCACCATTCTTTCGTCAAAAGTGTACCTTCGGTTAGTCTTCTTCTCATTGGTAAGTTCACCTTCTCCTGGTTTCTTTTCATCTTAGGTCCACCTTCGCCCAATGTTCCTTTTTGTTGGTTAAGATTCGTCTTCGTCCGACGTCCTCTTTCCTTCGGTAAAGTTCACCTTCGCCCGATGTCTTTCCGTTTTAGGTCCACCTTCGCCCGATGTTCCTTTTTGTTGGTTAAGGGTTGTCTTCTCCCGACGTCCTCTTTCCTCTGGTAAAGTTCACCTTCGCCCGGTGTCTTTCCGTTTTAGGTCCACCTTCGTCTGGTGTCCCTTTTTGTTGGTTAAGGTTAGTTTTCGCTCGATATCCTCTTTCCTATGGTAAAGTTCACCTTTGCCTGATGTCTTTCCGTTTGATATCCACCTTCATTCGGTGTCCCTTTTTGTTGGTTAAGGTTCGTCTTCGCCCGACGTCCTCTTTCCTCTGGTAAAGTTCACCTTCTCCCGTTGTCTTTCCATTTTAGGTCCACCTTCACCTGGTGTACCTTTTTGTTGGTTAAGGTTCCTCTTCGCCCGACGTCCTATTTCCTCTGGTAAAGTTTACCTTTGCCTGGTGTCTTTCCATTTAGGTCCACCTTCTCCCGGTGTCCATTTTTCGTTGAGTAAGGTTCTTCTTCGCCCGACATTCTCTTTCCTCTGGTTAAGTTCACCTTCACCCGATGTCTTTCCATTTTTGGTCCACCTTCTCCTGGTGTCCCTTTTTCGTTAAGTAAAGTACATCTTTGCTCAACGTTCTCTTTTCTCCGGTAAATTCATCTTTGTCTGGTGTTCCTTTTTTGTTGATTAAGGGTCGTCTTCACCCGACGTCCTCTTTCCTCTAGTAAAGTTCACCTCCGCCCGGTGTCTTTCCATTTTAGGTCCACCTTCCCACGGTGTCCCTTTTTTTTTGTTAATGGTCGTCTTTTCCTGACGTCCTCTTTCCTATGGTAAAGTTCACCTTTTCCCGATGTCTTTCCATTTTAGGTCCACCTTCGCCCGGTGTCCCTTTTTCGTTGAGTAAAGTACGTCTTCGCCCGACGTTCTCTTTTTTCCGGTAAATTTATCTTCTCCATGTGTCTTTCCATATTATGTCCATATTTTCCCAGTGTTCCCTTTTTGTTGGTTAAAGTTTTCTTTCTCCCGGTGTTTTTTCTACAAACCGGTAAATTCACCTTCGCTCGATGTCTTTCCATTTTAGGTCCACCTTCTCCTGGCTGGCTTCAGAGCAAATTTTATGATTCTATTGAGTATTCAATCCTCTTTTACTATGATTGTTCGAAAGGCTATTGCCATTCTCACCCTCTGGTTAAAGAAGATTGAATAGGGGCAACTGTTACACCACAAAATTTGCCCTTTTGATTTTAGTTACATGTCTTATGCTTCATCATACATATTCATACATTCTCATGGTAAGGATTAGGGTATCTGGGTTCCCAAGTTCTTCTACAAGACATAGGAGATGTTTGATTGGTCAAATTAGTGCAAAAGAGGATATCATATCTTCAATCTTTAAACTTTATCAAGCTACAAGGGTTTCTTATATTGGTAGACATCTCATTTGTCCCATATGATCATTAGAAGTTGGAAGTTTGCAAAGTTTGGAGAAGAATCACATTTCCACTGTTCATCTCTCAAGATTAGGGTTATTATCATTTGAAGAGTTTGAGGCTTGTAAGAATAAATCATGTAAGGCATTACCTTCTCATCATCATATAAGGCATCTTGTTCCAAAGAACCTCTCAATTTGTCCAGAAGAATGAGGGTCTTTGAAGATTGGTCACTATCTCATAACAGAGAGGGATAAAATTAGTGTTTTGATTTTAATCAGGAAATCTCTGACTTTTTGGATGAGACTTAATTACATGCTTCTCTATATGTTTATAAACACCTATGATTGATATATTGGATGCCAATTTTGAGCAAAAGAAGTTCAATTTATCAAAAGGGGCAAAATATTCATTTTGACCAAAAGTCAACCAAAGTCAAAGTTGACCAAGTGGACTTTTGGCCAACCACCAATTCAAATATTATATTTTCATATTTCATGATCATTGGTGTCAAAAAATCAATATAAAATATCAAAATGGAGATAACTTGTTCAAGAAGTTATTTGGACATTTAGAAAAAATTCCAAGTCCTTATTCATAACTCTCTCATTTTTTATCCAATGGAGGCAAATCTTATATGCTTAGAAAACTTGAGAAAAACCCTACAAGATTGTAAATGTGTGCTAAAGCCTAAAAAATGAAGCATTTGTGAGAGATTGAGCTTAGGAGTATAGGGAATGTAGATGGCCGGTTACAAAGGCCAGCATTTTCATAAACACTTGGCATGCCCCTATTCACAAGGCTCTACCTCTTAATACAAGTGATAATTGGATTTGGAATTCAAAAGGAAGTTGTAATTGGGTATGAAAGCTACAACTTGATTTTTGAATCACTTAATTTGGATAAATATCAAATGAGATACTAGGGTTTGAAAATTGGTTCATAAAGTTGCTATGCCATACGAATTTGCCTATGACTGGCGCGCACGTGAAGCATGCCAAGTCCAGATTTTTTTCAAATTTCAAACCAACTTTTCTTCATGATCCAATTACCATTTTTAAAAATTCAAAGTTCTATGATGATCTACATGGAAATAGATTTCTAAAGTCCTCTTAAGCAAATAAATCGCACGAGTCAATTGGAGGATTTTCAAGTTGAAACTGAGCTGGTCATGGACAGAGTATGCAATATCTCAGTTTTGATATTTTTGCACATAGTATTAAGTCACATGCTGTGCACACCTCACACTCTATTTATTTCCCTTATTAGTTTCCAAAATAACTACACGCTTGAATACTGAAAGCCTAAAATGCAGCAATTCAAGAATTTGCCTCCAATGACTCCAAATTGCAAAAAACTGCCTATCCATTTGCAAAGATTCCTCAACACGCTTCTTTGCTCTATATAAACTCCCATCCATTATCATTTCAAGGAGGCTAGATCAGTATTCATACCAAAGCCCTCTGAAGCTTATCTTCATAGTTCAACTTCTCTCTCCAAAACAGATTTTCCATTTCCAGTTTCTTTTTCTTTCAAAGTTCTTTGCTCAAGGTTCCAATTGCTGCATAGCCACGTGTTGCACCCCAAAATTTTCCCTCTCATTTCTCAAGAATTTTCTCACAAAATTTCTACTGGGTCAAGACTGCACAAGTACAATTAGATCATATTGGATTTTTAAGCATCAAGTCAAAGAGGAAACTATTGAAAGAGCAAAGCAGATAAATTTAATTTTTTGACAAAATTGAAGAAAAGAAAACTTGCTTCGATTAATAGCTTCGACTGGGCATTGCTTCGATTCATGGTAGCTTTGACTGAACTCTTTCCTTCATGCTAGCTTCGACTGAGCAATGTCTCCCTTTGAAACAATTTGCTTCGATCCAGAGGTTTCGATTGGATATTTGGCCTCCTGCATGCAAGTTTCGTTTGGAAAATGGCTATCTTGATACCAAGCTTTGATCAGAGAAAGGTCTACCTTCACAACAAGGCTTTGATTGGAGTATTAGTTTCCTTCGAATCAACATACTTCAAATCCAACTCTGGTCCCCTTCGAGCAAGCTTTGGTCCACAAGCTTCATTCAAGAAGTGGCCTCCTACATGCATCCTTCGATTCACAAGCATTAGCCTCCTGCATTCTTGTTTCGATTCACAAGCAGTACATCCTTCATGCCTGCTTTTGATCCACAAGACAAGTGCCTCCTTTGTGCTTGATTTTGACCCACAAGGAAATGGCTTCCCTTGTGCTTGCCTCTAATTCACAAGGCAGGAACTTCCCTCATGCTAGCACCCACAGGGCATTGGCTATTTTCATACTAGCTTCGACAGGACAATATCTCCCTTTGAAATAGTTTGCTTCGATTCCGCCCTTGAAAACCTTCAACACACATAGTTCCTACACTATGACACATAATGAGTGTCCCATTCTAAGGACATGCATTGGTGGATTTGAAGCGCATACCTTAGTGACCCATTCGAAGGACATGCATTGGTGGATTTGAAGGACGTACCTGGGTGTCCCATTCGAAGGACATACATTGGTGGCCCATCCGAAGGACAAACTTGGGTGTTCCATTCAAAGGACATAATTTTTGGAAACAAGTTTTGTTTTGTCTTTTGATATATTCAAGATGCTTGTTGACCAAAGGCCCATGCCCGCTGTACTAGCCACAACACTCCAAAACTGCTGCAAAGCAGTCTTGCTATGCTTCTCCCATATTTGCACCAAATTGACATACAAAGACTGCACCTCGAAAGTTATAAGAACAATATACCCAATTTGTTCAAATCTCATTTGTTTTCCCTCCCAAACCTCAGCCAATTTCATCTATAAATAAGAGCTTCCACAATACATCTAAGGGTGGCTTTTTGGGTAGCTGGAGAAACTTTGGTTGTGTAAAAAATCATCAAACACTTAACACACTCTCAAACCCATAATCAAAAGACAACACCTTTGTTTTTATTCTTTCCAATGCAGAATTAAAGAAACACCACACTTGTTTCTTGTCCTTCAAATCCAGAACCAAAGGAATACACCTCTATTTTTCTTGGATTTCGAATCCAGTCAAAGAAACACAACACTTGTTTCTCTCCCTTCAAATCCAGGAGCATCCACGGCAGGAACTCAAGTCCAAATCCCACATTCTAGCTTCAAGCAAAGTAAGTCTTTCTGACTTTAACCCTTTCGTTTCAACCATGTAAATACCCTTTTTGCGCATTTTTTCATTTCCGCCCTTTTGGTTTGTTTTCCTTCAAGCAAAAACTAACCTGTACAGACCCAAACGAAAGAATTTTTTTTGTATGAATCGAAGACTTAAGCTTCGCCCCTTACTGTTTCACAGTTGCAAACAGAAAAAGAAGATGGTGTGAATCGAAGGTTACAGACTTTGATACACATTGGGTACAAGCCCAAATTGAAAGTAGGAAATATTATGGCAATAGAAAGGCACATCCTTCGATCCATGATGCCTTTCCTTTCTCTCTTTTGCACTATTTTTGTCTTTATATTTTATATATATTTACATTTTATTGCTATTCAATATGGTTGTAATAATTAGGACTTTTATTTCTTTTCAACCCCCATTTATAAATATGTATACCCAATCCCCCAAAACATGTAATAGTGTAGGACATTTATTTTCCGCATTTTTATTGCTTTCATAAAATGCTAGTAATTAGGTTGTGTATGGCAAGTTAAAATCAACAAGTAGACAACCCAAATTCAAGACTAAATGCATGCAATCAAACACACTATTCACATACATGCACCTCTAGGGTAATCTCAATTGTTTCCTCGGAAAATAGTTATGTCCCTCGAATATTGGCGTTTTAGCAAAGACCCTCGATAAAATATCGTAGTACCTCGATGTCCCTTGATGTTGCCTTCGATAAACGATCTAGTCCCTAACGAAAATTGCTAAAACGTCTCATAGGTTACCTTCTATGACTATACAAATGACCCATGCCCATCCCTTCCCATCCAACGATGGGGCTTCTTACCAATCAATAGTAAGATAGTAACATCTAAAGGAGGAGGAAAAGAACACTAGACCTTTTGAGTAGGTAGGATGCTCATAGTTGCTTGCTCTTGAACTAAAGCCATTTTCACACCAATACTTTCAATTGAAACATTTTCAAAAGTTAAAACACTTTGTACGCGTTCTTATAGAGACGAGAATCATTACAAAGGCACTTTGCAAAATCAATTTCAAAAACATCTTCCACAACAAACATATCTTTGAACTATTTTCAAAACCAACACTTTGTACGCATTCTTATAGAGACGAGAATCATTACAAAGACGTTTTCAAAATATTTTCAAACCTACACCACAAAACTAATTTTCAAACAAAGCAAGTGATCTAGCAAGCAACTAAGAGCTCGTAGATAACTATGAATGAAAGGGTGCTAATACCTTCCCTTTTCATAACCTACCCCCCGAACTCAAGAAAACATCTCTAAAGGTCTTTCCTGTTCTTTTCACCCTTTCCTTATTGGATAAAAGAAAAGCTGGTGGCAACTCTTTCTATCTGCAACAATTGCGATCAAACACAAAACACCCAAGTCAGTTCTCCCACCGTATTACATAACTGTCGACTCTGCTGGGGGAAAACTTAAAAGTGGGGTTACCTTAGGGCTAGATCACCTTTACTTACTTTCCTTGTTTTACTTGCTTGCTTTACATTTTTGGGTCCTTTTTTGGGCTTTTTTTTATCCTACACCCAGATTTGGGGCACCTTTTAGGTAAGTAGCAATAGATTATTGAAACTGTACGGCATGGACCTATATGGTTGAAGCAATAGCTACGTTAGTGTGGCGCATTTGTCGGTACCAGTATCCCTTGTGTTGAATCGAGGAGAATATGGGGCCACTGAGCGGTGTCATGAAGCACTAACTGGCCATAGAACCTTAATTGAATAACTTGGCCATTAGGAAGTAGTGAGATATCCGACTTTGGTGGAAAGCTGAAGATTGGTTGATACTCGATGCTACACTCATTGAGATCAGACTTTTGGGATATCTCGGCCGCAAGAAAAGATTGATTATGCTGAGACAATGCCTAAAAGAAATGTCGATGATATTGAGATCCCTTAGAACTCAGTTACTTTCTAGGACAAGTTAAGCCAACTAAACTTCAAGAGGGTACTTACCTACAAACCCCATGCAATCCTAAACCTGAGGACTTGTTTGCTTTGTGTGTATATAATTATTTGTACATAAAGACTTGTTTTCTTTGTTCACTTGTACATAACATCATAAACATCATAACATCATAAGCATTATCATTAACCGTTTCAAGGATTTAGGAATTTATCTTTGTTCTGTTTTGTAGGCCATGATTCCCATTCGTAAGAATACTATCCGAGTCAGCTTCGTGAAAGCAAATCCTCAACTCCAAGAATTAGCGTCAAGGGTGCATGGATATTCTCCCTTTGCAAAGAAATATGGTAGACTTTCAGCTTGGCTACCTCAAACTTCCAAGAATAATTGATGTGTGTGCTCTTCCAATTCTTTGATCACGTGCATCATTGCTTCATATTTCCTGACTATCAATTGGTGCCTACATTAGAAGAGTTCTCTCAACTATTAGAAGTGCCTGTGCTTGATCAAATACCGTTCACTTGTTTAGAGGAGACTCCAAAGTCTAAAGTCATTTCCGAAGCCTTGCATTTTAAGAGAGCCGCCATTATAAAGAATTGGGAGACAAGAAGTGGATTCAAGGGTTTCCTAGCCAAGTTTCTACTAGAGAAGGCTCGTTCATTCTGGGAGGATGTGGATTTTCAAGCTTTTGAAGATGTCTTGGCCCTTTTAATCTATGGTTTGGTTCTATTTCCCAATTCGGACCAACTCATAGATGTGAATGCCACCAAGGTCTTTATCTCTCGCAATCCTATACCTACCCTGCTTGGAGGCATTCTACATTGTCTCCACACTAGCACCATGAAGAAAAGAGGTACTCTTTTGTGTTGTATTCCCTTACTATCTAGGTGGTTTATTTCTCATCTACCTATATCAACATTGAAGAATGAGCAAGGCTTGACATGGTCTCAAAGGATGATGTCACTCACACATTATGATATTCATTGGTGTTCTCGATCCTTGGAGGACATTACCATCATCGACCGCTGTGGGGAATTCCCTAATGTCCCTCTGCTTGGCATTAGGGGAGGTATTACCTACAACCCTTGTCCGACTTTATGATAGTTTGGGTATGCATGAAGAGATGGTCCCCATGATACACTCATCCAAGGATTGGTATTCAATTACGAGGGCAACAACCAAGGCTGTCGTCAAAGGTTTATAAGAGCTTGGAGAATGGTAAACAAGGTGGATAGCAAGACATTGGGGCATAAGAACTCCATTCCTTTGGAGCCTTATCTTAAGTGGGTACGAACTCGTGCTCAAAGTATCATGATGCCTTACCTCTCTATCCTACCTATCATCATGGAGCCTGTTGCCGAAGGAGGTGTTCTGTACACTGTCCTTTATCCTAACACGCCTACTTCTCTTGAAGATTTGCAGAGAGCTTGGATTCAGCTAAAGGGGGAGCGAGAAACCTTCGAAGCCTAGTTCTACACGAGTGAAAATAATGTTTTGGAGATTACGAGACAACTTCATGAATTGTAAAGTTTGAACGCTTACATTGCGCCAAAAAGGATGTGCTCGACCTTTTTGTCTTAGGAGTTTATTTTGTGTTTATTTCCTCCATTGTAAGCCCAAGGGGCATGGTTGTAATCATTTTGAACTTATTAATACAATTAATGTTTGATCCCTTTTGTATAAACAAATTTAAATCTTCTAAGTCCTTGAAACATTGCATCCACATATCATGCATGACATCATAATAGGGTTTCCCTACACAGGTTTCTCATATGCTTACTGTTTATTTCAGTAGAGATGGCTCTAGAACAGACTATCAAGGACATTCAGACTCAAAATGCTCAACTTGAAGAAATGTTCTTGAACCTATCCAAGGGGCAATAAGAAGTGAGAGCACTCCTCACTAAGGGCATGACCATGATGAATCCTGAGGACAACAAAGATGACCAGTTGGAACGACTACAAACTGAGATAGACACAATGAAGATCTAGATGATGGAGAAATTGGTGGGTCAGATGGCTCTTATCCAAAACTTAGCTCGGGGACAAGAAGAGCTGGGAGCCCTCGTCAACAAGCTTCATCAAGACAGATGCAACCGTATGAAACAAGCAGACAAGGTTGGGGATCAAGTCATTAATCAGCCCCCGAAGAGGCAAGAAGCTTGATTGGTGGAGAGTAGACGTTTTCAAAGTTCTACCACATCACGAGTTCAACAACGACCTCACCAACACCAATGGGGAAATCAACAAAGGCAAAACGAGCCCGAGCGACGGTTTACCAAAATTAACATGCCACTGTCTCAAGCATTACAACACATGTTGGGGATGAATCTGATTACATTGATAGGACCTCATCCAAACCCCAAAACTTCTTCTCCTAACTATAATCCCGATGCAAGGTGTGCCTATCATTCTGGAAGTCTTGGGCATGATACAAACGATTGTTGGGCGCTGAAGTACAAGATTCAAAACCTGATCAACGAAGGAGCGTTGTAATTTGCACAAGATGGTCAACTGGAATTTTTCTGTCATCCCTAAAAAAAACACCATCTTAAGTGACCAATTTAGGCGGAGAAACTTTTGTTTATTCGAATTTTCAATTGTAATTTATTTTTCTTATCCGAAAACTTATCTATTAATGTTAAACTTTGTTTCATTAATGCATTGCATATGTTTGTCTTAAATTAATCCATTCATTTTCACTCTATTTAAACTATGATTTTTACTCCCTTTATGATATCCAACTCTTGTTTTAAAAGTTGCAAGCTTTTAGAGGGAGGATGATGAAAACAATACCATAATCTCATAGAGTATGCTTTTGAATAGACCTTGCTGATGATGTACAAGCATTCTTTCAATTCCTAAACACTGGAGTTATAAGCATGATAATCCCTAGTCAACCCCTTTTAGCCAAAGAAGTAGGAGTTTTCTTTTTCACACAAATTGAAACCTTTAATCATAAACCTGGGGCAGTGTAGTCTCTTAGTTAATTCAAATGCGCGTTCAATCACAAGATTTCACTTCATACATAATGAATGACAAAGAAAATGCCCTTCCGAATCAAAAGACGACGGTGGTTCCCTATCAAATAGGCAGTCATTATCTCCAAAGAGAAAAACCCACTAAGTCAAAACTTATGAAGGACACTTCAGAAAAACTAGGGCATCCTGCTGACTGTAATCTTAAAACATCCAGACAAAAATTAGGGATAGTAAATAAAAAATAGGTTACTATAAATCCTCGACAAAATGAAAAATGTTGCAAAAGTGACTGCCTTCCAACAAACTTAACTTGTCTGAACCATCACCAAAATGTCATTTCAAACTCAATTGGAATTCAAACGCACAATTAAATGAGTTTAGGACTGGAGAACATGATGGATAATGGGTTGGGTACAAATACACTTTGAGCCTTATCCTTTGTTTCTTAAATTGTGAGCCAGACCACGCTACAACCCTTCAAAAGTCCTAATTGAAGCATGGTTTAGTTCGAAAGCATACTGTTACCAAAGGTATTCTGACTCCCGTAAGGCTTACTGTAAATTCTGGGTTGAATTCACATTCTTACAAAATTCTCTTATCTGTTAAAAACACATTTTCAAAACTTAAGGACAAAACATAAACTTTGCATTATTTTGAATATCGCTATTTGCATATAGCTATTTGTTTGACAATAGAGAAATTCTCACGACGAATATCCAATGAACCGAAATTCTCAAGAAACATAATCACTTCAAATGGAAAGACACTTCCAATGACAAATCTCTCATAATCGAGGGCAATGACATGTTGTTGTCTAACCCATCTGGGGAATTCAAGTCAAGATTCCAAGAAATTTCTCATAACCAAGGGCAAGTCTGCATCTAAGTCACTTGGGGCATTGACACATGAAGTCCAGCAAAGGGTTACGTATGGCCAAGAAGATATTTTCTGGCAGTGCCACAACATTTACTACCAGGGGCAGTGACAAATTTGAAGAAGTGAAAAACACAAGAAGGGGGGTTGAATTGTAAAAACTGGAAATCAATTGCAATCAACACGATATTTTTATCCTGGTTCGTTTGATCTCAAACTACTCCAGTCCACCCGTCAAGGTGATTTCGCCTCTCTCCAACGAGGTCTTAATCCACTATATTCAACTGAATATTACAATCTGCTTTAACAACTGCTAAAGCCTTCTTGATGCAAACCACAACCGGTTTCTCAAGGAATTACTTTCTTACAAAGAATTGAAATCTAGGTGTGTGAATGTTTTCTACAAAACTGTTTATCACAACTGTGATACTACACAAATTAAGCTTAAGAGAACTAGATTGCTAAAATAATTGAGTAAGGAATTTTGGAGCTTTTAGCAAACTGAGAGTGAGGAAGATGATGAATAGCTTTTTGGCGTGTAGATTGTTGTAGAGCATTAGCCAATTCAATCTTCATTGACTTGTTTATATAGCATTGGAAATAGTGTACGTTGGAGTAATAATTCTGTTTCAATGCCAATAAAATTCTTTCCTTATTAAGCAGATCTTGTCTGGAATGATGTCGTTGGTAATAAATCATCTTGAATGCACAGTACCGTTGCCACTTGAGCGTGTTCTGGCTTTGGCTCATTCTGACGCTGCTTAGGTGCTGATGAACTGTTGTTGTCTTTATCAGAGTTCAGATGGTTAAGCGCAGATCTGTTCATCAAGCTTCAGCATAAGCGCAAGTTGATCTTATGATTTTGGTATCTGATATAACATCTTCTGATGCTGATGTTGATATCCAATTTTCTGATGCTGATGAGGATGTTCTCATGCTGATACCCATCAGAGTTTCTGTAAAACAGAATGTAATTTTTAGATAGCATATGTGTCTTACATGAATCATACAATTAATGTATCTTAGCATTTTGTTATCATCAAAACTTAAACTTAGGGTAGTAGATTCAAACTTTGTTCTAACAATCTCCCCCTTTTTGATGATGACAAAAACTAGATATTTTTTAATTGAAGATTAGCGTGAAAAGTATCAGAGATAACTAAATAATAAGTTGTATCAGAATTAAATAGTAAGTTATCAAAGATAAGGGATAAAGAGATATCAGAGTTTAGATCAGAGATACTCCCCCTGAATTTATTACTTCCCTTTTTAATTCCAAGAGTTCTTATGGATCAGATCTTTATTGACTTTCTTTGAACATCAGAATATCAGAGCTTCAGATCAGTATATCAGAGCAGCTTCAGTGTATCAGAGATGATTAACTTCTTGTACCTGTAAGCTTATGCAAAAACAGAAAACATTCAAGTATATCAGAGTGTTAGAATGTTTGAGACTTTTTATCTCAGTAATCCGTTATTGAAAAATATCATTCTTGTTCTCCCCCTTTTTGTCAGCAATAAAAAAGTGTAAGTAATATAAGCTAAAACGATCAGAGCAGAAAAACTTGTTATATTAAATTCAGAGCCAGACAAACAGTACAGATGATATGCAAAGAAAACAATGAAAATATCATGAATGAAAAACTAAGGTTGGGGAGGAAAGCGTGTGAACAGAGTCTCCAGCATTGTCTTAATCTGATCAGCAGTCTCATTCTGCTTGTGCACCATGTTGACTACTGTATCAATCTTGCTGTCTTGCACATCCATCCTTTTCTTCATCTTCTGATCATTTTCATCCATTCTTTGCTGCAGACGAATATCATTCTGCTTCAGCTCTTCTAGAGTCTGCCTGTCCAAGGCAGCTTGAGAAACGTCAGAAGCAGGAAGCTTCTGAGAGCTTTCTGCAACATCTTCAGCTTGACTAACCTCTTCAGCTTGAGTAGTCTGATCCTCTTCTGGCTGCACTTTTGAAGCTGGACGCTTCTCAGACCATGGCTCGCTGTCCAGAAAGAGCACTTCTTCCTTCAGCAGCTGACTTCCAACTTCCTTCAGCAGCTTGCTGAAGTTCTGTTGTGCCTGCTCATAATTGATATCTTGCAATTTGAGGGCTTCAGCACGTACCCATATTCTGAATCGTGTCCAGAGTTGGTCTGAGGCAGCAGGGTCAATCATTCCAGGGCAAACTTGCTTTAGAGAAGCAATCCACTACTGCAAGCCTGTTTCAAAATTCTCAATGCCAGAGCCAACATCTAGCTGTTTTGGTTTGGGGATGGCTATTTTGTTTTTGAGATCAGCAAGACGGTCAAGGATTGTTAAATCGATGAAGGTCCTGTTGTGGTCTTCTGTAGTTTGTTTGGGAGATGGAGTGGGAGAATCAGAAATAATAATTGGACTGTTTGGAGTATTTGGAGGGGTAGTTTCTGGTGAGGATGGCAGCTGGGGTATGTTTATAGTTGTACCACATGGCAGCTGAATTGCCAAGGGTTGTGGCTCAGAGGATTGAGGAGAATGAGGTTCAGGTGATGGAGTTTCAGAATGATGAAACTCAGGTTGTGGAGGTGATGGTTGAGGTGATGGTGGATGAAGTTCTGGTTGAGGAGAGGGAGGAGGAATTGCTGGTTGTGGAGAAGGAGGTGGAATTTCTGGTTGAATTTCTGGTTGTTGTGGAATTTGTGGTTCTTCTGGTATGGGTGAGAGAGTATGTTCTGGTTGAGGAGAGTGGGCAATCTCTGGTTGAGTGTTTGGATTGTTTGAGAGGTGAGCGGAAACACGTTCATCAATTTCAGATAGAACTTTGTCAAGTTCTGATTCTGTTGATGGTGTGGGTTTTGGATTTTTTGGTGCGGGGTCTCCTGAGAGTCAGTGACTCAGAAGGGTCATCTTCTGGTTCGGTTTCATCAATAGTTGGTATGGGGATTGGAATTTCATGTGAAGATGGGGTTGGAATTGATGTTGGAATAGCAGAAGAATTTAAAACAGTAGCAGCAGATAGATTACCTCTTTTCTTAGGGGTCTGCTGGGATGGTCCTTCTGAAGTGGCCTTTCTTTTCTTCGTCTTCTTCATAGTAACTTCTGGTTGTTGTTGGTGCAGATCTTTAATATTCAGTTTGGGATCTATACCATCAGCCTTGCAAGCGTCCAAGTATCTGAGAACCACAACTGGTTTTGATTCAATCTCAGAAAATAGTGGAAAGTCGTCCAGAGGGACTCTTCTGCTGGTGATGTCAGCAAGAGGAGTAACGCTGGGCTCCTTTCTGATATTCTCTATCAGTTTCATTTTCTTCAGATTCTTGGCGTTCAGAGGCTTGCCGACAGTAGGTTCAATAGAACTTAATTCCTGAGCTTCTGTGAGGTGTTCTATCAGCCTATTCTCAGTCAGAATATCTGATATTAACCTGCCAAAGGGTATCCAATCCCTTTTTGTCCTTTCTTCTTCCATTTTCTCCTTGACGCTGGTCCTGAGGTGATTAAACAGAAGATGGGCCAAGTTAATCTTTACCTTCTGATTAATAAAATAGATCAGAAACTGCTGATCTATATTTATATAATCAGGAGAACTTGTGGGCTTCCTGTGATTGAAGCACCCCAGAATAATCTTCGCCCATATTTTGTCCTGATCCTTTAAGTCTCTGATTTTGCTGCTGGGAACCCCATGGGTGAAAATCTGCCTTGCAATGACAGCAACATCAGAGCATCTTTCCGCCATGTCGATACAGCGGATACCACCACCACTGTATCCAATCAATCTTGCAATGTGATCCTCAGTGATCACAATCTTCTTTCCCATTATGTAGGAGGTAACTTGATGTGTTGATGAGTACGTATGAATCCAGAACTCCTTGACCAAGACTGGGAATGTTGGTCCAACCAACCTATCAAAATATCTCTCCCATCCCTGTGCCCTAACTTCTTCTGTCAAATCAAATCCATTATCTTTCAGACTGGAGAAATCAACAATTAGTTCAGACAGCACTTCCAAATTCTTCACTGGTGTAAGGAATGTTCTGAAGGGAACTTGGTATTGTTCAGATGAAGTCTCCTTCTGAGAACCTGCAGAAACATTGCTGGAGGTTGCCATGTTCACACTTAGGGTTTTCTGAGAAAACTTGAAAAATGGGTTTCTTTTGAGAGAGAGATGAACACACAAGGAAAATGCAGAAAATATTTGTAAGAATGTAAGAAATGGTAAAAGATTAATGAATGATGTTAATGTGCTTAAATAGATTTCAAAATAATTTTGAAAGCGTAAACGGTTTTAAGAAAGAGAATAAATTCATGATTACATTTTAAAACATGATTATGTGCATTTAATGCTTACTGATTTTGGGGTATTTGAGAAAGATACTTGAAACGGTTACCAGACATGTGTCTCAATGCACCCAATCAGCGTTTTGCCTTCTCAGAAGCATGCACGCGTTCTGCTTCAGAGATTTGCCGATGATTGGATGACATCTGTTTGATTTAGTGAACAACACGCCTATTCTTGAACTGAGCCGCTCAGATCTTCAGGAATAGAATCTGATACAATCTGCATGTCTATCTTTCTGAAAGAAGATTGATCAGAAGTTCACAGTAAAAAGAAAACACATTCTGAAGGTTAATATATAAAATTAAAACATTTTCACTCTGGGCAGAGTTTCATGCTGAGATGTTTCAGAATGAAATTGAACCTATCTTCAGAAAGGGGTTTAGTGAAGATATCAGCCCATTGATGGTCTGTATCAATAAATTTTAAGTTCAAAATTCCTTTCTGAATATAGTCCCTAATGAAGTGATGTTTTATTTCTATATGCTTAGCCCTAGAATGCAAAATAGGATTTTTACTTAAGCAAATAGCAGAAGTATTGTCACAGAGTATAGGGATGTTACTCTCAAAAATTTGGAAGTCTTCAAGCTGACTTTTCATCCAGAGCATTTGTGTGCTACATCCTGCTGCTGCTATGTACTCAGCTTCTGCTGTTGATAGCGCAATTGTGGATTGCCTTTTGCTGGACCAAGAGATCAGATTTTCTCCCAGAAACTGGCAGCTTCCAGAAGTACTTTTACGCTCTACTCTGTCTCCAGCAAAGTCAGCATCGCAGTAGCCTACTAAGCTGTAGTCACTAGATTTTCTATAAAATAAACCCAGATTAGTAGTACCTTTCAGAAACTTGAAAATTCGCTTAACAGCTGTTAAGTGAGATTCTCTAGGATCTGATTGGAATCTAGCACAAATACATACGCTGAATAAGATATCAGGCCTTGAAGCTGTCAGATAAAGGAGAGAACCAATCATACCTCTGTAGACCTTCTGTTCTACCTTTTTTCTTACCTCTTCTCTTTCCAGAATGCACGTGGGATGCATTGGAATCTTTGATGGCTTACATTCTGAGAGGTCAAATTTCTTCAGAAGATCTCTGACATATTTGCTCTTATGAATGTAAGTTCCCTCTGGAGTTTGATTGATCTGAATTCCTAGAAAGAATTTTAGTTCACCCATGAGGCTCATCTCAAATTCTGCCTGCATACACTTAGCAAATTTTCTTCCAAGAGAAGGATTAGTAGATCCAAAAATAATATCATCAACATAAATTTGACAGACTAAGATGTCATTCTTAACTGACGTACAGAATAAGGTAGTGTCCACCTTCCCTCTGGTGAATTCATTTTCTAACAGAAAATTACTTAGTCTTTCATACCAAGCTCTCGGAGCTTGTTTCAGACCGTATAGTGACTTCTTTAGTTTGAAAACATGTTCTGGATGTTTTGTACTTTCAAAACCAGGGGGTTGGTGCACATAAACCTCTTCTTCTTTATAACCTTTTAAGAATGCACTCTTGACATCCATCTGATACAGAGTGATGCCTTTATTAACAGCAAATGAAATTAAAAGTCTGATAGATTCTAACCTGACGACTGGAGCAAAGGTTTATGTATAGTCTATCCCCTCTTGCTGACTATAACCTTGTGCTACCATTCGTGCTTTGTTTCTGATGACTTCACCTTGTTTATTTAGCTTGTTTCTGAACACCCATCTTATTCCAATGACGTTGAATCCTTTTGGTCTGGGAACAAGATCCCATACGTCATTTCTGGTGAATTGATTCAGCTCTTCTTGCATTGCTAGAATCCAGTCCTTGTCCAGAAGTGCTTCATCAATAGAAGAAGGTTCAATCAGAGACACAAGTCCCATGAGGGTTTCTTCAGAGTTTCTGAAGCTCGCTCTTGTTCTGATTGGATCTTCCTTTCTTCCTAAGATAGTTTCTTCTGGGTGATCCAAGCTGCTTCTGGGTAGTCTCTTCTGAGGTTGATCAGCAGCTGTTGTAGGATTGCTAGCAGTGCTCCTTTCAGATGTTGAAGGAGTGTCTATGTTGAGAGCTTCTGATGACTTGTCTTCAGAAACTGTAAATTCAATTTCCATACCTGCAAAAACTTCATTCTGCTTTGACTTTTCAGAGTCAAGCTTATCATCAAAACGAACACTGATTGATTCTTCCACAATTTGTGTTTCTGTATTGTATACTTTGTACCCTCTTGAGCGTTCAGAGTATCCTAACATAATACACTTCTGTGCTTTAGAGTCAAACTTGTTCAAATAATTTTTTGTATTTAACATAAAACAAGTACATCTAAATGGATGAAAATATGAAATGTTGGGCTTTCTGTTCTTCCACAATTCATATGGAGTCTTTTCCAGAATAGGTCTTATTGAGATTCTATTCTGAATGTAGCACGCTGTGTTTATTGCCTCTGCCCAGAAGATCTTAGCAACGTTTGTCTCATTGATCATGGTTCTGGCCATTTCTTGCAATGTTCTGTTCTTTCGTTCTACAACTCCATTTTGTTGGGGAGTTCTAGGACAAGAGAAATCATGCAGAATGCCTCTGTCATTAAAGAATGACTCAAATTCTTTGTTTTCAAACTCTCCACCGTGATCACTTCTGACTTTAACGATTCTAAGATCCTTTTCATTCTGAACTTGGTTACAGAAGGTAACAAACACAGAGTGTGACTCGTCCTTGTGTCTTAAGAAATTTACCCATGTCCATCTGCTATAGTCATCTACGATTACTAACCCATACTTCTTGCCACTGACTGAAGCAGTTTTAACTGGTCGAAATAAGTCAATGTGCAGAAGTTCTAATGGCTTAGAGGTAGAAACAACATTTTTAGATTTGAAAGAAGGTTTTGCAAACTTGCCTTTCTGACATGCTTCACACAGAGCATCTGAATTGAACTTCAAATTAGGAAGTCCTCTGACCAGATTGAGTTTGTTAATCTGAGATATTCTTCTCATACTAACATGCCCCAATCTTCTGTGCCAGATCCACTGCTCGTTGTTAACAGACAGAAGACACTTTACATTCTGACTTTTCAGTTTAGAAAGTTTGATTTTATAGATGTTGTTTTTCCTCTTTCCATTAAACAGGATAGTCCCATCTTTCTGACTAACAGCTTTACATGATTTTTGATTAATGATTATATCATAACCGTTATCACTTAATTGACTTATGGATAACAGATTATGCATTAATCCATCTACTAGCAGAACATTATTTATAGAGGGAAGATTTCCATTACCTACAATTCCAGAGCCAATTATCTTTCCCCTCTGATTGCCTCCAAAGCCAACGTGGCCTCCAGGCTTAAGTTCCAGGATTTGGAACATATGCCTTCTTCCCGTCATGTGTCGCGAGCAGCCAGAGTCCAGGTACCATGACTGGTGTTTCTGATTTGCTGCTAAAGATATCTGCAACATGTATTATTTTATCCTTAGGTACCCAGATTTTCTTGGGTCCTGATTTGTTAGATTTACCAAAACTCTGGTTGGATTTTGGTTTCACAGAATACTTACTGCTAGTGTATTTAATATCATGTGTGTGACCATACACAAAATGTGAGTTCAGAGGAGTGTGTTTAATGGTTAAATCCATGACATTCTTTGGTGTAGGAACCTTACCTTGGTATCCTATTCCCTTCCTGCCGTTTCTGCTAACTCCATAGATCATTGAAGCCATTTTGCTTCTATCTATGCTTTTAGCAAGGAACTTCTGGAAACTGTGATCATACTCCTTGATGATCTCATCAGCGCTGCTGGGAGTTTCAGAAATTGGTTCCTTCTGAGAGTTTTGTAAAACATTTTCTAATTTTGAAATTTTATTTCTCAGCTCAGAATTTTCCAATCTAAGACTCTCAGTCTTATCAGAGTCAGATTCAAGATTCCTTTTCAGGTTTCTGAATTTAACTCTAATCTGTTGGTACCTTTCCAGAATTTCGTTAAGGCTTTCAGCAAGTTCAGCCTTAGTAAAATTAATTGCAAAGTCAGGAAATACCTCTTCAGTATCTGATTCTGAGTCTGATTCAGAAGCTTCATTGTCTTCTGAAATGTTGGCCATGAGAGCTATGTTTGCTCTCTCATCATCTGATTCTGAGTCAGCTTCAGACGAGTCAGAGTCATCCCATGTAGCCATGAGACTTTTCTTCTTTTCTCTTCCAAATTTCTTTTTGGGCTTTTCCCTCTGAAGCTTTGGACAGTCACTCTTGTAGTGTCCTTGCTCATTGCATTCATAGCAGATGATGTCCTTGGTGTTTGGCTTTCTGCTTCCTGAAGAGCCTTCAGATCTTCTATATCTGGAAGAGGACTCATTCTGATCAGATCTTCTGGGATTCCTGAGCTTCCTTTGCCTCTGCTTCCATAGTTGGTTCACTCTTCTAGAGAGGAGGGAAAGTTCGTCTTCTTCTGATGAGGCCCCATCAGAGGTTTCTTCAACAGCCTGCAAAACTTTAGACTCAGATTTTTTGTTAGATTTTAATGCTAAAGGCGTACCTTGCTTCTGAGGTTCGTCATCTTCTAGCTCTATCTCATGACTTCTAAGGGAGCTGATAAGTTCCTCCAGAGAAATTTTGTTGAGATCTTTTGCTAGCTTCAGTGCTGTAACCATTGGTCTCCACTGCTTTGGTAAGCTTCTGATGATCTTCTTAACATGATCAGCAGTAGAGTATCCTTTGTCCAGAACCTTGAGACCAGCCACCAGAATTTGGAATCTTGAGAACATTGTTTCAATGGATTCAAATTCTTCCATTTTAAATGCCTCATACATTTGAATGAGCACAAGAGCTTTGGTTTATTTGACCTGAACGTTGCCTTCATGCGTCATTCTGAGTGAGTCAAACATGTCCTTTGCTGTGTCTCTGTTAGATATCTTTTCATATTCAGCATAAGAGATGGCGCTGAGAAGTATGGTTCTGGCCTTGTGGTGATTTTTGAAGTCACGCTTTTGTTGGTCAGACATTGCTTTCCTGTCAATCTTCTGACCGCTTGCATTCACTAGGTGCGTATATCCATCTGTCACCATGTCCCACAGATCAGCATCATGTGCCAGAAAGAAGCTTTCGATTCTATCTTTCCAGTAATCAAAATTCTCTCCATCAAAGACTGGAGGTTTGCCGCTGAATCTGTCTCTGTCTTCATGGTTGTCATTGCTGGTGTGTTGATAAGTTCCTGCCATTGTGTTTTTCTGACGCTGGATCTTGTACTGACACGGTTAAGTGTTTTAGCTCAGAACCAGGCGCTCTGATGCCAATTGAAGAAGTGAAAAACACAAGAAGGGGGGTTGAATTGTAAAAACTGGAAATCAATTGCAATCAACACGATATTTTTATCCTGTTTCGTTTGATCTCAAACTACTCCAGTCCACCCGTCAAGGTGATTTCGCCTCTCTCCAACGAGGTCTTAATCCACTATATTCAACTGAATATTACAATCTGCTTTAACAATTGCTAAAGCCTTCTTGATGCAAACCACAAACCGGTTTCTCAAGGAATTACTTTCTTACAAAGAATTGAAATCTAGGTGTGTGAATGTTTTCTACAAAACTGTTTATCACAACTGTGATACTACACAAATTAAGCTTAAGAGAACTAGATTGCTAAAATAATTGAGTAAGGAATTTTGGAGCTTTTAGCAAACTGAGAGTGAGGAAGATGATGAATAGCTTTTTGGCGTGTAGATTGTTGTAGAGCATTAGCCAATTCAATCTTCATTGACTTGTTTATATAGCATTGGAAATAGTGTACGTTGGAGTAATAATTCTGTTTCAATGCCAATAACATTCTTTCCTTATTAAGCAGATCTTGTCTGGAATGATGCCGTTGGTAATAAATCATCTTGAATGCACAGTACCGTTGCCACTTGAGTGTGTTCTGGCTTTGGCTCATTCTGACGCTGCTTAGGTGCTGATGAACTGTTGTTGTCTTTATCAGAGTTCAGATGGTTAAGCGCAGATCTGTTCATCAAGCTTCAGCATAAGCGCAAGTTGATCTTCTGATTCTGGTATCTGATATAACATCTTCTGATGCTGATGTTGATATCCAATTTTCTGATGCTGATGAGGATGTTCTCATGCTGATACCCATCAGAGTTTCTGTAAAACAGAATGTAATTTTTAGATAGCATATGTGTCTTACATGAATCATACAATTAATGTATCTTAGCATTTTGTTATCATCAAAACTTAAACTTAGGGTAGTAGATTCAAACTTTGTTCTAACAAAATTCCCACAAAGTCCTTTTCAAAGGGTGACCCTCAGTCAAGTCCCCACAAAGTCATCTCTATAAGGTTATCCCCACAAAATAATCTTCACGGGTAAGGGTACAAACCCTTCAAGGCCAAGTTCATGGATATCCCCATAAAATTGGATCCATGCAATCCCCAACCATAGTTTCAGTTTCCGGAAAACCTCTCCCCAGCTGAGTTGGTGTCAAGAAGAATCCTCAAGGAGTTCTGCCAAAAGAAAATACCTCCCCAACAGTTTTTCAAATATTCTCTTCAACGGGGTTTTATTTCCCCAACAAACTCCAGGTTCCCCAACCTGAGTTTGCCTCTCAGACTTTTATAAATTGAGGGACCATAACTCTTAATCCCCAGTGAAGTCATCAACAAAGCTCATCTTCCCCTAATAGAGTTTACCACTATCACCAGTGAGTTGCTGCAAAGTCTGGAAGCCGATCAAATAACAGTTAACTCCTTTATCCCCAACAAGTTGTTAACTCCCATTCTCTCTGATCAAGGGTATAACTCCCCAGTAGAGCAACAGACAACTAAAACTCCTGAACTCTTTTCCCTCAAGCAGAAATCAACATTCTCCATAAAGATTTCTCAAGCCAAAGTCAACATTTCCCAGCGGATTTCTCCTCAAACAACAAAAATAGGAATCCTCAGTGGAAACATTCTAAACAAGGTTTGAAGATGTGCATATTCTTCACCCTTAACAGTAGTCTGGGATTTAACTTCCCAAATCTCCCCAGCACTTGTCAAAGATTTATTTATCGAAGCAAAGATACATTTCAACAAATATTTCACATTCATACATCATATTACATACATGATAAATGCATACAACATAATCTCATTTATTTTTAGAACATCATCAAGCCATGCATACATCTGCGTGCAACTAACCCTCTTCCTTGCAGGGAAAAGTCAATTAACAAAAGTACTCTTTGGCAAATACCATAACCATTTCTCAATAGGTCAGAGATTAATTCCTGAAAAAAGCCAGGGCAACTATCTCTACGACCAACAAAAACAAGTTCCAGATTAATACCTGAAACAAGACAGGACAACTATCTGTGAGAGATTGATTGTAGATTAATACTTGAAACCAGACAAGACAACTATCTACATGAACTGATTGATGATTAACTCCTGAAACAAGCCGGAAACTATCTTTCTTTCAAAAAAGTCAGAGATTAATACCTGAAACCAGACAGGACAACTATCTCAATGACCAAAAAAATAGTTCCAGATTAATACCTGAAACAAGACAGGAAAACTATTTGTGAACGATTGATTGTAGATTAATACCTGAAACTAGACAGGACAACTATCTACATGAACTGATTGAAGATTAACTCCCGAAACAAGTCAAGGAAACTATCATTCTTTCAAAGAGGTCAGAGATTAATACCTGAAACCAGATAGGACAGCTATCTCAACGACCAACAAAAACAAGTTCCAGATTAATACCTGAAACAAGACAGGAAAACTATTTGTGAATGATTGATTGTAGATTAATACCTGAAACTAGACAGGACAACTATCTACATGAACTGATTTAAGATTAACTCCTGAAACAAGTCGGGGAAACTATTTTTCTTTCAAAAAGGTCAGAGATTAATACCTAAAACCAAACAGGACATCTATCTTAATGACCAACAAAAACAAGTTCCAGATTAATACCTGAAACAAGACAGGAAAACTATCTGTGAATGATTGATTGTAGATTAATACCTGAAACAAGACATGACAACTATCTACATGAACTGATTGAAGATTAAATCCCAAAATAAGTCGGGGAAACTATCTTTCTTTCAAAGAGGCAAAGATTAATACCTCGAACCAGACATGACAGCTATCTCAACGACCAACAAAAACAAGTTCCAGATTAAAACCTGAAACAAGATAGGACAACTATCTGTGAACCGTTGATTGTATATCAATTCCCAAAACAAGACAGGGTAACTATCTACATGAAAAGCATTTCCTTCAGAGGAGTTCTAAAACGCATTTCCCCTTCAGCACTTCATTCTGAAAAGCATCTCCTTCAGAAGTTTTATTCTGAAAAGCATCTCCTTCAGCGCTTCGTTCTGAAAAGCATTTCCCCTTCAGATACAGAATCCTGAAAAGCATTCTTCAAGATACAGTCAAACTTAGACTTAGTCTAATTTCTATTAACAATCACCTTTGGATGGCATCTATAAGCTCACCTACGACAACTCTCCATCACCTCTCTAAATAGCATCTTTAAGCCCATTCCCTACACAATCAACTAACACATCATCAAGTGTAAATTTCTGGGCACTCTAGTGCCCAATCATCTTCTACCTTCAAGTCACGAATGGCGGACTCGCCAATCTAACTCTTCAGGTTTAAGAATATTGAACAGGGGAAGCTATTGTACCCCAAAATTTTCCCTCTCATTTGTCAAGATTTTTCTCACAAAATTTCTATTGGGTCAAGATTGCACAAGTACAATTGGATCATATTGTATTTTCAAGCACCAAGTCAAAGAGGAAACTATTGAAAGAGCAAAGCAGATAAATTTGATTTTTATGACAAAATTGAAGAAAAGCAAGCTTGCTTCGATTCATAGTAGCTTCGACTGGGCATTGCTTGAATTCATGCTAGCTTCGACTGAACTCCTTCCTTCATGCTAGCTTAGACTGGGCAATGTCTCCCTTTGAAACAGCTTGCTTCGACCTAGAGGATTCGATTGGACATTTGGCCTCCTACATGCAAGTTTCCTTTGGATAATGGCTATCTTGATACCAAGCTTTGATCAAAGAATGGGATTCCTTCACAATAAAGCTTCAGTATTGGTTTCCTTCAAAGAAACATACTTTGAATCCAACTCTGGTCCCCTTCGAGCAAGCTTTGGTCCACAAGCTTAATTCAAGTAGTGGCCTCCTACATGCATCCTTCGATTCACAAGCATTAGCCTCCTACATGCTTGTTTCGATTCACAAGCAGTACATCCTTCATGTATGCTTTTGATCCCCAAGACAAGTTCCTCCTATGTGCTTGCTTTTGACCCACATGGAAATGGCTTCCCCTGTGCTTGCCTTCAATGCACAAGGCAGGAACTTCCCTTATTCTAGCACGCACGGGGAATTAGCTATTTTCATACTAGCTTCGACTGGATAATATCTCCCTTTGAAATAGTTTGCTTCGAGTTCCACCCTTGAAAACCTTCAACACACATAGTTCCTACACTATGACACATAATGAGTGTCCCATTCGAAGGACATGCATTGATGGATTTGAAGCACATACCTGAGTGACCCATTTGAAGGACATGCATTGGTGGATTTAAAGGACGTACCTAGGTGTCCCATTCGAAGGACATACATTAGTGGCCTATTTTAAGGACAAACATGGGTATCCCATTCGAAGGACATACATTGGTGGCCCATTCGAAGGATATACATTGGTGGCCCATTCGAAGGACGAACATTGGTAGCCCATTCGAAGAATTGTAAGTGATGCATTAGAAGAACACACAAGTGGTACATATGATCCAGTCGAAGAACACACACGTGGTCCATTCGAAGGACACAATTATTGAAAACAAGTTTTGTTTTGTCTTTTGATATATTCAAGATGCTCGCTGACCAAAGGCCCATGCCTGTTGTACTGTCCACAACACTCCAAAATGCTGCAAAGAAGTCCTGCTATGCTGCTCCTATATTTGCACCAAATTGACATACAAAGACTGCACCTCGAAAGCTACAGAAACAGTACACCCAATTTGTTCAAATCTCATTTGTTTTCCCTCCCAAACCTCAGCCAATTTCATCTATAAATAATAGGTTCCACAATACATCTAAGGGTGGCTTTTTGGGTAGATGGAGAAACTTTGGTTGTGTAAAAAATTATCAAACACTTAACACACTCTCAAACTCAGAATCAAAAGACCACGCCTTTGTTTTTGTTCTTCCGAATCCAGAACTAAAGAAACACCACACTTATTTCTTTTCCTTCGAATCCAGAACCAAAGAGATATAACTCTACTTTTCTTGGCTTTTGAATCCAGTCAAAGAAACACAACACTTGTTTCTCTCCCTTTGAATCCAGGAGCATCCAGGGCAGCAACTCAAGTTCAAAACCTACATTCCAGCTTCAAGCAAGGTAAGTCTTTCTGACTTTAACCCTTTCGTTTCAATCATGCAAATACCCTTTTTGCGCATTTTTTTCGTTTCTTTCCTTTTGGTTTGTTTTCCTTCAAGCAAGAACTAACCTGTACAGACCCAAACGAAAGAAAAAAGTTTGTATGAATCGAAGCCTTAGGCTTCTCCCCTTACTGTTTCACAGTTGCAAACAGAAAAAGAAGGTGGTGTGAATCGAAGGTTACAAACTTCAATACACACTGGGTACAGGCCCAAATCGAAAGAAGGAAATAATATGGCAATCGAAAGGCACATCCTTTGACCCAGGATGCCTTTTCTTTGTCTCTTTTACATTATTTTTGTCTTTATATTTTATATATATTTACATTTTCTTGCTATTCAATATGGTTGTAATAATTAGGACTTTTATTTCTTTTCAACCCCCATTTGTAAATATGTATACCCCATCCCCCAAAACATGTAATAGTGTAGGACATTTATTTTCCGTGTTTTTATTTCTTTCATAAAATGCTAGTAATTAGGTTGTGTATGGAAAGCTAAAATCAACAAGTAGACAACACAAATTCAAGACTAAATGAATGCAATCAAACACATTATTCACACATATGCACCTCTAGGGTAATCTCACTTGTTGCCTCGAAAAATAGTCATGTCCCATGAATATGGGCGTTTTAGAAAAGACCCTCGATAAAAGATCTTAGTCCCTCGATGTTGACTTTGATAAACGATCTACTCCCTAACAAAAATTGCTAAAACGTCTCATAGGCTGCCTTCTATGACTATACAAACGACCAATGCCCGTCCCTTCACATCCAACGATGGGGCTTCTTACCAATCAATGGTAAGATAATAACATCTAAAGGAGGAGGAAAAGAACACTATACCTTTTGAGTAGGTAGGACGCTCATAGTTGCTTGCTCTTGTAGTAAAACCATTTTCACACTAACACTTTCAATTGAAACATTTTCAAAAGTTAAAATGCTGTGTACGCATTCTTATAAAGATGAGAATCATTACAAAGGCAATTTTCAAAATCACTTTCAAAAACATCTTCCACAACAAATATCTCTTTGAACTATTTTCAAAACCAACACTTTGTACGCATTCTTATAGAGACGAGAATCATTACAAATACGTTTTCAAAATATTTTCAAACCCACACCACAAAGCACATTTTGAAACAAAGCAAGTGATCTAGCAAGATACTAAGAGCCCGTAGATAACTACGGATGAAAAGGGTGCTAATACCTTCCCTTTTCATAACCTACCCCTCGAACTCAAGAAAACATCTCTAAAGGTCTTTCATATTCTTTTCACCCTTTCCTTATTGGATAAAAGAAAAGTCGACGGCGACTCTTGCTATCCGCAACAATTGCGATCAAACACAAAACATCCAAGTCAGTTTTCCTACCGTATTACACCACGGTTCATAGGAGAGAAAGAGAGATATTGATAGGATATTCGTTCAATTTCAGAGGCATAGAGTGGATTTATTTTCCACTCATTCAAGGTAAGTGATTCATGAACTTCAATCTGAATTCGTACTTGTATTTAAAGATGTAGATCATGCATGATAGCGTAGCTGGCCAGGTCTTAGATATGATGAAGGCTTGCATCCATTTTGAAGCTTGACTCGTGCTCTGTAACTCATGTTGAAATTGATTGATACAATGATTTCATGATCAGTTTTTGTCTTTATCTTGCAATAATTGAAGAAATTAATAGTATGTTCTTGCTCTTTGCAATTTTATGATGAACTTTGACGTTTGGATTTGGTGGAAAAATTAGAGAGATCAATGGATCTGAAGTAGCTTAGTTCAATTTTGTTTTTACATGTTCATAATGTTTTGATTTCAGTGATTTTCGCGCGCGTTTTTCTCCCTAGTTTATGAATCATTTTTGAAAATCTTTGATCCTACACTAATCTACTCAATGAGATCTTTATTTTGATCACAATTTCATGCGTTTTCATCAAGAATTGAGGGAGATATCTTGATCTGAATCCAGCATGTATATTTGATTAACATATGTTAGGGCATGGTTCAGTGGTAGGGATGATGACGTGGCGCGCTTCAATTGAACATGTTCTGATTTTCTTTTACAGTGTGTTTTGGCTTTAGCAGGTGTAATAAGCATTGGCATTTTTTTTAATTTTTAATACATTTTTTTAATTGTTTTCCTATTTTTGTTTTAATATTTTATCTTGTCCAAAAATTACCAAAAAAATATATTAGGCTTAATTTTTAGTATATTTTCATATTCTGATTTTTATTCCTTTTTTCATTTTTTTAGAAAAATAAATAATACAATTAATCAAATTAGGGTTTTCTTCACCATTGAATTTTTTAGAATTTTATTTTTCAAGTTTTACTAATATAAAAAATCCCCAAAATATATATTAGGTTCCATTTTGAATTTAATTTATGAAAATAATTTTTGTTTGATTTTATAAAAAATTTTGATAAGAAAATAAAATCAATTTTTGGCAATAACTTTTTCTTTACTTTTTTTGTTATTGTGTGCAAATAATTTTCTTTTGGTATCTTCCTCTAACAAAAATTTCCATAAAAATATACTTGCTAACCCTTAGGTGTTATACCAATTTACTATAATTTTTAATTGAATTTACATTTTAATTTTCCTATTTTTCCAAATTTTAGAAACTAATGATAGTTTTTGGACTTTCTTTTTGCTTAAGCTAGAAGAAACTTTTGAAACCCTAATTTCCTCTACTTGAAAAAATCATAAAAAAATATGTTTAATTTCCTTGGATACTTTAAAATCACAAAAATCATTTTTGTTAAATTTTAACTTTTTATTTTGCATTTTTTTCATAAATTTTATACTAAAACTCTCTAGTTTGACCCTTTTATTAACCAGTCTTAGTAATTCCTAATCATTTCTAACCCCTCAATTAAATCCAAGGAATATTAAACATGTTTCTGACTTTTACAAGACTTTAGAAATTTAGGTTTTAATTAGCTTAATTTTACAAACTTTTCTTCATTTTTTACAAATTAATCTTAATTAGGGAACATATTAGGGTTTTACCTTGACCATTTGCTTGTGTTTAGAAGTTAGGGGTTTGATTCTATCTTTCCTTATTCTCTCATACCTCAAACACTTTTCTCTCCTATCAAATCTTGGTTACTTCTTATCCACCTCTCTTGGCGTGTTTAAGATTTTCATCCCTTGCTTTGATTGATGGTGTTGATTGATTTTGATGCTTAGCCTTCTCTTTTCTCTTCTCTATTAGACCCACTTCTTGTATCCTCCCCTTAAGTTTTCAATTCACTCTACTCCAAGTGTGAATTAAATAGACCTCAGGCTTATATCTATGTATGCTAACATATGATAGAGATTTCCCTTCAAAACTCAAACTATATGATCAATCATTGTATGATAATATTAGGGATAGATTTAGGTTAGCCTTCCCTTAGACTTTTCTTTCCCCTTTTGCATTTGCATTAAAATAAAAACTTATTTTTCTGGAAAACTTCAAAACACTTTAAAAATTATTGATGAGAATCACATCTTTGTTGAGTTGGGAAATGATAATCGAGTTTCTTATCGATCTTATTGCTTTTCCATTCTAAGATTTGGTATGGTTCAAGTCTCAAAGACATATTTCATGAATAAGTGGGAAAATGGCTCATATCTCTCTCTTAAGTTCAACTAGTTGTTACCCATAGAAAAAACACTAACCAACACAAACTCTTTTTCCTTTGGGCTTTTCTTTCAAAACTCTTTTCAAAAGAACATGTTAATTCACTTATGTGCTGACGCGTAAGTCTCCAAAGGCCGAGTTGAAGCAGAAGGCGCAATTAATATTGTTCATTAAAAAATACAAACCAACAAAACTTTTGAAACTGAACTACGGCTGCTCTGGTTCCTTAAAAGGGATACGTAGGTATTGGGGTAGGGCCTGAACGAGCACAACTTTTATCTTTCCTACATTCTTTTCCCTTTTCTTTTGCATGCAGTCCCCCTCTTATATCTTTTTAGATCTTAATATTAGACATAGAATTCACACCCTTAGATCATAACAAACATAAGTGGATCATGTAGAGTACTACAGACGTGTGGGGTGCTAATACCTTCCCCACGCGTAATTGACTTCCTTACCCGATCTCTATGATCGCAAGACCGTGATTTCATCCCTTAAGATTTTCTCGATTTTTACCTTTCCCATCCTGTGGGGTAAAAGACGTTCGATGGCGACTGTAGTGGTAGAAATGTTAAGACTAAGCCATTGGATTGACTTGACTTGTACAAATCAAAATAAAAATCGCCACTGCGCTTTATTGTTTCCAAAGGAATGGGAAAACAACGAATAACCCAAAAGAGGGGGAAAGATTCTAGGTAAGGGGGTTAGTTATGCAAAGGGAAGGTATTAGCACCCTAAACATCTACGGTACTCTGCAGGAACCTCTTTGTAAAATCTGTATATTTTGGCTATAAAATGTTGTATAAAAAAATAGATTGTGGTGATGAAAAAAGAAGTATTTTTTTAAATAATTTTTGCACCCACCGCGATTGCGAACCTTTAGTTCCTATGTACCATCTTCTGTTCAATATAGGGATCAGGGTACTCGTAGTTCCTATTTAAAATATTTAAAACACAAGTGTGTTTGTTAATTTTATGAGACAAGACGATGATTTTGTCATTGTCTGTGTGGAAAACATACTTACTACCCACAATTATGAGAAAGGAGAATTTGCTTCATCTCAAAGTGGAGGATATGGCTTGGATTTTAAAATCAATAATGCCTCACTCAACACCCAAGTGGAAAATATCTCACTTCACTGCATATTGTAGAAGTATAGTTGTTTGCATCACTACAAGGATTGACAAGAGTCAAAAATTTTGAGAAAAGTTTTTTTTTATAGATAAAAGCCAAAATGGAAAAATAGTTTGAATGAGATTCTTTGACTTTTAGTCTTCTCACAAAAATTTTAATGGTATTGTTAAGTTGATTGAAATTTGATTAAGAAATAAGTTTTGAAAATATATGGACATAAGTCCAAGTTTATTATGAAAGTGTTCAAGTTTTAAAAACAAGAAGATTTTTCAAAAGGAGGGAGAAGACTTTTGAGATTAAAGAAGATGGGAGGAGATGAAGAGACTATCCTAAAGCATAAGGTAAAAGCTAAAGAGAAAGACCATCTAACCAAACAAGGATCCAACACTTGACATAATGAGTCAATGTATAATTCTATCCTTTGGATTTGAAACCAAGTAAACAATTAATAAATCCTTTAAGAATACCAAACTTCAATCGCATTAAGTCTTCATAAAAATTGGACAGAGTAACGGTTGTATACAAATGAATTCCAGATCACAGACAAAGCATATAATCACAATAACCTGCACACAAAACAAACAAACAACCCAATTTCTTAGGGTAAACCCCAAGAACTCCAAAAAAAAAATAATTAAGGTCACAAGGTCTCACGTTAGATCAATTCTTATAATCCTAAGTCCAAGAAGTTCACAATCTCCATAGTGCTAAGGATAGTAACCAAGTAGTCCAAGTAACATTACAGTTTTTTAGGGTTTTAGTTGGTTATTAGGTATCTTCAAAAGGAAATGAAAAACTCAAGTGAGCAAAATAAAAAGACATAAAAGTAAATGCCCAAGTGAGCATAGATGAAAATTAACATGAAATGTAAATGCTAAAGTAAATAGTACATAAAGTAAAGAGCATAAAATAAAAGCATAAAGATAAAGTCAATTATTAGGAATTTTCATAATTTTTTTATGGATAACCATCTTGAATTAAAGTGAATTTTTTATGAATTTTTTATGAGTTAAAGTGATTTCCATAATTTTTTAAAGATTTTTTTGAGTTAAAGTGAATTTTTTATGAATTTTCGAAATTTAAATCAATTAAATATAAAAATCAGAAATAAAAAATAAATTAAAAAATATGTGGACCATTGGATGGGAGTCAAAACATGTTAGTAATCAAATCCAAGAGATCTGGCGCACTGTGCATATCATGGTCATTACTGAATAAAGCACTGAATCAAATATAAAATCAGAAATTCAAAAAATCCAAATGGCGATGTTTCATTGGTTGAAGGATGACATGTTGGTCATCTTCAACCTCCATCCAGTCTCAAAACCAGGTCGCCCAAACAGTAAAATTAGAGCTCGAGACCGGTACCATTCGCTTTGTCTCATCAAGACAAAGACAACTACACCTTCGCGAAATATTTATATAAAATGTAGCTCAAGGAATTTGGAAGAGAAGTTTTGAAAAGGGATTTGAAATTTTATGGTCAAAAGGTGCTTCTAGTTAAAAACAAGTGTTGCGACTAGAGCCAGGATGATGAGAGCTTCACAATAGTATCAAAGTTTGAGAGAATTGGTGAAAGAATCTACCTATTGAAGTTAAGTTGCAGAGCTCTGAAACTGGACTTGGCTAGCATGATTCAGGGAGTTTTAGAGTTTAATTCTTCTTCTGTTAGCTTCAGTGAGGATCAAGGAAGGTGAATTAACAAAGAAAAATGATTGAGAAAGGCTGCAAGAGGAAATTCGAAGTTACATAAAATTGAGTTCAAGATGAAGTTTGGCAAGGTGATTCTGGCTCTCTAAGCTTGAGAAAATGAATGAGGGATGACCCTCTATTTATAAGCAATCAAACTGAATGCTCAAACATGTGAAATGATGAAGTTTGCAGGGAAATCGTGTGAAGTTGCAAACAAGAAAAGTGTGACTTCTATTTTGATCAAAATTCATCCAAACTTTGCGTTTTAATGTGCTAATCATTTCTGGAAGTTCACTAAACATGTTTAGAAGAAAAAACGCACATCAATTTTGTGATTAGAGGCCAAAAAAAAGATTTCAAATTCCTGACTTGGTGAAAAATTTAGTTTCAAATTGCCAAATTCAAACCAATGTCATTCTCAACTCAAGAGGTCTTAGGACATGATTCTTGAAGCTTTAGAAAGATGAGGTTAAAAGATTTGCAATGTGCAAATAATGGTAACAAATGGTTTCTTGAGCTGAAATTTGCAATGAGTCAAAGTTGGGAAAAAGAAGTTGACTTTCCATACTTAGAAAATTTCTTAGTTTTTCTTCAAATATGACTTATAATGTCTTGTATCCAAACATGGCCTTCCACTTGAAATTTTCTCTTGACCAAAAAAGATGGAATAAAGTAGACATATTGAATGGAATTTTGAAACTTGAAACATTCAAAATCTCCAAAAATTGAGAGAGTTATCACTTGTTGAAGTTGGAAAAATTCAAGAAATGACCTATAATCTTTCGCATCCTTGGAGCTTCTTCCATCTATTTTCAAGCTTTGCACATAAAAGAAAGGTTTGAGTTCACATATTCAAGATCATTTTGGAAAAATAATGGGCTCAAGGTGATAAAAATTTATTAATTTATGCTCATTTGAAGTCACGCAAGGGAAATTGAAGGTTCATCTGGAGGACTTGTAATCTTTCTTCACCATCAAGTTTCTTCAACACAAAATTTATTTGAAACTTTTGAAGTGATTTCTTAATAACCATTTGAAGAAAATGATTTATTTGGAATAACTCAAAAGTTCCAAAAGATGAGCAAGATATACCCCTTTGAAGTTCAAAATCCTAGCTCTTATAGCCAGAAAATGCCTTAGGGAACCTTTGCAATTTTGACAAACCTTCTTGCACAAATACCTTTGTTATGTGGTTATAAGTTGTTGAGGATGATAAGGTGAAACCATTGCAACCAAAACCACTTCCAAATCTATTGAATTGAAGGAGATATGCACTTGTGTTCATTGAAATAAAAGACTTGTACATTTGAATCAAACTTCTCCAATCAACCCTTGTACCTTTGAACTAATTTTTACAACTTAAGGCATGATGAATCATAAAAGACTTTGTTATGATATCAATTGAAAACATCTTTAATGAGGAGGATTGAGCCTTAATGAAGCCTTGTTGAGGAAGGAACAAAAATGAACTCATGAATCCCTAGAACAATCTTGATGGAATGTATTGTGCTTTCACCTATAACATCAATAATTTGGACAAACACTCATTGTATTTATTAGTTAGAGGATAATCAATACAAAACATAGATGATCATAAAATACAAGTAAAGGTGCTTGGTGATTCCTCCTAGAGAAAAAGATAAAGATAGGGAGAAGAACCAAACCCTAATGTGATCTTGTTGTGATTGAATTGAGGTGATATGAAGAAGGGATCTTAGGGGCAAAAATTGGGGTACAACAGCTGCCCTTATTTAAGTGTCTTCTATACGAAGGTTGAAATCTTTGTGTCGACACAATTGAATACACTTAAATATAAAACAACCCCTATTTTTGGCCGTAAGATACCATGTGTTGTACCCCAAAATTTTCCCTCTCATTTCACTCAATACATACTCCTAGAGATCCCAATTTGCTCAAGTTTGCCCAAGAGTTGACCAGACAAACTCTCTCCTAAGGCAGTGTGTCTCAAATTAGGGTTTCCATTTTCATAAAGATAGGTGAACTCCAAAGACATAATGTGCTCTCCATGGTCCTAATATGTTCTCAAGACCCTCCATGTCAAATTTCAAGCACTGCACAAGAAGTTTGCTCAGTCAACTACTCAGATGCTTGAGAATCGACTGTATTAGGTCAAAAGTGAACTGTGGCCCACATACAGTCAAACTTCAATAATTTTGGTAAACATCAACCTTTTGAAGTAATATCCATCATTTGATCAAGGGTTGGTCATTATTCTTCAAGGAATGCCCTAAATTCATCAAAACCCAAAATTTGCTAAATTAGGGTTTCTCAGGAAAAGTCAACCAAAATTTGACCAAACATAACTTCCACATACTTTATCAGAAATTTTCCATCCAAGGCTCATTTTGAAGAGTATGCAATTCCCTACAACTCATATTCATCCCACAAGTTCAAAATATGCACTCATCAAAAGATATGAATTTCTACATTACAGGTCCTTTTGAAAAGTCAATAAAAACACCTCTTGGGTCATTGCTTCTTACATAAACATGGAAGACCCAATTGAAATTATACCAGAAGGGATTCTTAGGTGACATCCTAAGCTTTCTAAAAAGTCCAAGAACACCTCTCTAGGGTTAAAATTGGAGGAGATATGCCTTGTCAAAGTTGACCTTTTTTTGCAAAATTGCCAAAAGTCAAATATGATCAAAAGTGCATTTTTTACCAAATGGGCTTAGCATTTCATGTTTCACCTCACTTGTAGCATGGTCCACGACCCAAATTTTCACTCACATGTTATTTTCTTCATTATATATTTTATTTTGATTTTTTATTTATTAAAAATTGAATAAAATCAAATAATTGGTAAATAATATGAAAGATATGTTTTGATATGATTTTTGGACAGGATCTCAATCACATTATGCTGAGATATCAAGACCAAATTGAATCAAGCATTATTGATACAAAAATGGGATAATTTGGCTCAATTTAGAAAGTTTGCATATGGCTAAAGAATCAAATCAAATCTCATCAAAACTTCAAGATCCAATCAGTTTTGCAACCCTAATTCACTCAAGGGTATATAATGAACAAGAACAAAGCATGAAAAGGGTTGGCAGTCGTGGAAGTGCCAAGAACAAAAGCTCAAATTTTGACAAAAAGTGGTGATCTGATCTCTATCCTAGAGGATGATTCAAAGCCTTCCAACACTCCCAATCGCATCCTGGAACGTTTCTGAAGCTAACTGGATCAGTTACAAGTCCTTTCATGCTCATAAACACCTTGTATGAACATCACGATTTGCAATATTTTTAAAATTCGATTTCCATGATTTATGCACTATAAACACATTTTGATCATGTATTGCTGTTTGTTGTCATGTTTACAATGTTTTAGCATGCTTTGATTGGAGTTTGAGTGCAGATATGGACATATGCCATTATTAGGGTTTGAGGTTCCAAATTAGGAACTTCATGTACAGGCCAAATTGGACCATATAAAGAGTATAGTTGTATTCAGGAGGTCATGAGAAATTGATTCATGCCATTGGTATTAATTATTGTTGCTTGTACTCAATTTTGAAAACGCGCAGGGTTTTAGCTACAGACATGGTCTGTAGGTATATATCTGATGTCTAATACGACGGAGGAAGGTAGAAGAATATTATGTGGTAGCCAACCATTGGGCCATTTGAAATTCCGCGCGAGTTTTACCATTAACCACTATTTTTCATATATTATATTTTGTTTCCATTATTTGTACAAATAAGCCAGTTGGCCCAGTGGTGAGGCGTGTTGGTAGTGAGTATAAGGACTTGGGTTCGATCCCAAGTCCCAACAATTTCCTTTGTGCTATTTTTTCTTTGCAGATCATGTGTGCATCCGACTCATACGCTCACCATACGCCTCCTTCATCCATCCAGTGAATTCCTCTCAATCAGATGCAACACCTCTTGTAGTGAAGGAGCATGGTGTACCATCAGAGGACCACCACATGGGATCTCACGCCAACCTGGGCCACCAACCTTGGGCCCAAAGTCAGATTCAGAATGACACTCCCCTTTGGGATATTCAGCACAGGCCCAATTTAATTTCTTTCATTTATTTCTTTTATTTATTTCATTTGTTTAATCATTTATGTTTAAAAATTAACTTTTTTAATTAATAAAATAAAAAACCACAAAAACACCAAAAATCATTTTTTCATAAAATATTTACTTTCTTTAATTAATTAATTTAATTAGAAACTAGGTTAATTTAATTCTTTTTTTGTAAATAAAACCAATTAGAAATTAGAGTTTAACTAATGTATAATTAAATTATTTTCTCAAATAAAAAATGTACAAAAATATTTTTCTCTCAATTAGGGTTTTAGGTTATTTTTTAAGCGTACTCGTACTTAATTTGCCGCACGTTTAATTAATTCTTTTCATATTTTTTGTAACTGCCAATGGTTTGTAATAGTTAAACTAGGGTTTTTATTTATCGCTTTGTCCCCGATTTGGTTATGTAATTAATCCCCCTCCCCGAAGCCTTGTAAAAGCTAGGTTTATTTTCTCGCACTTTTAATTTCCGTAATCTTTAACTGTTAGATGCATGGTTAATAGGATTGTATGGAAAGATGTTTGAAAATTAAAACGGTAGCTCACTTAATGTGCAAAGACTAATTAACTGAAAAAATGACGTGCACATATTTCACTCCTAGGGTTTGCCTCACTTCAGTTGCCTTCGGTAAAATATTCATTTAAGCATAGGAGATTTTAGTGGTTGCCCTCCTGTCCAAAAGATCAAATGTCCTATTCGAATGTTGCCTCAGAAATGTTTCCTCGGAAAGATCTTAAGACTCTAGGGTTACTACTCAAGTTTCCTAATTATTGCTTTAGTGACTGTACTTGTCCCTTTCGAACGTCCCTTATAAACACCAATGACGGGGCTACCTACTCCTTAATAGTAGGATAGCGCTGTCTAAAGGAAATGAGAACAAATAACCTTTTTTCAAGTAGGTAGAATCTTAAGTACTTGCTCAACAAAACTTTTCACACAAACACCTTGCAAAACAAACTTCGTCACACCCTTGAGGACTGATACAAGGGTTATCACGAAGTAAAACGTTTTTTCAAAACAAGTACACACAAGAAATTTTAAAAAGATGAGCAAGTACCTAAGAGCCCATGGAAAACCATGGATAGACAGGTTTTCTATAATCTACCCCCCTTACTCAGAAATCTCGAAAAAAGGTTTTTTCTGTTCTTTTTCCTTTTCCATGATTGGATAAAATAAAAGTCGGTGGCAACTCTTGCTTACCGCGACATTTTGCAAACAAAAAACGCAAACCAGTATTAACAGTCGGTTCTGCCACCTTATCACAGAACTGACGACTCTGCTGGGGATTTTAAATAAAGTGGGGTTTACTGTGGATCTAGGTCATTTCAAATTGCTTTCTTGTTTGTTTGCTTTATTCTTAAAGGGTTATTTCTTGGGTTAATATAGATCCTACACACGTATCTGGGGGCACTTATTAGGTAAACAACAATAGATCATGGAGACTGTACATCATAGACCGATATGGTTTAAGCGATGGCTGTGTTGGTGTGGCACTTTGGTTGGTACCGATATCCTTCGTGGGAAAACGAAGAGAGTACGGGGCTGCCGCGTGGTGTCGTGAAGCACTAACGGACCTTAGAACCTTAGTTGAACAAACTTGGCCATTAGAAAGTAGTTATATAGCCGACCTAGGTATAGAGCTGAGGGTTGGTTGATACTTGATGATACACTCATTGAGATCATACTTTCGGGATATTTCGGCCGCAAGAAAATATTGCTTGAGCTGAGACAATGCTCGATAAAGGATGGTCAGTGATATTGAGATCCCTTAGAACCCGGTTACTTTTTAAGACAGGTTTGAAACCAACTAAACTTCAAGAGGGTATGACCTTTGTGATACGGTGGGAGAACTGACTTGGGTTTTGCGTTTGTTTTCGCAAATGTTTCGGTTGAGCAAGAGTCGCCACCGACTTTTTATTTTATCCTAAGGAAAGGTTAAAAAGCACATCAAAAACCTTTGAGATGTTTTCTTGGGTTCGGGGAGTAGATTATAGAAAGGGAAGGTATTAGCACCCTTTCTATCCATGGTTATCCATGGGCTCTTAGTTACTTGCTTAGATCAACTTGCCTTGATTTTCAATTGTTTGAAATGGTGCTTTGTGTGTGGGTTTTGAAAATGTTTTGAAAAGAGGCCAATGTGGTGGCAACCTTTGTAGTGATCCATGTTGGGATGTATACAAAGGTGTATGTCTTTTGAAAAGTTTTCAATGTTTGAAAGTTGATTTGAAAGTGTGTTGTGTTGTGTGGTTTTGAAAAATAGGCAAGTGTTTTTGTTTTGCAAGTTTAGCAAGTAACTAAAAGCTTTCTACCTTAAATTTCTCAAAGATTATTGCTATGTTTTAACCCTTTTAACAATTTTGTTCCACAATTGTATTTGGTGGACAATCTTGTGTTAGGATGTGAAAGGGACGGGCGTGGGTCATCGTTTAGACCATAATTGCAATGGTGCCAAGTATCTTTGGACAATTTTTCCTTTAAGGGACTTGATCATTTTTAGGCAACTTTCGAAAGCGTCAACGAGGGACTATGATCATTTGATTGTTTTGTTTTGCCCAAAGAGACCTAACATGCAATATGGCCCATTATTGAAGGCAACAAGTGGAATACCCTAGGGGTGCAAGTGTGATTAGTGTTGTCCATTTTCATGCTTGTTTATCTTGAATTTAGGTCAAACTATTTTTTGGTTAATTGATTTGCATACAAAACCTTAATTCTAACATGGCATAATTATAAAGCTTTAAAGTGCGAAAAAATAAAGTTCCTAAGTTATTACAACACAATATATGGGATGGAGGGTACAAATGTTCAAATGGGGGTATTTTGACAAGAATTAAAACCCTAGACTATTACATCCAACTTGGAATTTTGCAAGGTATTTATTTACACAATATTCAAATAAAAATAAAATAAATATGCAAAATGCAAAAAAAAGTTTTTCATATGTATGTAAAAAGTATTTATCATGTATCAAATAAACAAAAATAAAATTAATCAATTTTTGGTATTTTTAAGTATTTAGGATAAAACCCTAATTTCGCTAAATAAAAAGTATTAATTATTTAATATATACAATATTTATTAGTTATGTACAAAAAAAAAATAAAAGAGAAGTATATTTGTCAAAAAGGTATTTTTAATGTTAAATATTAATAAAAATAAAAATGTATATATTTTGTATTTTTATCCTAAATATTCTAATAAATATATATGTATTTGTATTATTTACTAAATATATTAAATATGTACAAAAATAAAATATTTAATATCTACAAAAAAAGTATATTTTATATAAAATGTTTTCAGAAGATAAAATAAAATAAAATTAGAAAATAAATGTATTTTATATTATTCCTAATATTCTAAACAAAAAGTATTATGTATTTATTTATATATATAACTAAATAAAGCAAATAAATATCAAATAAAATGCAAAAAAATGTGGAAAAATGTTTTTAATATTTTTTATGCTTTAATAAAAAATAACAAATCAGAATCAAAAAGAAAAAATTGAAAATGGCAAATAAAACTCAAAATGGGCCAGGGGGGTGTATGTGTAAAACAGTGGTGTGAAAAGGAAAAGAGATCTCAGGCCCAACCCAAGAAAGGTTGTCTTCAACCTTCAGACAAACGTTTGAAAAACGCGCGCCCTTCTTGCTTCAAACACAACTCCTGATTCCTGGACTTTTAGCACAAACTTACAACATGAAAAATGTTAAGCATCAAGCCACGATTCTGGACATATAAAGAAGTCAATCTAACTCTCAGAAATGAGAGAGAATTTCTTCTCCCCCAATTCCTGACCTAGTTTTTGTTCAATGTTCAGACTCAAAATTCTCTATGTACACATAACATAAATGAAAAGTAATGATATGGGAAGATTCAGGGCCATGAATATGACATAATTTCTTCACAAATCTAAACCTAAAAATGCCTGGATAGAGAGATACGAGTTCATGAACTTACATGTTCAGCTTGAATCGTATCTGGCAATGGAGGTGCTTTCAAGGCAAGGTAATGATTTGTATAGCTTGCTTAATATCCAGGGATGCTATTCCAACCTTTAGTTTGCTTTGAAACCAAGTGAATCGTGTTATGGCACTCCAAATGCAAAACAGAAAATATGAAAATGGTGATGTTGGTTAGGGGTGTTACAGGTCGTGTTTAGGGCTTGGAACAGTTTCAAGGGATGGTGTGGGATGTGTTTGAAGTGGTTTTGGCCAAGGTGCACGATGGAAATGAGCTAGCCAAGTCCAAGTGCAGAATGCCCTGTTTTTGTGCGGTTTAATGGTGATTCTGTGTTTGAGAAGGCAATGGAGGTGGTTGGCTCGTGTTTCAGGCAGGGTTGGTGTTTGGAAAGTGTCTAACAAGTTTGCTTAAGCTTGTGTTGGCTGAGATGAGACTTGTTGTTCAGTTTGCAAGTTTTCTTCTCTCTTAAGCAACAAAGTGTCAAGTTGTTTTCTAGACTTGTGCAGGACCCCAATCTATGATGCATACATTAGTCTTGGTTACTGGGATATGCTTATGCCTTTGTGCCTCAAAGATCTGCATTGTACCTCATAGATTGCAAAGTTGACATAAAGTAACACTTTACAAAAATGGATAATATGCTTTTTCTTATTAAGGCTTAATCTTGTATGCAATGCTTAAACACATAATGCAAGGCTTGAACACAAGGGGTTTGCATTAAATTTATGAGTGTGAATGGGATAAAGGACCTGTAATCCATCCTAGAACATGTTGAGTTCAAAATGCAAGGTTATGGACATGTAAATTGGTCATAAACAAAGTGAGTTTTTCCCAACTTGCCAAATTCGATTCTCTCTAACCATGAGGTTGTTTAATGAGTTCTTGGACATTTTGGAAAGCTTGGAATGTGTACTACAATCCATCTTTGTAATGCAAATTGAAATTCCAAGTAGAAGCATGTGAAAAGTTGCCATGAAGTTAGGCAAAAATCCTGCCTAAAATAGGTCAAAATTTTTCTAAGTTAAGAATGGTTTGGTACCCTTGTTCCAAAAATTGTAACTTGAGCTACAACCTTCTTTTGAGGAAACTTTGTGAATCAAAGTTGTAGATTTTGCAATGGGCTACAACTTTCATGTTTTGACTTTTCCTTGAATCCAAATGCATCTTGATGAGAAAGTGGGACAAAGTTAGGAAAAAATTAGGGTTTTCATAACTTAGAAAAATTCTAAGTTATGAAAAATCTTCATTTCAAACCCTAATTTGCAATTCTTGATTTCTTGATGAACAAGTTTCATGATTTGGCATGTTTTGATGAAAAATGAATCTTGACACTTGATTTTGACCAAAAAGTCAAAGTTTGACTTTTCAGTATACAGTCAAATTTGGTTCAGTTGACTGGAAAATTCATCTGTCAATCTTGTGCATTTGGGATCTTTTGAACTTGTTGAACATGTCAAGACAATTCCAATGGGTCCTTGAGTCCATATGTGAGCTTGGTTTGCCATTGGTTAGGTCCAACAGTCAAAAATGGCCTTTGTGCAGTCAAAACCCTAAAAATGACCATTTTGCCCTTTTGATGATCTGATCAAATTTCTTGTGGAATTGTGATCCAAACTTGATCAAATGGTTCATATGAGTTCATAATGTTGATGTGGGTCAATTTTCATGAGGTTTGACTGTCAATTGGCCACAGTTGACTTTTTCCCCAATATAGCTGATTTCCAGGTCAACTGTCCAATTGACTGGGCAAAGGTTGGAATCAAGGTTTGAAACTTGGTATGGATAAACTTGGGAGTCCAACATGAAGCATGAAAGTCACCTTAGGAATTTTAGGTCAAAATATCTTTGTGCAAACACAAACCCTAATTTGGGTCAACAGTGCTAGGAGAAGTCTTGCAGAGGAAGCCCTAACTGGATCTTAAGCTCCAAGGGCCTTGTGATGAGAAAATGTTGAGAAAATGGGAGGGCAAATTTTGGGGTACAACAGTTTCCCCTGTTCAATCTTCTTGAACCTGAAGAGTTAGATTGGCAAGTTTGCCTTTCGTGACTCGAGGGTAAAAGGAGATTGGACACTAGAGTGCCCTGAAATTTGCACTCGCATGCTGGAGTATCAGCAATGTGATGTCGGGAATGGGCTTATAGATGCCATTTGGAGAGATGGTGGATAGGGAGATGGGCTTATAGATTCCATCTGAAGGCGTGACAGAACCTTGTCGGGAATGGGCTTATAGATGCCATTTGGAAGTGTTGGTCGCATAAGAGATTCCTTAGCGAGAACTTGTGCACTTTGAGAAAGACAAATGTTTTCCTGGCTTGTTACAGGTGTTGATCTTCAATCTCTTCATGCAGATATGCCCTGGCTAGATACAGGTGTCGAGTCCACAATCGGTTGCTCACAGATATGCCCTGGCTAGATACAGGTATCGAATCTGGAATTAGTTGTCAACAGATATGCCCTGGCTGGATACAGGAATCGAATCTGGAATTAGTCGTCAACAGATATGCCCTGGCTGGATACAGGAATCGAATCTTCAAACTCTTCAGATGTGCCCTGGCTGGATACAGGAATCGAATCTGGAATTGTCGTCTACAGATATGCCCTGGCTGGATACAGGAATCGAATCTTCAAACTCTTCAGATGTGCCCTGGCTGGATACAGGTATCGAATCTGGAATTAGTCGTCAACAGATATGCCCTGGCTGGATATAGGAATCGAATCTTCAAAACTCTTCAAACGTGCCCTGGCTGGATACAGGTACCAAATCTAGAATTAGTCGTCAACAAATATGCCATGGCTGGATACAGGAATCGAATCTTCAAAACTCTTCAGACGTGCCCTGGCTAGATACAGGAATCGAGTCTGGAAATAGTCATCAACAGATATGCCCTGGCTGGATATAGGAGTCAAATCTGGAATTAGTCATCAACAGATATGCCCTGGCTGGATACAGGAATCGAATCTTCAAACTCTTCAGATGTGCCCTGGCTAGATACAGGAATCGAATCTGGAAACTGATCACTCACAGATGTGCCCTGGCTAGATACAGGAATCGAATCTGGAATTGTGACAGTTGAAGGTAGTCGTCTTTTGGATTGTCCTTTTCCCTGAAAAAGGCAAAACATCAGTTGTATGCAATGTCATGATGTATGAAATGCATGATGTCATGATGCTCAAAATGAGATAGCGTTGTATGCACTTTATCATGTATGTAAGCAAGATGTATGAAATGTGAAATGTTTATGAATGTAATTTCGTCTAGGAAAATAAATCCTTGGCGACCGGCCGGGCAATTAAATCTCGGGCTGATGTTGAAGAGTAGAGTTCTTTGTTTCCGCTAGGGATGATGGTTGCAAGAATACACCGGTAGGAGAAGATGACTCCGTTGGGGAATAAACTTGTTGAAGAGATTACTCTGAGGGGGAATTACTCTGTGGGAAGAGATACTTCGCTGAAGTTTTGACGAGAGCTCCGCTGAGGATTTCAATGATGGACTCCGCTGGGGATAACAATGATAAACTCCGCTGGGGATTCTGTTGATAAGTTATGCTGGGGAACTTTGATGAACTCCGCTGGGGATAGGAAGAACTTCGCCGAGGGCGATCTTCCGTTGTAATTAGCTGAGGATAACCCAGTTATAAGCCCTTGTGAGGAATAACTTTTGAATGAAAACGGAGGGACGTTCGTATTCGGCAGGGGATAAGCTTCCAGAATCTACTGGGAATAAGCTCCAAGACTTGCTGGGGATATGGATTCCAACTTTCCTGGGGAAATTTTTCGGACTGTACTGGAAAATGGTTCCACTGGGGTGTCTGTATTCCGCCGGGGAACAATCTTAGATCAAGACTATCGGGGATGCTTGCTGAGGAATGCCTATACTCCGCTGGGTAATGTTGAGATCTTCTAGGGATACCCAACTTCCTTTAGGCTGGTCGTAGACTAACTCTGCTGGAGGAGAGCCTTGTTGACTTGCTAGGGGAATATAGTGCCTTTCCAGGGCTGATAGGAAACCAACTCTACTCGGGGGAAGTATTGCTGAATCTGGTTTTACTCTGTGGGGAGTTGCGGTGACTTGGTCACATTCTTCAGTTGAACCTACCTTGGTTCCTTGGCGGACAGAGCAACTAGACTGCCTAGACAACTCTACATTGCCCCTGTTTCTGATGTCACTTGTAATCAGTTCTTTGTTTCGCATACAAGTATTTATGAGTTAGCAATTAATGTCAAATGCATATATCAAAAATGAACATTGGACGTTCTTCACAAGACAAAACAGAAAAAGGAAAAACAATTGGCAATTTGCCTGGAAAAGTGAATTTGTATTGATATGCATTTTTGTACAAGAGGCTGGCGTCCTAGTAAGAGAACGCCGCCGAATGATATAGAGTTTATACAATTTTGAAAAAGGAAACAAAACAGCTATGTGAATAAATAATCCCACTGGGTTCCAACTCTGCTATCGCCTTTATGTCTTCAAGCGTCTCATCACTCTGCTGCTTAGTCGAAGATGAAGCTGATCGATCAATGCCGAAGTCTGAGCCCGATAGTTGATGTCGAATTCTGGATGCGAGCTGATCCAATGAGACATAGTATTACGCTTTATCCCTAACTTTTGCCTGGACCGCCCTTTCGGGTTTTCAGTCCACCGAGATACCCATTTTTGCCCAAGCCGCCTTTTCAGGTTTTCGACTTGCCGGGTGTACAGATTCTTTTCATTTCATCCCTTATTTTTGCCCGAACCCTTTTGGTTCGCCGGGAAGCCCTTATTTTTGCCTAGGTATGTCAACCTAGCGGGTCTTTTATTTATGCGTAGTATCTTTTTACTATGTCTGCATTGGCGGGGTGAGGAAGGTCATCACCATCCATGGTAGTTAGAACCATAGCTCCTCCTGAGAAGATATGTTTAACCACAAATGGCCCTTCGTACGTAGGGGTCCACTTACCCCGGGGATCACTTTGAGGAAGAATGATGCGCTTGATTACCAGGTCTCCGACTTGATACTCTTGTCGTCTGACTTTCTTGTTAAAAGCCCTGATCATCCGTTTTTGGTACGTCTGACCATGTCAAATAGCAGTGAGTCTCTTTTCGTCAATTAGGTTTAACTGATCAAGTCGAGTCTGGATCCAGTCATCTTCCCTCAAGTCTGCATCCTTCATTATCCGGAGAGAGGGTATCTGGACTTCAATCGGCAAGACTGCCTCCATGCCATAGACCAAGGAAAAGGGAGTTGCCCATGTCGACGTCCGTGCTGAGGTACGGTACCCATGAAGAGCAAACGATAACATTTCGTGCCAATCTTTGTAGGTCACTGTCATCTTCTGCACAATCTTCTTGATATTTTTATTTGCCGCTTCGACAGCCCCATTCATCTTTGGCCGGTAAGGAGAAGAGTTGTGGTGTTGTATCTTGAATTGCTCGCAGAGCTCAGTGATCATCATGTTGTTAAGATTGGTACCATTGTCCGTAATGATTCTTTCCGGGACACTGTACCAACAGATCAGGTTATGCCGAATGAAACGTGCCACGACGCTCTTGGTTACGGTGGCATAGGAAGCTGCTTCCACCCACTTCGTGAAGTAATCAATCGCTACCAAGATGAAGCGATGCCCGTTGGATGCCGTCGGTCGGATCTCGCCGATCATATCAATGCCCCACATTGCAAAATGTCAAGGTGCCGTCAGGACATTCAGAGGAACCGGAGGGATGTGCACCTTGTCAGCATAAATCTGGCATTTATGACAAGTTCAAGAATGTTGGTAACAGTCGGCTTCCATTGTTGACCAGAAATATCCTACCCGAAGGATTTTCTTCGCCATGGTATGTCCACTGGAATGTGTTCCAAATGTACCTTCATGTAGCTCTACCATGATCTTTTCTGCTTCAGTCTTATCCACACAACACAGTAAAGTTGAATCATGGTTTCGCTTGTAGAGAATGTCGTTGCTGAGGAAGAATTTTGCCGCGAACCTTCTCAGTAACTTCTTGTCATTGACTGATGCGCCTTCGGGGTATTCTTGAGCTTCCAAGTATCTCTTCACCTCATGATACCAGGGTTTTTCGGTTACCTCTTCGGCCTCAAGATCGCAGCAGTATGCAGGTTCGTCCAACTTCTAGATAATGATCTGGGGAGCCTCGTTGTCCCATTTGACTTTGAACATTGAAGACATCGTAGCTAGCGCGTCTGCTAACTGATTCTCCTCTCTTGGGAAGTTTTCAAAAGTTATCTCTTCAAAGTGGGGAAGCAAAGTCAATGCATACTCCTTGTAAGGAATAAGATTTGGGTGTTTCGTATCCCACTCGCCTTTGATCTGATTGATCACGAGAGCGGAATCTCCGAAGACACTTAGAAACTTGATCCTTAAGTCGATTGCAGCTTGAAGACCCATGATACATGCCTCATATTCTGCCATGTTGTTAGTGCAGTTGAAACATAGTCGGGCGGTGAGTGGAGTATGAGTGCCTTTAGGGGATATGATCACAGCGCCGATACCATTACCCAAAGCATTCGAGGCTCCGTCAAAGTGCATAGACCATCGGGATCCTTCCTCAGGTCCTTCATCCGGTCCAGGTACCTCACAATCAGTTACCACCATGATATCCTCGTCTGGAAATTCAAAGTTCATCGACTGGTAATCGTCCACTGGTTGGTGAACCAAATGGTCTGCCAATACACTTCCCTTGATTGCTTTTTGAGTTGTGTACTGGATGTCATATTCTGTCAAGATCATTTGCCATCTTGCTATTCTTCCAGACAGAGCAGGCTTTTCGAACATGTACTTGATTGGATCCATTTTTGAAATCAACAGAGTAGTGTGAGTCAGCATATATTGTCTCAGCCGGCGAGCAGCCCATACCAGAGCGCAGCAAGTTTTCTCGAGCAGTGAGTACCGAGTCTCACAGTCGGTAAACTTTTTGCTCAGGTAATAAATGGTGTGCTCTTTTCGGCCAGACTCGTCATGCTGCCCCAGCACACACCCCATTGAGTTGTCAAGTACTGTCAAGTATAGTATTAGAGGTCTCCCCTCAACCGGCGGCATAAGGATGGGTGGTTCTTGGAGATACTCTTTGATCTTTTCAAAAGCATCCTGACACTCATCATTCCAACGTACTACTTGATCTTTCTTCAGCAATTTGAAGATTGGTTCACAGGTAGCAGTTAAATGCGAGATGAATCGAGCAATGTAGTTCAACCGTCCTAGAAAGCCTCTGACTTCTTTCTCTGTCTTGGGAGCTGGCATCTCTTGTATGGCTTTTACCTTGGCAGGGTCCACTTGAATACCTTTGTCGCTTACAATGAAACCTAGCAATTTTCCAGATCTCACCCCAAAAGTGCATTTGTTTGGGTTCAACCTCAGCTTGTACAACTTCAGACGGTCAAACAGCTTCCGCAGATGGTCAAGGTGTTCCTCCTCAGTTTGGGACCTTGCAATCATATCATCGACATATACTTCAATCTCATGATGGATCATGTCATGAAATAAAGCGACCATGGCACGTTGGTAGGTTGCCCCAGCACTTTTCAACCCAAAAGGCATGACCTTGTAACAGAAGGTGCCCCACTGAGTAACAAAGGTAGTCTTTTCCATATCTTCAGGGGCCATCTTAATCTGATTATAACCTGAAAAACCATCCATGAAAGAGAACACCTTGTGCTGAGCAGTATTGTCAACAAGAACGTCAATGTGAGGTAGGGGAAGTCATCCTTGGGGCTGGCCCTGTTCAGATCCCTGTAGTCAACACACATTCGGACTTTACCATCCTTCTTCGGTACTGGAACCACGTTGGCAACCCACTGGGGGTAAGAAGTCACTGCTAGAAATCCGGCATCAAATTGTTTCATAACCTCGGCTTTGATTTTCTCGGACATCTCTGGGCGCATGCGGCAGACCTTCTGTTTTACCGGAGGGCAGTCTTCCTTGGTAGGCAGGTGATGAACTACAATGTCGGCATCCAGACCAGGCATGTCTTCGTAAGACCAAGCAAAGATTTCCATGTAGTCATGCAACATCTGAATCAATCGTTGTTTCACACTGAGCTCCAGATTGGCACCAATCTTGACTTCCTTTATATTTGTTTCAGTACCCAGATTTACCGTTTCCACTGGCTCTTCATGCGGCTGAATGGCCCTCTCTTCCTGGAGTAGCAGTCTTGCGAGTTCACCAGGCACTTCGCAATCATCTTCACCCTCGTCTTCAGCTAAGTTGATCGGATTTTCGAAGTCATAACTGGCAGTAGCAGAGTCGTTACCAGTGAGATCCAGAGTGGATTGGAACCTGTATAAGTGAGTGTGTGTAAATATAGCTGTTTTACAATATAAAGAAAGAAAAAGAGCACAAGATTTGAAATGCAACAAACTTCCAATGTTTTGATTAATGATATATGAAAATGTCATACAAAAAGCCCTCACAAATGGAGCCACAGTGCCCCGGGTAGGACACCGAGCCAATAAAAGTTTCAACATATTATTTGTTACAAATTGAAAACAAAAGAGTTCATTACTGAGTGACAAAAGTAATAGGTGTAAAATCTTTTGCCGTCCAGTTGCTTGGTCCATTGTCGGTTGTTGGGTAGATCCAACTGTCGAATTCTGATTCCTCCACTTCGTCTTCAATAGCATTCACTCCCGGGTTAGTGATGAACACGGGAGGTCTTCCAATTCTTGCTTTACGAACAGCCCTCTGAGCCTCTACAGTGAAGCCCAGTCCAAACTTGTCAGTCTTTGGGGTGAAGTCAGGAAGCCGACCCCATTTTGCGCACTCGCCTTTCTCAATCACAGCCCGGGCATCCTTCAAGGAAGCCATCTTCGAAGGAAAATCTTCTTCGATCACTGTCTCAGCTGACGCCAATGTTGGAGGTACCTCTTCAAAATTTTGAAAGGGGGTTTCAATAAACTCCCCGTCCATCTCAATATACCGGAATTAATTCAGATGACTAACCATGTATTCTTCCTCCCCCTGCACAGTAACAATCTTCCCTCTGACAGGGTATTTGAGCTTCTGGTGTAGAGTGGATGTTACAGCCCCAGCCTTGTGAATCCAAGGTCGACCCAGCAAACAGGAATAAGATGGACGAATATCCATCACATAGAACGTTGAGTCAAAGAATTGGGAACCCACACTAATAGGAATGTCTACCTCACCATGCACCATCCTCTTAGAACCGTCGAAGGCTCTAACGATGATGTTACTAGGCTTCAATTCCAGGCCCTCACAATCCAACCGGTCCAAGGCCTTTTTGGGCAATACATTCAGGGAAGAACCGGTGTCCACCAACACGTGTGCAAGAGTAGTGCCCCTGCATTCTATGGAGACATGCAGGGCATCATTGTGGTTTCTTCCTTTGGCGGTCAGATCGGCATCCGAGAAACCCAAACCATTGTCAGCGGTCAAATTAGCCACACAGTCAGTGAATTGATCTGCAGATGTCTCTTGTGGCACATGGGCCGTCTTCAGAAATGAAATCAGGGCCTTGGCATGGGCCTCTGAGCATAGCATCAATGATAGCATGGAGATCTTTGAGGGGGTATGCCCCAACTGTTCTACGATGTTGAAATCGCTTTTCTTAATAATCTTGAGGATCTCCTCCATCTCTTGCTGGGAGGCTTCAACAGCGGTCGTCTTCGGTGCCTCCGTCCGGGCAGGCAAATCGGTAGAAACTCCTTTGCCCCGAGTATCAGAGGACTCGGCGGCAGGGGTAGACATAGGAACTTGATTTGTAAGGGAAACACGCACACTTGTGGGTGTGATGATAAGAGGTTTTCGGATAACTGGTGGTGCAATGTCAGGCGAGAAGAGCCTGCCACTGCGAGTAACTTTGGCGGGACCAGTGATGTTACTGATACTGGTACCGGTGTTGAACTCCTGCTTCACTCCAAGCACATACACATCTGCCCCATAGTGCCATGGGACAGCCTTGTCAGATTCATAGGGGAGGGGCCCCGGAACAGTAATAATAATGGGTGCAACAGACACGATCTTGACTGGCTTCCTCGGGGGAGCCTTGGTAGGATTATTGAAAATTGTGACGATAGATACTTCTTCAGCGGGAACAAACGGAACAGCGGTTTTCTTGAACAGAATTTCCTTGCTATCCATCAGGCTTTGGATGCCTGACTTCAGCAACGGACAACCAGTAAGGGTAACAGCACACAGGAGGCAACCCTTGCTACAACCCGGAAATAAACCGGCTAGCAACAGGTTCCTCTTAACAGTCAATAGAGGGGTAGCAACATCATTCACCGAAACAGCATACAAGTCTTCATCAACAGCATTTACTCCATGCTGAGGCATAGGAGCAGTCACAACGTTAGGCCTCTCAGGCGCCTCAAATTGTATTTCCTTCATATCAATAAGGTCTTGAACCTTATTTCTCAGGGCCCAGCAATCATCAGTAGAATGCCCCGGGCTATCGGAGTGATAAGCACAACGGGCATTTGAATTATACTTAGGAGATGCAGTATTCACGACCTTCGGAGCCTCTCTGATGGTCACCAAGTTGGTCGATAGCAGTTGCGGCAAGATTTGTGACAAGGTCATACTCAGCCGAGTGTACGGCCTTTTGGGCCTCTCACCCCTTTGTTGATTGTACTGCTGAGGAGCAGCAACAGGCTTTGAAATTACCAATGCATTGACGGCTTGGCGGCGTTCTGGCTTAACTTGTCTTCTAGGGCTATAAACAGCACTAGCTTCCTTTTTGAAAGGCTTCTTCTCAGTACTTGCGGAGGCACCCTTCTGAATCTTCCCTGACTTGATGCCAGCTTCTATTCTCTCGCCTGTTAAGATCAAATCTATAAACCCCGCGGAAGAATTACCAATCATATGGTTGAAGAATGGACCAGACATGGTCCCCAGGAACATGTCAACCAGTTCGCGGTCAGTCAAAGGCGGATGCACCCTGCCAGCCAAGTCTCTCCATTTTTGCGCATATTCTTTGAATCCTTCGCCCGTTCCCAGTGACATACCCCGAAGTTGGGTACGCGTGGGAGCAAGGTCAGAATTGTACTGATATTGTTTGTAAAAGGCAGTGACCAAGTCTTCCCAGTTTCAGATACTGGTTCCATCCAGCTGATAGAACCACTCCAGTTGAGCCCCAGAAAGGCTATCCTGAAAGAAATGGATCCAAAGGTTCTTGTCCGAAGTGTAAGGTTGGATCCTCCTTACATATGACCTGAGATGCATTTTTGGACAGGACAGCCCGTCATACCTCACAAAAACCGGCACTTTGAACTTCGGGGGAATCACAATCCCGGCAACTAAACCCAAGTCTTCGAAATCTAAACCCGGAACTCTCTGCAGCTCCATAGCTGCCAACCTGTCTTCTAAACCTTTGTACTTATCATCGGCGGGCGGGTATTGTTGATCAGAGTAGTCTTCGTCCTCTTCAGCCTCCTCTTCTTCCATATCAGACTCGGAAGGTATTGCAGCCGCAACCCTTTACTGGTTCCCTCCTCAGAAGTAGGGGAAATTCAAGCACTCTTCGGGCTTCTCCTTCAAACCTTCTCCCTAAAGTAGCCACCCCGACTCTCTTTTTCTTCTTTTTCACTTGGTCTTTGTTCCCCAGTAGGGCCTTTAGATCCTCCTGACCCTTAGCCAAGGTCATCAGGAGTTGTTGAAATTGTGCATTTTGAGATTGCAAGTCCTTGACTGTTTGCTCGAGATCCATCTTACTGAAATAAACAGTAGAGAGATAAGGAAACCTGGTGTAGAGACCTGCTTATGCACATGATGAATGGTATGCTTATGTATGCAATGCGTTCAAGGATTTAGAATATTCAAAATTGTTGCAGACAAAAAAGAACGCACGTCATATTAATAAGAAGAAATTTGTTAGTACATAAATGCCCCATGGGCCAAATATTACAAAAACAACTTCTCAAAGTAAAAAGACGTTGCGCATCCTCTTTGGTGCGATGTAGGTGTTGAGGGTCTCTTGCTCATGGAGTCGGCGGGTAAGCTCTAGAACCTTCTTCTCGCTGGCGTAGAAGCTGGCTTCAAAAGTGTTCCGTTCCTCCTTGAGTTGGATCCAACTCTTCTGCATCTCCTCCCACGATGTAGGCATGTTAGGATATAGGATGGTGTAGGGAACCTCTCCTTCCTTAACGGGCTCTTTAATCACAGGGAGAATATGAGGGTAAGGCATCATCAGACTCTGGGCTCGGGTTCGTACCCACTTGAGATAGGGCTCAAGAGGGATGGAGTTCTTGTGTCCCAGTGTCTTGCTGTCAACCTTGTTAGGCATCCTCCAAGCTCTGATGAATCATTGGCGAAGTCCTTGCGCATCGTTGTCGAAGTCGAAAACTAGGTTAGGAATTTACATGTCGTGAGGGCCATCTCTTCGTGCATATCCAAATTTCCTCAAAGCTAGACAAGGGTTGTAGGTAATGCCCCATCTAATGCCAAGTAATGGAACATTAGGGAACTCTCCGCAACGATCGACGATGATGACATTTTCTCTGAACCGAGAACACCAATGTACATCAGAGTGAGTAAGAGTCATCAACCGTTGGGACCACCTTGAGCCTTGGTCATTCTTCAAGACAGATTGTGGAAGGTGCGAAATAAACCACCTTGCAAGGAGAGGAGTACAGCACATGAGAACACCCCTCTTTCTCATTGTTCGAGTGTAAAATGAGTGAAGAATGTCCCCAAGCAATGTTGGTATTGGATTTCTAGACAAGAAGATTTTGACGGTGTTGACCTCTACAAGCTGGTCAGGATTTGGGAACAGGACCAACCCATAGATAAGGAGTGCCACAATTTCTTCAAAGGCTTGTAGGTCCAATGAATTCCAACACTCTTGTGCCTTCTCAAACAAGAATTTTGCTAAGAAGCCTTTGACACCGCTTCTAGTTTCCCAATGCCCCTTGATGTCAGATGGTTGTAGATGTAGTGCTCGAGCAACATCTTCAGGCTTTGGTTCCTTTTCCATACCGTTGAAAGGTAGTTGATTAAGGATAGGAATTCTCAGGAGTTGAGAAAATTCCTCCAAAGTGGGCACCAACTGGTAGTCGGGGAAAGTGAAACAGTGGTGAAGAGGGTCAAAGAACTGGAATAGTACTTTCATCATGTCCTCTTCAATGTTGGTGTTGACTAAGCTGAGCAGTCTACCATGTCTTTCACTGAAGGGAGAGCTTTCCAGAATTCTTGATGTGAGCTCCTTGAGTTGAGGATGGATTCTCACAAGGTTGACTTGGATGGTTTTTCTGCGAGGAATTTCCATGACCTACAAAACAAGAACAAAGATGAAGATCTAAACCCTTGAAGTGGTTAGTAAATGCATATGATGCTTTATGATGTTCATGATGTATGCACAAACATATGTACAAGCAAATCACACCAAACCCTAGTTTCAGGCTTGCATGGGGTTTCAAGGGTAAGTACCCTCTTGAGTGTAGTTGGCTTAAAAACCTGTCCTATAAATAGTAACCGGGTTCTAAGGAGCTCAATATCATTGGATTGTTTTCATTGTTCATTGTTTTGGTTTAGCCACTTAACTAGCGACCAAAATATTCCAAGAAAACAACCCTCAATGAGTGTAGTATCGAGTATCTACCAACTTTGGACTGCACCAAAGCCGGTCATCTCACTACCCCAAATAAAAGGCCAAGATGGTCAAGTAAGGTTCTATGTCATTAGTGCTTAGTGACATCACTCAGCGGCCCCGTACTCTCCTTGATTGAACTCAAGGGTTACCGGTACTCACAAATATGTCGCACTAATATAGCTATTGCTTCGACCGTGTCGGTATACCCCGCACAGTTTCCACAATGTATTGCTATCTATGAATGTTTCCCAAAATCCGGGTGTAGGATTGCAAACCCAAACAAGAGAGCCAAGATATAAAGCAATCAAAACAAACAATTAGTCATGCAAGAGGGTGATCTAAGCCCTAAGGTTACTCTACTTTTAAGAATCCCCAGCAGAGTCGCCAGTTCTGTGATACGGTGGGAGAACTGACTTGGGTTTTGCGTTTGTTTTTGCAAATGTTTCGGTTGAGCAAGAGTCGCCACCGACTTTTTATTTTATCCTAAGGAAAGGTTAAAAAGCACAGCAAAAACCTTTGAGATGTTTTCTTGGGTTCGGGGAGTAGATTATAGAAAGGGAAGGTATTAGCACCTTTTCTATCCATGGTTATCCATGGGCTCTTAGTTACCTGCTTAGATCAACTTGCCTTGATTTTCAATTGTTTGAAATGGTGCTTTGTGTGTGGGTTTTGAAAATGTTTTGAAAAGAGGCCAATGTGGTGGCAACCTTTATAGTGATCCATGTTGGGATGTATACAAAGGTGTATGTCTTTTGAAAAGTTTTCAACGTTTGAAAGTTGATTTGAAAGTGTGTTGTGATGTGTGGTTTTGAAAAACAGGCAAGTGTTTTTGTTTTGCAAGTTTAGCAAGTAACTAAAAGCTTTCTACCTTAAATTTCTCAAAGATTATTGCTATGTTTTAACCCTTTTAACAATTTTGTTCCACCATTGTATTTGGTGGACAATCTTGTGTTAGGATGTGAAATAGACGGGCGTGGGTCATCGTTTAGACCATAATTGCAATGGTGCCAAGTATCTTTGGGCAATTTTTCCTTTAAGGGACTTGATCATTTTTAGGCAACTTTCGAAAGCGTCAACGAGGGACTATGATCATTTGATTGTTTTGTTTTGCCCAAAGAGACCTAACATGCAATATGGCCCATTATTGAAGGCAACAAGTGGAATACCCTAGGGGTGCAAGTGTGATTAGTGTTGTCCATTTTCATGCTTGTTTATCTTGAATTTAGGTCAAGCTATTTTTTGGTTAATTGATTTGCATACAAAACCTTAATTCTAACATGGCATAATTAGAAAGCTTTAAAGTGCGAAAAAATAAAGTTCCTAAGTTATTACAACACAATATATGGGATGGGGGGTACAAATGTTCAAATGGGGGTATTTTGACAAGAATTAAAACCCTAGACTATTACATCCAACTTGGAATTTTGCAAGGTATTTATTTACACAATATTCAAATAAAAATAAAATAAATATGCAAAATGCAAAAAAAAGTTTTTCATATGTATGTAAAAAGTATTTATCATGTATCAAATAAACAAAAATAAAATTAATCAATTTTTGGTATTTTTAAGTATTTAGGATAAAACCCTAATTTCGCTAAATAAAAAGTATTAATTATTTAATATATACAATATTTATTAGTTATGTACAAAAAAATAAATAAAAGAGAAGTATATTTGTCAAAAAGGTATTTTTAATGTTAAATATTAATAAAAATAAAAATGTATATATTTTGTATTTTTATCCTAAATATTCTAATAAATATATATGTATTTGTATTATTTACTAAATATATTAAATATGTACAAAAATAAAATATTTAATATCTACAAAAAAAAGTATATTTTATATAAAATGTTTTCAGAAGATAAAATAAAATAAAATTAGAAAATAAATGTATTTTGTATTATTCCTAATATTCTAAACAAAAAGTATTATGTATTTATTTATATATATAACTAAATAAAGCAAATAAATATCAAATAAAATGCAAAAAAATGTGGAAAAATGTTTTTAATATTTTTTATGCTTTAATAAAAAATAACAAATCAGAATCAAAAAGAAAAAATTGAAAATGGCAAATAAAACTCAAAATGGGCCAGGGGGGTGTATGTGTAAAACAGTGGTGTGAAAAGGAAAAGAGATCTCAGGCCCAGCCCAAGAAAGGTTGTCTTCAACCTTCAGACAAACGTTTGAAAAACGCGCGCCCTTCTTGCTTTAAACACAACTCCTGATTCCTGGACTTTTAGCACAAACTTACAACATGAAAAATGTTAAGCATCAAGCCACAATTCTGGACATATAAAGAAGTCAATCTAACTCTCAGAAATGAGAGAGAATTTCTTGTCCCCCAATTCCTGACCTAGTTTTTGTTCAATGTTCAGACTCAAAATTCTCTATGTACACATAACATAAATGAAAAGTAATGATATGGGCAAATTCAGGGCCATGAATATGACATAATTTCTTCACAAATCTAAACCTAAAAATGCCTGGATAGAGAGATACGAGTTCATGAACTTACCTATTCAGCTTGAATTGTATATGGCAATGGAGGTGCTTTCAAGGCAAGGTAATGATTTGTATAGCTTGCTTAATGTCCAGGGATGTTATTCCAACCTTTAGTTTGCTTTGAAACCAAGTGAATCGTGTTATGGCACTCCAACTGCAAAACAGAAAATATGAAAATGGTGATGTTGGTTAGGGGTGTTACAGGTCGTGTTTAGGGCTTGGAACAGTTTCAAGGGATGGTGTGGGATGTGTTTGAAGTGGTTTTGGCCAAGGTGCACGATGGAAATGAGCTAGCCAAGTCCAAGTGCAGAATGCCCTGTTTTTGTGCAGTTTAATGGTGATTCTGTGTTTGAGAAGGCAATGGAGGTGGTTGGCTCGTGTTTCAGGTCAGGGTTGGTGTTTGGAAAGTGTCTAACAAGTTTGCTAAAGCTTGTGTTGGCTGAGATGAGAGTTGTTGTTCAGTTTGCAAGTTTTCTTCTCTCTTAAGCAACAAAGTGTCAAGTTGTTTTCTAGACTTATGCAGACCCCCAATCTATGCTGCATACATTAGTCTTGGTTAGTGGGATATGCCTATGCCTTTGTGCCTCAAAGATCTGCATTGTACCTCATAGATTGCAAAGTTGACATAAAGTAACACTTTACAAAAATGGATAATATGCTTTTTCTTATTAAGGCTTAATCTTGTATGCAATGCTTAAACACATAATGCAAGGCTTGAACACAAGGGGTTTGCATTAAATTTATGAGTGTGAATGGGATAAAGGACCTGTAATCCATCCTAGAACATGCTGAGTTCAAAATGCAAGGTTATGGACATGTAAATTGGTCATAAACAAAGTGAGTTTTTCCCAACTTGCCAAATTCGATTCTCTCTAACCATGAGGTTGTTTGATGAGTTCTTGGACATTTTGGAAAGCTTGGAATGTGTACTACAATCCATCTTTGTAATGCAAATTGAAATTCCAAGTAGAAGCATGTGAAAAGTTTCCATGAAGTTAGGCAAAAATCCTGCCTAAAATAGGTCAAAATTTTTCTAAGTTAAGAATGGTTTGGTACCCTTGTTCCAAAAATTGTAACTTGAGCTACAAGCTTCTTTTGAGGAAACTTTGTGAATCAAAGTTGTAGATTTTGAAATGGGCTACAACTTTCATGTTTTGACTTTTCCTTTAATCCAAATGCATCTTGATGAGAAAGTGGGACAAAGTTAGGAAAAAATTAGGGTTTTTCATAACTTAGAAAAATTCTAAGTTATGAAAAATCTTCATTTCAAACCCTAATTTGCAATTCTTGATTTCTTGATGAACAAGTTTCATGATTTGGCATGTTTTGATGAAAAATGAATCTTGACACTTGATTTTGACCAAAAAGTCAAAGTTTGACTTTTCAGTATACAGTCAAATTTGGTTCAGTTGACTGGAAAATTCATCTGTCAATCTTGTGCATTTGGGATCTTTTGAACTTGTTGAACATGTCAAGACAATTCCAATGGGTCCTTGAGTCCATATGTGAGCTTGGTTTGCCATTGGTTAGGTCCAACAGTCAAAAATTGCCTTTGTGCAGTCAAAACCCTAAAAATGACCATTTTGCCCTTTTGGTGATCTGATCAAACTTCTTGTGGAATTATGATCCAAACTTGATCAAATGGTTCATATGAGTTCATAATGTTGATGTGGGTCAATTTTCATGAGGTTTGACTGTCAATTGGCCACAGTTGACTTTTTACCCAATACAGCTGATTTCTAGGTCAACTGTCCAATTGACTGGGCAAAGGTTGGAATCAAGGCTTGAAACTTGGTATGGATAAACTTGGGAGTCCAAAACGAAGCATGAAACTCACCTTAGGCATTTTAGGTCAAAATATCTTTGTGCAAACACAAACCCTAATTTGGGTCAACAGTGCTAGGAGAAGTCTTGCAGAGGAAGCCCTAACTGGATCTTAAGCTCAAGGGCCTTGTGATGAGAAAATGTTGAGAAAATGGGAGGGCAAATTTTGGGGTACAACAACCTTTAACCTCATGCAAGCCTTAAACCTAAGAACTTGGTGTGATTTGTCTGTGTTTGTTATACCTGTGGTTTATCATGATATCATCCATCATAACATATCATCCATTCTTATTGCACTAACCATTTCAAAGACCAAGGGAATTTATCTTTGTTCTGTTTTGCAGATCATGGCTTCCCTTCATAGAAACACTATCTGAATCAGCTTTGTAAAGATACCTTCCCAACTAAAAGAGCTAGTATCAAGGGTTTCTGAAACTTTTGCGTTCACTAAGAGATATGGTCAACTTCTCAACCTGGTTACTTCAAACATTGATGAAAAGATGATGAGTGTACTCTTTCAGTTCTTTGATCCCAAGCACCACTGCTTCACCTTTCCAGACTATCAGTTGGTGCCTACCTTGCAAGAATTCTCTCAGCTGTTGGATGTACCCATTCTTGAACAGTTGCCCTTCACAGGTCTAGAGGAAGTTCCTAAGCCAGAAGTCATTGCCTCAGCTTTGCATCTGAAACGAGCCGACGTGGTATCCAATTGGGAAATAAGAAGCGGAGTCAAGGGTTTTCTAGCTAAGTTTCTGATAGACAAGGCCCAGCTGTTTTGGGATGATATGGATTTTCAGGCTTTTGAGGAGGTTTTGGCTCTTCTAATCCATGGGTTAGTCCTATTCCCTAATCCAGACTCATTCATAAATGTGAATTCTATCAAGATATTCCTCTCCCGCAACCCTGTGCTTACCTTGCTCAGAGATATTTTGCACGCTCTCCATAATCGTACCATGAAGAGAAGAGGGGTTCTTATGTGTTGCATGCCATTGCTGTCGAGGTGTTTTATTTCTCACCTCACTAAGTCTGTACTGAAGAATGAAGAAGGTTTGGGTTGGTCGCAAAGGATAATATCACTCGCTCACATGGATATTCTCTGGTGTTCCAGAGCTATGGAAAACACTTCTATTATTGACCACTGCGGGGAGTACCCTAATGTTCCATTACTTGGTATTAGAGGAGGTATAACCTACAATCCTTGTTTAGCTCTACGACAATTTGGTTACGCTCGAAGAGATGGTTCCCATGAGTTACTTATCGAGGGCATTATATTCAACTATGAGGATGATGTTCAAGAGTATCGTCGGAGGTTCATACGAGCTTGGGGCATGGTAAACAGATCTGGCGCCAAGACTTTGGGGCCAAAGGCTTCCATTCCTATGGAACCTTACCTCCAATGGGTACGAGCTCATTCCCAGAAGCTTATGATGCCCTATATGGCTGTTTTACCATTGATTATGGAACCCACTACTGAGGGGGGTATTCCTTACACGGTTCTCTATCCTTATATTCCCACTGATCTTGGGGAATTACAGAGGTCTTGGATTCAGTTTATGAAGGAGCGGGATACTTACAGGGATCAGTTTCATGCTCAGGAGAGGAAGGTTTTAGAGCTCACAAAGCAGCTCCATGAGGAAAAAGGACTCAATGCTTATCTCGGCACGAAGAGGAAGCATCCATGGGAATTTTGATGTCTTTTATAATTTTAGATTTGTTTTTATTTGTAACGCCTAAAAGGCATTCAAACTTTGAATTCAGCTAATAAAATCTTTATTTATTTTGGTTTGCAAATTTAAATTTCCCAAAGTCTTTGAAATCATTGCATGCACATCCCATTCATAACATTGCATGTACAGGTACCATTACAGGTTTCTCATCTTCTTCGCTGTTTATTTCAGCAGAAATGTCTTCCGAACAAAGCATCAAGGACCTTCAGGCACAAAACACCCAGTTCCAACAAATGTTCATAAGTCTGGAAAAAGGGCAGGAGGATCTGAAAGCCCTCATCCTGAAAGAGAAAAAGAAAAAGAAGAAGGTTACCGGTATTTTGAATATGGGCAGAAGGTTTGAAGAGCGGTTGAAGCGACAAGTCGATCTGACCTCTTCATCTAAGGAAGGGGAGAATCAAGAAGAAGAGACAGGGGAGAAGGACCCCAGTCCTGCAGTTTCTGACAACGATATCGACTACAATGATGAGCAATATCCTCATGCTGAGGATAGATACAAGCAGTTGGAAGATAGTTCAAGTGCCATGGAGGTTCAGAGGATACCTAGACTGGATTTCGAAGAATTGGGATTGGTTTCGGGAGTCGTCATCCCGCAGAAGTTCAAAGCTCCAATTTTTGCTAAGTATGATGGGGTATCCTGCCCAAAATTCCATCTCCGTTCTTATGTCAAAAAGATCCATCCCCACACTACTGATTGAAATTTGTGGGTTCATTTATTTCAAGATAGTCTGTCAGGGACTCAACTTGAATGGTTCTAGCAGCTGGAGGGAGCCAATGTCTGAAATTGGGAAGATCTGGATGCTGCTTTCTATAAGCAGTATCAATACAACGCCGACCTTGCTCCTACTCGTACTCAACTCCAGAGTATGTCCATGGGGGAAAGTGAAGGCTTTAAAGACTATGCACAGAAATGGAGAGACTTGGTTGGAAGAGTTCAACCCCAATTGTCTGATAGGGAGCTAGTTGATATGTTTCTGGGGATGCTATCTGGTCCATTTTTATATCATTTGATCGACAGCTCGTCAGCTGGTTTCACTGAGCTGATTCTAACTGGAGAAAGAGTAGAAGTTGGGATTCAGAGCAGCAAGATACAGAAGGATACCTCTTCGAGCTCCGTAAAGAAGTCTTTTGCTGGTAAGAAGGAAACGAGTGCCATTTATAGCCCGAGGGGCCAAAACAGGGATGAACATCGTCAGACAGTAAGTTCCGTAATGATACCTAGGCCTGCAATTGCTCCACAACGCAAAAATCAACAAAGAGTGGAAATACCACAACGGAAATTTACCCAAATCAACATGACATTGGCTGAAGTTCTACCTCATCTGCTGAGATCCAACTTGGCAACCTTGAAAGAGGCTCCCAAGAATCCAAATACTACATCTCCCCAATATAATCCAAATGCTCGGTGTGCCTATCATTCTGAGAGTTTTGACCATGATACCAATGACTGCTAGGCTCTAAGGAATAAGGTACAAGATCTAATTGAAGCCCAATGTCATAATTGCTCTCATGCCTAAGCACGGTCGTGGAATTAATGTCGTTGATACCGACTTGTTTGTGACCTTGGTGGATGAAGTTTCTACTCCTCTCATGACTATGAAGAAGAATTTGTTGTTGGCCGGTTTATTTCCGGGTTATGGTGAAGGTTGCCACATGTTTTCGTTTCTACCTTCTGGTTGCCGTTTGCTGAAGTTAGGTGTTCAACGCCTGATGGACAACAAAGAAATTTTGTTCGAGAAAACTTTGGTTCCCGTTGTCCCATCTGAAGACATTGCCATTATAACCATTTCCACAAATCCTTCCAATGTCTCCTTGAGAAGACCTGTTAGGATTACATCTGCTCCAAGAATTACTCCACTAGTAATCACTGTTCCTGGTCCTGTCCCGTATGTCTCAGACAAAGTTATCCCCTGGCATTATGGTGCCGATGTGTACTATCATGGAATCAAATAAGAGTTGAAAGATGAAGAGGTTGATCCAGATATTGGTAATATTGTCGGAACCAGCAAAGTTACCCGAAGTGGAAGGGTTTTCTCTCCCGAGATTTCCCCTAAGACTGTCAACAAGCCTATTGTCATTCCATCTGTTGTTCCTGCTAGTACATCAACTATTGCTCCTGTTCTTATTCCAGTTATTACCCCTGTCGGTGAATCGTCTGATACCCGTGGCAAAGAAATTATAGGTGAGCCTTCCCGGACGGAGGCGCCTAGGAAAATTATTATTGAAGCCTCTAAGCAAGAGATAGAGGAAATACTGAAAATAGTTAAGAAGAGCGACTACAATGTGGTCGAGCAACTAGGGCAGACCCCATCAAAGATATCCATGTTGTCTTTGTTGTTGTGTTCCGAAGCCCATGCGAAGGCTTGGATTGCATTCCTCAAGACTGCGCATGTGCCGCAGGAAACTTCAGCTGATCAGTTCAAAAATTGTGTGGCCAGCCTGATTGCCGATAATGGGCTGGGTTTTTCAGATGCAGACTTAACACCGAAGGTGTTGTACCCCAAAATTTTCCCTCCCATATTCTTCAGAGTTTTGACAAGCATCATCTCAATTTGCTCAAGTCTACTCAAGGAGTTGCACAGTTCAAACCATCCTCCTAAGCCAGTCAAAATTAGGGTTTTGGTTCTTGCAAGGAAGTTGAGGTTTTCAAGGGCTCAATCAAGTCCCACATGCCTATAAACATTGTCAAGCATCTACATGCCAAATTTCAAGGCTCACAGCATCAAGTTGCACAGTCAAAAGCCCTAATTGCTCCACAATCAACTGTAGGGGTAAAATGGTCATTTGGAAGTCAAAAGTCAAACTTTTTGGTCAACATCTTATTTTGAAGCCACAATCATCATTTGGTCAAATCTTGACCATGATTTCACAAGAATGGCTCAAAAATCATCAAGATGCAAAAGTTTCTATTTTTGGATAGTTGAAAAGTCAACTGTAACTTGACCAAGGCATAACTTTTTCATGGTTCATCATAAAAATCCCATCCAATGCTCATTTTTAAGGGGAGGACATTTCCTACAACTCATCTTCACATTCCAAGTCCAAGAAATGCTCTCACAAAAAGTTATCAATTTCAACATTATAGGTTATTTTCAAAAGTCAACAAAAAAGCACTTTAAGTCAAAGACCATAACTTGAGATTGGTTAATCAAAATGACATGGGACCAAAGGCATTGGTTAGAGGACTTCAAGACCTTTCCAAAATGTCCAAGAACATGTTCATATGATCAAAATTGAGCAAGATATGCATTGGAGAAGTTGGGAAATTTTTGTGAAATGGCAAAAGTCAACTATCCTTGAAACTTCAATTTTTGACAAAAGGGCCCACTTTTCCCACTTGGTTCAGCTTTTCCATGCCACCCACGTGTCCCATGATTTATTTCAAGATTAAAAATTAATTTTTCTATTTTTATTTAATTTTATTTGATTTAATTCATTTTAAATCTTTAAAATTCAAATAAAAATCAAAAAAATTAATTAAGGGATATCTTGTGGTTTGAATAACCTTGATGCATCATGATACACATGCCAAATTCGTGTAAAGTCCATTTCAAGCATAAAAATTCAAATTTGGACAAAAATGGCAAGTTTCTTTAATGGTGGTTATGGCAAAATCCAAAACTTCATTGCAAGGGTTAAAGGCTCACATTATTGCTTGATTCTCATTCAAAGACATATATGCAAGCCTCTCATACCATTTACACGACCTAGAAACCTCTGAGACAGCAAAAACCAAATTTAAAAATTCCAAAGAAAAGTTCAAAACTGTAATCAGTCTTCCAGGCGAATTCAAAGCCTCTTTTTGATTCAAACACCTTGCTTGAGTCTCCAGGAACCTGTTGCCATCAAGAACAAGCCCTAACACCATCAGAATCGTTCACCACAAGTCATTCGGTTTGCATTATTTTCCATAACTGCATATCATAATCCATGCGCTTTTAATCCATTTTCTTGGTTCATTTATGTTAACAGGAACCTTTTGAAGCGATTGGTATAATCTGATTTGATTATAGCATTCTGAATCGAAAACTACCATGGAAGAACATTAGGGTTTCGAAGCTGTTAATTTAGGGCTTTGCACATAAGGAAAAATTGGACTGTGAAACGTGCATGGTTGAATTCGTCAAGACCAGACGAATTCAACCCAACCCTCGCGCCCTTTTTATATTGCTTGTGTGCTTAATCGCTATTTTTGATGTTTCCAGTTTGTGGGGGTTTAAAACCCCCGCTATCTGCTTTATATTTTTACAGGAAACGAAGAAGATGAAGGACGTGCCTCCATGTGGTTGGCCAGTTCAAATAATATGCGCGCTTTTTCTCTTTCCAAGCATAATTGGCATTTTCCTATATTATTTTCATTATCCAATATGTTTACAAACAAACGCAGATGGTGTAGTGGCTGGAGACGTGGCTTGCAATCGTTGGGACCTGGGTTCGATTCCCAGGTCCCCCATATAATTGTTGATCTTTTTTCTAACATGTTCTAATGCAGCGCTTGTCAATGATCTACCATGAACCTTCAGTACTCCATGTGCCAAGTGGCTGTGACTATCAATCCAATGGCTGCAAAGGGAAGGAGCATCATGTGCTTAGGTCAAAGCAGGCATAGGCGATCATGAAAGTCAACGAGGCTCAGAGCATTGTTGGGCCATAATTTCTCAGAATCAAACACCCATTTCTGGCCCATACCTCCCTTTGGTTTTGTTATTTCTCTTTAGCTCTTTATTTTTCTTTTCTTTTATAACCTTTTTTTTTATTATTAATTATTAGTATTATTAACTTGATTAACATTTTTTATATAAAATCAAAAAAGAACTAATATTATTATTATTATTATTATTAATTTCATTTTATTTTTGTAAATAAATACTAATAAATTGAATTAATTTTAATTAGGTAACTTTAACCTTTTTTTTCTTAATAACTAAAATAAATTTAGAATTAGGTTTTATTAACTTTTAATTTTATTTCCTTTTATTTTATTTCATTAAAAACATAAAAATTCAAAAAAAACATTTTTTTCTTTTAATAAATTAATTAATTAGTTTAATCATTAGTTTTAATTTCATTTAATCACAAAAAAGACAAAAAAAATTCACTTCTTTTCTTAAAAGGGTCAAAACCCTTAAGGCATTCCCGATTAATTTTTATTCGCGCGCATTCATTTTATTTTGATTATTATGTAATTGCTTCAAGAATTTAATAGTAATTAGGTTTATTGCTTTCTTTACTTTCCGCACTTTATCAAAACGGGTGTTTGTTTTTTGGCGATGTATAGACCCGTGCCTTGTAATAGCGTAGCTTTACATTCCCGCACTTTAATTTTCCGCACCCCTAACTGTTAACAATGCATGAAAGAATGTATGTAAATAAAATTAATCCATAGCTCACAAATAACATGTACAAGACAAACATAAACTGAAATTGAACACACAAGCACATGCCACTTCTTAGGGTACGCCTCACTGGTTGCCTCGAAACGTGGTCATCAAGTATAGGACGTCTTAGAGGTCGCCCTTTTTCTAAAGATCCAGTTGCCTCGGAACGGTTGCCTCGGATAAAAGGATCTAGGACATTAGGGTTACTTCTAAGATGTCCTACCATTGCTTCGGTGACCACATTGTCCCGATAATCGAATTGACCTGAACACCTCCAACGATGGTGCTACCTACCTCTCAATGGTGGGATAGCACTATCTAAAGGACTCTTACACAGCTTAATTCCTTAGGGTAGGTAGACTTCTCTTAAGTACTTGCTCTTTTCAAAACAAAACAAAAACATCTTTTCACACCTACACTTTCAAAAGTTTTCAAACAAATTTTTCATACACTCTTGAGGACAGATACAAGAGTTACTTAGAAATTTTTCAAACGAAACTTTTTTCAAAACCCACACACACTTGAAAAGCAAACAAATTTTGAAAACATAAGAGCAAGTACCTAAGAGCCCGTGGATAACCACGGATAGAAAGGGTGCTAACACCTTCCCTTTCTATAAATCTACCTCTCGAACCGAGAAACATTCTCGAATAAGGAATTTTGCTGTGCTTTTGTCCTTTCCATGTTGGAGAACATAAAAGACGGTGGCGACTCTTGCTTACTGCGACATTTAGTGAAACCAGCTAAAAACAGTCAGTTCTATTCCCACCGACCACAGAAGGGAAGGAAGCATAATGATGCTCTGCATGTCTCGATTGAATGCAGGGGCACCATTATGGCTCATGTGTTGGTAGATACTAGGTCTTCGTTGAATGTTCTGCCGAAGAAGGCGTTGGACCGGTTGGATTGTGAGGGTTTGACTCTAAAGCCTAGTAACATTGTGGTAAGGGATTTTGACGGATCGAAGAGAACGGTGCACGGGGAGATGGACATCCCAGTCAAAGTGGGTTCTCAGACCTTTGGGTCCACCTTCTATGTGATGGATATCAGGCCGTCGTATTCTTGTTTGTTGGGTCGTCGTTGGATCCACGAGGCTGGGGAAGTTACTTCCACACTCCACCAAATGCTGAAGTATCCGGTAAAAGGGAAGATTGTCATAGTGCAGGGTGAAGAGGAGTCTATGGTGAGCCACCTCAATTCCTTCCGGTACATAGAGATGGACGGGGAATTCATAGAAACTCCTTGTCAGAACTTCGAAGAGGTCCCTCAGATCTTAGCATCGACTGAATCTACTACCAACAATAAACCTCCTTTGTAGATGGCTTCCCTCAAGGACGCCAGGGTCGTGGTTGAAGAAGGTGGGTGTGCCAATTGGGGTCAGCTCCCTGATTTCACTCATAAAACTGACAAATTTGGTTTGGGCTTTACTACAAGGACTCAAAGGGTTGTTCGACGCACTCAGGCTGGAGGACCTCCCCTACACATCAGTAATCGGGGAATTAATGTCATTGAAGACAGCGAGGAAGACTCAGACATTGACAGCTCGATCTACCCAACTACCAATGTTGGACCGAGTAATTGGACGGCTAGGGGCTTTATACCAGTTTCTTTTATTCCGCAGTAATTGTCTTACTTATTTTGAGAGTTGTAATAAACAATTTAAAACTTTACGGCCTTGTGCCTTACCCGAGGCACATTGGTTTTGCTTGTGAGGGCTATTATTTGTCATTTCATATATCATTAATAAAGCATTGGACGTTTCTTGCATACAAATTTTGCGCTCTCTGTTTTTCTTTTCTATTTTCCACTTTATCCAAACAACTATTCTCTTACACACACTCACGTATCATAATGTAGATCCATATCCACTTTGGATCCCATTGATAATAGCTTTGCTATTGCCAATTATGACTTCAAAAATCTGATCTACCAAGCCGGAGACGAAGGTGAGGATGATTGAGAGGTGCCTGGAGAACTTGCTAGACTACTACAGCAGGAAGAAAGGGCTATACAGCCTCATGAAGAGTCGGTCGAGACAGTGAATTTGGGTACCGAGGAAGACAGAAAAGAGGTTTAAATAGGTGCAAATCTGGAGCTTAGTGTCAAACAGAGGTTGATACAGATGTTGCACGACTATGTTGAGATCTTCGCTTGGTCCTATGAAGACATGCCTGGTTTGGACACTGATATTGTGGTACATCGCCCGCCGACTAAAGAAGACTGTCCTCCGGTTAAACAGAAGGTCCACCGCATGCGTCCCAAAATGTCATAGAAAATCAAGGCAGAGGTCATGAAACAATTTGACGCAGGATTCTTGGCTGTCACTTCTTATCTACAATGGGTTCCTAACATCGTCTCGGTACCTAAGAAGGACGGTAAGGTACGGATGTGTGTAGATTATAGAGATCTGAACAGGGCAAGCCCCAAGGATGAATTCTCACTTCCTCACATTGATGTTCTGGTCGACAACACCGCGTAACACAAAATCTTCTCCTTCATGGATGGTTTCTCTGGCTACAACCAGATCAAGATGGCTCCTAAAGACATGGAGAAGACAACCTTCGTTACACAGTGGGGCAACTTCTGCTACAAGGTGATGCCTTTTGGATTGAAGAATGCTGGGGAAACTTATCAACGCGCCATGATCGCTTTGTTCCATGATATGATTCACCATGAGATCAAAGTCTATGTTGATGACATGATAGCCAGGTCTCAGACTGAGGAAGATCACCTGGACCATCTCCAAAAGCTGCTCGACAGGTTAAAGATGTATAAACTGAGATTGAATCCGAACAAATGCGCCTTCGGGGTAAGGTCTGGTAAGCTTCTGGGTTTCATTGTCAAGAAAAAGGCATCCAAGTAGATCCTGCAAAGGTAAAAGCTATACAAGAAATGCCGGCTCCCCTTACATAGAAGGAAGTTAGGGCTTTCTTGGGACACCTGAATTATATCGCCAAGTTCATTTCACATCTGACTGCTACTTGTGAGCCAATCTTCAAGCTTATGAAGAAAGATCAAGCGGTAAAGTGGAATGATGAGTGTCAGACTGCTTTTGAAAGAATCAAGGAATACCTTCAAGAACCACTAATTCTGATGCCTCCAGTTGAAGGAAGACCTTTGATATTATACTTAACAGTGCTAGACAATTCAATGGGGTGTGTGTTGGGGCAGCATGACGAGTCTGGTCGAAAAGAGCATGCAATATACTACCTTAGCAAAAAGTTTACCGACTGTGAGACACGATACTCATTTCTCGAGAGAACTTGCTGCGCTTTGGCATGGGCTGCTCACTGACTGAGACAGTATATGCTGTCTCACACTACCTTGTTGATATCAAAGATGGATTTGGTCAAGTACATTTTCGAGAAGCCCGCACTCTCCGGAAGGATATCAAGGTGGCAAATCATCTTAACTGAGTACGACATAAAATATACAACCCAAAAAGCAATAAAGGGGAGTGTATTGGCTGATCGTTTGGCTCATCATGCCGTGGATGACTACCAGTCCATGAATTTTGAGTTCCCGGATGAGAATATTATGTTGGTGACTGACTATGAAGAACCTGGACCGGATGAAGGACCTAAGGAGGGATCCCAATGGTCTATGTATTTTGACGGAGCCTGAAACGCACTGGGTAACGGAATTGGCGCCTTAATCATATCTCCCGAGGGCTGTCATACTCCGTTCACTGCCCAATTATGTTTCAATTGCACCAACAACATGGCAGAGTATGAAGCGTGCATCACGGGCCTTCGAGCTGCTATTGACCTAAGGATCAAGTTCTTGAATGTATTCGGGGATTCCACTTTAGTGATAAGTCAGATCAAAGGCGAGTGGGATATGAAACACCTGAATCTCATTCCTTACAAAGAGTATGTACTGACATTGCTCCCACACTTTGAGGAGGTAACCTTCGAACATTTCCCACGAGAGGAGAACCAATTAGCGGACGCGCTAGCTACCATGGCTTCTATGTTCAAGGTTAGGTGGGACAATGAAGCTCCCCAAATTACCATTGAGAGGTTGGATGAACCAGCACACTGCTGTGAAATCGATACCGAAGAAGTGGCAGACAAACCCTGGTTTCACAAAGTCAAAAGGTATCTCGAGGCTCAAGAATATCCCGAAGGGGCACCTGTCAATAATAAGAAGTTTCTGAGAAGGTTCACTACAAAGTTCTTCCTCAGTAATGGAATCCTCTATAAACACAACCATGACTCCACACTACTACGGTGTGTAGACAAGAATGAAGCAGAGAGGATCATGACAGATCTACATGAAGGCACCTTTGGAATCGATTCCAGTGGACATACCATGGCAAAGAAGATCCTACGGGTAGGATACTACTGGTCCACTATGGAAGCCGATTGTTATCAGTACTCTCGAACTTGTCATAAATGCCAAATCTACGCTGATAAGGTGCATGTGCCTCCGGTCCCCTTAAATGTCTTGACAGCCCCATGGCCCTTTGCAATGTGGGGCATCAACATGATTGGTGAAATCAGGCCCACTGCTTCCAATGGACATTGCTTCATCTTAGAAGCCATTGATTACTTCACGAAGTGGGTTGAGGCAGCTTCCTTTGCTACAGTAACCAAGAACATTGTAGCGTGATTTATCCAACATAATATGATCTATCGATATGGTGTGCCAGAGAGAATTATCATTGACAACGATACGAATCTCAACAACACAATGATCACCGAGCTCTGTAAACAGTTCAAGATACAACATCATAATTCTTCCCCTTACCAATCGAATATGAATGGCATTGTTGAAGCAGCTAACAAGAACATCAAGAAGATTGTACAGAAGATGACAGTGACATATAAAGACTGGCATAAGATGTTACCATTCGCTCTTCATGGGTACCGTACCTCAGCACGGACGTCGACAGGGGCAACCCCTTATTCTCTAGTATATGGCATGGAGGCAGTCCTACCCATTGAAGTCCAGATACCTTCTCTCAGGATTATGAAGGATGCGGGTTTGAACAAAGACGAATGGATCAGAACCCAACTTAATCAGTTAAATCTAATCGATGAAAAGAGACTTACCTCTATCTGCCATGGTTAGACGTACCAAAAGCGAATGATCAAGGCTTTTAACAAGAAAGTCAGGCGGCAAGAATATCAAGTCGGGGATCTAGTGATCAAACGCATCATATTTCCACAAGGTGATCCCAGGGGCAAATGGACCCCCACGTACGAAGGGCCATTTGTGGTTAAGAACATTTTCTCGGGAGGAGCTATGATTCTAACCACCATGGATGGTGACGACCTTCCTCACCCTGTCAATGCAGACATAGTGAAAAGACACTATGCCTAATCAAAGACCCGCTAGGTTGACCGACCTAGGAAAAAATAAGGGCTTCCCGGTGAACCAAAAGGGTTTGGGAAAAAGTAAGGGATGAAAATGAAAAAAATCTATACACCCGGAACGTTGAAAACCCAAAAGGGAGGCTTGGGCAAAAAAGGGTATCCCGGTGGACTGAAAACCCGAAAGAGCAGTCCAGGCAAAAGTTAGGGATATAAAGCGTACCACTATGTCTCATTGGATCATCTTGCGACCAGACTTCGGCATCGACTATCAAGCTCAGACGACACCAACCAATCTGATCAACCTTCGGCCAAGTAGCAAAGTGATGAGACGCTTGAAGATATAAAGGCAATAATGGAGTTGGAACCCAATGGGGTTGTTTCACATAGCTGGTTGTCTTGCCCTTACACAAATTGTATAAATTCTATTTTTTCAGCGGCATTCTATTACTAGATGTAGTGGTAAAATCAATGAAGTCACCACCGAGTATTTATTTATCCCATGTGAAAGGGAAAGGAAAATCATCAAAGAAAAACATAAAGGGGAAATCAAGGTCTTGAGACTGAGAGATTGGGTAAGGGACTCGATTACGCGAGGGGAAGGTATTAGCACCCTACCTGTCCATAGTACTCTACGGGATCCACTCTCGTTGTTCTAATCAAATGGTGTGTTCAATCTAATGCTTAAATGTTATAAACTATGGGAGAATGCAATGCGAAGAAAGGAGAAAGAATGTAGGGAAAATAAAGTTGTACTCGCTTGGGCCCTACCCCAATGCATACGTATCCTTTTTGAGGAATCAGAGCTACCGTAGTTCGGCTCATATATTTTGTTTGTTTGTAATTTTTAAATGAACAATGTTGCATTCGATCATCTCACCGTTGCTCGACCTTTGGAGACTTACGACCTGTAGTGGAAAGGAGCTAACATGCTCTTAGAAGAGAAAAGTCGAATGGCGAAAAGAAATGGATTGGTCGGTAGTTTTTACCATGAAAATAATTTTTTGTATGCTTAGCATTTTTTATACATTTGCCAAGAAAAAGAAGTTTTAGTTTTAAGTGCAATTATGCAAAAACGAGAAGAAAACATCTAAGGGAGACTAACCTATCTCTAGCCTAACATTATCATATAATGGGAGGTCCTGTCTAAGTTAGCATGCCAAATAAAGTCTAACAAAACTATCCTATAGGGAACATGCACTGAGACTGAAGTCGTGATCTCAATTCCTAAATTGAGTGACTCATCGATCAACAAGAAATAAAGGAAAGCGATAAAATCCTATAGGGAGCTTGCACTGAGAGCGAAGTCGTGATCTCAATTGCTAAAATGAGTGACTCATCGATCAACAAGAAAGGGAGCAAACACAAGCACAACACATATAAGAAATGAAGTGAGGAATGCCTGCTACAGGTCTTTAAACAGCGACTTCGAGCGCACGCTCTTTATTTCCTACTTCTCATGATATCTAGAAAGCAATAAAATGCGGAAAAATAAATTAGAAGCAGTATAATACCAAACGAACAATGACTTATGCAAAAAGCGCAACCAAAGTAAAGAAACTCAGAATACTTCACGCAAGCTGGCATCAACAAACAAGCAGTAAGAGTTCGAATATTTGGAATAGGTGTCGAAACTTCGTCGATGCAAAAAAAATCACAATCGGAATCCAAAACACATCCGCATATCAAATAATGAACTTGCATAAAACTCAGCTCAACAAACAAAGGTGAATCGCAATTTTCAAGTAAACGAAAGATTATGAATTAATTTCCTAAAGTCAAATAAAAAGCCTATATTTTTTTATTGATTTTGTGGTTTATTATCTAAAATGAAAAAAAAAAATTAAGAGGAATTCCTAAATTCTACGTATTTTTTTATTGTTTTATCATATGGAAAAATAGTCAAAATCATGAAGAAATCACACAAACAATTGCAAAAAATAAAAATTAAAAAAAAATGAATTAACAAGAAAGTAGCACATGAATGCAACAGGAGGTGCAAGGCCTAGAAACATGTGTGTAGGAAATATTGGCATTAAGCTCAAACTGCTAGGTCCACACTCAGTTTTTGTTCCAATTATTCTCTGTTATACCAAAAAAAAAACTATTGGGCTTAGGGGGATGTACATGCAGTAATCAGGCTCCAGGGGCCCAAGACATTCATGTTCTAGATCCAATAACCAATCCATCACCAGATTCAGCTTGTTATCTTTTTTATTAACATTTATTTAGAAAATAAAGATAAAAATAAAAAAGAAATTGAAAAGAGGATGCAACCGTGAAATTAGGGTAAATTTGTTGTGACTATTAACACCCCACATGAAACAAGGAGCATTCTTCTTCCTTTCAAACAAACGTCGGCGACGCCCTTTCTCTCTTTCTCTGATCAACTACTCCATAGTGCCGCCGCATTTTCATCGTCTCAACTCCTCCTTTCTCCGACGCCTCAAAAACATTGCGTCTCAATGCATGGCCTCCGTCTCAGACTTCCGTTTGATCTCACTTCTTTGTTGCTTATCTCTGCCGAATTTTAAACACAAAACTAGTTCTAAGATCCACATGTTCAGAAAGTAACTTGTGAATCAAAATTAAGTGAAAAAGACGAAGTTTTAACAATCACGGACACCAATCATGGTTCACAAGAATTCAAGTAATCTCTTATGCAAAGAAGATGCTAGAAATAAATATCAAAGCCTACCTATCGGTGATCGTCCGATGCAACTTCGATAACAACGAATGGAGGCAGAGATTCCGAGATCTTCAGGTAATGCTTCATGATTCCCTTACTTTCTTGACGAACTATTCTTCTTCTTCAAATTCTTTCTATGTTTTCTGATTTTTGCGAACACCTCTCTGTGTGGTGGAAAGGTTTGAAAAAATGATGATGTTGTTATTGTTGTTTCTATGTTGATGCAGGAGATAAAGATTTTGGTTGTGGAATCGTTGATGTTGTGGATTTGAAATTGTTATGGTGATGATGATGATGCGCTTCCGAAATTGATGATTTATCGTTAAGATTGAAGCTGTGAATTTTTGATGAAGATTTGGTTGTCGAAATTGCAGATTAGTGAAGATGCAATTCAGAGTTTCTTGGGGAATGATCCTAGAACGTTCAAGATGAAGGTTGTGGATGAAGCATCAAGAATGAAGATTGATGTAAGGGATGAATATCATGATGAGGAAGATGAAAACAGAGGGGTATGATACAGTTGATATTGGTGGTCATGATTTTTGCAGAGATAAGGTGGATGTAGTATGAAGATGTAGGCTCAGTTGCAGAAAATGATCAAGATTGTAGAAGCAATTGCAGAGAAAAGGCTTGCAGATGACTTTGGAAGAGAGGGAGAGAGACTGCCGTGACCGTTGAAAAGGCCAGTATTCTATTATTTTTGTTGTGAATCAAATACCCCCTCTTAAATTTCATTATCATTCTGTTATATGGTTTTCAAAACAATTTGTTAGAGATTCCCTTAGGAAGTTAGAAGAAATTCTGTTAGAAAAACAGTTAGGATCCTGTTAGTGGGTTAGTGAATTGGTTAGGGGCTGTGAGATCTTTTCTGATATTCTATTAGGCTAGGTTATTATTCTTATTTTCTTGATTTTTTGGTTGAACCAGTATACTGAGTTTTTTCGTATCTTATTTTAACTTTTTCTCGCATTTTCTGAACTATACTAGTGATCTCACATGACTGTTAACTTTCTGATATTCAGGGCTGCTGTAACTGGACATTCCTTTTTCTTTTGTAGGTGGTTGAGAAGAGCTTTGGATTTATGAATTCAGTATTTTTTTTGAACTGGTTTTGCATAAGCATCTTCACAACTTTCGTTGGAGTGTGGAAATTCCTTGATCTTTTCACCAAGAAAGGCATAAAGCCTTATGCAAGGACTCATGGCACCTAAAGTATAGGCAGCAATTTTGGTTTTCTCAAATGGTGTTGCGAGTTTCCCAGAACTTTTCAATCCTTCGATATTTCCAGAGGCAGTAGCCAACAGGAAATTTGTATACTTAACTGTTGCAGAGCTAATACCATGCTCTTTGGCAAGGTCCAGTCCCCCATTCCTTTACCAGAGAGTCGTGCAACTTCAGCTCCTCTAAGACTTCCTTCCTCAACTGAGAAAGTCCAAGCTTATCATCATCATCGTCAGCATACTCTTGCCCCACTCATACGCTTTAGCAAAAGAACGAAGAAAATGAACAACTTGTGCGATGTAATGTCGGAAGGAATCGGTCTTGAGGTTACCGGAGGCTAAAGAGATGACAAAAAGAGTGAACAGAGCAAAGATTAATTCACGGTTGAACTTGATCCAAAAATGCTTTGCAAGTCCAATTTCGCTAAGGTTATGGATAGATCTTGAACGGAAAGAAAGCGAGTGAGGAACGAAAGTTTGAAATGAGATTTAACAGAGGTTGTTGATATTCGGAAGGGTTTTTATAGGGTTTGAGAGGAAAGCAAGTGAAGTCTTATAAAGATAGCTTGCAGAAAATGTAGATCGCAGGAAGTAAATTTTCTTTTAGGACATTAGGATTATTCTTGAACAAAATTGATGTATTTCTTGGTATGGTGTAAAGGACTTGTGATGATGTAATGATTTTGAAAGTGTAGTGAGTCTTTAGTTTTTTAATGACGCGATTTGAAACACGACAAATATTTTAAGAAATGCGACTCTCCATTGTTTCACTCCATTTTCATTTGAAAATTCCAAGTCTTTTCCTTTGGTTGTAGCTTTAATAGCCTTTGTAATGCCTTGCATCTTAGAAATGACATTGGACTTGAATCCCTCTTATTTTTCTTTAAGATCTTGTGGATTAAGTAGCTTGTATTCCATGCTTGATTTTCGACAGTGCCACAAGAATATATCCACAAGGAATTGGATAAAAAATCAATCTTGAATTATGAAGAATTATGCTTTGTATGATCTGGAATAATGTCTTGAGTGAATAGAGGTCGTAGTTATTGTACATGCCTTGAATATTTTAATTTAGATGACAAGAAATCTTCATGAACAAATTCCTCAATCTTGCATGCTTATAATCTTTGATAACCTCATAAGCAATTCAAACCACACGATATCTTGATCTTAAAACAAAATGAATGTTCTTAGGGAATCCCCGAAGATGAGTATGGAAAGAGGGTAATCAAGATGACTATGAAGTAAAACCTTAGCCCACTGAACTTTTGTTAAATAACCATCCCTAGGCTCCAGCACGACGAATAATGTACTTCCCTTGTATCTTTCTCGTGTTTCTCCCTGTAATGCACTCCCCTAACATGTCTTGGCTTTTTGTATCTTGCATATTGACTTGTAAATTTAAGAAATAAAGTCCCTTTACCATTTCCTCCATTTTTTGCACGCTTTAAGTTCTGAATGTGACTCCCTCTTGAATGATAACTATTGCGCGAGTAAAATATCCAAAGTGATGCACTAAGTGGTTTATTTAGAAATATGATATTGACTTCTTCCTTGCACTATTGATTTTTTTTAATGAATCTTGACATTTTTGGATTGATGATTTGGTGAATCTAGAATTCGTATTTTAGATCCTCCTTGAATAATACTTGAATGAATTTTCCTTGAATCCATATGAATGAATCTCCCGACCCTATCTTGAATCAACCATTAACGAAGTTATGAAATTAAATAGACCTTGAATCAATATTAACTCTGAGCACGATTGGAAGTTTCAACGAGTCCAAGTCAATAGTCATTTCTCTCAGTAGTCCAAGTTAACTTGCAATTGAAGTAACAAGTATTTGATGAGAACCAAAAACCGTATCATTCAAAACAAGTCCACAATGTTGAAGAAGGAGAAGCTCAAGATAACCACAAGATCGAGCCCTAATCCAATGATCCCCAGTTGAAGCATAACAGAAGAAAACCCTAATTCTTAAGCATTGAAGAAAGATTGCAACCTGATGCTGAGGAGAGAGAATATCCCTGTAGTTTGATGATAAAGAAGTCCAGGAAATAAAATCCTAATTCGAACAAATGATTGACGGAAAAATCAACCGAAACAAGCTTGTGCGAAGATAAGAGCCTTAAAGCCATTCAACAAACCTAATTCCTCGAAATCCCTGATCCCAAGCCAAACTATTGACTAATGATGCATGATGCGTCAGATGACCTAATGAAGGTTATGTATCTCAATCTCAATTAAATCCATAGATTCTAGTAACCTTGCATTTGAAGCGACCAACCTCCATTTGATGAAATGAGCTGGATGAGCTCCTAACACATAGCTTACCCAATGACACATATCTAAACTTGATAAAACTCAAAGCAATCTTTCAGTAAGGGAAGAGTAGCGCTCAATGTAGCCTTGAAGTGAGACTTTAATCCAACAAAGCTCCATAGAAGAATCACCACCAAGCTCAAACAAAATGAAGAGAAGTCCTGATTCTCTGGCTGAGTTAGGCCTTAATACCTTTGTTCCTTGAAAGAACCTTGATGAAGAAAAATTTGCATCTTGAGGAAACCTGATAGCGAAGACATCTATGCCGCTCGAGATCCAAAACCCTAATCTCATACCAAGAAAAACAAGAGCGCCAGTTGAGTCAATTTTGAATAAGATAGCAAACTCAATTCATAGAGAGAAACCCTAATGCCAAAGTGCCCCGATCTTATATTCATCAGACCAACGCTATGTGCAAAATGTACAAAGTGTGATGAGGGATCTTAGGGGAAAAAATTTGGGTACAACACTAGAGCGTCAGCCTCTTTGTACAAAAACGCCTATTACAGGCCAAATTCAAAAATCAATACAAATCATTTTCACAAGAAACTTCAATCTGTTTTTTCTTTTTCTGTTTTGTTTTGCAAGAACGTCCAATGATTTATTTTTAATATATGCATTTGAAAATGATTGTTGCTCATAAATATTTACATAAGAAACAAAAGAAAATTACTCGTAATTCCAGAAACAGGGGAAAAAATAAGAAGTGCCAAACCCGACGGTTATTCCGCCCAGCAGGTACCGGGATAGAGCCATCTTGGGAACATAATTATTGGTACATACACTCCACATAGAGGAAAATTATCCAAAGGCATTGATGTCAGCATTTCGGAAACAGGACGTAACCACCCCAACTGAGGTTCATAATCGCGGGCGAGTCAGTAAATTTCATCCCCCAAGCAGAGTTTATTTCTCCAGATACAGAGGCTCGATCCCCGATAGAGTTCATCACTTCAGCTACAAAATTACATTTTCTAAGTTCATTCCCCACAGAGTTTATTCTCAAGCAGCATCTCGATTCCCGGCAGAATATTTACACATCTCCAGCAACTGTCAGGGATTTATTTTCCAAGACGCGAGCATACCCCGATAGCATTTCATGAACATACATCATGACATACGCATACATATCATATACAGCATAATCTCATTTATTTTGAGAACATCATCTCACCCTGCATTTCATGCATCGCATATAACTAATCCTGATATCTTTCAGGAAAAAATGGTTAGCTTCGAAAAATCCAGCAGTTATACAGGTCACGTCTACAGACAACTAACGGAAACTCAGTTCCCTAAACCAAATGGGTCAACTATCCAGGCTTTCATATCGAAGTAACCCTAATATCCAGGTTCCTTCTCACAGCCCTATTATCCAGGCTTTCATATCGAAGTAACCCTACTATCCAGGTTCCTTCTCACAGCCCTACTATCCAGGCAAACGAGCCAATCCACATCCTTGAGTTTAAGAAGATTGAACAGGGGCAACTTTTGTACCCCAAAATTTTCCCTCTCATTTTACTCAATACATACTCCTAGAGATCCTAAATTTGTTCAAGTTTTCCCAAGAGTTGACCAGACAAACTCTCTCCTAAGGCAGTGTGTCTCAAATTAGGGTTTCCATTTTAATAAAGATAGGTGAAATCTAAAGACCTCATATGCTTTCCATGGTCCTAATATGTTCTCAAGACCCTCCATGTCAATTTTCAAGCACTGCACAAGAAGTTTGCTCAGTCAACTACTCAGATGCTTGAGAATCGACTGTATTAGGTCAAAAGTCAAATGTGGCCCACATACAGTCAAACTTCAAGATTTTTGGTCAACATCAACCTTTTGAAGTGATATCCATCATTTGATCAAGGGTTGATCATGATTCTTCAAGGAATGCCCTAAATTCATCAAAACCCAAAATTTGCTAAATTAGGGTTCTCAGGAAAAGTCAACCTAACTTTGACCAAACATAACTTCCACATACTTTATCAGAAATTTTCCATCCAAGGCTCATTTTTAAGAGTATGCAATTCCCTACAACTCATATTCATCCCACAAGTTCAAAATATGCACTCATCAAAAGATATGAATTTCTACATTACAGGTCCTTTTGAAAAGTCAACAAAAACACCTCTTGGGTCAAAGCTTTTTACATGAACATGGAAGACCCGGTTGAAACGATACCAAAAGGGTTTCTTAGGGGACAAGCTAAGCTTTCTAAAAAGTCCAAGAACACCTCTCTAGGGTTAAAATTGGAGGAGATATGCCTTGTCAAAGTTGACTTTTTTTGCAAAATTGCCAAAAGTCAAATATGCTCAAAAGTGCATTTTTTACCAAATGGGCTTAGCATTTCATGATTACAACTCACTTGTAGCATGGTCCACGACCGAAATATTCACTCACATGTTATTTTCTTCATTATTTATTTTATTTTGATTTTTTATTTATTAAAAATTGAATAAAATTAAATAATTGGTAAATAATATCAAAGATATGTTTTGATATGATTTTTGGACAGGATCTCAATCAAATTATGCTGAGATATCAAGACCAAATCGAATCAAGCATGATTGGTACAAAAATGGGATAATTTGGCTCAATTTAGAAAGTTTGAATATGGCTAAAGAATCAAATCAAATCTCATTAAAACTTCAAGATTCAATCGGTTTTGCAACCCTAATTCACTCAAGGGTATATAATGAACAATAAAAAAGCATGAAAAGGGTTGGAAGTCGTGGAAGTTCCTAGAACAAAAGCTCAAATTTTGACAAAAAGTGGTGATCTGATCTATCCTAGAGGACGATTCAAAGCCTTCCAACACTCCCAATCGCATCCTGGAACATTTCTGAAGCTAACTAGACCAATTACAAGTCCTTTCATGCTCAGAAACACCTTGTATGAACATCACGGTTTGCAATATTTTTAAAATTCGATTTCCATGATTTATGCACTATAAACACATTTTGATCATGTATTGCTGTTTGTTATCATGTTTACAATGTTTTAGCATGCTTTGATTGAAGTTTGAGTGCAGATATAGACATATGCCATTATTAGGGTTTGAGGTTCCAAATTAGGAACTTCATGTACAGGCCAAGTTGGACCATATAAAGAGTGGAGTTATATTCAGGAGGTCATGAGCAATTGATTCATGCCATTGGTATTAATTATTGTTGCTTGTACTCAATTTTGAAAACGCGCAGGGTTTTAGCTACAGACATGGTCTGTAGGTATAGATCTGATGTCTAATACGATGGAGGAAGGTAGAAGAAGATTATGTGGCAGCCAACCATTGGGCCATTTGAAATTTCGCGCGCGTTTTTCCACTAACCACTATTTTTCGTATATTATATTTTGTTTCCATTATTTGTACAAATAAGCCAGTTGGCCCAGTGGTGAGGCGCGTTGGTGATGAGTATAAGGACCTGGGTTCGATCCCAGGTCCCAACAATTTCCTTTGTGCTATTTTTCCTTTGCAGATCAAGTGTGTATCCCACTCATACGCTCACCATACGCCTCCATCATCCATCCAGTGGATTCCTCTTAATCAGATCCAACTCCTCCTATAGTGAAGGAGCATGGTGCACCATCAGAGGACCACCACATGGGATCTCACGCCAGCCTGGGCCACCAACCTTGGGCCTAAAGTCAGATTCAGAATGACACCCCCCTTTGGGATATTCAGCAAAGGCCCAATTTAATTTCTTTCATTTATTTCTTTTATTTATTTCATTTGTTTAATCGTTTATGTTTACAAATTAACTTTTTTAATTAATAAAATCAAAAACCACAAAAACACCAAAAATCATTTTTTCATAAAATATTTATTTTCTTTAATTAATTAATTTAATTAGAAACTAGGTTAATTTAATTCTTTTTTTGTAAATAAAACCAATTAGAAACTAGGGTTTAATTAATGTATAATTAAATTATTTTCTCAAATAAAAAATGTAAAAAAATATTTTTCTCTCAATTAGGGTTTTAGGTTATTTTTTAAGTGTCCTCGTACTTAATTCGTCGCGCGTTTAACTATTTTTTTTTTTGTATTTTTTGTAACTGCCAATGGTTTGTAATAGTTAAACTAGGGTTTTTATTTATCCTTTGTCCCCAATTTGGTTATGTAATTAATCCCCCTCCCCGAAGCCTTGTAATAGCTAGGTTTATTTTCTCACACTTTTAATTTTCGTAATCTTTAACTGTTAGATGCATGGTTAATAGGATTGTATGGAAAGATGTTTGAAAATTAAAACGGTAGCTCACTTAATGTGCAAAGACTAATTAACTTAAAAAATCACGTGCACATATTTCACTCCTAGGGTTTGTCTCACTTCGGTTGCCTTTGATAAAATAGTCATTTAAGCATAGGAGATTTTAGTGGTTGCCCTCCTGTCTAAAAGATCAAATGTCCCATTCGAATGTTGCCTCGAAAATGTTGCCTCGGAAAGATCTTAAGACTCTAGGGTTACTACTCAAGTTTCCTAATTATTGCTTTAGTGACTGTACTTGTCCCTTTCGAACATCCCTTACAAACTCCAACGACGGGGCTACCTACTCCTTAATAGTAGGATAACATTGTCTAAAGGAAATGAGAACAAACAACCTTTTTTCGAGTAGGTAGAATCTTAAGTACTTGCTCAACAAAACTTTTCACATAAACACCTTGCAAAACAAATTTTCAAAAACAAACTTCGTCACACCCTTGAGGACTGATACAAGGATTATCACGAAGTAAAACTTTTTTCAAAACAAGCACACACAAGCAATTTTAAAAATATGAGCAAGTACCTAAGAGCCCATGGAAAACCATGGATAGAAAGGATGCTAACACCTTCCCTTTCAATAATCTACCCCCCGTACTCAGAAATCTCGAAAAAAGGTTTTTCTGTTCTTTTTCCTTTTCCATGATTGGATAAAATAAAATTCGGTGGAGACTCTTGCTTACCGCGACATTTTGCGAACAAAAAACACAAAATGCAAACCAGTATTAACAGTCGGTTCTGCCACCGTATCACACCATGCAATGTTTAGGATTATGAATGCAGATGAACAAATCTAAAGGGACGCAAGACACCACTGGGATGTAAAAAGTAAAAGAGGGAACAAAAGGAAAACTAGACCTGGAAAATAAATCACTGCTGAAGAAAGGACAAGACTCAGTTGGGGAGAATTCCCAAGAGAGGATCTAAGGCATTGCCAACTCAAAATTAAGGAGAGAGAGTGAAGGATATCGGTGACCGACAGATAACTGTAAACTACCAACTCACTGAGGGGATAGCAAAAAAATTAACATCGACCCACCGTGGAAATGAAATGATAAGATAATAAAAGGAAATTTCAAAATGTATAGAGTACTCATGAATGTAAACAAATGAACTCCTACAGAGAAATAGAATCTCACCAATGAACTACCTTCCATAATGACAAGGCTACCATTCATCAGAAAAAGATCTCAACAATAAACTACCTTCCATAATGATAAGGCTACCATCCATTAGAGTAACAAAATCTCAACAATAAACTAACTTCCATAATGACAAGGCTACCATCCATTGTAGTAACAAAATCTCAACAACGAACTACCTTTCATAATGACAAGGCTACCATCCGTTGGAGTAACAAAATCTCAAAACGAACTACCTTTCATAATGACAAGGCTACAATCCATTGGAGTAACAAAATCTCAACAACGAACTACCTTCCATAATGACAAACTACCATCCATTGGAGTAACAAAATCTCAACAACGAACTACCTTCCATAATGACAAGGCTACCATCCATGGGAGTAACAAAATCTCAACAACAAACTACCTTCCATAATGGCAAGGCTACCATCCACTGGAGTAACAAAATATCAACAATGAACTACCTTTCATAATGACAAGGCTACCATCCATTGTAGTAACAAAATATCAACAGTGAACTACCTTCCATAATGACAAGGCTAACATCCATTGGAGTAACAAAATTTCAACAACAAACTATCTTCCATAATGACAAGGCTACCATCCATTGGAGTAAAAAATTCTCAACAACGAACTAACTTCCATAATGACAAGGCTACCATCCATTGGAGTAACAAAATCTCAACAATGAACTACCTTCCATAATGACAAGGCTACCATCCATTGGAGTGACAAAATATCAAAAATAAACTACCTTCCATAATGACAAGGCTACCATCCATTGGAGTAACAAAATCTCAATAAAGAACTACCTTCCATAATGACAAGGCTACCATCCATTGGAGTAACAAAATCTCAACAACGAACTACCTTTCATAATGACAAGGCTACCATCCATTGTAGTAACAAAATCTCAACAACAAACTACCTTCCATAATGACAAGGCTACCATCCATTGGAGTAACAAAATCTCAACAATGAACTACCTTCCATAATGACAAGGCTACCATCCATTGGAGTAACAAAATCTCAACAACGAACTAATATCCATCATGAAAAGGCTACCATCCATTGGAGTAACAAAATCTCAACAACGAAATACCTTCCATAATGACAAGGCTACCATCCATTGGAGTAACAAAATCTGAATCTTCTATGGGAGCCATAATATTCACTGGGGGGAGTACATGTTACTCAAATAAAGAAACCTGCCACTTGCTGCTATGAGGAGGAAATGCAATAAAGACTTCCTAAAGAAGGAAATATGGCTTCCTGGGGAAAGAAATTGAACTCCTAGAGAAATGCCAATAAATTCATGCTGAGGGGATAAAATCTTCTTGTGCAAAATAAATACACATTCTCAAACTAAAGCTTAAACTTGCCGAAATCCAAATTATGATATTGCTGAGGGTACCCATGCCAACCAGAAATAAACCGGAATGAAGCAGTCAACTAAAATACATCTCCTGAGAAATAAACTTAAGAGGGAATCCCATTCCATCCAGATAACAAGCTGAAAAGAAGGCTGAAACAAAATTCTTCCACGAGGGATAACTCAGTGGGGAAGTTGAAAGAATATACATTTTCTGCTTAAGGTTTACGCTTTATTGGAGAGAGAGAGAGAGAGAGAGAGAGAGAGAGAGAGAGAGAGAGAGAGAGAGAGAGAGAGAGAGTAACACAACTCTGCAAAACAGGGTAATATACCAAATATGTAAAAAATGCAAAAGAGCAGTGATTATGCATGATGCTGATATGAAAATATGAATGTTATCATGTATATGATGACAAAACAGACATATATCACTGGGGATAAACATACAAAATCCACAATAGTTACAATCAAAACCCGGCTAAATAAAAAACATAATGGAAATTCCATAAGATAGTAAGCACCAACCGAGGAAACAAATTCCTTTTTCAAGGCTTAAATTCACTAGGAAGGAACAAGATAAAAAAGCAGTCAATTAACATAAACATGGCGATATAACATCTTCCTCCAAGTTTCATTGGGGAAACCACACAGACTTCAACGGGGGAAACAAAATGTTTGAAGTTCATACTTCTGCTAGGGTTGATTTCACTAGGGAAAATAAATTTACATCATTGAGATATCAGTTGGGGATGATATACTAACTTCATTGGGGAGGGTAATACTATATCATCGAAGGAGACATCGAGATACATTCTTTAATGCTGAGAGTGATAATTGCACCAACTTCTCTAGGGAGAAAGTATAAAACCTTATAGGGTCATCAATTTTAGAGAAGTATATCATCTCAACTTCACCTAGGGAATTCAAGAAATCAATACTATAGCAAGAAAACTTGTGGGGATTTTAAATCCAATCCAGAACTTGGCGCGCGGGGGGGGGGGGGGGGGGGGGAACCCAAAAAGTTAATAATCGTTTAAACACTTCTTAAATAAGACATTGCCCTTTCCTGACTTCCTGGAAAATAAACAATATGCCAGTACTGCCGAAAGGAGATGCTTTGCAAATGAGTCCAACTCAGCATGTACGGGGAGAAAATACTTTTATTTATGAGTGAAGCCTTCACTGGGGAATTTTGGACAGAGCTATCATGCAAACCTTTGAGTTTATCCATACTCGAAGTCACTAATTTTTTTCCCCTTGTATCACAAAATCTAGAGCAATAGGTAATTTATAAATTCTTTTCAAAAATAATTTTTGTTATTTAATCTGTTTGCTTTGATCATTACTATCAATAATAAATGAAATCCTTATAAGCTAAATAAAATAAGTTTTTTAGGCTTGCCGAGACGCTCCTTTTTGCCTAAGGCGCCCTTTCGGGTTTTCGTCTTAGCGAGCTGTTCTTTTATTTTTTCTAGGCGAAGTATTTCTTGACTGCATCAACATTCATAGGACGTGGGAACTCTTCGCCATCCATTGTTTCAAGAATCAGTGCACCGCCAAAGAAGGCTTTCTTGACAACATATAGGCCTTCAAAATTGGGAGTCCACTTGCCCCTAGAATCAGCGTTAAAAGACATTGAGTACGAGGTCGCCTTCTCTGAATTCACGAGGTTTGACCTTCTTATCAAAAGCTTTCTTCATTCTCTTTTGGTACAATTGATCATGACACAAGGCCATCATTTTATTCTCTTCTATCAAGTTCAGCTGGTCAAACTTGTTCTGGACCCACTCAGCCTCTGACAACTTGACTTCCATTATTACACACAAAGAGGGAATCTCAACTTCAATGGGGAGCACTGCTTCCATTCAATATACAAGAGAGAACGGGGTTTCCCTTGTTGAAGTGCGTACAGATGTTCGATACCCATGTAAAGAAAAAGGGAGCATTTCATGCCAATCTTTATAAGTAACAACCATTTTCTGGATTATCTTCTTGATGTTCTTATTGGCCGCTTCAACAACTCCATTCATCTTTGGCCTGTAGAGAGATGAGTTATGGTAAACAATCTTAAATTCCTTATAGAGTTCAGACGTCATTTTGTTATTCAGATTTGAGCCATTGTCGGTGATAATCCTGCTTGGCACACCATACCAACATATGAGGTTTTTCTTGATGAAGCACACTACCACCTATTTAGTCACATTAGCATATGAAGCTGCCTCCACCCACTTGGTAAAATAATCAATTTCCACTAAGATAAAACGATGCCCATTTGACGCCTTTGGTTCAATCATCCCAATCATGTCAATACCCCACATAGAGAAAGGCAATGGGTAAGAAATAACATTGAGAAGTGTCAGAGGTACCTGAATTTTATCAGTATAAATCTGGCATTTATGGCACTTCTTCGCAAATTTGTAACAGTGAGCTTCCATTGTCAGCCAATAGTAACCTGTCATAAGCATCTTTTTCGCCATTGAATGTACATTGGCATGGGTACCAAATTAAACTTCATGAACCTCATGCATCAACATGTCTGCTTCGTGTCTATCCATGCATCTGAGCAAGACCATGTCATGATTTCTTTTATACAGTACATCTTCATTGAGGAAAAATATGCCCACCAACCTTCTCAATGTCTTTCTATCCTTATTTGATGCACCAATTGGGTATTCATGGGTTCGGAGAAAATGCTTGATATCAGAATACCAAGGTTTTTCATCTTCCACATCCTCTGTTGTAAACACATGAGCCGGTCTATATAAACTTTGTACCATAATACGAGGCACATCATTCCAAGTATTAACTCGATACATTGAAGCCAGAGTTGCCAAAGCGTCCGCCATTTGATTTTCATCTCTTAGAATATGATGGAATTCAACTTTGTTGAAGAAGGGTAATAGTTTTCTAGCATAATCTTTGCAAGGGATCAAGCCAGGGTGATGAGTATCACATTCTCCTTTAATCTGATTAATAACCAAAGTCGAATCACCATACACATCTAGAAACTTGATTCTAAGATCAATGGCCTCCTCGGGACCCATAATGCAAGCCTCATACTCCGCCATTGCATTAGTACAATAAAATGTCAGCCTTTCAGTAAAAGGAATGTGTGATCCATGTGAAGTGATTATCACTGCACCAATTCCTTTTCAGTAAGAATTCACTGCTCCATCAAATACCATGCCCCAATGAGATTCAGGATCTGGACCTTCCCCAGGCAATGGTTCATCATAATCTTTTGCTTTCAAGAACATCACATCCTTATCAGGGAAATCAAACTTGACATATTGATAGTCATCTGCCGGTTGGTGAACAAGATAATCCGCCAGCACACTGCTTTTTATGGCCTTTTGAGTGTGGTATTCAATGTCGTATTCAGACAATAACATTTTCCAGCGGGCAATTCTCCCTGTGAGAGCAGGCTTTTCAAATATATGCTTAATTGGATCCATTTTGGAAATCAACCAAGTAGTATTATTCAACATATATTGTCGCAATCGCTTTGCCGCCCAGGCCAGAGCGCAACATGTCTTCTCCAACATAGAATACCGTGACTCACAATCAATAAATTTCTTATTGAGGTAGTATATGGCATATTCTTTCTTTCTTTCTTGTTTCATCTTGTTGTCCCAAAATACAACCCATAGAACTATCCAACACTGTTAGATACATGATCAATGCTCTTCCTTCAACGGGGGGGAGAAAGATATGAGGTTTAAGCAGATATTATTTGATACTTTCAAATTCCCTTTGGCAATCATCTGTCCACACACAACCTTGATCTTTCTTTCGTAACTTAAAGATCGCTTTAGATGTTGCGGTTATGTGGGAGATGAATTTGGAAATATAATTCAAGCGCCCAAGGAAGCCTCTAACTTGCTTCTCCATCCTTGGCGCAGGCATTTCTTGGATCACTTTGACCTTATCTGGGTCAACTTCAGTCCCTTTCTGGATGACAATAAATCCCAATAACTTCCCTGATCAGACACCGAAGGTGTATTTATTTGGATTTAAGCGGAGACGATACTTCCTCAAACGCTGAAATAACTTCAACAAATCTTCCACATGCCCTTCTTTGGTCTGTGATTCGGAAATCATGTCATCAACATATAACTCAATCTCCTTGTGCATCAGATCATGGAATAGGGTTGTCATATCCCTCTGGTACATTGCACCAGCGTTCTTCAACCCGAAGGGCATCACTCTGTAACAGAATATTCCTCAGGGTGTGATAAACATTTTTTTTCCATGTCCTCAGGAGCCATTCTTATTTGATTATATCCAGAAAATCTGTCCATGAACGAGAATAATTTAAATTTTTTTGTGCTATCAACCAACATATCAATATGTGGCAATGGAAAATCATCTTTTGGACTAGCTTTATTTAGATCTCTGTAATCTACGCTCATGTCACAAGAAAACCGACATTAATCTGCTTTAAGACTTCTTCGTTGATTTTCACTTCCATATTAGAGTGAGTTCTTCTCAACTTCTGCTTGATGGGCGGGCACTCTGGCTTCAAAGGCAAATGATGCTCCACAATATCAGTATCTAGACCTGGCATATCTTGGTAAGACCAAGCAAAGATGTCCACATACTCTTTCAATAGCTCAATCAACCTTCTCTTCACATCAAGATGCAACGATGCTCCAATCTTGGCTTCCTTTGGCTCTTCTTCTCAACCCAAATTGATTGTTTCCAATGACTCTTTATATGGCCGAATGACATTTTCCTCGTGCTCGAGAAACCGTGAAACCTCTTCTGGAATCTCATCATATTTTTCTTCTTTCGTCCCAAACACAGGATATTCAAAGTTGGGAGAGGGTGCAGGGTCATTGTATTCAACATGTTTATTAATCAATCTGCACATGTGATTTGTGATTTCTTTTAGAAACTGACACATATATAAAGTGATTATGAAGATTTATTTTCAATTATTATTCTATTCAAAAAGGTTTTTTATTATTACCATTTTCCATGAAAAAGCAGAAAAAAATAAAAGACACAATTTTGAGAATCAGAGACAACTTTTATTTATGATTTTAATGATCAAAGCTAACATATAAGCCCATACAATATTAACTTTCATCTTGGGCAGAACAAAAGCTTTTTGCAAAGAAAAAACAAATTACTTTGAGACACGGATGCAAGAGGGAACATCATAAGTGACCCAATTCTAGATTCTGACTCCAAGCGTCACATAACTCGGCATTTCCTGATCTTCTTCATCACCCTCAATAGCATTAACTCTAGAAATAGTTGGATAGAGGTAGCCACCTCTGTGGAAAACATCATGATAACTTCTTATAATGGACTTTGACTTCAAAATTTCGCCTTTGCCATTCTGGGTAGAGAATCCCAACCCAGCCATGTTCTTGTTTACAAGAGGATCAACGACACGTCCCCATACTTTACTCAAACCATTGCGCACAACCTGTTGAGCATCTTTGAATGAAGCCATAGAATTTTCATTCTCACTTACGTTATCAACAAATAGAGACTGGAAATGCGTCCCAACAACAGCTTCATCTTCCTCTACGACACTAAAAGATGATAGATGAGATATCAGTACTGCTTTCTCTCCATTTATAATAATCACTTTGCCTTCGGGCACGAACTTCAGCTTTTGGTGTAGAGTGGAAGTGACATCCCCTTTTTCATGTATCCATGGTCTTCTCATTAGACAACTATATGAGGGTACAATATCCATGACTTGGAAATAGATCTGGAATAGATGCGGGCCTATATGAATATGAAGATTGACCTCCCAATAACCGACTTCCTTGATCCATCGAAAGCTTTGATAATAATACCACTTGGGCGTATAGGATCCCCTTGATATTTCCACTTCATCAGCGTAGTCCTCTATATCACATTCAAGGCGGATCCATAATCAATCAGCATATTTGATAATGAATCGCTTTTAGAGTTCATGGACATATGGAGAGCCAAATTGTGATTCCTCCCCTCGTCGGGAAATTCGTCATCGCAAAAGCTTAGGTTATTACATGATGTAATATTACCCACCACACTGCTGAATTGATCTAATGGCATGTCATACTCCATGAAGGCCTGGTCCAACACCCTCATTAAATATTCTCTATGGGCAGCATAATTTATCAATAATGCCAAGATAGATATTTTTGAAGGAGTCTGCAATAACTGATCCACAATTTGATAGTTGCTCATTTTGATTATCTTCAAAATATCATCTATGTCCTTCTCCAGGGTAGCACCACTGGATTCCCCAACAGCCTTCTTATCTCCAATACTTTCCACAACCTTCTTTCCAACATTATCATTTCCCCAAAAAACCAGTGCAAATACACAACCACTGTGGGTCATTCTACTAGTCTCAGCAATATTTTCAAAGGTTGGATGGGAACTTCAAAACCATCCTCTAAAATTTTAGCATTATACTTGTATGGTATATCCTTGTCGGATTTGTAAGGAACGGGCCCTGGCAAGCAAATCACCACAGGGGGAATAACTGGCTTGCTACAATATTCAATTTCAACAGGGGAAGAATCACTGAAACACGGCACAATCACATTCGCACCTTCTTTAGAAAACATGGACATCAAATAATCATCACCGGAGAACATACCTTCACCTGAGGAGAAGAATTCATCCGCGAAAGCATATTCATCGTCTTATTCTTCCTCAGCTAAGCAAACCTCGATATCATTAACCTTATGGTAATCATATCTTTGGCCTAAAACATTGATAGTTCCATTATCCAATAACATCTGAATACCTTTTCTCACAATTGAACATCCTCGGGAGTCCCTGCAGCAAACCCGGCAAGATCCACAGTGGTGCTCTACCTGACCAGCCATGTGGAAGAAAGTAGCATGCAATTGTATGATATCATCATTCATATGTTCCACATCAAAGATCCTGAATTCTCCAGGACATCCAAAGACCATGTTCACTTCCTCCTCATACTCTGCCCTAGGCCTGGTTATATGGATGAGACCCTCATCCATCATCTCCTATAAATCAACCTTTATCTTATCGCAAACGTATGCATGCATCTTTACCAAGTCTCCTCTGACCAAGTTGATATCATAAATGCGAAAGTCCCCCGGACAACCAGCAACCATGTTAACAACATTCACTCCTCCGTGTTTTGGGAGAGGATTATCTTTTACATTAGGACTGACATCTTTGAAAGACAAAAGGCCAGATCTAACCATTTTTTGTACCTCATATTTTAGAGGATAACAATTTTCTACATTATGCCCTAGTACACCCTGATGAAAAGCGCACGTCTGATCTACCTTGTAGTACCAAGGTAAAGGGGATGGTATAGCAAAAGGTGGCCTAGTCTGGACAAACTTTTTCTCGATCAATGCTGGGAGTAGCTCTTCATAACTCATAGGGATAGAGTCAAAAGGCTCTCTCCTTGACTCCCCTGAGGGGATGGCTTTGATAAGCAACTGTAGTTGGAGCCGCATTTACAACCAGAGTTACCGAGGCAACCTGTTGATGGCGCTGATGATTTCTTCTAGAGGGATTAACCCTTCTTTCTTGAATAACAGCATTTGTCCCTCCCACTTTCTTCTTAACAAATCCATATGATGGTTTCTTCTCATTGCTAGAACCTTCATTTTTTGTCAGACTACCTTCTCTTACAGCCTCTTCTAAGCGGACGCCCATTCCCACCATTTCAGTAAAGTCATTGGGTGCACTCTCCGCCATTCTTTCATAATAGAATGCACCTAGTGTCTTCAGGAAAATATTTGTCATTTCTTTTTCTTCCATTGGAGGAATCACTTGGGCGGCTACCTCACGCCATCTTTGTGAATATTCCTTAAATGATTCTTTGTCCTTCTGGACCATGGCCCTGAGTTGATCACGGTCAGGCGCCATGTCCATATTGTATTTGTATTGTATGATAAATGCTTCCCCCAAGTCATTAAAAGAATGAATGCTGGCATTGTCCATGCTCATGTACCATTTCAATGTTGCACCAGTTAAACTGTATTGAAAGAAATGAATCAACAGGTGTTGATCATCTGTATGATTAGACATTCTTGTTACATACATCACCAAGTGAGCACGAGGACAAGTGTTTCCCTTGTACTTTTCAAACTCTGGAATTTTAAACTTTGCATGTATTTTCACATTTGGCACCAAACACATATCATTCACATTATGCCCAAACAACTCTTTTCCTCTAAGGGCCTTCATCTCTTTTTGCATCTTATCAAACTAGTCTTCAAAATCTTCCATTCGATCATAGAAACCCAGTCTTTCACTTGGTGGAGGAATAAGGAAATGCATTTCATCATTAGAAAACAGAACCACATTCACTGAGGGAGGTGCAACATAGTGAGTCTCATTTCTAGCAGCAGGGGTAACGTGCACCATAGGAGGTGCGGAAGCAGCAGCAGTCTGAGTAAGCAGAACAATCCGAGGATCCTGATTAAAACCTTCTGGCATAAAGTTCTCTAGCATTCCCCAAGGATATCCTGGAGGCATACGATTCTAAACAATAATTGGAGTAGTAGAAACAAGAATAGTCAGAGCTTCAGTAGTAACCAACGTTTGTTGAGGTTGAATAATCGGTGGCTGATTCTGAGCAGCCACCAAAGATTCCATCAGAATAGTTATATTGGCCATACCGGCCTTCAAAGTAGAAAATTAGCTCGGGTATTGTACTGATGAGACAGCTTACTGAACAAAGTAAAGAAGCTCAGTAAGACACCTGGATATGCACAAAAAATGCAAGAAGCATGTAGAATATGATGCATGATTTGTAATGCACATGATTTATTTTATTATCATTTCTTGGGCCGATACCATATTCCTCCGATAAGGTTGTTCCTTGAAATTATGGGGCTGACGTTTACTACCATGGCGTCAAGCAAGATTTATTGACTATTAAGAATGAAGATACTGATCCTAACATCGACAACATTTTTGGGACTAGTAAAATTACCAGAAGCAGAAGGATTTTATCTCCCAAAATCTCTCTGAAGACTGTTTCCATTCCTTTGATTATTCATGTTGCCGCTCCTGCTGCTACTCCTATTATTACTCATGTTGCTACTCCTACTGTTATTCCTACTGCTGAGTCTGCTGAGACTCGAGGAAAAGAAGTACTGGTTGAGCCTTCCCGAACGGAGGCGCCTAAAGAAACCATTCCTGAAGCCTCTAAAAAAGAAATGGAGGAGATACTGAAAATCATACGGAAAAGTGACTACAATGTTGTAGAACAATTGGGGAAGATCCCTTCAAATATTTCATTGTTGGCCTTACTTTTATGCTCTGAAGCCCATGTTAAGGCTTTGGTAAAGTTCCTGAATTCTGCTCATGTTCCTCAAGAGACTTCCGTCGACCAATTCGAGAACTGTGTTGCTAGTTTGACAACTGACAATGGACTTGGTTTCTATGGTGCCGATTTAACATCCAAAGGAAGAAAACATAATGATGCCCTGCATGTCTCTATTGAGTGCAGGGGAACTACCCTAGCTCATGTTCTGGTGGATACAGGTTCATCCTTGAATATCTTACCTAAGAATTCTTTGGACATATTGGATTGTGAAGGACTCAAACTGAAGCCCAACAATATTATGGTGAGAGCTAGACATTCCTGTTAAAGTTGATAGGTAGACATTCCTGTTAAAGTTGGTTCTTCGACTTTTGACTCTACTTTTTACGTAATGGACATCCACCCGTCTTACTCCTATTTATTGGGTTGCCCTTGGATCCATGGGGCCGGTGGTGTTACTTCTACTCTGCATCAAACGCTGAAGTACCCAGTTAATGGAAAGATTGTTACAGTCCATGGCGAAGAAGAATATATGGTGAGCCACCTAAACTCTTTCAGGTATGTGGAGATGGACGGCGAGTTCATTGATACCCCCTGCCAAACTTTTGAAGAGGTTCCTCAAACAATTGTTACAACCAAGACTGCTATCATTGTCCTAGAGATTACTAGACCTCCATTGAAGATGGATTCTCTAAATGATGCTAAAGCAGTAGCGAAGAAGGTGGGTGTATCATTTGGGGCCAACTCCCTGATATCCCCTACAAATCTGACAAGTTTGGTTTGGGTTTTACTTCAGGAGCCCAAAGAGATGTTTGTCGTGTTCGCATCGGAGTACCACCCCTATGCATCAATAACCATGGAAACAATGCTTTGGAAGACAGTGATAGTGACTGTGACATGGACAAATGGATCTTCCCAACTATCACCAGTGGACTCAACAATTGGGAGGCCAAGGATTTTGTTCCCATTACTTTAATCTATAAGTAATTGTATTTTTGTTTTTGGAATATGTAATATTTGAACAATTTAAACTTTAAAGCCTTGTGCTTTACCGAGGCACAATGGTCTATTTGTGAGGGTTATTGCTTCATATTCATATGTTATTAATATATCATTGGATGTTTTGCATGCAAATTTTATGCTCTTTGTCTTTCTTTTCTGCTTTTACTTTATCAAAATAGCTATGCTCTCTTACACACACTCACATATCAAACTGCAGATCCACATCCACTCTGGATCCCATTGATAACGGTTCGGCTATTACTAATTATGACTTTGGAAATCTGATCTACCAAGCCGAGGACGAAGGTGAGGAAGATTGCGAAGTACCAGGAGAACTTGCCAGACTGTTACAACAGGAGGAAAGGGCAATACAACCTCATGAAGAGCTGGTTGAGACAATAAACTTAGGTACTGAAAAGGATAATGTTGTACCCCAAAATTTTCCCTCCCAATATTTTCCCAATATTTTTCCCTCACATGGTGGTTACAAACACTTGGTTAAAAAAATAGGAAATTTTTGAATATTAGAAAAGTGCCTTTCGATTGGCAGTTCAACAATGTCCTTCGATTAGAAGTTAAACAGTGCCCTTCGATTGGCATAACAACAAGTTTCGACTGAGCCCTTAAAAACCTTCGATAAAAGCTTGACTCACTAGTCTTCGATTGGGCATTTAACACCCTTCGATCAAGCTTTGGTCCACAAGTCTTCGATTGAGCTTTGTTTTCCTTTGAAATGGCTCCCTTTGATTCAGAAAGAAGGGGAGATCCTTTTGGCTTCCTTAGTTTGAAGCACCTCTGGCTTCTTTCGTTTGGAGCATCTCTGGACCTCCTTCATTTTAAGCACCTTTGGTTTCTTTCACATAGGCCCCATTGGGACAAATGGCCTGCATGCTTGCCTGCACAAGGCAGGAATTTTCTTTACGCCTATAAGTCAAACATCTGCTACATGCCTGCCTGTACAAGGAAGGAGCTTCCCTCATGTAAGTTTTGACAGACCAATTTCTACACTATGGCATTCCAAAAGTCCATTCGAAGGACATATATTGCTGACCATTCAAAGGAGCTGAATCAGATTCATTCAAAGGAGCATGCAGAAGGCCCATTCGAAGGCTACACAAGGGGCCCAGTCGAATAGAGACAACATAAGGTCCATTCGTAAAGAGACAACATGAGGTCCATTCAAAAAAAGGTAACATGAGGTCCATTCGAAAAAAGGCAACTTCAGGTCCAATCGAAGGATGAAAACTGAAGGCATTCGAAAGAGACAAAATGTCCATATACATTCAAATTTCAAAAGAGGACAAGATCCAATGTTTTTGGCAACAGTTACAAAACTTCATTCATGGCCTTGAAAACTTTGTTTATGTCAGTTTAAACTATTGTCTTCTTGTCCCCTCCCTTCTACACTATATAAGCAGCATGCTTGCAAGATAAAAGGGACTGACACACTTACACCGAAGGATTAGACGAAAGGGAGAAGCATATCAAAAAACTCTCAAAACTAAACAAGATCACACCTCACTTGCCTCTCTCCTTTCGAATCCAGGAGTATCCCAACAACTCTAGTCCTTACACAAGTTCAATTTTCCAGCAAGGTGAGTCCCCTTGACCTTGCACCTTTCGTTTCAGCATGGCATGTACATAACATCTATTCGCTGTTTATTTTTGTCCTGTTTGATTGCATGTTTTTTTTGTCTAAATATACATGTTAGAACTAACCCTTGTACAGACTCAAAAAAAAAGAAAAGGATCAGTGTGAAATGAAGCCTTAGGCTTTGCCCCTCATTGCCTGCCTGTCCTAAACGAAATAGGAACCTTCATGTTGTTTTCCAGGTCCGCGTTCCTTTACAGTCCAAGCGAAAGATCCAGAAGGGATAAACGAAGGACCCTCATGCTGACTTCCAGACCTCAACCGAAGGAGGCAGAAAAGAGTCCAAACGAAGGATCCTCATACTACTTCCCATCAAATCGAAGGAGGTTAGGAAAATCCAATCGAAGGTTGCTCACATCATTCCCACTGGAATTGAAAGACTCACACCCCCTTATTTTCTTTTAGCATACCGGCCCAATTGGGCATTTTTGTTTTGTTTGTATTTTTCCTATTTATTTTGTTTTCCTTTATTTAATTAACATAATAGTAAAAAACTCACAAAAACTATTAGGCTTAGAATTTTTTAATTAAACAATTAATTTCTTTAATTAATTAATTAAAATTTAACTTTTTCTTAGTTTAAAATGAATTAGAACTTAGATTTTAATTTAATCATTTTCTTTTCATAATAAAAGTTTAAAAAAAAATGTATTATGATTAGTTTTTATTTTATAACCTAGAATAATTTTCCATTTAAATATTTATTTTTCTTAATTAAATTTAGAATTAATTTTTCTTTAATAAAATCCAAAAACAATAAAAAAAGACTTTTCTTTACTTAGAAATTTTGTTAGGTTCTTAGACGTATTGTTTTATCTTGCGCGCGTTTATTTTACTTTTGCATTTTTATGATAATGTTATTGTATCCTGGCTTGTAATAGATTAAATAGGGCTTTTTTTAGTTTTACTTTTTTTCCCCATTTTGTACAGTGTAAATCCCCCTCCCCGAAAGCCATGTAATACTCTAGATTTATGCTTTCCGCACTTTATTTTCTGTACATATTAACTGTTAGTAACTAGGCGTGTATGGAAAGACTAATAATCAAATATTAGCAAACTTAATAAAAATACAAAAATAACTGAATCAAACAATTGCATATAAGCACCCCTAGGGTATCCCACTTTGGTTGCCTTTAAAAAATAAAACAATCATGAGGCAGGAACGCTTTAGCAAAGACCCGTAAATAAAAAAATCATAGTCCCTCGATGATCCTACAGTTTCCTTTCGGTAAATGATCTAGTCCATAAAAGAAAATTGCTAAAGCGTCTCCACGAGTTGCTTTTGTGACTGTAAAACATCCCTTCGATTGTCCCTCAAACATCCAACGACAAGGCTACCTACTCACTAATAGTAGGATAGCACTGTCTAAAGGAAAAGAGGAAAAGAAAAACCTTTTCGAGTATAAAAGTAGATAGATATTAGAAGTTTGCTCAAACTATTTTTGCACTTACACATAAATACTACTTTTCAAAAGACATTTTCAAACACTTTGTATACTTTCTCCACTATCCCGAGAAATATTACAAAGTTCGTCGTACTAAGGCATTTTCAAACACAAAGCACAAAGATATTTTTAAAAATGAGCAAACCTCTAAGAGCCCGTAGATAACTACAGATGGAAAGGATGTTAACACCTTCCCTTTCCATAATCTACCCCCCTTACTCAGAAACTCTCAAAAATGTCTTTTTCTATTCTTTTCATTCTTTCCTTAATTTGGATAAAAGAAAAGTCGGTGGTGACTATTGCTTACCGCAACATTTGCAAATACAAAATGAAAAACCAGTATTAAACAGTCGATTCTACCACTGTATCACAGAACTGGCGACTCTGCTGGGGACAAAATAAAAAGTGGGGTTACCTTAGAGTTAGTTCATTATTTAACTGCTTTTTTGTGCTTTGTTTGCTTTACTTTTGAGAGCTTTGTTTGGGTTACTATAGATCCTACACCCAAATCTAGGGCACCTTTTAGGTAAGTAGCAATAGATCGTGGAAACTGTGCGGGGTATACCGACACAGTGAAGCGATAGCTACGTTGATGCGACACTTTGGTTGGTACCAGTATCGCTTGTGTTAATCAAGGATAATACGGGGCTGTTGTGTGGTATCATAAAGAATCGATTGACCTTAGAACCTTTAATTGAACAACTTGGTTATTAGAACGTAGTGAGATATCCGTCTTTGGTGTATCCCTAAAGTCGTTTGATACTCGATACTACACTCATTGAGATCCGACTCCCGAGTTTTGTTTGGTGGCAAGTCATTTGTCTATTAGAATGAAACTTGTGGGGAGGATCAGTGATATTGATATCCCTTAGAACCCGGTTACTATTTATTGGACAAGTTGAACCAATCAAACTTCAAGAGGGTATACCTTAAAACCCATGCAAGCCTTAAACCTAAGGTCTTTTTGTGATTTTCTTGTGCTTGCTATATCTGTGATTTCTTAGAATAATCATGACATCATAACATGGCATATCATATTAACCATTTCAAGGATTTTCTAGGGTTTATCTTTGTCTTGTCTTGTAGGGCATGGCATCCACTCGAAGGAATACTATACAAGTCAACCTCGTAAGGGTACCTCCTCAACTCAAATACTTGGCATCAAGGGTCCCTGAAAGCTCTCCATTCACTTAAATACATGGTCGACTTTTCAACTTGGTCACCTCAAACTCTTATGAAGAAATGATAAAAGTGCTCTTTCAATTCTTTGACCTGTTACATCACTACTTCACTTTTCCTGATTACCAGTTAGTGCCTACTATGGAGGAGTTTTCTCAATTATTGGGGGTACCTATTCTTAATCAGTTACCATTCAACGGTATGGAAAGAGACTCAAAACCTGAAGAGATTGCTCAAGCTCTATCTTTATAACGGGCAGATGTAGTAACAAATTTGGAAACTAGAAGAGGCATCAAAGGATTTCTAGCTAAGTTTCTGTTTGAGAAACTCACCATTTTTGGGATACCCTGGATTTACAAGCTTTTGAAAAAGTGTTGGCTCTTCTCATCTATGGGATGGTGCTATTTCCTAATCCAGACCAACTAATAGATGTGAATGCGGTCAGGGTTTTTCTGTCTCATATTCTGGTGCCTACTTTACTTGAGATATTCTACACTCTCTGCATACTCACACTCTAAAGAGAAGAGGGACCTTTCTGTGTTGCACTCCTCTATTGGCTAGGTGGTTTATTTCGCACCTACCTCGGTCTATTTTGAAGAATGAGCAGGGTATGAGATGGTCTCATAGGTTGATGTCCCTCACACATTCGGATATTCATTGGTGTTCTCGATCCTTGGAGAATGTTACCATTATTGATCGTTGTGGGGAATTCCCTAATGTCCCTCTCATAGGAATTAGGGGAGGAATCACTTATAATCCTTGTTTGGCATTACGACAGTTTGGTTATGCTAGAAGGGATGGTCCTCATGATTCACTCGTCCAAGGAATCATCTTTGACTATGAGAATGACGCCCAGGGTTATTGTAAGAGGTTCATTCTAGCTTGGGGCATGGTAAACATAGTTGATAGTAAGACACTAGGGAACAAGAATTCCATCCCTCGTGAGCCTTACCTCAGATGGGTGCGAGCTCGTGCTCAATGTCTGATAATGCCTTACCCCATTGTCTTACCTGTGATTATGGAGCCAATTGCTTAGGGAGACACTCCTTACATTGTTCTTCATCCTTACATGCCAACTGATTTCGAGGAGCTACAGAAATCCTGGATCCAACTCAAAGAAGAGCGGGATACCTTTGAAACCCAATTTTACGCCTGTGAGAAGAAGGTTTTAGAGCTCACTAGGTTACTTCACCAAGATACGAGTATAAATGCTTACATTGCACCAAAGAGGATGCGCCTGTGGGAAGCTTGAGTCTTTCTTTTGCTTGGAGAGTTTATTTTTTTACTTTGTTACTTCCTTTGTAAGTCCGAGAGGCATCATTGTGATCGTTAAAACTTCTTAATGCAATTAACGTTTGTTCTCTTGCTGTCTAAGCAACTTTAAGTCTTAGAAATCCTTGAAATCATTGCATACATATATCATACATATTATTGCATCACCAGGTTTCAAAGCAGGTTTCTCATCTTCTTCGCTGTTTATTTCAGCAAGTAAAGAAATGGCTTTTGAACAAAACATCAAGGATCTCCAGGCACAAAACATCCAGTTCAAGCAAATGATCGTGGCTCTAGCTAAAGGGAAAGAAGATCTGAAAGCTCTCATACTGAAGGACAAAAAGGAGAAGCCAAAGAAGCCAATTGGGTTACTGAATCTGGGAAGAAGGATCAGAGGACCAGTGCGGCGAGCGTCAGAACTAGTAACTTCATCAAAATAAGGAGACAATCAGGAAGGGGAGACAAGATAAGAAAACCTCATCCTTGAGGAATCTGATGATGAATATGATTATGATAAGGAGTAGTATCCTTCTGTTGATGATAAATACAAAAAGATGAAGGATCATTTGAATGCAATAGAAGTCCAGAAAGTACCTGGGCTGGATTTTGAAGAGCTGGGCTTGGTTTCTGGGGTTTTCATCTTGCAGAAGTTCAAGGTTCCCGTGTTTGCTAAATATGATGGGGTCTCATGTCCCAAGATGCATCTCCGATCTTATGTGAGGAAGATTCAGCCCCACACTACTGACAGGGATTTATGGGTCCACTTCTTCCAAGACAGTCTATCTGGGACTCAGCTAGAGTGGTTCTATCAGTTGGAGGGGACCAATATTCGTAACTGGGAAGACCTGGCTGCTGCCTTCTACAAGCAGTATCAGTATAATACAGACCTTGCTCCCACCCGTACACAACTTCAAAATATGTCTATGGGTTTGAGTGAGGGTTTTAAAGAATACGCTCAGAAGTGGAGAGACCTAGCAGGAAGAGTCTAACCCCCTCTGTCTGATAGGGAGTTGGTGGATATGTTTTTGGGTACTCTATCTGGTCGATTTTTCAACCATCTGATTGGAAGCTCCTCAACTGGTTTTACTGAGCTGATCCTAACTGGAGAAAGAGTGGAAGCTGGTATTAGAAGTGGCAAGATTCAAAAGGAGGCCTCTTCAAGCACAGGAAAGAGACCTTTTGTAGAAAGAAAGAGGTCAGCGTTGTTTACAGTCAAAGAAATCAGGTCAGAACCGAACGCCGTTCAATAGTAGGGGCTGTAATGATATCCAAGCCTGCAACTACTCAATAGCGGAACAACCAGCCTAGAGCAGAAAGGCCTACGAGACAGTTTACCCGGATCAATATGACTTTGTCTCAAGTCTTACCACACTTATTGAAACCCAATCTGGTAACTTTGAGGGAAGCTCCCAAGAATCCCAACACGACATCTCCTTGCTACAACCCAAATGTTCGATGTGCCTACCATTCAAAAAGTCCAGGCCATGATACAAATGATTGTTGGGCTTTAAAGAATAAGGTGAAGGATCTGATCAAGGCAAAGGAGATTGAATTTGATACTCCTGAGATTCCCAATGTTATAACTGATCCCATGCCCAAGCACGACCGTGGTGTTAATGTTATTGACGATGATACATTTGTTACTTCTGTTAAGGAACTTGTTACTCCTCTCATGACTATTAAGTGGAATATATTGCAAGTCGGTTTATTTCCGGGTTGTGATGAAGATTGCCACTTATGTTTATCTCTACCGACTAGTTGCTATTTGTTGAAAGCAGGTGTTCAGCGCCTGATGGATGATAAAAAGATTCTATTAGAGAAGACTCCCTTCACAACTGTTTCCTATGAAGATGTTTCTATTATAACCCTTTCCGCCAATCCTTCCAGGGTCTCCACCAAAAGACCCGTCAGGATTACATCTGCTCCAAAGTTGGCTCCCTTGATCATCACTATGCCATTGCCAATACCATATTCCTTGGACAAAGTTATTACCTGGAATTATGGGGCTGACGTCTATTACCATGGCGTCAAGCAAGACCTGTTGGCTTCTGAAGATGAAATTTTTGGAAATACTGATCCCGACATCGGCAATATCATTGGGACCAGTAAAATAACAAGAAGCGGGAGAGTGTTCTCACCCGAGATTTCTCCTCCTAAAGCCGTCATTATTCTTGTGATCATTCATACTGCTGTTCCTGCTAATACCACCATTACAACTCCTGTGATTACTCTTGTTGCCACCCCTGCCACCGATTCAGTCGAGACTCGTGGCAAAGACATATTGGTTGAGCCTGTCCAGAAGAAGGCGCATTCAGAATCCATTCTAGAGGCTTCCAAGAAGGAAATGGAAGAAATCTTAAAGATCATTAAAAAGAGCGACTATAATATGGTTGAACAACTGGGGCAGACTCCTTCCAAGATCTCAATGCTGGCCCTATTGTTGTTCTCTGAAGCCCATGCAAAGGCTTTGGTAAAATTCCTCAAAACTTCTCATGTGCCACAAGAAACCTCCGGTGACCAATTTAAAGATTGTGTGGCTAGTTTGACTGCTGACAATGGATTGGGTTTTTTTGATGCTGATTTGACACCCAGGGGAAGAAAACACAATGATGCGCTGCATGTATCCATCGAGTGCAGGGGCACTAGTTTGGCCCATGTTCTAGTGGATACCGATTCATCGCTGAATGTTTTACCCAAGAAGGCTCTTAACAGATTACACTGTGAAGGTTTGACTCTGAAGCCCAGCAACATTGTGGTGAGGGATTTCGATGGTTCAAAAAGAATGGTGCACAAGGAGGTGGACATCCCTATCAAAGTTGGTTCCCAAACCTTTGAATCCACCTTCTAGGTGATGGATATCAGACCATCTTTTTCTTGTCTGTTGGGTCGCCCTTGGATCCATGGGGCTGGAGCTGTTACTTCTACTTTGCATCAGATGTTGAAATACCCAGTGAAGGGAAAGATTGTTACAGTGCATGGTGGGGAGGAGTACACATAAATCCATCTGAACTCTTTTAGATATGTGGAAATGGACGGCGAGTTCATCGAGACTCCTTGTCAGAATTTTGAAGAGGTGCCTCAGACCATGGCTGCAACCGAGACTGTTACCAGTATGCCGAAGATCACCAGACCTCCATTGAAGATGGCTTCACTCAAGGATGCCAAGACAGTCATTGAAGAAGGTGGGTGTACCATTTGGGGCTAGCTCCATGAAATTCCATACAAACCTAATAAGTTTGGCTTGGGTTTAACTTCAGGGGCTCAAGGGGCAGTTTTTCGTGCTCGTGCCGGAGGACCTCCCCTACGCATCATCAATTATGGGATCAACGCTTTAGAAGACATCGATGGTGACTATGACATGGACAGCTGGATCTTTCCTACTACCAACGGTGGACCCAGTAACTTGATGGCTAAAGACTTTGTGCCAATTAATTTTATTCAGGGGTAATTGTCTTTCTTGTTTTCGGATGTAATAAATGAACAATATAAACTCTATGGCCAAGTGTCTTACCCGGGGCAAAATGGTTTATTTGTGAGGGTTATCATGTTTCAATCTCATATGTCATTAATAAAGAATTAAACGTTTTACATACAAATTTTGCGCTCTCTGTCTTCCTTTCCTGATTTTTACTTTGTCAATGCAGCTATGCTCTTACACACACTCACGTATCAAACTGCAGATCTATATCCACTATGGATCCCATTGATAACGGTTCTGTTATTGCTAGTTATGACTTTGAAAATCCGGTCAACCAAGCCGAGGACGAAGGTGAGGAACATTGTGAGGTACCAGGAGAACTTTCCATACTGTTACAACGGGAAGACAGGGCTATACAGCCTCATTAAGAGCTAGTTGAGATAGTGAACATGGGTACAAAAGAGGACATAAAGAAGTCAAGATAGGTGCAAACTTGGAGCATAGTGTCAAAAAGTGGTTGATTCAGATGTTGCGTGATTATGTTGAGATCTTTACTTGGTCATATGAGGACATACCAGGACTAGACACTGATATTATGGTTCATCACCTGCCGACAAAAGAGGACTGCCCTCCAGTAAAATAGAAGGTCCATCGTATGCGTCCTGAAATGTCAGAGAAGATCAAGGCAAAAGTTATGAAACAGTTCAACATTGGTGTTGTACCCCAAAATTTGCCCTCCCATATCTCTTAAAACATGGCAAGAATAGTCTCCAAGTTGCTTAAGATTGCTCAAGAGTTGGACAGTCAAATCATCTCCTAAGGCAGTCAATCTCAAATTAGGGTTTTGTGTTGCATCAAGGTCCTTACATCCAAATGACCCCAAGTGCTCCCCAATGTCCTAAAATGTATTCAAGTTCATCCATGTCAAATTTCAAGCCTTGCAGAGGAAGTTTGGTCAGTCAATTGCTCAAGAGGTCCAAAAATCAACTATGCTAGGGCAAAAGTCAACTGTGACCTACAAATAGTCAAACCTCAATATTTTTTGTCAACATTCTCATTTTTCAGGATAATTCATCATTTGATCAAGGGTTGATCATGATTCATCAAGTATTGCTCAAAATTCATCAAGATTCAAAAGTTGCTTAATGAGGGTTTTGCAGGAAAAGTCAATTCAACTTTGACCAAGCATAACTTTCTCATACTTTATGAGAAATGAACCATCCAAAGCTCATTTTTACTAGTATGAAATTTCCTACAATCCATCTTCACACGCCAAGATCAAGAAATGCACTCACAAAAAGTTACAAATTTGGACATTATAGGTCATTTTTGAAAGTCAATAAAAACTCCTTTTTTTTTCCAAAACTTATAAATTGAGCATGGAACATAAAAATGAGATGAGACCAAAAGTGTTGGTTAGAGGACATCTCAAGGTTTCTAAAAAGTCCAAGAACACTTCCAAAAGTTCAAAATTGAAGAAGTTATGCATTGTTGAAGTTGGGAATTTTCCCAAAATTTCCAAAAGTCAACTATCCCCAAAACTTCAAATTTCGCCAAATGGGCCCACTTTTTTCCACTTGATTTGATCTTGTCACACTACACACGTGTCCTATCTTCAGTCTTGTGTCCATTCATTGATTTTTCTAGTTTATTTGATTTTTATTGAATTAATTCATTTTAAATCAATTTAAATCCAAATAAAATCCAAATATTGGTGAAATAGGATCTTTTTGATTGATACAGGTTTCAATTATCATCATGGACAGGATCAAACTCGTATCAAGCCATACCATGCACAAAATATTTGATTTGGGACATTTTTGGAAGCTTTGTAATGGAGGATCATATCAAATCTTAAATCATCAATACACAAAGATTCAAAGCCCAAGACTTGACCTAATTGATTCCATTATACATATATAATGCAAAGGCACGGAAATGAGGACCTAGAGGCTGCTAATTCACAAGAACAAAAACTTGGAAAAAGCTTGAAAAGTTGGAAACTGAAATCAGTCTTGGAGTCCAATTCAAGGCGAAAACTCAACGTGGTTCTCTTGCCAAACATCCACTGAATCTATTGCAATCAAAACCAAGCCCTATCCTCTCCAGAATCGCGTTGTAAGTATCCTTGAACACCGCCCTGTACATGGAAACGCATCCTCTTATTCTTACATTTTTTTGCCAAAATCTTTGCACAATCATGATAATCGGTCCATTTAGAGACTTTCTGCAATATTTGATTTTGTTTTTGTAGCCTGTAAAGCCATAACAAAAACTAGGGTTTGGGTTTCTTGTTTTTAGGCGTTTCAATTTCAGGTAAAATCAGCACTATCAAAGGACATGGACATGATCAGTGGAAGGAGACGAGCAAGACTATGGTCTTAGAATTAATTTCCATGGCTTGAAATTGATTTTAGGAGCAAGCTTTGGATTTTGCTGCGGATAAAAATCCGCAGGTAAGAAAACCAGGTTTCGTTGAAGAAGACGACTACGTGCTTCCCCTGATTGGTGGTTTCAAATTGCGCGTGTTTTTATTTTTTATTCCAGCATATTATTTGTTTTTCTCTTATAATATTGTTTATCCATTATAATAACAAATACGTGCAGTAGTTGAGTTTGTAAAGGCGTTAGTGGAAAATCCAATGGGATCTGGGTTCGAATCCCAGGTCCCCAACATATTTCTTGTTATTTTCTTGCAGATGATCCAGCGTCTCTCATGCCTTGTAGTGCATCATACTCCCTCAGATCTCAAGCGCCAGATGGCCTCCAGGCCAAATCTGATGGCCCAGATGGGAGATCCATCATACACTCAAGTCAGCGCATGTGTGGAGAGTCTGGAAAGTCAACGAGGCTTGCTCACGAATGGGCCTCTGAATTGCTGATTCTCACTCCCCTTCCAGGCCCAACACCCCCCATGAGTATTTATTTTCTTATTTTTTATCTTATTTTATTTATTTGTTTTAGTTAATTATTTTTATTATTTAAACTAACCAATTAATAATTTTTCCTCATAAAATCAAAAACACAATAAAATATTTTATTTATTAAAATTAAAATCACCACCTTATTTTTGTAAATAAATTAATTCAATTAATTTATTAAATTAGGAAATAACTTTAATATTTTTTGCATTAATTAAAATTAATTTAGATTATTAGGTTTTATTAACTTTTAATCAAATTTATCTTATTTTCTCTAAATATCCAAAAAAAATCAAAAATATTTTAATTAATTAATTAATTTAATTATTAGCTTAGATTTAATTCCATTTAATTCAAAAAAATAACAAAAAAAGTCTCTTCTTTCAAAAAAGGGTCAAAACCCTAAAAAATATGCCGATTTAATTTTCTCGCACGCGATCCATATTTTCATATTATTGTACTTGCTTCCGGAATGTAATAGCTTTAAATAGGACATTAATTATTTTATCGCTTTCTTTTATTTTCCGCAATTTAATTTCAAGGGTTGCTTTTGGCGATGTAAATACCCGACGCCTTGTAATAGTTTAGATTTAATTTCCGCAATTTAATTTCCGCAAGATATTAACTGCTAGATATTTGATAATAGGGAATGCATGACAAGATCGAATGTATGAACTTAAAATCAACATAGCTCACCCATGACATGTACAAAGATAAAATTAACCGAAATAACACACTCGCACATGCGTACTCTTAGGGTACACCTCACTTGGTTGCCTTCGAACGTGGTCATTGAGTATAGGAAGTTTTAGAGGTCGCCCTCTTGTCCAAAGATCATAAGTTGCCTCGAAACGGTTGCCTCGGAAAAATGGTCTAAGACATTAGGGTTACCGCTAAGGCGTCCTAACGTTGCTTTAGTGACCACATGTCCCTTAATCGAATTGACCCTTAAAAATCCAACGACGATGCTACCTACTCCTCAATAGTGGGATAGCGTTGTCTAAAGGACATTTGCACAGATTAATTCCTTTTTCAAGTAGGTAGATGGTTCTTAAGCACTTGCTCTTTCAAAAACAAAACAAAACTTTTCGCACTTACACTCCTTTCAAACAAAAACTCTTTTTAAACCCACAAACACAAAGAAAAGCAAATTTTGAAGATACAATGAGCAAGTACCTAAGAGCCCGTGGATAACCACGGATAGAAAGGGTGCTAACACCTTCCCTTTCTATAATCTACCTCCCGAACCCAAGAAACATCTCGAAAGAGGAATTTTTTCTGTGCTTTTTTCCTTTCCTTGTTGGATAAAATAAAAGACGGTGGCGACTCTTGCTTACCGCGGCATTTTACAAAAACAAACGCAAAACGCAAACCAGCATTCCAAAACAGTCAGTTCTCTCCCACCGTATCACAGAACTGGCGACTCTGCTGGGGAATATATAAGTGAGGTGTACCTTAGGATTAGATCATTGTGTTTTCAATTGTATGCTTTGTATGCTTTACATTTGTGGGCTTGTATCGGAGTTTCTATAGATCTTAACCCGGATCTGGGGGTACCCTTTAGGTAAGTAGCAATAAACTGTGAGGGAAATGTACGGTGTAGACCAATACGGTTGAAGCAGTAGCTACGTTGGTGTGGCACTTTAGATTGTACCGATATCCCTTGTGTTGGAACGAGGAGAATATGAGTCATCTAAGGGGTCATTAAGCACTAACTGACCTTAGAACCTTTAAATTGACCAACTTGGCCATAGAACAGTAGCAGTATGCTACACTAATTGAGACTAAACTCTCGCGATGATTCCGGCTGCAAGAAAAGGTTGCTAAACTGGAATTATGACCGATTGAGAGTTGTCAGTGATATTGAGATCCTCTAGAACCCGGTTACTATTTTTAGGACAGGTTTAAACCAACTGAACTGAAAGAGGGTAGTACTTAAGCTCCTTGCCAGCCTGAAATCTAAGGGCTCTCTGTGTGACTTGTGTGCCTTTACCATGTTTGCTATTTGTGGATACTTGTGGTGTGCCTTTATCATGACATCATGACATCATAACATTGCATACATATTGCATACGACTAACCTATTTCAAAGACAGGAGGGATTCATCTTTGCTCTGTTTTGTAGGTCATCATGATGCCCATGCGTAGGAATACCATCCGAATCAATTTTGTTCAGGTTCCCACCTTGCTAAAAGATTTGGTTGCAAAGATGCCTGATACTACTTCCTTCCTCAGGAGACATGGGTCTCTTCTCAGTTTGGTCACCTCCAAATTGGAAGAGCAGATAATGAGTGTCCTAGTCCAATTCTATGATCCACTGCACCATTGTTTTACTTTCCAGGACTACCAGCTGGTTCCCACCTTAGAAGAGTTCTCTGAGTTGCTCGGTATCTCTGTTTTGGAGCAGACCCCGTTTACTGGTTGGGAGAAGATTCTTAGGCTCGAAGAGATCGCTGCAGCCCTTCATTTGGCAAAAGAGGAAGTAATGGCTAATTGGGAGACTAGAAGTGGAGCAAAAGGCTTTCTGACTAAGTTCTTGGTTGGTAAGGCTAATTATTTCTGGGATAGTCTAAACTTCAAGGCATTCGAGGATATTCTGGCCCTTTTGATATATGGCTTGGTTTTTTTTCCGAACTCTGACTCCTTTGTTGATGTGAATGCGGTAAAAATCTTCATCTCTCGGAATCCGGTGCCCACTCTCTTGGGTGACATCCTTCATCAGCTCTATGCTCGTACTGCCCGAAAGTGGGGAACCTTGATGTGTTGTGCTCCGTTATTGGCAAGGTGGTTTATTTTGCACCTTCCAAAATCAGTGCTGAAGAATAAAGAAGGCATGGGCTGGGCCTATAGGGTGATGTCTCTCTCTCATAATGACATCATCTGGACTCTCAAGGGTATGGACGAGGTGACTATTATTGATCGATGTGGGGAGTACCCCAATGTCCCATTGATAGGAACCCATGGAGGAATTTCTTACAACCCGTGCTTGGCCTTACGTCAGTTTGGGCGTGCTAGAAGAGAATGACCTCATGAGATGCTAATGCCTCATATCATCTTTAATTTTCAAGGGGACGACGATGAGCAACATCGCAGTTTCATAATGGCTTGGGATAGAGTTCACAAATCTGATCCACATGAGTTGGGCCCAAAGACTTCACTTCCAATGGAGCCATATCTCAGATGGGTCCGTATCCGTGCTCAAAAGCTGGGTATGCCGTATGAAGCTGTCCGGCCTGTCACTCTTGAAGTTGCTAATGAAGAAGGGGTTCTTCCAACCATCCTCCATCCTTATATGCCCACTGACATTGGGGAACTGAAAAGGTCTTGGATGCAACTGAGGGAAGAACGGGATTCTTACCGAGAGAAATTCAACAAGCAAGAGCAGAAAATCCAAAAGTTGACTAGGCAGTTGGAGAACGAGCGGATTCTCAATGACTATGTCCGCACCGATAAGAAGAGACCATGGGAGCATTGATGGACCTTTGATGATTTCCTTTCCAGTTTTTATTTACTTTCCAGTATTTCTTTTCATGTAACGCCTTAAAGGCAATTTGTTGAACAATTTGAATTCCAAAGTTTATCTAATAAAGTGTGTTTCATTTCTTGTTTACAAATTTGAATCTCCCGATTGTCTTTGAAATCATAATCATGCACATTTCATCTCATGCACTCCATAACAGGTACCCATTACAAGTCTCTTATCTTCTTCGTTGTTTATTTCAGCAATCATCATATCTGCTGAACCTTCAACTGAGCAAGCTATCAAGGCCCTCCAGGTCCAGAATGCCCAATTTCAAGAGTTGTTCATCAGTCTAGCTAAGGGTCAGCAAGATCTGAAGACCCTGATTCTGAAAGAAAAGAAGAAGAAGAAGAAGAATAAGAGGACCATCCTATTCAACACTGGTCATAGGTTTGGAAACAGGCTACAGAATGAAGTTGATTTGACCACCTCATCTGGAGGGAAAGATAGTCAGGAAGAAAGAAGGGCTCCTAGCCCTGTGGTCTCCGACAACAAGACGGACTACGACGAAGAACAGTATCCTCCGGCCGAGGACAGATACAAGCAACTGGAAGACCGGTTGAGTGCTATGGAAGTCCAGAAAGTTCCTGGTCTGGACTTTGTTGATTTAGGTCTATCATCTGGGGTGGTGATTCCCCACAAATTCAAGGCACCGACCTTTGCTAAGTATGACAGAGTTTCTTGTCCGAAGCTGCACCTCCGGTCATATGTGAGGAAGATTCAGCCATACACCACTGATAAGAATCTATAGATCCATTTCTTTCAAGACAGTCTCTCAGGGACTCAGCTTGAGTGGTTCTACCATTTGGACGGAGCCAGTATCCGTAGTTGGGAAGATTTGGCTACTGCTTTCTACAGGCAGTACCAGTACAACTCCGACCTCTCTCCTACGCGTATCCAACTCCAGGGTATGTCAATGGGAACGGGTGAAGGATAAAAATATTATGCTCAAAAGTGGAGAGACCTCGCCGGAAGAGTACAACCACCCTTGGCTGGTCGGGAGCTTGTGGATATGTTTCTAGGGACCCTATCTGGTCCATTTTTCAACCACCTGATTGGAAGCTCTTCATCTGGGTTTACAGAGTTTATTTTTACTGGTGAAACAATTGAGGCTGGTATTAAGGCTGGGAAGATACAGAAGGGTGCTTCATCAAGCACCAAGAAAAAGCCGTTCAAGAAAGAGTCCAGCGCTGTCTACAGTTCGAAAAGACAGAATAGACCTGAACACCGCCAAGCTATTAATGCGGTTGTTATTTCAAAACCTGCTGGTGCTCCTCAGCACAACAATCAGCAGAAGGACGAGAGACCTTGAAGGCAATTCACCCGTCTCAGCATGACTTTGTCTCAGATTCTTCCACAGTTGCTGAAGACCAATCTAGTGATTCCAAAGGAAGCCCCGAAGAATCCAAATACTACATCACCAAAGTATAACCCTAATGCCTGTTGTGCTTTTCACTCTGATAGCCCGGGACATAATACAGATGATTGTTGGGTTTTGAAGAACAAGGTACAAGACTTGATTGATGCGAAAGAGATCGAGTTCGGAGCACCAGAGAAGCCTAAACAAGATGCAGGGGTGAATGCTATCAGGGATGACGATGATGAAGAGTTTGAGATTGACAGTTGGATCTACACGACTGCCAATGGTGGATTAAGCAACTGGACAACGAAGGATTCTATGCCCGTTTCAATTATCACCCAGTAATGAAACTTTTTGTTTTGAATATGTAACAGACAATGTTTTAAACTTTACGGCCCGGTGTCTTACCCGGGGCACCGTGGATTCATTTGTGAGGGCTTTATGTGTGTCATTTTCATATATCATTAATAAAATCATTGGACGTTCTTGCATTTCAAATTTTGCGCTCCTTGTTTTTCTTTATTATATATTGCAAAACAGCTATTTACACACACTCACATATACAAGTCCACATCCACTCTGGATCTCACTGGTAACGACTCTGCTACTGCCAGTTATGACTTCAAAAATCCGATCAACTTAGCCGAAGACGAAGATGAAGATGATTGCGAAGTGCCTGGTAAACTTGCAAGACTGTTACTCCAAGAAGAGAGGGCCATTCAGCCATATGAAGAGCCGGTGGAATCAGTGAATCTGGGTACTGAGACAGATAAGAAGGAAGTTAAGATCGGTGTAAATCTGGAGCTTAGTGTGAAGCATCGGTTGATTCAGATGCTGCGTGACTATGTTGAGATCTTTGCCTGGTCTTACGAAGATATGCCTGGTTTGGATACTGATATTGTGGTTCATCGCCTGCCTACCAAGGAAGACTGTCCTCCAGTGAAATAGAAGGTTCGCCGAATGTGCCCAGAGATGTCTGAGAAAATCAAGGCTGAAGTTATGAAACAGTTCGACGCCGGTTTTCTAACAGTTACTTCTTACCCTCATTGGGTGGCCAATGTGGTTCCTGTGCCAAAGAAAGATGGTAAGGTCCGAATGTGTGTTTATTATAGGGATTTGAACAGGGCTAGCCCCAAGGATGATTTCCCTCTACCTCATATCGATGTTCTTTTTGACAACACCGCTTAGCATAAAGTCTTATCCTTTATGGATGGTTTCTCCGGTTATAATCAGATCAAAATGGCTCCCGAAGACATGGAGAAGACAACTTTTGTTACTCAGTGGGGTACCTTTTGCTACAAGGTCATGCCTTTTGGACTGAAGAATGCTGGGACAATGTATCAGCGTGCCATGGTTGCTTTTTTTCATGACATGATCCATCATGAGATTGAAGTATACGTCGATGATATGATTGCAAGGTCCCAGACTGAGGAGGAACACCTTGACCATCTGCAGAAGCTGTTTGACAGACTGAAGTTGTACAAGCTGAGGTTAAACCCGAACAAGTGCACCTTCGGGGTGAGGTCTGGTAAACTGCTAGGTTTCGTCGTAAGCGACAAAGGTATTCAAGTGGATCCTGCAAAGGTGAAAGCTATACAGGAAATGCCAGCTCCCAAAATGGAGAAAGAAGTCAGAGGCTTCCTAGGACGACTGAACTACATTGCCCGATTCATCTCGCACCTAACTGCTACTTGTGAGCCAATCTTCAAGTTACTGAAGAAAGATCAAGTGGTACTTTGGAACGATGAATGCCAGACCGCTTTCGAAAGAATCAAAGAGTATCTCCAAGAGCCACCTATTCTGATGCCTCCAGTTGAAGGGAGACCTTAGATCTTATACTTGACAGTACTCGACAACTCAATGGGGTGTGTATTGGGTCAACATGACGAGTCTGGCCGAAAAGAGCATGCTATTTACTACCTTAGCAAAAAGTTTACCGACTGCGAGACCCAATACTCACTGCTCGAGAAAACTTGTTGCGCTTTGGCATGGGCTGCTCGCCGGCTGAGACAGTATATGTTGACTCACACTACTCTGTTGATATCAAAGATGGATCCAATCAAGTATATCTTTGAAAAGCCTGCCTTGTCCGGAAGAATAGAAAGATGGAAGATGATCTTGACTGAGTGTTGTTGTACCCCAAATTTTGACCTAAGATATCGTCTCCTACCTGCATTATTACATTACATTTGTTTTGATCCATCGATTTTAAAATTCATGACTTTTTCAGGCCAAGAGCTATTTATGCTGAACATTAAATCATTTAATCGATTCGTGCTAAAACGATGTTCATTAATTATTTATTATCTAAAATTTAAATAATTGAAATTCATTTTCGATTATTATGTAGTTTAAAGATGTATAGATAATAAAATGAACATCAGAGAAGAGGCGCATTAATTGTGCGGGCAGTATTTATTTATTACTTATTACCTTAAATTTAAGTAACGGGAATTTATTCTTAGTTATTACATAATTTAAAGGTTTATGAATAACATAATAAGCATTCGGAAAAGTTCATTGGTCAATAACGATTGTTTAATCATTCGTCGTTCTAAGTTAAATAATTGAAACCCTGTTTTAATTATTATAATTTAGTTATGAATGATGAATTAAATAATTGAAGATATTAGTTGATCAACGATAATTATTTATTTATCTGTTTATTATTTTGAATGTAGGTAATTGAAACTTGTTTTCAATTATTATTCGTTTGGAGAAATTGTAAACGATAAATAAATAAAGAAGAAGAAGAATTTAATTGGCAAATAGTTTTCTTTTATTCATTTTCTTATTGTACAAGTTATTATGTAAACATTGTATCTATTACAATAAATTACAATAATAAATTGACAAAAACTAAAATGAAATAAAAAAAACTAATCTATCCTAATTCTAAAACTTCCGATCCAATGCGTTTTGTCCGCTCACTTAATGTTACCTGCACAATTAAAAAGAAAGAAATTAGAATTCGAATAAATGAATAAAAAGCGAAATTATTAAAAGTTCATCATTAAATGCAATGGCCGGAATCAGTTATTCTTTTTTGCAAATCACGGGATTGCTCCCGGTTCACAAAAAAGAAAGGAATTTTAAAACATGTGCACAAGTTTATGTTTTCCAAAAAAACTGCATGTTTAAATTAATTACATTTGTTTAAAATCCCAAATGCAATTTCAAAGAAGCATACAGCATAAGCATACAAAAACCATGCAGTAACTACATATGCAAGCATGCTTACGTGAACCATTGCCTACACAGCAGAAAACAAAACAACTTTTGTATTAAAGGGAAAACATGCAGTTTGACCATATTTGCAAGCAATATAAAAGTTCCATTTTCATCATTTTCTGGCCATTGCAATTTCAGAAAAAATGTACAGCTTATCACTTTTTTATCAAAGCCATACTGAGAAAAAAAGAGAGGGAGAAGTGTGGGATTTGCAGGCTTAGCATAGGCAGAAAGAGGTTATACAAGACAAACAAAAATATAGCCAGTAAAAATAATAACACAAAAGAAGAATAGAAACAAATTGGAGGGACAGTAGTGCAGAATGCTCAGGGAAATCCCAAAGCATTTTTGAATTCCCAGCCTGTAGCGAAAAGAAGAGGGAAGTTGTTATAACACATGACAAAGAGAGAATATAAGGGAACATATATCCAAGCCTCCAGAGAACACTAAAAAAAGATAGTTATCAAAGAAAAACATCAAAGTCTCAAAAACCTGCATAATCACATACTGTCAAAAACCATTTCCAAACCTTATGGCCAAGCTTTGCAAAAACCGATTGAGCCATTAAAGCCAACATCATCATCCTGTCATCAAGAAAAACACCAAAATAATCTCACAGAAACACAAGTTACACAACCATCAATATGGCCTAACAAACTTCTGCCCCAATTTCCATCAATCTGTCCAAACCACACAAAACCCCTACATTCATCACCATGTCCAACTGTTACTCAAACCTGAGCTTTATCCATCCAAAAACCTGAAAATTCCTAAGGCAACCGACTTGGCCTCAGTGTCAACATCATTGGCCTTTTCAAAGCATATTCCTCAAGCCCACTTCATTCAAAAAATCATTATTCAGACCAACATACCAAGTGCAGTAATCCATTCAAAGAGAGAAAAACAAAATCATCATACAGTAGCTCGTTCCAAGAAGAAGAACAAAACCAAGTGCAGTACCAGTTTCAACAAAACCAAGTGCAACATCACGTTCAAAGAAGAAGAAGAGAAACAGTAACTCATTCAAACAAGAAGAGAAGCAACATCATGTTCAAGCAAGAAGAAGAAAAACAAGTACAGTAGGCAAACGAAGAGGAAGAAGTGCAGTTCAGTTTCAACAAGAACAAGCATCATACAGTGGCAGCAACCAAGAAGAGGAAAATCATAAATACCGTTCACCGTTGTGCACGCTTGCCCTCTCCTCGCCGCCCGGCCTCCGTCACCCCTAGCTCTTCCTCCGCCTCCACCTAGGTAACGCTCCTCTCTCTTTTTATTTCCTTTGAGCATACTCAATCAAACATCAACAATCAAGTATAAGAATTAATAATAAAGAGCAACATAATAGAAATTGTAGAATCAAATCAACATGCAAAACCGAATCGGGTGTTAACAATCAAACGCGTGCTTACCGTCTCCGACTAGCCGTCTCATTTCTCGTTCAGTGGAGGGAAGAAGGGCCGGAGTGGGTGGCCGTAGCAAGGAGACAGCAGAGATGCAGAGAAGAGATGCGAAGGAGAGGCGAAGAAGATGAAGATCGTGAAGAGAGGCGCCGTTTCTGCCTTATGACAACCCTAAATCCCAATTTGATAAAACAAGATTAACCCTAATGCTGTGTTAACTTATGGGCCTCACTCCTTATTTCCTAGCTTAAGCCCACGAACTCCCTTTTGCACCCCCCCTCCTTGAGCTTCTGCGTTGGGCCTTAGGTTCCCTGGCCCATCCACCTTTGCTTGTTTGCTTTTAATATATTCCCTTTTGTTTTTTCTAATTTTTTTTTGTTAGATGTATTTATATTAATTAACTGATAAGCATATTATATAAAAAAACAAAAGATACATCTCAATAGGTTTTAATTAGTGGACCTCTTAGTCAAATGGTGGATTTAATTCAAGATTTTTTTATTATTTCTTATTTCATTAAGATAAATTGTTAATTTTTAACTTAATGTGGAACCCTTATTTTTTTAAAAATAAGTATTTTATTATATACATAAAAAATATGGAATTTAAAGTTATAGATATTTTAGTAATTAATTTCTCTTTTACATTATTATCAATAAAAATCTAAAAAACACATAAAAACTTAATAACTTAAAACTAAAAAATGTCACGTCCTCGTTAAATAATTCTTTTGATTTATCCTTATCAAAAAATGCGTAAAAAAAATTAAAATACTTTCTTCCCGTTAACATTAAACAAAAAAATCATAAAAACGCATTGTTCGCATCTTTTATTCCATCATTTAGATTATTGCTATTTAATCGTTATTCGCATATTTTTGTTCGTGTATTTATTTGTTTATTCAGTTTATGTTTAAATCCAAAGGAAAAAACAGTAAATTTGTTGACTTCAAGTCTTCAAATCTAACTGCGCAAATTTTCGCATTTCATTAAAACTTAGGATAATTTTTCCTCAAACATTCCCCTTTCTTCAAAATTTCAACCTTTTCAAGACTTAGACCTTTTAAGCAAAAACTTCGACATTAGGTCGTCGTATCTTCAAAAACCCGTCCGTACCCCTTTTCGGCCAAAAACAATTTATTTTTAATCGAGCAATCAATTTAAATAAAACAGATATTTCGAAAGGTTCCTATAGAGTACTATAGATACATTGGGTGCTAGTACCTTCCCATTGTATAACCAACCCCTGAACCATAAGATCTCTTTTCAAAAACGCTTTGTATTTTATTATTATTTACATTGCATATTTAGGGTTTTATTTCGCTCTTTTCCCTTTTCCTTTGGAAATAATAAAGCGCGGTGGCGACTCTTGCTTTTGCGAGACGAATTAATCAATAATTCGATCTCCGATTTACCCCGCTACATTTTTTATCGCTACAGAATTGGCGACTCTGCTGGGGACAGATTGACCTCTAGCTGGTCCATCCCTAAGTGGGTTAAGCCTAACTTGTCTTATCTGTTTTACTATTATTTGCTTTGCTTGATTACGTGTTTAAATTTTGGGTGTTTGGGTTTTTGCAAAGGACGAATCCTATACCCGGATTAAGTAACACTTAAGGAATAGGACGGGCGGTATAGTCATGTTAACTTTGAGGGAGTAATCCCGAAGAAGGAGGCATGAGATCCCCCACTCAATGGAAGGCCCTCTTGAACTTAATATTTGTTTACCGAGTAATCGGGAAGACATTATTATTTTCGACCTAGGAGCCCGAGAAGTTGAGGACCGTAGAACCCTAACCCATCTTGGCCTTTTAGGTGTAGCGCGGAGACTATAACGGAGTAATTCGGAAGTAGTTGTTACGCGATGCTACGCTCGGACGAGTTTCTCTTGAGAATATTGCTAATTATTGAGTAATCAAGACGTTGGTAACATCCGAAGGAGGAATGTAGACTCTGGGAACTCTTAGAACCTTGTCTTACAGGTGTGATCGAAACGTTAGTACATACCTTTGGGTGGGCTTTACCCTCGACTCCATGCTGAACGTTGAACCTTTGAACCCCATGTTTGCAAATTTGTGTGTGACTGTTGCATTATCATTCATTCAAGCATTCATCAACATCTTTGTAAAAAACTCGTTTTTCAAGGAACTTTGGAATGATTTTTGGCAAACGTCTTAGGGTATTATGGAACTTGGAAGGAGAAATACTCGAAGCTTTAGCTTCAAGGAGCCCGAGATTGAAGAATTGAAGAGTTTGATTCCGAAGATAGAGAGTCCGACAGATTTTCAGAAGAAATATGGGTCCATCGTACCGCTCATGAAGCGCAAGATGAAGAAAGGCATCCTCAACACGTTGGTTCAGTTCTATGATCCCCTGTACCGATGTTTCACCTTCCCGGATTATCAGTTGATGCCTACTTTAGAGGAGTACTCCTATATTCTTGGTTTGCCGATCGTCGACCGTGTTCCTTTTTCTGGATTAGAAGAGGAGCCTAAATCCCATGAGATAGCAACCATCACCCACCTGAAGAAGTAAGAGATAGAGGAGAATATGACTACGAAAGGAGGAATCCGGGGTTTGCCGGCACAGTTTCTGTTGAAGAAAGCTCGTTATTTTGCTGATACAAAGGATACCGTTGCCTTCGAGGACGTGTTTGCTTTACTCGCATATGGTCTTTTCTTATTCCCTAATATTGATAAATTTGTGGATGTCAATGCCATCAGAGTTTTCCTGATTGGAAATCCGGTCCCTACGCTGCTAGGGGACACATATTACTCCACCCATCTTCGGAACTCTTATCAAGGAGGGATGATTATCTGTTGTGTGCCGTTGCTGTATCAGTGGTACGTCTCACATTTTCCTGGGTCCGATGCTTTCTGGGATCTCGAGAGGGAACCGCGTTGGGCGCCAAAGATTATGGCTCTCACTCATTTCGATATTGACTGGTACAATCGAGTTTACCATGACGTAGAGATCATTGACAGCTGTGGTGCTTTTCCCAACGTACCTCTCCTTGGGACGAGGGGTGGAATCAACTATAACCCTGTTCTAGCGCGTCGTCAGTTCGGGTACCCGATGAGAGATAAGCCGAACAGTATCCATGTGAGTGGTTTCTTTCTTCAGGAAGGACAGGATCATCAGGCTGCTAAGAGGGAGATTGAAGGAGCTTGGCGCCATATCCACAAGAAAGGGAGAGATATGCTGGGACATAGAGGTGCCGTCTCTTTGGAACCTTACCTGCAACGGGTCCGTGCTAGGGCTTGTGTTCTCAAGATGCCGTATAAACTTGAGAAACCTTTGTTCCCTGCCATCGCACCATCATCAGTTGTTATCCCTATCGCGGATGTAGGAGAATATCAAGGAAATCTGGCTAGGATGAAGTCCGAGAGGGATGCTTGGAAGGAAAAGTACCATATGTCTGAATACGAGAATCGAGTCCTGACTCGACAGCTGAAAGAAAAGAAGGAGTTGTTGCTTATTCAAGACGACCGGTTCGTTGACCACGATGAGAAGCTTCGTCAGAAAGATGCCTTGCTGAAGAAGTACGCGAGTGAAAGAAAAAGGAAAAGGGAAGGTTCGGTAAGCGTGGCTCTCGTTCCTAATCCGCAAGAAGAAATCATCGATCGACTGATAGCGGAAAAGAAGGATATGGAAGACTTTTACGAAGAAAAGATCAAGAAACTCCGACTACAACTGGTGTTTGGTCCGTCATCTGAGGATTCCGAGTGAGCTTTAGCTTTAGTTTATTTTATTGATGTCATTTTGTAAAACTATGTAAAAGGGCTTCATGCTCCGAAGTTGTAATTTATTGTTTTATTAAGGGCTTCATGCTCCAAGTTGTAATTTACTGCTTTCATGTTTTAAAAATGTAATTTATCACTTTATTATGGTTTTCATGTTGCGAAGTTGTAATCTATTGCTTTCATTAGTGGATTTGTTATCCCAAAGTTGTAATTTACTATTTCAAGTTGTAAGTTGTAATTTACTATTCCAAATTGTAAGTTGTAATTTATCGCTTTCGATTAACGGATTGAGTTTTTGTTGTTCTAAATTCCTTTACCATTGATGTATGCAAAGTTACTAAAGTTCCTTGAAAAACTTTTAAAATGAGTCATCATTTGCATTTCCATCATGCATCATTTCACATCACATGTTTTCTAGAGTCTCATTCTTGTTCTTTTTCCACCGAAGGTTGTCAAGCTGTCTCACCGATACGACACTCGGGCCAATCGTCAAAGGAAAATGGAAGATTTGGAACAGGAAAATCACGAGCTTCGTGGGGAAGTTGCTACACTTCGTGCCGAGATGGAAAAGTTAACAGCGTTGGTGGAAAGTTTGGTGGCTGTTCAGAATCAGCCATCGACTACGGCTGCCGAGATTCAGACTTCAACTCCAGTGGTTTCCGAAATTGTTATAGTTCCTGCCTCCGCAACTCAAATCAACTCTCCGCTTCAACATCAGATGCCGAAAGGTTTTCCGTGGGGAATGCCTTACAACTTTGTGCCAGAGGGGTATCAGCCTACCGTACAACCTATATTTCAGTCTGCATTGTCTCTTCCTCAACCAGAGACAACTGCCATGCCGCCAGTAATTCCGTCTGTAACACCTTTTCCGCAACCAGTTATGACGACCGTTGCTCCTGTGGTCCACTCAGTACCATACTTGAATGAACCAGTTTATCCTGCCGAGCCCGCTGAAAGTTTGGGTCTTTTTGATAGAATGGAAGAATTTCAGGATCAGTTCCAGGAAATGCAGAAGGAGCTTAGAGCATTGAAAGGGAAGGATTTGTTTGGGAAGAGTACGCATGACCTTTGTTTAGTTCCGAATGTCAAGATTCCAGCGAAATTCAAAGTGCCAGACTTTGAGAGATATAAGGGTGATTCGTGTCCTAGAAGTCATTTGACAATGTACGTGAGGAAGATGTCTACGTACTCCGATGATCATGATTTGTTGATTCATTATTTTCAAGACAGTTTGACGGGTGCTGCTCTAAAGTGGTATATGGGTTTAGACAGCATTCGAATCCGCAACTTTAACGATCTTAGTGAAGCCTTTGTCCATCAGTACAAGTACAACGTTGACATGGCGCCGGACAGGGATCAACTCCGGGCGATGTCGCAGAGAGACCGGGAATCTTTTAAGGAGTACGCCCAGAGGTGGCGTGAAATTGCTGCTCAAATATATCCACCTCTTGAGGAGAAAGAGATGACTAAGATATTTTTGAAGACTTTGGGGTCCTTTTACTATGAGAGAATGATAGCCAGCGCACCCAGTGACTTCACCGAAATGGTAAGCATGGGCATGCGATTAGAGGAAGGGATTCGCGAAGGACGTTTGGTTAAAGAAGGGAGTCCGTCTAGCAGTGCGAAGAAGTTCGGAGGTGTTTTCCCGAAAAGAAAAGAACAAGATGTCAGTGCTCTGTTTCCAGGTAGGCCTAGGAGAGGTTACTCTCACGTTGCGGCAGTTACTCCGGCTGTCCGCCCAGCTTTGATGGCCCCAACTCATCAAATCCCGCCAACTCAACCACGGCCATTTCAGCAGCAGCCTCGACAACAGGCTTATCCGTTCAACAATCAGAACCGTTCACCCAGAAAACCGCAGTTCGATGCCATTCCTATGACGTATACTGAATTGTTCCCTGCTCTCATTAGAAAGAATCTCATCACAACAAAGCCACCTCCTGTCGCACCGAACAGTGCTTCTCCGTGGTACAAGGCGGATCAATTCTGTGAATATCATCAAGGGTCGCCGGGGCACAACCTTGACAATTGCTTTGCTCTGAAGGCGGACGTGCAGAGGTTAATTAAGAATGGCATCTTATCTTTTAAGGATGTTAATCCAAATGTTAGAGATAACCCTTTGCCTCGACATGGGGCAGCTTCTGTGAATATGGTGGAAGGTTGTCCGGGGAAGTTCCGAGTTTTTGAAGTCGAGCACATCAGAGAATCATTGATCAGGTTACATCAGAGTTTGAGAAGACTTGCCTTTGTTAGGCACCAACATGATTATGACGTTTGTGAGTTTTGTTCAAGAGAAGATGATTGTCCTATTGTGAAGGAGGACATTCAGAAGTTGCTAGATCAGAGAATTATCACTATTACCTATGACCGAAATCCTGAAGATGAAGTGAATGTTATCACCCCACAATTTAATTTTCCAGAATCAGTAGAGTTTGCTTACAACAGCCAGACTGCGTCTGTTGATCCTTTGATTATTTACCCACCTGGCCCTGTGCCTTACAGCTCAGACCAAGCCGTGCCGTACAAGTATAACGCCACCATGATCGAGAATGGGGTAGAGGTCCCCATACCAACCAGACCGTCTTTTGTTAATATTGCCGATGTGAGTAGAGTTACAAGAAGTGGGCGTGTTTTTGCTGCAGTACCGTCGAGAAGACCAGAAGTTCAAGTTAGGAGGCCCACGCCGGCGGAGATTCCCGTAAGAAATGATGAACCAAGAGTTGAGATAGGCCGATCCAGTGAACCTATCCCTCAACCTGAAGAGGATGAGATCTTAAAGCTTATCAAAAGAAGTGAGTATAAGATTGTGGACCAGCTTTTGCAGACACCTTCTAAGATTTCCTTGCTTGCCTTATTGAGAGATTCTGGTGCACATAGAGAAGCCTTAATGAAGGTCTTGGACCAGGCGTTCGTAGACCATGATGTGACAGTTGATCAGTTTGATGGGATTGTGGGAAATATAACTTCGTGTAACAACCTGGGTTTCAGTGATGAAGAACTCCCGGAGGAGGGGAGAAACCATAATATGGCTTTTCACATTTCAGTAAGTTGTGGAAACGATACCTTATCGAGTGTGTTGGTGGATACGGGCTCGTCGTTGAATGTGATGCCCAAGACCACGTTGTCTCGACTTTCATATCCAGGTGCTCCTATGAGGCCTAGCGGAGTAATTGTTAAAGCATTTGATGGTTCCAGGAAGACAGTTATTGGTGAAGTGGATCTTCCCATAGTGATTGGTCCCCATACTTTTCAAATCACTTTCCAAGTGATGGACATCCGTGCTGCCTACAGTTGTTTATTGGGTCGTCCCTGGATCCATGATGTCGGGGCAGTCACCTCCACGCTCCATCAGAGATTAAAGTTTGTGAGACATGGGAAGCTAGTGATGATTGGGGGAGAGCAGGCCATGGTGGTAAGCCATTTATCATCGTTTTCTTTTATTGATGCTGATGAGGATGTTGGGACCCAGTTCCAGGGCCTATCTGTTGCTAAGAATACAGTGAGGAAGCAAGGGGCATCCATCTCTTCTTTTGAGGATGCACGGCGAGTGGTGGAAAGTGGTTCGGCCGAAGGATGGGGCCAGGTGTTGACGTTACCCGAGAACAAGTCTGGGGAAGGTTTGGGTTTTCATCCAATATCTGCAAGGGTCAAGAAGGAGGTGGTTGTTCGTCCAATTCAAGAGGTTTTCCGGAGTGCAGGGTTTGTGCATCCTGAAGTTGATGCTATCATAGATGATGATTCCGAGGAGGATTTGCCCGTGTTTGTGACGCCTGGATTGGCTTGCCAAAACTGGATAGCTGTTGATATTCCTGTGGTTATGCATATTTCCGAGTAATGTTTTGTTTATTTTCCTTTTGAAAAATCGCTCTGCCCAAGGCGAAACGTATTTTGTGTCGGGCTATGAAAAATAACTCCTTTTGCTCTGCCCAAGGCAAAAGAGAAGTGTCTGGGCTTTCTGTTTCAAGTATTTCCCCTTTAATGAATAAAAATGTTATTTTGTCCACTGCTGTTTTATTTTTCACTTTTTCGGGAAATAATAATGAAAATTAATTAAGAACATTTTGTTTTATTTGCACAAATCGATTTCTAAAATAAAGCATAATCATGTGTGCAGATTACTTCATGACTTAACCATCGAAAACAATGATCCTATGCCCTCTCCCAACTTTGAATTCCCTGTGTTCAGAGCCGAAGAAGGGGATGATGAAGAGGTTCCTGTTGAGATTTCCCGTTTGCTTGAGCAGGATGAGAAGATCATTCAACCATTTGAAGAACCTGTAGAGTTGGTCAACTTGGGTGATGAAGAGGATAGAAAGGAAGTCAAAGTCGGAGCATTGCTTATCCCGGAAGTTAAGGAGAAAATGTTGGAGCTTCTCAGAGAGTATGTTGACGTGTTTGCTTGGTCCTACCAAGATATGCCAGGATTGGACAATGACATTGTGGAGCATCGTTTACCGTTGAGACCCGAGTGTCCGCCGATCAAGCAGAAGTTGAGACGGACTCGTCCCGACATGGCTGACAAGATTAAAGAGGAGGTTCAGAAACAGATCAATGCAGGGTTCCTTGTTACGTCGGTCTATCCTCAGTGGTTAGCCAACATCGTGCCCGTTGCTAAGAAGGATGGTAAGGTTCGGATGTGCGTAGACTACAGAGATCTGAATAGAGCTAGTCCGAAAGATGATTTCCCATTACCTCATATTGACGTATTGGTCGACAGTACCGCCAAGTTCAAAGTCTTCTCTTTCATGGATGGTTTCTCCGGTTACAATCAAATCAAGATGGCGCCGGAAGATATGGAAAAGACCGCTTTCATTACACCGTGGGGAACTTTCTGTTATCGGGTTATGCCGTTTGGTTTGAGGAATGCTGGCGCCACATACCAAAGGGCCATGACTGCTTTGTTCCATGACATGATGCATAAGGAGATCGAAGTGTATGTGGATGACATGATCGCCAAATCGCAGACTGAGGAAGATCACTTGGAGCATTTGTTGAAGTTATTCCAGCGTTTGAGGAAGTACAAACTCCGTCTGAATCCCAACAAGTGCACTTTTGGCGTTCGTTCTGGAAGACTTCTGGGTTTCATTGTCAGTCAGAAAGGTATTGAAGTAGATCCTGATAAAGTCAAAGCTATTCGGGAAATGCCCGCACCCAAGACGGAAAAACAAGTAAGAGGATTCCTTGGGAGACTGAATTACATTTCTAGGTTTATATCTCACATGACTGCTACCTGTGGGCCGATTTTCAAGCTTCTCCGCAAGAACCAAGGATGTGTGTGGACAGAAGATTGTCAGAAAGCTTTTGATAGCATCAAAGAATATTTACTTGAACCTCCCATTTTGATTCCTCCGGTGGAAGGAAGACCTTTGATTATGTACCTGACTATATTGGAAGACTCCATGGGATGTGTGCTTGGTCAACAAGATGAGACTGGCAGGAAAGAACATGCTGTATACTATCTGAGTAAGAAATTCACAGACTGTGAATCTCGGTACTCATTGCTTGAGAAAACCTGTTGTGCTTTAGCCTGGGCTGCTCGCCGTCTGCGCCAGTATATGATTAATCACACTACTTGGTTGATCTCCAAAATGGACCCGATCAAGTATATCTTTGAGAAGCCCACCTTATCTGGAAGGATAGCCCGTTGGCAGATGTTGTTATCTGAATATGACATTGAGTACCACACTCAGAAAGCAATCAAAGGGAGTATTTTAGCCGATCATTTGGCTCACCAACCAATTGAAGACTATCAATCCATCAAGTTTGATTTCCCAGATGAAGATGTTATGTACTTGAAGGCTAAAGATTGTGAAGAGCCGTTACCTGAAGAGGGACCTGATCCCGAATCCCGTTGGGGTTTGATTTTTGACGGAGCTGTGAATTCCTATGGAAATGGAATTGGGGGAATCATCGTTACTCCCCGAGGCACTCATATCCCGTTCACGGCAAGACTGAAGTTTGACTGCACGAACAACATGGCGGAATATGAGGCATGTATTATGGGTCTCGAAGAAACAGTAGATCTAAGGATTAAGATTCTTGATATTTACGGAGATTCGGCATTGGTGATTAATCAAATCAAAGGAGAATGGGAAACTCGTCATCCTGGTTTGATCCCTTACAGAGACTACGCTAGAAGATTGTTAACTTTCTTCAACAAAGTGGAATTACATCACATCCCTAGAGATGAGAATCAAATGGCTGATGCTTTGGCTACCTTGTCTTCAATGTTTCAAGTGAATGATTGGAATGATGTGCCTACAATCCGGGTTATGCGCCTCGACAGACCTGCTCATGTGTTCTCAGTGGAAGAGGTCACCGACGACAAACCTTGGTTCTATGACATCAAACGTGTTCTTCAAACTCAAGAGTACCCACCCGGGGCATCCAACAAAGATAGAAAGACGTTGAGAAGATTAGCAAGCAGTTTCTTTCTCAATGAAGAAGTTTTGTATAAGAGGAATTACGACATGGTCTTGCTCAGATGTGTAGACAAACGTGAAGCAGACATGCTGATGCAAGAAGTGCACGAAGGATCCTTTGGCACTCATGCCAATGGACATGCAATGGCTAGAAAGATGTTGAGAGCTGGTTACTATTGGATGACAATGGAATCCGACTGCTGCAAATATGTGAAGAAATGTCATAAATGCCAGATTTATGCGGACAAAATGCACGTGCCGCCGACCCTCCTCAATGTTATATCTTCACCTTGGCCTTTCTCTATGTGGGGCATTGATATGATTGGGATGATTGAACCCAAAGCTTCAAATGGTCATCGTTTCATCTTGGTAGCGATTGATTATTTTACTAAATGGGTGGAAGCAGCATCTTATGCTAATGTAACCAGACAGGTGGTAGTCAGATTTATCAAGAATCAGATCATTTGTCGGTACGGTATCCCGAGCAAGATCATCACTGATAATGGTTCAAATTTGAACAACAAGATGATGAAGGAGCTTTGTGAGGAGTTCAAGATCGAACATCATAATTCCTCTCCTTACAGACCGAAGATGAATGGGGCTGTTGAAGCTGCTAACAAGAACATCAAGAAGATTGTCCAGAAGATGGTGGTAACTTATAAGGACTGGCATGAAATGCTTCCGTTTGCTTTACACGGGTACCGTACTTCGGTTCGAACTTCAACGGGCGTGACCCCTTTCTCCCTAGTTTACGGTATGGAAGCAGTACTCCCCGTGGAGGTTGAGATTCCGTCTCTGAGAGTGTTGATGGAAGCTAAGCTTTCTGAGGCTGAATGGTGTCAAAGTAGATACGATCAGTTGAATTTAATCGAAGAAAAGAGATTGACAGCGTTGTGTCACGGTCAGTTGTATCAACAGAGAATGAAGAAGGCTTTTGATAAGAAGGTTCGACCGCGCGAGTTCAGAGAAGGTGACCTTGTACTCAAGAAGATATTATCTTTCCAACCTGACTCCAGGGGCAAATGGGCTCCGAATTATGAAGGACCGTATGTTGTTAAGAACGTTTTCTCTGGAGGTGCTATGATTCTCACCAATATGGATGGTGAAGACCTCCCGCGTCCCTTGAACGCCGATGCAGTCAAGAAGTATTTCGCTTAGGCAGGCTTCTGGTCAAATCAGTCTTGGCATCTGAGCATATTCCGGAATTCAAAGTTGTTAGGGAGAATAGCGATCATTGTTTTTGTATGACCTTTTATTTCATGTACTATTTCCCCAAGCTTTTGTAAACCGTTGAAGTCGCATTATTAGCGAACAACCTCTTATTATTGAAATTTGAGCATTTATCTTTTGTGGGCAAAATTTTAATTTTTATGGAAATACTTGAAACAAACTTACTTAAATTGTTCTTATTTTAAAAAAATGTGTCATGAATAATGAAAGGAATATTAACAGTCGTTCCGAGGACAGTCAAGGCATGAAATGCAAAGCAGTACAGTAGTCTATCCTTGCATGATGAGCATGTTTTATTTCAAATCGCCATGAGGTGTCGGTTGTGTAAACTTGTGTTTCTAGTAGTACTAAGTTTAGTGACTCCCCAGCTGTTCCAGTTGAGCATTGTTTTGGCTATCTCAATCTGGGCGATTTCTGAAATGTGGTGCATTTTGTCTCATACCATGATCTATTGATGTTAGAAGATTGGATTTGGATGTTCTTCTCCTCAGAAGACTTGGACCTTGTAGCGTGATACCCTCCGACGTTGCTGTGTGTTCCCAGTTCCGTCTATCTTCCGTCTTTTCAAGATTGGCCGAGTATCTATTTTGCTGTGACATCTTATTATCTCCAAGATATTTCATCTGTCTATTTTGTCAGCATAACATTCACTTATTCATCTACACTCATATCAGCATGCATATCCACATTTGCCGTTGATTTTGAGTCATACCTTGTTTGTTCGAACAACGTACATATGTTCTTTCCAAATACAGTGCCAACTTAAGCATAAAATGCGCCTCCTTTCTAATTCCCCAACTGAGTTAATCCTCGTGGATGATTTTTGATTTAGTTTACCTTGTCCATTTCTGGATAGGGTAAATTCCCCAATCGAGTTACTTTCTCATTGGGTGGAGTCTTGTTTGACTGTTTTCTCTCTGATTTATTCCTAGGTGAAGTTGCTGCCTCTTGCATAGGCTATTTCTTTGATTCTCCCCAGTGAATTTGTGACCTAGACGGTTGGTGCATTTATTTTGCACATTAAAGTATATGATCTCCTCGGGAAGGATTGATTCAGGGTTCTCTTTGACGACGATTTTATTCTCTGCCAGTATCATCGCAATTTCCTCCTGATTGCTTTTGGAAAACGACAAGCGGCAACTCTTCATGAGCAACTTGTGCGTTATAGACACCGTTGGAAAACGACAAGCGGCAGCTCTTCATGAGCAACTTGTACGTTACTTTTTGAAAACGACAAGCGGTAGCTCTTCATGAGCAACTTGTACGTTTACTTGTTGAAAACGACAAGCGGTAGCTCTTCATGAGCAACTTGTACGTTTACTTGTTGAAAGCGCCGAGCAGCAGTTCTTCACGAGCTACTAGTGCGTCATTTTATTTTTCTGAAAACGCCGAGCAGCAGTTCTTCACGAGCTACTAGTGCGTCATTTTATCTTTTCGAGAGCGCCGAGCAGCAGTTCTTCATGAGCTACTAGTGCGTCATTTTATCTTGTTGAAAGCGACAAGCAGCAAACTCTTCATGAGTTACCAGTACGTTAGTACTTTTCTGGAATACAGCAAGCGGCAGCTTCTTTATTTGAGCAGCTTGTATGTTATTGGTATTTTCTCTGGACGACAGCAAGCGGCAGCTTCTTTATTTGAGCAACTTGTATGTTATCGGTATTTTCTTCGGACGACAGCAAGCGGCAGCTTCTTTATTTGAGCAGCTTGTATGTTATTGGTATTTTCTCTGGACGACAGCAAGCGGCAGCTTCTTTATTTGAGCAGCTTGTATGTTATTGGTATTTTCTTTGGACGACAGCAAGCGGCAGCTTCTTTATTTGAGCAGCTTGTATGTTATTGGCATTTTCTTTGGACGACAACAAATGGCAGTTTTCTTTACTTGAACAACCTTCGTATCTACAGTCTTATTACCTCAGCATTAATGAGTATATCTCTGAAAATCTAGCAGAGAAGTCTGTTACGAATCTACACCTCCAAAATTCAGTGATCAATTATCAGCCATTTGATACTCTCTGTCTACCATCGACCTTAAGTTGCGAACTCACTGCTTTGGATCAATATCTGTTATGGCCTATGCAAGATGCTCTCTTTGTTAGGGTTAGAGGTTGTTTTCCCTCGATTTTATTCGCTGTCAGGGGGTCTGTCGTTTGAAGTTGATAGCTTGTTTCCCCAGCAATGTATAATCCATCCCGCTGTGTCTTGTTGGTGTTCGATTCCCCCCAACATTGTCTCGTTTCACACAATATCTTTCTCTGTGAGTTCGATCGCTGCATTCATACCAAACATGACGACGACATCTTAGGACAAAATTTGCGTAGTTATGTATTTAAGTACCTTCAATCTCGTCGAAACGAAGATTTCAATCTTCATATCTCCGGATAGAAGAAACTTAAATAGGGGCAGCTGTTGTACCCCAAATTTTGACCTAAGATATCGTCTCCTACCGGCATTATTACATTACATTTGTTTTGATCCATCGATTTTAAAATTCATGACTTTTTCAGGCCAAGAGCTATTTATGCTGAACATTAAATCATTTAATCGATTCGTGCTAAAACGATGTTCATTAATTATTTATTATCTAAAATTTAAATAATTGAAATTCATTTTCGATTATTATGTAGTTTAAAGATGTATAGATAATAAAATGAACATCAGAGAAGAGGCGCATTAATTGTGCGGGCAGTATTTATTTATTACTTATTACCTTAAATTTAAGTAACGGGAATTTATTCTTAGTTATTACATAATTTAAAGGTTTATGAATAACATAATAAGCATTCGGAAAAGTTCATTGGTCAATAACGATTGTTTAATCATTCGTCGTTCTAAGTTAAATAATTGAAACCCTGTTTTAATTATTATAATTTAGTTATGAATGATGAATTAAATAATTGAAGATATTAGTTGATCAACGATAATTATTTATTTATCTGTTTATTATTTTGAATGTAGGTAATTGAAACTTGTTTTCAATTATTATTCGTTTGGAGAAATTGTAAACGATAAATAAATAAAGAAGAAGAAGAATTTAATTGGCAAATAGTTTTCTTTTATTCATTTTCTTATTGTACAAGTTATTATGTAAACATTGTATCTATTACAATAAATTACAATAATAAATTGACAAAAACTAAAATGAAATAAAAAAAACTAATCTATCCTAATTCTAAAACTTCCGATCCAATGCGTTTTGTCCGCTCACTTAATGTTACCTGCACAATTAAAAAGAAAGAAATTAGAATTCGAATAAATGAATAAAAAGCGAAATTATTAAAAGTTCATCATTAAATGCAATGGCCGGAATCAGTTATTCTTTTTTGCAAATCACGGGATTGCTCCCGGTTCACAAAAAAGAAAGGAATTTTAAAACATGTGCACAAGTTTATGTTTTCCAAAAAAACTGCATGTTTAAATTAATTACATTTGTTTAAAATCCCAAATGCAATTTCAAAGAAGCATACAACATAAGCATACAAAAACCATGCAGTAACTACATATGCAAGCATGCTTACGTGAACCATTGCCTACACAGCAGAAAACAAAACAACTGTTGTATTAAAGGGAAAACATGCAGTTTGACCATATTTGCAAGCAATATAAAAGTTCCATTTTCATCATTTTCTGGCCATTGCAATTTCAGAAAAAATGTACAGCTTATCACTTTTTTATCAAAGCCATACTGAGAAAAAAAGAGAGGGAGAAGTGTGGGATTTGCAGGCTTAGCATAGGCAGAAAGAGGTTATACAAGACAAACAAAAATATAGCCAGTAAAAATAATAACACAAAAGAAGAATAGAAACAAATTGGAGGGACAGTAGTGCAGAATGCTCAGGGAAATCCCAAAGCATTTTTGAATTCCCAGCCTGTAGCGAAAAGAAGAGGGAAGTTGTTATAACACATGACAAAGAGAGAATATAAGGGAACATATATCCAAGCCTCCAGAGAACACTAAAAAAAGATAGTTATCAAAGAAAAACATCAAAGTCTCAAAAACCTACATAATCACATACTGTCAAAAACCATTTCCAAACCTTATGGCCAAGCTTTGCAAAAACCGATTGAGCCATTAAAGCCAACATCATCATCCTGTCATCAAGAAAAACACCAAAATAATCTCACAGAAACACAAGTTACACAACCATCAATATGGCCTAACAAACTTCTGCCCCAATTTCCATCAATCTGTCCAAACCACACAAAACCCCTACATTCATCACCATGTCCAACTGTTACTCAAACCTGAGCTTTATCCATCCAAAAACCTGAAAATTCCTAAGGCAACCGACTTGGCCTCAGTGTCAACATCATTGGCCTTTTCAAAGCATATTCCTCAAGCCCACTTCATTCAAAAAATCATTATTCAGACCAACATACCAAGTGCAGTAATCCATTCAAAGAGAGAAAAACAAAATCATCATACAGTAGCTCGTTCCAAGAAGAAGAACAAAACCAAGTGCAGTACCAGTTTCAACAAAACCAAGTGCAACATCACGTTCAAAGAAGAAGAAGAGAAACAGTAACTCATTCAAACAAGAAGAGAAGCAACATCATGTTCAAGCAAGAAGAAGAAAAACAAGTACAGTAGGCAAACAAAGAGGAAGAAGTGCAGTTCAGTTTCAACAAGAACAAGCATCATACAGTGGCAGCAACCAAGAAGAGGAAAATCATAAATACCGTTCACCGTTGTGCACGCTTGCCCTCTCCTCGCCGCCCGGCCTCCGTCACCCCTAGCTCTTCCTCCGCCTCCACCTAGGTAACGCTCCTCTCTCTTTTTATTTCCTTTGAGCATACTCAATCAAACATCAACAATCAAGTATAAGAATTAATAATAAAGAGCAACATAATAGAAATTGTAGAATCAAATCAACATGCAAAACCGAATCGGGTGTTAACAATCAAACGCGTGCTTACCGTCTCCGCCTAGCCGTCTCATTTCTCGTTCAGTGGAGGGAAGAAGGGCCGGAGTGGGTGGCCGTAGCAAGGAGACAGCAGAGATGCAGAGAAGAGATGCGAAGGAGAGGCGAAGAAGATGAAGATCGTGAAGAGAGGCGCCGTTTCTGCCTTATGACAACCCTAAATCCCAATTTGATAAAACAAGATTAACCCTAATGCTGTGTTAACTTATGGGCCTCACTCCTTATTTCCTAGCTTAAGCCCACGAACTCCCTTTTGCACCCCCCCTCCTTGAGCTTCTGCGTTGGGCCTTAGGTTCCCTGGCCCATCCACCTTTGCTTGTTTGCTTTTAATATATTCCCTTTTGTTTTTTCTAATTTTTTTTTTGTTAGATGTATTTATATTAATTAACTGATAAGCATATTATATAAAAAAACAAAAGATACATCTCAATAGGTTTTAATTAGTGGACCTCTTAGTCAAATGGTGGATTTAATTCAAGATTTTTTTATTATTTCTTATTTCATTAAGATAAATTGTTAATTTTTAACTTAATGTGGAACCCTTATTTTTTTAAAAATAAGTATTTTATTATATACATAAAAAATATGGAATTTAAAGTTATAGATATTTTAGTAATTAATTTCTCTTTTACATTATTATCAATAAAAATCTAAAAAACACATAAAAACTTAATAACTTAAAACTAAAAAATGTCACGTCCTCGTTAAATAATTCTTTTGATTTATCCTTATCAAAAAATGCGTTAAAAAAATTAAAATACTTTCTTCCCGTTAACATTAAACAAAAAAATCATAAAAACGCATTGTTCGCATCTTTTATTCCATCATTTAGATTATTGCTATTTAATCGTTATTCGCATATTTTTGTTCGTGTATTTATTTGTTTATTCGGTTTATGTTTAAATCCAAAGGAAAAAACAGTAAATTTGTTGACTTCATGTCTTCAAATCTAACTGCGCAAATTTTCGCATTTCATTAAAACTTAGGATAATTTTTCCTCAAACATTCCCCTTTCTTCAAAATTTCAACCTTTTCAAGACTTAGACCTTTTAAGCAAAAACTTCGACATTAGGTCGTCGTATCTTCAAAAACCCGTCCGTACCCCTTTTCGGCCAAAAACAATTTATTTTTAATCGAGCAATCAATTTAAATAAAACAGATATTTCGAAAGGTTCCTATAGAGTACTATAGATACATTGGGTGCTAGTACCTTCCCATTGTATAACCAACCCCCGAACCATAAGATCTCTTTTCAAAAACGCTTTGTATTTTATTATTATTTACATTGCATATTTAGGGTTTTATTTCGCTCTTTTCCCTTTTCCTTTGGAAATAATAAAGCGCGGTGGCGACTCTTGCTTTTGCGAGACGAATTAATCAATAATTCGATCTCCGATTTACCCCGCTACATTTTTTATCGCTACAAGTGTGACATCCAATATACGACCCAAAAGGCAATCAAGGGAAGTGTGTTGGCAGACCATTTGGCACATCAAGCAGTGGATGTTTACCAGTCCATGAACTTTGAATTTATGGACGAGAATATCATGTTGGTAACTGATTGTGAGACACCTGGACCGGATGAAGGACCTGAGAAAGGATCCCGATGGTGTATGTACTTTGATGGAGCTTCTAACGTTTTGGGTAATGGCATTGGCGCCGTGATCATATCTCCTAAAGGCTCTCATACTCCGTTCACCGCCCGACTATGTTTCAACTGCACCAACAATATGGCGGAATATGAGGCGTGCATCATGGGTCTTCGAGCAACAATTAACCTAAGGATTAAGTTTCTAAGTGTCTTCGGAGATTCCGCTTTTGTGATCAGTCAGATCAAAGGCGAGTGGGATACGAAACACCCGAACCTTATTCCTTACAAGGAATATGTATTTACGTTGCTTCCCCATTTCGAGGAGATAAACTTTGAACACTTCCCTAGAGAGGAGAATCAGTTGGCGGACGCGTTAACTACGATGTCTTCTATGTTCAAAGTCAATTGGGACAATGAAGCTCCCCGGATCATCATTGAAGGACTGGATGAACCTGCACATTGCTGTGATCTTGAGACTGAAGAGGTAACAGAAAAGCCCTGGTATCATGAGGTGAAGAGGTATCTTAAAAATTAAGGAATACCCCGAGGGGGCATCTGTTAATTACAAGAAGTTTCTCAGAAGGTTTGCGGCCAAGTTCTTCATCAGCAATGGTATCCTTTACAAGTGTAACCATGATTCGACCTTACTGCGTTGTGTGGATAAAAATGAAGCAGAAAGGATCATGGTGGAGTTATATGAAGGGACTTTCGGAACTCATTCCAGTGGACATACCATGGCAAAGAAAATCCTTCGGGAAGGATATTATTGGTCCACAATGGAAGCCGACTATTATCAGCATTCTCAGACATGTCACAAGTGTCAGGTCTATGCTGATAAGGTGCACATACCTCCAGTTCCTCTGAACATCTTGACGGCACCTTGGCCTTTTGCAATATGGGGCATTGATATGATCGGCGAGATCAGACCTACGGCATCCAACGGGCATCGCTTCATCTTGGTAGCTATTGATTACTTTACGAAGTGGGTTGAAGCAGCTTCCTTTGCTACTGTAACCAAGAACGTCGTGGCACGGTTCATTCGGCACAATCTGATCTATCGATACAGTGTACCAGAGAGGATCATCATGGATGATGGTACCAATCTCAACAACAAGATGATCACTGAGCTCTGTGAGCAATTCAAGATACATCATCATAACTCTTCTCCTTACCGGTCGAAGATGAATGGGGCTGTAGAAGCGTCTAATAAGAACATTAAGAAGATTGTGCAAAAGATGACAGTGACATACAAAGACTGGAATGAGATGTTACCATTTTATCTTCATGGGTACCGTACCTCAGCGTGGACGTCAACATGGGAAACACCCTATTCCTTGGTATATGGCATGGAGGCAGTCTTGCCCATTGAAGTTCAGATACCCTCTCTTCGGATCATGAAGGATGCAGGTTTGAGCGAAGATGACTGGATTCAGACCCGGCTTGATCAGCTGAACTTAATCGACGAAAAGAGACTCACTGCTATTTGTCATGGTCAGACATACCAAAAACGGATGATCAAGGCATTTAACAGGAAAGTTAGACAACAAGAGTATAAAGTTGGGGATCTGGTAATCAAGCGCATTATTCTACCTCAAGGTGATCCCAGGGGAAAATGGACCCCTACTTACGAAGGGCCATTTGTGGTTAAGAACATTTTCTCAGGAGGAGCCATGATTCTAACCACCATGGATGGTGACGACCTTCCTCACCCGGTCAATGTAGACATAGTGAAAAGATACTATGCATAATCAAAGACCCGCTAGGTTGACTGGCCTAGGCAAAAATAAGGGCTTCCCGGCGAACCAAAAGGGTTCGGGCAAAAATAAGGGATGAAAATAAAAAAAATCTGTACACCCGGCAAGTCGAAAACCTGAAAAGGCGGCTTGGGAAAAAATGGGTATCCCGGTGGACTGAAAACCCGAAAGGGCGGTCCAGGAAAAAAATTAGGGATCAAAGCGTAACACTATGTCTCATTGGATCACCTTACATCCAGACTTCGGTATCGACTGTCAAGCTCGGATGGCACTAATCAATCTGATTCATCTTCAACCAATAGCAAAGTGATGAGATGCTCGAGGATATAAAGGCAATAGCAGAGTTGGAACCCAGTGGGATCATTCACATAGCTGTTTTGTTTAGTTTTTCACAAATTGTGTAAATTCTATTATTCGGCGGTGTTCTCTTACTAGGACGCCAGCCTCTTGTACAAAAAACGCCTATTTACAGGCTGAACTTCAAAATCAATACAATTCATTTTCAAAGAAATTTCAAATTGTTTTTCCTTTATCTGTTTTGTTTTGCAAAGAACGCCCAATGTTTGTTTTTGATATATGCATTTGACATTAATTGCTGCTCATGAATATTTACATGCGAAACGAAAGATGAATTACGGGTAATATCAGAAACAGGGGCAAATGAGAATTGTTTGAACTGTACAGTTGCTCTGTCCACCAGGTACCAAGGTATATTCGGATGAAGAATATGACCAAGATACTTTCACTCCCCGCAGAGTAAAGCAGTAATGGTAGCTCTCCCCCAGCTGAGACTTACAACCATGAACGAATCAGTAATACTCTCCCCAAGCAGAATTTATCTACCATCAGCACTAAAAGGGTCTTAATATTCCCCAGCGGAGTATAGGGATATTCCCCAGCAAGTATAAGAGTATCCCCGACAGTCTTAACATTCCTCAACGGAGTATAAGAATGTTCCCCGGCAGAATACAAGATACCCCCAGTGGAGTCAATATTTCCCTAGCACGGTCTGAAAAAGCTTCCTCGACGGAGTTAAAGCATCATTCCCCAGTAGACTTTGGAAGTCTATCCCCAGCAGAGTACAAAATAAATCTCCCCAGCCAAATTCAAAGGATTATCTCCACAAGAGTCTAACAGGGTTATCCCCAGCAAGTTGCAACTGAAAGATCGTCCCTAGCGAAGTTCTTTCTTTTCACAAGCAGGAGTTCAATCCTCAACAGATTCAGTATCACCAGCAACGGTAATCCATCCCCAGCGAAGTTTATCAGTGGAATCTTCAGCATAACATCTCTTCCCCACAGAGTAATTCCCCTCGGAGTAATCTCCTCATTAGTTTATTCCCCAACGGAGTTATCCTCTCCTGCAGGTTTACCACCTTCGTTCATCATCCCCAGCGGAAACGAAGAATTCAACTCTATTCTCCAGGAGCTATCCGGGATTTATTTTCCCCAGCTAAAACATCACATTTCCATACATCATGATACATGCATATATGCATCATATAATAAAATCTCATTTATATTGAGAACATCATTGCTTGATCCATATCATGCATTGCATACAACTGACCTTTGCTTTTCAGGAAAGATACAGTTAAAGTTCTCAGCAGTCAAAGGAGACAAATCCAGTCAAAGGAGACAAATCCAGTCAAAGGAGACAAATCCAATCAAAGGAGACAAATCTAATCAAAGGAGATAAATCCGGTTAAATTGACTCCTAAAGATTTTTCTGAGGCCACCGGTCAAAGGAGACAAAACCAGTCAAATCGATTCCTAAAGATTTTTCTGAGGCCACCAGTCAATAGAGACAAAACCAGTTAAATCGATTCCTAAATATTTTTCTGAGGCCAATCCAGTCAATAGAGACAAATCTAGTTAAATCGATTCCTAAAGATTTTTCTGAGGCCAATCCAGTCAATAGAGACAAATCCAGTTAAATCGATTCCTAAAGATTTTTCTGAGGCCAATTCAGTCAAAGGAGACAAAACCAGTTGAATCGATTCCTAAAGATTTTTCTGATACCAACCCAGTCAAAAGAGACAAAACCAGTTAAATCAATTCCTAAAGATTTTTCTGATACCAATCCAGTCAAAAGAGACAAAACCCCCTCTGGTCCAGTTAAATCGATTCCTAAAGATTTTTCTGATACCAATCCAGTCAAAAGAGACAAAACCTCCTCTGGTTCAGTCAGATCGCTGATAAGATCTCCCTAATTCGCATTCCAGTCGAAGTTCAGAACACCTACCAACAATCTCCAAATGGAATCTGTAAGCCCATTCCTGACATCACAATGCTGATACCATGTCATGCGAGTGCAAATTTCTGGGCACTCTAGTGTTCAATCATCTTCCACCTCCGGATCACGAAAGGCCCGAAAGACAATCTATATCCTCAAGTTTAAGAAAATTGAACAGGGGCAGCTGTTGTACCCCAAAATTTGCCCTCCCATATCTCTCAAAACATGGCAAGAATAGTGTCCAAGTTGCTTAAGATTGCTCAAGAGTTGGACAGTCAAATCATCTCCTAAGGCAGTCAATCTCAAATTAGGGTTTTGTGTTGCATCAAGGTCCTTACATACAAATGACCCCAAGTGCTCCCCAATGTCCTAATATGTATTCAAGTTCATCCATGTCAAATTTCAAGCCTTGCAGAGGAAGTTTGGTCAGTCAATTGCTCAAGAGGTCCAAAAATTAACTATGCTAGGGCAAAAGTCAACTGTGACCTACAAATAGTCAAACCTCAAGATTTTTTGTCAACATTCTCATTTTGAAGGATAATTCATCATTTTATCAATGGTTTATCATGATTCATCAAGGATTGCTCAAAATTCATCAAGATTCGAAAGTTGCTAAATTAGGGTTTTGTAGGAAAAGTCAACTCAACTTTTACAAAGCATAACTTTCTCATACTTTATGAGAAATGACCCATCCAAAGCTCATTTTGAAGAGGATGAAATTTCCTACAATCCATCTTCAGACCCCAAGATCAAGAAATGCACTCACAAAAAGTTACAAATTTGGACATTATAGGTCATTTTTGAAAGTCAACAAAAACACCTCTTTTTCAAAAACTTATAACTTGCGCATGGAACATCAAAATGAGATGAGACCAAAAGGGTTGGTTAGAGGACATCTCAAGGTTTCTAAAAAGTCCAAGAACACTTCCAAAAGTTCAAAATTTAAGAAGTTATGCATTGTTGAAGTTGGGAATTTTTCTAAAATTGCCAAAAGTCAACTATCCCCAAAACTTCAAATTTTGCCAAATGGGCCCACTTTTTTCCACTTGATTTGATCTTGTCACACTACACACGTGTCCTATATTCAGTCTTGTGTCCATTCATTGATTTTTATATTTTATTTGATTTTTATTCAATTAATTCATTTTAAATCAATTTAAATCCAAATAAAATCCAAATATTGATGAAATAGGATCTTTTTGATTGATACAGGTTTCAATTATCATCATGGACAGGATCAAACTCGTATCAAGCCATACCATGCACAAAATATTGGATTTGGGACATTTTTGGAAGCTTTGTAATGGAGGATCATATCAAATCTTAAATCATCAATACACAAAGATTCAAAGCCCAAGACTTGACCTAATTGATTCCATTATACATATACAATGCAAAGGCACGAAAATAAGGACCTAGAGGCTGCTAATTCACAAGAACAAAAACTTGGAAAAAGCTTGAAAAGTTGGAAACTAAAATCAGTCTTGGAGTCCAATTCAAGGCCAAAACTCAATGTGGTTCTCTTGCCAGACATCCACTGAATCTATTGCAATCAAAACCAAGCCCTATCCTCTCCAGAATCGCGCTGTAAGTATCCTTGAACACTGCCTTGTACATGGAAACGCATCCTTTTATTCTTGCATCTTTTTGCCAAAATCTTTGCACAATCATGCTAATCGGTCCATTTAGAGACTTTCTGCAATATTTGATTTTGTTTTTGTAGCCTATAAAGCCATACCCGAAACTAGGGTTTGGGTTTCTTGTTTTTAGGCATTTCAATTTCAGGTAATATCAGCACTATCAAAGGACATGGACATGATTAGTGGAAGGAGACGAGCAAGACTATGGTCTTAGAATTAATTTCCATGGCTTGAAATTGATTTTAGGAGCAAGCTTTGGATTTTGCTGCGGATAAAAATCCGCAGGTAAGAAAACCAGGTTTCATTGAAGAAGACGACTACGTGCTTCCCGTGATTGGTGGTTTCAAATTGCGCGCGTTTTTATTTTTTATTCCAGCATATTATTTGTTTTTCTCTTATAATATTGTTTATCCATTATAATAACAAATACGTGCAGTAGTTGAGTTGGTAAAGGGGTTAGTGGAAAATCCAATGGGATCTGGGTTCGAATCCCAGGTCCCTAACATGTTTCTTGTTATTTTCTTGCAGATGATCCAGCGTCTCTCATGCCTTGTAGTGCATCATACTCCCTCAGATCTCAAGCTCCAGATGGCCTCCAGGCCAAATCTGATAGCCCAGATGGGAGATCCATCATACACTCAAGTCAGCGCATGTGTGGAGAGTCTGGAAAGTCAATGAGGCTTGCTCACGAATGGGCCTCTGAATTGCTGATTCTCACTCCCTTTCCAGGCCCAACACCCCCCTTGAGTATTTCTTTTCTTATTTTTTATCTTATTTTATTTATTTGTTTTAGTTAATTATTTTTATTATTTAAACTAACCAATTAATAATTTTTCCTCATAAAATCAAAAACACAAAAAAATATTTTATTTATTAAAATTAAAATCACCACCTTATTTTTGTAAATAAATTAATTCAATTAATTTAGTAAATTAGGAAATAACTTTAATATTTTTTGCATTAATTAAAATTAATTTAGATTATTAGGTTTTATTAACTTTTAATCAAATTTATCTTATTTTCTCTAAATATCCAAAAAAATCAAAAATATTTTAATTAATTAATTAATTTAATTATTAGCTTAGATTTAATTCTATTTAATTCAAAAAAATAACAAAAAAAGTCTCTTCTTTCAAAAAAGGGTCAAAACCCTAAAAAATATGCCGATTTAATTTTCTCGCACGCGATCCATATTTTCATATTATTGTACTTGCTTCCGGAATGTAATAGCTTTAAATAGGACATTAATTATTTTATCGCTTTCTTTTATTTTCCGCAATTTAATTTCAAGGGTTGCTTTTGGCGATGTAAATACCTGACGCCTTGTAATAGTTTAGATTTAATTTCCGCAATTTAATTTCCACAAGATATTAACTGCTAGATGTTTGATAATAGGGAATGCATGACAAGATCGAATGTATGAACTTAAAATCAACATAGCTCACCCATGACATGTACAAAGATAAAATTAACCGAAATAACACACTCGCACATGCGCACTCTTAGGGTACACCTCACTTGGTTTCCTTCGAACGTGGTCATTGAGTATAGGAAGTTTTAGAGGTCGCCCTCTTGTCAAAAGATCATAAGTTGCCTCGAAACGGTTGCCTCGAAAAAATGGTCTAAGACATTAGGGTTATCGCTAAGGCGTCCTAACGTTGCTTTAGTGACCACACGTCCCTTAATCGAATTGACCCTTAAAACTCCAACGACGATGCTACCTACTCCTCAATAGTGTGACAGCATTGTCTAAAGGTCATTTGCACAGATTAATTCCTTTTTCGAGTAGGTAGATGGTTCTTAAGCACTTGCTCTTTCGAAAACAAAACAAAACTTTTCGCACTTACACTCCTTTCAAACAAAAACTCTTTTCAAACCCACAAACACAAAGAAAAGCAAATTTTGAAGATACAATGAGCAAGTACCTAAGAGCCCGTGGATAACCACGGATAGAAAGGGTGCTAACACCTCCCCTTTCTATAATCTACCTCCCGAACCCGAGAAACATCTCGAAAAAGGAATTTTTCTGTGCTTTTTTCTTTTCCTTGTTGGATAAAATAAAAGACGGTGGCGACTCTTGCTTACCGCGACATTTTGCGGAAAAAAACGCAAAACACAAACTAGTATTCTAAAACAGTCAGTTCTTCCCACCGTATCACAATTGGGTTCTTAGTTGTCACCTCCTATCCACAATGGGTTGCTAACATAGCCCCGATGCCTAAGAAGGACGACAAGGTACGTATGTGTGTGGACTTTAGAGACTTGAACAGGGAAAGCCCCAAGGATGACTTTCTGCTTCCCCATATTAATGTTCTGGTTGACAACACTACACATCATAAGATCTTTTCTTTCATGGACGTTTTCTCTGGCTACAATCAGATCAAGATGGCACCCGAGGACATGGAGAAGAAAACCTTTGTCACACAGTGAGGCACTTTCTGTAACAAGGTAATTCCATTTTGATTGAAGAATGCAGGGGCAACCTATCAGTGAGCCATGGTGGCTTTATTCCATGACATGATTCACCATGAGATAGAGGTCTATATTGACGACATGATAGCCAGATATTAAGCAGAGGAAGACCACCTTGATCACTTACAAAAGCTGTTTGATAGAATGAAGACATACAAGTTGAGGCTAAATCTAAACAAGTGCACCTTTGGGGTAAGGTCTGGTAAACTCCTAGGTTTCATTGTCAATGACAAGGGTATTCAAGTAGACCCTGCAAAGGTCAAAGCTATACAAGAGATGCTGGCTCCTCGCACTGAGAAGGAAGTTAGAGGTTTCTTGGGACGCCTAAATTACATTGCCAGGTTCATTTCTCACCTAACTGCTACTTGTGAGCCAAATCTTTAAGCTCTTGAAGAAACATCAAGTGGTAAAGTGGAATGATAAATTCCAGACTGCCTTGGACAGAATCAAGGCATACCTTCAAGAGCCTCCAATTATGGTGGCTCTGACCGAAGGAAGACCATTGATAATGTACTTAACAATGTTAGATAATTCAATGGGGTGTGTTTTGGGGCAACATGACGAGTCTGGTCGAAAAGAGCATGCAATATACTACCGTAGCAAAAAGTTTACCGACTGTGAAACAAGATATTCACTGCTCGAGAAAACTTGCTATGCTTTGGCATGGGCTTCTCGTCGACTGAGACAGTATATGTTGACTCACACTACTTTATTGATATCTAAGATGGATCCTATCAAGTACATCTTCGAGAAGCCTGCTCTCTCCGGGAGAATAGAGAGATGGAAAATGATCCTGACCGAATACGATATTCAACATACAGCCCAAAAGGCAATCAAAGGAAGTGAATTAGCTGATCATTTGGCCCACCAGGCCGTGGACGAATACCAGTCCATGAATTTTGTGTTCCCGGACGAGAGCATCATGTTAGTAACTGATTGCGAGGAACCTGGACTAGATGAAGGACCTGAGAAAGGATCCTGATGGACTATAGTTTTTGACGGAGCTTCCAACGCACTTGGCAATGGCATTGGTGCTCTAATCATATCTCATGAGGGCTGTCATACTCCTTTCACCGCCAGACTATGTTTCAATTGTACCAACAATATGGCTGAGTATGAAGCATGCATCATGGGTCTCAAAGCTGCTATTGACCTGAGGATCAAGTTCTTAAGTATTTTTGGAGATTCGACCTTGGTAATAAGTCAAATCAAAGGAGAGTGGGACACAAAGCACCCTAATCTTATCCCCTACAGAGAACATGTGCTGACATTGCTCCCACATTTTGAAGAAGTCACCTTTGAACATTTTCCACGAGAGGAGAATTAGTTAGCAGACACGCTGGCTACTATGTCATCCATGTTCAAGGTCAGATGGGACAACGAAGCTCCCCAAATCACTATCGAGAGATTGGATGAACCAGCCTACTGCTATGAGATTGATACTGAAGAAGTAATGGACAAACCTTGGTTCCACGAAGTGAAAAGGTATCTCGAAGCTCAAGAATACCCTGAGGGGGCATCTGTCAATGATAAGAAGTTTCTGAGAAGGTTCTCTGCAAAGTTCTTCCTCAGTAATGGAATCCTCTACAAGTGCAACCCCGACTCTACTTTACTTTGGTGTGTAGGCAAGAGAAAAGCAGAGAGGATCATGACAGATTTACACGAAGGTACCTTTGGCATCCATTCTAGTGGACACACCATGGCTAAAAAGATCCTACGAGCAGGATACTACTGGTCCACTATGGAAGCAGACTATTATCAGCATTACCGAACTTGCCACAAATGCCATATCTATGCTGATAAAGTACATGTACCTCTGGTCCACTTGAATGTATTGACTGCTCCTTATCCATTTGCAATGTGGGGCATCGACATGATTGTAGAAATCAGACCTACCGCTTCAAACGGGCACCGCTTTATCCTAGTCGCCATTGATTACTTCACGAAGTGGGTTGAGGCTGCCTCTTTTGCAACTGTTACCAAGAATGTTGTGGCGCGGTTCATCAAGAATAACCTTATCTGTCGGTATGGTGTTCCAAAAAGAATCATCACAGATAATGGTATAAATCTCAATAATACTATGATCACCGAACTCGGTAAGCAATTCAAGATCCAGGATCATAACTCTTCTCCCTACTGGCCGAAGATGAATGGTGCTTTGGAGGATTCTAACAAGAACATTAAGAAAATCATATAGAAGATGACGGTGAGATATAAAGACTGGCATGAGACGTTACCATTTGCTCTTCATGGTTACCTCACCTCAGCACGTACGTCAACGGGGGAAACACCTTACTCTATGGTGTATGGTATGGAGGTTGTCCTACCTATCGAGGTCCAAATCCATTCTTTGAGAATCATGAAGGATGCAGGTTTGAATGAAGATGATTGGATCCAAACTCAACTTGACCAACTGAATCTGATTGATGAGAAAAGGTTAACGGCTATTTGTCATGGTCAGGTGTACCAGAAGCGTATGATCAAGGCTTTTAACAAGAAGGTCAGACATCAAGCATATCAAGTGGGTGATCTAGTAATCAAGCGCATCATACTTCCACAAGGTGATTCCAGGGGAAAATGGACTCCCACATGTGAAGGGCCATTTGTAATCAAAAGCATATTTTCTGGTGGAGCCATGATTCTAACCACCATGGATGGTGACGACCTTCCTCACCCTGTGAATGCGGACATAGTTAAAAAATACTACGCATGAATAAATACCCGCTAGGTTGACTGGCCTAGGCAAAAATAAGGGTATCCCGGCAAACCAAAAGGGTTCGGGAAAAATTAGGGATAAATACAAAAAGAATATTGTACACCCGGCAAGTCGAAAACCTGAAAGGCTGCTTGGGAAAAAAAGGGTATCCCGGTGGACTGAAAACCCGAAAGGGCGGTCCTGGAAAAAGTTAGGGATTTAAAGCGTATAACTATGTCTCGTTGGATCACCCTGCCATCAGACTTCAATATCAACTACCAAGCTCAAACAGTATCAATCGATCCAGTCAACTTCGGACAAGTAGCAAAGTGATGATACGCTCAAGGACATAAGGGCAATAGTAGAATTAACACTCAATTGGATTATTATACATAGTTGTTTTCTCTTTGTACACTATTTTGTATAGTTTTCATTTTCACGGCGGCATTCTCCTACTAGAATGTTAGTCTCTTTGTACAAAAACGCCTATTATATGCAAAAACTTCAGAATCAATACAAATTATTTCTTTGAAAGTACAAAACCTTTCGTTTTTTATATTTTGTTTTGCAAAAAACATCCAGTGATTATTTTTGACATATGCATTTGAATATGGTTACTATTTACAAATACTTGCATAAAAAATAGAAAGATAGTTGCTAATGACTTTAAGGAACGTGACCAAGTCTAAAAAAGCCATTTGTAGTCCCCGCAGATATGTTCTCCAACAGGTACAAAGGCAGAGATGTCCTATTGCAAAGTCACCGTTACATCCCCATCATACGTCCTAGTGATATCTATATCCCCACAGAGTGAAAACAACCAAAGTTTTGATCTCTTCTTCCCCAAAACAGGAATTATCTCCTTCAGCAAAATTCCCTCAGAGAGCTTAAATATGTATTCCCCAAATGAGTTTTATAATCTCAAATAGTTTATAAAATCTCCTCCCTGTTAGAGTTTATTTCTCTAACTATGGAAGTTTACCCCCCAACAAAGTTTAATCTTCCGACAGAGCTTCCTTCCCCCAGAGTCATTCTCAAGCAGGAGTTAAAGATCCCCAGAAGAATATCCTCAAGCGAAAAGGGAAAATCCATGGCAAATCATCTCCATTCATCATCCCCAGCGAAAATGAAGGATTCAGCTTCACAATACTCTCCAGCAGCATTCAAGGATTTATTTTCCCAGACTAGGAAATATCACAACAATATACCATATTCATATATCATGGCATGCACATACACATCGCATACAACATAGTCTCATTTATTTTGAGAACATCATCTCAATGCACTTCATACATCATGGCATTGCATACGACTAATTATTTACCTTTTCTGGAAAGGCCAACACTGTTGACTACTTATATGACCTGGCAATCTTCTCAAAGGCTACGTCTGACGAAGGGCAATTTCAACATTTTCCTCAGAAAGATGTTCTCAAAAGACCTTTTTCTGGTTCAGTTAAATTGATACTAAGATTTTTATGATTTCTATTCCAATTAAAGATAATTCAAGACTTTCCTCTGGTTCAGTTAGATCGATACTAATATCTTTCTGATATCTATTCTAATTGAAGTTGAAGATAACCCAAGACCTTTTTCTGGTTCAGTTAAATTGATACTAAGATTTTTCTGATTTTTATTCCAGTTAAAGATAATTCAAGACTTTCCTCTAGTTCAGTTAGATCAATACTAAGATCTTCATGATTTCTATTCCAGTTGAAGTTGAAGATAACCCAAGACCTTTTTCTGGTTCAGTTAAATTGATACTAAGATTTTTCTGATTTCTATTCCAGTTAAAGATAATTTAAGACTTTCCTTTGGTTCAATTAGATCGATACTAAGATCTCCTGATTTCTATTCCAGTTGAAGTTGAAGATAACCCAAGACCTTTTTATGGTTCAGTTAAATCGATAATAAGATTTTTCTGATTTCTATTCCAGTCAAAGTTAATTCAAGACCTTTCTCTGGTTCAGCTAAATCGATACTACGATTTTCCCGATTTCTATTCCAGATGAAGACAACACAAGACCTTTCTCTAGTTCAGTTAAATCGACACTAATATTTTTCTGATTTCTATTCCAGTTAAAGAAACTTCGAAGCCTGGAACCGACCATATAGAAGTTAATTTCATATTCCCCAATAAGTCGTTGTGAAGCCTGGAATACGACCGGATAACAGTCAACCTTATTATCCTCAGCGAGTCACTATGAAGCCTGGATCCCGACCAGATAACAACTCGCTTTCATCTCTCCAATCAAGAGATAACTCCCCAATAGATTAATGGACAACCGAAGCTCCTAGACTATATTCCCCCAAAACATTCCCCAGCGGACTCCTCCTTAGACAGCAGGAACATGAATCCCTAAAAAGAGACTTCTTATGAAGTCAGCATCTACTTTAGACGGCATCTTTAAGCCCATCTCCGACGAATCTCCGTCATATTCCTTATATGGCATCTTTAAGCCCATCTCTGACAGTCTTCTGTCATCTTTTCCAAATGGAATTTGTAAGCCCATTCCCAATATTATTCACCAACAGTATCACTTCAAACGAGTGCAAATTTCTGGGTACTCTAGTATTCAATCATCTTCCACCTTCAGATCACAAAAGGCAGACAAGCCAATCTAAATCTTCAGTTATAAGAAGATTGAACAGGGGCAGCTGTTGTACCCTAAAATTTTCCCTCCCAATATTTTCCCAAGATTTTTCCCTCACATGGTGGTTACAAACACTTGGTTAAAGAAAGAGGAAATTTTTGAATATTAGCAAAGTGCCTTTCGATTGGCAGTTCAACAATATCCTTAGATTGGCAGTTAAACAATGCCCTTCAATTGGCATAACAGCAAGTTTTGACTGAGCCCTTAAAAACCTTCAATAAAATCTTGACTCACTAGTCTACGATTGGACATTTAACACCCTTCGATCAAGCTTTGGTCCATAAGTCTTCGATTGAGATTTTTTTCCCTTTGAAATGGCTCCCTTCGATTCATAAAGAAGGGGAGCTCATTTTGGCTTCCTTCATTTGAAGCACCTCTGGCTTCTTTCGTTTGGATCATCTCTGGGCCTCCTTTGTTTTAACCACCTTTGGTTTCTTTCACACAGGCCCCATTGGAACAAATGGCCTGCATGCCTGCCTGCACAAGGCAGGAATTTTCTTCACGCCTATAAGGAAAACATCTGCTACATGCCTTCCTGTACAAGGCATGAACTTCCCTCATGCTAAGTTTTGATAGCTTAATTTCTACACTATGGCATTACAAAATTCCATTAGAAGGAACATATTGTTGGCCATTCGAAGAAGCTGAATCAGAGCCATTCGAAAGAGCATGCAGAAGGCCCATTCAAAGGCTACACAAGGGTCCCAGTCGAAAAGAGACAACATGAGGTCCATTCAAAAAGAGACAACATGAGGTCCATTCGTAAAAAGGCAACATGAGGTCCATTCGAAAAAAGGAAACTTCGGGTCCAATCAAAGGATGAAAACTGAAGGCATTCGAAAGAGCCAAAATGTCCACATACATTCAAATTTCAAAAGAGGACAAGATCCCATGTTTTTGGCCATAGTTACAAAACTTCATTCATGGCCTTAAAAACATTTGTTTATGGCAATTTAAACTATTGTCTTCTTGTCCCCTCCCTTCTACACTATATAAGCAGCATGCTTGCAAGCTAAAAGGGACTGACACACTTACACAGAAGGATTAGACGGAAGGAAGAAGCACATCAAAAAACTCTCAAAACTCAACAATATCACACCTCACTTGCCTCTCTCCTTTCGAATCCAGGAGTATCCTAACAACTTTAGTCCTCATACAAGTTTAATTTTCCAGCAAGGTAAGTCCTCTTGACCTTGCACCTTTCGTTTCAACATGGCATGTACATAACATCTATTCGCTGTTTATTTATATCTTGTTCAATTGCATGTTTTTTTCTTGTTTAAATATACATGTTAGAACTAACCCTTGTACCGACTCAAACGAAAAGAAAAGGATCAGTTTGAAATGAAGCCTTAGGCTTCGCCCCTCATTGCCTTCCTGCCCCAAACGAAAGAGGAACCTTCATATTGGTTTCCAAATCCACGTCCCTTTACAGTCCAAGCAAAGGAGCCATAAGGGATAAACGAAGGACCCTCATGCTGACTTCTAGACCTCAATCGAAGGAGGCAGAAAAGAGTCCAAACGAAGGATCCTCATACTACTTCCCAACACAATCGAAGGAGGCTAGGAAATTCCAATCGAAGGCTTCTCACATCATTCCCCCTGGAATTGAAAGACTCACACCCTCTTATTTTCTTTTAGCATTCCAGCCCAGTTGGGCATTTTTGTTTTGTTTGTATTTTTCCTATTTATTTTATATTCCTTTATTTAATTAACATAATAGTAAAAAACTCACAAAAACTATTAGGCTTAGATTTTTTTAATTAAACAATTAACTTCTTTAATTAATTAATTAATTAAATTTTAACTTTTTCTTAGTTTAAAATGAATTAGAACTTAGATTTTAATTTAATCATTTTCTTTTCATAATAAAATTTTTAAAAAAAAAGTATTAGGATTAGTTTTTCTTTTATAACCTAGAATAATTTTCCATTTAAATATTTATTTTTCTTAATTAAATTTAGAATTAATTTTTCTTTAACAACATCCAAAAAAAAAAAGACTTTTCTTTACTTAGAAATTTTCTTAGGTTCTTAGACGTATTGTGTTATCTTGCGCGCGTTTATTTTACTTTTGCATTTTTATGATAATGTAACTGTATCCTGGCTTGTAATAGATTAAATAGGGATTTTTTTTTACAGTTTCCTTTATTTTTTCCCCATTTTGTACAGTGTAAATCCCCTCCCCGAAAGCCATGTAATAGTCTAGATTTATGCTTCCTGTACTTTATTTTCTATACATATTAACTGTTAGTAACTAGGCGTGAATGGAAAGACTAATAATCAAATATTAGCAAACTTAATAAAAAGACAAATAATTGAATCAAACAATTGCACATAAGCACCCATATGGTATCCCACTTTGGTTGCCTTTAAAAAGTAAAACATTCATGAGGAAGGAACGCTTTAGCAAAGACCCGTAAATCAAAAAGATCATAGTCCCTCAATGATCCTACAGTTGCCTTTCGGTAAATGATCTAGTCCCTAAAAGAAAATTGCTAAAGCGTCTCCATAAGTTGCTTTTGTGACTGTAAAACGTCCCTTGGATTGTCCCTCAAACATCCAACGACAAGGCTACCTACTCACTAATAGTAGGATAGCACTGTGTAAAGGAAAAGAGGAAAAGAACAACCTTTTCGAGTACAAAAGTAGATAGCTGTTAGAATTTTGCTCAAACTATTTTTGCACTTACACACAAATACTACTTTTCAAAACACATTTTCAAACACTTTGTATACTTTCTCCACTATCCCAAGAAATATTACAAAGTTCATCGTACTAAGGCATTTTCAAAACATTTTCGAACACAAAGCACAAAGGTATTTTTAAAAATGAGTAAACCTCTAAGAGCCCGTAGATAACTACGGATGGAAAGGGTGCTAACACCTTCCCTTTCCATAATCTACCCCCTTACTCAGAAACTCTAGAAAAGGTCCTTTTCTGTTCTTTTCACCCTTTCCTTAATTTGGATAAAAGAAAATTCGGTAGCGACTCTTGGTTACCGCAACCTTTGCAAATACAAAATGCAAAACCAGTATTAAACAGTCAGTTCTGCCACCGTATCACAGATAAAAAGGAAGTCGGGATAAGTGCCAACTTGGAGCATAGTGTCAAAGAATGGTTAATTCAGATGTTACATGACTACATTGAGATCTTTTCCTGGTCATATGAAGACATGCCGGGGTTGGACACTGATATTGTGGTTCATCTTCTGCCATCGAAAGAAAACTACCCTCCAGTGAAGCAAAAGGATCGTCGTATGCGTACAGAGATGTCAGAAAAGATCAAGGTTGAATTCATGAAACAATTCAACATCGGTTTCTCAGATGTTACTTGTTATCCACAATGGATTGCTAATGTTATTTCGGTACCTAAGAAGGACGATAAGGTACGTATGTGTGTGGATTACAGAGACTTCAATAGGGAAATCCCCAAGGATGACTTTCCGCTTCCCTATATTGATATTCTGGTTGACAACACCGCACAACATAAGGTATTCTCCTTCATGGATGGTTTCTCCAGGTACAATCAGATCAAAATGGCACCTGAAGATATGGATAAAATAACCTTCGTCATGCAGTGAGGCAATTTCTGCTACAAAGTTATGCCGTTTGGGTTAAAGAATGTCAGGGCAACCTATCAGTGTGCCATGGTAGCTTTGTTTCACGATATGATCCATCACGAGATAGAGGTCTACGTCGATGATATGATAGCCAAGTCTCAGACTGAAGAGGAGCAACTTGATCACCTGCAAAAGCTATTTTAAAGAATGAAGAAGTACAAACTGAGACTAAACCCGAATAAGTGCACCTTTGGAGTAAGATCTGGTAAGCTCTCAGGCTTCATTGTCATCGGCAAAAGTATTGAAGTATACCCTATAAAGGTTAAATATATACAAGAAATGCCAACTCCCTGCATTGAGAAGGAGGTTAGGGGATTCTATGGACGTCTAAACTAAATTTCCAGATTCATTTCCTATCTAACCGCTACTTGTGAGCCAATCTTCAAATTACTGAAGAAAGATCAAGCAGTGAAGTGGAATGAGGACTTCCAGACCGCCTTTGACAAAATCAAGGAATATCTTCAAGAGCCTCCAATTTTGATGTCTCCGATTGAAGGAAGACCTATGATCATGTACTTAACAGTGTTAGAGAACTCGATGGGTGTGTGCTGGGGCAGCATTATGAGTCTGGTCGAAAAGAGCACGCAATATGCTACCTTAGCAAAAAGTTTACTGATTGTGAAATAAGATACACACTGCTCTAGAAAACATGTTGCGTTTTGGCTTGGGTTGTTTGCCGACTAAGACAGTATATGTTGACTCACACTACCTTGTGGATATCTAAAATGGATCCTATCAAATACATCTTTGAGAAGCCCGCTCTCTCCGGAAGAATAGCCAGATGGAAAATGATCCTGACCGAATATGATATTCAGTACACAAACCAGAAAGCAATAAAGGGAAGAGTATTAGTTGATCATTTGGCTCATCAGGCTGTGGACGACTACCAATCCATGAATTTTGAGTTCCCAAATGAGAATATCATGTTAGTGACTGATTGTGAAGAATCTGGACCGGATAAAGGACCTGAAAAAGGCCCCAATGGAATATGGTTTTTGATGGAGCTTTCAACGCACTCAGCAATTGCACCGGTGTTGTGATCATATATCCTGAAGGTTGTCATACTCCTTTCACTACCAGGCTATGTTTCAATTGTACCAACAACATGGCTGAATATGAAGCATGCATTATGGGTCTCAAAGCTGCTATCGACTTGAGAATTAAATTCTTGAGTGTATTTGGAGACTCGACCCTAGTAATAAGTCAAATCAAAGGAGAGTGGGACACGAAGCATCCTAATCTCATCCCTTATCGAGAGCATGTGTTGACATTGTTTCCACACTTTGAAGAAGTTACCTTTAAGCACTTTCCACGAGAGGAAAATCAACTAGCGGACGCGTTGGCTACTATGCCATCCATGTTTAAGGTCAGATGCAATAATGAAGCTCCTCAGATCTCTATTGAGAGAATGGATGAACCGACATATTGTTATGAAATTGATATTGAAGAAGTAGTGGAAAAACCTTGGTTCCACGAAGTCAAAAGGTACCTCGAAGCCCAATAGTATCCCGAGGGAGTTTCCGTCAATGATAAGAAGTTCCTAAAAAGGTTCTATGCCAAATTTTCCTTAGTAATGGAATTCTCTACAAGCACAACCACGATTCTACTTTGCTTTGCTGTGTAGACAAGATTTAAGCAAAGAAGATTATGGCAGACATGCACAAAGGCGCCGTTGGCACCCATTCTAGTGGGCACATAATGGCTAAGAAGATTCTGAGGGCAGGGTACTACTTGTCCACTGTGGAAACAGAATGTTATCAGCATTCCCGAACTTGTCACAAGTTCCAGATCTACGCTGATAAAGCACATGTGCCTCTGGTCCCCTTAAATGTCTTGACCGCTCCCTGGCCTTTCGCAATGTGGGGCATTGATATGATCGGAGAAATTAGTCATATCGCTTCTAATGGGCACTGCTTCATTCTGGTTGCCATTTATTACTTCATAAAGTCGGTCGAGGCAGCCTCATTTGCTTCTGTTACCAAGAATGTTGTGGCCCGATTCATCAGACATAACCTTATCTGTCGGTATGGTATTCTAGAAAGAATCATTACAGATTATGGTACCAATCTCAATAATACTATGATCACCGAACTATGTACGCAATTCAAAATTCAGCATCATAACTCTTCTCCTTACCGGTCGAAGATGAATGGCATTGTAGAGGCTGTTGATAAAAACATCAAGAAGATCATACAGAAGATGACGGTGACATACAAAGACTGGCATGAGATGTTACCATTTTCTATTCATGGTTACCGTACCTCAGTATGCTCGTCAACATGGGAAACTCCTTTCTCTCTGGTATACGGTATGGAAGTTGTCCTACCCATCGAATTCCAGATCCCTTCCTTGAGAATCATGAAAGATGCAGGATTGAACGAAGACAAATGGGTTCAGACTTGACCAATTAAACCCGATTGACGAGAAGAGGCTTGCGTTTGTCAGTCATTGTCAGATGTACCAAAAATGTATGATTAAAGCTTTTAACAAGAAGGTCAGACGTCGGGTATATCAGGCTGGTGACCTAGTAAGAAAGCGCATTATCCTTCCGCAAGGTGATCCCAGGGGAAAATGGACCCCCACATACGAAGGGACATTTGTGATCAAGAACATATTTTCTGGTGGAGCCATGATCTTAACCATTATGGACGGTGACGACCTTCCGCACCCTGTAAATGTGGACATAGTTAAAAGATACTACGCATGAGCAAAGACCCTCTAGGTCGACTAGCCTAGGCAAAAATAAGGGCATCCCGGCGAACCAAAAGGGTTCGGGAAAAAGTTAGGGATACGTATATGAAAAATCTGTACACCCGGAAAGTCGAAAACCTGAAAAGATGGCTTGGACAAAAAAGGGTATCCCGGTGGACTGAAAACCCGAAGGGCGGTCCAGGAAAAAGTTAGAGATTAAAAGCGTATAACTATGTCCCTTCGGATCACCATACAGATAGACTTCGGTAACAAGTGTCAAGTTTAAATGGTACTAATTAATCTAGTCAGCTTCGGACAAGCAGTAAAGAGATGAGACGCTCAAAGACATAAAGGCAATAGCAGAATGGGAACCCAATGGGATCGTTTCACATAGCTGTTTTTCTTTGTATACTATTTTTGTATAGTTTTCATTTTTACGATGGTATTCTCTTGCTAGAATGTCTATCTCTTTATACAAAAACACTTGTTATAGGCGTACTTCTTCAGATTAATACAAAACTATCTCTTTGGAAGTGCAAAACTATTTGTTTTTATTTTTCTGTTTTGTTTGCAAAAACGTCGAATAATTACTTTTGAACATATGCATTTAAATGTGATTACCGTTTACAAATACACGCATAAAAAAAAAAGACGGTTACTAATGGATTTAAGAAACTGGACGGTGTCTAAAAAAGGCCATTTGTAAATCCCCGCATATACTTTCTCAAGTAGGTACAGAGACAGAGACGTCCTCCTACAAATTCATTGCTACATTTTTCAGCATACAACATAATGATGTCAGGTTTTCCAATGCCCCCTGTAGAGCAAGGATCTCCAATCATATCCATATCGTCTGGAAGAATTCCTCAGCATGGTTCATAAATTTCTTGGGTTCCCCAACAGGAATCCATAAAAATCTCCAGGCGGTTTGCGGAGTTTTCTTTCCCCGACAGAACTTCATAAAATCCCCAAGCGGTTTGTGGAGTTTCCTTTCCCCAATAGAGTTTATTTCTCTAGCAACAAAAATCCATCTCCCAGCATGTCAACTTCAACAAAATTCAAAGACTTACATTCTTCATCCCCAGCAATAATCAGGGATTTATTTTCCCCAGTTCAACAACACTGCAATAGAACAATTTATATGTTCATACATTGCATTCATACATCATTTTCCAAGCGTCATAGCATATGCAACACAAATGCATATATCACAATCTCATTTATTTTAAGAACATCATTACCCAATACACTTCACGCCTTATCATATTGTATACATCTAATTCTTTACCTTTTCAAGAAAGACCAATAGACGAATATCATCAACAATTTTCAAAAAAGTTCTAGATTAATTCCTGAAACCAGACAGGGCAACTATCTATGAACAATTGATTGTGGATCAATTCCCGAAACAAGATGAAGAGACTATCTGCAAGACTAGGTTAAAGATTAATTCCTGAAACTAGACAGGGAAACTATCTCAATGACCAACAAAAGAAAGTTCCAGATTAATTCCTGAAATAAGACGGGACAGCTATCTGAAGTAACAGCTCATCAAACACTATGAAGCCTGGACACGGCCAGGTAACAGTTAACCTCAAGTTCAAGTGGAAGCCTGGACCCGACCAGATAACAGCTTAATTTTTGAAGTCTGGACCTGACCAGATAACAGTTCAACCTCTTCAATTACTGCAAATCCTAGAAACCGACAAGATAACAGTTAATTTCATTTTCCCTAGTAAGTTGTTGTGAAGCTTGTAATACAACCAGATGACAGTCAACTTTATTACCCTCAGCAAGTTACGGTAAAGCGTGGACTTCGACTAGAAAATAGATAACTTTCATCTCTCCAGTCTAGAGATAACTCCTCGGTAGAGCCATGGAAAACTAAAGCTCCTAGACTCTATTCCCTTTCAACTAGTTTCACTTTTCACCAAGATGTGTGAGCTCCAAAGGTCTCAAATGTTTTCCATGGTGTTGTACCCCAATTTTTGCCCCTAAGATCCCTTCATCATACCATGTTGATTCACTCATAACAAGATCACACTAGGATTCTTGGTTCCTCTCCCTACATTTAGTTTTTCCTTTTTGAGGGATTACCAAGCACCTTGACTTATGTTCCTTTTGTGATCATAAATATTGTTTTGATTTCTTCATTTAACTAATAAAATGAAATGTTGGTTTGTCTTTCTTGTTATCCATGTAGGTGAAGGCAATGAGATTTAACAAGCTACCCCATGGGGTCATGAGTTTATTTCCATGCCCTAGTCAATAAAGCTTGAGAAGTTCAAACCTCACCATTGGAGTGGTTTTTGAAGAATTGGCATGGCAAGGTTTATTTGGTTCATCACATTTCAAGGTTATCAGATTTGACTCAAAAGTACAGGGGGGTTTATTGGAGAAGTTGTCATGTTTGGACAAGGCCTTGTTCCTATTGGTCACAAGGTCATATTTCTATCAAATTTAAATATATGGAAGTAGGTTTTGGTGGCTATGAGTCCTCATTATCATCCTCAACAACTTTTATTCACAAATCAAGAATGTTGGTACAAGAAGTTTGTTCAAGCTTGTCGAAATTCCCCAAGGCATTTTCTTGATCTAGGAGCTAGGGTTTTGAACTTCAGAGGAGTATATCTTGCTCACATTTTGGTATTTTTGAGTGATTCCAAAGACATCCTTCTCTTAAAAGGGTTATAAACAAATAACTTCAAAAGTTCCAAGGAGTTTCCATGTGGAAGAAACTTGGTGAGGAAGAAAGACTACAAGTCATCCAGATGAATCCACAATTTTACATGAGTGACTTCAAATGATCATAACTTCCTCAATTTTTATCACCTTTAGTCCATTCCTTTTCCATAATGATCTTGAATATGTGAACTTAATGCCTTCTTTTATGTGCAAAGTGTGAAAATGGATGGAAGTTTCCTTAAATATGCAAAATATTATAGGTCATTTCATGATTTTTTGCCAACTTCAACAAGTCATAACTTGCTCAAATTTTGGAGATTTTGAATGATTCAAGTTTCAAAATGTCATTCAAGAGATCTACTTCATGCCATTTTTTTTTCAAGAGCAAATTCCAAGTGGAAGGCCATGTTTGTATGCAAAAGATTATAGGTCATTTTTGAAGAAGAATTTGAAATATTTCTAAGTATGGAAAGTCAACCCTTTTTCTCCAACTTTGACTCAATGCAACTTTCATCTCAAGAATCCATTTAACTCCATTATTTTTCCATTACAAAGCTTGTAACCTCATCTTTCTAAAGCATCAAGAATCATGCCTTAAGACCCCTTGAGATGAATATGCCATTGGTCAGAAGTTGGCACTTTGAAATTGAATTTCTCACCAAGTCAGAATTTTGAAATCCATAATGTGGCCTCTAATCACAAGTTTTCCATGCGTTTTTCCTCTAAGCATGTTTAGTGAAGTTCCAGATTTGTTTAGCGCATCAAAACACAAGAATTGGATGAGTTTTGATGAAGCTTGGATCACACTTCACTCGTGCATCAGGTTTGCACGAATTCCCTCCAAAACGGATCATTCACTCTTACTTTTGATCCCATTTGCTTCTCCTATAAATACATGAACTATCCCATTCAATTTCTCAAGCTTGGATAGCCAGAATCACCCTGCCAAACTTGTTTCACAACTCAGAATTTAGCAACTTCAAAATCCATTCTCGACCCTTTTTCAATCCAATTTTTCCATCAATTCACCTTCCTTGATCTTCCCTGAAGCTAACCATATAATTACATTCAAGAATCGTGCCCTATACTGCTCCATAGAAGTCCAGTTTCAGAGCTCTGCAACTCAACTTCAATAGGTAGATTCATTCATCAATTCTTCAAAACTCTGATATCATTGTGTTGCTCTCATTGCCCTGATTCTAGTTGCAGCACTTACCTTTCAATGGAAACACATTTTGACCATGAAATTTCAAATCCCTTTTCAAAACATTCCTTCCAAATTGCTTGAGCTACAATTTATATAAATTTGGCGCGAGGGTGTGGTTGTCTTCGTCTTGAAGAGACGAAGCGAATGGCATAGTATGAGCTTCTGATTTTACAATTTGAGAGACATGCAATTAGTGATGGCTGGAGGTTAAAGATGACCAACGTGTCATCTTCCAACCAATGAAGACGCGCCATCTGTATTTTTCAAATTCTGATTTAATTAATGATTATGTACAATATTCACTAATGACCATGATATGCACAGTGTGCCAGATCCCTTGGATTTGATTACTAACGCGTTTTGACTCTCATCCAATGGTCCACATATTTTACTTTTATTTTCTTTTTCTGATTTTTATATTTTAATTGTTTTAAATTTCAAAAAATCATAGAAAATTCATTTTAGTCCAAAAAATCTGAAAAATTTATGAAAAATATTTTTGAATATTCTCTTTCTGATTTTTATTTTGTCACAATTTAATTGTGTTTTGGTATTTTTTTATAAATCTTACACTTATTTGATTTGTTTTAAATGTTTAAAAATACTTTTATACATTTTTAAATTATGGAAAAATTATGGAATGATCAAATGATATTGTGACAAATATTGATTACCTTATTTTATTTTTGTTTCTGACTTTACTATTTTTTACTATTTTTTGTTTGTTTTACCCATTTATTTTAATTTTAAAAATAGTTTCTGACTTTAAAAAATTACCAAAAATTTTGTAAAATTATTTGGGCCTTTTTTCTGATTTTTCTATGGCCTTACTTTTCATTTCTTGATTAATTTGAACATAGTTGATATTTTCCTCATTATTTTCTATTTTTAAAACCCTTTTTTGTGTATATTAAATGTGATATTATTTTGTGATTATTTTCTGGCTGATCTTGGGTTAGATTTTGGATCATGAACTTTATTAACATCATTGGATCCATGGTGTTGAGTTTAACTCTACAAAATTGGATGAATGATTTTAATAATAGTTTGATTAAAATTTAATTCAAATGTGGTTTGTATATTTTTTTCCCATCCCTCCTCATCCCACCCCTTTTTTATTGCACTAAATGCTGTTGGAGCATGATCCCTATATTATGTCTCAAAATAAATGGTGCATAGATTTCTATTGACCGACCTCAAAATAGGTGCGACTTCTATATAAGTCCAGTTACGATTGCTTAACATAATGCTAAATTTTGTCCCAATTCGAATAAATGAACATTTGTGGCCCAAACTTATGATTGCAAGCTCAAGTATGATAATTTGATCTCTTTGATCCAATAATCTTGAGATTCATTATGTGGAGGCTTTGGTTCTACCAATCCTCTAATGGATCTACAACACTTTTGGTCAACGCGGATCACTTAAACGACGTTGATCATTAAATGATACTTATGAGAATTCCAAATGGATGATATACTTGACAAAAAGCAAATGCAAATTGTTGTGTGGAGGCTTTGGTTCTACCAATCCTCTAATGAGTTCAAAATGAAAGCTTCAAGATGGTCATCCAACTAACCACTAACTATTGACTTGTTTTACCTTATGCTTTTATTCTTTTTTTATGCTTTATGTACTATTTACTTTTAGCATTTATATTTCATGCCATTTTCACCTTTGCTCATTTGAGCATTTACTTTCTTGTCATTTTTACTTTTCTCACTTGAGCTTTTATTTTCTTCTCTTAAGATACTTAATAATCAACATAAACCCTAAAAAATCTTTAATGGTACTTGGACTATTAGGTTACTATCCTTGGCATTATGGAGCATGAGACTTTTCTTGTACTTAGGATTAGAAACCTTTACCTATCTTGGAGACCTTGTGATCTTATCTGATTATTTTGTCTGGAGTTCTTGAGGTTTACCTCAAGACATTGGGTTGCTTGTTTGTTTTTGTGTGCAGGTTTTTGTGATTACACCCTCTGTTTGTAATCTGGAATTCACCCGTATACAGCCGTTACTCTGCCCAATTTTTATGAATACTTAATACACTTGAAGTTTGGTTCTCTCAAGAGGTCTAGTATTTTTGCTTGCTTGGTTTCAATCCAAGGAATGGGAATTCTATTTTGACTCGTAATGTCAAGTATTGGCTTCTTGTTGGTTAGACGGTTCTTATCCCTAGCTTTTACCTTATGCTTTAGGATAGCCTCTTCTTCTCCTCCCATCTTCTTCAATTTCAAAAATCTTCTTCCTCCTTTTTTTTTGAAAACTCTTCTTGTTTTTAAACTTGAACCACTTTTATAATAAACTTGGACTTATGTCCATGCATTTTCAAAACATTTTCATAAATAAACTCCAATCAACTTAATAATACCTTGACATTTTTGTGAGAAGACTAAAAGTCAATTAATCTCATTTCAAATCATTTTGCCACTTTGGCTTTTATCTTTAAACTTTTCTCGAAAGATTAGACTCTTGTCAATCCTTGTAGTGATGCAAACAACTATACTTCTACAATATGTAGTGAAGAGAGATATTTTCCACTTGGGTGTTGAGTGAGGCATTATTGATTTTAAAATCCAAGCCATATCCTCCACTTTGAGATCTTGCAAATTCTCCTTCCTCATGATTGTGGGTAGTAAGTATGTTTTTCCATACGGACAATGACGATGATGTCTTATCTCATAAAATTAATCAACACATTGGTGTTTTAAATTTTAAAATTAACATATTTCTTTCCTCACCTCCACCATCCATATTTTTATATACAACATTTTTTATATCCGAAATATACAGATTTTACAAAGAGGTTCCTGCGGAGTACCGTAGATGTTGAGGGTGCTAATACCTTCCCTTTGCATAACCAACCCCCTTACCTTGAGTCTTTCCCACTCTTTTTGGGTTATTCGCTCTTTTCCCGTTCCTTTGGAAACAATAAAGCGTGATGGTGATTTTATTTTGATTTGTATAAAGTCTAGTCAATCCAATGGCTTAGTCTTGGACATTTCTACCACTACAGAAAAATGGCGACTTCACTGGGGAAAGATTGACCTCTTGTTCATCCCTAAGTGGGTTAAGCCTATCTTTGTTTATATCTGTATATGTGTTATTACTATTTTTTATGTTATATGTAGTATATATGTTTGTCTGGACTTTCCTGGTTTTCAGGGTGCTTGGTGATTACTCATAAGTCCTATACCCGGACTTGGGAAAACTTTAAGATAGGACGGGCGGTATAGTCATGTTAACTTTGAGGGAGTAATCCCAAAAAAGGAGCCATGATATCCCCCACTCAGTGGAGGCCCCTTTGACTGTAGTGTTATTTACCGAGTAATCGAGAAGACGTAATGCTTTCGACCTGGGAGCCTGCTGAAACTGAGGACCGTAAAATACCAAACCCATCTTGGCCTTTTAGGTTTAGTGAGGAAGCTATGACGGAGTAATCCGGAAATAGTTGTCACGCGATACTACACTCGGACGAGTCTTTCTTCAGAATATTACTAATTACCGAGTTAATCGGGAAGTTGGTAATATCCGAAGGAAGGATGTAGACTCTGGGAACCTCTAGAACCTTGTTCCGCAGGTGATAACTTTTTAGAACAACACCTTATGGGTAGTACCTTTGACCTCATGCTCGTGACGTTGAACCTATGAACCCTATATGTGTGATCTTGTGTGTGATTGCTGCATTATGCATCCATGCACTCATAAGCATCTTTTGAAGAAACAATATGTCAAGGGATTTAAAGGTTGACTATTTGTGAATATCTCAGGTACTTTTAACAATGGATTCTGGAAAGAGAAAGACTGGGAAATACAGTTTCAAGGATCCCAAGATAGATGAGTTGATCAGTCTAATTCCCGAGATCGGGTGTTCTGCAGACTTTCGGAAGAAGTATGGGTCCATTATTCCTCTCATGAAGCTGAAGATGAAGGAGGGTATTCTCTCGGCCATGGTCCAGTTCTATGATCTGATGTATCATTGCTTTACTTTTCCCGACTATCAGTTGATGCCTACACTGGAGGAGTATTTTTATCTATTGGATTTACCTGTTACCGATCGTGTTCCTTTTACTGGTTTGGAGGGAGATCCAAAACCACATGAGATTGTTGCTTTGATTCACATGGGGAAGTCTGAGGTGGAAGCCCATATGACTACCAAAGGAGGGATTAGGGGATTACCAACTCAGTTCTTATTGGAGAAAGCTCGTTACTTTTCCAGAATGAAGAGTACAGTTGCTTTTGAGGCCATCTTTTCTCTACTTGCTTACGGGTTGTTCTTATTTCCTAATGTGGACAAGTTTTTTGACATTAACGCTATCAGGATCTTCATGATTGGAAACCCAGTTCCTACACTATTGGGTGATTCTTATTACTCTATCCATCTTAGGAATTCTTATCATGGGGGGATGATTATCTGTTGCACGCCTCTGTTGTACCAGTGGTTTATCTCTCATATGCCTCAGTCTGATGCTTTTTGAGATGTCAAGAAGGAACCCCGTTGGGCTCCTAAGATCATGGAACATACTCACTAGGACATTGATTGGTATCATCGAGCTTACCAGGATGTAAAGATTATTGACAGTTGTGGTAGTTTCCCCAATGTACCTCTTCTTGCACGGCGATAGCTTGGTTATCCAAGGAGGGATAAACTGAATCCTATTCATTTGAGTAGTTTCTTTCTGAAGGAAGGAGAATACCATAGGGAAGCTAGGGAGCATATTGCGAAGGCCTGGCGTCACATTCATAAGAATAGTAGGAAGGATTTGGGACCTAAGGGTGTTGTTTCTTTGGAGCCATATCTTCAATGGATCCGATCGAGAGCCATTCAGTTAAAGATGCCATATACCCGGGAGACACCCATGCATGATCTATTTGTGAAGACTACTCCTCCCTTATTAGATGATCTAGAAGAGATGCAACTTGCTTTGGTTAGGATGCAACAGGAAAGGGATGCTTGGAAGAACAAGTTCCAAACTTTAGAGAGTTCCTACAGAGCAGACCTGAAAGAGAAAGATAACTTGATTGAGATCCTTGAGAGTCGAGCGGTAGAGTCTATGGAGAGGCAAGAGGATTTATTTTCTCCTAAGCCTCAATCATGTGTTGATCACTTACTTCCTGATTCAGATGATTGGAAGGAGGTTGCCATTAGACATGTGGAAGAAAACCAGAGGTTGAAGGCTCAGATTGCCAGGCTCAAAGGGAAGCGCCAACGTATAGAGTGATCACCATCAGTTCTTTTTCTCAGGATTTTAGATTTTATTTTCATCTTGTACTTGGAATCATTGGAACTTGTAACCCATTTTGAAGTGATTATAATAAAATTTGCAGTATTTCAAATGTGTTATTACTTTGATGTTTGCAATATGTCTATAAATCTATAAATCCCTTGAAATGTTAAATAAAAAAGTAAAAATAATCATGTGCATTACATGTCATGCATCATATTGCACATATTTCTTGCATTTGTTATGCATACCCAGGTGTCTTACCAAGCTTCTTTACTTCGTTCAGCAAGCTGACTCATCACTACAACACTCGGGCTAATCTCAAAAAGAAGATGGACAACTTAGAACATGAGAATTGCAAGATGCGCGAGGAAGTTTCTACTTTGAAGGCCGACATGGCCAATCTGACTACTCTGATGGAAGCTTTGGTGGGTGCTCAGAATCAGCCACCGAGTGTTCAACCGTAACCAACAAGGGTAACTACTGAAGCTCCAATTGTTCCCGTATCTGCTACTCCGGTTGTTGTTTAGAATCGCATGCCTCAAGGTTATCCGTGGGGAATGCCAAAGAATTTTGCACCTGAAGGTTTCAATCTTGGTCCTCAAGATACTCCAGTGGTTCAGACTATTGTTACTCCAGCACCTCCTATGGTGCATGTTGTTCCTGCTGCACCTCCTTCGTGAATTTGGTTCCGTTTAATAACGATGATGTGTGTCGTCCTTTCCCTCCACCGAGTGAAGATTTGGGTCTTTATGACAGAATGGATGATTTTCAAGAGCATTTTGACAAGATGCAAAGAGAGATAAAGGCCCTGAGGGGAAAAGAGCTATTTGGGCAGAATGTGAATGAGCTATGCTTGTTCCCAAATGTTAAGATACCTGCCAAGTTCAAGGTCCAGGAATTTGAGAAGTATAAGGGCAACACTTTCCCTCGTGCTCATCTAGTGATGTACGTAAGGAGGATGTCTACCCATATTGGTGATCAGCGTATGCTAATTCACTTTTTTCAAGATAGTTTGACCGGGGTGCTACACTAAAGTGGTATATGAGTTTGGACATCGCCAACATCCATACTTTCAATTATTTGGGAGAAGCATTCATCAAACAATACAAGTATAACGTAGACATGGCGCCTGACCGTGATCAACTTAGGGCTATGGTTCAGAAAGACAGAGAATCGTTCAAAGAGTATGCGCAGAGATGGCGCGAGGTAGCCGCCCAAGTGATTCCTCCCATGGAGGAGAAGGAGATGACTAAGATTTTCTTGAAAATGCTGGATGCTTTCTACTACGAGAGGATGGTAGCAAGTGCGCCAAGTGACTTTACTGAGATTGTAGGAATGGGTATCTGCTTAGAAGAGGCTGTAAGAGAAGGCTGTTTGACGAAGAGTGAAGGATCCGGAGGTGCAAAGAAGCCATCTTATGGGTTTACAAAGAAGAAAGAAGGAGATCCAAATGCTGTTATGCAAGAGAGGAGGGTTAATCCTCCTAGAAGGAATTATCAGCGTCATCAGCAAGTCGCCTCAGTTACTCTTGTTATAAATGTCGCTCCAACTACCGTTGCTTATCAGAGACCGTCCCAACAGGGGAATCAAGGGTATAATCAGAGAAGGGAGAGTTATGACCCTATTCCCATGAGCTATACAGAGCTACTACCAGCATTGATTCAGAATAAATTGGTTCAAACACGACCACCTTCCGTCGTACCATCACCATTACCTTGGTATTACAAGGCAGATCAAACGTGTGCTTTTCATCAAGGAGCACCAGGGCATAATGTTGAGAATTGTTATCCTTTGAATACTGAGGTACAAAAGTTGGTAAAGTCTGGTGTTCTATCTTTCAAAGATGTGGGACCTAATGTGAAAGATAACCCTCTACCCAAGCACGGGGGAGTAAATGCTGTAAATATGGTGGTCGGTTGTCCATGTGACTTCCGGATTTTTGACATTAATCTGGTTAGAGGAGATTTGGTGAAAATGCACGCGGACCTTTGGGAATTTAGCTACTACACGCATGACCATTTTGGTTGTGCTATTTGCAGTACAAACATACAGGGTTGCAAGAAGATAAAGTTTGATTTACAGGAGATGATGGATGAGGGCCTAATCCACATAATCAGACCTAGGGCAGAGTATGAAGAGGAAGTGAACATGGTTTCTGGATGTCCTGGTGAATTCATAATCTTTGATATGGAGTATATGAATGAGGACCTCGTGCACTTGCATGCTACCTTCTTCCATACGGCTGGTCAGGTGGAACACCAGTATGGAACTTGCTGAACTTGCTATCAGGACCCCCACGGATGTTCAATCGTGAAGAAGGGTGTTCAGTTTTTGATATAAGATGGAATTATCAAGATCACAGGTCAGAGGAATGATTACCATGAAGTTGATATGGTTGAGGTTTGTTTAATGGAAGAAGAGTTAGAGGAAGAGTATGCCTCCGCGGATGAGTATTTCTCTTCAGACGAAGATTTGTTTTCCAGAAATGACTTATTAATGACTGATTCCATTGAAGAAGGGGTAAAAGTCATTGTGCCTTGTTTAGTGCACCCGCCCATTTTGAAGTGGAATATCATAGCAAGCCAGTTGTTACCCCATTGGTGAGTAGTTTTCCAAGTCCTATCCCCTACAAATCAAATAAGGTTGTGCCTTACAAATACAACGCTACAATATTAGAATATGGAGTGGAGGTTCCCATTCAGCCAATGCTTGATGTTGGAAATATAGCTAAAAATAGCAGGGTGACCCGTAACGGTCGTGTGTTTGCGCTGGTTGTTCGGAGAGATGTTGCTGCTGGAAAGAAAATTGTTTAGAATGATGAACCTAAGAAGGCTACAGGAAAGACTAGTGGAGCTACGTTAGAGAAAGAAGTAGATGATATTTTGAAGATAATTAAGATGAGCGACTACAGAATTATAGATCAGCTGCTGCAGACTCCTCCAAAAATATATATCTTAGCTTTATTGATGAGGGTACTGGACCAAGCTTTTGTGGAGAGTGATATGCCAATAGATCAATTCAGCAGCGTAATAGGAAATATTACGTCATGTAATAACTTGAGTTTCTGCAATGATGAATTTCCATATGAATGGAGGAATCACAACTTGGCCCTCCACATCTCTATGAACTGCAAGAATGATTCGTTATCCAATGTGCTAATTGATAATGGATCTGTGTTGAATGTTATACCGAGGATTACTCTCAGGAAGTTGAAATATCAAGGGACGCCTATGCGCCCTAGTGGCATCATTGTGAAAGCGTTTGATGGATTAAGGAAATATGTCATCGGTGAAGTGGACTTACCTATCCATATAGGACCACATTTGTTTAAGATAACCTTCCAGGTCATGGACATCATTCCTGCTTATAGTTGTTTGCTAGGATGGCCATGGATACATGAAGCAGGGGCTGTCACTTCAACTTTACACCAGAAGCTAAAGTTTGTGCGTGAAGGGAAGGTGGTGATCATAAATGGGGAGCAGGAATTGTTGATATCTCATTTGTCCTCTTTCAGTGTTGTTGAAGTGGATGAACCTGTTGATGGAACCCAGTTCCAAGCCTTATCCATTGACAACATAAGGATAAATGAGAATTCTATGGTTTCGCTGAAGGACGCGAAACAGGTTGTGCATAATGGTCATAATAAAGTTTGGGGGCGAATTCTGAATTCACATGTGAACAAGAATAGAACTGGTTTGGGTTTCTCTTCGAAGAATGAAAAAGGTGAAACTTTGAAGTCAAAGTCTACTATGATCAGCTATCATGATGTTTTTCGCAGCGGAGGTTACCTCCATCCAACTGTTTCTGGAGTTAATGTTGTTGAGGAGGATGAAGCAGAGCAGGAAATGTCGAATTATGTGACGCACAGAGTCAGGGTTCAGAAATGGGTCACCGTTGATGTTCCCTCTTGCATACATGTTTCAAAGTAATTTGATTTGTTAATCTTTTTTTTTAAAGGCGTTCACTCTACGCAAGGTGGACGTATTAATGTTGTAGGGCTTATCCGTTTGCTGTGACTTTTAAGATCGTTAATAAAAGTTGTCTTTACCTCCTGAATTATGTCTTTATTTTCTTCTTTTTCTTGGAAAATGGTAATCAGAAAAAACCTTTCAAAATAAATAATAACTGAAATTCAATCTGCATGATCACTTATTATATGTGTCAATTTCTAAAAGTAATCACAAATCATGTGTGTAGATTAATTAAAAAACTCGTTGAATACAATGACCCTGCACCCTCTCCCAACTTTGAATGTCCTGTGTTTGGGGCTGAAGAAGAAGATTATGATGAGATTCCAGGAGAGGTCTCATGGTTGCTTGAGCACGAGGAAAATACCATTCATCTATATAAAGACTCTTTGGAAGTGATCAATTTGGGTTCAGAAGAAGATCCAAAGGAGGTCAAGATTGGAGCATCGTTGGGTCCCGATGTGAAGAGAAGGTTCAGTGAGTTGTTGAAAGAGTATGTGGATATTTTTTCTTGGTCTTACCAAGATATGCCTGGTCTAGATACAGATATTGTCGAGCACCGTTTGCCGTTGAAGCCAGAGTGTCCGCCAATTAAACAAAAGTTGAGAAGAACTCACCCAGATATGGCAGTAAAGATTAAAGAGGAGGTTTTAAAGCAGATTAATGCTGGTTTTCTTGTGACGTCAGTGTATCCTCAATGGATTACCAATATTGTCCTAGTACCGAAAAAAGACGGAAAAGTCCGCATGTGCGTAGATTACAGAGATCTAAATAAAGCTAGTCCAAAAGATGATTTACCATTGCCACACATCGACATGTTAGTGGATAGCACAGCAAAATTCAAAGTATTCTCATTTATGGACGGATTTTCCGGGTATAATCAAATAAGAATGGCTCCAGAGGACATGGAAAAAACAACGTTTATCACACCCTGGGGAACATTCTGTTACAGAGTGATGCCCTTCGGGTTGAAGAACGTTGGTGCAACGTACTAGAGGGCTATGACAACCCTATTCCACGATCTGATGCACAAGGAAATCGAAGTATATGTTGATGATATGATTGCTAAGTTCCAGACTGAAGAAGGGAATATAGAATATTTGTTGAAACTGTTTCAGCATTTAAGGAAGTAATGTCTCCACTTGAATCCAAATAAATGCACCTTCGGTGTTCGATCGGAGAAGTTGTTGGGTTTCATTGTTAGCCAGAAAGGAATTGAAGTTGACCCTGAAAAGTCAAAGCAATTCAAGAAATGCCAGCACCAAGAACTGAAAAGCAAGTCAGAGGTTTCCTCGGGCGTTTGAATTATATTTCCAGATTCATTTCTGACATGACTGCAACATGTGAACTGATCTTTAAGTTGTTAAAGAAAGATCAAGGTTGTGTGTGGACAGATGACTGCCAAAGGGAATTTGAGAGTATTAAAGAATATCTGCTTGAACCTCCTATCTTGCTCCCTCCCGTAGAAGGAAAACTGTTGATTATGTATCTGACAGTGTTAGATAAATCCATGGGTTGTATTCTGGGACAACAGGATCAAACAGGGAAGAAGGAGTTCGCCATTTATTATCTCAGTAAAAAATTCACTGATTGTAAGTTACGATATTCCATGCTGGAAAAAACATGTTGTGCTTTGGCCTGGGAGGCAAAGCGTTTGCGGCAGTATATGTTGAATCACACCACTTGGTTTATCTCTAAAATGGATTCAATCAAGTACATTTTCGAAAAGCCTGCTCTTACTGGGAGAATTTCCTGCTGGCAGACGTTGTTATCTGAATATGATATCAAATACCACACTTAAAAGGCTATTAAAAGTAGTGTGTTGGCCGATTATCTTGCTCACCAACCAGTGGAAGATCACCAGTCTGCAGAATATGAATTCCCCGATGAGGATGTGATGTTCCTTAAAGTGAAGGATTATGATGAACCATTACGTGAGGAAGGCCCTGACCCTGAATCTCGTTGGAGTATTATATTTGATGGAGCTATGAAGGCTTATGGTAAAGAAATTGGTGATGTGATTGTCACTCCTCATGGATCGTACATTCCTTTTACTGCAAGGTTAACATTTGATTGCACTAATAATATGGCAGAATATGAGGCTTGCATCATGGGTCTCGAGGAAGTTATTGATCTCAGAATCAAAAATCTAGATGTGTATGGTGATTCAGAGTTGGTAATAAATTAGATTAAAGGATAATGAGACACTCGTCACCCTGGCTTGATCCCTTACAAAGATTATTCTAGAAGATTATTACCGTTCTTAAATAAATTTGAATTCCATCACATCCCTAGAGATGAAAATCAAATGGCGGATGCTCTGGCAACTTTGGCTTCTATGTACCAAGTGAATACTTGGAATGATATACCCAGAATTACGGTTCGATGGTTGGATAGGCCCGCTCATGTGGTTACAACTGAGGAGGTAGCAGATGAAAAACCTTGGTATTATGATATCAAGCATTTTCTTCATACTCAGGAATACCTGATTGGTGCGTCGAGGAAAGATAGAAAAACATTGAGAAGATTGGCTGGCAATTTCTTCCTCAATGAAAAGGTGTTATACAAGAGAAATTATGACATGGTCTTGCTCAGATGCGTGAATAGACTCGAAGCAGACATATTGATGCATGAGATTCATGAAGGTTCATTTGGCACTCATGCCAATGGACATTCAATGGCTAAAAAGATGCTAAGGGCAAGTTATTATTGGCTGACATTGGAGTCTGACTGTTACAAACTTGCAAAGAAGTGCCATAAATGCCAGATTTATGCAGACAAGGTCCATGTGCCTCCGACACTTCTCAATGTGATTTCCTCCCCGTGGCCTTTCTCTATGTGGGGTATTGACATGATTGGGATGATAAAACCCAAAGCTTAGAATGGACACTGTTTTATCTTAGTAGCAATTGATTACTTCACCAAGTGGGTGGAGGTTGCTTCATATGCCAATGTTACTAAGCAGGTGGTTGTGAGCTTCATTAAGAATAACATTATATGTCGGTATGGTGTGCCGAGCAGAATCATCACTGATAATGGCTCGAATTTGAACAACAAGATGATGACAGAACTGTGCGAAGAATTCAAGATTGTCCATCACAATTCATCTCCATACAGGCCAAAGATGAATGGGGTTGTTGAAGTTGCTAATAAGAGTATCAAGAGAATTATCCAGAAGATGGTTATTACTTATAAGGATTGGCATGAAATGCTCCTTTTTGCTCTGCATGGATATCGAACATTTGTCTGCACTTCAACAGGAGCAACCTCGTTCTCCCTAGTGTATGGAATGGAAGCTGTACTCCCAGTTGTGGTAGAAATTCCCTCGTTACGTGTGATAATGGAAACCAAGTGTACAGAGGTTGAATGGGTCCATAACAGCTTTAACCAATTGAATTTGATTGAGGAGAAGAGGATGATAGCTTTATGTCATGGACATTTATATCAAAGAAGAATGAAGAAAGCTTTTGATAAAAAGGTCAAACCTCGTGAATTCAGAGAAGGCAACCTCATGCTCAGGAAGATCATGTCTTTCAACACTGATTCTAGGGGAAAGTGGACTCCCAATTTTGAAGGCCCATATGTTGTCAAGAAAGACTTCTCTGGCGGTGCATTAATTCTTGAAACTATGGATGGCGAGGAGTTCCCACGTCCCATGGACGCTGACACAGTCCAGAAATACTTCGCCTAAATAAATAAAAAGAACAGCTCGCTAAGTTGAAAACCCGCAAGGGTGGCTTAGGCAAAAAGGAGCGTCTCGGTAGGCCAAAAACCCGAAAGGGAGGTCTAGGAAAAAATTAGAGACCTAAACAGAATAAATTTCCCGCTAAGTTGAAAACCCGCAAGGGCAGCTTAGGAAAAAGTTAGGGATTTTCTTGGCAAGTAACTACGTCAGATAAGACTTGATCGTTGAAGCAACAATCTTCTCGGATCCTCACCATACTTCAACAGAAGATGCTACTCAGGATTTCAAAAATTGTTAGGAGGGATAGTGGTCATTATATCTCAATGTATCTTTTCTATTATGTATTACCATTTTCTAAACTTTGTAATCATCTATGGAGTCTCACCATTCGCAGACTACCATTCTATTAATGAAATTTGAGTTGTTACCCAATTCTTTGTATTTCTTATTTTATTTAGCTTGCAAAGACTCCATTTATTACATATAATAACTTTCAAAGGAAATAGATTAAAAAACAAAATTGATTTTTCAAAAAAAAAGGATTTTTACAATTTACTTTTACTTTGAGATTTATGATGAAACAATGACAACAAAAACGGTTATCCCAAGAATGGACAAACTCCAGTTGCTTTGAGAAGTTTTTGTTCCCCTCGGGAAGGTCTACTCGGGTTGTTTTCGCCGTATTGGGCTTATGATTCAAGTATCCTCGGTCAAGTTTGGATTCATTTCTCCTCTTTTCTGAGTTTTCATGATGAGAAGTTTCAATCCGCATTTTCTCCAGCGAAGTGGGTCTGAATTCCCCAGTGAATGTTTGGATGTTTTGGTGTCAGTCTGCTTTATTTGAGACTGGTCTTGCAATCTCCAGTAGGCATGTTACTTTTTAAAAACACTGGTTTCCCCGATGAAGCCTGAAGAAGGATGTTCTATCCCGGTATCCGTTGAATTTGTCTACCTGTGGAATATGTTTCTCCTCAGTAAAGTTAAAACAGGCAGTAGGTTTGGTTTACGCAGCTGGCCTTTACCTTTCTTGGAATGATCATCTTGGTTGAAGTTTAGCCGAGCGTTGTTAGGGCCCGAGGCGGTTTTGACTAGTTGTTCCCAATGTTGTATATCTATTGTGTCAGCATATGCATGATAACGCTCATACATTCATGCATATATCATGCATATCTAAAATTGACAAATCATTGTTCATTGACATTTGTTAATATTTTTGTTGACATATTACCCTGTTTTGCAGAGTTACGTTATCCTCTTTTCAATAGAGCGTTGGTCTTAAGCAGAAAATGTACATTCTTTCAATTTCCCTACTGAGTTGTCCCTCATAGAATATTTTTGCTTTAGCCTTCCAGTACAGTTCCTTGTTTGGATGGATCTTATTTTCCCTCTTGAGTTTATTTCTCAAAGGATGTATTCTGGTTGACTGTTTCATTCCAGTTTATTTCTGGTTTGGATCTATGGTTCCTCGACAATGTTATTTACTTTGGAATTATGAAAACTCCAAGCTTTGGTTGGTGCATTTATTTTGCACAAGAAGACTTTATCCCCCTTAGAAAGAATATCATGGCATCTCCACAGGAAGTCATACCTCTTTCCCAAAAAGTCATTTCCTTTTACAATCCTCCGTTACCATAAATAGAAAGTCTCTTTATTTGAGACAACTTGTGTATTATCCTTTCCAGTCGGAGTGCCTTGGTTAAAGAAGAAGTTGAGACCCGTTCTAGGCGAAACACCAGAATCTTAGGGAAACTTGTTATCCTTTTGCTATCTTCAGTGAACGTTGATGGTTCATCATCACTGAACGATGATGATATGATATATTCTCTTTCTACCTTCAGTGAAAGTTGGTAGGACATTGGCAGTGAATGTCGATGTTTTTTTATCTTTTTGCTATCTTTATTGAACGTTGATAGTTCATCGTTAGTGAACGACGGTGCTATGATATTCTCTTTCTACCTTCAGTGAAAGTTGGTAGGACATCGGCAGTGAACGTCAGTGTTTTTTTAATCTTTTTTCTATCTTCAGTGAACGTTGATAGTTCATCGTCAATGAACGGCGATGATATGATATATTCTCTTTCTACCTTCAGTGAAAGTTGGTAGGACATCAGAAGTGAACGTCGATGTTTGTTATATTTTTGCTATCTTCAGTGAACGTTGATAGTTCATCATCAGTGAATGGAGATGATATAATATATATTCTCTTTCTACCTTCAGTGAAAGTTGGTAGGACATTGGCAGTGAACGTCGGTGTTTGTTATCTTTTTGCTATCTCTAGTGAACATTGGTAGTTCATCATCAGTGAACGGTGATGATATGATATATTCTCTTTCTACCTTCAGTGAAAGTTGGTAGGACATCGGCAGTGAACTCTGGTGTTGGTTATCTTTTTTCTATCTTCAGTGAACGTTGATAGTTCATCGTCAGTGAACGGTGGTGATATGATATTCTCTTTCTACCTTCAGTGAAAGTTGGTAGGACATCGGCAGTGAACGTCGGTGTTTGTTATCTTTTTGCTATCTTCAGTGAATGTTGGTAGTTCATCATCAATGAACGGAGATGATATGATATATTCTCTTTCTACCTTCAGTGAAAGTTGGTAGGACATCGGCAGTGAACATCGGTGTTTGTTATCTTTTTGCTATCTTTAGTGAACGTTGATAGTTCATCGTTAGTGAACGGCGATGCTATGATACTTTCTCTTTCTACCTTCAGTGAAAGTTGGTAGACCATTGGCAGTGAACTTCAATGTTTGTTATCTTTCTATCTGCCTTGTTGGTGTGTCCTTTGACCATTCTAACATCCTCTCTGATTCGGTTCTTTTGGTCCACCAGTGATTTATTTTCCTGGTGGGGATGCTCCTTTGTTTCTTTATTATTGTTACGTCCCTAGTGTTTTTTTGCGTCTCTTTGGTCTTGTTCATACGCATTCATGATCCTAAGCATTTGCATGGTATCTTAGGGCCAAAAGTAGGGTTTGTTTTATATTTAAGTATCTTCGATCGCATTGACACGAATATTTTTAACCTTTGTATCTCCAGATAGAAGAAACTTAAATAAGGGCAGATGTTGTACCCCAATTTTTGCCCCTAAGATCCCCTCATCATACCATGTCAATTCACTCACAACAAGATCAAACAAGGATTGTTGGTTCCCCTCCCTACATTTATTTTTGCCTTTTTGAGGGATTAACAAGAACCTTGACTTATGTTCCTTTTGTGATCATGAATATTGTTTTGATTTCTTCATTTAACTAATAAAATTCAATGTTGGTTTGTCTTGCTTGTTATCCATGTAGGCGAAGGCAATGAGATTTAACAAGCTACCTCATGGGTTCATGAGTTTATTTCCATGCCCTAGTCAATAAAGCTTAAGAAGTTCAAACCTCACCATTGGAGTGGTTTTGGAAGAATTGGCATGGCAAGGTTGCTTTGGTTCATCACATTTCAAGGTTATCATATTTGACTCAAAAGTACAAGGGAGTTGATTGGAGAAGTTGTCATGTATGGACAAGGCCTTGTTCCTATTGGTCACAAGGGCACATTTCTATCAAATTTCAAGATATGGAAGTAGTTTTTGGAGGCTATGAGTCCTCATTATCATCCTCAACAACTTTTATTCACAAAGCAAGAATGTTGGTACAAGAAGTTTGTTCAAGCTTGTCAAAATTCCCCAAGGCATTTTCTTGATCTAGGAGCTAGGGTTATGAACTTCAGAGGAGTATATCTTGCTCACCTTTTGGTATTTTTGAGTGATTCCAAAGACATCCTTCTCTTAAAATGGTTATCAACAAATCAATTCAAAAGTTCCAAGGAGTTTCCATGTGTAAGAAACTTGGTGAAAAAGAAAGATTACAAGTCATCCAGATGAATCCACAATTTTACATTAGTGACTTCAAATGATCATAACTTGGTCAATTTTTATCACCTTGAGTCCATTATTTTTCCATAATGATCTTGAAGATGTGAACTTTATGCCTTCTTTTATGTGCAAAGTGGGAAAATGGATGGAAGTTGTCTTAAATATACAAAAGATTATAGGTCATTTCATGATTTTTTGCCAACTTCAACAAGTCATAACTTGTTCAAATTTTGGATATTTTTAATGGTTCAAGTTTCAACATGTCATTCAAGAGATCTACTTCATGCCATCTTTTTTGGTCAAGAGAAAATTCCAAGTGGAAGGCGATGTTTGGATGCAAAAGATTATAGGTCATTTTTGAAGAAGAATTTGAAATATTTCTAAGTATGGAAAGTCAACCTTTTTTCTCCAACTTTGACTCAATGCAACTTTCATCTCAAGCATCCATTTAACTCCATTCTTTTTACATTACAAATCTTGTAACCCCATCTTTCTAAAGCATCAAGAATCATGCCCTAAGACCCCTTGAGTTTAAAATGCCATTGGTCAGAAGTTTGCACTTTGAAATTGAATTTCTCACCAAGTCAGAATTTTGAAATCCATAATGTGGCCTCTAATCACAAGTTTTCCACGTGTTTTTTCCTCTAAGCATGTTTAGTGAAGTTCCAGGTTTGTTTAGCGCATCAAAATGCAAGAATTGGATGAGTTTTGATGAAGTTTGGATCACACTTCACTCCTGCATCATGTTTACACTAATTCCCTCCAAAACGCATCATTCACTCTTCCTTTTGATCCCATTTTCTTCTCCTATAAATACATGAACTATCCCATTCAATTTCCCAAGCTTGGATAGCCAGAATCACCCTGCCAAACTTGTTTCATAACTCAGAATTCAGCAACTTCAAAATCCATTCTCGACCCTTTTCAATCCAATTTTTCCATCAATTCACCTTCCTTGATCTTCCCTAATGCTAACCATATGATTACATTAAAGAATCGTGCCCTATAGTGCTCCATAGAAGTCCAGTTTCAGAGCTCTGCAACTCAACTTTAATGGGTAGATTCCTTCATCAATTCTTCAAAAATCTGATATCATTGTGTTGCTCTAATTGCCCTGATTCTAATCACAACACTTACCTTTCACTGGAAACACGTTTTGACCATGAAATTTCAAATCCCTTTTCAAAACTTTCCTTCCAAATTTCTTGAGCTACAGTTTATATAAATTTGGCGCGAAGGTGTCGTTGTCTTCGTCTTGAAGAGACGAAGTGAATAGCATAGGTCTGAGCTTCTGATTTTACAGTTTGAGAGACCTACAATTCGTGATGGCTGGAGGTTGAAGATGACCAACGTGTCATCTTCCAACCAATGAAGGTGCGCCATCTTAAATTTTCAAAATCTGATTTAATTAATGATTCTGTACAATATTCACTAATGACCATGATATGCACAGCGCTCCAGATCCCTTGGATTTGATTACTAACGCGTTTTGACTCTCATCCAATGGTCCACAATGTTGTACCCCAAAATTTGCCCTCTCATTTTATCAAGATTTCCCCTCACAAGACTCCTTGAACTCCAGACAGGATTAAGGTTTGCTATGCTCAAGACATCTTCTTGCACTGATGACCTAAATTAGGGTTTGAGTTTGCACAAGTATTTTTGGACTTTCAATGCTCAAAGTGACTTTCATACTTCATGTTGGACTTATAATATTGCCTCTACCAAGTTTCAAGCCTTGAATCAAATTTTTGCCCAGTCAATTGGACAATTGACCTAGAAATCACTTGTATTGGGGAAAAAGTCAATTGTGGCCAATTTAAAGTCAAACCTCACAATTTTTTATCCACATCAACATTATAGGCTCATATGAACCATTTGATCATGTTTGGACCACAACTCCTCAAGAAATTTGATCAGATCATCAAAAGGGCAAAATGGTCATTTTTAGGGTTTTGACTATACAAGGGCAATTTCTGATTTTTAACCTAGCCAATGGCAAATTGGGTTCAAGCATGGATTCAAGGATTCAATGGCATCATATTGACCAATTAACAAGGTTCAAAAGATCTCAAAAGCATTGGATTGACAGATGAATTTTTCAGTCAACTAATCAAAATTTGACTGTACACTGAAAAGTCAAACTTTGACTTTTTGGTCAAAATCAAGTGCCAAGGGTAATTTTTCATCAAGATGAGTCAAAACATGAAACTTGTTCATCAAGAAACCTAATTTTTCAAATTAGGGTTTAAAATTGAAAATTTTCATAACTTAGATTTTTTCTATGTTATGAAATTTTCTTATTTTCCCCAACTTTGTCCAACATTTTCACCATGATGCAATTAGATTCAAACAAAACTTCCAACATGAAAGTTGTAGTCCTCCACAAAGTTTACAACTTTGATTCATAAAGTTTTCCCAAAATAAGCTTGGATCTTAAGTTATGATTTTTGGAACAAGGGTCCATGAAACTTTTAACTTAGTGAAATTTTGCCCTAATTTAGGCAGGATTTTGACCTATCTTTATGACCATTTTTCAAATAGTTCCACTTGGAATCTCAAAATTCATTTCAAATATGGATTGTATAGAATGTTACAAGCTTTCAAAAATGTCCAAGAACTCTCCAAAATCATTTATGGTTAGGGAGAATCGAAGATTTGAATTTGGAAAATACTCACTTTGATCCATGGCATTTTCATGTTGACACAAGTTGCAAAATATGTCCAAACTTGCTTTGTACTTGATTACAGGTCTCTAAACCCTTTAACACTCAAAAATTTAATGCATACTCATTGGTTTAAGGTGTTATTCTGATCATTAGAGGTTTACACAATAAATTAATCCATTTATGGCATAAAGGCAACAATGCCATTTACATAAAGCACAACTTTTGCAATTTTGTTTCTCTTGAGAATTGCACCAAGCCTTTTGCTGCAAACAAAGCCCCCTAATATCAGGCAAAGTTCACCAACTTTGTGAAGCTAGGTTACAGGCCTGTACAACCTTGGCATGGTCACTTCTCACTTTTTACTTCAAAACCAAGTAATTGTGAAAAAGGTCAACAACTCTTGAAACTGATAAGAGCAAGTCTTGGCAACATTCCAAACAAGTTTTGTACATTGACTTGAGCCAGAAACACGAATTATTGAACCCTCAAGCCTTCCAAAACACAAAATCACATTCTTCTTACAAAACAGGACACTCCCTGCAGTTTCACTTCCATCACACAAACCACTCATGCATTTTGCCCCAAACCTGTTCAAACACATTCCATATAACCTATCCAAGCTATTCCAACCATTGGAAAGTGACTGTAACTCCATTTTCAAGCTTCACCATTTCTGTTTTCAGCTTGTGCATGTTGAGTTCTACAAGCTTGCTCAAGCAAGTCCAAAGAAAACTAGGCATTGGGGAAGGTAAGAGGAAGTTCAGGCAAGCTCCCAAGCACCTCAGGTCTCACTAAAAAGTTCCACATTGCCATACACGAGTTCATCTGAAACAGGTATTTGTCACCTTTCTATCTCTCTATTTAGGAATCATTAGGCTTAGGTTTGTGAATAAAAAATGTAGTACTCATAGCCCTGAAGCTGTACATATGCTTAGATTTCATTTAAGTTAAACGTGTTAAGGGAATTTGATTCATGAACTTCCTGAAAAAGTTAGGTTATAAATTAGGGCCAGAGAAATTCTCTCTGGTCTTTGAGAGTTAAATTAAGTTTCTTATATGGTTGGAATTGTCTTGAAAAATGCTATGACTTTGGTGTTATGAGTTTTTGCTTTAGAGCACGTATGCAGGATGTCCAGGTTTATATAGGAAACGCGTGTTTTGTTTGAAAAAGAGGTTGAAGATGAAGATCAGTGGGCTGAGCTTTGACTTGTCTCACTTTTGACACCCCCTGCCTTGCTAACTGCACCCCATGGCCCATTTGTTTTATATTTTCATATTATTTTCATTCCTTTTTATTTCTGACTTTATTTTATTTTTTCCAAATATAAAAAATTACTAAAAATATTTTCCTAAAATTTTCACATTTTTTTATTTTTTATTTTATTTTATTTTGACACAATATTTAGTTTATTAGATATACTATTTATTTTCTCAAATAAAAAACTTGTAAATAATACATAGAAATATTATATTATTTTTTTTAGTATTTATATATTTAAATAATATTTTCCCATATATTATTATTTTCTAAATATTTGTATATATTTATATTTATTTTCTTGTACATAAAATAATTAATATAATATATATTTATCTTAAAACAAAAAAAGCTAGGGTTTTCACCATTATTAAAAATATTATTTTTCTAATATTTTTATTTTTCGACACTTGTATATATTTTTATTTTTTATTGTACATAAATAAATAATATGAATAAATATACTTTCTTAAAACAAAATTTAGGGTTTTTCCCCTAACAAAAATAACTTTTTTTTATCTTTCTTTTTAATACATTAAATATTATATTTTTACACATAAAAATAAATAAAAAACATTCTCTTTGCATACTTATAATGTTTTTCATATTTATACTTAATTTATTTGTTTAAATATTGTTTATTTATTATTTAATTTAAAGAATTCAATTTGGATGTAATAGTAAATATTAGGGTTTTAATTTCTTGCAAAATAATCCCCTATTCAAAATTGTATCCCCCTCCCCATATCAATGTTGTAATAGTCGTAGATTTATTTTGCGCATTTATAACTTTCAAATATGCCATGATAGAGATTACGGTTTGTATGCAAAAATCTAAAATCAAAACAAATAGTTTGACCTACTGCAACACATAAATGCATGAAAATGACAACACAATGCACACATGCACCCGTAGGGTTTCATCCACTTGTTACCTTTAAAAATGGCTGTGTTATGCATGTTGAGTATCTTGGCAAAACAAAAACAAAACAAAAGATCATAGTCCCTCGATGACACTATCTTGGTTTCCTATACAAAAATGATCTAGTCCCTCAAAAAAAAATTGCTAAAGATACTTGGCAATATTGCTATCATGGTCAATACGATGACCCACGCCTGTCCCATTTAACATCCAAATACAAGGTTGTTTACCAAATGCAATGGTAAAACAACAATGTAAAAGGGTTAAAAATGTGTAGGAAAGATCTTTGAGTAAAATAGGGTAGACAACTCTTAGTTACTTGATCAAAACTTGCAAAAACATCCTTGCTATTTTTAGACACACCTTACAACACAATTTCAAAACATTTCCCAAAAAACAAACTTTCAAACTTTCAAACATTGAAATATATTTTCAAAAGACAATACACCTTTGTAGGAATTTTCTCAACTCCTGAGGATTCCTATTCTTCATCAAATATCCTACAACGGTACGGATAGAGAGCCAAAGCCTGAAGATGTTGCTCAAGCCCTATACTTGCAACCATCTGATATCAAAGGTCATTGGGAAACCAGAAGTGGTGTCAAGGGTTTCTTGGAAAAGTTTCTATTTGAGAAGGCACAAGATTGTTGGAATTCTCTAGATCTGCAAGCTTTTGAGGAGATTGTAGCACTTCTCATCTATGGGTTGGTCTTGTTCCCAAACCCTGATCAGCTTATAGATGTGAATGCTGTCAAAATTTTCATATCTCAGAATCCTGTGCCTACATTGCTCGGGGATATCCTCCACTCATTTCACACACGAACAATGAGGAAAAGAGGTGTTCTCATGTGTTGTACTCCTCTTCTAGCAAGGTGGTTTATTTCTCACCTTCCCCATTCAGTCTCGAAGAATGAACAAGGCTTGAGGTGGTCACAACGATTGATGACTCTTACACATTATGATGTTCATTGGTGTTCGCGGTCCAGAGAAAATGTCATCATCATTGATCGTTGTGGGGAATTCCCTAATGTCCCGCTACTTGGCATTAGGGGAGGCATTACCTACAACCCCTGTTTGGCACCGAGACAATTTGGGTATGCCCGAAGAGATGACCCTCATGACATGCTGATTCCAGACTTGGTTTTTGACTTCGACAATGACGCTCAAGGACTTCGACAAAGGTTTATCCGAGCTTGGAGGATGCCCAACAAAGTGGACAGTAAGACACTGGGGCACAAGAATTCCATCCCCCTTGAGCCTTACCTCAAGTGGGTACGAACCCGCGCCCAGAGCCTTATGATGCCATACCCCTATATTCTACCTATGATCAAAGAGCTTGTTATGGAAGGAGAGGTTCCATACACCCTCCTACATCCTGACATGCCAACATCATTGGAAGATTTGCAAAAGAGTTGGATACAACTCAAGGAGGAACGAAACACTTTTGAAGCCAGCTTCTACGCCAGTGAGAAGAAGGTTTTGGAACTTACTCGTCAACTCCACGAAGAGCATACTCTCAACACCTACATTGCGCCAAAAAGGATGCGCAATGTCTTTTTACATTAGAATTTTGTATTATTTTTCCCATGGGGCAGTTATGTACTAACAAATTCTATCTTATTAATATGACGTGCGTTCTTTTTTGTTTGCAACAAATTTGAATTTTTGATTCCTTGAATGTATTACATGAATACATATCATTCATCATATGCATAAACAACTATTCACACCAGGTTTCCTTATCTCTCTGCTGTTTATTTCAGCAAGATGGATATAGAGCAGACGGTCAAAGATCTACAGGCGCAGAATTCACAGTTCCAACAGCTACTCATGACCTTGGCAAAGGGTCAGGAGGAGCTCAAAGGTCTACTAGAAAAAGAAAAGGAGATAAAGAAAAAGAAAAGAGTTGGTGTGGCCACTATGGGAAGAAGATTTGAGAAGCAAGCTAGAAGAGTCCTGGATTTCCCCTCGACGTCTGATGAAGGGGTTGGAAAAGGAAAGGGAGTTGTAGTACCCTCCGAGTCTGAGGCTGAAGAAGAAGAAGAAGAGGATGAAGATTACTCTGAGCAGCAGTACCCTCCTGCAGATGATAAGTATAAGAATCTAGAAGAGCGACTGGAAACCATGGAGGTACAAAGAGTTCCTGGGTTAGATTTCGAAGAACTAGGGTTGGTTGTTGGGATTGTGATTCCCCCTAAATTCAAGGTGCCTACATTTTCTAAATACGATGGTTTGTCTTGTCCGAAGATGCATCTGCGGTCTTACGTCAGAAATATCCAACCTCACTCTTCTGATAAGGATTTGTGGGTCCACTTTTTTCAAGATAGTTTGTCGGGTACGCAATTGGATTGGTTCTACCAACTTGAAAGATATGATGTACATAACTGGGAGGATTTGGCTGCTGCCTTCTACAGATAATATCAATATAATGCAGATTTAGCACCTACTCGTACTCAATTATAGAGTATGAGTATGGTCTCTAATGAAGGCTTTAAGGAGTATGCCCAGAAGTGGAGGGACTTGGCTGGAAGGGTGCAGCCACCATTGTCTGAGAGAGCTTGTGGATATGTTTTTGGGGACCCTGTCAGGTCCATTCTTTAATCACTTGATCGGGAGCTCATCTGCAGGGTTCACCGAGTTAATTCTGACGGGTGAAAGAGTCGAAGCTGGCATTAAGAGTGGTAAAATTCAAAAGGACGCATCTGCTTCCGCTGCTATCAGGAAGACCTTTCCAGCCAAGAAAGAGATCTCTTCTATTTACTCCCAGAGAAATCAAGGAAGAATGGAGCGCCGACCAGCGGTAGGGGTTGTGATGATTCAGAATTTTGCAGCCGATCAACCTCGAAGCAGTCAACCCAGAGCTAACCAGACAAGGGTGGAAAGGCCTACACGGCAATTCACCCAGATCAATATGACACCTACTCAGGTTCTCCCTCATCTGTTAAAGTTAAACCTTACAAACTTGAAAGAGGCGCCGAAGAACCCAAATACCTCTTCTCCCTATTACCATTCAAATGCAAAGTGTGCCTATCATTCGGACAGTGTGGGGCACGACACCAACAACTATTCGGCCCTCAAAAACAAGATCCAGGATTTAATAGATGCCAAGGAGGTGGAGTTTGATGCCCCCTAAAAGCCTAATGTGATATCCGCTCCAATGCCAAAACATGGTCATAATGTCCATGTTGTTGTAGAAGATCTTTATGTTACTGCTGTTGATGACTTAATGACTCTGTTGCCAATGATCAAGATGAATCTGTTGAAAGCCGGGATTTTCCCGGGCTGTGAAAAATATTGTTGCCTTTGTTCGACCTTGCAATCTGACTGTCAGCTATTGAATTCAGGCATCCAACGCCTGATGGGTAATCAAGAGATCCTCTTTAAGAAAACTCTCGTTACTCCTGTTACTCCAATCAACGATGTTGCTATAATCACCATTTCCGACAATCTTTCCAAGGTCTCCAAAAGACTTGTTAAGATTACACCCGATCCAAAGTTTGTACCTCTGAAGATAACAATGTCGGGGCCTATCCCATACAAGTCCAACAAGACAATACCGTGGAATTATGGAGGAGATATCTTCTACCACGGTGTTAAGCAGATCAAATCAGTTGAAGAAAATTCCGGTGAAGAGACTCCTGATGTAGGAAATATTGCAGGGACAAGTAAGATCACCCGCAGCGGAAGAATCTTCTCTCCGGAGATTTCTCCTCCAAGGGCAGTCTTCGGACCCTCAAGAGCTCCTAAGGTTACTCCTGTGATATCTGTGCGAAGTCCAGTTATTGAAGAAATTGTTACTCCCGAAGTTGAACCCTCTACTGTTATTGTTGATAAAGGTAAGGGGATCCAAGAAGCGCCCGTCAGGACGAGGGCTCAGCCTGTGGTCATCCCCGAGAACACTCAAAAGGAAATGGAGGAGATTTTAAAAATAATTAAGAAAAGCGACTATGATGTCGTAGAACAGCTGGGGAAAACCCCTTCAAAAATCTCTATGCTGGCCCTATTGCTCTGCTCCGAAGCTCATTCCAAAGCCTTGATCAAATTTCTGAAGACGGCCCACGTGCCTCAAGAAACTTCTGCGAATCAGTTTCAAGAGTGTGTATCTAGCCTACAGCCGAAAACGGTCTTGGTTTCTCCGATGCTGACTTAACATCTAAAGGGAGAAAGCATAATGATGCGCTGCATGTCTCGGTGGAGTTCAGAGGGACCACTCTTGCTCACGTTATGGTTGATACCAGGTCGTCTTTAAATGTCTTGCCTAAGAAAGCATTGGACAGATTGGACTGTGAAAGTTTGACCTTAAAGCCCAGCAATATCATTGTAAGAGCCTTTGATGGTTCTAAGAGGATGGTCTACGAGGAGGTGGACATCCCAATTAAAGTGGGTACTGAAACTTTCCACTCCACATTTTATGTCATGGATATTCGTCCCTCCTACTCTTGCTTGTTAGGAAGACCATGGATTCATCATGTTGGGGCCGTTACGTCCACTATGCATCAGAAGCTTAAATACCCAGTCCAGGGGGAAATTGTGATAGTTCGTGGCGAGGAGGAGTATATGATAAGCCATCTGAATTCATTCTGCTATGTTGAATTAGATGGTGAATTCATCGAGACCCCCTTTCAGCACTTTGAAGAGGTTTCTCCTGAAGTTGCGGTAGCCAAGACAATGACTTTTGTGCCCATCATTACCAAACCTGTGTCCCGGATGTCATCCCTTAAAGATTCGGAGGCTGTGATCAAGGAAGGAGGAAGCACAGTATAGGGTCAACTGCCAGATTTTACTTACAAGACAGATAAGTTCGGCTTGGGTTTCACTGTTGTTAGTCAGAAGGTTGTGCGTCGCTCCCGGGATGGAGGACCGCCATTGAAAATCACTCATCACAGAGTTCATGCTTTAGAGGATGATGAAGAAGAAAGCAATTTTGAAGACTGGATCTTTCCAACTATTGAAGGAGGACTGAACAACTGGGAGGCGAAAGACTTCGTTCCCATTACTTTCATCAATCAATAATTTATCTTTTGAACATTTTCTGTTGGTCTATAATAATTTTTTAAACAATTCGTACACTTTTTGCCTTATGCCTTACCCGGGGCATATAGGTCCATTTGTAAGGGCTTCATTTTTCATCTTCATATGCCATTTTTAATGAATCATGGACGTTTTCATATATAAACTTTTGTGTTCATTTTCTTTCTTTTTCCATTTTATTTGTTTAAAGGTGGCTATCCCTTACACACACCCACACTAACAAAATGCAGGTACCCATTCACTCCAGATTCCATGGGTAACAATTCTGCTATGGCCTTCAGTGACTCTGAAGATCTGGTCAATCATGCTGAATACGAAGGTGATGAGGACTGTGAAGTGCCTGGAGAGTTGGCCATACTTTTTCAATAGGAAGAAAGGGCTATTCTACCTCACGAGGAGTTGTTAGAGACTATCAACTTGGGAACAGAGGAAGATAGAAAAGAGGTTAAAGTGGGTGCCAACCTAGAGCCAAGTGTCAAAGAGCGTTTAGTTCAGTTGTTAAATGAATATGTTAAGATCTTCGCATGGTCCTACAAAGACATGTCGGGACTGGATACAGATATTGTGGTTCACCGTCTCCCTACGAGAGAAGACTGCCCACCAATTAAACAGAAAGTTTGCCGAATGAGGCCCGACATGTCCGAAAAGATCAAAGTTGAAGTGATGAAGCAGTTCAATGTTGGCTTTCTTGTTGTTAATTCATATCCATAATGGGTTGCTAACATTGTGCTCGTGCCTAAGAAGGACAGCAAAGTCAGAATGTGTGTGGATTACAGAGACCTAAACAGGGCTAGCCCTAAAGATGACTTTCCATTACCGCACATTGACATCTTGGTTGATAACACAGCTCAGCATAAGGTATTTTCTTTCATGGGTGGATTTTCAGGTTACAACCATATCAAAATGGCCCCTGAAGACATGGAGAAAACCACTTTTTTTATGCAGTGGGGTACCTTCTGCTATAAAGTGATGCCATTCGGACTGAAGAATGCCGGGGAAACCTATCAGCGCACCATGGTAGCTTTATTTCATGACATGATACATCATGAGATTGAACTCTACGTAGATGACATGATAGCCCGTTCACAGACAGAAGAAGAACACCTCGACCATCTGCAAAAGCTGTTTGTCAGGTTGAAAGAGTACAAGCTCAGACTAAACCCCAACAAGTGCACTTTCGAAGTCAGGTCCGGTAAACTCTTGGGATTCGTCGTCAGTAACAAAGGCATCGAGGTTGATCCATTCAAAGTCAAAGCTATACAAAAAATGCCTTCCCCTTGCACTGAGAAGGAGGTCAGAGGTTTCTTGGGACGTCTAAACTACATTGCAAGGTTCATTTCTCACCTAACATCTACCTGTGAGCCAATCTTCAAGCTGTTGAAGAAAGACCAGGTGGTTAAATGGAATGATGATTGTCAAGTTGCTTTCGATAAAATCAAGGAGTATTTGTTGGAACCTCCCATCTTGATGCCACCCGTCGAAGGAAGGCCTTTAATCATGTATCTGACTGTTTTGGAGAATTCAATGGGGTGCGTACTGGGCCAACATGACGAGTCTGGCCGAAAAGAGCATGACATTTATTACCTTAGAAAAAAGTTTACCGACTGTGAGACTCGCTACTCACTGCTCGAGAAAACTTGTTGCGCTTTGGTATGGGCTGCTCACCGGCTAAGACAATATATGTTGACACATACCACTTTACTGATCTCTAAGATGGACCCGATCAAGTACATCTTCGAGAAGCCTGCTTTATCTGGAAGAATCGCTAGATGGTAGATGATCCTCACCGAATATGATATACAGTACACGACCCAAAAAGCTATAAAGGGGAGTGTGCTAGCTGATCATCTGGCCCATCAAGCTGTCGAAGATTACCAATCCATGAGGTTTGACTTTCCCGACGAGGATATCATGACTTTGAGCAACGTTCAAGAAAACAGACCATATGACGGACCTGAACAAGGATCCCGATGGACTCTGTACTTTGATGGATCCTCTAACGCACTTGGAAACGGTATCGGCGCGGTACTTATCTCTCCAGAAGGTTGTTATACACCTTTCACTGCCAGACTCTGCTTCACTTGCACCAATAACATGGCCGAGTATGAAGCTTGTATCTTTGGTCTCAAGGCCGCTATTGACTTGGGAATCAAATCTTTGATTGTATTTGGGGACTCAGCTTTGGTTATCAGTTAAATCAAAGGAGAGTGGGATACTAAACATCCAAACCTCATCCCTTACAAAGAACATGTCCTGACATTGTTACCACACTTCGAGCAGATTACCTTCGAGCACTTCCCGCGAGAAGAGAATCTGCTAGCATATGCGCTAGCTACAATGTCATCCATGTTTAAACTTAACTGGGATAATGAGGCACCTCAAATCACCATCGAACGAATGGACGAACCTGCACATTGTCACGAGATTAATACCGAGGAAGTAGTGGACCGACCGTGGTTTCATGACGTCAAAAGGTATCTCGAAGCACAAGAATACCCTGAAGGAGCTTCAGTCAACGACAAAAAGTTCTTAAGGAGGTTCACTGCCAAGTTCTTTCTAAGCAATGGTATCTTATACAAGCGCAATCTTGATTGTGTCCTACTCCGTTGTGTGGACAAGGTTGAAGTTGAGCAGATCATGGCTGAACTACATAATGGCACCTTTGGCACCCACTCAAGCGGTCATACGATGGCTAAAAAGATTCTACGAGCAGGCTACTACAGGTCTACCATGGAAGCTGATTGTCATCAACATTCTCGTACTTGTCACAAATGCCAAATCTATGCTGACAAGGTACATATACCTCCAGTTCCTCTCAATGTCTTAACAGCTCCTAGGCCATTCGCGATGTGGGGAATCGACATGATTGGAGAGATCAAGCCTACAACATCCAATGGACACCGTTTTATCCTGGTAGCCATTGATTACTTTACCAAGTGGGTCGAAGCAACTTCTTTCGCCTCCGTTACAAAGAATGTGGTTGCCCGCTTCATCAAGCAGAACCTCATATGCCGGTATGGTATCCCCAACAGGATCATCACTGACAACGGTACAAATTTGAATAATACTATGATCACCGCTCTGTGCGAGCAGTTCAAGATTCAACATCACAATTCATCTCCCTATCGGCCTAAGATGAACGGTGTTGTCGAAGCCGCGAATAAAAATATCAAGAAGATCATTCAAAAGATGACAGTCACCTACAAGGACTGGCATGAGATGTTACTGTTTGCTCTGCACGGGTACCGTACTACCGCGCGCACTTCAACTGGGGCAACACCCTTTTCTTTGGTATACAGCATGGAGGCTGTTTTACCTATCGAGGTTCAGATTCCCTCCTTGAGAATCATGAAAGATGCTGGTTTGAGTGAAGACGATAGGATTCAAACCCGACTTGATCAACTTAACTTGATTGACGAAAAGTGACTTACTGCTGTTTGCCATGGTCAGGCGTATCAAAAACGTATGATCAAGGCCTTCAACAAGAAAGTCAAGAGACAAGTATATCAAGTCGGGGACCTTGTAATCAAGCGAATCATCTTGCCGCAAAGTGATCCCAGGGGCAAATAGACCCCTACTTACGAAGGACCATTTGTGATAAAAAACATCTTTTCTGGTGGGGAAATGGTCCTGACCACCATGGACGGTGATGACCTGCCGCACCCTGCGAACGCAGACATAGTCAAAAGATACTACGTGTAAACGACCCGACAAGTTTAAAACCCGAAAGGGCGACTTGGGAAAAAATGGGCATCCCGGTGAATCGAACACCCGAAAGGGAGGTTCAGGCAAAAGTTAGGGATAAATAAAAAATCTGTACACCCGAAAAGTTGAAAACTCGAAAGGGCGACTTGGGAAAAAAAGGGTTTCCCGGTGGATCGAAAACCCGAAAGGGCGATCCAGAAAAAAGTTAGGGAATTAAAGCGTATGACTATGTCTCGTCGGATCACTTTAAGGACAATCTCTTCACGGACAAACTCTAAGCTTCTGATCAATCCAATCATCTGCGGACGAAGCAACGAATGGACAAGATACTCCGAGTTACGAAGGCTATAGCAGAATGGGAACCCCATGGAATTGTTACACATAGCCATCTTTCTTTGTATAATTTTTTCTTAATTTTATGACAACATTCTCTTACTAGGATGTTTGTCTCCTTTGTACAAAATACTTACACAAAGTTAATACAAAGATACTTCAAAGTGCAAAAATTTGTTTGCCTTTTCTTTCTTTTTACGCTTATGTTTTATTTGAAAACGTCCAATGATTTATTAAATGAGCATATGCATTTGAATATAATCACTGCTTACAAATAAAACGAAATGAGAAAGAATAATTACTGACAGATTGGAAGTATGGGAAAAAGTCTTTGGGCTATTCCAGGAGAAATCCTCAGCCGAGCTATAGCCTTGAAATACATATCCCCAGCGAAGTTAAGTTTCAAAATCCCCATCCGAACTAAGTTTCCAAACTCCCAATCCCCAGCGGAGCCAGAAAACTTTGAACTGTAAACCCTCAGTGAAGATAAAACTTTCTTCCCTAACAGAGTCCAAAACTTCAACCTTTAAACCCCGGTGGAAGACCATCCAGTTTCCTCCAATTCCCCAGAGATTTGTCTTCAAATCAGAAGATTTCCCTACAAGTTGTCTTAGAAATCAGACAATGGCTTCGGATAATTCCTCAATAGATTAGCATACAACCCAAGCCCTTGAGAATTCTTCAACAGAATAAGCATTCTCCCCATAGAGTTATTTCCCAGCAGATCGAAGATTCTCGGTCTCATTTCTCCAGTGGAAGCCTCCAAGGTTTCAATTCCCCAGTAGAGATCGTTAGAGTTTTCCTTATTCCCCAGGAAAGTCATGAAGGATTCTCACATCCCCATGGAAGTTATCAAAGTTCTTGTTATTCCCCACAAGTCACCAAGGATTTTCTATCCCCAACAGTGGTCCAAGGATTTCTCATTCTCAGCAATCAAAGATTTTGAATCTCCAACAGTTGTCAAGGATTTATTTTCTCTGGCAGCAGTCAAGGATTTTCTATCTCCAACAGTGGTTCAAGGATTTATTTTTCTCAGCAAGACAGCTAATCAGCTTACATGCGCATCCATTACATTCATATATCATGAACATTGATAAAGCACACTTTATTGCATCATACATGCAACGTAACTTTGTGTTTTAGCTAACTTTATTGCATCATACATGCACACTTTATTACATTCATACAGTACTGATACACTCCAAGATATGGAAGTCATTCTGCTACTCATTCAGATCTCTTATTTCAGATACAGTATGGATACACCTCAGATACGGCAGTCATTCTACTACTCATTCAAAATTTCAAGTCAAGATACAATATGGATACACCCCAGACGCGGAGGTCATTCTATTACTCATTCAGACTTCAGCAATCAGATACAGACTAGATACGCTCCAGACCTGGAAGCCATTCTATTTCTCATTCAGATTCAACTATCAACCTCAGTTCAGATACACTCCAGACACGGAAGTCATTCTGTCATTTGTCCAGATCCCAGTTACAGTACGGATACACTCCAAACACGGAAGTCATTCTGCTACTCATACAGATCTCAACTTTAGATACAGTCTAGATACGCACCAAACACGGTTGCCATTCTGTCACTCATTCGGAATTTACCCCTATCCCAGAGATGCTCTACACACGGATGCTTTTCTGTCGCCAATTCAGAATTCAGATACAATACAGATACACTTCAGACACGGTAGTCATTCTGATATTCATTCAAGAATCAAATACAGTTATAGCTCGGATACGCTCCAGACACTGACGCCATTCCTTTGCTCATACGAATCCAATCTTCAGATACAACTCAGATACGGATACCATTCTGGTGTTCATTCTCCTGATTTTCAGCAAACAGTCTTGGATGGCATCTTTAAGCCCATCTCCAGCAAGATTCTACCATCTTCAAATGGCATCTTTAAGCCCATTCCCTCATTTACATTTTGACGAGTGCAAATTTACGGGCACTCTAGTGTCCAATCCTCTTTTACCTTCGAGTCACGAAAGGCAAACTCGCCAATCTAACTCTTCAGGTTCAAGAAGATTGAACAGGGGCAGTTGTTGTACCCTAAAATTTTCCCTCTCATTTTATCAAGATTTCCCCTCACAAGACTCCTTGAACTCCAAACAGGATTAAGGTTTGCTCTTCTCAACACATCTCCTTGCAGTGATGACCTAAATTAGGGTTTGAGTTTGCACAAGGATTTTTGGACTTTCAATGCTCAAAGTGACTTTCATACTTCATGTTGGACTTATAAGATTGCCTCTACCAAGTTTTAAGCCTTGAATCAAATTTTTGCCCATCAATTGGACAGTTGACCTAGAAATCAACTGTGGCCAATTTACAGTCAAACCTCACAATTTTTTATCCACATCAACATTATAGTCTCATATGAACCATTTGATCAAGTTTGGACCACAACTCCTCCAGAAATTTGATCAGATCATCAAAAGGGCAAAATGGTCATTTTTAGGGTTTTGACTGCACAGGCGCAATTTCTGATTTTTAACCTAGCCAATGGCAAATTGGGTTCAAGCATGGATTCAAGGATTCAATGGCATCATATTAACCTATTCACAAGGTTCAAAAGATCTCAAAAGCATTGGATTGACAAATGAATTTTTCAGTCAACTGATCAAAATTTGACTGTACACTTAAAAGTCAAACTTTGACTTTTTGGTCAATATCAAGTGTCAAGGGTCATTTTTCATCAAGATAAGTCAAAACATGAAACTTGTTCATCAAGAAACCTAATTTTGCAAATTAGGGTTTAAAATTGAAAATTTTCATAACTTAGAATTTTTCTAAGTTATGAATTTTTTTTTTAACTTTGCCCAACATTTTCACCATGATGCAATTGGATTCAAACAAAACTTCCAACATGAAAGTTGTAGTCCTCCACAAAGTATACAACTTTGATTCATAAAGTTTTCCCAAAAGAAGCTTGTATATCAAGTTATGATTTTTGGAACAAGGGTCCATGAAACTTTTAACTTAGTGAAATTTTGCCCTAGTTTAGGCAGGATTTTGACCTATCTTCATGAGCATTTTTCACATAGTTCAACTTGGAATCCCAAAATTCATTTCAAAGATGGATTTTAGAGCATGTTACAAGCTTTCCAAAATTTCTAATAACTCTCCAAAATCATTATGGTTAGGGAGAATTGAAGATTTGAATTTGGCAAAAACTCACTTTGATCCATCACATTTTCATGTTGACACAAGTTGCAAAATTTGTCCAAACTTGCTTTGTACTTGATTACAGGTCTCTAAACCCTTTAACACTCAAAAATTGAATGCAAAATCATTGGTTTAAGGTGTTATTCTGATCATTAGAGGTTTACACAATGAATTAATCCATTTATGGCATAAAGGCAACAATGTCATTTACATAAAGCACAACTTTTGCAATTTTGTTTCTCTTGAGCATTGCACCAAGCCTTTTGCTGCAAACAAAGCCCCCTAATATCAGGAAAAGTTCACCAACTTTGTGCAGCTAGGTTACAGGCCTGTACAACCTTGGCATGGTCACTTCTCACTTTTTACTTCAAAACCAAGTAATTATGCAAAAGGTCAACAACTCTTGAATCTGATAAGAGCAAGTCTTGGCAACATTCCAAACAAGTTTTGTACATTGCCTTGAGCCAGAAACACGAATTATTGAACCATCAAGCCTTCCAAAACACAAAATCACATTCTTCTTGCAAAACAGGGCACTCCATGCAGTTTCACTTCCATCACACAAACCACTCGTGCGTTTTGCCCCAAACATGTTTAAACACATTCCATATAACCTATCCAAGCTATTCCAACCATTGGACAGTGACTGTAACTCCATTTTCAAGCTTCACCATTTCTGTTTTCAGCTTGTGTAGGTTGAGTTTTACAAGCTTTCTCAAGTAAGTCCAAAGAAAACTAGGCATTGGGGAAGGTCAGAGGAAGTTCAGGCAAGCACCCAAGCACCTCAGGTCTCACTGAAAAGTTCCATATTGCCATACACGAGTTCATCTGAAACAGGTATTTGTCACCTTTCTAGCTCTCTATTTAGGAATCATTAGGCTTAGGTTTATGAATAAAAAATGTAGTACTCATAGCCTTGAAGCTGTACATATGCTTAGATTTCATTTAAGTTAAATGTGTTAAGAGAATTTGATTCATGAACTTCCTGAAAAAGTTAGGTTAGAAATTAGGACCAGAGAAATTCTCTCTGGTCTTTGAGAGTTAGATTAAGTTTCTTATATGGTTGGAATCGTCTTGAAAAATGTTATGACTTTGGTGTTATGAGTTTTTGCTTTAGAGCACGTATGCAGGATGTCCAGGTTTGTACAGGAAACGCGTGTTTTGTTTGAACAAGAGGTTGAAGATGAAGATCAGTGGGCTGGGCTTTGGCTTGGCTCACTTTTGACACCCCCTGCCTTGCAAACTGCACCCCCTGGCCCATTTGTTTTATATTTTCATATTATTTTTATTCCTTTTTATTTCTGACTTTATTTTATTTTTTCCAAATATAAAAAATTACTAAAAATATTTTCCTTAAATTTTCACATTTTTTTTATTTTTTATTTTATTTTATTTTGACACAATATTTAGTTTATTAGATATACTATTTATTTTCTCAAATAAAAAACTTGTAAATAATACATAGAAATATTATATTATTTTTTTTAGTATTTATATATTTAAATAATATTTTACCATATATTATTATTTTCTAAATATTTGTATATATTTATATTTATTTTCTTGTACATAAAATAATTAATATAATATATATTTATCTTAAAACAAAAAAAAAAGCTAGGGTTTTTACCATTATTAAAAATATTATTTTTCTAATATTTTTATTTTTTGACACTTGTATATATTTTTATTTTTTATTGTACATAAATAAATAATATTAATAAATATACTTTCTTAAAACAAAATTTAGGGGTTTTCCCTTAACAAAAATAACTTTTTATTTTCTTTCTTTTTAATACATTAAATATTATATTTTTACACATAAAAATAAATAAAAAACGTTCTCTTTGCATACTTATAATATTTTGCATATTTATACTTAATTTGTTTGTTTAAATATTGTTTATTTATTATTTAATGCAAAGAATTCAATTTGGATGTAATAGTAAATATTAGGATTTTAATTTCTTGCAAAATAATCCCCTATTCAAAATTGCATCCCCCTCCCCATATCAATGTTGTAATAGTCGTAGATTTATTTTGCGCATTTATAATTTTCAAATATGCCATGATAGAGATTAGGGTTTGTATGCAAAAATACAAAATCAAAACAAATAGTTTGACCTAATGCAAGACATAAATGCATGAAAATGACAACACAATGCACACATGCACCCCTAGGGTTTCATCTACTTGTTACCTTTAAAAATGGCCATGTTATGCATGTTTAGTATCTTGGCAAAACAAAAACAAAACAAAAGATCATAGTCCCTCGATGACGCTATCTTGGTTGCCTATACAAAAATGATCTAGTCCCTCAAAAAAATTGCTAAAGATACTTGGCAATATTGCTATCATGGTCAATACGATGACTCGCACCTGTCCCGTTTAACATCCAAATACAAGGTTGTTTACCATATGCAATGGTAAAACAACAATGTAAAAGGGTTAAAAATGTGTAGGAAATATCTTTGAATAAAATAGGGTAGACAACTCTTAGTTACTTGATCAAAACTTGCAAAAACATCCTTGTTATTTTTAAACACACCTCACAACACAATTTTAAAACATTTCCCAAAAAACAAACTTTCAAACTTTCAAACATTGAAATATCTTTTCAAAAGACAATACACCTTTGTATACATTCAAACAAGAATTATTACAAAGGTTGCCACAACGATGGCCTCTTTTCAAAACATTTTCAAAACCACACACAAAGCACCATTTCAAACAATTGAAAAGCAAAAGCAAGTGATCTAAACAAGTAACTAAGAGTCCATGGATAACCATGGATGAAAAGGGTGCTTGCACCTTTCCTTTTCATAATCTACCCCCCGAACCCAAGAAAACATCTCAAAGGTCTTTCCTGTGCTTTTTGACCTTTCCTTTGGATAAAATAAAAAGTCGGTGGCGACTCTTGCTAAACCGAAACATTTGCGAACACAAACCCAAAACCTCAAGTCAGTTCTCCCACCGCATCACACACATATTTTACTTTTATTTTCTTTTTCTGATTTTTATGTTTTAATTGTTTTAAATTTCAAAAAATCATAGAAAATTCATTTTTAGTCCAAAAAATCTGAAAAATTATGAAAAATATTTTTGATTATTCTCTTTCTGATTTTTATTTTTTCATAATTTAATTTTGTGTTTTGGTATTTTTTATAAATTTTACACTTATTTGATTTGTTTTAAATGTTTAAAAATACTTTTATACATTTTTAAATTCTGGAAAAATTATGGAATGATCCTATGATATCGTGACAAATATTGGTGACCTTATTTTATTTTTGTTTTTGACTTTACTATTTTTTGTTTATTTTACCCATTTATTTTAATTTTAAAAATAGTTTCTGACTTTAAAAAATTACCAAAAAATTTGTAAAATTATTTGGGCATTTTTTTCTGATTTTTCTATGGCCTTACTTTTCATTTCTCGATAAATTTGAACATAGTTGATATTTTCCTTATTATTTCTATTTTTTAAACATTTTTAAAACCCTTTTTTTGTGTATATTAAATGTGATATTATTTTGTGATTATTTCCTGGCTGATCTTGGGTTAGATTTTGGATCATGAACTTTATTAACATCATTGCATCCATGGTGTTGAGTTTAACTCCACAAAAATGGATGAATGATTTTAATAATAGTTTGATTAAAATTTAATTCAAATGTGGTTTGTATACTTTTTCCCCATCCCTCCTCATCCCATCCCTTTCTTATTGCACTAAATGTTGTTGGAGCATGATCCCTATATCATGTCTCAAAACAAATGGTGCATCGATTGCTATTGATCGGCCTCAAAATAGGTACGACTTCTATATAAGTCCACTTACGATTGCTTAACATAGCGCTAAATTTTGTCCTAATTCGAATAAATTATCATTCGTGGCCCAAACTTATGATTGTAAGCCCAAGTCTGTTAATTTGATCTCTTTGATCCAATAACCTTGAGATTCATTGTGTGGAGGCTTTGGTTCTACCAATCCTCTAATGGATCTATAACACTTTTGGTCAACACGGATCACTTAAACATCGTTGATCATTAAATGGTATTTATGAGAATTCCAAATGGATGATATACTTGACAAAAATCAAATGCAACTTGTTGTGTGGAGGCTTTGGTTCTACCAATCCTCTAATGAGTTCCAAATACAAGCTTCAATATGGTCATCCAACTAACCACTAAATATTGACTTGTTTTACCTTATGCTTTTATTCTTTTTTATGCTTTATGTACTATTTACTTTTAGCATTTACATTTCATGCCATTTTCATCTTTTCTCATTTGAGCAATTACTTTCTTTCCATTTTTACTTTGCTCACTTGAGCTTTTCTTTTCCTCTCTTAATATACTTAATAATCAACATAAACCCTAAAAAATATTTAATGGTACTTGGACTATTTGGTTACTATCCTTGGCATTATGGAGCATGGGACTTTTCTTGGACTTATGATTAGAAACCTTTACCTATCTTGGAGACCTTGTGATCTTATCTGATTATTTTGTCTGGAGTTCTTGAGGTTTAACTCAAGACATTGGGTTGCTTGTTTGTTTTTGTGTGCAGGTTTTTCTGATTACACCCTCTGTTTGTAATCTGGAATTCACCCGTATACGACCGTTACTTTGCCCAATTTTTGTGAAGACTTAATACACTTGAAGTTTGGTTCTCTCAAGAGGTCTAGTATTTTTGCTTGCTTGGTTTCAATCCAAGGAATGGGAATTCTATATTGGCTCATAATGTCAAGTATTGGCTTCTTGTTGGTTAGACGGCTCTTATCTCTAGCTTTTACCTTATGCTTTAGGATAGCCTCTTCTTCTCCTCCCATCTTCTTCAATTTCAAAAATCTTCTTCCTCCCTTTTTTTTAAAACTCTTCTTGTTTTTGAACTTGAACCACTTTTGTAATAAACTTGAACTTATGTCCATGCATTTTCAAAACATTTTCATAAATAAACTCCAATCAACTTAATAATACCTTGACATTTTAATGAGACGACTAAAAATCAATAAATCTCATTTCAAATCATTTTGCCACTTTGGCTTTATCTTTAAACTTTTCTCAAAAGATTAGACTCTTGTCAATCCTTGTAGTGATGCAAACAACTATACTTCTACAATATATAGTGAAGATAGATATTTTCCACTTGGGTGTTGAGTGAGGCATTGTTGATTTTAAAATCCAAGCCATATCCTCCACTTTGAGATGATGCAAATTCTCGTTCCTCATGATTGTGGGTAGTAAGTATGTTTTTCCATACGGACAATGACGATGATATCTTATCTCATAAAATTAATCAACACATTGGTGTTTTAAATTTTTAAAAGAGGAACTATGTGTACCATGATCCCCTATTGCACGAAAGGTGGTACGTAGACACTAAAGGTTTGCAACTGCGGCGGGTGCAAAAATTATAAAATTAACATATTTCTTTCCTCAACTCCACCATCCATTTTTTTATATACAACATTTTTTATAGACAAAGTATATAGATTTTACAAAGAGGCTCCTGTGGAGTACCGTAGATGTTGAGGGTGCTAATACCTTCCCTTTGCATAACCAACCCCCTTACCTTGAATCTTTCCCCCTCTTTTTGGGTTATTCACTCTTTTCCCATTCCTTTGGATACAATAAAGCGCGGTGGCGATTTTATTTTGATTTTTATAAATTCTAGTCAATCCAATGGCTTAGTCTTGGACATTTCTACCGCTACACATGGTCCTAATATGTCTTCAAGTTTGTCCATGCCAAGTTTCATGCCCTACAACTTCTCTTTTATCCTCAAGCTCAAGAAATGCATCATTTGGAAGGTACAAGCTCACACATTACAGGAGGTTATTGCACCCTATACGCCTCAGCATAATGGCATAGCTGAAAGAAAGAATAGCAGTGTACTGAACTTGACGAGATGTAAGTTGAAAGTTAAAAATATGCCTAAGAGATTTTGCTTCGAAGGAGCTTCGACGGTAATATACACTCTGAATAGATGCTCAATGAAGAAGATGGTCTAAAAGACACTGCATGAGGCTTGGACAGGGTCGAAGCCAAATGTTGGTTATCTTAGAGTTTTTAGATCAACGTGTTTCAGGCATGTACCTGAACAATTGAGAAAGAAACTAGATTATCAAAGTGAAGTCATGGTGCTCATAGGTCATCATTCGATTGGTGCATACAAGTCGTATTCACCAATTTAAGATAAACTAGTGATTATTAGAGATGTTCTTAAAGACGAAAGCAAAAGGTGGGATTGGAGTCAAAGTTCAGTTCGACAAGAATCAGACACAGTCACAACTTTGTTCGAACATGATGAACAGAACAAAGCTTCGACAAGTCAAAATGAACAACTTTATACTTTGATTGGTTAAATCGAAGAACCACATGTGCAACTTTGTTCGAACAAGATGAACAGAACGAAGCTTCGGCAAGTCAAAATGAACATGGTGATACTTCGACTGGTCGAATCGAAGAACCACTTGTGCAGAAGGAAAGAAGATCCACAAGAACAAGAACTGAGTTCGACTAGGCTAATTAGATATAAGAGGTTTCCAGATCAAGTAATCGATGCAGATGGTGACTTAATCTAAGAAGCCATTATGGTGAAGCCTTGAGCAATTTGAATTATTGTGAAGCCATGAAAGATGAACTTAGAGCCATCGAAAATAAAAGAACTTGGGATCTTGTCGAAATAACCAATAAGAAAACAATTGATGTGAAATGGATATACAAGGGCATGTAAGCTTTTGGTTTCCATCAACTTGGAGGCCCAAACAACTCATATCAAGCTGGAAAAAACGCATAAAATAGATTGGCACATGATTGGATCAAATATAGAAAGTTTCATGCAAAAATCAATTCAAAACTCTCCATCATAATGTACAAATATATGATGCACATTTGTTGACCTAAACCATTTGTCTATATAAACCTAATAAACTCAGATGCAAGGGACACGCGCAACCTGCCTCCAAGAAGCCCTAGAAAATTCTCAAAAATTCAAAGAAAGGTTGAAATCTGTATCAAGTAATCCAGGCCTTCTCCATCCAAATCAAGTGTTCCATCCACTTCCTGAAGGTTCCAGGAACCATTCTCAATCCTAAGGTAAGCCTAACACACGCCACAAATCTCTCACGACCTCTCTCTCTGTTTGGTAATTTTTCCTTGATCTCAAACTTTCAATATAGGCCATTTAAATCCATACTAAGAATATATTCATGTTATTGATGATGTTTGTATGCATTCTAACGTGTTACATGAGAGCTAGGGCGTTATACCGCATATTGCCATGTTCAAGCCGTGCTAGGGTTTTGGATTTGTAACTCAGGATACATGAGTTTTCTGGCCAATCTAAGGCCAGATTCGTGATCAGGGCGAAATGTTAAGCAAGATAGGGCCTTTAGTTTTTCCTTAATCTAAAAATTTTGCAGATTTGCAGTTTTGATAGTTTAATACGGTGGGAGAACTGACTTGGATGTTTTTGCGTTTGATCGCAATTTATTACAGATAGCAAGAGTCGCCACCGACTTTTCTTTTATCCAATAAGGAAAGGGTGAAAAGAACAGGAAAGACCTTTAAGATTATATTTTGAGTTAGGGGGTAGATTATGAAAAGGGAAGGTGTTAGCACCCTTTTCATCCATAGTTATCTATGGGCTCTTAGTTTCTTTCTAGATCACTTGCTTTGTTTGAAAATGTGCTTTGTGGTGGGTTTTGAAAGTATTTTTTTTAAAGCGACTTCGTTTAGGAAAACTTTTTAATGATTCTCGTCTCTATAAGAATGTATACAAAGTGTTGGACTTTTTGAAAATAGTTCATAGAGATATTTGTTTTTTGAAGATGTTTTTTGAAAGTGTGAGTGTGGAAAGTTGTTTTGATTTGCAAGCAAGTAACTAAGAACGTTCTACTTACTCAAAAGTCTTTTTTGTTCATTTCTTCCTTCCTTTGATATTGCTATCTTACCATTGATTGGTAAGAAGCCTTATCTTTGGATGTAAAAAGGGACAGGCGTGGGTCATCGTATAGTCATGAATAGCAACATTGTGAGATATATTAGCATTTCTCTTGAGGGACTAAGATCATTTGTAAGGAAACATTCGAAGCGTCATCAAGGGACTATGATCTTTTGATTGTTTTTGCTAAGACATCTCACATGCATATTATAACCATTTTCTCAAGGCAACAAGTGGAGTTAACCCTAGAGGTGCATGTGTACAAGTGTGTTTGATTGCATGCATTTTTGTCTTGAATTTAGGGTTTTCTAAGCATTGGTTTTAATCTTGCCATACACACCCTAATTATTAACATTTATATGAAAGCGGTAAATTGCGGAAAATAAATTTACTACGCTATTACATCACTTGGGGATAGGGATACAAATGTACAAATGGGGATTGCAAAAAAATAAAATTATAATTATCGATTACAATCATATTGAATGTGAATAAATGTACTATAATTGAAATGAAAAGAAAGTGAACTTTGTTTTTATTTTTGTTAAGGAAAGGTTTTGATTAATTAAAGTAATTATGAAAATAAATTTTTTTGTAATGTTTTTATATGTTCATGAAATAAAACTTGTAAATAAATAGTGTATAAAAAAATCAACTCAAAATGAGTTGTTTTGATTGGTTAGAAAAATATTTGAGGTTTTTTAGAAAGAAAAAGGAAACAAAACAAAAGGTAAAAACTGTTTTGGTCCTGCCAAGGTTTGAACTCAGGACCCTACATAGAAATGCCTTTCGCGCGTGCTGTTTGTATCACTGGGGTGGTCTGTTTCATCCATTCATGAGGCAGCTTCAATTGGGTACAAATTAAACTTGTTTCTGAACATTTAAATTGCCCATCTCCCCCCTTCGATTGCAGGAATGCAAAGCTCCCAAGTTGATATTCAAAAGGCTTCAATGTTTAGCCAATCGAAGGATACACATAACCTGCCTAAAGTTTGGACATGAACCTAACAAAGGTAACTTTCGAAAGCTACAGGTCAAGGGTTAACACAAGTTTATTTGGCACCAAAATCCAAAGACTAACTATACAGGCATTGATAATTGAAAGCTAAATCATGGTTAACTTCCTAGATGTGATATCTACATTTTTCTTTTATTTATATGTACAAATGATATTTGAATGGAAAGTTCCAAGAATAGAGGAAACTTACCTCTTGAAGTTCAAATCGAATGAGCTGCATGTGACTTCCTTGGTGGTGGATTGAGCTTTGATGAAACCTTCCTTAAGCTACTCGGACCACTTATCTGTTTGAATCGAAAGGTTGGTACTTGACAGCTATGAGGAAATCGAAGGTTTTGTTATACTGCAGTTTGGGGGAGTGAATCGAAGGTTGTGTTATACAATATTTTAGGGGAATGAATCGAAAGGTTCACTACTATATTAAGGGATCTGAGAGTTTTTGTGAGAGTTTTAGAGTTTTGAAGGTTTGAGAATGTTGGAGAGTTTGAGAGTGTTTGAGAATTTGATCATTTTTCTCTACAACAAAAATCTGGCCCCTTTCTTTGTTAGTGGTTTCTCTATTTATAGAGAAAAGGTTTGGGATTTTAAACAAAATATGGCTTGGCTGAAATGTGAATTTTAAGTTATGTCAGATTTTACATGATCCCAAGGTGAAGTACCGAAGTTGTTGATTAAAAGGGGCTGATTTCCATGACTTATGGTGAAGTATAATCAAGGTTTAAGCAAGGTATGGGCTTAAGACAAATTTTGTACTAGCAAGTTTACTTCATGAAAAAATCTTTTAGACAAAGGCTTAATTACCTGGATAATAACTTAATTCATGATGTAAATAATTAATTATGGATTGAAACACAAGCATTGAGGCCTGTAAAGTAAGATCATGTGTTCCTTCAAAAATTCTGTTTTCCACTTATGTGTCGAAGGGTTTTAGGAATGTATCAAAGCAGGTTGCTTCAAAGGGAGCAACATGCCCAGACGAAGCTTATGGATTAAACTTGCATCGAAGGAAACTTCATACCCAAACGGAGGATGTAACCCAAAATTGCATTCGAAGGGTTCACTTTCCCAAATGAAGAATGTAACTAAAGCTTGCGTTGAAGGAAACCACATGCCGAAACGAAGGATGTAAACCAAACTTGCATTGAAGGAAGCCATATGCCTAAACGAAGGATGTAACTAAAGTTTATATTCGAAGCAGGCCACCTGTCCAAACGAAGAATGTAACCAAAGCTTGTTATTGAAGGGAACCAACTGCCCAAACGAAGAATGTAATCAAAGCTTGTTATTGAAGGGGGCCACATGCCCAAACGAAGGATGTAACTAAAGCTTGTATTGAAGGGGGCAACATGACCAAACAAAGAATATAAACCAAATTTTCATTTGAGGAAGACCACATGCTCAAACGAAGGATATATGTAAGGGGTCTAAATGGTGCAATCGAAGGATGTATGCAGGAGGTAAATGGTGCAATCAAAGGAAACCTTCAAAAGGCCAATGCCTTCTGAATCGAAGGAAGCCTTCAGAAGGCTATTGCCTTCTGAATCGAAGGAAGCCAGTAAGAAGCCACTACCTTCTAAATCGAAGGAAGCTAGTAATAAGCCATTTCCTTCTGAATCGAAGGAAACTAGTAAGAATCCAACTACCTTCTGAATCGAAAGAAACTAGTAAGAAGCCAACTACCTTCTGAATCAAATGAAGCTAGTAAGAATCCACTACCTTCTAAATCCAAGGAAGCTTTCAAAGGGAAACAAATGCCCATTGAAAATTGTGAAGCAAGCATGAATCGAAGCAATGCCCAGCATGAATCGAAGCAATCTTGCTTGTCTTCAATTTTTGTCAAAAAATCAAATATATCTTCTTTCCCTTTTCAACAGTTTCTTTTTTGACTTGATGCTTGAAAATTCAATATGATCCATGGAAATCATGTGGGGCGTTAAAATTCAAATTATACTTGTGTAATCTTGAACTTTAATAAATCCTTGTGAGAAAGTGTCTTGAGAAAAGAGAGGGAAAATTTCGGGGTACAACAGATAGGTTGGAGAAGTCGAACGAAGTTTGACTATGGCGTCGTTGAATCCGTTGGACTCAGGCGAGGGAATGCGTGGTTCCAGGCCATTTCCTGATTGGTCCATTTAAACAGCAGGGTCCCACTCAGCGCGCGTGGTTTTGATTTGAATATTTTTCTGAATGGTTTTCATATATAATATTATGGGTTTAGTTATATTAATGAATGAACAGGTTGGCCGGTTGGTGAAGCGTGTGTTTGCAAGTATGAAGAACCTGGGTTCAATCCCCAGGTTTTTCTTTTTTTCATATTTTATCTGCAGATCCAGTGTAAGGCAGATCTGGTTGTATATCATGTGCCTTCATCTCTAGACCATCAAATGCCAACAGATGGAGATCCAACACCCCAAACACGCTTGTGCATGTTGAACCCTTAAGGGACCATCTATATGGGATCAGGTGTAACAACTGTGGGCTTGCTGAACATGTGGGCCTTACAAATTCTAGATCTCACACCCCCTCTTTCAGCTTCACATACCAGGCCCATTCATTTTCTTTTCTCAATTTTATTTTTGTTTATTTAATTGTTTTATTTTCAAATCATTTTTTTTAATCATAAAATCAGAAAATATAAAAACTTAGATCTAGGTTTTATTTTATTCCATTTTAATTTTTCCTAAATAAATTTAATTAATTATTTTGGTTCCTTTACATAAATTAAAAACAATTAGAATTAAGTTAAAATTTTGATGTTTTCTTAAATAATAAAAATACCAAAAATATTAGGTTTAGTTTAGAAATAATTTTTTAATTAATAATGTTCTTCTCTTTCAATTGATTAATTAGTCTAATTTTAATTTAACCATTTTATTAAATCAAAACAAACAAAAAGATCTTTTTCTTTTACCTTAGGATTTTTAGGCGTATTTTTTATTTGCGCGTGTTCTTACCTTTCACATTTTTATTTTCATATTTTTGTAACTGCCTACTGGGATGTAATAGAATTAATTAGGAATCTTTACTTTACTGCTTTATTCCCCCCAAGTTTTTAGACATGTAATTAATCCCCCTCCTTGAAGCCTTGTAATAGTTAGATTTACATTTCTGAACTTTTTAATTACCACAAATTATTAACTGTTTAGGTGTATGTTAATTAGGATTATATGGCAAGAATAACAAACAAAATGCTAGCAAACCTAACATAAGACAAATAACTGAATACAAACATAATTACACATATACACATCTAGGGTATCCCACTTTGGTTGCCTTCGGAAAACGGTCACATCTCTCGAAACGTGAGAGATTTTAGTGGCTACCCTCCGGTTTAAAGATCATAATTCCCTCGATGACCCTCTCGACGTTGCCTCGGTATGATCTTAAAAACCCTAGGGTAGTTACTAAAGTTTCTTGCCCAGTTACCTTTGTGACTGTATAAACGTCCCTTTGAATGTCCCTCAAAGATCCAACTACTAGGGCTACCTACTCACTAATAGTAGGATAGCATTGTCTAAAGGAATAGCGGAAAAGAAAAACCTTTCGAGTAAAGTAGATAGTTGTTAGATGCTTGCTTAAACAATTTTTACAACTACACAAAACTTCTTTCAAAAAAATTTTCAAACACTTTGTATACGTTCTCTACCATTCCGAGAAACATTACAAAGTTCACCGCACTAAGGCGTTTTCAAAAATACTTTTCAAAACACATAAAGCACAAGGTATTTCAAAATGAGTTAAGCATCTAAGAGCCCTTAGATAACTACGGATGGAAAGGGTGCTAACACCTTCCCTTTCCATAATCTACCCCCCTTACTCAGAAATAATCTCGAAAGGTATTTTTCTATTCTTTTTACTCTTTCCTTTGTTGGATAAAAGAAAAGTCGGTGGCGAATCATGCTTACCGCAACATTTGCAAATACAAACCCAAAACCAGTATAACAGCCAGTTCTCCCACCGTATTACAGAACTGGCGACTCTGCTAGAGAAGAAGAAAAAGTGGGGTTACCTTAGAGTTAGAACATTTTAAATTTATTTCCTTGTTTGCTTTTTCTGCTTTATTTTTAAAGGGTTTGCTGGGGTTATTGTTAAAGATCACTTTACTACATATCATAGAAGTATAGTAGCTCGCATCACTACAAGAGTCAACAAGAGTCTAATCTTTTGAGAAAAGGTTTAAAAATAAAAAATCCAAAGCGGAAAAATGATTTGAATGAGTTTGATTGGCTTTTAGTCTTCTCACAAAAAAGGTCAAAGTATGATTAAGTTGGTTAAAGTTTTATTAAGAAAAGATTTAAAAAAAAAATATGGACCTAAGTCCAAGTTTATTATGAAAGAGCTTCAATTTAGAAAACAAGAAGAGTTTTGAAAAGGAGGGAGAATATTTTTGAAATTAAATAAGATATGAGGAGATGAAGGGACTATCCTAAAACACAAGGTAAGATCTAAGGGAAAGAACGATCTAACCAATAAGAAGCCAACACTTGACATAAAGCATCAATATAGAATTCCCATCCTTTGGATTAAAACCGAGCAAACAAAAATACTAAAGCTCTTAGGAATACCAAGCCTCAGATGCATTAAGTATTCACAAAAAATTGGGCAGAGTAACAGCTATATGCAGAGGAATTCTCAATCACAGATAAAGCACATAATATGAATAACCTGCACACAAAGAAAATCAACCCAATGTCTTGGGGTAAACCCCAAGAACTTCAGAAAAAATAAAAACAGAGTCACACGGTCCCAAGGGTATCAAGGCTTCTAATCCTAAGTCCAAGAAGTCCATAACCCATAATGCCAAGGATTGAAACCAAATAGTCCAAGTAACCTTAAAGTTTTTTTAATGTTCAAGTTGGTTATTAATTGTCTTCAAAAAGAAAACAAAGCTTAAGTGAGCAAAATAAATAATGGCATAAAGATAAATACTCAAATGAGCAAAGATGAAAATAACATGAAATATAAATGCTAAGAGGAATGGTACATAAAAGTAAAGACATGAAAATAAAACACATAGTGTAAAAGCACAAATTAAAGTTAAATGTTAGTACATTAGAAGTTAGAGATTAGCTGAATGACCATCTTAAAACTTAGATTTGAAAACTCATCAGAAGTTTGATAAAATCAAAGCTTCTCAACAAAAAGTTTCATTTGCTTTTTGTCAAGTATATCATTCATTTCAAGTACTCAAGGCAAGCATATATGATTAACAATGTTTAAATGATTCACTTAGGCCAAAATTCATGAAAATTCATTAGAGGATTGATAAGATCAAAGCCTCCTAACAATGAACCTCAAGGTTATTGGATCAAAGGTTTCAAATTAATATGCTTGGGCTTGCAAACATAGGTTTGAGCCACGAATGATCATTTCTTGAATCAGGAAAAATTTAGCGCTATGTTAAGCAATCGTAAGTGGGCTTACGTATAAGTCAAACCTATTTTGAGGCCGATAAATAGAAATCTATGTACCATATATTAGATAAATGATATGTAGATCATTCTCCAACAACATGTAGAACAAGTAAGAAAGGGATAAGATGAAGAGGGAGAGGATGTATCAGATGAAATTAGGGTTTCAAATATCACTAACATCATTCATCCATTTTGGTGGATTTAGTTTTTCAAAATATCAACACCAAAGATTCAATGAGGTTGAGTAATTTGTCCCAAAATAACATCCAAGTCAGTAGCATATAAGTTCCAATAAACCACATCAAAATATTGGAGTAAAGGTTCCCATCAATCACCAATACATATCATATATGCACTTAAATTAAAACATAGTGTGTATGTGAAGTGGGAAGAAGTGTGTGTGTGTGTGTGTGTGTATGAGGGTTAGACATGGTATGAGGTGACAAACAAGAGTGAAGTAAAAAGCATACACATAATTTTATTATACCTTAAAGCCTTTAAATGAAACATGCTCAAGCAACACACACAGTACACATGAAATCAATGCACAAACCTCAAACAAAAGGGTCATAAAAGGAATTCAAAGTTTGATAGGAGAAAAGGATATTAGAAGTAGGAGAAAATGGTAGAAATGAAAAACAATAACACCAAGTCAGTAGCATATACCATGCCAAAAGTTAGCCTAAAACTATGCACATAAGTTCTCAAATACAAACGTTTTTATCAAGGTAAAACCCTAACCATACTCCTAAGTCAAACTTAGGTTAAAAATAGGAAATTGACTTGTAAATTCATGTCAATTTGATTCTAATTCCCTAAAGACTTCTAAAAGTCATAAGCATATTCAAAAGTTCCTGAAAAGAGGAGGAAATATTATTTTGAAACTCAAACATCAAAACTAGTTCAAAACACTAAAACTAGGATGTTTCACAAAATATTTTGAAGAAAATGGAATATCATACTTTAAATATCATTAAAAAAAGTTTTAAATGATCTTGACTAATCCAGGAACTTTGAACATATTTTTTTTTATTTTTAGAAATGATGGAAATTAGAGAATTAATTTTTTCTTTAGGCTTAAGTAAGAAGAAAGACAAAAAACAGCCATTAACTTCCAAAATTCTTAAAAGCAAGTAAAATTACATGTAAAACCAATTAAAAATCATAAAATATTATTTCAATACTTAAGAGTCAATGAATATATTTTTCTTTGATTTTATCTCAAAAGGGAGAATTTAAAAAAAAATATTTATATAATACATCTGTCATACTACAAATTTGCCCCATCTTTTGTTTTATATTAAAAGTTTTCTTTTAAGTAAATTTAATTATATTTCTTTACTTTCATAGGGTTGTCTTAAAATTAGAGAAGGTTTGTTTCAATCCAAAATGGACCATCAATATATGATGGCACGTTGGGTTTTAGAAAGGAAGGGCACTTCAAGATTGGTATATGAGGTTTTTTTGTTTTAATCAATGTGTATAAAAACTAATTGATTTTTTTGTTGAGGCTCAATAGTTATAACATAAGGCCCATATAGTTTTCAAGAAGTCAAAAGGGTGTATAAGGTAAAAAATTTATTCTTGTGGAAGCCCAATGAGATTATCAAAAACATCTGGCCCATTTCTCTTTTGAAAGATTTGTTTGTTTTACTGATTTTTGAGTTGGTTTATTTTGTTAACTTCGAAAGACGAACTGGTAGGCCCAAAGAAATGTGGCCCATCCAGTTTTCTTTTTTTTGGGTTTGTTTGGAAAGAGTATTCCTGTTTTAATTTTTATCTTTAATTACAATAATATTATTTTCTAAATATTACATTAAACTTGATAAGTTTTTTTTATGCTGATTAAAAAGGGTTTTTTTAATGGAAAATGGATGAACAGGCCCATCTAAGTTATTATAGTAAACAAAAAACCGTTGGACCCAATGTGGAGGCCCGTTGAGTTTTGATTTTCTTTGAAGTTCTAAGTTGTTTTAAATATTGAAACTATAATTATTACTTTTCATTTTGACTTACTTCTAAATATCAGTTTGTTTTGTTTTGAGAAAAAGGTAATGATTAAATATGACGCCCAAACACTAAGCCCAGTTCAAATAGATTTTCTTTTTGTAACAATGGAAAAAATGCAAGCCCATAATACAAAAAACAGATAGATTGGCCCAAAAACAGATTAACGTTTACTGTGTAAATTAACAGGAAGATAGTGCTTGCCTTTTCCACAAAAAATTAGTGGATGAATTGAAATCCAAATTACATCCAAATTCATGCCATAAATCCAACACTTATACATAAACAGAACCATCCAAATTTGGAAGTTCATTAACATTGTTCAAAACAAAATTACAGTGCTCATACAGATTTACAGACAATTGAAAAACTCCTAATTTAACACAACCCCTAATTAACGTAATTCAATTGTGAAAACTTAAATTATAGACACATTCAAATCTTCCCTAAAACTTCCAGTTCTAAACGAACCCTATAAAACCTAAGACCAAACTATAGAATAGGGGAAGAGAAGAATCAATACCAAAAAAATTATATAGAGAAGAGATTTTGTTACGGAACTAGAGAGAGGAAATCTTGAGAGGCGATGTCTTCTTCACCAATTCGAGCCAATCACAAAGCTAGCCTAGGGTTTCAATATCTGAAACCCTAGTTATTCCACCGCCACACCGTTTTATCACTATCATCCTAGGAAACCTGCAAAAACCAGAAGGATTAGCAATCCTTAAAGTCATAAGGAGAACGAAGGGTGCGCGAAGGAATACGAACATGGGTAAAATCGAAACCTAGCTTTTATTGCGTGTGTTGTTTTTTTGATGGAGGATGTTGGGTGTTGAGGAGGGTTTGTTGGCTGCCACAGTGGGTTAGGTCTAGGGTTTGGGTTGTGTTGAGTGAGACAGAGGAGAGGTAGGATATGAATAGGGATAAAAATAAAACAGAATAATGATTCTGTTATGTTATTTTTGTAAAATAAAATATAATATGTTTACTAATCTCGTGCATGCTAGCCCACCGTAACAACCATATTCTTTCAATCATGACCTCCCAACCCCAATCAAACAGTCTGAATCACACTAGTAGATGGTATCCCCATGCGCCCCCCCACACGGAGTCCACGCGGACTCCTTAAAGCTTATATTGGGCCGAGCCAAATGCTAGTAACACCCTATAGTTTTTTTTTAGTGTTGTGTTATAATTAGCACCCCCCAGCTTTATTTGGGCCTAGTCTAAAATCTGGACTACGACCCTACTGTTTGACACTCCTTTGTTTTACTAGTTAATGCTGAAACGCACCCCTTGGCCTTCTGGGCCTAAATTCAAATTCCGAATTCAGACCCTTTCTATTAGAATCCTCACATTTTACTATCCTAATACTTTTTGCACCCCCCCCTACTTTTTTAAATATTTTTTATAAAAATTATCATTTTATAATTTTTATATTTTCTAATTTTTATTATAATTATATATATATATATATATATATATATATATATATATATATATATATATATATATATATATATATATATATATATATATATATATATATATATATATATATATATATATATATATATATATATATATATATATATATATATATATATATATATATATATATATATATATATATATATATATATATATATATATATATATATATATTATATATATATCAAACATATTTAAATATTATACTTACTATTATTAATTATTACACAAATTACATAATTTTCTAAATTCATTAAAAACTTTATTTTTATTTATTGCATTAAAACTTATTTTTATTCATGCATTTAAATAGAATTCGTTTTATTTTAAATAATTAACATATTAAAAAAACATCCAATCAACTACAAACTCATTTTTAAAATAAAATTAATTCAATAATCAACTTTCAAAAATAATTACAAATTTATTCAAATCGACTGCGTGTTTAGTCTAACAATCTCTGTTGTTCACGACACCTAGGCTAAACGTGCGGGAGATGCGAATATCTTTGTAATTCTTAAAAAACACAAACCAACTATGAATTGGGAATCTGATTCCCCATAAGAGGATACGTAGGTGTTGTACCCCAAAATTTTCCCTACCATATTTCTCAATACATTTCAAGTAAGATCTTCAAATTGCTCAAGGAAGTCCAAGGGTTGACCAGACAAACTCTCTCCTAAGGCAGTCTATCTCAAATTAGGGTTTCAGTTTGCATCAAGATGTTTGAATCAAAAGGATCCCAAATTCTCACCAGTTCCCTAATATGTTCTCAAGATTATCCATGTCAAGTTTCAAGCCTTGCAGAGGAAGTTTGCTCAGTCAATTGCTCAAAGGCCTGAAAATCGACTGTGCTAGGGCAAAAGTCAATTGTGGCCCACATACAGTCAAACTTCAAGATTTTTGGTCAACATTCTCATTTTGAAGTATTATTCATCATTTGATCAAGGGTTTATCATGATTCCTCAAGGATTGCTCACAATTCATCAAAACCCAAAAGTTGCTAAATTAGGGTTTTGTAGGAAAAGTCAACTCAACTTTGACCAAGCATAACTTTCTCATAATTTATCAAGAATGACTCATCCAAAGCTCATTTTGAATAGGATTAAATCCCCTACAATTCATCTTCATCTCCCAAGTTCAAAATATGCACTCACAAGAAGTTATGAATTTGGACATTATAGGTCATTTTGAAAAGTCAACAAAAACACCTTTTTGTCAAAGCTTTATACATGAACATGGAAGACTCAATTGATATAAAACCAAAAGGGTTGCTTATATTACATCTTAAGCTTTATAAAAAGTCCAAGAACACATCTCTAGGGTCAAAATTGAAGGCGTTATGCCTTGGCAAAGTTGACCTTTTTTGCAAAATTGCCAAAAGTCAAAAGTGGCCAAAATTGCAATTTTTGTCAAATGGGCCTAACTTTTTGTGTTTGTATTGAGTTGGTAACATGATCCACGACCCATGATCCTTCCCACTTGTCTTTATTTTATTTTTTTCATTTATTTTTATTTTTATTTCAATTAATTTAATTTAAATCAAAATAAAATCATGAAAATATCAAAGCTAATCAAGGCTTGAGATTTTGTGCATGTTTAGGTCTCTTATACAGCTGGGAAGAGAATCAAATTGTGCAAGGGTCATTTGGATACAAAAAGATTGAGTTTTTCTTGATTTAGAAAGATTTTAATAAGGATCAAATCATGATTCAATCACCTTAATTGAAAAAGATTTGAAGTAAATTTGTAACCCTAATCCATTCAAGGGTACATATAGAACATTTGCAGACCAAAAACAAGGGGATTAGAGGCGTGAAAATAGAAGAACAACTTTCAAAAAATCAAGAGAAAGGTGCAATCTGATTTCTCAATTCCATACCTTTTCAAGCCATTCCAAGCATACCATTTGCTTGCTGGGCATCTAAGGACTCTATCCCAATCATTAGCAAGCATTTTCGTGCCCAGATACGCATTGTAAGTATCCCATGAACTCCATGTTTTCTTGAAATCGAATCTCATAAATCTGGCATTGTTAGCAAGATTTCTTTATATATTCTTGTTCATTGAATCATTTGCAAGCTATTGGTTATGTTCGATTGCATTTTTATTAACTGTAGAGCAAGATGCCATAGTTAGGGTTCTTCGCTCGTTTTTGGGGTTTTCTGTTACAGGTACAATTGGCCATGGAAAGTGGTACCATGATGCTTGTGAGGTTGTCACGAGTTTATTGGTACCATTGTTATGCGTTTACCATGCTTGCAGTGAGTTTTGGAATATCACAGGGTTGTACCTACACCCTTTTGTCCGTAGGTAAAAGTTTCCAAACTTTTTAGCAACGGAAGGAGGTAAAAGATAATGGCGTGGCACCCCCTGACTGGCCCATTCAAAAATTCGCGCATTTTCATTATATCAATTGACTTTTCCAATATAATGTTTGTTTCCTGTCCTTTGTACAACACAACGCGCTAGCTCAGTTGGTTAGTGGGCGAGGGAAATTGCCAAAGGGCCTGGGTTTGATCCCTAGGTCCCCCATATTATTTCATGATTTTGTTTCTTGCATTATCAGGTACACATGCGTGCAAATGGGACCACCATATGCCATCATCCTTCAACCAACAGATCTCCAATCAGCTAGATCCAAGGGTCATCGTTGGGAGGTCCATGATGCACTCTAGTCAAGCCAATGCACAGGATGTGGGAAGTCAACGTGGGCTAGACGTTTTGGGCTCAGAAAATTGCAATTCAGACCCCCCTCCATTGCTACTAACATCAGGCCCATTTCTTTATTTTTCTTTTCTATTTCTTTATTTAGTTTATTTTGATTAATTATTTTCTAACATAAAATTAATTCTTTTTACAATAACTCATAAAATAAATTTTCAACAATTTAGGTTTAGGTTTTATTTTTATTTTATTTAATTTAATAATTAGTTTAATTTAATTTTAGGGCAATTTTAACCTTTTTGTAAATAAATTAAAATCAATTAGAAAATTAGGATTTGTTTGATTTAATTTTTATTTTCTTTTCTTAAGATAACAAAAATATAAAAATAGGTCAAATTAATTACTTTTCTCAAATTAAATTAATTAGTAACTACGATATTAATGTAACTGCTCATGGGATGTAATAGTTTAATTAGGATTTTTCCTTTATTTATCGCTTTACGGGTTTTTGGCAATGTAATTAATCCATCTCCCTGAAGCCTTGTAATAGCATAGTTTTATTTCTCGCATTTTAATTTTCGCAAATATTAACAGTTAGATGTATGATAATAGGATTGCATGACAAGACTGTATGTTGATTTTAAAATGGTTAGCAAACCCTAAATGTGCAAAGATAATAACTTGAAATCAAATCACTCGCACATGCGCACTCCTAGGGTACACTCCCACTTCGGTTGCCTTCGGTAAACGATCATTAAATATAGGGTGTTTTAGTGGTTGCTCTCTTGTCTAAACAAAGATCAAACGTCTCGTTCAGAAATGTTGCCTCAGAAATGTTGCCTCGGAAAGGTTGCCTCGGAAATGTTGCCTCGAATATGATCTTAAGACACAAGGGTTATTACTTAGACGTCCTAACGTTGCTTTAGTGATCGTACGTCCCTTTCGAATTGACCCTTACAACTCCAACAACGGTGCTACCTACTTCACAATAGTAGGATAGCGCTGTCTAAAGGAAACAAGAATAGAAACATTCCTGTTTCGAGTAGGTAGATGCTAGTAGGTACTTGCTCAAAATAATCTTTTCCACACTTACACTCTTTTCAAACAAAGTTTTCAAAAACACTTCGTAACACTCTTGAAGACAGAAGCAAGGGTTAAAACGAAGTAAAAACAAAAACTTTTTCAAAATAAACACACACAAGCAATTTTTAAATGATGAGCAAGTACCTAAGAGCTCGTGGAAAACCACGGATATAAAGGGTTCTAATACCTTCCCTTTTTATAATCTACCCCCCGTACTCAAAATCTCGAAAAAGGAATTTTTCTGACTTTTGTCCTTTCCAGTTGGATAAAATAAAAGTCGGTGGCGACTCTTTCTTACCGCGACATTTTGTGAATGAAAAACTCAAAACGCAAACCAGTATTAACAGTCGGTTCTGCCACCGTATCACAGTAGGCATACGACTAAAATCGTGGTGAGTTCCCCTAATGAAAATTAAAACCCTTTTTCCTAAATGATTATGCTTCTAACCCTAGTATCCTTGTGAACAAGGTAGATGATGGGTTCCTAACACCTTCCCTTCATCTAGAACCGAGTCTAAAAATATAGAATCTATGAATCTCTTTTAGGGTTATTCCTTTATATTCCCTTCCTTTAGGATAAAAATTAAGGGTGGCGACTCTAATTTTAAAACCAATTGCAACAGCTGGCGACTCTGCTGGGGATTCAACCCTAGGTTTAGAAACCTCTCCCTTAGGTTTTAGGGTTTTATTATTTTTAGGTTTTATTCTTTCTTATTTATTTATTTATTTTACTACTTTCTTATTTTGTTTTATTATTCATTATATTTATACATCTATGACGGGATTTAAATTTTGCGAAAAAGATATATTTTCAAAAAAAAAACCTTAGAAAGATGGTTCGTCTATTAGCCAAAGGGATACATCATCCCTATGAGTTTATGTGATGACTTCACCTAGAGTCGGTGGAATTCCGTAAAAGAAATACGTCTCAAGATACATCCTCTTGGGAAGTAGGAGTTTGGAATGACGCCTATGGCTCTTTGTATAAACCTCGAACTAAAATCTCATGATGAGACCTTTCACGATTTAGAGATGAAAGTTTTCAGTCTACAAAGAGACTCCACTTAAGGGAGGCCCTTGTGCCTTTCCCTTTAGTGTTATTCATGAAACCCTTAAGGAAACCACCTTATAGGGAGGGTAGAATATCCATAAAACCAAGCTAAGAGCCTACCTTCTAAGGGGTATTGTTCATCAAATCCCGTCATTTCAGCCTTATACTCATGCATTCATACATTTTTACATTCCATATATTCATCATCCTTTGTTTGCTTTGAGTATCTGGAAATGAATACTAAAGGAAAACAACTCGTCCGTATCAATGCTACCAAGCCATATGTGACCAAAACAAAGGCTATAAGGGAAAGATTATCTGAAAGAGCTCTAAAAACATTTACTCATCGCTATGGGGATATTCTGGACTTAACTAATGTAGAATTACAGTTGGACGTTATTTGTACTCTGGTACAATTTTATAACACTCCATTGAGATGCTTCATATTTCAAGATTTTCAGTTGGCTCTGACCTTGGAAGAATTGGACAGAATTATGAACTTCTCCAAAGAGAAGGCTTATATGGGCATTGGGCAAACCGTCAACGTCAAAATACTGGTCGAAGGTTTAAAAATCTCTTATCCCGAGTTTGCTGTTAATTATAAAAAATAAGGAGAAGTATGAGGAATTAAGAGGTGTTATCTGGAAATAAAGCTCTTGATCTGGAAAATAAGAAAGAATGGGAATCTTGTATCGACTGTCTGGGGATACTTATATTTGGTGTTGTCTTATTTCCATGCACTTTAGACTATATTGACCCTGCAGCCATCAATGTGTTTTGGGGTACGAAGCCTTTTAATACAGATCCAACTCCAGCTCTCCTTGTTGATATCTATTACTCCATTCATACACGGTACGAAAAGAAAAGAGGTACCCTAAATTGTTGTATTCCGTTGTTGTATTCCTGGTTCATGACTCACCTTTACGAGGAGGATTACTTGATTCCGAATCTGACAAGGTATGAATGGCCTCAGAAGTTAAGGTCTCTCACTGCTACCTTTGTATGGTATTCCAGAAAGTTAAATACTGATGATATAGTCTACAATTGTGGGGATTTTCCTAATGTTCCGTTAGTCGGGTCACAAGGCTGCATCAATTATAATCCTACCTCGGCCCTACGACAACTAGGGTATCCTTTGGAAGACAAGCCTCCGGATGAACAACTCCAGCAATTGATCGTTCATGACATGTGTAGAAATGATCGAGAACTACTCAACAAAATTATTCGGGCTTGGAGTAGGGTTAACAAAAGAAAAGCAGAAACGAAGAATGCGGTAGAAAAATAACCTTACACTCAATGGGTTATAGACATGGTACAAATTATTAAGCTTCATTTTAATATAAATCCTGAATACAAGCAAGAGGTCCGAGTCACTCCTCCCATGTCTTTAGAAGAGGTAGATGATCTGAAGAAAGAACTGAAATAGGCTCGGATGGAGAAGGAAGAGCTAGAGCTCAATCTCCTTAACTTGACCAAAGAAAAAAGACAAATTCAGTGCATACTCGAATCGAAACACCAACGGATTCAAAAAGAACATGAAGAATTTGAAAAGGAAAGTCTAAAAAGGAAGCATTCGACCAAAGGGTTGTTAAGTGCTACTTTTAATCTGGATTCCCATAATCAGAGGCTGGAAGATGCTGCTAATGAAATCCGAAAATTGAATAGATGGTATGAAAAATCCGTGCAATAAAAGAAAGTATTAGAGGAAGAGTTAAGGGATCAAATCCAAAGCTTGGCCCAAGTATCTCTAGATAAGGAAGAGAAGTTGAAATATCTCAATACCAGGCTTCAGGATAGTCAAGAATCAGAGTTAAGGGAGCGCTTTGCAAAGATTAAGGCAGAAAGACTTCTGGCCTAGAGAGTTGAAGAGTACGAGCAAATATTCCTTGAGGTGGAAGGCCTCTGTAAAGATTTTCTAATACAACGAAAACTTTATACGGAGTTGAGGGATGAAAAGATGTATTGGGAGGAACAGTATACAAAGATTGCCCAAGCAGGAAGGGATAACCACAAGATAATTCCTAACCTCTACCGAGAATACCGACACTACAAGGATAAGCATGAGAGGCTCGCTTTCTTGGCTAATAACCTCATTGAAGACATTCCAACAAGCTTAAAGGACGCACAAAGTGTAATGGTCCCTCTCCCGGAAGATGTTGACAATTTCCTCAAGTTGTGCATGACAATGGTCGATTGTTTTAAAGAAGACATTCGCAAACAGGCTCAGAAGATTGTTTTCCTTTTGTTTATTTCCCTTACATCAAATTTATTGTTTTAGAATTGTAATATTTTTCAGTATCTGAAATGTGTTATCTTTTAAAGCCAATTGGTGTTTTAATAAAAGCATTGTGTTTCCTATCTTCTTTGTGTATTCGTTTTCCAGATATTCACCAATAAAAAAGAAAAAACTAGAAAAATATACATGATATCAAAAAAAAAAATATACCCAAGTGAATAAGACATTCAAAGCATAATTCTTAATACCGGTTATACATGATCATACATTCATAAAAACATTTGCATCTCATAAGTTCATAATCTCAAAACTCCTTTTTAAACCTTCTCCAGTCGAACCATTGGTAGAAGGAAACCACCACCTCCCTGGCCGCCGTATCAAACAAGAGCTCACCAACTAAAAGCCATGGAACAAATTGAAGAAAATCAAGCTGCTTTTAAAGTGGATCTAGAACAAGTTAAGATCAGCGTCGACTCAATGAGGGGAGATATGAGTCAGGTTCTTCTAGCCTTGAAGAACATCATTGATAGACAATAACAAATTCCCAGGGTAGCCTTCGAGGAAATAACCTAAGCTATCGGTGCATCAAGCGGTCACCAACTGAAAAGAGGACTAGAGACAGGGCCATAAATATCTGTCATGGCTCAACACGAGACAAGAGAAGAAACTGAAGGGTTTATCCTACCTACTCCAAAGACTGGGGCATCTCATACCCTGCAGATTCCGGTTAATAATGCTGACAATTACTTGGACCTACAATATGGGGATCACGATCTAGATGATGTCAATCAGGCACCTCAGAAAGTGACAAATACCCTTGTTACTGAAAACCAATTGACACTGAATCAATACAAAGCTTTAGAAGAAAGGTTAAAAGTTGGGAAGGAAATGATGCTTTTGACATTGATGCCCTCGAAATGGGTCTCGTCCCGAATGTAATAATTCTGCCGAAATTCAAAGTACTTGACTTTTGAAGATACAATGGATTCACTTGTCCGAGAGACCACCTACGCATGTATTATAGGAAAATTCATGCTTACGGTCAGAACCAAAATTTAGTGATTCATTGCTTTCAAGACAGGTTGAACGGGGCATCTCTAGATTGGTATATGAAGTTGGAGAGGATGCACATATAAACATGGGAAGATCTTGCCAATGCATTCCTGAAGCAGTATAAATACAATCTAGATATAGCGCCTACCCGCATACATCTCCAGAACTTTTACCAGAAGAAAGAAGAATCCTTCAAAGAGTACGCTCAAAGGTGGAGAGAAATGGCGTCTCGTGTGTAACCACCACTTCTGGAGAAAGAACTAGTCGACATGTTCATGGGAACCCTGCAAGGGGTATACTATGAATAGATGGTAGGAAGTGTCTCTTCGGAATTTTCTGACCTAGTAACTATTGGAGAGAGGATTGAGACGGGAATAAAGAATGTAAAGATTCAAGGGGGGTCATCAAATGCCCCTTTCAATGCAAAAAGATCGGTTCCTAATTTTACAAAGAAGAAGGGGGGTGAAGTTAATGTTGTGGCTTTACAACCAATAGCATAACAACCATTAATCATCCCGCGAGGACAGCAACAACAAAATTTTGAAAGGGCACCAATAAGATTGGATCCACTCCCTATGCCACCTAGCCAATTATTACAACATTTGATTAAGGTGTCTTTGATAGAGATGAAACCTTTAGCTCCTCCAGTTGGGCCATTGCCTCCCAAGCACAACGCTAATGCTAAATGCGAATACCATGCCAATTCTCTGAGGCATACCATAGATCAATGTTGGTCTTTCAAGCATAAAGTACAGGATCTGATAGACTCTCAAGATATTACTTTTGAAAAACTAAACATCAAATCAAACCCCATGCCTTCGCATGATGGTCCGATATTAAATGCAGTCGAAGTAGTACCGACTGTGGGGAAGGAAAACAAGCAAAGTCTCTGATAAATCTATTGAAAGAATATTTGTTAGAACATGGATTCCTTCTTGAATATAACGAAGCTTTCGAAAAGACCTTACAAAATATTATGGATCAGGGGATAGTCCAATTCGGACCATACCCTGAATTTGAGTATATAACAGCAATTGAAGGAAGTGTGAATAAGCCTTTGGTAATTCCTTATCAAAGGCTAAACCATGACAAGAAGACTCTCTTGATCCCGTGGGGAGATTCGACAAAAAATCCTACAATAAAGCAGGCTCTGAGAATACCAGTAGCGCCAAATACTATGATGGTAATTAAAGGGCCATCTCCTACCCCTTACAAAATTGATAAGGCAATACCATGGAATTATGATCCTACTGTATATATCAATGGTTCGAAACAATAATCTTAGTCATCATCAAGTCAAGAACCTGCAATTTCAAACATAGCAGGGACAGGAGGTATGACCCGTAGTGGCCGAGTGTTCGAATCTAAACCATCAAAGAAGAATGATAATGGGTTGAAAAATAAAAATGACTCGTTAACAAAAGAAAAAGGAAAATTGGCAGAGGAGGTGAATCAAGAGCCTCCAAACAAAAGCTTCACTGAACAAGAGGTCGACGAATTTTAGAAGATAATTAAGAGAAGTGAATATAGGGTGATGGACCAACTTCACCAAACTCCAACCAAGATTCCCATACTCTCGTTGCTCATCAATTTAGAAGCGCATCAGGGTTCTCTTAAGAAAGTTTTAAGTTCTGCTCATGTTGCAGAAGAAATTATTGTGAACCAATTTGATAACTTGGTAGCAAATCTGACGTTTGGGTCCTATTTGGGTTTCAACGAAAGTGAATTACCTCCGCAAGGCCGAGCTCACAACAAAGCACTACACATTTCAATATAGATAGATACTACGAGTCTATGCAGGGTACTCACTGATACTATTTTTTTCCCTCAATGTATTGCCCAAATCTAGTCTGATGAAGTTAACACTATACGGTGTTGTGATAAGACCAAGATCCACGATAGTAAAGGCTTTAGATGGTTCTCAGAGCATAGTGTCTGGAGAAGTATACCTTCCAGTCAAGATCGGTCCACACATGTTCTATATCACCTTTTAAGTCATGGATATAGAGTCGGCGTATACATGTTTACTCGGATGACCTTGGATTCACGCGGCAGGAGCAGTCACTTCAACCCAACATCAAAAATTGAATTTATTTGTTGAATAAAGATTGGTCATAATTTGTGGAGAGGAAGACATCTTTGTAAGTCACATTGAGTCCTACAAGTACATTAGTGCTGACGAAGATTGCATATCTACACAATTTCAAGTATTAGATTGCTTCAATGGTAACCCTACCAGTATAAAAGGCCAAGAAACCCACTGTGACATCGTGGAGAGATTTGAAAATAGAAATGGAGAAGGGAGACTCGAAAGGCTGGGGAAAGCTTCTCAAAATATCTGAGAAGAAGAACCATTTTGGTTTGGGTTATGAATCATCAAAGGCTACTTGTAATATGGTGGAAGAACTGACTTTTGGGTTTGCATTTTATCGCAAATGTTACGGATAGCAAGAGTCACCACCGACTTTTCTTTTATCCAATAAAGGAAAGGGTGAAAATAATAGGAAAGACCTTTTGAGAATTTTTTGAGTAAGGGGGTAGGTTATGAAAAGGAAAGGTGTTAGCACCCTTTTCATCTGTAGTTATCTACGGGCTCTTAATCGATAGCTCACTTTGAAATGCTTTGTGTTTGTGTATGTTTGAAAATATTTTGAAAACGCCTAAGTGCAACAATTTTGTATTGATTCTCGTATCATTGAGAATGTATACAAAATGTTTGTTTTGAAAAATATTTGTTGAAAGGAAGTGTTGTTTTTGAAAGTGTGAAGTGTGAAACTTGTTTGAGTTTGTGAGCAAGTGATTACGAGCGATCTACCCACTCAAAAAGTCTTTGTTCTTTTCCTCCTCCTTTAGATAGTGTTATCCTACCATTAGTTAGTAGGAAACCTTATCATTAGATGTGAGGGACAGGCATGGGTCATCGTACAGTCATAGAAGGCAACTTGTAGAACACTTTAGAAATTTTCGTAAGAGACTAAGATCGTTTATTGAAGGCATCATCAAAGGGTCATCGAGGGACTAAGATCTTTTAACCACAAGGGTATTTGCTAAAGCATCTCACGTTCGAGGGACATGATTGTTTTTATCTGAAGGCAACAAGTGAGGGTCACCCTAGAGGTATGTGTGTGCGAAGTGTTTTGATTTCAAGTGTTTGTCTTGAGATTAGGTTTTCTAATGTTTGTTCTTTTTACGTCTTGCCATGTACGTCTAATTACTAGCAGTTATATATATATATATATATATATATATATATATATATATATATATATATATATATATATATATATATATATATATATATATATATATATATATATGTATACAAAGCAGAAAAAATGCGGGAAATAAACTACGCTATTACATCGCTTCGGGGATGGGGAGTACAAACCATAAATTGGGAAGGAAAATATAAAGAAAAATCCTAATTTATCTATTACAAGCTTTCAGCAATTACATAATTATATAAATGCGAAAAATAAGCAAACGCACGGAGATGATGAAGAAGAAAAATATTTAAGACCTAAAAAACCTCAGGGTTTAAGAAAATATTTTTTTTGTTATTTGCTTAGAAAAATATTGGAAGTGTAAAATAATAACAAAACCTAATTCTAATTATTTTACAAATTAATTAATAAAATAAAACAAAGTGATTAAATTAAATTAATTTTTATTTATGAAAATTAAATTAATTAATTAATACCTAAATCTAAATTTTTTGTAATTTTTATTATTTTTTATGGTTAAATAAAAATGATATAGAAAAGAAACAAAGTTAATTAAAATAAAAAAGGAAGTAAAATGGGCATGGGTGTAAACAAGTGATAATGGGGGTGAGAAGAAGCAAAAATCTCAGGCCCATTAACAAAGGAGCCCATGCGCCTATGAGATCCAGTGAGGACAGTTCTTTGGGATGCACCATGGGTGTGTCTTTCTGAAGTGCTAGATCTGGAGTTATGAGATCTGATGATTGTTATAAAGAAGTGCACCATGCGCGCAATAGGCTTGCCTGCACTGAATCTGTAAGAAAAATATGTGGAAAAAAACAAAAGGGTACCACTGGAGCTCGAACCCAGGTCCCTAAGGTCATAGAACACTTGTTTTACCACTGGGGTGGTTGATTCATTCAGTTATGAGATGCCCCCCCCCCCCTGTAAATATATTACAAACTCATCTTTGAAAATTTGAAAATTCTATCTTCGTCTTCCTCGTGCACGCAGACAACAACAACCCCATTGTTGATTCTCTAAAAGCTTAATTTCTCAACCATTTTAAAAAATGTAAACACCAAATTTGCTTGAGATTTAATCACGGATTCAACTGTATCATTTATTTTAAACAACACTCAAAGATAAGCAAGAATTTTTATTAGTACCAAAAACGAACCCTAACAGTTCAGAATCAAAATCCTCTTCACACAGTCAATCTAAATGAGAACTAAGGACATGGTTAGCTTTAGAGGCATGATACCTATATTTTTGCTTTAGAATGTATTTTCAAATGATGCTTGTATCAAGATATCACAGTTTGGAAAACTTACCTCTTACTCCAGGTGCTTCCAGGTGCAAATAAATGATGCCAAAAGCTTCCAGGTGGAAAACTTACCTCTTACTCTAGATGCTTCTAGGTGAAAACTTAGAACGCGTATGGATGCTTCCAGGTGAAAATAAATGATGCCAAAAGCTTCCTTAGACCTTGTAAGTGTGTTTCAACCTTCACTTTGCTTTGAGGATGGCTGAAACATTCTACTCAAGTCAAGTTGCAAGGTTAGATTTTGAAAATGGTGGATGATGATGGAGTGATTACAAAAGTGAAACAGGTGTTTGGATCACTTTTATATGGTGTATAGATGATGTTTGAATGATGAAAAGGGAAAACACACGAGTGGATTGAGAGTTGGCTTCTTAAAGCTCGAGATATGCACTAATGGAGTTTTCTTGGTGATTCTGAGTTTGAGAGTGTGTGAGAGGTTTAAAGGGCTTGTGAATTCATCCATTGGCTTGCAAATGATCTCTCTATTTATAAGCAAGAGGTTTGGGAGGTTGAAACAACCAGATTTATAAGATAGCAAGTTATGGTTTGGTTGGATTATAAGTGAAGGTACATGAGAGTTATGGTTCCCATGTGAGCATGGCCTGATTTTAGGGGTGCTTTGTAGGTTATAGATGGTTTCTTATTGGTGCTGAGATGTTTTGAAGTCAGAAGCAACAATGTATGGGCTCAAGGAGTGGACTTTTGTGATTAAAGCAACTTTATCAAAATGGAAATGTTAACTTTGTGCCAAAAATGGAATGATACATTGGACAAAGCTTCTAATCCTTGTGTAATGGCTCAAGATTTTGTGTAATCTTCTGATTATGGATATATTTATGAGCTTAGAGGCCTGCAAAGTGAGGTTGTGCAACATGGTTATGAGATTTAGTTACGAGTTCATCACAAAAATGACCTATAATTCAAGAATGAAATGCCAATTTCATGTCTTCGAATCTCCTAGCTCAAGCATGATATTTTTATGCTCTTGGACATTTTGGAAAGCTTAGAACATGATCTTTAACTTTCTTGTTTACCACTTTGGCTAAATCAAATGGGAACTTGGTGAAAATTGGCCAAGAAGTTGAGATGAAAAACTGATCAAAACTTGTTGAAAAAATCTCTAACTGTCAGATAAAAACATCACAACTTCATGGATTCATATCTCTTAATCCAAGCACTTTTTTAAGATCATCCCATATTAACAAAGTTATAGAATTTATCAACCCCTACAACTTTCATGTTGAAATTATTTTTTGAATTAACTTGGATTTTAGTGAAAAATGGCCATGAAGTAATGACTTTGTTAAGAACAAAACACTTAGAATGATCAAGTTTGATAGTTTTAACTTTTGTTGACTTTTTTAATTCTTGATGATCAAGTTTGATAGTTTTGAATGTTTTGATGATTCTTGATTTTGAATTCCAATGTTGACCAAAAAGTCAAATTTTGACTTTTGTATGACTGTTGACTTTTCATCAATTGATTCAAATTTTCAACTATCAATCACTTGTATCTTTGGAAATGTCTTGAGACATGTAATTAGGTCAAGATGTTGTATTTGAGCCCTTGAGATCATGCTTTAAACCATTAGGTCATGCACTAGGCCAAAAGTCAATGATCAGTCATCTTCAATCAAAACCCTAATTTGGTAATTTTTTACCTTTGATGATTTGAGGGCTTTCCTTGAGGAATAATGATCAACCCTTGATAAAATAATGAATATCACCTCAAAATGTTGACGTTGACAAAAAATCTTGAAGTTTGACTGTATGTTGACCATAGTTGACTTTTTACTCAATACAGTTAACTTTCAATCTTCTGAGCCATTGATTGAGCAATCATGTGATGCAAGACTTGAAACTTGACATAAGCATTATTGAGGACCTATTATGAAACATGAAATTCATTTTAGACCCTTGAAAACCAATATTATTTTAGAAGAACCAAACCCTAGTTGAAGACCCTTGCTTAGGAGGAGGGTTAACCAGTAAACTCTTGAGTATCTTTGAGTATTTGAGATCTTTGTGAGCATGCTTTGAAGAAAATGGGAGGGAAAATTTTGGGGTACAACACTACTCTAAAAGGAAAGGCATGGTTTCCACCAACCCAGGGAACCTTCATCAGCAAAGGGGTAGAACATGGTGAACAAGTGGCAATGATGTCCCACAAAGACATCATAAAAAGGGCATCAGATTACATCTGTGAGTGCGCCCCAGGTAAAGAGCTTAAGAACTTGACAGTTATGGATATTCTTGATATTTTCTTTCCAAAGTAATTTTCTTTGTTTTTGAAAGAACCTATGTCAAGCCCGAGGCATATGGTGTTGTTTGTAAGGGTCCCCAGTGTGTTTCAATCAATGTTCATGATTAATAAAAATATGTTTTGTATTCAATTGAGATCCTTGTTTTTCTTTTTTGCATTTTATTTTTAAAAATGGAAATACTTCCTATCATATGCATTTTCCAAATTCACGAACTAAATAAAAATTGCACCAAAACATGATAAATGTGAAGATCCATGCCCAGAACCATCAATAAAGTTATTGCTGCTATCTGATATTATTTTGATGCTCCCATCAATCAAGCTGAAGAGGAAGATGATGAGGATCTTGAACTTTCCGAAGAATTGAAAAGAAGCATAGAACAAAAGGCTGATAGCATACAACCATATCAAGAGCCTATTGAGACCATTAACCTTGGCACAGAAGAGGATCCTAAAGAGATCAAGCTGGGGGGAAGCACTAGAAGAAGGCATCAAAGCAAGGCTAGTCAAGTTACTTCATGAGTACGTGGATATATTCTCCCGATATTACAAAGACATGCTAGGGTTGGATAAAGACATTATGGTACATAGATTACCTCTCAAAGAAGGTTGTCCCCCGGTCAGGAAAAAGCTTAGGCGAACTCGTCCAGATATATCCAGCAAAATTCAGGAAGAGGTTATTAAATAATTTGATGCAGCATTTTTGGTAGTGGTAGAATATCCACCTTGGAAAGCTAACATCATGCCAGTACCCAAGAAAGATGGAAAAGTACGTATATGTGTAGATTATTGGGATCTAAATAAAGCAATTCCTAAAGACGATTTCCCTCTACCTCACATAGATGTTCTTGTAGATAACACGACTCAAGCTTCAGTATTCTCATTCATCGACAGCTTCTCAGGTTATGATCAAATCAAAATGGCACCCGAAGATATGGAGAAGACTACCTTCATGACACCTTAGGTGACTTTTTGCTACAATGTAATGTCGTTTGGCCTAAAGAATGCATGGGCAACCTATCAACGGGCAATGGTGACATTGTTCCATGATATGATTCACAAAGAGGTTGAGGTGTACGTATATGATAGGATTTCCAATTCTCATACAGAGGAGGACCATATCATACATCTAAAGAAGTAATTCGATTGACTGCGAAAGTTTAAATTAAGGTTGAATCCAAACAAGTGTACCTTTGGTGTCAGGTCAGGCAAGTTACTTGGTTTTATTATAAGCCAGCATGGTATCAAAGTGGACCCTGCCAAAGTAAAAACGTGTTGGGAGAGATAATCACGACACCAATTCCATTACCAAGCATGTTGGAAGATCCATTAAAAACCATAGTCCATTGGGATCCTGGCTCAGGTCCTTCATACGGTCCAGGTTCTTCACAATCTGTAACTAGCATAATATTCTCATCCGAGAACTCGAAATTCATAGATTGGTAGTCGTCTACAGCTTGATGGGCCAAATGATCTGCCAGTACACATCCTTTGATTACCTTCTGAGTAGTATACTTTATGTCATATTCTATCAAGACCATTTTCCATCTTGTTATTCTTCCAGAGAGAGCAGGCTTCTCGAATATGTATTTTATAGGATCCATTTTAGAGATCAACAAAGTAGTATGAGTCAACGTATATTATCTTAGTCGGCGAGCATCCCATGCCAAAGTTCAGTAAATTTTCTCGAGTAGTGAGTATCTTGTTTCATAGTCGATAAATTTTTTGCTAAGGTAGTATAATGCATGCTCTTTTCGACAAGACTTATCATGTTGCCTCAGTACACACCCCCATTGAGTTCTCTAACACTGTTAGGTACATGATCATAGGTCTTCCTTCAATTGGTGGCATCAGAATTGGAGATTCTTGGAGATACTCCTTGATTTTGTCAAAAGCTATCTACCAATCATCGTTCTACTTCACTACTTGATCTTTCTTTAGTAGCTTGAAGATTGGCTCACAAGTAGTGGTCAGATGATAAATAAATATGGAAATATAATTCATTCGTCCTAAGAAACCTCTAATTTCCTTGTCAATACGGGGAGCTGGTATCTCTTGAATAGATTTGACTTTGGCAGGATCAACTTCAATACATTTTCCACTGACTATGAAACCCAGGAGTTTACCGAATCTCACCCCAAACGTGCATTTGTTCGGATTCAATCTCAGCTTATACTTATTCAGTCTGTCAAATAACTTATGTAGATGGTCAAGATCCTCTTCTTCAGTCTGAGATCTGGGTATCATATCATCGACGTAAACCTATATCTCGTGATGAATCATGTCATGGAATAAAGCTACCATGGCACATTGATATGTGGCAACAGTGTTATTCAACCCAAAAGGCATAACCTTGTAAAAGAAAGTGACTCACTATGTGACGAAGGTAGTTTTCTCCATGTCTTCAGGCGCAATCATGATCTGATTATACCCTGAGAAGCCGTCCATGAAGGAGAATAACTTGTGCTGAGCGGTGTTGTCGACCAAAACATTTGAATATGGTAGTGGGAAGTCATCTTTAGGGCTCGCCCTGCTCATATCCCTGTATTTTACTCACATACATACCTTGTCGTATTTCTTAGGTACCAGAATACATTCGCAACCTATTGAGGATAGGATGTCACTGTTGAGAAACCTGAGTTGAATTATTTCATGATCTCAGCCTTGATCTTCTCTGACATCTCGGGATGCATGCAACGAACGTTGTACTTTATTGGAGAACAACCTTCTTTCATCGGTAGTTGGTAAACCAAAATATTGGTGTCGAGCCCTGGCATGTCTTCGTACATGTAACATGGTGGGAGAACTGACTTTTGGTTTTGCATTTTATTAAAAATGATGTGGTTAGTAAGAGTCGTCATCGAATTTTCTTTTATCCAATAAGGAAAGGGTGAAAATAATAGGAAAGACCTTGATAGATTTTGAGTTCGGGGGGTGGGTAATGAAAAGGGAAGGTGTTAGCACCCTTTTCATCTGTAGTTATCTACAGGCTCTTATTTGCTTAGCTCACTTTAATTTGCTTTATGTGTGCTTTGAAAAGGTTTTGAAAATGCCAATGTATGGCATTCTGCTTTATAATAACCCTTGTATCAATCTTCAAAAGTGTTTATAAAGCGTTTGAAAGTAGTTGTTTTGAAAGTGTGAGGTGCGAAAATTATTTTAATTTGTGAGCAAGAAATTAAGGGTTTCCTTACCCACTGAATGGTATTTCGTTATTCTTTTTCCTTCTCCGTTAGGGATGGTGCTATCCATACCATTAGTTGGTAGGTAGCCCCACCCATTGGATGTGAAGAGACAGGCGTAGGGTCGTCGTTATGCTCATAGAAGGCAACATGTAGGGATACCATAGCAATTTGAAGGGACTGTCATCATATATTCATAGGAAACATCGAGGGACAAGATCATTTCTCGTAGGAAACTTCAAGGGACATCGCGGGACTATGGTCTTTATGATGACTTTAACTGAGGGCCTTTGTTAATGGTATCCCTATGTTCGAGGGACATGACCATTGTTTTTCTGAATGCAACAGAGGGAGGCTACCCTAGAGGTGCATGTGTGCAAGAGAGATTCAATTCAGTTATTTATCTTGATTAGGGTTATCTAACGATTGATTTTAAATCTTGCCATACAAGCCTATTACTAATAGTTAAATATATACATGCAAGCAAGCATAATATAGGTGCAGAAAGTAAAGTGAGGAAAAGTAAACCCTAATTAAGCTATTACAAGGCTTTGGGGCAGATGCAATAGTATAAATTTACGAGAAATAAAACTATAACTATTAGAAAAAAAACTGCACGATCTATACAATTTCTCTAACAAAGTAAAGGGGAAAATAAATAAGAAAATGTTAGAAAAGATGTTTTAAAGTCCTAAAATCTAAAACGTTAGAAATTATTTTTTGTGTATTTTTGTATAAAATAATTTAAGTTAATAATTAATAAAAACCTAACTATTCTAATTAATTTTACAAATTAAAAAATAAGACCTAAAATCTAATTAAATGAAAAAAATTAATTAAGAAAACCTAAAAGACTATTTTTCTTGATTTAATGTAATATTATGATTTTAATATGTTTTGATTTTAATTGTAAAAAAGAAATAAATTAGTGGAAATGGAGTTACAAAAAGAGAATCTGATTGCGCCCTAGCCATGGTAACTCATCATCCCCGCGTTAAATCTTGCATTTTCTTATTCAAACATGTTCTAAACACCAGGATGAACTCATATGTGCACACGAAATTAGTTAAATATGCATAGATTAAAATATTCGAATTCAAGAAAATTACCAAAATCGGTGGGCTTGTGTAAGCTATTCCAAACGTGAATGGATTTGTTTCTGGACTTGGTGTGATTCCTGAGAGCTTTAGGAATACGATTTGAGGCTTGGTTTTGATTGAGAGTGGCTGGAAATTTTGATACGACTTTGCACCATTCTTTGAAAAATTTTGATTTTGAGACCTTGCTTCTATGGCAGCCACCTTTCGTGTTTTTCACTTGAGTGTTTCATGTATTTATAGAGGAATGAAACGGATCAAAACAAGGCAAGGATCTTGTATCATTATATCATAATTCATTGCAAATAAAACACATTGAAATCTTTCCAAAATGGTTTTAAAAACATTCCAAACTTGAAGATTCTTGTTCCCAACATGTTTTCACAGTTTTGGCAAGCTCTTAAGAGGTCTTGGGCCTTCTAGAAGATATCCAAATGAAGCCTAGACGCCCTTTGGTCCATCAAATCATATTTTATTTGATTTATTTAGAATTAATTTGAATAAATAAAAATAAATAAAATAAAAAATCAAAGTAATGTATAAATGGATTTAGTGGTCTTATAACATATTATAAACTTGTTTAAACCTAAAAAGTTAGGCCCATTAGTCCAAAAGTTCAGGATTGCTCAAATGAAGTTTCATGCAATTTCTCAAAAATTGCCCAACTTGCACCAATCATAACTCTATCAAATTTCATCATTTTAAGGTGATCATTGACTTTTTGGAAAGCTAAATTTGTCCTATACAATATCTATGTTGATCAATTTTGCATTTGAAGAATTTATCTTGATGTAAGTTGCCTTGACAAAAAGTGTCTTTTTGTTGACTTTTGAAATGATCTATAATGTCTTGTCCCATATCTCTTAAATGAAGCACTTTTGGACTTGAGCTTAGAGATAAAAAGTTGTAGATAATTGAATTACCTTAAAAATGATCTATGGTTGGGGAAAAGCTGATGAAGCATGTGAAAGTTATGCTTCATCAAAGTTCAGTTGACTTCTCCTAAGGAAACCCTAATTTGGCAATTTTTTACTTTTGATGATTTGAGGGCTTTTATTGAGGAATCATGATCAACCCTTGATCAAATGATGCATATTACTTCAAAATATTGATTTTGACAAAAAATATTTAGGTTTGACTGTATGTTGACCAAAGTTGACTTTTTATCCAATACAGTTGATTTTCCATCGTCTGAGCAATTGACTGAGCAGACTTGTGATGCAAGGCTTGAAACCTGACAAGAGGACTATTTAAAGCATATGAGGAGTCATGAAAACCATTTGAGGTGTTAGAAGTCCAGTTTACTTTGAGAAAAGCAAAACCCTGGTTGTAGGCCAATTGCTTAGGAGAAGACTTGTTTGATCAATTCCTTGAGTAATCTTGAGCAATTGAGAACCCTAGGAAGATGAGAAGACCTCTTGAAATAATTTGATTTGAAAATGAGAGGGAAAATTTTGGGGTATAACAGCTTCCCCTGTTCAATCTTCTTAAATCCGAAGGGTTAGATTGGCATGCACGTCATTCGTGGTCTGGAGGTGGAAGAGGATCGAACACTTAAGTGCCCAGAAATTTGCACTCACATGTTCACGAAGTAACAATGTTGGTTGATTGTACCGAGAATAGGCTTAAAGATGCCATTTGGAGAGTGATGGGATATCATCGGAGATGGGATTATAGATGCCATCTAGGGTAACTTGTTGATAGCAAATATCAGAATGAGTCTACGCCTGACTTTATTTGAATGATGTACCTGAATGAGTCTATATACAACTTTGTCTAGAAGATGTATTTGGAATGAGTCTACGCCCGACTTTGTCCAAAAGAGTTTCAGAAGGAATCTACGCTTGATTTTATCTGAATGATGTACTAGAAGACATTTACGAATGACTTCATCTAGAAGAGGTATTGGGAGGAGTCTACGCCTGACTTATTTTTTAGAGTTTCAGAAGGAAATATACCCCTGACTTCATCTGAATGATATACTAGAATGATTCTACGCCCGACTTTGTCTAGAAGATATGTTTGTAATGAGTCTACGCCCGACTTTGTCCAACAGAATATCAGAAGGAATCTATGCTTGATTTCATCTTAATGGTGCACTAGAAGATGTCCATGCTCAACTTCACCTAGAAAAGGTATTGGAAGGAGTCTACGCTTGACTTTTTCCCAAAAGAGTATAAGAAGGAAATCTACGCCTGATTTTTTCTGAATGATGCACTAGAAGATGTATACGTCTGACTTCATCTAGAAGGAGTCTACGCCTAACTTTTTTCCAAAAGAGTATCAGAAGGAAATCTACATCTGATTTTATCTGAATGAAATATTAGAATGATCCCATGTCAAGCCACGTCCGAAAATGTATTAGAAGGAACTCGTGTAAGGTTGCTTCAGGATGAGCCCGTGTGAAGCTTCATCTAGAAATTTTTAGAAGGAACTCGGGTAAGGTCGCTTCAGGATGAGCCCATGTGAAACTTCATCTGGATATATTTGAGGAGGAGCCCGGGTAAGACTACTTCGAGATGAGCCTGTCTGAAGCTGCATCTGGAAATATTAGAAGGAACCCGAGTAAGGTTGCTTTAGGATGAGCCTGTGAGAAGTTGCATCTGGAAATATATTACAAGGAACCCGTGTAAGATTGCTTCAGGATGAGCCTGTGTGAAGCTGCATCTGGAAATATATTAGAAGGAACCCATGTAAGAGTGCTTCAGGATGAGCCCGTGTGAAGCTGCATCTGGAAAGTTTTAGAAGTAACCCGTGTAAAGCTGCTTTAGGGTGAGCCCGTGTTAAGCTTCATCTGGAAATATTAGAAGGAACCCGTGTAAGATTGCTTCGGGATGAGCCCATGTGATGATGCATCTGTGTAAAGTTGCTTCAGGATAAGCCCGTGTTAAGCTTTGTATGGAAATATTAGAAGGAACCCGTGTAAGATTGCTTTGGGATGAGCCCGTGTAAAGCTTCATCAAAAAATATATTAGAAAGAACCCGTGTAAGGCTGCTTCAAGATGAGCCCGTGTGAAGCTTCATCTGAAAATATATTAGAAGAAACCCGTGTAAGGCTGCTTCATCTGGTCGGGTAAATAGTCGCCCTGGCCTGTTACGGGAATTGATCTCTGACCTGCTGTGTAAAATTTTGTCGGCAATGTTCATTTGTTCGTGAACTAACCTGAAAACAAATTTAGTTTCATGCAATGTCATGATGTATGAATGCATTTAGTAATGATGCTCTCAAAATAAATGAGAATGTCATATACATCTTGTATGCATATGCCATGATGGATTGTAAATGATTTATGGGTGTAAAATGTCGCTGAAGGCAACAGTAAATTTGTATAACAATGTCTGGCTGGGGAAAATAAATCCCTGACTGTTGCTGGGGGTGAAGAAAGTAATTCTTCAATTTTTTTTAGAACGACTTTACTGGGGATTCCTGCTTTCTGTTTGAGGACACTCTGTTAGGGATCTTTGACTTCTGCTTGGGGATAGAAGCATTCAAAGAGAGTTGGTCATTCGTCGTTCTTTTTGTTGAAGAAATTGATATTTGTGTACCCTGACTGGGGATAAAAGAGATGGATATTCATCTGATGCACTATCTGACAAGGTTTCAAATACGGGTAGCTACTCTTCTGGGGATAGCCACTCTGAATGAAACCCTGCTAGAGAAGAGAATTTTGTCCGGGAATTTGCAGTTTTGGAGAAATAAACTCCATTGGGGAAGTAAATATTATAGATTGCATTGAGGAAATAATCTCTTATGGGGATTGGAATTTCATAGGTTGTGCTGAGGAAGTTTCCATCGTATGCTAGAGAAATGATTAAACTTCCTTATCTACTGGGAATCTTTTGGGGAAGATGCTCCTATTAAGCTATCCATAAGGGGCATGGAGGTGAACTGCTGGAAGTTTCCCTAGTTTCGGTCTGACTTACATATTTAGGCTTGCTGGGGAATGTATCTTTGTTGAAGATGAGTTTGTGAAGATAACTCTATGGGGATTGATCTGCGGAGGTTTCTGGATGACTTGAAAATCATCTCAACTTCTAGATCCCTCGGTAAATGCTGATCAGAGTGATAAGTCTTATACTAATAGACAAGTTATGAGATAACAGGACATGGTCATACGCTTTAATCCCTAACTTTTTCCTAGACCGCCTCTTCAGGCTTTCAATCCACCGGAATACCCATTTTTGCCCAAGCCGCCTTTTCAGGTTTTCGACTTGCCCTAATTTTTGCCCGAAACCCTTTTGGTTCGTCGGGATTCCCTTATTTTTGCGTAGGCCTGTCGACCTAGCGGGTCTCTTTTACGCGTAGTATTTTTTTGACTATGTCCGTATTTATAGGGTGCAGAGAATTTTCACTGTAAGTGTTGTAGCATGCCAGAGAATGTTTCCTTGACCGTACGTGGCCCTTTGCTAGAACTCATGTTCAATGCCCCAAGTGATTTAGATGGAGGTCTGCCCCTGGATATTTGGAACTTTTGAGAGATTCCTTGAATCTTAAATTGACTTCCCCCAGATCAGTTAGACACCATGTCATGCCCCTTGATTATGAAAGGCCTGTTACTGGAAATGTCTTTTCATCTGAGGTGATTCTGTTCATTGAAAGGATTTTCGTTCATTGAATATTTGTGTGCGAATTTCTCTACTGTTGAACAATTAGTCATATGTAAACAGTGTTATTAAAAATGCAAAGCTTATGTCTGTTTTGAAGTTTTGAAAATGCATTTTTAGTAAAAACAGAATTTTGTAAGAATATGAATTCAACTCAAGTTTTATAGTAAGCCTTATAGGATTAATGATACCTTTTATAACAGTATGCTTTCAAACTAACCTATGTTTCAGTTAGGACTTTTAAGGGTTGTAATGTGGCCTGGTTCACGGTTTAAAATTGATTTGTTCCCAACCCGTTATCCGTGATGTTCTTCAGCCCTATACTCAGCTAATTGTGCGCTTAGATTCCAATTGAGTCTGGAATGATATTTTGGTGATGGTTCGGATACTAGAAGTTTATTTGAGAAGGCATACATTTTTTGTAACATTTTTTCTTTTGTTAAGGATTTGTAGTGACTTCTTTTGACTTGATTATCCCTAAGTTTTTCCTGAACTGTTTCTTCTGTGATTACAGTCAGTGGGATGCCCCAGTTTTTTTCCTAAGTCTCCTTCATAGGTTTTGACTTAGCGGGATTTTCTTTTGAGAGATAACGATTGCTTATTTTACAATGAACCATCACCGTCTTTTGATTTGGAAGGATGTCTTATATACTATTTGTTGAGGACAAAGTGAAAGCTCGCGCCTGAATGCACATTTAAATTAACTGAGAAACTACCCTGCCTCAGATTATGATTAAAGGTTTCAATTTGTGTGAAAAATAAAACTCCCACTTCTTAGGCTCAAAGGGGTTGACTAGGGATTGTCTTCCTTATAACTCCAATGTTTAGGATTTGAAACAACGCTTGTACATCGTCAGCAAGGTCTGTTTAAAAGCATATTGTAGAGATTATGGTATCTTTTTCGTCATCCTCCCTTAAAGGCCTATAGATTTTAATCGAGAGTTGAATATCATAAAACGAAGTAAGAAAGCAGTTTAAATATAGTGAAATCGAATTAATTTAAGACAAACATGTGCAATGCATTAATGGCAAAACCATCGTTTGACATGACAGTAATTGTTTGAACAAACAAAGAAATTACAAATAAAAATTCGAATGAAGAAGCTTTTATCGTTGACAGTAGGGGAAATCTAGTTATTCAGGTCGTTGCTGTTATCAACATCTTCCACAACATTAATCTGATTCTAATTATGATTCGGAATGGGAGCGGTGATCGTGTTGGGAGTCTTAGGAGGATCGAATTCAATCTCCTTGGCATCAATCATATTTTGAATCTTGTATTTCAGTGCCCAACAATTGTAAGTATCATTCCCAGGACTGCCGGAATGATAGGCACACCTTGTATCGGGATTGTAGTTAGGAGAAGCTTTGGGGTTTGGATGAGATTCTATCAACATAATCATATTCATCCTCAACATATGTTGTAATGCTTGAGAAAGAGGCATGTTAATTTTGGTAAACTGTCTCTTGGGATCTTCTTGCCTTCACTGATTACCTCATTATTATTGTCGCATTGGTGCAGGATTAGAGATCAAAACTTCCCCCACAGATTGGTTGTGGTTACTCTTATTACGACCCTTCTGGCCGTACACGGCATTGGACTCTTTCTTCCCATTGTGTGGCTTCTTCTAAGTATCAGAAAATATAGCCACTTGGGTTTTACCACTTCTGATTCCATTCTCAACATGTTCCCCCGTCAATATCAGTTCAGTGAAACAAGCTAAAGAACTTCCAAGTAGGTGGTTATAGAAAGGATCTACTAGCGTGCTCATGAACATGTCAACTAATTCCCTTTTAGCTAAAGGAGGTTGAACCCTGCTTGCAAGGTCTCTCCATTTATGGGCGTACTCTATGAAGTTTTCATCAGAACCCATGGGCATACTCTATAGTTGCATGCGGGTTGGTGCGAGATCAGCATTATACTGGTACTGCTTGTAGAAAGCAGCAGCCAAATCTTCCCAGTTATGAATATTGGTCCCTTCTAGTTGATAGAACCATTCCAATTGTTTTCTCGACAATCTTTCTTGAAAGAAGTGTACCCATAACTTTTTGTCAGTGGTATGGGGTTGGGTCTTCCAAACATAAGACCTCAAATGAAGTTTTGGACAAAAAACACCGTCATACTTTTCAAAAGTATGGACCTTGAATTTGTGGGGGTTAACAACACCCGAGACTAATCCCAACTCTTCAAAATCTAACCAAGGCACTCTCTAGATCTCCATAGCGTTAGGACGATCTTCCAACTGTTTTTACTTTTCATCAGTGGGAGGATATTGTTCCGCGGAATAGTCTTCTTGCTCTTCATTGGCATATTAGCCAAAACTAATGTTTCTTCCTCTCTCAGCCTTTACACTCTTACCATCTTCACCCTAATTGTCGTCTTTGTCAGAGGAAACATCACAATTTTGAGCTTGTTTGGGAGGACCTTTGGATCTTTTTCCCATATTGAGGATGGAAACTGGTTTCCTAGTCATTTTCTTCTTGGCGATGAACGTCATCAGTTTGTTTTGCCCCTTGGCTAAGTTCGGGAGTGTCTCCTTGAATTGAGCATTTTGAGCTTGAAGTTCTTTGACGGTTTGTTCGAGAGCCATCCTTTTACTGAAATAAATAGCAAGAAGATGAGAAAACTTGTCTTAGGAAATACATGTTATGTAATTATATGTATCTATGTAAATGAAATGTTTTCAAGGACCTTATGAGATTTAAATTCGTTAACCAAAAGGAAACAGAAACAAGATTTTTATTAGTAAGTTCATGTGAATACAAAATATTTCACAGGAATAAATTAAAAACTCCTAAAGCTTTAAGTTTCTCATGGACATATCCTCTTTGTGTTAACATATGCGTTAAGACTCTGCTCCTCATGAAGTTGCTTCGTCAGCTCCAACACTTTCTTCTCACTTGCATATAATTGAGTCTCAAAGGTGTCCTATTCTTCCTTGAGTTGAATCCAGGACTTCAAGGTCAATAGGCATGTATGGATGAAGGATGGTGTGAGAAACGTCTCCTTCAATAACATGATCCATGATTACTGGTAGGACAACAGATATGGCATTATAAGGTTTTGAGAACGAGCTCGTACCCATTTGAGATAGGGCTCCAGAGGGATGGAGCTCTTGTTCCCCAGAGTCTGGATATCAATCTTAATGACCATACCCCAAGCACAGATAAATCTTTATCGGTAACCTTGAAGATTATTGTCATAATCGAATACAACACCCCAGATAAGCGTATCATGAGGACCGTCTCTTCGAGCATAACAAAACTGACGTAAAGCTAGATAAATGTTGTAATTAATGCCCCCCTTTATTCCTAGGAGTGGAACATTAGGTAAATCTCCATGGCGGTCAATAATAATGATGTCTTCTTGGGATCGGGAACACCAATAAATGTCTGAATGAGAGAGTGACATTATCCTTTGAGACCACATCAAACATTGTTCATTCTTCATTATCGAGCGGGGAAGGTGCGAAATAAACCACCTGGATAGAAAAGGTATACAACGCATGAGATTTCCTTGCTTCCTTATGGTACGAGCAAAGTAGGCACAGGATTATGAGTGAGGAATATCTTGATGGTGTTTACATTTATAAGTTGGTCCGGATTTGGGAATAGTACCAAACCATAGATTAGTAAAGCCAAAAAATCTTTGAAAGCATGAAAACTCATGACATCTAGAAACAATTGAGCTTTCTCCATCAAAAATTTTGTAAGGAGACCTTTAAACCCACTCCTGGTTTCCCAATTAGATGCAATGTCGGATGGTTTCAGATGTAAGGTTGTGGCAATATCTTCAGGTCTTGGATCTTTCTCTAAACCAGTGAAGGGCATCTGATCCAGTATAGGTACCCCAAGTAACTTAGATAACTCTTCCATTGTGGGCACCAACTAATAATTGGGTAAAGTAAAGCAATGGTGTTTAGGATCAAAGAACTGGAATAAAACGCTCATCATGCCTTCTCCAAAACCATAGATAACCAAGATGAGCAAATGACCATGTCTTTTGTTGAACTGAGAGCTTTCGGGAACCTTTGAGACCAATTCTTTGAGTTTGGAAGGTATTCCCATGAAGTTGATCCAGATAGTATTTCTATGAGCAGAGGCTATAGCCTGCAAAACAGAACAAAGATAAATCTCTTGGTCCTTGAAATGGCCAGTGAAAATGCTATGTTATGATGTTATGATGTTATGATTGTTGTACCCCAAAATTTGCCCTCCCTTTTTCACAAGAAATCACAGCTCTGGGTGTTCCCTGATTTTTCAGATTGGCTCAAGAATCGCTCAAACAGACTTTTCTTATCAGTCTACCCAAAATTAGGGTTTCCATTGATTTCTAATCAGTCAAACAGATTATTAGGTTTCCTATTGATTTGGTTGAGTTTGGCTCAGGGTTTGATCAAGCAGACGTTTCTTTGAGAGTAAATCCCAAATTAGGGTTTGCACACGCGTTCTCAGAAGAATTGGAATCCACAACATTTCATTTGACTGTCACACTGCTTTGATGCTTGTTCAAGATTTCTGTTTATTTCTCAAAGCCTAAACATATGGGATAGAAGCCGAGGCTTCTGATTGAAAGTTTGAAGCTTTAGTTTGATCAGTGAGGTAAAAGGCGTATGGACGTTTGTTTGTTTAACTGTGCAATGCATTTGGTTATTTGGAATGTCGGGCGTATTTTTGGTTAATGCAAGATTGTGAGACTACAACATTTATTGATTATTTATTTTATCTAAGTTAAAATAATTGGGATGCATTTCCAGTCATTTTAATTCAAGAAATTTAAATAAATAAATAAACAGTGTAAAAGAAATATTGAAATATCTGACAAAAGATTTTATTTATTGTAATTGTTGTTACAAGTGTTATTTGAATACATTAAATTTATTTACAGTGTTTACAATAATGTTTATTACAATGATTAAAAATAAAATAAAACTATCTTCTAAGCCTCTTGAAGTCTTCATACTTCTCTGATCCCCAACTGGTATTTACCTGCAAAGACGGAAAAAGAAATCAGTACAGATGAATTAAAAAGGCATTCTCAGACAGATAATCAAAAACTCATCATTAAAGATTGTTGGCCGGAATCAGTTTGTTTTGGTTTTCATCGTATTTTGCTCGTCCTCTTTGCAAATCTCTAGAAGATTTCTCTTCTTGGTTCACAAAGAGGAAATGTAAAAATTAAATGTTTGCAAGCATATGAATCAATTAAATAGAAGGCACAAGGATGCATACAAAATGCACAAAGCTGCATAAGTTTAAACTGAACAAACAAATTGCAATGTCAAAACTGGGCAAACTAAGTTGCATAAAGGCAAACCAAACTGTCAAGAAGATATCAAAACAAAAAGTCTGTCAACAGGCTATCAACACTACCAATGCAGAAAATATGGAAGTACAGAATGCAGAGGAAAACCAAATTGCAAGCAAGCAATATTGTCAAAACATTTTCATCATTTCCCAGGCCAACAACTTTTCAGAATAAAGGTACTTTAAGCAATAAAATATGCTTTGGAGAGAGAGAAAGAAAGTGAAGCAGGTTTGCAGTTTGGCAGGCTTAGGAATAGATAAATATAACAAGAACAAAACAGTTCAAGGAGGAGGCAGAACACATAGAGCAAGATACCACAAAACTGTAAACACAAACCAACAGGAAGCCTGCATAACCAAGCCTGCTTGTGCCAGAAACCTCGAAACAAACCTGCAAGTTTATCACAAACCTTCAAGTTTACCACAAACCAACAGCCTGCCTGCATAATTTGTAACCTGCGAGCAAAACCAACAAACATGTATCCAAGCCTGCATAACTTGCAGACCAACACAAGCCTTGAGGCCTGTTCCCAACAAACATGTATCCAAGCCTGCCTTACCAACAACAAGCTTTTAAACTTGCTAAAAAACCTGTCAAACTGCAAATACCAATAAACCTGCCTTCCTAAAATTTCAAACAAGCCTTGAAGCCTGCTTTCTCTGCTAAAAACCTTCAGCAAGCCTGTAACCAAAAAGCCTGCCTAAAACCTACAGAAAATCCTAACCTGTCTTCAAAGAAAAACAACACAGATGCAATAATTTCAAGACTTCAAACTTGCCAAAATCATTCAAGACTGCTAACCCACAAGACAAACTGAGATCACCAAACCCACCAATAATACTAACAAGCGCCTCAGAACCAAGTTCATCATAGGCAAAATCATCATCATTGAAAAAGTCAACAAAATCCAAAGGGAGGAAAAGTCAGAAGCAAAAGCATCTCAGAGGAATATCATCATTGACAAAAAGAGAGAGGAAGATTGTAAAAGCAACTCAGAAACAAACATCAGAACAACAAAGTTCATCAACATCAGAATCAACAAAAACCAAGAGACGAAGAGAGTCAGAAACGAATGAGCAAGCGTTTTCAGAAGTAGATTTCATCATAAAACAAAGAGAAAGTTACAAATACCAGAAAGAAAGCTTTCATCACCACGTGCCTCCCATCTCCGGCCACCTGAGAGCGTCGCCGTCCAATCCTCTGTCTCCTCTCCAAAACTAAACCCAAAGGTATTAATTCCCCTTCTACTGTTTTACACCTCACACAAACGAAAATAACACAAAGATCAATAGCATGCAAAGAGTAAAAACTTGAAAACCCTAAAAACGTTTAGAAGGAAAATCGTTACCCTTTTTTATCACCGCCTGGTACAACCGAGGAGAGAGGAGAGTGGAGGCATCGCTCTGGTAGCCTGAGACGAGGAGAGAGTTTAGTCAGAGGCTCTGTTTGAGAGAGGCGAAGAAGATGGAGAGCGGCGCCGTTCTAAACCAAGCAAACCTAGTTCTGAGCACAACAATTGCAAACCCTAACAAAAGCTTGAACGTTGTCTGGGCCTGCTCCACAAAATAAACCACTAAGCCCATTAATTCTGGCGCCACACCCCCCCCCCCTTGTTTTAATCTGCTTTTTTTTGTTATTTGGGCCAAACATTCTCCAAGCCCATTTAATTTCTTTTTTATTTTTCTTAGGTAAACAAATCAATCTTTTTTATATATATATGTTATCACTTTATTTTCTTTTTTTTTCATAACCTAATTCCTAATTCTATTGTTAAATAAAAAATAATATATTACCTTTTTTGTATAAATTTTTCTTAATATTTTTCATTGCCTTGAAAAACCAAAATATATAAATATTAGATTTTTTTGAAGTTAAGTAATTCCTTTTTCTTAAAAAAAAACCTTTTGTTTATATATAATTAACAAAAACACAAATAATAATAATAATACTTAATTTGCATTAGGTTAACATTTTGATCATTTGTAAATAATCATATGCATGGCACAATACTTTTGATTCTCTTTGATTCTTATACCTTGCTATATTTTTACATTGAGAATGCGACGATTCGATTTGGTTGTAAATAATATTTGGACACTACTATTATGATAAGACTCATCCCCCATTTGTAAACATTTGTACCCCCATCCCCGGATACTTATTTGTAATAGCTTAGACTTTAAATTCCCGCAATTTATCGCTTTCCATATACTGTATAGTAATTAGGGTTTGTATGCGAAGATTCAAAATCAACCGCTAGATAACCTAATACAAGATAAATGCATGAAAATCAATACACCATTCACACTTGCACCTCTAGGGTAACCTCGCTTGTTGCCTCGGAAAATGCAATCATGTCCCTCGAGTATGAGACACTCTAGCAAACGTCCCTTCGATAAACAAAGATCGTAGTCCCTCGATGACCCTCGATGTTGCCTTCGATAAAACGATCTCGTCCCTTACAAAATTGCTAGAGCACCTCACAAGTTGCCTTCAAAGATTGCATACGATGACCCGCGCCTGTCCCGCCAACATCCTAACGCAAGGTTGTTCATCAAACACAATGGTGAAACAACCTTGTTAAAAGGGTCAAAAACATAAGAAAAATCTTTGAGTAAAATAGGGTAGACAACTCTTAGTTACTTGATCAAAAATCTTGCAAAACATCCTTGCCATTTTTCAAACACACATCACAACACAACTTCAAAAACAATTTCAAAACAACTTTCAAAACATTGAATTATCTTTTCAAAAAGACAAACACCTTTGTATATACTCAAACAAGAGTCATTACAAAGGTTGCCTAGACAAGGCATCTTTTTCAAAACATTTTCAAAACCACACACACAAAGCACCCTTTCAAACAATTGAAAAGCAAAGGCAAGTGATCTAAAACAAGTAACTAAGAGCCCATGGATAACCATGGATGAAAAGGGTGCTAGCACCTTCCCTTTTCATAATCTACCCCCCGAACCCACGAAAACATCTCAAAGGTCTTTCCTGTGCTTTTTGACCTTTCCTTAGGATAAAATAAAAGTCGGTGGCGACTCTTGCTAAACCGAACAAGTGCGAAAACAAATGCAAAAACCTCAAGTTAGTTCTCCCACTGTATCACAATGATGTTATGATGTTATGATGTTATGTTTAAACAATATAGCAACCAGGTAGGAAGCACAAGAAAATCACACAAAAGGCCTTAGATTTAAAGGCTTGCATGAGGTTCATAGGTAAGTACCCTCTTGAAGTTTAGTTGGCTCAACCTATCCTAAGAATAGTAATCGGGTTCTAGGAGTCTCATATCATCGATCTTTCTCTCAGGCATTGTTTCAGTAGAGCAACTGACTTGCCACCAAAATATCCTGAGAGTCGAATCTCAATGAGCATAGTATCAACTATAAATAAACTTTAGACTGCACCAAAGCCAGCCATCTCACTACTTTCTAATGTCTAATTTGGGTCAATTAAGGTTCTAAAGGTTAGTTAGTGCTTATGACACCACACGTTAGCCTAGTGTTATCCTCGATTGACTCAAGAACACCAGTACAAACCTATGTGTCGCACTAATGTATCCATCACTTCAACCATATCGGTCTACTCCGTACAATTAACAAGATTTATTGCTACTTACCTTAAATGTCCCCAGATCCGGGTATAGGATCTTTGCAAGAAATTAAACCCGAGCAAAACCCCAAATATAAAGAAAACAAACAAATAAAGTAATTAAAGGTGATCTATCCCTAAGGTAACCCCTCTTTTTAGGTTTTTTCCCCAGTAGAGTCGCCAGTTCTATAACACGGTAGGAGAACTTACTTTTGGTTTTGTGTTTTATCGCAAATTTTACAGTTAGCAAGAGTCGCCACTGACTTTTATTTTATCCAATAAGGAAAGGGTGAAAAGAACAGGAAAGACCTTGATAGATTTTAAGTTTGGGGGTAAGTTATGAAAAGGGAAGGTGTTAGCACCCTTTTCATCCGTAGTTACCTACGGGCTCTTAATTGCTTAGCTCACTTTAATTTGATTTATGTGTACTTTGAAAAGGTTTTAAAAATGCCAATGTAAGGCAATTTGCTTTATAATAACCCTTGTATTAGTCCTCAAGAGTGTTTATAAAGCGTTTGAAAGTAGTTGTTTTGAAAGTGTGAGGTGCAAAAATTAATTTAATTTGTGAGCAAGCTGTTGTACCCCAAAATTTTCCCTCCCATAATCTTCAAAGTTTTGCCAAGCATCACCTCAAATGGCTCAAGTTTACTCAAAGGCTACACAGTCAACCATCCTCCTAAGCCAGTCAAACTAGGGTTTTGGTTCTTGCAAGGAAGTTGAAGTTTTCAAGAGCTCAATCAAGTCCCCCATGCTCATACACATTGTCAAGCACCTACATGTCAAGTTTCAAGGCTCACAAGGTCAAGTTGCACAGTCAAAAACCCTAATTGCTCAACAGTCAACTGTAGGGGCAAAATGGTCATTTGGCAGTCAAAAGTCAAAAAATTTGGTCAACATCTTATTTTTAAGCCACAAACATCATTTGATCAATGCTTGATCATGATTCTCAAAGTTTGGCTCAAAAAAGTCTCAAGATGCAAAAGTTTCTATTTTTGGACAGCTGAAAAGTCAACTGTAACTTGACCAAGGCATAACTTTTTCATGGTTCATCAGAAAAATTCCATCCAATTCTCATCTTGAAGGGGAAGACATTTCCTACAACTCATCTTCACATTCCAAGTCCAAGAAATGCTCTCACAAAAAGTTATCAATTTCAACATTATAGGTCATTTTCAAAAGTCAACAAAAAGGGACTTTAAGTCAAAGACCATAACTTGAGATTGGTAAATCAAAATGACATGGGACCAAAGACATTGGTTAGAGTACTTCAAGACCTTTCCAAAATGTCCAAGAACATGTTCATAACTTCAAAATTGAGCAAGATATGCATTGGAGAAGTTGGGAAATGTTTGTGAAATGGCCAAAATCATTTACCCTTGAAATTTCATTTTTTGACAAAAGGGGCCCACTTTTTCCACTTGAATCAGCTTGGCCATGCTTCCCACGTGTCCCACCTTTTATTTCAATATTTAAAATTAATTTTTTTCATTTTTATTAGATTTTTTTGGATTTAATTCATTTTAAATCCTTTAAAATCAAATAAAAATCAAAAAGGTTAATTAAGGGGGATATTTGGCTTTGATTAACTTTGAATCACCATTATGCATATTCCAAATTCGTGCAAAAGGCCAAATGAAGCAAGAATTCAAAATTGGCTCAAAAATGGAAGGTGTGTTAATGGAGGTTTATGTCAAAATCCTAAGCATCAATGCAAGGCATTATTGGCCTTAATTCTCATCCAAACACATTGCATAAGATGTATAGAAGCTATCACAAACAAAAAAGAGACCTAAGTTGCGCTGCAACCTGAGAACCAACTTTGCATTTTCACACAAAAATTGCAAAACTGAAAACTTCCTTAGAGCACTTTTTAAGTCCCCATTCTCATCCAAACACCTTCCTGAGGTCCAAAGGAAACTCTAGCAATCAAAACCACGCCCAAACGTGCAAAGAACCAGTCCCACGAAGCCATACGGTTTGTCTTTTTTTTTCCAGAAATGCATAACATGATTCATACACTTTCATTGATTTTTCTTGTTTGATTTGTACTAATGAGGGCTCTCTGAAGCTATTGGTGCCATCCAATTGAGTTATAGGCGCCTGAATCAGAATCTACCATGGACAAAAACTAGGTTTCCTGAAACTTCAAATTGGGGCTTTAGGTATATGGTAAAATTAGACTCTAAAATCAGTATGAACAGGATCGTTGCAACATGACGACTCCAAATCACCCATCGCGCTCAATTTATGATTGAACATGGCCTATTCGCTATTATCCATAAGCCTGTGTTTTGGGGGGGTTTAAAACCCCCGCTATCTTTTTTTTTGTTTCAGGAAAGAATGGAGAAGAAGACTGCGTGGCACGGCGTGAGGGGAGGGTTTGAATTCCAGCGCCTTTTTATTATTTTCATAACGTTAATTTTGGTTTTGTTTCATATTATTTATTTTCAATCTCCATACAACGCGCGCTCCACAGCTCACTTGGCAAAGGATGTACTTGGTAAACGTTGGGACCTGGGTTCGATTCCCAGGTCCCCTACTTTATTCCATAATTTTTCTTACAATATATTCCTATGCAGTATTTCATCAGGGGACCATCATATAACCATATTATATGGCCTGCCACGCGCCTGGAAAGTTCAATCCAAAGGCTATCATGTGAGTTCCATCATACGCACTGGTCAACGCTCCACACACAAGTCTGAAGGGTCAAAAAGGGCCCCATTCAAATGGGCTTAATTCATCAAACCACCTCCTCAATTGGGGTCAACACCCCCCATGGTTTGCATATAGTTTTCTTTTTTTTTTTCATTTTTTATTTGTTTTATTTATTTTAATTAATTCATCAAAAACAATTTTCATAAAAAACCAAAAAAAAATCAGAAAATCATAAAATAAAAATATGTTTGATTTAATTTAATTCATCAACATTTCTGTAAATAAATTTCATAATCAATTTAGTTTTAATTTTAGGTTTTAACTTTAGTGCATTTTTTTTCTTAAATAATTAAAAACATGAAAATAGGTCTTTTATCCTTTTTTTATTCTTTCTTCTTAATAAATAATCTTTTTGTTCTTGTCACTATTAATTATTAATTATTTTTGTAAACAACTTATAATTAATTAATTAGGGTAAATTAGGTTACAACTTAAAACATTTTTTTTTAATAATTAAAAACAATTTAGAATTAGGATTTCTTTCAATATTAATTTCCTTTATTCTCATTAAATTTCGTAAATACAAAAAAACATAAAAAATAAGTCCTTTCCTTTATTTAATTTAATTAATTTAATAATTTCAATTTAATTTCTCTAAAGGGTCCAACGCCCTCGCACTCGATTCTTATTTCCGTTCGCGCATTTATTTTTATTTCTTTTATGAATGTTATGTAATTTCCCCAAGGCCTTGTAATAATAATTAGAGACTTATTTACTTTCCGTACTTTTATTCAAATCGGGTCTTGGTTTAATTTGGCGATGTAGACCCGCGCCTTTGTAATAGCGTAGGACCTTTATCTTTTCCGCACTTTAAATTCCCGCACCTTTTAACTGTTAATAATCACATGAAAGAATGAATGCCCAAAATAAAATCAAGCGTAGCTCACCTAATGCATGACAAGACAAATAATAGCTGAAAATGACACACAATTCACACACCACTCTTAGGGTACGCCTCACTGTTGCCTTGCCCCTCGAAAGGTGGTCATCGAGCATTGGACGTTTTAGTAAGTCCTTATGTCCATGAACATGGCATAAGGGTAGCTTCTAAGGTGTCCTACTGTTGCTCTGGTGATCACACTGTTGCCTGGCCCCTCGAAACGTGGTCGTCGAGTACAGGACGTCTTAGTAAGTCCTTATGTTCCATTGATCTAGTTGCCTCAAAACGGTCGCCTCGGAATAAAAAGATCAATGGCATAAGGGTGGCTTCTAAGGTATCTTACCATCGCTCGGTGAGCACACTGTCCCTAATCCTCGAATTGACCCGAACACCTCCAACGGTGGTGCTACCTACCTCTCAATGGTGGGATGGCACTACCTTAAGGACATTTACACAGCCTAATTCCTTAGGGTGGGTAGATAACTCGTAGATACTTGCTCTAATTCAAAACAAATCAAAAACTCTTTTCACACCGACACTTTTCAAAAAAAAAAAGCTTTCAAAACAACTTTTCAAACACTCTTGAGGACTGATACAAGAGTCGATCTAAAACTTTACACGAAACTTTTTTTCAAACCCACTCACACTTTGAAAAGCAAACAAACACTTTGAAAACACCAATGAGCAAGTATCTAAGAGCCCATGGATAACCATGGATAGAAAGGGTGCTAACACATTCCCTTTCTATAAATCTACCTCCCGAACCGAGAACTAATCTCAATAAGGAATTTTTCTATGCTTTTGTTCTTTCCATGTTGGAGAAAATAAAAGACGGTGGAGACTCTTGCTTACCGCGACATTTTGCGAACCAGCGTTAAACAGTCAGTTCCAGATCCACCGATCACAGAACTGGCGACTCTGCTGGGGATAAGACTATTAAAGTGAGGTGTACCTTAGGATAGTTCATAACTGTGTTTTCAATTGCTTTGATTTGTTTGCTTTAAATTGTGGGACTGTCTCGGGAGTTCTATAGATCCTAACCCGGATCTGGGGATACCTTCTTAGAAAGTAGCAACAAGGCTGTGAGGGAACTGTGCGGGGTATACTGACATGGTTGAAACAGTCTCCTATGTTGATGTGGCACTTTGGTGTGTACCGGTGACCCTTGAGTTTAGTCAAGGAGAGTACGGGGCCTCCATGTGGTGTCATGAAGCATCAACTGACCTTAGGAACCTTAATTGAACCATCTTGGCCTCTTTAGGGTAGTGAGATAACTGACTTTGGTGCAGTCCGAGGTTGGTTGATACTCGATACTACACTCAATTGAGGGTTGCTTTCCTGGAATATTTCGGTCGCCAGTTCAGTGGCTAAATCGAAACGATGAACAATGAAAGCAATCCAGTGATATTGGGACCCTTAGAACCCGGTTACTTCTAATAGGACAGGTTGAGCCCACCAACTTCAAGAGGGTAATACCCAGACCCCATGCTGGCCTAAACTCTAAGGGATGTGGTGTGACTTGTGTTCCTTATCATGTTTGCCTTTGTAAATATTTGTGGTGTGTTTAATCATAGCATCATGACATCATACAGCATCATATGCATTGACTAACCATTTCAGGGGTTCGAATCTTCATCTTTATTCTTGTTTTGTAGGACATGGAAACTGTTCGCAGAAAGACAATTCAGATCAGCCTTGTAAGGATTCCTCCTCAGCTTAAGGAGCTTATATCCAGGATTCCTGAGAGCTCTTCATTCAGTGAGAGACATGGAAGACTCATCAGCTTGGTCAACACCAACATTGAAGAAGATATGATAAAGGTCCTGTTCCAGTTCTTTGACCCTCTGCATCACTGTTTCACTTTCCTGGATTATCAGCTGGTACCTACATTGGAAGAGTTCTCCCGGCTTCTGAAGATCCCTATCCTTGATCAACTACCCTACAACAGTACGGAAAAGGAACCCAAAATTGAAGAGATTGCTAAGGCCTTACACCTACAATCATCTGACCTCAAGGGACATTGGGAAGCTAGAAGTGGTATCAAAGGGTTCTTAGCCAGGTTTCTGTTTGAAAAGGCCCAAGAATGTTGGAACTCCCTTGACCTACAAGCTTTTGAAGAGGTTGTGGCCCTCCTTGTCTATGGTTTGGTATTGTTTCCTAATCCAGATCAGCTTATAGACATCAGTGCTGTCCAGATCTTCATGTCCAGGAATCCTATACCTACGTTGCTTGGGGACATCCTTCACTCATGTTACACTCGAACCATGAGAAAAAGAGATGTTCTTATGTGCTGCACTCCTCTCCTGGGAAGGTGGTTTATTTCGCACCTTCCACAGTCAGTTTTGAAGAATGAGCGGGGTTTGAGATGGTCACAACGATTGATGACCCTTACACATGCTGATATACATTGGTGCCCTCGGTCCAGAGAGGATGTCACTATCATTGATCGTTGCGGGGAGTACCCTAATGTTCCTTTACTTGGAATCAGAGGAGGTATTACTTACAACCCGTGCCTGGCTTGGAGACAGTTTGGTTATGCTCGGAGGGACGGCCCTCATGACATGTTAATTCCTGACATAGTTTTTGACTTTGACAACGATGCACAAGGACTTCGCCAGAGATTTATCAGAGCTTGGAGGATGCCCAGTAAGATAGACAGCAAGACACTGGGGCACAGGAACTCCATCCCGTTGGAACCTTATCTCAAGTGGGTACGCGCCCGCTCCCAGAAGTTAGAGATGCCTTATCCTCATGTTCTCCCTGTAATCAAAGAGCCAGTCTTGGAAGGAGAGGTGTCCTACACCATTCAACATCCTGACATGCCCACATCCTGGGAAGAAATGCAGAAGAGCTGGGTCCAGCTTAAGGAAGAACGGAATTCTCTTGAGACCAGTCTATAGGCTAGTGAAAAGAAGGTCTTGGAGCTCACCCGTCTACTGCACGAGGAAAGGAATCTCAACACCTACATTGCTCCGAAGAGGATGCGTAGTGTCTTTTGGGATTGATCTGCTTTGTAATATTTGCCCATGAGGCTTTGATGTATCAAACAGTTATTTCCTTAATGATAACATGTGTTCCTTTTTGTGTACAACAAATTTGAATTTTCGAACCCTTGAATGCATTGCATAAACACATATCATTCATCATATGCATCACAGGTACTCTTCTTTTCAGGTTGCTTACCGTTCTTTGCTGTTTATTTCAGCATCATGAACCCTGAATCATCTACCGAGCTGTCTATCAAGGCCCTTCAGGCGCAGAACGCACAATTTCAGGAGCTGATCATGGGTTTGGCTCAAGGTCAACAAGAGCTGAAGGCTATGCTCCTGAAGAAGAGTAAGAAGAAGAAGAGGACTGTGCTATTCAACACTGGGCGCAGGCTCGGGAATACTTTGCAAAATGAAGCTGAGAGGTTTACTCCATCTGTGGGGGAAGGTAGTCACCAAGAAAGGGAGGTCCCTAGTCCCATGGTCTCTGATACTGAGACAGACTTCAACGACGAACAGTACCCTCCTGCTGAGGATCAGTACAAGCAGCTGGAGGACAGATTAAACGCTATGGAAATTCAGCGTGTGCCTGGACTGGATTTCGGAGACTTGGGGTTATCTACTGGGGTGGTGATCCCACACAAGTTCAAGGCGCCTTCCTTTGTGAAGTATGACGGGGCTTACTGTCCCAAGATGCACCTCCGTTCTTATGTAAGGAAGATCCAGCCTTACACAGCAGACAGGAACTTATGGATCCACTTCTTCTAGGAGAGTCTTTCAGGGACTCACCTCGAATGGTTCTATCAGCTGGATGGAACCAACATTCGTAACTGGGAGGATCTGGCCACTGCTTTTTACAAGCAGTATCAATATAATTCCGACCTCGCTCCTACGCGTACCCAACTCCAGGGTATGTCGCTAGGATCGGGTGAAGGTTTTAAGGAGTACGCACAGAAATGGAGAGATCTGGCTGGCAGGGTGCAGCCACCATTGACGGACCGGGAGCTGGTGGATATGTTCTTGGGGACCCTATCTGGTCCATTTTTCAATCATCTCATTGGTAATTCCTCTGCTGGGTTTACTGATCTGATCCTGACTGGTGAGAGGATCGAGGCTGGTATAAAATCGGGGAAGATCCAGAAGGTTGCCTCCTCAAGTACTGAAAAGAAGCCCTTTAAGAAGGAGGCCAGTGCTGTGTATGGTCCGAGAAGGCAAGACAAACCTGAACGCCGCCAAGCTGTCAACGCGGTGGTTATTTCTAAGCCCGCTGCTGCTCCACAACAGTATAACCAACCCAGGGCTGAGAGGCCCAAACGGCAGTATACTCGGCTCAGCATGACTCTCTCTCAGATCCTGCCGCAACTATTATTAACCAACTTGGTGACTGTCAGGGAGGCCCCGAAGGTTGTGAATACTACATCCCCCAAGTTTAATCCAAATGCCCATTGTGCTTATCACTCCGATAGCCCGGGGCATTCTACTGATGACTGCTGGGCCCTGAGGAATAAGGTTCAGGACCTTATTGATGCCAAGGAGATACAGTTTGAGGCGCCCGAGAGGCCAAATGCTGTTACCGCTCCCATGCCCCAACATGGAGTGAATGTTGTTGAGGAGGATTTGTATGTAGCTTCTGTGGAAGATGTTTCTACTCCGCTGCTGACTGTCAAGAGGAACCTGTTGCTAGCCGGTTTATTTCTGGGATGTAGCAAAGGTTGCCCTTTATGTGATGATTCCCCTGCTGGTTGTTCTTTGCTGAAATCAGGCGTCTAAAACCTGATGGATAGTAAAGAGATTTTGTTCAAGAAGACTTTCGTTCCTGCTGCCCCTGTTGAAGAAGTTTCAATTGTTACCATCTTCAATAATCCTTCCAAGGCTCCTTCAAAGAAGCCTGTCCAAATTTTGCCTGTTCACAAGATTGCTCCCATCACTACTACTGTCCTGGGGCCCATCCCCTACAAGTCTGATAAGGCTGTCCCATGGCACTATGGGGCAGATGTTTATGTTCTGGGAGTGAAGCAAGAGTTCAATATTGATACTGGTGTCACCAACATCACTGGGCCTGCTAAGGTCACTCGTAGTGGGAGACTGTTCTCACCAGACATTGCTCCTCCGGTAATTCAGAGGCCTTTGATCATCACACCTTCCATTGTGCCTGTTTCCCCCCTTGACCAAGTTTCCACCCCTGCTGCCGAGTCATCTGATGCTCGGGGCAAGGGGATTGCTGCTGATGTGCCTGCCCGGACGGAGGCACCAAAGACCATTGTTGAGGCTTCCAAGCAGGAGATGGAAGAGATCCTCAAAATAATAAAGAAAAGTGATTTCAACGTCGTTGAACAGCTGGGGCACACCCCCTCTAAAATCTCCATGCTATCACTGCTGCTGTGTTCAGAGGCCCATGCCAAGGCCCTGATTGCTTTCTTAAAGACAGCTCACGTACCCCAAGAAACGTCTGCTGATCAATTCACCGACTGTGTGGCCAACCTAACTGCTGACAATGGTCTGGGTTTCTCCGATGCTGATCTAACGGCCAAGGGGAAGAACCATAATGATGCCCTGCATGTCTCCATTGAATGCAGGGGCACTACTCTTGCTCACGTGCTGGTTGACACTGGTTCTTCACTAAACGTGCTACCCAAGAAGGCTCTGGACAGGCTGGACTGTGAGGGTCTAGAGCTCAAACCAAGTAACATTGTTGTCCGGGCCTTTGACGGGTCCAAAAGAATGGTACATGGTGAGGTTGACATCCCAATCAGGGTTGGGTCACAGGTCTTTGATTCAAAATTATATGTGATGGACATCCGTCCATCCTATTCTTGTTTGCTGGGTCGCCCGTGGATCCACAAGGCTGGAGCTGTGACCTCCACGTTGCATCAAAAGCTCAAGTACCCGGTCAGGGGGAAGATTGTAACAGTGCAAGGGGAAGAGGAATACATGGTCAGCCACCTCAACTCCTTCAGGTACGTGGAAATGGATGGGGAGTTCATTAAAACCCCCTTTCAACATTTTGAAGAGGTGCCACAAACATTGGCAGCAGCAGAAGCAGTGGTTGAAGAGGTTTCTCCTTTGAAGATGGCCTCCTTAAAGGACGCCCGGGCCGTGATTGAAAAAGGTGAATGTGCAAACTGGGGCAAGCTCCCTGATTTTACTCCTAAGACTAACAAATTTGGGTTGGGTTTCACTGCAGAGGCTATGAAGGCTGTGCGCAAGGCAAGGATCGGAAGACCTCCTGTGCTCATCACCAATCCAGGAGTGAATGCTATTGGGGAGGAAGACGAAGTGGAAGAGTCAGAGTTTGATAGCTGGATCTACCCGACGACTGATGGTGGATTGATCAATTGGACTGCTAAAGACTTTACACCCATAACTTTTGTCACCCAGTAATGAACTTCTTTGTTTTGGATTTGTAATAAACAATAATTTGAAACTTTATGGCCCGGTGTCTTACCCGGGGCACCGTGGTTTTATTTGTGAGGGCTTTTGTTTGTCAACTTCATATATCATGAATAAAAGCATTGGACGTTTTTCACATTTCAAATTTTGCGCTCCTTTTCTTTCTTTATATATATTGCAAAACAGTTGTATTTACACACACTCACTCATACAGGTTTCAATCCACTCCGGATCTCACTGGTAACGACTCTGTTACTTCCAGTTATGACTTCGAAAATCCGATCAACTTAGCCGAAGACGAAGGTGAAGATGATTGCGAAGTGCCTGGCGAGCTTGCAAGACTGTTACTCCAGGAAGAGAGGGCAATTCAACCACACGAAGAGTCGGTGGAAACAATAAATCTGGGTACTGAGGCGGACAGAAAGGAAGTTAAGATTGGTGCCAACCTAGAGCTCAGCGTGAAGCAACGGTTGACTCAGATGTTACAGGATTATGTGGAGATCTTTGCCTGGTCCTACGAAGACATGCCTGGGTTAGATACTGATATCGTGGTCCATCATCTGCCTACCAAGGAAGATTGTCCTCCGGTTAAGAAAAAGGTCCGCCGTATGCGTCTAGAGATGTCTGAGAAGATCAAAGTCGAGGTTATGAAACAGTTTGATGTCGGGTTTCTTGCAGTGACTTCTTACCCTCAGTGGGTTGCTAATGTGGTGCTGGTACCTAAGAAAGACGGTAAGGTCAGAATGTGTGTTGATTACAGGGATCTGAACAGGGCCAACCCCAAAGATGACTTCCCTCTACCTCACATTGATATTCTTGTTGACAACACTGCTCAGCATAAGGTGTTCTCCTTCATGGATGGTTTTTCAGGCTATAATCAGATCAAGATGGCTCCTGAAGACATGGAGAAGACTACTTATGTCACTCAGTGGGGCACCTTCTGCTACAAGGTCATGCCATTCTAGTTGAAAAATGCTGGGGCAACCTACCAACGTGCCATGGTTGCTTTATTTCATGACATGATCCATCATGAGATAGAAGTGTATGTTGACGACATGATTGCAAGGTCCCAAACTGAGGAGGAACACCTTGACCATCTGCAGAAGCTATTCGACCGTCTGAAATTGTACAAGCTGAGGTTGAACCCGAACAAGTGCACCTTCGGGGTTAGATCTGGAAAGCTGCTAGGCTTCGTTGTAAGTGATAAGGGTATTCAAGTGGACCCTGCCAAGGTTAAAGCCATTCAAGAGATGCCAGTTCCTAAGACAGAGAAAGAGGTCAGAGGCTTTTTAGGACGCCTGAATTACATTGCTCGATTCATCTCGCACCTAACTGCTACTTGCAAACCAATCTTCAAGCTGTTGAAGAAAGATCAGGTAGTACGTTGGAATGATGAATGTCAGGCTGCTTTTGACAGAATCAAAGAGTATCTCCAAGAACCACCCATTCTTATGCCACCGGTTGAAGGGAGACCTCTGATACTATACCTGACAGTACTTGACAACTCAATGGGGTGTGTGCTGGGGCAGCATGACGAGTCTGGCCGAAAAGAGCATGCCATTTATTACCTTAGCAAAAATTTTACCGACTTTGAGACCCGATACTCACTGCTTGAGAAAACTTGCTACGCTTTGGTATGGGCTGCTCGCCGGCTGAGACAGTATATGCTGACTCACACTACCTTGTTGATCTCAAAGATGGATCCCATAAAGTACATATTTGAAAAGCCTGCTCTGTCTGGAAGAATAGCAAGATGGCAAATGATCTTGACAGAATACGACATCCAGTACACGACCCAGAAAGCTATCAAAGGAAGTGTATTGGCAGACCACTTGGCACATCAAGCAGTGGACGACTATCAGTCAATGAACTTTGAGTTTCCAGACGAAAGCATCATGATAGTGACTGATTGTGAGGTACCTGGACCGGATGAAGGACCTGAGGAAGGATCCCGGTGGTCTATGCACTTTGACGGAGCCTCCAACGCTTTGGGTAACGGTATCGGCGCTGTGATCATATCCCCTCAAGGCACTCATACTCCACTTACTGCCCGGTTATGTTTCAACTGCACCAACAACATGGCGGAGTATGAGGCATGTGTGATCGGTGGATCTGGAACTGACTGTTTAACGCTGGTTCGCAGAATGTCGCGGAAGCAAGAGTCGCCACCGTCTTTTATTTTCTCCAAATGGAAAGGACAAAAGCACAGAAAAATTCCTTAAAGAGATTGCTCTCGGTTCGGGAGGTAGGTTATAGAAAGGGAAGGTGTTAGCACCCTTTCTATCCATGGTTATCCATGGGGTCTTAGATACTTGCTCATTGTGTTTTCAAAAATGGTTTGTTTTCTTTTCAATGTGGGTTTTAAAAAAAGTTTCTTTGGAAATTCCAGTTCGACTCTTGTATCGGTCCTCAAGAGTGTTTGAAAAATTGCTTTCGAAAGCTTTTTTGAAAATGTGTTGGTGTGAAAAGTATTTTTTTTATTTGTTTTGAAGTTTAGAGAAAGTATCTAGAGTCGTCTACCTACCCTAAGGAATTCGTCTGTGTAGATGTCCTTTAAAGTAGTGCCATCCCACCATTGAGAGGTAGGTAGCACCACCGTTGGAGGTGTTCGGGTCAATTCGAGGTTCGGGACATGGTGATCACCAGAGCAATGGGAAGACACCTTAGAAGCTACTCTCATGCCAGGTTCCCGGATCATGAGGACTTACTAAGACATCCTCTACTCGACGATCACCTTTCGAGGCAAGGCAACAGTGAGGCGTACCCTAGGGGTGGTGTGTGATTTGTGTGTCAGATTCAGATATTTTATCTTGTCATGTTGTTAGTGATCTATGCGCTTGTTTTTATTTTTGTCCATTCATTCTTGCATGCATATATTTAACAGTTAAAAGAGTGAGAAAGATAAAGTTCTAAACTATTACAAAAGGCGCGGGTCCACATCGCCAAAATTTCCAGAACCCGATTTGACAGAAAAATAAAGAAAGTAAAGTAAAGTGCGAGAAAGTATGAAATTACACGGCTTTGGGAGAAGTACATAAATAATTAAAAGAAAAAGAAATAAATACGCGAATTGAATTAAAATTAAAAAAAACGAGGGCGTTGGACCCTTTTTAATGAAACTAAATTAAATTATTAAATCAATTAAAATTAAAAGGAAAAAAGAAATTATTTTTGGTATTTTTATATTTTATGACTTTAATAAAAAAAAAGATTAATTAAAATAAAATATTAACCCTAATTCTAATTGTTTTTAGTTTATTAAGAAAGTATTAAAATTAAACCTAAATTAACCTAATTATTTACATGCAATTTTAATTTATAAAAATAATAGGAAATATTTAATTATTATGAAAGAAAAGAAAAAAGGATAAAAAATTATTACAAACCCTAGTTCTACCAATTTTAAATTAATTAAGAAAATATTAAGATTTACTCCTAAATTAAAACTAATTAATTAATAAAGGTTTTATTTACAAAAAATATAACATTAAATAAGAATATTAATTTTTGCCTCTTTTCTGATTTTTTTGTGTTTTTTTATATATTATGAAAATAATAGTTATAAAGAATTAAAAAAGATTAATTAAAATAAAGAAAAGAAAAGATATAAAAAAAGTAAAAGAAACAAACTAGAGGGGGGTGCTGTCCCCAAGTGGAGGACTTATTGTAGTAATTCTGGGCCCAATTGTCCCTGGCCTCTTTGACTTTTCAGCTAGCATGGATGTCTATTGACTGAGGTCTACCATATCCTTCAGCTCATAGCCTTCTGATCATTCCATTGGGCACGTGGATGGCTTGATTTGGTGAACGTACGGTAGTCTTCAATACTGAAACTGCATAGAAACATTAATTGAAAAATAACATGGAAAGGGTGAGGGACCTGGGGCTCGAACCCAGGTCCTATGGTTTACCAATGCTTATTCCTGCCAGTTGATCCAAACGCTCACTTTGTTTATATAATAACAATCAATTAATATAAAATAAAACAAAGCGCTGATGTCTTTTTCGCGCGAAATTTTAAACGAACCAATCGCTGCCTTCCACCTAAGCGTCTTCCTCGTGTTGTTCCTTTTTTCCTGAAACAAAGAAAGAACTGGCAACGGTTTTGAACCGTTCCAGAAAGTCACTTTTGCAAAAATAACGAATAGCTCAGGGGCAGCTCATAAATTGAGCGCGAGGGTGGATTTAGCATCGTCCAAGCGTGCTTGTTTCAATGGTCCAGGTCTCGAGTGCTAATTTTTCCTCAAATGGAAAACCCCAATTCAAAGCTTGGAAAACCCTAATGTCCAACAATGGCGAAATCGCATAGAGTGCACAAAAATACAATTAACTTATATGGTTAGCTTCAGGAAGGTCCCATTAATTCCATTGATTCTTTCTATATTTGGTTAGGCACGAAATCTTGGAGATATTATATGCATAAAAAGATTGAAAAACCTAGGTTTAGTATTTTTCATGTATTTTAATTAATTAAATGAATTATTAATAATAAAAATCCAAATAAATAAATAAAAAATGAAGAAAAACTTCCCTTTGGGCCAAATGGTCGTGCACATGCCTTGGATAATGAATTGTGGAAGAAAAAGAGGCCCATTAGCAATTTTAGGTCATTTGAATCAATGTTGACTTTTCAAAATATCCAAAAATTTCCCAACTTCCACAGGGCATAACTTGCTCAATTTTTAAGATTTGCTCATGTTCTTGGACATTTTGGAAAGGTCTTTGAGTCCTCTAACCAATTTATTTGGTCCCATGTAATTTTGATTTACCAAACTCAAGTTATGGCCTTTGACTTAAAGTCCCTTTTTGTTGACTTTTGAAAATGACCTATAATGTTGAAATTAATAACTTTTTGTGAGAGCATTTCTTGGACTTGAAGTATGAAGAGGAGTTATAGGAAATGTCTTTCTCTTCAAAATGAGCTTTGGATGGAATTTTTCTGATAATCCATGTGAAAGTTATGCCCTGGTCAATTTACAGTTGACTTTTTCAACTGTCCAAATAAGGAAACTTTTGCATCTTGATGATGTTTGAGCCAAGCTTTGAGAATCATGATCAAGCATTGATCAAATGATGTTTGTGGCTTCAAAATGAGATGTTGACCAAAAATTTGAACTTTTGACTGTCAAATGACCATTTTGCCCCTATAGTTGACTGTAGTGCAATTAGGGTTTTGACTGTGCAATTTTGTGCTGAAAGTCTTGAAACTTGGTATGAGGATGCTTGACCATATTTGTAGGCATGTGGGACTTGATTGAACCCTTGGAAACTTCATTTTCTTTGCCATAACCAAAACCCTAATTTTGACTGTTTAGGAGGCCCTTGAACTGTGCAACCCTTGGGGAAATTTGAAGTATGACTTGGCAATTTCTTGAAGAATATGGGAGGACAAATTTTGGGGTACAACAGTTGCCCCTGTTCAATCTTCTTAGACCTGAGGATGCAGATTGGCTGACGTGCCTTTCGTAATCCGAAGGTGGAAGATGATTGAACACTAGAGTGCCCAGAAATTTGCGCTCACATAGTAGTGTGGTGGTGGAATGGGCTTGTAGATGCCATTTGGAGATTGATGAATAGGATGATGGGCTTATAGATGCCATGCTAAGAGATGATGGATAGGTGGATGGGCTTATAGATGCCATCTGGATGTCAATCGCATAAGGGATTCCTTAGCGAGAACTTGCGTACCTGCAAAAGAAAAATGAGTACCTGACCTGTTACGAGAGCTGGTTTTCAAATTCTTTGTGTAGATGTGTCCTGACTGGTTACAGGAGCTGGGTCTGGAGCTTCAAACGGTGATGAATGAACCAGGGATGGTTACTACCTCGACAGGAACGGTGAGAGAACCTTGGGTGACTTTAACTTCAACAGCAATCGTTGAGAAAACCTTGGGATGATTACTACCTCCACAGGATCGGGGAGAGAACCAATAGGTGACTACAACCTCAACAGCGAACATTGAGAGAATCTTGGATAACTTCAACTTCAACAGCAATTGTTGAGCGAATCTTGGGATTACCACCTCCGCAGGATCGGGGAGAGAACCATAGGCGACTACAACCTCAATAGCAATCATTGAGAGAATCTTGGTGGGAATTACCATCTCCGCAGTATCGGGGAGAGAACCATAGGCGATTACAACCTCAACAGCAAACATTGAGAAAACCTGGGATGGAATTATCATCTCCGCAGTATCGGGGAGAGAACCATAGGCGATTACAACCTCAATAGCAATCATTGAGAAAACCTTGGATGGAATTATCATCTCCGCAGTATCGGGGAGAGAACCATAGGTGATTACAATCTCAATAGCAATCGTTGAGAAAACCTTGGATGGAATTATCATCTCCGCAGGATCGGGGAGAGAACCATAGGCGATTACAATCTCAATAGCAATCATTGAGAAAACCTTGGATGGAATTATCATCTCCGCAGGATCGGGGAGAGAACCATAGGCGATTACAATCTCAATAGCAATCATTGAGAAAACCTTGGATAACTTCTACTGAGTCTTCATCAGGAAAATCTGTTTGGGGTCGATTTAACTGGACTAGAGAAGGCCTTGGACTGGATTAGAAATCTTTGGAGTCGATTAACTGAACCGGTCTAGGTCTTGAAATGTCTTCAACTGGATAAGAAACAGGGAGATCTTGGGGTCGATCTGACTGAACCATAGAAGGCCTTTGACTGGATAAGAAATCTTTGGAGTCGATTTAACTGATCCGGTCTAGGTCTTGAAATATGATTGAGAATTTAACTGAATCTTTCCTGAAAGGTAAAGGTCAGTCATGTGCAATGCATGATATGAACCAAGCAATGATGTTCTCAACCTAAATGAGATTTGTAAGATATGATGCATATATGCATGCTATAATGATGTATGTGATGTTTAGGAATGTATGTTTTTCGTCTAGGAAAGTAAATCCTTGACGGGTGCCGGGAAGTCACTCCTGGGCTAATGTCGAAGAATAGATTTTGCTTCCGCTGGGGATGATAGTTGCAAGAATACCGGTAGGAGAATATGACTCTGTTGGGGAATAGACTTGGCGAATGGATTACTCTGCGGGGAGAAAAGTACTCTAACGATCTTGCTGGGAAGCAATACTCTGTGGGGAGAGGGATACTTTGTTGAGTATTGATAATAACTTTCCGGGGATACCCTTGTTGTGCTGGAAGTGTTAATTGACTTCGCTGGGGATAAGAAGACTTCGTCGAGGACGCTCTTTCCATGGCTTTTGGCTGAGGATAACCCAGTTATATCCTGGTAAGGAAATAACTCTTTGAATAAAGCCGGGGGACGCGTTCGTGCTTTGCGAGGGATAAGCTTCCAGAATCTACTGGGGATAAGCTTACTGTTTGGGGAGATGGATTCCAACTTTCCTGGGGAATTGGACTCTCTTGGGGAAGTTTTGAACTGTGTCGGGAAGATGACTCCACTGAATGTTGGTATACCGCCGGGGAACAATCTTTAGACCAAGACTTCCGGGGATGCTCGTTAAGAATGCATGTATACTGCTGGGGAATGTTGAGACCTGCGGGAGGATACCCAACTTCCTTAAGTTTGATAGTAGCTTCGCTTGAGGAGAGTGTACTGACTTGCTGACGTACTCTCTGGGGAATTAAGACATACTGGTTGCGTTCTTTAGTCGAACCTACCTTGGTACCTTGGAGGATAGAACAATTAGATTACTTAGACAACTCTTTTATTGCCCCTGTTTCTAATGTTACCTGTAATTAATCCTTTGTTTCGTATGCAAATATTTATGAGTTAGCAAATTATTGTCGACGCATATATCACAAATTGAACTTTGGACGTTCTTCGCAAAACAAAACAAAAACGGAAAAACAATTGGCACTTTTTAACTGAAAAGTATATTTGTATTGATTTTTGAATGGCCTGAAAAATAGGCGTTTATGTACAAGAGGCTGACGTCCTAGTAAGAGAACGCCTCCGAACAAGAGAGTTTATACAAATTTTGTACGAAAGAAAATAAAACAGCTGTGTGAAATGAATGATCCCACTGGGTTTCAACTCTGCTATCGCCTTTATATCTCCGAGCGTCTCATCACTTGATGACCTAAACGAATATGAAGATGACTGATCGATGCCGTCTGAACTTGATGTAGATACCGGATTCTGGATGCAAAGTGATCCAATGAGACATAGTATTACGCTTTATCCCTAACTTTTGCCTGGACTGCCCTTTCGGGTTTTCAGTCCACCGGGATACCCATTTTTGCCCAAGCCGCCTTTTCAGGTTTTCGACTTGCCGGGTGTACAGATTTTTTTCATTTCATCCCTTCATTTTGCCTGAACCCTATTGGTTCGCCGGGAAGCCCTAATTTTTTGCCTAGGCATGTCAGCCTAGCGGGTCTTTTTTATGCGTAGTATCTTTTTACTATGTCTACATTAGCGGGGTGAGGAAGGTCGTCACCATCCATGTTGGTTAGAATCATGGCTCCTCCTGAGAACACATGTTTAACCACAAATGGCCCTTCGTATGTAGGGGTCCATTTGCCCCTTGGATCACTCTGAGGAAGGATGATTCACTTGATTACCAGATCCCCAACTTGATATTCCTGTGGTCTGACTTTTTTGTTAAATGCCCTGATCATCCGTTTCTGATACGTCTGACCATGGCAGATAGCAACAAGTCTCTTCTCATCAATAAGGTTTAATTGATCAAGTCGTGTCTGGATCCAATCATCTTCGTTCAGATTTGCATCCTTCATTATCCGGAAAGAGGGTATTTGCACTTCGATCGGCAAGACTGCCTCCATACCATAAACCAAGGAGAAAGGAGTTTCCCCGGTTGATGTCCTGGCTGAGGTACGGTATCCATGTAGAGAGAACGGTAACATCTCGTGCCAATATTTATAAGTCACTGTCATCTTCTACACGATTTTCTTGATATTTTTATTTGCTGCCTCTACAGCCCCATTCATCTTCGGTCTGTAAGGAGAAGAATTGTGGTGCTGTATCTTAAACTACTCGCAGAGCTCAGTGATCATCTTGTTATTGAGATTGGTACCGTTGTCTGTAATAATCCTCTCTGGGACGCCGTATCGACAGATCAGATTATGCCGAATGAACCGTGCCACAACCGTCTTGGTCACCGTAGCGTAGGAAGCTGCTTCAACCCACTTCGTGAAGTAGTCAATCGCCACTAGGATGAAGCGATGCCCATTAGATGCCGTAGGTTTAATCTCACCGATCATGTCTATGCCCCACATTGCAAACGGCCAAGGCGCAGTCAGAACATTCAGGGGAACTGGAGGAACATGCACCTTGTCTGCATAGATCTGGCATTTATGACATGTCCTGGAATGTTGGTAGCAGTCAGCTTCCATTGTGGACCAGTAATACCCTTCCCGAAGGATCTTCTTTGCCATTGTATGTCCACTGGAATGTGTACCAAAGGTCCCTTCATGTAGCTCTTCCATGATCCTTTCTGCTTCAGTTTTATCCACACAATGCAGTAGGGTTGAATCATGGTTTCGCTTGTACAAGATGTCGTTGCTAAGGAAGAACTTTTCCGCGAACCTTCTCAGGAACTTCTCATCATTGACAGAGGCACCTTCAGGGTATTCCTGAGTTTCCAGATATCTCTTCACCTCATGGTACCAAGGCTTCTCGGTCACCAATTCAGTCTCGAGATCGCAACAGTATGCCGGTTCGTCCAGTTTCCAGATGATGATCCGGGGAGCCTCATTATCCCATTTGACCTTGAACATAGAAGACATTGTAGCTAACGCGTCCGCCAACTGATTCTCTTCTCTTGGAAAGTGTTCAAAGGTTATCTTCGTGAAGTGGGGGATCAAGGTCAGCACACATTCTCTGTAAGGGATAAGATTCGGATGTTTCGTATCCCACTCTCCTTTGATCTGATTGATCACAAGAGCGGAATCTCCGAAGACACTCAGAAACTTGATCCTTAGGTCGATCGCAGCTTGAAGACCCATGATGCACGCCTCATACTCCGCCATGTTGTTGGTACAGTTGAAACATAGTCGGGCAATGAGCGAAGTATGAGTGCCTTGCGGTGATATGATTATAGCGCCGATACCGTTTCCCAAAGCGTTGGACGCTCCATCAAAGTGCATAGACCATCGGGATCCTTCCTCAGGTCCTTCATCCGGTCCAGGTACTTCACAATCAGTCACAATCATGATGCTTTCATCCGGAAACTCGAAGTTCATTGACTGATAGTCATCTACGGCCTGATGTGCCAAGTGGTCTGCCAATACACTTCCCTTGATGGCTTTCTGGGTCGTGTACTGAATGTCGTATTCCGTCAAGATCATTTGTCATCTTGCTATTCTCCCAGACAGAGCAGGCTTTTCGAATATGTACTTTATAGGAACCATTTTTGAGATCAACAAGGTAGTGTGAGTCAGCATATACTGTCTCAGCCGGCGAGCAGCCCATACCAAAGCGCAGCAAGTTTTCTCAAGCAGTGAGTATCGGGTCTCACAGTCGGTAAACTTTTTGCTAAGGTAATAAATGGCATGCTCTTTTCGGCCAGACTCGTCATGCTGTCCCAGCACACACCCCATTGAATTATCAAGTACTGTTAGATATAGTATCAGAGGTCTCCCTTCAACCGGTGGCATAAGAATGGGTGGTTCTTGGAGATACTCTTTGATTCTGTCTAAAGCAGCCTGACATTCATCATTCCAACGTACTACCTGATCTTTCTTCAGCAGCTTGAAGATTGGTTCACAGGTAGCAGTCAGGTGTGAGATGAAGCGAGCAATGTAATTCAGGCGTCCTAAAAAGCCTCTGACCTCTTTCTCTGTCCTAGGAACTGGCATCTCTTAAATAGCTTTGACCTTAGCGGGGTCCACTTGAATACCCTTATCACTTACAACGAAGCCTAGCAACTTCCCAGATCTTACCCCGAAGGTGCACTTGTTCGGGTTCAACCTCAGCTTGTACAACTTCAGACGGTCAAACAATTTCTGCAGATGATCTAGGTGCTCTTCCTCAGTTTGGGACCTTGCGATCATGTCGTCAACATACACTTCTATCTCATGATGGATCATGTCATGAAATAAAGCAACCATGGCACGTTGATAGATTGCCCCAGCGTTTTTTAGTCCAAAAGGCATGACCTTGTAACAGAAGGTGCCCCACTGAGTAACAAATGTAGTCTTTTCCATGTCTTCAGGTGCCATCTTGATCTGATTGTAACCTGAAAAGCCATCCATGAAAGATTATACCTTGTGCTGAGCTGTATTGTCAACAAGGACATCAATGTGAGGTAGGGGGAAATCATCCTTGGGACTAGCCCTGTTCAGATCCCTGTAATCAACACATATTCTGACCTTACCATCTTTCTTTGGTACCGGTACCACATTAGCAACCCATTGAGGGTAAGAAGTCACTGCAAGGAACCCGGCATCAAACTGCTTCATAACCTCGGCTTTAATCTTTTCAGACATCTCTGGACGCATACGACGGACCTTTTGCTTCACCGGAGGGCAGTCTTCCTTAGTAGGCAAGTGATGGACCACAATATCGGTATCCAACCCGGGCATGTCTTCGTAGGACCAGGCAAAGATCTCCATATAATCACGTAGCATCTTAGTCAACCGTTGCTTTACGCTGAGCTCTAGGTTGGCACCAATCTTTACCTCTTTCCTGTCTGCCTCAGTACCCAAGTTTATTGTTTCCACTGGCTCTTCATGTGGTTGAATTGCCCTCTCTTCCTGAAGTAACAGTCTTGCAAGCTCGCCAGGCACTTCGCAATCATCTTCACCTTCATCTTCGGCTAAGTTGATCGGATTCTCGAAGTCATAACCGGCAGTAGCAAAGTCGTTACCAGTGAGATCCAGAGTGGATTGAAACCTGTATGAGTGAGTGTGTGTAAATACAGCTGTTTTGAAAAATATGTAAAGGAAGGAAAGACAGAAAAGGAGCATAAGATTTGAAATGCGAGAAAACGTCCAAGATTTTAATTTATGATATATGAAATGACAATTTATATGCCCTCACAAATGAAACCACGGTGCCTCGGGTAAGACACCGGGCCACAGAGTTTATTTATTGTTTATTACAAATAACAAAGCAAAAAAGTTTATTACTGCGTAACAAAAGTAACAGGAGTATGGTCTTTGACAATCCAATTGGTCAATCCGCCTTCAGTCGTCGGATAGATCCAGCTATTGAATTCTGCTTCATCCACTTCATTGTCCTCCCCAACAGCATTCACTCCTGGATTTGTGATGAGCACAGGAGGTCTTCTGGTCTTCGCCTTCCGCATAGCTTTCTGACCCTCTGCAGTAAAACCCAGTCCAAATTTGTCAGTTTTCTGTGTAAAGTCGGGAAGCCTGCCCCAGTTAGCACAGTCACCTTTTTGAACCACAGCCCGGGCATCCTTCAGGGAAGCCATCTTCAACGGAACATTCTTTTCGACTGCTGTTTCTGCTGCTGCTGAAATTGGAAGCACCTCCTCGAAATGCTGAAAGGGGGTTTCAATAAACTCCCCGTCCATCTCAATGTATCTGAAGGAATTCAAATGGCTCACCATATACTCCTCCTCTCCTTGCACAGTGACGATCTTCCCTCTGACAGGGTACTTCAGCTTCTGGTGCAAGGTAGAGGTCACTGCCCCAGCTTTATGGATCCAAGGTCGACCCAGTAGACAAGAGTACGATGGACGGATATCCATCACATAAAAAGTAGAGTCAAACACCTGAGAGCCCACACGAATAGGAATGTCAACCTCTCCATGAACCATCTTCTTTGAACCGTCAAAGGCCCTGACGATGATATTGCTGGGTTTCAGTTCCAGGCCTTCACAATCCAAACGGTCTAAAGCCTTCTTGGGTAGCACATTTAAGGAAGAACCAGTGTCCACCAATACATGCGCCAGAGTAGTGCCCCTGCATTCGATAGAGACATGCAGGGCATCATTGTGGTCTCTTCCTTTCGCATTCAGGTCAGCATCTGAGAAACCCAAGCCATTGTCTGCTGTCAGATTTGCTACGCAGTTAGTGAACTGGACTGCAGATGTCTCCTGTGGCACATGGGCCGTCTTGAGAAATGAGATTAGGGCCTTAGCATGGGCCTCAGAGCATAGCAATAAGGAGAGCATGGAGATCTTGGAGGGCGTGTGCCCCAGCTGTTCCAAAACATTAAAGTCACTCTTTTTTATTATTTTTAGAATCTCCTCCATTTCTTGTTGGGAGGCCTCAGCATTTATAGGTACCGGTGCCTCCATCCGAGCAGGCTCATCTTCAATTCCTTTGCCCCGAGCATTGGATGACTCGGCAGCAGGGGAAACAACTTGGTCCCTAACAGGAACAGGTACACTTGTAGGTGTTATAAGGAGGGGTCTTCGAGTAGCGTGCAGTGCAATGTCAGGCGAGAAGAGCCTGCCACTGCGGGTAACCTTGGCTGGGCCAGTGATATCGCAAATACTGGCGCCAGTGTTGAATTCTTGTTTGATTCCATTCACATATACGTCTGCCCCATAGTGCCAGGGGACAGCCTTATCAGATACATAGGGGAGAGGCCCCGGAACAGTAATAACCACAGGTGCGACAGTCATGATTTGGACAGGCTTCTTCAGGAGAGCCTTGATTGGATTATTGAAGATGGTAACCACAGAAACTTCTTCTACCGGAACCAACTGAACAACAGACTTCTTAAACAGAATCTCCTTGCTATCCATTAGGCTTTGGATGCCTAACTTCAGCAAGGGACAACCAGATAGGGAAACAGCACAGAACAGGCAACCCTCACTGCAACCCGGAAATAAACCGGCCAGCAGCAGGTTCCTCTTGACAGTCTTCAGAGGAGTAGCTAGATCATCCACAGAAACAGCGTACACTTCTTCATCAACCGCATTCACTCCATGTTGGGGCATAGGAGCAGTTACCACATTCGGCCTCTCAGGCGCTTCGAACTGTATCTCCTTTGCGTCAATAAGGTCTTGCACCTTATTCCTTAATGCCCAACAGTCATCAGTGGAATGCCCCGGGCTATCAGAATGGTAAGCACAACGAGCATTTGGGTTGTACTTGGGGGAAGCAGTGTTTACACCTTTGGGTGCCTCTCTAACAGTCACTAGGTTGGTGGATAGCAACTGTGGCAGGATCTGCGATAAGGTCATGCTCAAACGGGTAAACTCTCTCCGGGGTCTTTCAGCCCTTTGAGGATTGGTTGGCCGAGGAGCGGCAGCAGGCTTGGCAATCATTACCGCACTGACAGATTGGCGGCGCTCAGATTTCTCTGGTCGACTAGAGCCATATACAGCACTAGCCTCCTTCTTGAAGGGTTTCTTCTCTGAACTAGACGATGCACCCTTCGGAATCTTTCCAGACTTCAACCCAGCCTCAATTCTCTCTCCAGTCAGAATTAGATCAGTGAACCCTGCAGACGAATTCCCGATAAGATGGTTGAAAAATGGCCCAGATAGGGTCCCCAAGAACATGTCTACTAACTCCCGATCAGTCAACGGAGGCTGCACCCTGCCAGCCAGATCCCTCCACTTTTGAGCGTACTCCTTAAAACCTTCACTTGAACCTAACGACATACCCTGGAGTTGGGTACGTGTAGGGGCAAGGTCGGCATTATATTGATACTGCTTATAGAAAGCAGTAGCCAACTCCTCCCAGTTATGAACCTTGGTCCCATCCAGCTGATAGAACCATTCGAGATGAGTCCCTGAAAGACTCTCCTGGAAGAAGTGGATCCACAAATTCTTATCCGCTGAGTACGGTTGAATCTTCCGAACATAGGACCTGAGATGTAGCTTGGGACAAGACGCCCCGTCGTACTTAGTGAAAGATGGTGCTTTGAACTTCCGAGGAATAATCACACCAGTAGACAAACCCAAATCTCCGAAATCCAGCCCAGGTACCTGTTGTATCTCCATAGCATTCAACCTGTCCTCCAACTGCTTGTAACGGTCTTCTGCCGGAGGATATTGCTCTTCATCAAAATCAGTCTCGTTGTCGGAGACTACCGGACTAGGACCTTTTTCCGCTTGAGGAGTACCCTTGCCAATGGAAGAACCAGCCTCTTCATTTTGCAGAGTATTGCCAAACCTCCGGCCCAAGTTAAAGAGAACAGTTCTCCTCTTCTTCTTCTTTTCCTTCTTTAGGAGCAGAGCCTTCAGCTCTTCTTGGCCCTGGGCCAAACCCATGATTAGTTCCTGAAATTGCGCGTTCTGCGCTTGAAGAGCTTTGATGGACATCTCAGTTGATGATGAGTCAGGATTCATGATGCTGAAATAAACAGCGAAGAACTGTAAGCAACCTGAAAAGAGGAAAACCTGCTATGCACATGATGAATGATATGTGTTTATGCAATGCATTCAAGGGTTCGAAAGTTCAAATTTGTTGTAGACAAAAAGGAACACACGTTATCATTAAGGAAATAATTGTTCAGTACATCAAAGCCTCATGGGCGAAATAATACAAAAGCAAATCAATCCCAAAATACACTACGCATCCTCTTTGGAGCTATGTAAGTGTTGAGATTCCTCTCCTCATGCAACAGGCAGGTGAGCTCCAAGACCTTCTTTTCACTAGCATGTAGACTGGTCTCAAGAGAATTCCGTTCTTCCTTAAGCTGGATCCAGCTCTTCTGCATCTCTTCCCAGGATGTGGGCATATCAGGGTGCTGAATGGTGCAGGACACTTCTCCTTCCAAGACTGGCTCTTTGATCACAGGGAGCATATGGGGATAAGGCATCACTAACTTCTGGGAGCGGGCTCATACCCACTTGAGATAAGGTTCCAACGGGATGGAGTTCCTGTGCCCCAGTGTCTTACTGTCTATCCTACTGGGCATCCTCCAAGCTCTGATAAATCTCTGGCGAAGTCCTTGAGTATCGTTGTCGAAGTCAAAAACTATGTCAGGAATTAACATGTCATGAGGGCCATCCCTCCGAGCATAACCAAGCTGTCTCCAAGCCAGGCATGGGTTGTAAGTAATACCTCCTCTGATTCCAAGTAAAGGAACATTAGGATACTCCCCGCAACGATCAATGATAGTGACATCTTCTCTAGACCTAGGGCACCAATGTATATCTGCATGTGTAAGAGTCATTAACCGTTGCGACCATCTCAAACCCCGCTCATTCTTCAAGACTGATTGTGGAAGGTGCGAAATAAACCACCTTCCCAGGAGAGGAGTGCAACACATAAGGACACCTCTTTTTCTCATGGTTCGAGTGTAACATGAGTGAAGGATGTCCCCCAGCAACGTAGGTATAGGATTCCTGGACATAAAGATCTGGACAGCACTGATATCTATAAGCTGATCTGGATTAGGGAACAACACCAAACCATAGACAAGGAGGGCCACAACTTCTTCAAAAGCCTGTAAGTCAAGGGAGTTCCAACATTCATGGGCTTTTTCAAACAAAAACCTGGCTAAGAACCCTTTGATACCACTTCTAACTTCCCAATGTCCCTTGAGGTCACATGACTGTAGGTGCAAGGCTTTAGCAATCTCTTCAAGCTTAGGTTCCTTTTCCATACCGTTGTAGGGTAGCTGATCAAGGATAGGGATCTTCAGGAGCCGGGAGAACTCCTCCAATGTAGGTACCAGCTGATAGTCCAAAAAGGTGAAACAGTGATGCAGAGGATCAAAGAACTGGAACAGGACCTTTATCATGTCTTCCTCAATGTTGGTATTGACCATGCTGATGAGTCTTCCATGTCCCTCACTGAATGAAGAGCTCTCGGGAATCCTGGATATAAGTTCCTTAAGCTGAGGAGGGATCCTTACAAGATTGATTTGAATTGTCTTTCTGCGAACAGTTTCCATGTCCTACAAAACAAGAACAAAGATGAAGATTCGAACCCCTGAAATGGTTAGTCAATGCATATGATGCTGGATGATGTCATGATGCTATGATTAAACACACCACATATATTTACAAAGACAAACATGTAAGGCACACAAGGCATACAAGACAAGCCCTTAGGGTTTAAGGCCAGCATGGGGTCTGGGTAGTACCCTCTTGAAGTTGGTGGGTTCATCCTGTCCTATTAGAAGTAACCGGGTTCTAAGGGTCCCAAAATCACGGGATTGCTTTCATTGTTCATCGTTTCGATTTAGCCACTGAACTGGCGACCGAAATATTCCAAGAAAACAACCCTCAATTGAGTGTAGTATCGAGTATCAACCAACCTCGGACTGCACCAAAGTCAGTTATCTCACTACCCTAAAGAGGCCAAGATAGTTCAATTAAGGTTCCTAAGGTCTGTTGATGCTTCACGACACCACGCGGAGGCCCCGTACTCTCCTTGACTGAACTCAAGGGTTACCGGTACACACCAATGTGCCACATCAACATAGCAGACTGTTTCAACCATGTCGGTATACCCCGCACAGTTCCCTCACAGCCTTGTTGCTACTTTATAAGAAGGTATCCCCCAGATCCGGGTTAGGATCTATAGAACTCCCAAGCAACCCACAATTTAAAGCACACAAGGAAAGCAATTGAAAACACAGTGATCTTAGTCCTAAGGTACACCTCACTTTAAGTTAAGTCCCCAGCAGAGTCGCCAGTTCTGTGATCGGTGGATCTGGAACTGACTGTTTAACGCTGGTTCGCGGAATGTCGCGGAAGCAAGAGTCGCCACCGTCTTTTATTTTCTCCAAATGGAAAGGACAAAAGCACAGAAAAATTCCTTAAAGAGATTGCTCTCGGTTCGGGAGGTAGGTTATAGAAAGGGAAGGTGTTAGCACCCTTTCTATCCATGGTTATCCATGGGCTCTTAGATACTTGCTCATTGTGTTTTCAAAAATGGTTTGTTTGCTTTTCAATGTGGGTTTTAAAAAAAGTTTCTTTGAAAATTCCAGTTCGACTCTTGTATCGGTCCTCAAGAGTGTTTGAAAAATTGCTTTCGAAAGCTTTTTTGAAAATGTGTTGGTGTGAAAAGTATTTTTTTGATTTGTTTTGAAGTTTAGAGCAAGTATCTAGAGTCGTCTACCTACCCTAAGGAATTCGTCTGTGTAGATTTCCTTTAAAGTAGTGCCATCCCACCATTGAGAGGTAGGTAGCACCACCGTTGGAGGTGTTCGGGTCAATTCGAGGTTCGGGACATGGTGATCACCAGAGCAATGGGAAGACACCTTAGAAGCTACCCTCATGCCAGGTTCCCGGATCATGAGGACTTACTAAGACATCCTCTACTCGACGATCACCTTTCGAGGCAAGGCAACAGTGAGGCATACCCTAGGGGTGGTGTGTGATTTGTGTGTCAGATTCAGATATTTTATCTTGTCATGTTGTTAGTGATCTATGCGCTTGTTTTTATTTTTGTCCATTCATTCTTGCATGCATATATTTAACAGTTAAAAGAGCGAGAAAGATAAAGTTCTAAACTATTACAAAAGGCGCGGGTCCACATCGCCAAAATTTCCAGAACCCGATTTGACAGAAAAATAAAGAAAGTAAAGTAAAGTGCGAGAAAGTATGAAATTACACGGCTTTGGGAGAAGTACATAAATAATTAAAAGAAAAAGAAATAAATACGCGAATTGAATTAAAATTAAAAAAACGAGGGCGTTGGACCCTTTTTAATGAAACTAAATTAAATTATTAAATCAATTAAAATTAAAAGGAAAAAAGAAATTATTTTCGGTATTTTTGTATTTTATGACTTTAATGAAAAAAAAGATTAATTAAAATAAAATATTAACCCTAATTCTAATTGTTTTTAGTTTATTAAGAAAGTATTAAAATTAAACCTAAATTAACCTAATTATTTACATGCAATTTTAATTTATAAAAATAATAGGAAATATTTAATTATTATGAAAGAAAAGAAAAAAGGATAAAAAATTATTACAAACTCTAGTTCTACCAATTTTAAATTAATTAAGAAAATATTAAGATTTACTCCTAAATTAAAACTAATTAATTAATAAAGGTTTTATTTACAAAAAATATAACATTAAATAAGAATATTAATTTTTGCCTCTTTTCTGATTTTTTATATATTATGAAAATAATAGTTATAAAGAATTAAAAAAGATTAATTAAAATAAAGAAAAGAAAAGATATAAAAAAAGTAAAAGAAACAAACTAGAGGGGGGTGCTGTCCCCAAGTGGAGGACTTATTGTAGTAATTATGGGCCCAATTGTCCCTGGCCTCTTTGACTTTTCAGCTAGCATGGATGTCTATTGACTGAGGTCTACCATATCCTTCAGCTCATAGCCTTCTGATCATTCCATTGGGCACGTGGATGGCTTGATTTGGTGAACGTACGGTAGTCTTCAATACTGAAACTGCATAGAAACATTAATTGAAAAATAACATGGAAAGGGTGAGGGACCTGGGGCTCGAACCCAGGTCCTATGGTTTACCAATGCTTATGCCTGCCAGTTGATCCAAACACTCACTTTGTTTATATAATAACAATCAATTAATATAAAATAAAACAAAGCGCTGATGTCTTTTTCGCGCAAAATTTTAAACGAACCAATCGCTGCCTTCCACCTAAGCGTCTTCCTCGTGTTGTTCCTTTTTTCCTGAAACAAAGAAAGAACTGGCAACGGTTTTGAACCGTTCCAGAAAGTCACTTTTGCAAAAATAATGAATAGCTCAGGGCAACTCATAAATTGAGCGCGAGGGTGGATTTAGCATCGTCCAAGCGTGCTTGTTTCAATGGTCCAGGTCTCGAGTGCTAATTTTTCCTCAAATGGAAAACCCCAATTCACAGCTTGGAAAACCCTAATGTCCAACAATGGCGAAATCGCATAGAGTGCACAAAAATACAATTAACTTATATGGTTAGCTTCAGGAAGGTCCCATTAGTCAGAATCTATGAAAGAAATGCCATGAAAATGCATAAATATTAAAACACGATTATGAAAAAAAAGTGGAAAAGTTTGATTTCTGTACAATGATTCAAGGCGTTAGAGTTGATGTTCTTGATCCAGGATCCTTCCTTGATGTCCCAGGAAGGTGATAGGATGGTTGTTTTTGCTTGAAATGCTTTAGAACTTGGTTTTCAGATTTGAGTTTTTTAGGCAAAAGTGTGAGTTTTCTTATGGCTCTTCTGCGCAGCTTGGAGTCTTTGATCACTAGGGTTGCGTTCTGTATTTGTATGTGAGTGATTAGGTCAAAGAAAATTGATCCAAAATCCATGAATTGATGAATAGGATATTTGATTTTTAAGCCATGATTTTCCAATCTTTTTCAAACATTTTTGATACAAATCATGTCTAATTCCATTGATTCTTTCTATATTTGGTTAGGCACGAAATCTTGGAGATATTATATGCATAAAAAGATTGAAAAACCTAGGTTTAGTATTTTTCATGTATTTTAATTAATTAAATGAATTATTAATAATAAAAATCCAAATAAATAAATAAAAAATGAAGAAAAACTTCCCTTTGGGCCAAATGGTCGTGCACATGCCTTGGATAATGAATTGTGGAAGAAAAAGAGGCCCATTAGCAATTTTAGGTCATTTGAATCAATGTTGACTTTTTAAAATATCCAAAAATTTCCCAACTTCCACAGGGCATAACTTGCTCAATTTTTAAGATTTTCTCATGTTCTTGGACATTTTGGAAAGGTATTTGAGTCCTCTAACCAATGTCTTTGGTCCCATGTCATTTTGGTTTACCAAACTCAAGTTATGGCCTTTGACTTAAAGTCCCTTTTTGTTGACTTTTGAAAATGACCTATAATGTTGAAATTGATAACTTTTTGTGAGAGCATTTCTTGGACTTGAAGTATGAAGAGGAGTTGTAGGAAATGTCTTTCTCTTCAAAATGAGCTTTGGATGGAATTTTTATGATAATCCATGTGAAAGTTATGCCCTGGTCAATTTACAGTTGACTTTTTCAGCTGTCCAAATAAGGAAACTTTTGCATCTTGATGATTTTTGAGCCAAGCTTTGAGAATCATGATCAAGCATTGATCAAATGATGTTTGTGGCTTCAAAATGAGATGTTGACCAAAAATTTGAACTTTTGACTGTCAAATGACCATTTTGCCCCTACAGTTGACTGTACTGCAATTAGGGTTTTGACTGTGCAATTTTGTGCTGAATGTCTTGAAACTTGGTATGAGGATGCTTGACCATATTTTTAGGCATGTGGGACTTGATTGAACCCTTGGAAACTTCATTTTCTTTGCCAGAACCAAAACCCTAATTTTGACTGTTTAGGAGGCCCTTGAACTGTGCAACCCTTGGGGAAATTTGAAGTATGACTTGGCAATTTCTTGAAGAATATGGGAGGGCAAATTTTGGGGTACAACAGCATGCATCATGGGTCTCCAAGCTGCGATCGACTTAAGGATCAAGTTTGAGTGTCTTCGGAGATTCCGCTCTCGTGATCAATCAGATTAAAGGGGAGTGGGATACGAAACATCCGAATCTTATTCCTTACAAAGAATGTGTGTTGACAATGATCCCCCATTTCACAGAGATAACCTTTGAACACTTTCCGAGAGAGGAGAATCAGCTGGCGGACGCGTTAGCTACGATGTCTTCTATGTTCAAGGTCAAATGGGACAATGAGGCTCCCCGGATCATCATCTCGAAACTGGATGAACCGGCATACTGTTGTGACCTTGAGACTGAATTGGCGATTGAGAAACCTTGGTACCATGAAGTGAAGAGATACTTGGAAGCTCAGGAATACCCTGAAGGTGCATCTGTCAACGATAAAAAGTTTCTGAGAAGGTTCGCAGCAAAATTCTTCCTTAGCAACGGCATCCTGTACAAGCGAAACCATGATTCAACCTTACTGCGTTGTGTGGATAAGACTGAAGCATAAAGGATCATGGCAGAGCCACATGAAGGGACCTTCGGAACACATTCCAGTGGACACACTATGGCAAAGAAGATCCTTCGGGCAGGGTATTTCTGGTCCACAATGGAAGCCGACTGTTACCAGCATTCTCGGACATGTCATAAATGCCAGATTTATGCAGACAAGGTGCACGTTCCCCCAGTTCCTTTGAATGTCCTGACTGCACCTTGGCCGTTTGCAATGTGGGGCATAGATATGATCGGTGAGATTAAACCTACGGCATCCAACAGGCATCGCTTCATCCTGGTGGCGATTGATTACTTTACAAAGTGGGTTGAAGCAGCTTCCTACGCTACAGTAACCAAGAATGTTGTGGCACGGTTCATTCGGCATAACCTGATCTGTTGATACGGCGTCCCGGAGAGGATCATTACAGACAACGGTACCAATCTCAATAACAAGATGATCACTGAGCTCTGCAAGCAGTTCAAAATACAGCACCACAACTCTTCTCCTTATCGACCGAAGATGAATGGGGTTGTAGAAGCAGCAAATAAGAATATCAAGAAAATTGTGCAGAAGATGACAGTGACTTATAAAGATTGGCACGAGATGTTACCGTTCTCTCTACATGGGTACCGTACCTCAGCCAGGACGTCAACCGGGGCAACTCCTTTTTCCTTGGTCTACGGTATGGAGGCAGTCTTACTGATCGAAATGCAAATACCTTCTCTCCGGATAATGAAGGATGCAGACCTGAATGAAGATGATTGGATCCAGACACGACTTGATCAGTTAAATTTAATCGACGAAAAGAGACTTGCTGCTATTTGTCATGGTCAGACGTACCAAAAACGGATGATCAGGGCATTTAACAAAAAGGTCAGACCACAAAAGTATCAAGTTGGGGATCTGGTAATCAAGCGTATCATCCTTCCTCAGAGTGATCCAAGGGGCAAATGGACCCCTACGTACGAAGGGCCGTTTGTGGTTAAACATGTGTTCTCGGGAGGAGCCATGATTCTGACCGCTATGGATGGTGACAACCTTCCTCACCCCGCCAATGCAGACATAGTAAAAAGATACTACGCATGAAAAAAGACACGCTAGGTTGACATACCTAGGCAAAAATTAGGGCTTCCCGGCGAACCAAAAGGGTTCGGGCAAAATGAAGGGATAAAATGGAAAAAAATCTGTACACCCGGCAAGTCGAAAACCTGAAAAGGCGGCTTGGGCAAAAATGGGTATCCCGGTGGACTGAAAACCCGAAAGGGCGGTCCAGGCAAAATTTAGGGATTAAAAGCGTAATATTATGTCTCATTGGATCACCTTGCATCCAGAATCCGGTATCAGCATCAAGTTCAGACGGCATCGATCAATCAGCTTCATCTTCAGCTAGGTCATCAAGTGATGAGACGCTCGAAGATATAAAGGCGATAGCAGAGTTGGAACCCAGTGGGATTGTTCTTTTCACATAGTTGTTTTGTTTTCTTTGTACAAATTGTATAAACTCTTTTGTTCGGCGGTGTTCCCTTACTAGGACGTCAGCCTCTTGTACATAAACGCCTATTTACAGGCAAATTCAAAAATCAATATAAATTCACTTTTCAGTTAAAATTGCCAATTGTTTTTCCTTTTCTGTTTTGTTTTGCGAAGAACGTCCAAGGTTCAATTTGTGATATATGCATTTGACAATAATTGCTAACTCATAAATATTTGCATACGAAACAAAGGATTAATTACAGGTAACATCAGAAGAAGGGGCAATAATGAGTGGTCTAAGCGATCTAATTGTTCTGTCCACCAAGGTATCAAGGTAAGTTCAGCTGAAGAACATAACCAGTATATCTTAATTCCCCGGAGAGTGAGCCACCAAGTCAATGCACTCTCCCCAAGCAGAATTATCCTGTCAGCCTTAAGGAAGTTGTGTATCCTCCAACAGATCTCAAACATTCCCCAACACATCATACAGATAAGCATCCCTGGCAGTCTTAATCTAAGATTGTTCCTCAGCGGTATACCAGACATTCAGCGGAGCCACTTCCCCAAGGGTATCTCAAAATTTCCCCAGGAGAGTCTAGTCCAGAAGTTTCCCCAGGAAAGTTCAATCCATCTCCCCAGCAGGAAGCTTATCCCCAGTAGATTTTGGAAGCTTATCCCCTACAGAGCACGAACGCGTCCCCCGGCTTTATTCAAAGGTTATTGCCCTACCAGGATATAACTGGGTTATCCTCAGCCAAAAGCCATGGAAAGATCGTCCTCGGCGAAGTCTTCATATCCCCAGCGGAGTCTATTAACACTTCCAACATAACAATGGTATCCCCCAGCGGAGTTATCATCAAAGATCTCAGCAAAGTACCTCTCTCCCCATAGAGTATTATTTCCCAGCAAGATCTCTAGAGTAGTTTTCTCCCTGCAGAGTAATCCATCTCCAAGTTTATTCCCCAACTGAGTCATCTTCTCCTACCTGTATTCTTGCAACTATCATCCCCAGCGGAAGCGAAGCTCCATTCCTCAACATTAGCCCAGGATTTAACTTCCCGGCACCCGTCAAGGATTTATTTTCCTAGATGAAAACATGCATTCATAAACCTCGCATCTTCATACGTTATAGCATGCATATACGCATCATGAACATATAATCTCATCACGCATGTCATACATCATGACATCACATATAACTAACATTTTGTCTTTTCAGGACAAAAGTTAATACAAAGATAATTGCTATCAACTGTCGTGATTCCAGATCCGATTTCTGTATCTTGCCAGGGTGTATCTGTTGACGACTACGGTACCAGACTCGATTCCTGTATCTTGCCAGGGCACGTCTGAAGAGTTCGAAGATCCGATTTCTGTATCTTGCCAGGGTGTATCTGTTGACAACTATATTCTCCAGACTCGATTCCTGTATCTTGCCAGGGCACGTCTGAAGAGTTCGAAGATCCGATTCCTGTATCTTGCCAGGGTGTATCTGTTGACAACTATATTCTCCAGACTCGATTCATGTATCTTGCCAGGACACGTCTGAAGAGTTCGAAGATCCGATTCCTATATCTTGCCAGGGTGTATCTGTTGACGACTACAGTACCAGACTCGATTCCTGTATCTTGCCAGGGCACGTCTGAAGAGTTCGAAGATCCGATTCCTGTATCTTGCCAGGGTGTATCTTTTGACGACTACAGTACCAGACTCGATTCCTGTATCTTGCCAGGGCACGTCTGAAGAGTTCGAAGATCTGATTCCTGTATCTTGCCAGGGTGTATCTGTTGACAACTATATTCTCCGGACTCGATTCCTGTATCCTGCCAGGGCACGTCTGAAGAAGTTTAAAGACTCGATTCCTGTATCTTGCCAGGGCACGTCTGAAGAGTTCGAAGATCCGATTTCTGTATCTTGCCAGGGTGTATCTGTTGACAACTATATTCTCCGGACTCGATTCCTGTATCCTTCCAGGGCACGTTTGAAGAAGTTTAAAGACTCGATTCCGTTATCCTGCCAGGGCACGTCTACATAAAAAGTTTTAAAGTCAACTCCTGTAATAGACCAGGTAATTTTCTTTCTTTCTCAGGTATGCAAGTTCTCGCTAAGGAATCTCTTACGCGATCGACACCTCCCGATGGCATCTATAAGCCCATCTCCACAATTATCCATCACAGTTCCGAATGGCGTCTATAGGCCCATTCCCGACAAGGTTCTGTCACACCTCCAGATGGCATCTATAAGCCCATCCTCCTATCCACCACCTCTCCAAATGGCATCTGTAAGCCCATTCCCGCTATCACACTGCTGATACTCTACTATGTGAGTGCAAATTTCTGGGCACTCTAGTGTTCAATCATCTTCCACCTTCGGATTACGAAAGGCACGCCAGCCAATCTACATCCTCAGGTCTAAGAAGATTGAACAGGGGCAACTGTTGTACCCCAAAATTTTCCCTCCCATAATCTTCAAAGTTTTGCCAAGCATCACCTCAAATGGCTCAAGTCTACTCAAAGGCTACACAGTCAACCATCCTCCTAAGCCAGTCAAACTAGGGTTTTGGTTCTTGCAAGGAAGTTGAAGTTTTCAAGAGCTCAATCAAGTCTCCCATGCTCATACACATTGTTAAGCACCTACATGTCAAGTTTCAAGGCTCACAAGGTCAAGTTGCACAGTCAAAAACCCTAATTGCTCAACAGTCAACTGTAGGGGCAAAATGGTCATTTGGCAGTCAAAAGTCAAAAATTTTGGTCAACATCTTATTTTGAAGCCACAAACATCATTTGATCAATGCTTGATCATGATTCTCAAAGTTTGGCTCAAAAAAGTCTCAAGATGCAAAAGTTTCTATTTTTGGACAGCTGAAAAGTCAATTGTAACTTGACCAAGGCATAACTTTTTCATGGTTCATCAGAAAAATTCCATCCAATGCTAATCTTGAAGGGGAAGACATTTCCTACAACACATCTTCACATTCCAAGTCCAAGGAATGCTCTCACAAAAAGTTATCAGTTTCAACATTATAGGTCATTTTCAAAAGTCAACAAAAAGGGACTTTAAGTCAAAGACCATAACTTGAGATTGGTAAATCAAAATGACATGGGACCAAAGACATTGGTTAGAGGACTTCAAGACCTTTCCAAAATGTCCAAGAACATGTTCATAACTTCAAAATTGAGCAAGATATGCATTGGAGAAGTTGGGAAATTTTTGTGAAATGGCCAAAATCATTTACCCTTGAAATTTCATTTTTTTGACAAAAGGGGCCCACTTTTTCCACTTGAATCAGCTTGGCCATGCTTCCCACGTGTCCCATCTTTTATTTCAATATTTAAAATTAATTTTTTTCATTTTTATTAGATTTTTTTGGATTTAATTCATTTTAAATCCTTTAAAATCAAATAAAAATCAAAAAGGTTAATTAAGGGGGATATTTGGCTTTGATTAACTTTGAATCACCATTATGCATATTCCGAATTCGTGCAAAAGGCCAAATGAAGCAAGAATTCAAAATTGGCTCAAAAATGGAAGGTGTGTTAATGGAGGTTTATGTCAAAATCCTAAGCATCAATGCAAGGCATTATTGGCCTTAATTCTCATCCAAACACATTGCATAAGATGTATAGAAGCTATCACAAACAAAAAAGAGACCTAAGCTGCGCTGCAACCTGAGAACCAACTTTGCATTTTCACACAAAAATTGCAAAACTGAAAACTTCCTTAGAGCACTTTTTAAGTCCCCATTCTCATCCAAACACCTTCCTGAGGTCCCAAGGAAACTCTAGCAATCAAAACCACGCCCAAACGTGCAAAGAACCAGTCCCACGAAGCCATACGGTTTGTCTTTTTTTTTCTTCAGAAATGCATAACATGATTCATACACTTTCATTGATTTTTCTTGTTTGATTTGTACTAATGAGGGCTCTCTGAAGCTATTGGTGCCATCCAATTGAGTTATAGGCGCCTGAATCAGAATCTACCATGGACAAAAACTAGGTTTCCTGAAACTTCAAATTGGGGCTTTAGGTATATGGTAAAATTAGACTCTAAAATCAGTATGAACAGGATTGTTGCAACATGACGACTCCAAATCACCCATCGCGCTCAATTTATGATTGAACATGGCCTATTCGCTATTATCCATAAGCCTGTGTTTTGGGGGGGTTTAAAACCCCCGCTATCTTTTTTTTTTGTTTCAGGAAAGAATGGAGAAGAAGACTGTGTGGCACAGCGTGAGTGGAGGGTTTGAATTCCAGCGCCTTTTTTTTATTTTCATAACGTTAATTTTGGTTTTGTTTCATATTATTTATTTTCAATCTCCATACAACGCGCGCTCCATAGCTCACTTGGCAAAGGATGTACTTGGTAAACGTTGGGACCTGGGTTCGATTCCCAGGTCCCCTACTTTATTCCATAATTTTTCTTGCAATATATTCCTATGCAGTATTTCATCAGGGGACCATCATATAACCATATTATATGGCCTGCCACGCGCCCGGAAAGTTCAATCCAAAGGCTATCATGTGAGTTCCATCATACGCACTGGTCAACGCTCCACACACTAGTCTGAAGGGTCAAAAAGGGCCTCATTCGAATGGGCTTAATTCATCAAACCACCTCCTCAATTGGGGTCAACACCCCCCATGGTTTGCATATAGTTTTCTTTTTTTTTCATTTTTTATTTGTTTTATTTATTTTAATTAATTCATCAAAACCAATTTTCATAAAAAACCAAAAAAATATCAGAAAATCATAAAATAAAAATATGTTTGATTTAATTTAATTCATCAACATTTTTGTAAATAAATTTCATAATCAATTTAGTTTTAATTTTAGGTTTTAACTTTAGTGCATTTTTTTTTCTTAAATAATTAAAAACATGAAAATAGGTCTTTTATCCTTTTTTTATTCTTTCTTCTTAATAAATAATCTTTTTGTTCTTGTCACTATTAATTATTAATTATTTTTGTAAACAACTTATAATTAATTAATTAGGGTAAATTAGGTTACAACTTAAAACATTTTTTTTAATAATTAAAAACAATTTAGAATTAGGATTTCTTTCAATATTAATTTCCTTTATTCTCATTAAATTTCGTAAATACAAAAAAACATAAAAAATAAGTCCTTTCCTTTATTTAATTTAATTAATTTAATAATTTCAATTTAATTTCTCTAAAGGGTCCAACGCCCTCGCACTCGATTCTTATTTCCGTTCGCGCATTTATTTTTTATTTCTTTTATGAATGTTATGTAATTTCCCCAAGGCCTTGTAATAATAATTAGAGACTTATTTACTTTCCGTACTTTTATTCAAATCGGGTCTTGGTTTAATTTGGCGATGTAGACCCGCGCCTTTGTAATAGCGTAGGACCTTTATCTTTTCCGCACTTTAAATTCCCGCACCTTTTAACTGTTAATAATCACATGAAAGAATGAATTCCCAAAATAAAATCAAGCGTAGCTCACCTAATGCATGACAAGACAAATAATAGCTGAAAATGACACACAATTCACACACCACTCTTAGGGTACGCCTCACTGTTGCCTTGCCCCTCGAAAGGTGGTCATCAAGCATTGGACGTTTTAGTAAGTCCTTATGTCCATGAACATGGCATAAGGGTAGCTTCTAAGGTGTCCTACTGTTGCTCTGGTGATCACACTATTGCCTGGCCCCTCGAAACGTGGTTGTCGAGTACAGGACATCTTAGTAAGTCCTTATGTTCCATTGATCTAGTTGCCTCGAAATGGTCGCCTCGGAATAAAAAGATCAATGGCATAAGGGTAGCTTCTAAGGTATCTTACCATCGCTCGGTGACCACACTGTCCCTAATCCTCGAATTGACCCGAACACCTCCAACGGTGGTGCTACCTACCTTTCAATGGTGGGATGGCACTACCTTAAGGACATTTACACAGCCTAATTCCTTAGGGTGGGTAGATAACTCGTAGATACTTGCTCTAATTCAAAACAAATCAAAAACTCTTTTCACACTGACACTTTTCAAAAAAAAAAAGCTTTCAAAACAACTTTTCAAACACTCTTGAGGACTGATACAAGAGTCGATCTGAAACTTTACACGAAACTTTTTTTCAAACCCACTCACACTTTGAAAAGCAAACAAACACTTTGAAAACACCAATGAGCAAGTATCTAAGAGCCCATGGATAACCATGGATAGAAAGGGTGCTAACACCTCCCCTTTCTATAAATCTACCTCCCGAACCGAGAACTAATCTCAATAAGGAATTTTTCTGTGCTTTTGTCCTTTCCATGTTGGAGAAAATAAAAGACGGTGGCGACTCTTGCTTACCGCGACATTTTGCGAACCAGCGTTAAACAGTCAGTTCCAGATCCACCGATCACACAAGCAATTAAGGGTTTCCTTACACATTGAAAGGTCTTTCGTTATTCTTTTTCCTTCTCCGTTAGGGATGGTGTTATCCATACCATTAGTTAGTAGGTAGCCTCATCCATTGGATATGAAGGGACATGTGTAGCATCGTTGTTATGGTCATAGAAGGCAACATGTAGGGATACCATAGAAATTCAAAGGGACTTCATCATATATTCGTAGGCAACATCGAGGGACGGGATCATTTCTCGTAGGCAACTTCGAGGGACATCGCAGAACTATGATCTTTATGATGACTTTAACCGATGGTCTTTGCTAATGTTATCCCTACGTTCGAGGGACATAACCATTATTTTTCTTAAGGCAACAAAGGGAGGCTACCCTGGAGGTGCATGTGTGCAAGAGCGATTCAATTCAGTTATTTAACTTGATTAGGGTTATCTAACAATTGATTTTAAATCTTGTCATACAAGCCTATTACTAACAGTTAAATATATACAGAAAAGCAAGCATAATATAGGTGTAGAAAGTAAAGTGCCGAAAAGTAAACCCTAATTAAGCTATTACAAGGCTTTGGGGCAGATACAATAGTATAAATTTGTGAGAAATAAAATTACAACTATTACAAAAAAAAATTGTGCGACCTATACAATTTCTCTAAGAAAGTAAAGGGGCAAATAAATAACAAAATGTTAGAAAAGATGTTTTAAAGTCCTAAAATATAAAACGTTAGAAATTATTTTTTTTGTGTATTTTTGTACAAAATAATTTAAGTTAATAATTAATAAAAACCTAACTATTCTAATTAATTTTACAAATTAAAAAATAAGACTTAAAATCTAATTAAATGAAAAAAAGTTAATTAAGAAAACCTAAAAGACTATTTTTTTGATTTTATATAATATTCTGATTTTTATATGTTTTAATTTTAATTGTAAAAAGGAAATAAATTAGTGGAAATGGAGTTTCAAAGAGAGAATATGATCGTGCCCTAGCCATGGTAACTCATCATCCATGCGTTAAATCTTGCATTTTCTTGTTCAAACATGTTCTAAACACCATGATGAACTCATTTGTGCACACGAAATTAGTTAAATATGCACAGATTAAAAGATTTGAGTTCAAGAAAATCACCAAAACCGGTGGGTTTATGTAATCTATTTCAGACGTGAATAGATTTGTTTCTGGACTTGGTGAGGTTTCTGGGAGCTTCAGGAATACGATTTCAGGTTTGATTTTGATGGAGCGTGGCTAGAAATTTTGATACGAGTTTGCACCTTTCTTTGAAAAATTGTGATTTTGAAACCTTGCTTCTATGGCAGCCACCTTTTGTGTTTTTCACTTGAGTGTTACATGTATTTATAGAGGAATGAAATGGATCAAAACAAGGCAAGGATCTTGTATCATTATGTCACAATTCATAGCAAAGAAAACACATTGAAATATTTCCAAAATTGTTTTAAAAACATTCCAAACTTGAAGATTCTTGTTCCCAACATGTTTTCACGGTTTTGACAAGCTCTTATGAGGTCTTGGGCCTTCTAGAAGATATCCCAATGAAGCCCAGACGCCCTTTGGTCCATCAACTCATATTTTATTTGATTTATTTTGAATTAATTTGAATAATATCAAAATAAATAAAGTAAAAAATCAAAGTAATGTATAAATGGATTTAGAGGTCCTCTAACATGCTATAAACATGTTTAAACCTAAAAAGCTAGGCCCATTAGTGCAAAAGTTCAAGATTGATCAAATGAAACAGATAGGAAAGGAGTCAATCTTGAACAATCTTGAACAATCTTGACTCCTTTCCTATTTGTTTCGATACCCAAGCTTACAACTTCAACTGGCTCTTCATGTGGTTGAATATCCTTTCCTCTTGCACTAACAGTCTAGCAAATTCTCTAGGTATTTCACAATCTTCCTCACCTTTGTCCTCGGCTTGGTAGATCAGATTTTCAAAGTCATAAGCAGAAATAGCAGAGTCGCTATCAACGGGATTCAGAGTGGATGTGGATCTGCAATGTATTGTATGGGTGTATGTAAGAACACATAGCTATTTGAAAGTGTTATAAAATAAAAGAAAGACAAAGATCACAAATTTTGAATGCAAAACGTCCAATGCTTTATTAAATGAAAATATGTCTATGAAATAACAACCCTTAACAAATGGACCATTGTGCCCCGGGTAAGACACAAGGTTTTAAGTTATTATTTCAAATATTACATAACCAAAACTTTGAAAATAAAAACAGAAATGTATATATTACTCTTGACTAAAGGAGATAGAGATAATGTCTTGAGTCTTCTAGCTGTTGGGCCTGTCGTTGATAGTAGGAAAGATCCATCTATCAAGGTCATAATCACTGTCAGCATCTTCTATTATGTTGACTCCATTGTTGCTGATACGGAATGGTAGTCTTCCAGCACGAGTGTGACGAATAGCCCTCTGTCCCTCTGTAGTGAAACCCAAACCAAAATTTTTAAATTTATACGGAATTTCAGGAAGCTGACCCTAAATAGTATAACCACCTTCTTCTACAATAACTTTAGAATCCTTCAAAGAAGCCATCCTGGGTGGAACCTTGGTACCCTTGGGAATGGCATAAACATCTTCAATAACGGCAGGAGGAATAACTTCAAAAGTATGGCAGGGAGTCTCAATGAATGCACCATCCATATCTACATACCGGAATGATTTCAAGTGGCTAACCATATACTCATCTTCACCGCAGACCGTAACAACCTTTTTGTTCACGGGATATGTTAACTTTTGGTGCAGGGTTGAGGTAACAGCACCTGCCCCATGGATCCAGGGGCATCCCAGTAAGTAAGAATTAGCTGGCCGAATATCCATTACTTAGAAGGTAAATTCAAATACCTATGAACCTACCTTGATCGGAAGATCCACTTCTGCATGTACCATCCTCTTTGATCCGTCAAAGGCTCGAACTATAATATCATTGGATTTCAGTATAACCCCTTCACAATCAAGTCTGTCAAGAGCGCCCTTCGGTAGGACATTTAACGAGGAACCATATCAACCAATACATGAGCCAAAGTAGTGCCCCTGCATTAAATGGAGACATACGGGGCCTTATTATGGTTTCTTCCTTCAGGAGTCATGTCAACATTGGAAAAACCTTGCCCATTTTCAGTCGTCAAGCTAGCAACATAGTTCTCAAATTGATCAGCGGAAGTCTATTGTGGCACGTGATAAGTTTTAAAGAATTTCACTAAAGCATGTTAGTGGGCTTCAGAACACAGTAATAGGGATAACATAGAGATCTTGGATGGGGTCTGCCCCAACTGTTTGACAATCTTGTAATCGCTTTCACGGAAAATCTTCAATTCCTCTTCCAACTCTTGCCTAGAGGTGCCTTCAGCTGTAACTTCTTTAGGCACCTCTATTTGGGTAGGCTTTGTTATTTTCTCTTTACCCCAAGCCTCAGAACTTGAATCGATAGCAGTAACTCGAACGGGTGTAGCAACAATCTTCAGAGATATTTCTGGGGAGAAAACTCTTCCGCTTCTAGTAACCTTACTGATCCCAACAATATTTTCGATGTCGGGATCAGCAACTTCAATAACTTTATCTTCAGTAGTCAGTAACTCTTGCTTGATGCCATGGTAGTAGACGCCAGATCCATAGTTCCAAGGAATAGCTTTATCCGAGGAATATGGAATGGGTCCAGGTGTAGTGATGATTAGAGAAACAGCTTTTGGATTGACAGTAATCCTTATAGGACCTTTAGAGGTGATCATGATAGGAGTGCTAGAAATTACGAATAATTCTTGAAACAGATTCTCTGTAGACAGAATCTTCTCAACCAAAATTATATCTTTATCCATTAGGAGCTAAATGCCTTCCTTCAGTAACCTACAACCATTGGGTTGGGTTGCATAGCAATAACATCTTTCGATACAACCCAAAAATAAATCAGCCTGCAACTGATTCTTCTTAATACTTGGGAGGGGGTAACCAATTCACTTACAGTAGAAACATAAAGAACATCACCAATTGCACTTATGCCTTTGTCATACTTCGGAATAGGTGGAGTAATTACATTCGAGGTCTCCGGAGGATCAAACTCAATCTCTTTATTGTCAATCATATCCTGAATTTTGTTTTTCGGGGCCCGACGGTTATTGGTGTCATGCCCAGGATTGTTCAAATGGTAGGAACACTTCACATTTGGATTGTAGCGAGGAGAGGAGGTATTGGGATTCTGAGGAGGCTCTATTAGTGTTATCAACTTCGCTTTCAGTAAATATTGTAATGCCTGAGACAGTGGCATACTGATCTTCATAAACTATCTTCTTGGAGCGTCTGATCTATGCTGACTACCCTGTTGTTGTTGTTGAACAGGCACAGGATTAGAAATTAGCACTGCTCCTACAGACTTATTGCGGTTACTTTTAACACGGCCCTTCTAGCCATAAACTGCATTGGTCTCCTTCTTACCACTAAATGTCTTCTTCACGGCACTTGAAGACACAACCACTGGAATCTTTCCACTCTTGATACCACCTTCGACATGTTCCCTAGTTAAAATCAGCTCAGTAAAAACAGTTGAGGAGCTTCCAATCAAATGGTTAAATAATGGACCTGTCTGAGTTCCCATGAACATATCAACTATCTCCTTATTAGACAAAGGAGGTTGAACTCTTCCATTCAAATCTCTACATTTCTGGGCAGACTCTTTGAACCCTTCATTCGAGCCCATAGTCATATTTTGTAATTGCACACGAGTTGGTGCAACGTCAGCATTGTATTGATACTATTTGTAAAAATCAGCAACCAGATCTTCCCAAGTACGAATGTTGGTTCCCTCCAGCTGATAGAACCACTCGAGTTGTGTACCAGACAAACTTTACTGAAATAAGTGAACCCATAACTTTTTGTCAACAATATGGGGTTGGATCTTCCGAACATAAGATCTCAGATGAAGCTTGGGACAAGAAACACCATCTTATTTATCAAAAGTAGGGGTCTTGAATTTGTGAGGGATAACAAAAACCCCAGAATAATACCCAGTTCCTCGAAATCCAGTCCAGGCACTTTTTAGATTTCCATAGCATTTAGGTGATCTTCCAATTGTTTGTATTTGTCATCAGTAGGAGGATAATGTTCATCAGAGTAATCTTCGTCCTCAGGAATTTTACCGGAGCCAATGTTTCTTCCTCCTTCAGCCTTGACACTTCTACCGTCTTCCTCTTGGTTATCTTCTCCATCAGAGGAAATAACACAATTTTGAGCTGGCTTGGGAAGGTTTTTGAACCTTCTCCCCATGTTGAGGATAGAAATTGGCTTATGAGTCTTCTTCTTTTTGGCGATGAGCGCCATCATATCCTTCTGCCCCTGGGCTAAGTTCAAGAGTGTTTCTTGGAATTGGGCATTTTGTGCTTGGAGTTCCTTGATAGTTTGTTCTAGAGCCATTTTTTACTGAAATAAACAGTAAGCAGATGACAAAATAGAAAAGAAGTGTTAGAAGTCGAGTCTGGCTACAGCTTTCACTGAAGAACTTTGCATCGTTGAACGTCCTTCTATGAAAATCAAGCTCACTATGTCGAGTGGATCCTAGCCTTTGACTCAAGATAACATACTTCGGTCTTTGACGACATTGGTTAGAGGAAAATAAATCCCCTTGCCCCTTGCTAGACTTTGGTTCATGATACTTTGACGGCATTTGGTTAGAGGAAAATAAATCCTCTTGCCCCTTGCTAGGAGTCTGATTCATGATAACCTGCAACACGGGCCCTTGAGATCCTTGAAATGGTCAGTGTAAATGATATGGAATGATTTCATGATGTTATGATGTTATGTTCGAATAGATAATCAAACACAAGCAAAGCACACAAGAGCCCTAGGTTTAGGCTTGCATGGAGTTCGTAGGTTAGTATCCTCTTTAAGTTTAGTTGGCTTAACCTGTCCTAAGAAAAGTAATCGGGTTCTAGGAGTCTCATATCATCGATCTTTCTCTTGGGCATTGTTTGAGCACAACATCTGATTTGCAGCCAAAATATCCCGAGAGTCAGATCTCAATGAGTGTAACATCAAGTATCAACCAACTTTGGACTGCATCAAAGTCGGCCATCTCACTACCTTATTATGGCTAAGTTGGGTCAATTAAGGTTCTAAAGGTCAGTTAGTGCTTATGACACCACGCGACAGCCCATCATTCTCCTTGACTGACTCAAGGGACACCAGCACAAACCAATGTGTCTGCACTAATGTGGTAATCTCTTCAAACATATCGGTCTATGCTAACAGTTTCTACGATCTATAGCTACTTACCTAAAATGCCCCCAAATTCGGGTATATGATCTTTGTAAGAAATAAACCCGAGCAAACCCAGAATTATAAAGCAATCAAAGCAAACAAGTAAAACATTAAAAGTGATCTAACTCTAAAGGTAACCCCACTTTTTAGTTTCTCCCCAGCAGAGTCATCAGTTCTGTAATACGGGGGGAGAACTGACTTGGTTTTATGTTTTATCGCAAATGTTGCGGATAGCAAGAGTCGCCACCGACTTTTCTTTTATCCAAAAAACGAAAGGGTAAAAAGAAAAGGAAAGACCTTTGAGATTTATTGAGTTTGGGGGGTAGGTTATGAAAAAGGAAGGTGTTAGCACCCTTTTCATCCGTAGTTATCTATGGGCTCTTAATCGCTAGCTCACTTTGGTTTGAAAATGCTTTGTGAATGTGTTTGAAAATATTTTAAAAAATTCCAATAGTAACGCAACTTTGTAATGATTCTTGTATTGGTTAAGAATGCGTACAAAGTGTTTATTTGAAAATATTTTGAAAGTGTGATTGTGAGAAATGTTTTTGTTTTGAAAGTGTGATTGTGAGAAATGTTTTTGTTTTGAAAAATGTGAGCAAGCGTATACTTTCAAAATCCACCACAAACACATTTCAAACAAAGAAATTTCAAAAGTGATCTACCAAGCAACTAAGAGCTCATAGATAACTATGGATGAAAAGTATTCTAACACCTTCCCTTTTCATAACCTACCCCCGTAACTCAAGAAAATATCTCAAAGGTCTTTCCTGTTCTTTTCACCCTTTCCTTTATTGGATAAAAAAAGTCGATGGAGACTCTTGCTATCCGCAACAATTGCGATAAAACACAAAACACCCAAGTCAGTTCTCTCACCGTATTATAGAACTGGAGACTCTACTGGGGAGATTACTTAAAAGTGGGGTTACCTTAGATCTAGATCACCTTTATAATGCTTTCCTTGTTTAACTTGCTTGCTTTACATTTCTGGGTCCTTGTTTGGGTTTTGTTTTGATCCCATTCTTTAAAGAGATTACCTTTGAGCATATACCAAGGGAAGATAATCAGTTGGTATATGCCTTAGCTACCATGTCATCCATGTTCAAGGTCAAATAGGACAACGAAGCTCCCCGAATTATTATCGAAAGATTTGATGAACCGGCGCACTGCTATGAGATTGACACTGATGGAGTAGAAGAGAAGCCTTGGTTTCATGAAGTGAAAATGCATCTTGAAGCTCAAGAATACCCTGAAGGGGCGTCGTCCTTCAACGACAAGAAATTCCTACGGAGTTTCGCTGCTAAGTTCTTCCTGAGCAATAGAACTTTGTACAAACATGACCATGATTCAACCCTGCTCCGTTGTGTGGACAAGAAGGAAGCGGAGAAAATTATGGAAGATATGCACTAAGGCATCTTTGGTACTCACTCCACTGAACACACTATGGCCAAGAAGATGATGAGAGCTAGTTACTATTGGTCGACTATAGAAATTGATTGTCACCACCACTCGAGGACTTGTCATAAATGCCAGATTTATGCTGATAAAGTTCATGTGCCTCCAATACCTTTGAATGTCATGACTTCTCCTTAGCCATTTTCAATGTGGGGCATCGATAGGATCGAAGAAATCAAGCCTACTTCTTCTAATGGACATCACTTCATTCTCGTCGCCATTGACTACTTCACAAAATGGGTTGAAGCAGCTCCGTTCGCCTCAGTTACCAAGAATATGGTTGCCCGTTTCATCAAGCATCTCATCTATCGATATGGCATCCCCGAGAGGATCATCAAAGACAATGGTACCGACCTCAACAATGCCATGATCACTGAACTTTGCACGTAGTTCAAGATCAAACACCACAACTCTTCTCCATACAGACCGAATATGAATGGCATAGTGGAAGCCGCCAACAAGAATATAAAGAAGATTGTGCAAAAGATGGTTATGACTTACAAAGACTGGCGTGAGATGTTACCATTTTCTCTTCATGGATATCGCACTTCAGCGTGAACATTAATTGGGGAAACCCCATTTTCTTTTGTCTATGGCATGGAAGTTGTCCTGCCTGTCGAAGTTCAGATTCCTTCTCTGAGGATTATGAAAGATGTGGACTTAGACGAAGACGAGTGGATTTAGACTAGGTTGGATCAGTTGAATTTGATTGATGAAGAGAGGCTTGCGGTTGTCTATCACGGTCAGATGTACCAAAAACTTATGATCAAGGATTTCAATAAGAAGATCAAGCATCGAGTATATCAGGCTGGTGACTTGGTAATAATGCACATCATTATACCACAAGAAGATCCCAGGGGCAAATGGATTCCCATCGACGAAGCGTCATTTGTTGTCAAGAAATTATTTTCGGGTGGTTCTATGATGCTAACCACCATGGACGGTGAAGACTTCCCGCACCTTGTAAATGCGGACATAGTCAAAAAATACTACGCATAAAAACGACCCGCTAGGTTGACTGGCCTAAGAAAAAATAAGGGCATCCCGGCGAACCAAAAAGGTTTGGGAAAAAGTTAGGGATATATACAAAAGATTCTACACCCGAGAAGTCGAAAACCTGAAAAGGTGTCTTGGGAAAAAAAGGGTATCCCGGTGGACTGAAAGCCTGAAAGGGAGGTCCAAGAAAAAATTAGATATTAAAGTGTGCGACTATGTCCTGTTGGATCACTTACAGTCGGCTTTATTACCAATGGTCAAAAGTTCAAATGGTACAAGATCGGTTCAATCAACTTCCTCCGACAGCAAGTGATGAGATGTTCGAAGACATAGGGGCAATAGTAGAGTTGGAATCCAATGAGATCATTTCCACATGGCTATATATATTTGTTTTCACTTTGTATTCTTCTCTTTCACAATGACTTCCTCTTACTAGGATTTCCGTCTCTTTTACAAAATAGTCTGTTTATAGGCAAATTATCAATACAAATACACTTTAAAGTTCAAACTTTTTGTTTTTTCTGTTTTGTTTGCAAAGACGTACAATGATTAAAATTAAATGAACATATACATATGAATGTGATTAACTATTAACAAATGTATGCATAAGAACATGAATAAGCATTTACTCGGAATTCTAGGAGCTGGGATGACACTCAAGTTGTCCATAAAACCCCATATAGCTACTTCTATGAGATTATCCCCACAGAATAATCTTCACAAATTCATCCCCAATAAGGATACATTCCCCACAATTTTCCTACGGAGTTCCAATCAGTACACTTCATGGAAATTCTCTTCCCCGACTGAGTTTAAAAAACTGTAAAACCCCTACACCCTACAAAGTTCTTCTCTCTAGCAGAATTCAATTTCCCCGGGAAAATTTGTTTCCTCAGCAGAGCACTTCTCCGACAACAGGGTTTATTTCCCTGAAGGGGTTTATTTCCAACATATTACAGTCTCCCCAATTAGAGCTTATTCCTCAGACTGCTACAAATCACCGACAAAATTCCTCTTCCCAAGTGAAGTCACCACTACCCTTAGAAAGTTATTGTAAAACCTGGAATCAGACCAGATATCGGTCAACTTTATTCTCCCCAGACGAGTCAGAAGATTATCCATCTCTTTTATCCCTAGTCAGGGTGTATAAGAATTACCTTCCCCAGATGAGCCAGAGGTTTATCCATCTCTTTTATCCCCAGTCAGGGTATATAAGAAATAAACTCCTCAGTAGAGCAACAAGTGTTCCTAAAACTGTACTCCCCAAACAGGAAGTCAATATCCCCCAGCGAAGTTTACTCAAACAAGTAAACAGGAATCCCCAGCAGAAGCATTCTAGACAATATTGAAGATACACATACTCTTCATCTCCAGCAATAGTCAGGGATTTAGTTTCCCAGACAAATACACTACATGGGTTTAGAAATACACTTCGACAAAATTTCACATTCATATATCATATCATATGCATATGAAACGCACATAGCACAGTCTCATTATTTTGAGAACATCATTACGCAATGCATTTCATACATCATGACATTGCATATAGCTAACTCTTTACCTTTCAGGAAAGATCAATCAATAGACGAATATCAGCAATAATTCTCAAATAGGTCAGAGATTAATTCCCGAAATAAGACAAGGAAACTATCTCAATAGCCAACAAAAAGCAGGTTCCAGATTAATTCCTAAAACAAGACGGGGCAACTATCTGATGACCAGCCACAAATTAATTCTTGAAACAAGACAAGGCAACTATCTGTAAAAGACAAATTGAAGATTAACTCCTGAAACAGGACGAGGAAACTATCTTTCTTTCTCTTTGGTCAGATAAAGATCAATTCCTGAAACAGGACGAGGCGACTATCTTTATCACTAATGGTATAAACTGATTGTAGATCAATTCTTGAAATAAGATGGGGCGGTTATCTACATGAACAAGATTAAAGGTTAACTCCTGAAACATGACGGGAAAACTATCTTTCTTTCTTTATGGTCAGATAAAGATCAATTCCCAAAACAAGACAGTGAGACTATCTTTATCACGAATGGTATGAACCCCCCCGAAACAGGACGGGTTTACCAACAAAACATATTATAGATCAATTCCAGAAACAGGATGGGGCGACCATCTACATGACAAGTAGCTACTCAAACACCTTTCACAGAGGTTCATTCTAGAAAGCATTCAGATACAGTCGAGCGTAGACTCATCCTGATATTTCTATCAAAACTTACCTTAGATGGCATTTGTAAGCCCATCCCCAATGACTCTCTGTCACCTCTCCAAATGGAATCTCTAAGCCCATTCCCGATATAATTGACAAACAGTTTTACTTCTTGCACAGGCGAGTGCAAATATCTGGGCACTTAAGTGTTCAATCATATTCTACCTTCTATTCACGAATGGCGGACATGCCAATCTTACTCTTCATGTTTAAGAAGATTGAACAGGGGCAGTTGTCGTACCCAAAAAATTTCCCTCCCTTTTCTTCAAGACATTCCTCACAAAAGATCCTAAATGCTCAAGGATTCTCAAGAGTTTGATCAGACAAGCCTGCCTCCTAAGCACCGAGTCCACAAATTAGGATTTTGGTTTTCTCAAGGAAAAATGTACTTCTAATGCCTCAAGTGAATTTCATGGTTCATTATAGGTCTCCAAGAATGCTCATACCAAGTTTCAAGTCTTACATCATAAATTTTCTCAGTAAATTGCTCAGATGACTAAAAATCAATTGTTTGGGTAAAAAGTCAATTGTGGTCAACATACAGTCAAACTTCAAATTTTTTGGCCAACATCAACATTTTGAATTCATATTCATCAATTTATCAAGGTTTGATCATAATTCTTCAAGAAAAGCACTCAAATCATCAAAGGGGCAAAATTGTCAAAATTAGGGTTTTGATTGAGAATAACTGATCATTGACTTTTGTCCTAGTACATGACCTAATGACTTGGAGCATTATCTTAAAGACTCAAACACAATATCTTGACCTAATTTGATGGCTCAAATCATTTATAAAGATCAAGGTATTGATAGTTTAAATTTGGATCAACTGATGAAAAGTCAACATTCACATAAAAAGTTAAACTTTAATTTTTTGGTCAATATTAAATTTCAAAGATCAAGAATCATCAAGATATTCAAAAATATAAAACTTTATCATCAAGAATCAAGAATCAAGAATCAAGAAAATCAATAAAAGTCAACAAAAAGTCAAGATTTCTAATACTTAGAAAAATTCTAAGTGTTTTTAACCTTGATAAATTCACTACTTCATGACCATTTTTCACTAAGATGCAAGATTATTCAAGGAAAACTTTCAACATGAAAGTTGTAGAGAATTATTAATTCTACAACTTTGTATTTTAGGGTTGATGTCCAAAAAATTCTTGGATTAGAAGATATAAGCCCATGAAGTCATGACATTTTATCAAAAACACTTAGTGAAATTTTTAACAAGTTTGGTCAGATTTTTGTCCCAACTTCTTGGCCATTTCTCACCAAGTTCCAAAATGATTTAGCCAAAGTGGTCAACATGAAGGTGTATACAATGTTTCAAGCTTTCCAAAGTGTCAAATAACTTGAAGAGATCATTCTTGAGCTAAGAGATTCGAAGAGATGAAGTTGGGCATCCATTCTTGAATTACAAGTCATTTCCTTGATGAACACATAATCAAATCTCAAGCCATGCTGCATAAATCTTGCTTTGAAGACTTCTAACTTTCAATTCACTCCATAATTAAATGTTTACACAACTTATTGATCCATTATCCAAGTGCTTGATCCATTGTCCAAGTGATCATTCCATTTTTAGAACAAATTTCATACTTCAATTTTGGAAAAGTGGCTTTAATCACAAAGTCCACTCTCCTTGAGCCTTGACATTGTTTCTTTAGAACATACATAATGTCAAATCCATAAGCAACATGTCTAGAACCTCTATCCATCTCAGATCCTTTGGTACTATACATTGGAACAATGTTATTTCAAAGTTGCTTCAAATCTAAGTAACCAAACCATAACATGTGACTTTGTAAACCTAGCCATCTTAGCCTCTAAAACCTTCCCTCTATAAATAGAGGAAGTATTTTCAAGCTAAGGGACGAGTTCACAAGCCCTCTAACCCCCTCAAACTCCCTCAAATCAAAACTTTCATAAAAAACTTCATTACTTGTGATTTCTGACCTTGCACATCAAACACCAAATCCCTTTGCGTGTTTTCATTTTTAATCAATCACAAAGCTTCTATAACTCATATATAAGCTATCCAAACACTTGCTACACAACTGTAACATCATCTTCATCATCCTCCATTTCCAAAAGCTCTGCCTTGCAACTTTACTTCTCCAGAAGAATCCAGCCACTCTCAATCAAAAGTAAGCATTGCAATAGCTTCCTGGATGTTCAGTGAAGCTATTCAGATCATCAAAACATCTCCAGGAGTGCTCCAACTTCAAACATGATTTCCAGTTTTGAGGTAAGTTTTCTCAACTTTGAACTTCCTATACAAGCATCATTAATGGTTACTTTGTGAATGAAAAATGTAGACATCATTGCCCTGAAGCTAACCATGCCTTTAGTTTTCATTTATTTTAACTGTACATGGAGAATTTTGAATTTGAAATTTCTTGAAAAAAATTAGGTTTCAATTTGGTACTAAACAAAATTCATCATAGTATTTGATCTTTAGCTTTTAAAAGTTATATGGGTGAATTCATGGTGAAAAATCAAGCAACTTTCATGTTTACATTTTTGAAAATGGTTGAGAAATGAAGGAGTTACGAATTTAACAATGGTGTTGTTCATCTCTCGCGCGTGAAGCAAGAAGATGAAGTCATTTTCAAATTCTTGGAAATGAGTTTATTTTAAGTTTAATGCAAGTTGTGTTATGAACGGGTGAAACAGCCACCCCGGTGGCAGAACATGCGCGTGCTAAGTCATTTGTTATTAGGGACCTGGGTTCGAGCCCCAGTGGTATCCTTTTATTTCTTTCATATTTATTGCTTGCAGATTCAATGCATACAAGTTCCACAAACTCATGGTACACCCCATTGCCTCACCATCTGATCATCACAGGGCCTCATCCAACAGTCAAGACTGCAAGCCCATGTTGCACCTTCAAGGAGCCATCCCCATTATATCCATCCAACGTGTGGACTCTCTATTCTGGGCCTTTTGTTTTTTCTATTCTTCACCCCCAAATTTATCATTACAACCAGGTCCATTTCTTTCTTTTTTCTGATTCAAATAAAAAATACATATGTTTGGGTCTAGCATTTTTGCTATTTTCTCACACCCCTGATTACTTTTCAACACCTAGGCCCAATATTTTTTTCATATTCTTTATATTTTTCTTATTTTTATTTAACCAAATATATATATATATATATATATATATATATATATATATATATATATATATATATATATATATATATATATATATATATATATATATATATATATATATATATATATATATATATATATATATATATATATATATATATATATATATATATATATATATATATATATATATATATATATATATATATATATATATATATATATATATATATTCTTAAATAATTAGATTTAAAATATTAATTCAATCATTTTCTTATTTTTTATTTTTACTTCATTTTTCCAAACAAATAAAATCCCAGAAATATTTTCTAATGTTTAGTTTCTCTTTTATTATTAAAAATTAATAGAATTAGGTTCTATTTTAATTAACTTGGTTTTTTTTAGGTTTTGTTCAAAATATTAGCTAAGTTCTCTTTTCTAAATTGATTAGTTTAACTAGGTTAATTATCAAAAAAATTCCATCCAAAACCACCAAAAACAATTTATTTCCTCTACTTTATATTTTTGCTCATTTTATCATCTCGCATTATTATTATGTAAATGGTCTGTAATAGATAATTAGGGCTTATTGCTTTCCTCCTCGTTCACAAAATTTGTACCCCCCATTCCCAAAGTGTTATAATAGCGTAGGACATTTAAATTCCACAATTTACTGCTTTCCTTATTATTGCTAGTAATTAGGGTTTGTATGACAAGATTTAAAATCAAACATTATGCAACCCTAATTCAAGATAAAATAATTGAATAAAACACACTTTGCACACATGCACCTCGAGGGTTAACCACACTTGTTGCCTCAGATAAAAACAGTCATGACCCTCGAACGTGGGATGTTTTAGCAAAGACCCTCGGTTAAAAGATCATAGTCCCTCGATGACCCTTCGATGTTTCCTTCGGTAAACGATCTCAGTCCCTTATGACAATTGCTAAAACATCTTACAAGTTGCCTTTTGTGACTGTATGATGACCCACGCTTGTCCTTTACATCCAATGATATGTTTCCCTACCAACCAATGGTAATGTAGCATTATCTAAAGGAAGAGGAAAAGAACATAGACTTTTTGAGTAGGTAGATTGCTCGTAATTGCTTGCTCACAAGCTAAAACAATCTTTATACCTCACACTTTCAAAACGACTATTTTCAAAACATTTTTCAAAAACAAACATTTTATATACATTCTCAATGATACGAGAATCATTACAAAATTGCTTTACATTGGCATTTTCAAACATCTTTCCAAACACTCCAAATATTTTCAAAACAAACATTTTGTATACATTCTCAACGATACGAGAATCATTGTGAACTTGTCGCACTTAGGCATTTTTAAAATATTTGCAAACATACACAAACACAAAGTATTTTCAAAGTGATCAAGCAATTAAGAGACTGTAGATAACTATGGATGAAAAGGGTGCTAACACCTTCCCTTTTCATAACCTACCCCCCAAACTCAAGAAAATTTTCAAAAGGTCTTTCTTGTTCTTTTCACCCTTTCCTTTATTGGATAAAAGAAAAGTCGGTGGCGACTCTTGATATCTGCAACATTTGCGATAAAACGCAAAACACCAAGTCATCTCTCCCACCGTATTATAACATTGTTAGAAAATATGCATCAGGTGGGTTTCAAACCCTGCACCCTCTACTTACAAGCCATGCACTCAACCACTGCACCATGTCTATTCGTTTGTATATTTCTCGCTTCATATTCAATTTGTATATTTAGATGGTAACCCAAAAAGAAAAGTTTGGGTTTGCCCTATAAAAAGTAACTGAAACAAACCTCATTTTGCAACATTTCTTTCATAATTACTTTTATTAACCTTTCAACATGATGTTTCTAAGAATAAAAATACATTCAATGTTAAAGTCAAAATATAAAACGGTCAACCATTTTCAAGACTAATGGAGTTGTAACAATACATTGAAAACCAGAGTTGAACCCGTGGAAACTGAAAATCCAGCACCTCTCCCACAATCTTAATTTGATTTCAAAAAATCCAAAGAGAATAGTTGTGTTGTTCACCTCACTCTTCTTTTCGAGGTTTTGATTTGGCGGGCTTTCTAGGTTTGATTACTTTACCAAGAAGGATGATAACAACAGGAAGAATAGTTCCAATAAAATACACACTTCCCTATGAGACGAGAGTTTCATGCAGACTTAATACCTATTCAAACATAGAACAAAACAAATACAAAACTTGTAAAAAAAAACTCTGAATTGTTGTAAATATACAAATTGAACATGAGTATTAATAAGTTTGTGTTTGGCAGAGAAATAGAGAAGGAACAAACCATGAAACCAATGCATGAATAACTTAGAACCAAAATCGTGAAAGCAAAATCACTGAACACCAAGACATTCTTAATTGTTAGAGGCATGGCTTGCTGCCATCTATAAATGACTGTTCGAAAAGAAAACAGCAACACAAGTTAATTAACTGAAGAAAGAATTACAAATAAGCATAAGTAAATATTTATAGGATGAAATATAACAGACTGAAACTTCCTCCCTTTAGACGGATAACTATGTATGCATTGTCCTCCCCTCCCCAACCAGACACGTACTTCATCTTCACTCACAGAGGCAATCATTTCCCCAGTGACATCCCAACATAAGGAGTTAATGTCTTTAATGTGTCCCTAATATAGAATGATCAGATTCATTCGGTGGCGGCTTATGGTGCAATATTATGTATAGATATGTGAATATAAAGTTCACCTCAAGTTTCTTGGCAATAAGAAAATTATGATAATCAAGCATGGTGATACGATTTCCATTAGCAACTGTCATAAGGCTCCCAGATAAAGGCTGAACTCTCACTACCCTTCCACCTTCCTGAAAATATTTTGATTTGATTACTTCATATACTTCAATATTTTGTTACATTAATGCATTACTCTATGTACTATGCAGTCTGTATTTTGGGAGTTTTTGGTGAAGAGGAAAAGTGAAAACATCATCATATTTTCCATCACCTTCTTCTTCCTCCCCCACATCAATGCTCTCGTACAATTTGGAAAATGGGTTACAATTTGGGCGTGAAGAATGCAGGTGAAGGGATTGGCGAAAGGCTTAAGGATGGTTGCGAACAGAGGTTTGTTTCAATTAGTTTTTACAGGTCAAACCCAAGCTTTTATTTTTGGGTTACCATCTTGTTTACCCCAAAACCTTCCCTCTCATTTCTCAAGTAATCTCTCACAAGATCTCCTTTTGTTCAAGACTGCACAAGGGTTGATCAGCTCAAGACACCTCCTCAAGCACTGATGACTAAAAATTAGGGTTTGAGTTTGCACAAGGACAAATGGACTTTTAATGCCTCAAATTAATTTCATGTATCATTTTGGACCCTCAATATTTCTCATGTCAAGTTTCAAGTCTTGGATCACATTTTTGCTCAGTCAATTGATCAGTTGACCTAAAATCAACTATATTGGGGAAAAAGTCAATTGTGGCCAATTTACAGTAAAACTTCATAATTTTTGGTCCATGTCAACATTATGAACTCATATATGTCAATTTATCATCTTTGGATCACAATTCCACAAGAAATTTGATCAGATCATCAAAAGGGCAAAATTGTCAAAATTAGGGTTTTGACTAAGAAGGTGCAATTTCTGATTTTTGACCTAGAAAATGACTTATTGGTTCAAGTAATGATCTCAAGGATTTAAATGCATCATTTTGAACTAATGGCATGGCTCAAAACATTACTCAAGATCAATTGATTGATAGTTGATTTTCAATCAACTGATGAAAAGTCGATTGTACACTGAAAAGTCAAACTTTGACTTTTTGATCAAAATCAAGTCCCAAAGATCACAATTCATCAAGACATGTCAAAATGTGGAACTTTTTCATCAAGAAATAAAAAATTCAAGATTTCATTTTGAAAAGTCAAAATTTCTAAACTTAGAAATTTTTCTAAGTGTTGGAAATTCACTTTTTTTTCATAACTTTGAGCCAAATTTCCACCATGATGCAAGATGATTAAAAGGAAACTTCCAACATGAAAGTTGTAGATAACAATTAGATATAAAACATTGTAGAACACAACTTTTTCTATAAATACATGGATTTCAAGTTATGATTTTGTGAAGACGTGTTCATGAAACTTGAAAAACTTAGTGAAATATTACCCTAGTTTAGGCAGGATTTTGACCTAACTTCATGGAAATTTATCACATAGTTACAAGATGAATATTCAAAAATTTCCAGCATAGAGGTTGCAGAGGATGTTACAAGCTTTCCAAAATGTCCAAGAACTCATTGAGATCATACTTGAGCAAGGAGAATCGAAGGCAAGAAGTTAGGGTTTCATTCTTGTTTTGCAAGGCAAATTTGTTAAGAACACTTGATCCAATCAACAAGCATATTGTACAAATCTTGCTTTACAGGCTTAAAACTTGCTAATAACTCAATAATTAAATGTTTACACAACTGATAGAGCCATTGTCGAAGCATTTGAGCCATTATCCAAGTTTCATTTCCATTTATGGAACAAAGTGACCATTCCATTCTTGAAAAGTTGCTTTAATCACAAAGTCAACTTGTCTTGAGCTTCTAACTTGTTTGTTCAGCATACACTCTACATACGAAGTCAGATAAACATGTTTAAAGCTTGTAACCACTCTAGATAGCCTTGTACTATGCATTAGGACAATGTGTATCAAGCTTGCTTCAAAAACAAGCCAAAGAGCCATAACATGTGAATGTGTACTTCTGATCACCCCAAGCTCTCAAAACCTTTTCCTATAAATTGAGACACTATTATTCAACTTAGGACATGATTTTGCAAGCCTGAAAATTCTCCCAAACTCCCTCTAGCCAGAAATTGCACACAAACTCCATTTTTGTGCAGGTTCTGACCTTGAACTTGTATCTTCTATTTCCATCATGTGTTTTCCCTCAAAATAATTTTCAAAGCTTTCTTACATCAAATACAACTCATCTGCGTCCTTGTTTCCCAACTGTAACACCATATTCTTCATCTTCCATAACCAAAAATAGAGCATTGCAAGTGGACTTCTCCAGACCATTTCAACCACTCTCCAATCAAGCTAATCATTGCATTAGCTTCCTGGGAACTTGAGGAAGCTAACCTTATCATCACAACAACTTGAATCAAGCTCTAACTCAAAACATGATCTTCAGCTACAAGGTGAGTTTTCTGACTTTTCATGTCTTTATTTAGGCATTGTTAGGCTTGCATTTTCAAAGACAAAATGTAGATATCATTGCCCTTAAACTGTACATATCCATAGATTTCATTTATATGGCTTGAGCTTAGAGAATTTTAAGATTGAACTTTCTGGAAAATTTAGGGTTCAAATTAGGGCCAACGAAATTCTCATTCATCTTTAATTTATAGCTTTAGTTACTTACATGGTTGGATTCGCGAGAAAAAATGGAACAACTTTCATGTTTGCAATTTTAATTTTCATTGAGAAATGAGCAAGATACAGGTTGTCTGGTTGGGCGTGAGGTTGAAGATAAAGTTCAGGCCATGGACTTGACTTGTAATATATATTTATGGTTTGATACAAATTAACGGATGTATAGCCACCCCAGTGGTAGAAGCGCGCGTCTTTCACCTTTAGGATCTGGGTTCGAGCCCCAGCGTTCGTTTTGTTATTTTTTCATATTTTTGCTTCTTTTTGTTTTGTATCCAGTGTGTTTAGGCCCTCACCTTTGGGCTTTGTTATTTTTTTTTGCTGACTTCTAACCCCCTGCCTACTTTCACACTCCTGGCCTAACTTTTTTTATTATTTTTTTCTTATTTTATTTTATTTCCTTTTCTTTATTATATTTTTATTACTATTCTTATTATTATTATAATATTTATTATTATTATTAATTTTATTAATGAAAAATATAAAAATATTTTTATTTATTATTTACACTTATTTATTTTATTTTATTTATAAAACAAAAAAGAACAAAACAAATTTCTTAAACAAATTAATTTCTTTTTTCTTAATTAATTAATATTTAGATTTAGGTTTAATCATTATTTTTTCTATTTTATCTAAAATTAATTTAGAATCTAGGTTTTCTTTTAATTAGTTAATTTTCATATTATTACCATTTAACTTAAAACCTTTCACAAAAAACCCTAAAAAATACTTTTTAACCTAATTTTTTTCTTAATTAATTTAGGTTTAATTTTATTTATCTTTAATTAAATATTTTTTACTTTTTAAGTCATTAGGTTAAAACCCTTAACAAAAACCAAACAAAATCATTTCTTTTTCCATTTTTATCCTTGTACATTATTTATTCAATTCTTGTATATTATTTAATATGGTTGTAATAGATAATTAGATTTAATTTTCTTGCAATCCCATTTGTAAATTTGTACACCCCCTCCCCTAATGATGTAATAGCGTAGTAATTTTACTTTCCGTAATTTATCGCTTTATATAAATGCTAGTAATTAGGGTTTGTATGGCAAGATTAAAATCAACAAGTAGAAAACCCTAATTCAAGATAAACAATACATGTAAATCAAACACACTTGCACACTTACACCCTTAGGGTAATTCCACTTTGTTGCCTTACAAAAATGGCCATGTTATACATGTGAGATGTCTTAGCAAAAAGCAATAAAAAATACAATATCATAGTCCCTCGATGACGCTATCAATGTTGCCTTTCAAAATGATCTTAGTCCCTCAAAGAGAAATGCTAAGATATCTCACAACATTGCTATCATGACTATACGATGACCCACGCCCTTCCCTTTACATCCAAAGATAAGGCTTCTTACCAAATCAATGGTAAGATAGCAATATCAAAGGAAAGGAAGAAATTAACAAAGACTTTTGAGTAGGTAGATTGTTCCTAGTTGCTTGCTCACTTTCAAATCAAACATCCTTGCTTATTTTCAAAACAAACACCAACACTTTCAAAACATCTTCAAAAACATTTTCCCAACATGAAATATTTTCAAAAAGCTCAACACTTTGTATATGTTCTTACGAACGAGAACTATTACAAAGTTTTCCTAAACGAAAGCCCCTTTTCAAAATACTTTAAAAAAACACACAAAGCACATTTTCAAACAAAGCAATTGATCTAGCAAGCAACTAAGAGCCCATAGATAACTATGGATAAAAATGGTGCTAACACCTTCCCTTTTCATAATCTACCCCCCGAACTCAAGAAATTATCTTAGAGGTCTTTCGTGTTCTTTTCAGCCTTTCCTTTTGGATAAAAGAAAAGTCGGTGGCGACTCTTGCTAATCGCAATATTTACGATAAAACACAAAACACCCAAGTCAGTTCTCCCACCGTATCACAGAACTGGAGACTCTGCTGGGGAATATCTTAAAAGTGGGGTTACCTTAGGGCTAGATCACCTTTATTTGCTTTCATTGTTTGACTTGCTTACTTTACATTTTGGTTCCTTGTTTGGGCTTGTTTCAATCCTCTACCCGGATTTGGGATACCTTATAGGTAAGTAGCAATACATTGTAGAAAATGTGCGTGGGTATACCGACATGGTCTAAGCAATAGTTATGTTAGTGTGACACATTTGTGGATACCGGTAGCCCTTGAGTAGTCAAGGAGAATACGGGGTCGTTGTGTGGTGTCATGAAGCACTAATTGACTTTAAAACCTTTACTTGACCAACTTGGCCATTAGGAGGTAGTGAGATAACCGTCTTTCATGTAGTCCAAAGTTGGTTGATACTTGATACTACACTCATTGATATTTGACTTCTCGAGATATTTCAGTCGCCGTGAAAGAGGCTTGTGCTGAAACAATACCCGATAAGACAGATCAGTGATATTGAGATCCCTTAGAACCCGATTACTATTTCTAGGACAGGTTCGAGCCAACTAAACTTCAAGAGGGTACTTACCTATGAGACTCCATGCAAGCCTAAACCTAAGTACTTATTTTCCTTGTTTGTGTATACTTACTTGTACATGACATCATAAACATCATAACATCATACTCATTCTCACTAACCATTTCAAGGATTTTTGGGATTTATCTTTGTTCTGTTTTGTAGGACATGACTTCTATCCGCAGGAATACTATCCAAGTCAATCTCGTAAGAATTCCTCCTCAACTCAAATATTTAGCATCAAGGGTTCATGATAATTCTCCATTCACCAAAAGACACGGTCGCCTCCTAAGCTTGGGTACCTCTAACACTGATGAAGATATGATGAAGGTGCTTTTCCAATTCTTTGATCCTCTACACCATTGCTTCACTTTTCCTGATTATCAGCTTGTACCAACTTTGGAATAATTCTCTCAACTCTTGAGGATTCCCATTCTCAATCAACTACCCTTGAACGGTACAGAAAGAGATCCAAAACCTGAAGAGATTTCCCAAGCATTACACTTGCAACAATCTGATATCACAACTAATTGGGAAACAAGGAGTGGTGTCAAAGGTTTCTTAGCCAAATTGTTGTTTGAGAAAGCTCAAGATTGTTGGAACTCCTTGGACTTACAAGATTTTGAAGAAACCTTGGCCCTTCTCATCTACGGGATGGTTTTGTTTCCAAACTCTGAATAACTCATAGATGTAAATGTTGTCAAAATCTTCATGTCTCGCAATCCAGTGCCTACTTTGTTGGGAGATATCCTACATTCTTTCCATTCTCACACTATGAGTAAGAAAGGAATCCTCATGTGTTGCACTCCTCTCTTTGCAAGATGGTTTATTTCGCATCTTCCCCGATCTGTGTTGAAGAACGAGCAAGGTTTGAGGTGGTCCCATAGGCTGATGACGCTCAGAAATTCAGATGTTCATTGGTGTTCTCGATCCTTGGAGAATGTTACTATCATCAACCGTTTTGGGGAATTCCCTAATGTCCCTTTTCTTGGCATTAATGGATTTATCACTTATAACCTTTGCTTAGCCTTACGACAGTTTGGTTATGCCCAAAGGGATGGTCCGCACGAGATGCTCATCCAAGGAGTGGTATTCGACTACGAAAGCGACGATCAAAGCTACCGTCAGAGGTTTATCCGAGCTTAGAGGATGGTAAGCAAAATGGATAGTAAGATGATGGGACACAAGAATTCCATTTCCCTCGAGCCTTACCTTAGATGGGTATGAGCTCGTGCTTAGAAACTTGTGATGCCTTATTCCTCTATCCTACCAATTATCATGGAACCTGTGGTTGAAGGAGATGTCTCGTACACTGTCCTCCATCCAGAGATGCCTACCTCTCTCGAAGACTTACAAAAAGGTTTGATTCAGCTAAAGGAAAAACGAGATACTTTCGAAGCTCAATTCTACACTAGTGAGAAGAGGGTCTTGGAGCATATGAAGCAGCTATAAGAAGAGCAAAGTGTGAACTCCTATCTCGCGCCGAAGAGGATGCGTTCAGTCTTTTATATTAGAAAGTTATTTTGTAAGCCCAAGAGGCATGATGTATTCATTTTGAACTAATTAATCAAATTTGACATTTGTTCATTATTTTGTCTATACAAATTTAAATTTCATAAATCCTTGAAATCATTTGCATATACATCTTCCATGCCTCATAACATGACAGGTTTTCACATAACATGCTTCCTTATCTTTCTGTTGTTTATTTCAGCAAGATGGATCTAGAGAAAACTGTGAAGGACCTTCAGGCACAAAACTCTCAATTCCAAGAGACTCTACTGGCCCTAGCCAAGGGGAAGCAAAATATGATGGCATTGCTGGCAGTTAAGAAAAAACCCAAGAATAAAACCCTGGTCAACATGGGCAGAAGTTCAAAGAGTCGGTTCGTCAGATCTCAGTGGTGGAAGACTCATCTGAAGAAGACGAGGATCAGATGGTGAGGTTAAGAGTACCCAGGCTAACTGTGTTAATGATCAAGCGTCTGATGATGATGATTATTTTGACGAGCAGTATCCACCCGCCGATGTCAAATACAAGCAGTTAGAAGACAGATTAAAGGTCGTCGAGATCTAAGCTGTCCCCAGTTTAGATTTTGATGATTTGGGTTTGATCTCTGGGATTGTCATTCCCCACAAATTTAAAATACCAGTATTTGCAAAGTACAATGGAGTTTGCTGTCCAAAACTTCACCTGAAAACTTATGTGCCCAAGATCCAGCCGCACACCGCTGATAAGAAACTCTGGGTTCACTTTTTTCAAGAGAGCTTAACCGGAACGCAACTAGAATGTTTCTACCAGTTGGATGGTTCCTGCATCAATGCTTGGGAAGACTTATTTGTCGCTTTCTACCATCAATACCAATATAACACCGACTTGGCGCCGACAAGAGTTCAGTTGCAAGATATGACAATAGGGAAGAATGAAGGATTCAAGGAATATGCACAAAAGTGGAGAGATCTTGCCAGTAGGGTTCAACCACCTTTGACTGATAGGGATCACATTGACATATTTATGGGAACTTTATCTAGTCCATTCTTTAATCTATTGGTCGGTTGTTCTTCTTCCAGTTTCATCGAGTTAATCTTAACCGGTGAAAGAGTTGAAAGCGGCATCAAAAGCGGAAAGATTCCCATGGCATCTGCCTCCACTTCTAATCCTGTCAAGAAACCTTTTGCCGCAAAGGAATCAATGTTGTGTACGGGGAAAGGGCCCGTACCAAGAAGAATGATCATCCGTCTGTTAATGCTACTCGAATCTCCAATCCAACCCCTACTCAAAGACCATTTGCCAATCATCAACGATTTGAAACTCTAAGAAGACAATTCACGAGGTTATGCATGTCATTAACTCAAGCCTTATAACATATGCTAAAGGTTAATTTGGTGACATTGCGTGATCCTCCTGCCAATCCAGATACCTCTTCACCAAAGTAAAACCCGAACGCCAAATGTGCTTACCACTCAAGTAGCCCCGGGCATGAGACTGACCAATGTTGGGCCTTGAAGAATAAAATTTAAGACTTGATCGATAACAAGACTATTGAATTTGATCCTCATCCAACTCCGAATGTAATCACTGCGCCTATGCCAAAGCATGGCAAGGATGTCAATGAATTTAACGATGTGGGTGATTCTGATGAAGAAGCTGCATTTGAAGATTGGGTGTATCCTACTACAGTGGAGCTAAAGAATTGGAATGCAAAGGACTTCGTGCCCATCTCCTTCATTGAGGAGTAATCATTTGTTTACTTCTTTCTTTAATTCAAGAACATTTTTTTGTAATATTTAACAATGACTTTTATGCCGTGTGCCTGGCCCAGGGCACTTTGGTCCATTTATCAAGGGTTTTATTTATGTTCATCTAATCATATGATCATTCAATACAAATCATCTGACTCTTTTGAATTCAAATCTTTGTGTTCATTGTCTTTCTTTTCTTCAAATAAATTTTTCAAAATAGCCATGTGTTGTACCCCAAAATTTTCCCTCTCATTTTACTCAATACATGCCCATTGGAATCCTCAATATGCTCAAGTTTGCCCAAGAGTTGACTACACAAACTCTCTACCGAGGCAGTGTACCTCAAATTAGGGTTTCCATTTTCATCAAGATAGGTGGACCCCAAAGGTCTAATATGCTCTCCATGGTCTTAATGTGTTCTCAAGACCCTACATGTCAAGTTTCATGCCTTGCACAAGAAGTTTGCTCAGTCAACTGCTCAGATACTTGGGAATCGACTGTATTAGGTGAAAAGTCAACTGTGACCCACATACAGTCAAACTTCAAAAATTTTGGTCAACATTAACATTTTGAAGTGACTTTCATCATTTGATCAAGGTTTGATCATGATTCCCCAAGGAATGCTCCAAATTCATCAAAACCCAAAAGTTGCTAAATTAGGGTTTCTTAGTAAAAGTTAACCAAACTTTGACCAAGCATAACTTCCACATGCGTCATCATAAATTTTCCATCCAAGGATCATTTTTAAGAGGATGAAATTCCCTACAATTCATATTCATCCCACAAGTTCAAAATATGCACCCACAAAAAGATATGAATTTCCACATTATGGGTCCTTTTGAAAAGTCAACAAAAACACCTTTTGGGTCAAAGCTTCTTACATGAACATGGAAGACTCAATTGAGATGAGACCAAAAAGGTTTCTTAGGGGACATCCTAATCTTTCTAAAAAATCCAAGAACACCTATCTAGGGTTAAAATTGGAGGAGATATTCCTTGTCAAAGTTGACCCTTTTTGCAAAATTGCCAAAAGTCAAATGTGCTCAAAAAGGCATTTTTTGCCAAATGGGCCTAACTTTTTATGCTTGCACCTCACTTATAATATGTTCCACGACTCAAATATTCATCCACACATTATTTTCTTCATTTTGAAATTTATTTTGATTTTTTATTAATTAAAAAATTTAATTAAATCAAGTAATTGATAAATAATAGCAAAGATATGATTTGATTTGGTTTTTGGACAGGTGGGCAATCAAAACATGCTGAATTATCAAGGCCAAAACGAATCAAGCATAATTGGTACAAGAAAGGGATGATTTGGCTCAAAATAGAAAGTTTACATGTAGCTTGAAAATCAAATCAAATCTCTCATAATTGTCAAGATTCAATCCAAGTTTGTAACCCTAATTCATTCTTAGATATATATTGGACAAGAACAAAGCAGAAAACAAGGTTTTTGCAGGTGTGAACAAGAAGAACAAAACTTGAAAATTTCAAATAAAAGTGCAGATCCTATCTTGCTCCATATGCCGTTTCAAGCATGTCTAACAATCAAGTCATCTCCCTAGGCACTCACTGAACCTTTAGCAAGCATTTGCAAGGCCTGAAGCATCCAGAATCAAGCGCTACAACTCATACAGTTTGCTTATTTTTTCAAAATCGATTAATGTAATTCTTGTATTGCTAGCATATTTGATTGATATATTTGTGATCATTGGCATGTTTGCAAGCTTACTGAATGGTTTGATTAAAGTTTTGACGCATATATGTGCCTTTGCCATTGTTAGGGTTTGCGTGTGTATTTTAGGGGTTTATCCTACAGGTTAAATTGGGCAAGGAGAAGGGTACTATGATTTTCACGAGATCAAAATGAATTGATCTGTATAGTTAGAACTCATTTATCGTGTGTCTTATGAATTTTGGAAATTTGCAGGGGCTATGGCTACGAACATGTGACTGTAGGTAAAAGGTATATACCTAATATGACGGTCCCTGGAAGAAGAAGATATGTGGCGTGATTCCATTGGGCCATTTGAATTCCGTGCGTGTTTTTTTTTTCCAACTAATCCATTTATTTTTTCTATATTATATTTTGTTTCCATTATTTATACAACAAAGCATATTGGTCCAGTGGTGAAGCGCGTTGGTGGGAAGCATAAGGACCTGGGTTCGATCCAAGGTCCAAGCAATTTTCATTATTTTCTCAATTTCTATTCGCAGATCTAGTGCATTGTCATCCTGAACACCCACCATACTCCACCAATCTCCAGCCAATGGATTCATCATCCATTCAATCCAATGCACAGGCAATGAGGGACCATGATGCACCCTCAAGTCAACGCTACAAGGAATCAAAGGCTGATCGGGCTTGAAGGGTTATTGGGCTTGACAATTCAGACTGGCACCCCGAGATTACTTATTATACAGACCCAGTTTGTAGCTTCTTTCTATTTTCTTTTTTAATTTCTTTAATTATTTTCTTTAATTGTTTTAATTAATTAACACAAAAATTATTTTTTTTCTTCATAAAATCAACAAATCATAAAAAAGAGATTTTTTTTATATAATATTTATTTAATATAATTAATAAATTAGGTTAATTAGTTTATTTGATTATTTTGTTTCAATTAAAATTAAATAGAACTTAGGTTTTAAATTTTGGTAATTAAATTGTTTCTTTTCTCAAATAAAAAACCACAAAAATACACAAAATCTTTTTTACAAAATATTTTATTTTTTCTTGAAATTATTTAAATTGGTTTAGATTAGGTTAATTTCAATTCTCTTCATAATTAAAATAATTATAATTAGGGTTTTAGTCGTACATAACTTAATTAATTCTTTTCTCAAAAAATAACTTAAATATTTTCTAGTCAGATTTTTAGGATTTTCAATTTCTCCTCGCATTTAATTTGCCGTTCACGATTTTAATTTGTTTTATTATTATTGTAACTGTTTCGAGTTTGTAATAGTTTTAATTAGGGTTTTAAATTCTGCACTTTTATTTCCCGTCAAGACAATTATGTAACTGTCAAAGCCTTGTAATAGCTAGGTTTATTTTCCCGCACTTTCAAATTCCTGCAAATATTTAACTATCTAGATGTATGCTAATAGGATTGTATGGCAAGAATATCTTGAAATTAAAATAGTAGATCACCTAATGTGCAAAGATTAAAATAACTGAAACAATTCATATGCACATATTCACTCCTAGGGTTTACCTCACTTCGGTTGCCTTCGGTAAACATTCATTAAGCATATGAGATTTTAGTGGTTGCCCTCCTGTCTAAGAGATCCAAATGTTGACTCGGAAGTGTTGCCTCAGAAATGTTGCCTCGTAGATGTTTCCTCATAAAGATATTAAGACTTTAGGGTTACTACTAAAGTTTTCTAACTATTGCTTTAGTGATTGCACTCGTCCCTTTCGAATGTCCCTTACAAACTCCAACGACGGGGCTACCTACTCTTTAATAGTAGGATAGTGTTGTCTAAAGGAAAACGAACAGACTTTTTTTGAGTAGGTAGAATCTTAAGTACTTGCTCAACAAAACTTTTCACACAAACACCTTTCAAAACAAATTTTCAAAACAAACTTCGTCACACCCTTGAGGACTGATACAAGGGTTATCACGAAGTAAAAACATTTTCAAGATTGGATAGAAAGGGTGCTAACACCTTCCCTTTCTATAATCTACCCCCCGTACTCAGAATATCTCAAAAAAAGGTTTTTTTATGTTCTTTTCCTTTTCCATGATTGGATAAAATAAAAGTCGGTGGCGACTCTTGCTTACCGTGATATTTGGCAAACAAAAAACGCAAAATGCAAACCAGTATTAACAATCGGTTCTGTCACCGTATCACAGAACTGGCGACTATGTTGGGGACAAATATGTGGGGTATACCTTAGGATCTAGGTCATTAAATTGCTTCTCTTGATTGTCTTGATTGCTTTAACTTTTAAGGGTTTTTGCTTGGGTATTGTTGAAGATCTTACACCCATATTTAGGGACACTTTTTAGGTAAACAGCAATAGATCATGGAGATTGTACGGCGTAGACCGATATGGTTTAAGCGATGGTTGTGTTGGTGTGGCATTTTGGTTGGTACCGGTATCCTTCGTGGGGAAACGAGGAGAATACGGGGCCGCCGAGTGGTGTCATGAAGCACTAACGGACCTTAGAACCTTAGTTGAACAAACTTAGCCATTAGAAAGTAGTGAGATAGTCGACCTCGGTGTAGAGCTGAGGATTGGTTGATACTCGATGCTACACTCATTGAGATCATACTTTCAGGATATTTCGGCTGCAAGAAATGATTGCTTGAGCTGAGACATTTCCCGATAAAGGATGGTCAGTGATATTGAGATCCTCTAGAACCCGGTTACTTTTTAAGACAGGTTTGAAACCAACTAAAATTCAAGAGGGTACTACCTTTAACCTCATGCAAGCCTTAAACCTAAGGTCTTTATGTGATTTGACTGTGTTTTCTATACCTGTGGTTTCTCATGACATCATGCATCATAACATAGCATCCATTCTTATTGTACTAACCATTTCAAAGACCAAGGGAATTTATCTTTGTTCTATTTTGCAGATCATGGCTTCCGTTTGTAGAAACACTATCTGAATCAGCTTTGTGAAGATACCTTCCCAACTCAAAGAGCTGGTTTTGTACCCCAAAATTTGCCCTCTCATATTATCAAGATTTTCCTCACAAGACCTCTTGGACTCCAGACAGGTTTAGGGTTTGCTCAGCTCAAGACATCTCCTTGCATTGATAACCTGAAATTAGGGTTTGGGTTTGCACAAGGATTCTTGGACCATCAAGGTTTCATGTGACTTTCATACACCATCTTGCATCCCTAAGATTTCCCATACCAAGTTTCAAGCCTTGAATCACATATTTGCCCAGTCAATTGGACAGTTGACCTAAAAATCAACTGTATTAGGGGAAAAGTCAACCATGGCCAATTTACAGTAAAACTTCATAATTTTTTATCCCCATCAACATTTTAGGCTCATATGTACCATTTGATCAAGTTTGGACCACAACTCCTCAAGAAATTTGATCAGATCATCAAAAGGGCAAAATGGTCAAAATTAGGGTTTTAACTGAGAAAGGGCAATTTCTGATTTTTGACCTAGCCAACGACCAATTGGGTTCAAGCATGATTTCAAGAACTCAATAGAATCATATTTACCTTATCACATGGTTCAAAAGATCTCAAAAGCATTGGATTGACAGATGAATTTTCCAGTCAACTGATCAAAAATCAACTGTACACTGAAAAGTCAAACTTTGACTTTTTGGTCAAAATCAAGTGCCAAGGGTCATAATTCATCAAGATATGTCAAAATATGAAACTTGTTGATCAAGAAAACCAATTTTGCAAATTAGGGTTTAATTTGAAAATTTTTCATAACTTAGAAAATTTCTAAGTTATGGAAATTTCTTATTTTTTCCCAACTTTCCACAACTTTTTCACCATGATGCAATTGGATTCAAAGAAAACTTCCAACATGAAAGTTGTAGTCCTCCATGAAATCTACAACTTTTATTCACAAAGTTTTCCAAAAAGATGCTTGGATCTCAAGTTATGATTTTGTGAATAGGGGTCCATAAACTTTTTAACTTAGTGAAATTTTGCCCTAATTTAGGCAGATTTTTGACCTAACTTCATGGAAATTTTTCACCTAGTTCCAAGAGGAATCTCAAAATGCATTTCAAAGATGGATTGTAGAGCATGTTACAAGATTTCCAAAATGTCAAAGAACTCTCCAAGATGATTTGTGGTTAGGGATAATCGAAGAAATGAAAATGGCAACTTATCACTTTTGTCCAAGGCATTTTTCACAATGGTTCAAGTTGCAAATATGTCCTAGCATGCTTGTACTTGGTATTACAGGTCCTAATCATTTCTACACTCCATAATTGAATACTAATTCAGTGGACAATGGCTTTATTTTAATCTTTGGAGCATTGTACATTGAATTAATCCATTTATGGCATAAAGTTCACATTGCTACTTTGATAAAGCTTGCTTTTTCAAACTTTGAAAATCTTGAGCCATGGACCTAATCTTTTGCTGCAAACAATATCCACAACTATCAGGAAACTTGTACCAACTATGTGCAGCTAGCAAGCAAGCCTGTACAGGCTTTGGCATTGTCACTTCCAACTTTTCTTCAAAAGGAAGAAACTTGCAAAAGTCAATACAACTCATCCATCTGATAAAGCCAAGCCTTGGCCTCATTTTAAACAACCTCAGATCCTTGTAACAAGCCTAAGAAACGAATTCACAACCTCTCAAACACTCCAAAACACAATAAACCATATTTCTGCCCAAAACAGGAAAACTTCTGCAAATCTCAAGCCAAATCAATTTTGGCTCGTGCGTTTCTTGATTCAACCCTTGAAACACATTCCATACCTCCTACCTAAACTATCCAGGCCTTTGACTTTCAACTGTAACCCCTGTTTCAAGCTTCACCATTTTCATTTTTGGAGTTTGCAGGTTGACTTCTAAAAGGAGTTTCAGGCAACTTCAAGGCAAGCTGAGCATTGGGATAGCTTGAGGGAACTTCAAGGAAGCTCACAAGAACTTCAGGCCTCACTCAAAGTTCCCACATTGCCATATCCAAACTCAACTGAACAAGGTATTTGTCAAGTTTCAATCTCTCTATTTAGGCATCCTTAGGTCACGATTTGTGAAGCAAAGATGTAGTCCTCAACATGCTTGAGTTGTACATATGCATAGCTTTTATTTATATTAAATGAGTAGTGATAATTTGAAGCTTGAAGTTTATGAAAATTTTAGGTCAGAAATTAGGGGTGATAAAATTCTCCTTGATCTTTGAGAGTTAGGTCATGATATTTATATCATTGGAATCGTGAGTTAACATGCTACAAGTTTCATGTTGCAAGATTTTGTTTTTATGCACGTATGCAAGAGTTACAGGTTGAAGCACAGGTCGCACGCGAAGGAGCAAGTACAAGGATGAAGTGGTGTTCTGGGCCTGGCGCCTTGGGCCTATTTCTATTCACACCCCCCCCCCCCCATTTTGCTTTTGCACCCCCTGATTCATAGTTTGTTATTTTTCATATTTTCTTGTTATTTTTATATTTTTGACTTTATTATTTTTTTCTGAACATTAAAAAACCCCAAAAATATTTTCTTAATTTTTTGCATTTTATTTTATTATTTTTATGGCATAAAAATAGTTTATTAAGTTAAATAGAATTTATTTTCTTAAATAAACTTGTAAATAATATTAAAATACTTAAATATTTTATTTTATTATGTTATACACATAAAATATTATTTTCTCACATATTTTAATTTTTAATATTTTTACATAATATTATTATTATTTTTCTTAAACAAAAATGGACAAGAATATTAGAAAACATATATTTTTCTTTTAATAAAAAAATTAGGGTTTCCCCTTTTAAAAATAATAACATTATTTTTCTTATTTTTTTAGGACTTAGATAATATTATTTTCTCATGCATAAAACAATTACAAAACAGTTTTTTGTATATTTACATTTTATTGCATATTTAAATAATTGTTTATTTATTTATTGTACAATAAATTCAATTGGGTTGTAATAGTGAATTAGGATTTTTATTTTGTGCAAATATCCCCATTCAAAACTTGTATCCCCCTCCCATAATATTGTTGTAATAGCTTAGATTTACATTACGCAATTTATCGCATTATATACATGTTTAGTAAATTAGGGTTTGCATGATAAGACAAAAAAATCAAACAAATAGAATGACCTAATTCAAGACAAGACAAAATGCATGAAAAATGACAACACATTGCACACAACACCCCTAGGGTTTCATCCACTTGGTTGCCTTAAAACAAAATGGCCATGGTATGCATGCTAGGTATCTTGGAAAAACAAAACAAAAACAAAAGATCATAGTCCCTCGATGACGCTATCTTGGTTGCCTAAAACAAATGATCTTGGTCCCTCAAAACTTGCTAAAGATACTTGGCAATATTGTTATCATGGTCATACGATGAGCCACGTCCGTCCCGTTTAAACATCCAAAGATAGGGTTATCTACCAAAACAATGGTAGGTTAACAATGTCAAAGGAATAAAAATGTACAAGAAAGACTTTTGAGTAGGTAGATGCTTCTAGTTACTTGATCATTTCAAAAACAATCCTTGCTATTTTCAAACAAACACACACACAATTTCAAAACGTTTCCAAACAACTTTCAAAACATTGAAACATTTTTCAAAAGACAAACATCTTTGTATACATTCTTACAAACAAGAATCATTACAAAGATTGCCTAAACAAAGGCCTCTTTTAAAAATACTTTCAAAACCACACAAAGCACCATTTCAAACAATTGAAAAAGCAAAGCAAGTGATCTAAAACAAGTAACTAAGAGCCCATGGAAAACCATGGATGAAAAGGGTGCTAGCACCTTCCCTTTTCATAATCTACCCCCCGAACCCAAAAACAATCTCAAAGGTCTTTCATGTGCTTTTTTTACCTTTCCTTTTGGATAAAATAAAAGTCGGTGGCGACTCTTGCTAAACCGCAACATTTGCGAACACAAACGCAAAACCTCGAGTCAGTTATCCCACCGCATCACAGAACTGGCAACTCTGCTGGGGAAAATATTCTAAAAGTGGGGTTACCTTAGGGTTTTAGATCACCTTTACATGCTTATCTTGCTTGACTTGTATGCTTTACACTTTGGTTCTATTGTTTGGGTTTGAATCCTCTACCCGGATTTGGGAAACATTCATAGGTAAATAGTAATACATTGTGGAAACTGTGCGGGGTATACCGACATGGTCTAAGCAATAGCTATATTAGTGCGACATATTTGTGGGTACCGGTAGCCTTTGAGTCAATCAAAGAGAATACGGGGCCACTGAGTGATGTCATGAAGCACTAATGGACTTTTAGAACCTTTACTTGACCAACTTGGCCTTTTAGGATGTAGTGAGATGACCGGCTTTGGTGAAGTCCGAAGTTGGTAGATACTCGATACTACGCTCATTGAGGGTTGGTTCCTTGGAATATTTCGATCTCCAGTAAAGAGGCTGAATTGAAATAATGAACAAGGAAACAATCCAGTAATATTGAGCTCCTTAGAACTCGATTGCTATTTCTAGGACAGGTTGAGCCAACTAAACTACAAGAGGGTACTTACCTATGAAACCCCATGCAAGCCTAAACTAGGAACTTATGTGATTTGTTTGTACATATATACTTGTGCATAACATCATGGACATCATGAAGCATCATATGCATCCACTAACCATTTCAAGGATTTTGGAGTTTCATCTTTGTTCCTGTTTTGTAGGTTATGTATTCACTTCGCGGGAAAACTGTCCAAATCAACCTTGTAAGAATTCCTCCACAACTCAAGGATTTAGCTTCAAGGATTCCTTAGAATTCTCCATTCACCGAGAGACATGGTCGTCTACTCAACTTGGTCACCACCAACACTGAGGAGGATATGATGAAAGTTCTCTTCCAGTTCTTTGACCCTTTGCATCATTGCTTCACATTTCCTGACTACCAACTTGTGCCCACTTTGGAGGAATTTTATCAACTCTTGAGGATTCCTATTCTCAATCAACTACCCTTCAACGGTACGGAAAGAGATCCAAAGCCAGAAGAGATTGCTCAAGCCCTACACTTGCACTCATCTGATGTCACAACACATTGGGAAACTAGAAGTGGTGTCAAAGGCTTCTTGTCAAAGTTTCTGTTTGAGAAGGCCCAAAGCTGTTGAAATTCTCTAGACTTACAAGCTTTTGATGACATTGTAGCTCTTCTCATCTATGGGAGGGTCTTGTTCCCTAATCCTGATCAACTCATAGATGTGAGTGTTGTCAAAATCTTCATGAATCGCAACCCGGTGCCTACATTGCTTGGGGATATCCTCCACTCTTTTCACACTCGTACAATGAGGAAAAGAGGTGTTCTCATGTGTTGCACTCCTCTACTAGCAAGATGGTTTATTTCTCATCTTCCCCAATCAGTTTTGAAGAATGAGCAAGGTTTGAGGTGGTCACAATGATTGATGACTCTTACCCATTCAGACATTCATTGGTGTTCTAGATCAAAAGAGAATGTCATCATCATTGACTGTTGTGGGGAATTTCCTAATGTCCCTCTACTTGGAATTAGGGGAGGCATCACCTACAACCCTTGCTTGGCTCTGAGATAATTTGGTTATGCCCGAAGGGATGGCCCACATGATATGCTGATTCAAGGTTTGGTTTTTGACTTCGACAACGACGACCAAGGACTCCGAAAAAGGTTCATCCGAGCTTGGAGGATGCCCAACAAGGTGGACAGTAAGACCTTGGGACACAAGAATTCCATCCCTCTTGAGCCTTACCTCAAGTGGGTACGAACCCGCGCCCAAAGTCTTATGATGCCTTATCCCTACATTCTCCCTGTGATTATAGAGCCTGTTATGCAAGGAGAGGTTCCATACACCCTCCTACATCCTGACATGCCAACATCACTAGAAGATTTACAAAGGAGTTGAATACAGCTCAAGGGAGAACGCGATACTTTCGAAGCCCAATTCTACACAAGCGAGAAGAAGGTTTTGGAACTCACTCGTCAACTTCACGAAGAGCAGACTCTCAACACCTACATTGCACCAAAGAGGATGCGCAACGTCTTTTTACCTGAGAATTTTGTATTATTTTGCCCATGGGGAATTAATGTACTAAAAAATTCTATCTTATTAATATGACGTGTGTTTCTTTTTTGTTTAAAACAAATTTGAATTCCTGAATCCTTGAATGCATTACATGAATACATATCATTCATCATATGCATAAGCAGGTCTTCACACCAAGTTTCCTCATCTCTCTGTTGTTTATTTCAGCAAGATGGATATTGAACAAACGGTCAAAGACTTACAAGCTCAGAATTCACAATTTCAACAGCTACTCTTGACCCTAGCCAAGGGGCAGGAGGAGCTTAAGACTCTACTAGAGAAGGAAAAAGAGAAGAAGAAGAAGAAGAAGAAGAGAGCTGGTGTGGCTATCTTGGGCAGAAGGTTTGAAGGAACTGCAGTGCCATCTGATTCTGAAGCAGAGGAAGAGGAAGATGACGACTATTCTAAACAGCAGTATCCTCCGGCCGATGACAAATACAAGAACCTGGAAGAACGTCTAGCTGCTATGGAAGTGCAAAGAGTACCTGGACTGGATTTTTAGGAGTTAGGGTTGGTCTTTGGAATTGTAACCCCTCCTAAGTTTAAAGTACCTCTGCTTTCTAAGTACGATGTGGTGTCTTGCCCAAAGATGCACCTACGATCTTATGTCAGGAAAATTCAAACACATTCTTCTGACAAAGACCTGTGGGTCCATTTTTTCCAGGACAGTTTATCGGGGACACAGTTGGATTGGTTCTACCAGTTGGAGAGGTCTGATGTACATAATTGGGAAGACTTGGCAGCCTCCTTCTATAAACAGTATCAATACAACGCCGACTTGGCGCCAACCCGTACTCAGCTACAGAGTATGGCCATGGCTACCAACGAGGGTTTCAAAGACTACGCCCAAAAATGGAGGGATTTGGCCTGAAGGGTGCAACCACCTTTATCTGAAAGAGAGCTAGTGGACATGTTCTTGGGGACTATGTCGGGTCCTTTCTTTAATCACCTGATTGGAAGCTCCTTTGCAGGTTTCACTGAGTTGATTCTAACTGGCCAAAGGGTGGAAGCCGGTATTAGAAGCGGGAAAATTCAGAAAGATGCATCTACCTCTGCTGCTGCAAAGAAGCCCTTCACTAAAAAGAAGGAGGTGTCAGTTGTCTATGCCTAGAGAAATCAGGGAAGAACCGAAAGACGACCAACTGTGGGGGCCGTCATGATTCAGAAGTCTGCGTCAGACCAATCGAGGAACAATTAGTCGAGGAATGATCAGCCGAGGAATAACCAGCAAAGGGTGGAAAGGCCTGTAAGGCAATTCACCAAGATAAACATGACTCCTGCTCAAGTCTTACCACATCTCTTGAAGTTTAACCTTACCATGCTAAAGGAGGCCCCTAAAAATCCTAACACTTCATCTCCACACTACCATCCCAACGCCAGATGCGCGTACCACTCAGAAAGTCCAGGGCACGACACCAACAATTGTTGGGCCCTGAAGAACAAGATTCAAGATCTAATCGATGCCAAGAAAGTTGAATTTGAAGCTCCTGAAAAGCCGAATGTAATCTCCACACCGATGCCTAGGCATGGGCACAATGCCAATGCTGTAGAAGAAGATATGTTTGTTTCTGCTGTGGATGAACTGTCAACTCCTCTCCTAACCATCAAGTTGAATTTGTTGAAGGCTGGGGTGTTCCCAGGTTGTAATTAAAAGCAGATGATTAATTTAGCGTTCATCATTAAAAGCAAACGGCTGGAATCAGTTTTTTACCCTCTTTGCAAATCACGGGATTTCTCCCGGTTCACAAAAAGGGATGAATTTTATTGATAAATATGAATGCGCAAGTTAAAATTATGCACAAATTCAATATTTCAAAGTAAACTGCATAGTTCAAAACCAATTGCACAAATCCATTTTTTTGTCAAAACTGCATATTTCAAATAAAATGCATAGTACAACAGCATATGCAAGTTGCAAGTCAAAGTTACATGTTCAAAGCCAAGTCCAACGTAAACTACCCAAGGTATGGGAAGAGGCCAAAAACACAAGGCTCCTCTACTGTACAATGCAGAAGCCAAAGAGAAACATGTGCAGTTTAAAACCAAATATACAAGCAAAATGTTTCTAAATTCATCATTTTCCAGCTTTTGCTTTTTCAGAACTTAAAGTACATACAACATTTTAATGTTTCAACTGTACTAAGGAGAGAGAAGAGAGAAAAGAGTGTGGGTTTACAGGTTTTGGCCTTAGGCAGAAAAGGGATATAAAACAAAACAGCAGTAACACAGTAAAGAAAAGGAAGCATAAAAGGATAAAAGCAAACTGAATAAAATAGTAGAGAGGGCAGAGATATCAAGAAAAAATAGTTAAATATACCAAAACCTGAGCCATCAAACAAGAAGCCAGCTGTTGTACCCCAAAATTTGCCCTCTCTTTCTTCAGGAAACCATCTTGGATTTTCAAGGTCCCTCTGAAACAAATCCAAGTCCTGAGTTATCTTTTTGCCCAAGCAAGCCACTTACAAGAGCAAGATGATCTCAAGAACTCCAAAAACGACGCTTTTATCTTGAGAAAAATCAAATTCTAAGTACTTAGAACATTTCTCTAAAATGAGTGTTTAAGAAAAAATCAGCGCTTCAGAACTTCTGGACCCATTCCAGATAAAAACGGTCAGAAGTTGCAAGCTTGGCTCAGCGTGGTCAGAAGTTGGCTTTTCAGCAGCTACATCAGTTCAATCAGAAGTTGTAAATGTGGTTCAGTATGTAAGCCTCAGACAGAACATGCCCCTTCAGCAGTTACACAAGCTCAGTCAGAATTTGCTAAAGGAATGCAAGAGAAGCAGGGAAGTCTGAAGACTCTTTCAGAACATGCTGAAATCAGAAGATGAAAGGTTAGAAGAATGGGTGTTACACTGATACAGAATCTCTAAGCCCAGGAGGTCCAGAAGTAAATCCAAGGAACGTATCAGAAAACCAGAAGAATATCCAGAGCTTACTAAGACAACAGGAAGCCAAGGCCAGAGCATGGTTTACGCTGCTGATTCAACGTTGGTTTCCATTACCAGAATATTGATGTTGATAGGTCTTATCACCATTTAATGCCCATTAATGCTTCCAACCACTCCTGAACATTCACGTGTGGCTTGGAAAACGCTTTTGTGCAGATTCTGGCATGGGTCTACGCGCCATCGCCCACTTCAGAGGTCACTTCTCTCCAATCTACACCTGCTGCTGCAGCCTAGGCTGAAGGCTATCTGTTATCACAACTTCCCAGGAATTTCTGTCAAAGAACAAATTCAAACTCTGTTGGCGCCTTAATGTTCAAGGCACCCACAAGAACTTTGCCTATAAATAGAGAGTCTTCACCACTGCAAAAGGGCGTTCAGAAAAGAAACAGAAAAATTGCTAAGAGAGAAACAGCAACCCTTAGCAACATAGCGTTCTGAAACTCTGCCAAAATCTCCAGTTTGTTTCATAACTTTGAAGTTCTTACCTTCAAACTTCATCAAAATACCCAGTTTTCTTTGTGAACCAAAAAACACCCTTTCCAAACTTCTGACCCTACGTACGTATACACCTTTACTTCCCCTTTTTCAAAGAAAATCTGTCCAGAATACCACCAGAACCAAAAGCTAACTTTCACCCACAAACTTTTCCAACAGTCAGGTAAGCACCTGCTGACCCTCATCACGCTGTTAAGCATCATCAGCTGTGCATACTCAAATAAACATAATGTAAATATCATGTTGTTGCTGTTTATGTTCTGAGGATTTTCATACCTCAGAACATTCTGAGCCAGTATAGGACTTGCCTGTGACCTTGTTGGTTCTGACCTCTGAAACATTTTTGTATTTGCTGGATCTGTTCCAAATATGTTTCCTGTTTTGTGGAATAACAACAGAATTGCAGATGTTCTGATTAGTACAGGGAAAAGCCAAGTGCTGACTTTGACGTTAGCACATCTGAAGCCTGTTTTGCTGTCAATGATATCAGAACCTCTGAGAGTTATTGCCTTTTCAACAGAATCAGAACTTCTGGTTTCTCCACTAACAAACTTCTGTCTTGCAACGCAGGGAAATCAGAACTTCTGATTTCCCCACTAACAAGGTTCTGTTATGCAGGTGCCAGAGTCAGAAGTTCTGACTCATACAGTTTAACCAAGAGGTTGATCATCTGGCAGCGGATCTGAGTCAGAACTTTTGATGACCTCCCAGCAGCGCGCGGGCTCTCTCTCTCTCTCTCTATATATATATATATATATATATATATATATGTATATATATATATATATCTTGTTTTTTGCTATTTTCTTTTTTGTCTATTTTTATCGTTGAACCCCCCATGTACAAATGTGTATCCCCCTCCCCTAATTGTTGTAATAGCGTAGGATTTTATATTCCCGCTTCTTATTGCTAGTAATTAGGACATGTATGGCAAGATAAAATCAATGAAATAGAAAAACCTAATTCAAAGAAAAAACTCTTGTATGCAATAAAACACACTTGCACACTAACACCCCTAGGGTTACGTCCACTTGTTGCCTTTCAAAATTAGGCCATATTGCATGTTAGGTCTCTTTGGGCAAAGCAATACAAATCAATTGATCATAGTCCCTCGATGACGCTTTCGAAAAGTTGCCTAAAAAATGATCAAGTCCCTTAAAGGAAAATTGCCCAAAGATACTTGGCACCATTGCAAGTATGGTCTAAACGATGACCCGCGCCCGTCCCTTTCACATCCTAACACAAGATTGTCCACCAAATGCAATGGTGGAACAAAATTGTTAAAAGGGTTAAAACATAACAAAAATCTTTGAGAACTTTAGGGTAGATCGCTCTTAAGTACTTGTCAACTTGCAAAACAAAAACACTTGCCTATTTTTTCAAACCACACTTCACAAACACTTTCAAAACAAACTTTCAAAAACCTTGAAACATCTTTTCAAAAAGACAAACACCTTTGTAAAACATTCGAGTAAAGAATTGTTACAAGGGTAGCCTATACAAGGCATCTTTTTCAAAACATTTTCAAAGCCACGCACAAAGCACCATTTCAAACAATGGAAAACTAAGGCAAGTTGATCTAAGAAAGTACCTAAGAGCCCATGGATAACCATGGATAGAAAGGGTGCTAATACCTTCCCTTTCTATAATCTACTCCCCGAACCCAAGAAAAATCTCAAAGGTTTTTGCTGTGCTTTTTAAACCTTTCTTTAGGATAAAATAAAAAGTCGATGGCGACTCTTGCTCAACCGAAACATTTCCGAAAACAAACACAAAACACATAGTCAGTTTTCCCACCGTATCACAGAACTGGTGACTCTGCTGGGGAGAATTTTAAAAGTGGAGTAACCTTAGGGCTTAGATCACCCTCTTGCATGACTAATTGTTTGAATTGTTTTCTTTACATCTTGGCTCTATTGTTTGGGTTTGCAATCCAACACCCGGATTTTGGGAAACATTCATAGATAGCAATACGTTGTGGAAACTGTGCGGGGTATACCGACACGGTCGAAGCAATAGCTATATTAGTGTGACATATTTGTGAGTACCGGTAACCCTTGAGTTCAATCAAGGAGAGTACGGGGCCGCTGAGTGATGTCACTAAGCACTAATGACCTAGAACCTTACTTGACCATCTTGGCCTTTTATTAGGGGTAGTGAGATGACCGGCTTTGGTGCAGTCCGAAGTTGGTAGATACTCGATACTACACTCATTGAGGGTTGTTTTCTTGGAATATTTTGGTCGCTAGTTAAGTGGCTAAACCAAAACAATGAACAATGAAAACAATCCCGTGATATTGAGCTCCTTAGAACCCGGTTACTATTTATAGGACAGGTTTTTAAGCCAACTACACTCAAGAGGGTACTTACCTATGAAACCCCATGCAAGCCTGAAACTAGGGTTTGGTGTGAATTGCTTGTACATATGTTTTATGCATACATCATAAACATCATAAAGCATCATATGCATTCACTAACCATTTCAAGGGTTTGGATCTTCATCTTTGTTCTTATTTTGTAGGTCATGGAAATTCCTCGCAGAAAAACCATCCAAGTCAACCTTGTGAGAATCTCTCCTCAACTCAAGGAGCTCACCTCAAGAATTCCGGAAAGCTCATCCTTCAGTGAAAGACATGGTAGACTGCTCAGCCTAGTCAACACCAACATTGAAGAAGACATGATGAAAGTGCTATTCCAGTTCTTTGACCCTCTTCACCACTGTTTTACTTTCCCTAATTACCAGTTGGTGCCCACTTTGGAGGAGTTTTCTCAACTCCTAAGAATCCCTATCCTTAATCAACTACCCTTCAACGGTACGGAAAAGGAACCAAAGCCGGAAGATGTTGCTCGAGCATTACATCTACAACCATCCGACATCAAGGGGCATTGGGAAACCAGAAGCGGCGTCAAAGGATTCTTAGCAAAATTCTTGTTTGAGAAGGCACAAGAATGTTGGAACTCATTGGACCTACAAGCCTTTGAAGAGATTGTGGCACTCCTTATCTATGGGTTGGTCTTGTTCCCAAATCCTGACCAGCTTGTAGAGATCAACGCCGTCAAAATCTTCTTGTCCAGAAATCCAATACCGACATTGCTTGGGGACATTCTTCACTCATTTTACACACGAACAATGAGAAAAAGGGGTGTTCTCATGTGCTGTACTCCTCTCCTGGCAAGGTGGTTTATTTCGCACCTTCCACAATCTGTCTTGAAGAATGACCAAGGCTCGAGGTGGTCCCAACGGTTGATGACTCTTACTCACTCTGATGTACATTGGTGTTCTCGGTCCAGAGAAAATGTCATCATCGTCGATCATTGTGGAGAGTTTCCTAATGTTCCTTTACTTGGAATCAGAGGAGGTATCACCTACAACCCTTGCCTAGCTTTGAGGCAATTTGGATATGCACGGAGGGATGGCCCTCATGACATGTTGATTCCTGACCTAGTTTTTGACTTCGACAACGATGCGCAAGGACTTCGCCAAAGATTCATCAGAGCTTGGGGAAGACCCAACAAGGTTGATAGCAAGACTCTGGGACACAAGAACTCCATCCCTCTTGAGCCTTATCTCAAGTGGGTACGAGCCCGAGCCCAAAGTATGATGATGCCTTATCCTCATCTTCTCCCTGTGATTAAAGAGCCCGTTAAGGAAGGAGAGGTTCCCTACACCATCCTACATCCTGACATGCCTACATCGTGGGAGGAAATGCAGAAAAGTTGGATTCAGCTCAAGGAAGAACGGAACACTTTTGAAGCTAGCTTCTACGCCAGTGAGAAGAAGGTTCTAGAGCTTACCCGTCGACTCCATGAGCAAGAGGCCCTCAACACCTACATCGCACCAAAGAGGATGCGCAATGTCTTTTTGCCTTGAGAAGTTATTTTGTAACATTTGGCCCTTGGGGCATTTATGTACTAACAAATTTCTTCTTGTTAATATGACGTGTGTTCCTTTTTGTCTACAACAATTTTGAATGTTCTAAATCCTTGAATGCATTGCATACATAAGCATATTATTCATCATGTGCATAAGCAGGTCTCACTCCAGGTTTCCTTATATGTCTGCTGTTTATGTCAGTAGAATGGATCTCGAGCAAACAGTCAAAGACCTACAAGCTCAAAATGCACAGTTCCAGCAACTCCTGACAACCTTGGCTAAAGGTCAGGAGGATCTCAAGACCTTGCTGGGGAATAAAGACCCAGTGAAGAAGAAGAAAAAGAGACTCGGGGTGGCTACTCTAGGGAGAAGATTTGACGGAGAAGCTCGGAGAGTGCTTGAATTTCCTCCTACTTCTGATGAAGGAACCAGCAAAGGAGGTGGGGTTGCGGTACCTTCCGAGTCTGATGCGGAAGAAGAGGAGGTCGAAGAGGATGAAGATTATTCTGATCAGCAATACCCTCCAGCTGATGATAAATACAAAGGGCTAGAAGATAGGTTGGCCGCCATAGAGCTACAGAGAGTACCGGGTTTGGATTTTGAAGACTTGGGTTTGGTTGCCGGGATTGTGATTCCCCCAAAATTCAAAGTGCCAGTGTTTGTGAGGTATGATGGGCTTTCCTGTCCAAAGATGCATCTCAGGTCCTACGTGAGAAAGATCCAACCCTATACGGCAGATAAAAACCTTTGGATTCATTTCTTTCAAGACAGCCTTTCTGGAGCTCAGTTGGAGTGGTTTTATCAACTAGAGGGAACCAGCGTCCGAAATTGGGAAGATTTGGCCACCGCTTTTTACAAACAATATCAGTACAACTCTGACCTTGCTCCTACTCGTACCCAACTTCAGGGTATGTCACTAGGAACAGGCGAGGGATTCAAAGAATATGCACAAAAATGGAGGGATTTGGCTGGCAGGGTGCAGCCTCCTTTAACCGATCGTGAGCTTGTTGATATGTTTCTAGGGACCCTATCTGGGCCATTTTTCAATCATCTAATTGGTAACTCTTCCGCGGGGTTTACCGATTTGATCTTAACAGGCGAAAGAATAGAAGCTGGCATCAAGTCAGGAAAGATTCAGAAGGGTGTTGCTGCAAGTGTTGAGAAGAAGCCTTTTAAGAAGGAAACAGCTGTGGTATATTCTCAGAGAAGAGCAGGGAAGACTGAGCGTCGGCCGACCGTGGGGGCCGTAATGATTCAAAACACTTCGAGTGAGCAGCCTCGCTATAACCAGTCCAGACCAAATCAACAACGAGTGGAACAGCCACAACGGCAGTTCACCCGTATTAATATGACTCCAGCGCAAGTGCTTCCCCATCTGTTGAAATTGAATCTTGCCACTATCAAGGAGGCACCAAAGAATGTGAATACGTTCTCTCCGCATTATCATCCTAATGCTAAATGCGCCTACCATTCAGACAGTGTTGGGCACGACACCAATGATTGTTGGGCACTCAAGCATAAAATCCAAGACCTGATAGAGGCGAAGGAGGTGGAGTTTGACGCTCCGGAGAAGCTTAATGTGATATATGCACCCATGCCTTAGCACGGCCGAAATGTCAATGCCATTGAAGAAGATTTGTATGTTGTCGATGTTAATGATCTGATAACTCCATTGTTAACCATTAAGTTGAATTTGTTAAGGACCGGAATCTTCCCGGGATGTAAAGAAGACTGCTATTGTTGTTACTCTCTGCCGTTTGATTGTCCGTTATTGAAGAAAGGCATCCAAGGCCTTATGGATAGTCGACAAATTTTGTTTGAAAAAGTTTCTGCTGTTCCAGTTCATACTGAAGATGTCTCAATCATAACCATTCACGCCAATCTTTCCAAGGCCGTCAAAAAGCCTGTTAAGATTACACCAGCTACGAAATCTGTTCCTTTGAGGATAACAATGCCAGGGCCTGTTCCCTATGTTTCTGAGAAGTCAATACCATGGAACTACGGCGGTGACGTCTACTACCATGGTATCAAACAAATCGAAATAACTGAAGAAAGTTCGGATGATGAAGAAGCCAGCATTGGTAACATTGCAGGCACGAGCAAAATCACCAGGAGCGGGAGAATATTTTCTCCAGAGATTGCCCCTCCAAGAGAAATCTTTGGACCCTCATCTGCCGACAAGGTCGTCCCTGCGCCAATAAAACTCTCTGCTAGAACCCCTTTGATTGAGGATGTTGTTGGTCCTAGTACTGTCTCTCCTACCGCTGCTGATAAAGGTAAGGGAATCAAAGATGAGCTCGTCAGGATGAGGGCTCAACCCTTGGTCATCCCGGAAACCTCCAAGAAGGAAATGGATGAGATTTTGAGGATAATCAAAAGGAGTGATTACGATGTGGTAGAACAGCTGGGGCAAACCCCCTCAAAGATCTCCATGATGGCACTGCTACTTTGCTCGAAAGCGCACGCTAAAGCCCTGATAAAATTCCTGAAGGCAGCCCATGTGCCCCAGGAAACCTCTGCGGATCAATTTCAAAATTGCGTGGCTAGCCTTACCGCGGACAATGGATTAGGTTTCTCCGATGCCGACCTAACTCCTAAAGGTAGAAACCACAATGATGCTTTGCACATTTCAGTCGAGTGTCAAGGAACCACTCTCGCACATGTCTTGGTCGACACTGGTTCGTCGCTGAATGTATTGCCTAAGAAGGCCTTGGACCGACTAGATTGTGAAGGGTTGGAGTTGAAGCCGAGTGATATTGTTGTCAGAGCTTTCGATGGTTCAAAGAGAATGGTCCATGGAGAGGTTGAAATTCCCGTCAAGATAGGCACTGAGGTATTTAAATCTACTTTCTATGTGATGGACATCCGTCCGTCATACTCTTGTTTGCTGGGTAAGCCTTGGATACACCATGCTGGGGCAGTCACCTCCTCTTTGCATCAGATGTTGAAGTATCCTGTCAAGGGAAAGATCATTATTGTCCATGGCGAAGAGGAGTACATGATTAGCCACTTGAATTCTTTCCGGTACGTGGAGGTAGAAGGGGAGTTCATTGAAACACCTTTTCAGCATTTCGAAGGAGTCCTTCCTGAAATAACAGTAGCAAAGTTGGCCGCTGAGACACCGAGGCAGATGGCCAGGATGGCATCTCTGGAAGACGCAAGGGCCGCAATAAAGGAAGGGAAGAATTCAGCATGGAGGAAGTTGCCTGATATTCCACATAAGACCGACAAATTTGGATTAGGGTTCACTACCGCAGGCCAGAAAGCTATGCGCCGTTCGAAGATTGAAAGAGCGCCAGTCAAAATTTCTCCCTACGGAATCAACGCTTTGGAGGATGAAGACAAAGAGAGCAACATTGAAGAGTGGATTTACCCAACTATCAATGGAGGATTGTGCAACTGGGAGGCAGAAGACTTTGTCCCCATCACTTTTATTCATCAGTAATTTATCTATCAAACATTTCCTATTTGGTCTGTAATATTTATCTTCCAACAATCCGTACACTATCTTTTCACCTCATGCCTTGCCCGGGGCATGTAGGTCCATTTGTAAGGGCTTTGATTATTTTTCATATCCATATGCCATGTTTAATGATTCATTGGACGTTTTTCATTTGATAAACTGCTTGTGTTCATTTTCTTTCCTTTTGCATTTTTTGTTTAAGGATGGCTATCCCTTACACACACCCACACTCACCAATGCAGGTACCCATCCACTCCGGATTCCATGGGTGACAATTCCGCTATATCCTTCAATAACTCTGAAGATCTGGTCAATCAAGCCGAGTATGAAGATGACGAAGGTTGTGAAGTACCAGGGGAACTAGCCAGACTTCTACAGCAAGAGGAAAGGGCCATCTTACCGCATGAAGAGTCACTGGAAACTATCAACTTGGGAACCGAGGAAGACCGGAAGGAAGTGCAAGTGGGTGCCAATCTGGAACCAAATATCAAGGAACGCCTGATACAGTTGTTGAATGAGTATGTTGAAATCTTCGCTTGGTCTTATGAAGACATGCCGGGTTTAGACACAGACATCGTGGTTCACCGTCTCCCCCTAAGAGAGGATTGTCCATCGATCAAGCAAAAAGTCTGCCGAATGAGGCCTGACATGTCTGAAAAGATCAAGGCAGAAGTAATGAAGCAATTCGACGCTGGCTTCCTGGCTGTTACGTCCTATCCTCAATGGGTCGCTAACATCGTTCCGGTACTTAAGAAAGATGGCAAAGTCAGGATGTGTGTGGACTACCGGGATTTGAATAGGGCCAGCCCCAAAGATGATTTTCCACTTCAACACATTGACATTTTAATCGACAATATAGCTCAGCACAAAGTGTTTTCCTTCATGGATGGATTCTCGGGCTACAATCAAATTAAAATGGCCCCCGAGGATATGGAGAAAACAACATTTGTCACACAATGGGGCACTTTCTGTTACAAGGTGATGCCGTTCGGGCTGAAGAACGCAGGGCAACTTATCAACGCGCTATGGTAGCTTTGTTTCATGATATGATACATCATGAGATTGAAGTTTACGTAGACGATATGATAGCTCGATCACAAACAGAGGAGGAGCACCTTGAACATCTAGAAAAGCTGTTTGCCAGATTGAAAGAATACAAACTCAGGCTGAATCCAAGCAAGTGCACTTTTGGAGTTAGGTCTGGTAAACTTCTGGGATTCATTGTAAGCAACAAAGGCATTGAAGTCGATCCAGAAAAAATGAAAGCAATACAAGAGATGCCTGCTCCCCGTACTGAAAAGGAGGTTAGAGGGTTCTTGGGGCGCTTGAATTATATTGCCAGATTCATCTCCCATCTAACTTCTACCTGTGAGCCAATTTTCAAACTCTTGAAGAAGGATCAGGTAATTGAATGGAACGACGATTGCCAAGCTGCTTTCGATAAGATCAAGGAGCATTTGCTAGAACCTCCTATTCTGATGCCACCTGTCGAAGGAAGGCCATTGATCATGTATCTGACCATCTTGGATAACTCAATGGGGTGTGTTTTGGGCCAGCATGACGAGTCTGGTCGAAAAGAGCATGCTATTTATTACCTTAGCAAAAAGTTTACCGACTGTGAGACTCGCTACTCACTGCTTGAGAAAACTTGTTGCGCTTTGGTATGGGTTGCTCGCCGATTAAGACAGTATATGTTGACTCATACTACCTTGTTGATTTCCAAAATGGATCCTATCAAGTATATCTTCGAAAAGCCCGCTTTATCTGGAAGGATAGCCAGATGGCAAATGATCCTAACTGAGTATGACATCCAGTACACCACTCAAAAAGCTATAAAAGGGAGTGTACTAGCTGACCATCTGGCTCATCAAGCTATCAAAGATTATCAACCCATGAGATTTGACTTCCCAGATGAGGACATCATGAATTTGGACAACATTGAAAGTAACGGACCGTATGACGGACCCGAAAAGGGATCCCGATGGACCCTATACTTTGATGGTGCTTCAAATGCACTTGGAAACGGTATCGGCGCGGTACTCATTTCTCCGGAAGGCTGTCACACACCTGTCACGGCCCGACTTTGCTTCAGCTGCACAAACAACATGGCTGAGTATGAAGCTTGCATCTTTGGTCTCAAGGCTGCCATAGACTTAGGGATCAAATCTTTGATCGTATTTGGGGACTCGACTTTGGTTATCAGTCAAATCAAAGGAGAGTGGGATACCAAGCATCCTAATCTTATCCCATACAAAGAACATGTCCTGACATTGTTGCCTCATTTCGAGCAAATTACCTTCGAGCATTTCCCGCGAGAAGAGAATCAGCTAGCAGATGCTCTAGCCACAATGTCCGCCATGTTTAAACTCAACTGGGATAATGAGGCTCCCCAAATCACCATCGAGCGAATGGATGAACCTGCGCATTGTCATGAGATTAATACCGAAGAAGTAGTGGAACAACCCTGGTTCCATGAAATCAAAAGGTATCTCGAGACTAGAGATTATCCCGAAGGAGCTTCCGTAAATGACAAGAAGTTCTTAAGGAAATTCGCTGCTAAATTCTTCCTGAGCAACGGCATCCTTTACAAATGAAGCCATGATTGTGTATTACTCCGATGCATAGACAAAGCTGAAGCAGAGTTGATTATGACTGATATACACAGCGGCACATTTGGCACTCACTTGAGCGGGCATACAATGGCTAAAAAGATCCTAAGGGCAGGCTATTACTGGTCTACCATGGAAGTTGACTGCCATCAACATTCCCGCACTTGCCACAAATGTCAAGTCTACGCTGACAAGGTTCATATCCCTCCGGTCCCTCTCAACGTTCTGACTACTCCTTGGCCATTTGCAATGTGGGGCATTGACATGATTGGAGAGATCAAGCCCACGGCTTCCAACGGACATCGCTTCATCCTAGTTGCCATTGACTATTTCACCAAATGGGTCGAAGCAGCTTCCTTCGCCTCTGTTACTAAAAATGTGGTTGCCCGCTTCATCAAGCAAAATCTCATATGCCGGTATGGTGTTCCAGACAGGATCATTACAGACAACGGTACGAATCTGAACAACACGATGATCACCGCCTTGTGCGAACAGTTCAAGATTTATCATCACAATTCATCTCCCTATCGGCCGAAGATGAACGGTGTTGTTGAAGCTGCGAACAAAAACATTAAGAAGATCATTCAGAAAATGACAGTCACTTACAAAGACTGGCATGAGATGTTACCGTTTGCTCTGCATGGATACCGTACGACGGCACGTACTTCAACTGGGGCAACCTCATTTTCTTTGGTATATGGCATGGAAGCTGTCTTGCCTATGGAAGTTCAGATTCCTTCTCTAAGGATTATGAAGGACACAGGTTTGAATGAAGATGATTGGATGCAGACCCGACTTGATCAACTCAATCTGATCAACGAAAAACGACTCGCTGCTATATGCCATGGTCATGCGTATCAAAAACGGATGATCAAGGCATTCAATAATAAAGTCAGACGTCAAGTGTATCAAGTCGGAGATCTCGTAATCAAGCGGATTATCTTGCCGCAAAGTGATCCCAGGGGCAAATGGACTCCTACATATGAAGGACCATTTGTGATCAAGAGCATATTTTCTGGTGGTGCGATGATTCTAACCACCATGGACGGCGACGATTTGTCGCACCCTACGAACGCGGACATAGTCAAAAGATACTACGCATAAAATAACCCGACAGGTCGAAAACCCGAAAGGGTGGCTTGGGCAAAAATGGGCATCCCGGTGAACCGAAAACCTAAAAGGGCGGCTCAGGCAAAAATTAGGGATAAAAACAAAAAAAAATATGTACACCCGGCAAGTTGAAAACCCGAAATGGCGGCTTGGGCAAAAAGGGGTTTCCCGGTGGATCGAAAACCCGAAAGGGCGATTCAGGCAAAAGTTAGGGAATTAAAGCGTATGACTATGTCTCGTCGGATCACTTCAAAGACAATCTCTTCATCAACCAGTTCCAGGCTTCGGATCAATCCAGTCATCGGCAAACGAAGCATTGAATGGACAGATATTCATAGTTGTGAAGGCTATAGCAGAATGGAATCCCATGGAATTATTTCACATAGCCATCTTTATTTTGTATAAATCTTTCAATATTTACGACAAAATCCTCTTACTAGGATGATTGTCTCCTTTGTACAAATATACTCATAGAAGGTCAATACAAATACTTTTCCCAGAAATTTGTGTCATTTCCTTTTTCTTTTCTCTTGCACTATTTGTTTATTTTTGAGAAACGTCCAATGTTTTGTTAAATAGGTATATGCATTTGAACATGATCATTTCCTTATGAATCAAGAAAGAGGATTACTGATAGGTTGAAGGTACAGTTGGATATCTTGATACCCTTTCAAAGGAAACCCCAGGAGATTTGGAATCCATATCCCCAGCAAGGCTTGAAGCTTATCCCCTGCAGAGTATGGACGTCTCTCCCGAGTTTTATTCAAAATTATTCCTCCCAAGGACTTATAACTAGGTTATCCTCAGCTTAGTGCCACGGAAGATCGCACTCGCCAAATTTATTCCTATCCCCAGCGGAGTTCATCAAAGTTCCCCAACATAACTTATCAATACAATCCCCCAGAGGAGCTTATCCTTGTTATCCCCAGCCAGAGGATCCTCCAGAACTCATTTCCCCTCAGAGTTTAAGTTTCAGTATCCCCAGCCGAGCTAAAACTTCAAATTGACAATCCCCAGCAGAGCCAGACTAGTGAACCTTCTCCCCACAGAATTTTGGAGGACAACATCTTGAGTTCCCCAGTAAAGTCGCCAGAAATACTTCCCGCCAAACTGAAGATTCTCAGTCCTACCTCCCCAACATGAGTCTATTAGATCGAAACTCCCCAGTAGAAGTCATCAGGAACTCTCTTCCCCAGCAACAGCCAAGGAATTATTCTTCCCGGCAGCATTCAAGATACTTCTATCTTCAGCCATCTCGGATTCATCTATCCTTTGCAAGACAGCTCTCTAGCTTACATGCACGTCCATTTACATTCATATCATATAACATACATTGCATCATGCATCATGACATTGCATATAACTAACCCTTTACCTTTTCAGGTAAGATCAGTCGACAGACAAAAAATCATTATCTCCCGAAATTCTTTCCAGGAATAGTTCAGATGTGACCCAGACATGACAATATTCTGATTCTTATTCCAGATTCATTCAGATGCATTTTCACACGAGCTCATCATCAGGAAACCCTACACCGGCTCCTCCTCAAAACTTCAAGATTTCTGAAAACAGTTTACGGGTTCTCCAAGTAACGGATGTCAACCTATCGCTTGTTCAGTTTCTTTTCAAGACTTCTGAAAACAGTTTATGGATTCTTCCCAACAACGGATGTTAATCTACCAACTTGTTCAGATGCAACTTTTGAAAACAGTTTACGGACGCTTCCCAACAACAGATGCTGCTCTATTGCTTATTCAACTTCAAGATTTCTGAACATTCACGGGTTCTCCAAGTAACGGATGTCAACCTATCGCTTGTTCAATTTCTTTTCAAGACTTCTGAAAACAGTTTATGGATTCTTCCCAACAACGGATGTTAATCTACCAACTTGTTCAAATGCAACTTTTGAAAATAGTTTACGGACGCTTCCCAACAACGGATGCTGCTCTATTGCTTATTCAACTTCAAGATTTCTGAAAACAGTTTACGGGTTCTCCAAGTAACGGATGTCAACCTATCGCTTGTTCAGTTTCTTTTCAAGACTTTTGAAAACAGTTTACGGACGCTTCCCAACAACGGATGTTGCTCTATTGCTTATTCAACCTCAAGAATTTTGAAAACAGTTTACGGACGCTTCCCAACAACGGATGCTGCTCTATTGCTTATTCAACTTCAAGATTTCTGAAAACAGTCTACGGGTTCTCCAAGTAACGGATGTCAACCTATCGCTTGTTCAGTTTCTTTTCAAGACTTCTGAAAACAGTTTATGGATTCTTCCCAACAACGGATGTTAATCTACCAACTTGTTCAGATGCAACTTTTGAAAATAGTTTACGGACGCTTCCCAACAACGGATGCTGCTCTATTGCTTATTCAACCTCAAGACTTCTGAAAACAGTTTATGGATTCTTCCCAACAACGGATGTTAATCTACCAACTTGTTCAGATGCAACCTTTGAAAACAGTTTACGGATTCTTCCCAACAACGGATGTCAATCTATTGCTTATTCAAGCCCCAGTTCAGAGATGGTTCAAAACATGGACACCTTTCTGATTTTCATTCCAGATGGCATCTTTAAGCCCATCCCCGACAAGATTCTGCCACCCTTCCAGATGGCATCTTTAAGCCCATCTCCAAATGGCATCTTTAAGCCCATTTCCGCATCCATTGCTTTGACGAGTGCAAATTTAAGGGCACTCTAGTGTCCAATCTCCTTTTACCTTTGAGTCGCGAAAGGCAAGATTGCCAATCTAACTCTTCAGGTTCAAGAAGATTGAACAGGGGCAACTGTTGTACCCCAAAATTTGCCCTCTCTTTCTTCAGGAAACCATCTTGGATTTTCAAGGTCCCTCTGAAACAAATCCAAGTCCTGAGTTATCTTTTTGCCCAAGCAAGCCACTTACAAGAGCAAGATGATCTCACGAACTCCAAAAACGACGCTTTTATCTTGAGAAAAATCAAATTCTAAGTACTTAGAACGTTTCTCTAAAATGAGTGTTTAAGAAAAAATCAACGCTTCAGAACTTCTGGACCCATTCCAGATAAAAACGGTCAGAAGTTGCAAGCTTGGCTCAGCGTGGTCAGAAGTTGGCTTTTTAGCAGCTACATCAGTTCAATCAGAAGTTGTAAACGTGGTTCAGTATGTAAGCCTCAGACAGAACATGCCCCTTCAGCAGTTACACAAGCTCAGTCAGAATTTGCTAAAGGAATGCAAGAGAAGCAGGGAAGTCTGAAGACTCTTTCAGAACATGCTGAAATCAGAAGATGAAAGGTTAGAAGAATGGGTGTTACACTGATACAGAATCTCTAAGCCCAGGAGGTCCAGAAGTAAATCCAAGGAACGTATCAGAAAACCAGGAGAATATCCAGAGCTTACTAAGACAACAGGAAGCCAAGGCCAGAGCATGGTTTACGCTGCTGATTCAACGTTGGTTTCCATTACCAGAATATTGATGTTGATAGGTCTTATCACCATTTAATGCCCATTAATGCTTCCAACCACTCCTGAACATTCACGTGTGGCTTGGAAAACGCTTTTGTGCAGATTCTGGCATGGGTCTACGCGCCATCGCCCACTTCAGAGGTCACTTCTCTCCAATCTACACCTGCTGCTGCAGCCTAGGCTGAAGGCTATCTGTTATCACAACTTCCCAGGAATTTCTGTCAAAGAACAAATTCAAACTCTGTTGGCGCCTTAATGTTCAAGGCACCCACAAGAACTTTGCCTATAAATAGAGAGTCTTCACCACTGCAAAAGGGCGTTCAGAAAAGAAACAGAAAAATTGCTAAGAGAGAAACAGCAACCCTTAGCAACATAGCGTTCTGAAACTCTGCCAAAATCTCCATTTTGTTTCATAACTTTGAAGTTCTTACCTTCAAACTTCATCAAAATACCCAGTTTTCTTTGTGAACCAAAAAACACCCTTTCCAAACTTCTGACCCTACGTACGTATACACCTTTACTTCCCCTTTTTCAAAGAAAATCTGTCCAGAACACCACCAGAACCAAAAGCTAACTTTCACCCACAAACTTTTCCAACAGTCAGGTAAGCACCTGCTGACCCTCATCACGCTGTTAAGCATCATCAGCTGTGCATACTCAAATAAACATAATGTAAATATCATGTTGTTGCTGTTTATGTTCTGAGGATTTTCATACCTTAGAACGTTCTGAGCCAGTATAGGACTTGCCTGTGACCTTGTTGGTTCTGACCTCTGAAACATTTTTGTATTTGCTGGATCTGTTCCAAATATGTTTCCTGTTTTGTGGAATAACTACAGAATTGCAGATGTTCTGATTAGTACAGGGAAAAGCCAAGTGCTGACTTTGACGTTAGCACATCTGAAGCCTGTTTTGCTGTCAATGATATCAGAACCTCTAAGAGTTATTGCCTTTTCAGCAGAATCAGAACTTCTGGTTTCTCCACTAACAAAATTCTGTCTTGCAACGCAGGGAAATCAGAACTTCTAATTTCCCCACTAACAAGGTTCTGTTTTGCAGGTGCCAGAGTCAGAAGTTCTGACTCATACAGTTTAACCAAGAGGTTGATCATCTGGCAGCGGATCTGAGTCAGAACTTCTGATGACCTCCCAGCAGCGCGCGGGCTCTCTCTCTATATATATATATATCTTGTTTTTTGCTATTTTCTTTTTTGTCTATTTTTCTCGTTGAACCCCCCATGTACAAATGTGTATCCCCCTCCCCTAATTGTTGTAATAGCGTAGGATTTTATATTCCCGCTTCTTATTGCTAGTAATTAGGACATGTATGGTAAGATAAAATCAATGAAATAGAAAAACCTAATTCAAAGAAAAAACTCTTGTATGCAATAAAACACACTTGCACACTAACACCCCTAGGGTTACGTCCACTTGTTGCCTTTCAAAATTAGGCCATATTGCATGTTAGGTCTCTTTGGGCAAACCAATACAAATCAATTGATCATAGTCCCTCGATGACGCTTTCGAAAAGTTGCCTAAAAAATGATCAAGTCCCTTAAAGGAAAATTGCCCAAAGATACTTGGCACCATTGCAAGTATGGTCTAAACGATGACCCGCGCCCGTCCCTTTCACATCCTAACACAAGATTGTCCACCAAATGCAATGGTGGAACAAAATTGTTAAAACATAACAAAAATCTTTGAGAACTTTAGGGTAGATCGCTCTTAAGTACTTGTCAACTTGCAAAACAAAAACACTTGCCTATTTTCTCAAACCACACTTCACAAACACTTTCAAAACAAACTTTCAAAAACCTTGAAACATCTTTTCAAAAAGACAAACACCTTTGTAAAACATTCGAGTAAAGAATTGTTACAAGGGTAGCCTATACAAGGCATCTTTTTCAAAACATTTTCAAAGCCACGCACAAAGCACCATTTCAAACAATGGAAAACCAAGGCAAGTTGATCTAAGCAAGTACCTAAGAGCCCATGGATAACCATGGATAGAAAGGGTGCTAATACCTTCCCTTTCTATAATCTACTCCCCGAACCCAAGAAAAATCTCAAAGGTTTTTGCTGTGCTTTTTAAACCTTTCCTTAGGATAAAATAAAAAGTCGGTGGCGACTCTTGCTTAACCGAAACATTTGCGAAAACAAACGCAAAACACATAGTCAGTTCTCCCACCGTATCACAGAACTGGCGACTCTGCTGGGGAGAATTTTAAAAGTGGAGTAACCTTAGGGCTTAGATCACCCTCTTGCATGACTAATTGTTTGAATTGTTTTCTTTACATCTTGGCTCTATTGTTTGGGTTTGCAATCCTACACCCGGATTTTGGGAAACATTCATAGATAGCAATACGTTGTGGAAACTGTGCAGGGTATACCGACACGGTTGAAGCAATAGCTATATTAGTGTGACATATTTGTGAGTACCGGTAACCCTTGAGTTCAATCAAGGAGAGTACGGGGCCGCTGAGTGATGTCACTAAGCACTAATGACCTAGAACCTTACTTGACCATCTTGGCCTTTTATTAGGGGTAGTGAGATGACCGGCTTTGGTGCAGTCCGAAGTTGGTAGATACTCGATACTACACTCATTGAGGGTTGTTTTCTTGGAATATTTTGGTCGCTAGTTAAGTGGCTAAACCAAAACAATGAACAATGAAAACAATCCCGTGATATTGAGCTCCTTAGAACCCGGTTACTATTTATAAGACAGGTTTTTAAGCCAACTACACTCAAGAGGGTACTTACCTATGAAACCCCACGCAAGCCTGAAACTAGGGTTTGGTGTGAATTGCTTGTACATATGTTTTGTGCATACATCATAAACATCATAAAGCATCATATGCATTCACTAACCATTTCAAGGGTTTGGATCTTCATCTTTGTTCTTATTTTGTAGGTCATGGAAATTCCTCGCAGAAAAACCATCCAAGTCAACCTTGTGAGAATCTCTCCTCAACTCAAGGAGCTCACCTCAAGAATTCCGGAAAGCTCATCCTTCAGTGAAAGACATGGTATGAAGTGGTGAAAAACACAAGAAGGGGGGGTTGAATTGTAAAACTGAAATCTAAAGCAATTGACAAGATATTTTTATCCTGGTTCGTTTGATCTCAAACTACTCCAGTCCACCCGTCAAGGTGATTTCGCCTCTCTCCAACGAGGTCTTAATCCAATATATTCAACTGAATATTACAGACTGCTTTAACAACTGCTAAAGCCTTCTTGATTCAAACCACAACCCGGTTTGTCAAGGTAACACTTTCTTACAAAGAGATAAAACTATGTGTGTGGATGTTTTCTACAAAACTGTATCACAACTGTGATGTATACACAAAATGAAGCTTAGAAACTAGATTGCTAAACAGTAATGGAATATCAGAGTGTATGGTTTAGCAAAACTGGTAGAACGAAGATTATGGTTCAGCTTTTGTGCGTGTAGAGATTTGGAGAGCATTAACCATTTCAATCTTCAAAGCTTTGTTTATATAGCACTGAGATGATGAACGTTGGATGCAATATTCTTGATTCAATGCTAATAACAAACTTTCCTTATTGAGCAGATCTTGTCTGGAATGAAGCCGTTGGAATTAATTTGCTTTCAATGCACAGTACCGTTGCTTACTTAATGCAAGTTCTGGCTTGGCTCATTCTGATTCTGCTTCGCTGCTGATGAACTATTGTGTTTCTGTATCAGAGTATTAAGCGCAGTCTTGTTCATCAGGCTTCAGCATGTACGTGAGTTGATCATCTGATTTTGACGTTCTGATGTAGCAACTTCTGATGCTGGTGTATGCAATCAAATTCTGATGCTGAATGGATGTGATCTTGCTTATTTCAATCAGCGTATCTGCAAGTCAGAACATAATAATTTTTAGGCAGCAGATAGTTCATTCATGAAACTTATAAATACTATATCTTTTCACTTTGTTATCATCAAAACTTAATTATAGGGTAGTAGATTCAAACATTGTTCTAACAATCTCCCCCTTTTTGATGATGACAAAAACTAGATATTTTAAATGAAAATAACGTGAAAAGGTATCTGGAATATGTATCAGAATAAGAAGTAAAAGAATAAGGAATAAGGAAATACTCCCCCTGAGTTTATTACTTCCCTTTGATTATACGTGTTCTTCAGGATCAGATCTTTTTGCCTTTCTTTGAACATCAGAGTATCAGAGTCTTTGACTTATCAGAAGCTTTATGTCAGAGCAGAGCTTCAGAGCTTTTCTTGTCAAAGCTTTGCTTTGGATCAGAACTTCATATTGATCAGAGCAACTTCATATTGATCAGAGCTTCTAGTCTTCAGAGTGTCCAGGAGCTTCCTTGTGCCTGTAGACTTTAAATACAACAGAAAAAACATTTCAAGTAATAGAGTTAGAATGTTTGAGAATTTCTGTCTAGTTAGCCCGTTATTGATTTAAATATCATTCTTGTTCTCCCCCTTTTTGTCAGCAATCAAAAAGTGTTGGTGATGTGCTAAAACAATTAAGATCAGAAAAACTAATCATATTAAGATAGTTCAGAGTCAAAACGAGAAAATATTACAAAACATAATCAAACAGTACATCAGAAAATGTGCTTAAATAGAGTTTTTCAAAACTATTTTGAAAAGATAAACATTTTTGAGAGAGAGAAAAATCATGATTGCCATTTAAAAGCATGATTACTTTTCATTAAATGCTTGCTGATTTTGGGGGATTTGAGAAAGATACTTAAAAACGGTTACCAGACATGTGTCTCAATGTACCCAATCAGCGCTTTGCCTTCTCAGAAGCGTGCACGCGTTCTGCTTCAGAGATATGCTGATGATTGGATGACACTTGTTTGATGTAGTGATCAGCACGTCTGTCTTTGAGATTAGACTCTCAGATCTTTAGACTTGCATCTGATACAATCTGCATGTTCTATCTTTCTGAAAGGAGATTGATCAGAAGTTCACAGTGAAATAATTACATTCTGAAAGTAAATATATGGAATTAAAACATTTTCACTATGGGCACACTTTCATGCTGAGATGTTTCAGAATGAAATTAAACCTATCTTCTGAAAGGGGTTTAGTAAAGATATCAGCCCATTGATGGTCTGTATCTATAAATTTTAAGTTCAAAATACCTTTCTGAATATAGTCCCTAATGAAGTGATGTTTTATTTCTATATGCTTAGCTCTAGAATGTAAAATGGGATTGTTACTTAAGCAAATAGCAGAAGTATTATCACAAAGTATAGGAATGTTACTCTCAAAAATCTGGAAGTCTTCAAGCTGACTTTTCATCCAGAGCATTTGTGTGCTACATCCTGCTGCTGCTATGTACTCAGCTTCTGCTGTTGACAGAGCAATTGTTGATTGCCTTTTGCTGGACCAAGAGATCAGATTTTCTCCCAGAAACTGGCAGCTTCCAGAAGTACTTTTACGTTCAACTCTGTCTCCAGCAAAATCAGCATCACAGTAGCCTACTAAGCTGTAATCACTAGATTTTCTATAAAACAAACCCAGATTAGTAGTACCTTTCAGATACTTGAAAATTCGCTTAACAGCTGTTAAGTGAGATTCTCTAGGATCTGATTGGAATCTAGCACAGATACAGACACTGAATAATATGTCAGGTCTTGAAGCAGTCAGATAGAGGAGAGAACCAATCATACCTCTGTAGAATTTCTGTTCTACACTTTTGCTTACCTCTTCTCTTTCCAGAATGCACGTGGGATGCATAGGAATCTTTGATGGCTTACATTCTGAGAGGTCAAATTTCTTCAGAAGATCTCTGATGTATTTGCTCTGATGAATGTAAGTTCCTTCTGGAGTTTGATTGATCTGAATTCCTAGAAAGAATTTCAGTTCCCCCATGAGACTCATCTCAAATTCTGCCTGCATACACTTAGCAAATTTTCTTCCAAGAGAAGGATTAGTAGAACCAAAATGATATCATCAACATAGATTTGACAGACTAAGATGTCACTCTTAACTGTTTTACAGAATAGAGTAGTGTCCACTTTCCCTCTGGTGAATTCATTTTCAAGCAGAAAGTTACTTAGCCTTTCATACCAAGCTCTGGGAGCTTGTTTCAGACCATACAGTGACTTCTTTAGTTTGAAAACATGTTCTGGATGTTTTGTATTTTCAAAACCTGGGGGTTGGTGAACATAAACTTCTTCTTCTATATAACCATTTAAGAATGCACTTTTGACATCCATCTGATACAGAGTGATGCCTCTATTAACAGCAAATGAAATTAAAAGTCTGATAGATTCTAACCTGGCGACTGGGGCAAAGGTTTCTGTATAGTCTATCCCCTCTTGCTGACTATAACCTTGTGCAACCAGTCGTGCCTTGTTTCTGATGACTTCACCTTGTTCATTTAGCTTGTTTCTGAACACCCATCTTGTTCCAATGACGTTGAATCCTTTTGGTCTAGGAGCGAGATCCCATACGTCGTTTCTGGTGAATTGATTCAGCTCTTCTTGCATTGCCAGAATCCAGTCATTATCCAGAAGTGCTTCATCAATAGAAGACGGTTCAATCAGAGACACAAGTCCCATAAGTGTTTCTTCAGAGTTTCTGAAGCTTGCTCTTGTTCTGATTGGATCTTCCTTTCTTCCTAGGATAGTCTCTTCTGGGTGATCCAAGCTGCTTCTGGGTAATCTCTTCTGAGGTTGATCAGCAGTTGTTGTAGGATTTCTAGCAGTGCTCCTTTCAGACATTGAAGGAATGTCTGTGTTGAGAGCTTCTGATGACTTGTCTTCAGAACCTGCAAATTCAATTTCTATACCTGCAAAAATTTCATTCTGCTTTGACTTTTCAGAGTCAAGCTTATCATCAAAACGAACACTGATTAATTCTTCCACAATCTGTGTTTCTGTATTGTATACTTTGTACCCTCTTGAGCGTTCAGAGTATCCTAACATAATACACTTCTGTGCCTTAGAGTCAAACTTGTTCAAATAATTCTTTGTATTTAATATAAAGCAAGTACATCCAAATGGATGAAAATATGAAATGTTGGGCTTTCTGTTCTTCCACAATTCATATGGAGTCTTTTCCAGAATAGGTCTTATTGAGATTCTATTCTGAATGTAGCACGCTGTGTTTATTGCCTCTGCCCAGAAAGTCTTAGCAACATTTGTCTCATTGATCATGGTTCTGGCCATTTCTTGCAATGTTCTGTTCTTTCGTTCTACAACTCCATTTTGTTGGGGAGTTCTAGGACAAGAGAAATCATGCAGAATGCCTCTGTCATTAAAGAATGACTCAAAATCTTTATTTTCAAATTCTCCACCATGATCACTTCTGACTTTAACGATTCTAAGATCCTTTTCATTCTGAACTTGGTTACAGAAGGTAACAAACACAGAGTGTGACTCGTCCTTGTGTCTTAAGAACTTTACCCATGTCCATCTGCTATAGTCATCTACGATTACTAACCCATACTTCTTACCACTGACTGAAGCAGTTTTAACTGGTCCAAATAAGTCAATGTGCAAAAGTTCTAATGGCTTAGAGGTGGAAACAACATTTTTGGATTTAAAAGAAGGTTTTGCAAATTTGCCTTTCTGACATGCTTCACACAGAGCATCTGAATTGAACTTCAAATTAGGAAGTCCTCTGACCAGATTGAGTTTGTTAATCTGAGATATTCTTCTCATACTAACATGCCCCAATCTTCTGTGCCAGATCCACTGCTCGTTGTTAACAGACAGAAGACATTTTACATTCTGACTCTTTAGTTCAGAAAGTTTGATTTTGTAAATGTTGTTTTTCCTCTTACCATTAAACAGGATAGCCCCATCTTTCTGACTAACAGCTTTACATGATTTTTTATTAAAGATTATATCATAACCGTTATCACTTAATTGACTTATGGATAACAGATTATGCATCAATCCGTCTACTAGCAGAACATTATTAATAGAGGGAAGATTTCCATTACCTACAGTTCCAGAGCCAATTATCTTTCCCCTCTGATTGCCTCCAAAGCCAACGTGGCCTCCAGGCTTAAGTTCCAGGCTTTGGAACATATGCCTTCTTCCCGTCATGTGTCGTGAGCAGCCAGAGTCCAGGTACCATGACTGGTGTTTCTGACTTGCTGCTAAAGATATCTGCAACATGTATTATTTTATCCTTAGGTACCCAGATTTTCTTGGGTCCTGATTTGTTAGTTTTACCAAAACTCTGGTTGAATTTTGGTTTCACAGAGTGCTTACTGCTAGTATATTTGATATCATGTGTGTGACCATACACAAAGTGTGAATTTAGAGGAGTGTGTTTAATGGTTAAGTCCATGACATTCTTTGGTGTAGGAACCTTACCTTGGTATCCTATTCCTTTCCTGCCGTTTCTGCTAACTCCATAGATCATTGAAGCCATTATGCTTCTATCTATGCTTTTAGCTAGGAACTTCTGGAAACTGTGATCATACTCCTTGATGATCTCATCAGCGTTGCTGGGAGTTTCAGAAATTGGTTCCTTCTGAGAGTTTTGTAAAGTGTTTTCTAATTTTGAAATCTTATTTCTCAGCTCAGAATTTTCCAATTTGAGACTCTCAGACTTATTAGAGTCAGATTCAAGATTCCTTTTCAGGTCTCTGAATTTAGCTCTAATTTGCTGATAACGTTCCAGAATCTCATTAAGGCTTTCAGCAAGTTCAGCCTTTGTAAAGTTAACAGCGAAGTTAGGAAATACCTCTTCAGTGTCTGATTTTGAGTCTGATTCAGAAGCTTCACTATCTTCTGAAATGTTAGCCATGAGAGCTATGTTTGCCCTTTCATCATCTGATTCTGAGTCAGCTTCAGACGAGTCAGAGTCATCCCATGTGGCCATGAGACTTTTCTTCTTCTCTCTTCCAAACTTCTTTTTGGGCTTTTCCATCTGAAGCTTTGGGCAGTCACTTTTGTAGTGTCCTTGCTCATTGCACTCGTAGCAGATGATGTCTTTGGTGTTTGGCTTCTTGCTACTGGAGGAGCCTTCAGATCTTCTGTATCCAGAGGAAGAATCTGTCCTTCTGTATCTGGAAGAAGACTCGTTCTGATCAGATCTTCTGGGATTCCTGAACTTCCTTTGTCTTTGCTTCCACAGTTGATTTACTCTTCTGGAGAGAAGGGAAAGTTCGTCTTCTTCTGATGAGGATCCATCAGATGTTTCTTCAACTGCCTGCAAAACTTTAGACTCAAATTTTCTGTTAGATTTTAATGCTAAAGGCTTACCTTGCTTCTGAGGCTCATCAGCTTCTAGCTCTATCTCATGACTTCTGAGGGAGCTGATAAGTTCCTCCAGAGTGATTTTGTTGAGATCTTTAGCTAGCTTCAGAGCAGTAACCATAGGCCTTCACTGCTTGGGTAAACTTCTGACGATTTTCTTGACATGGTCAGCAGTAGAGTATCCTTTGTCCAGAACTTTGAGACCAGCTACCAGAATCTGGAATCTAGAGAACATAGTTTCAATGGATTCAGATTCTTCCATTTTGAACGCCTCATACTTCTGAATGAGCGCCAGAGCTTTTGTTTCTTTGACCTGAACGTTGCCCTCATGCGTCATTCTGAGAGAATCAAAGATATTTTTTGTTGTGTCTCTGTTGGAGATCTTTTCATACTCAGTATAGGAGATGGCACTGAGGAGGATGGTTCTGGCCTTGTGGTGATTCTTGAAGTCACGCTTTTGTTGATCAGACATTGATTTTCTATCAATCTTCTGACCACTTGCATTCACAGGGTGCGTGTATCCATCTGTCACCATATCCCACAGATCAGCATCATGTGCTAGAAAGAAGCTTTCAATTCTGTCTTTCCAGTAATCAAAGTTTTCTCCATCAAAGACTGGAGGTTTGCCACTGAATCTGTCTCTGTCCTCATTGTTGTCATTGCTGATGTGAGAATTGTTTCCTGCCATTGTGTTTTTCTGACGCTGGATCTTGTACTGACACGGTTAAGTGTTTTAGCTCAGAACCAGGCGCTCTGATGCCAATTGAAGTGGTGAAAAACACAAGAAGGGGGGGTTGAATTGTAAAACTGAAATCTAAAGCAATTGACAAGATATTTTTATCCTGGTTCGTTTGATCTCAAACTACTCCAGTCCACCCGTCAAGGTGATTTCGCCTCTCTCCAACGAGGTCTTAATCCACTATATTCAACTGAATATTACAGACTGCTTTAACAACTGCTAAAGCCTTCTTGATTCAAACCACAACCCGGTTTGTCAAGGTAACACTTTCTTACAAAGAGATAAAACTATGTGTGTGGATGTTTTCTACAAAACTGTATCACAACTGTGATGTATACACAAAATGAAGCTTAGAAACTAGATTGCTAAACAGTAATGGAATATCAGAGTGTATGGTTTAGCAAAACTGGTAGAACGAAGATTATGGTTCAGCTTTTGTGCGTGTAGAGATTTGGAGAGCATTAACCATTTCAATCTTCAAAGCTTTGTTTATATAGCACTGAGATGATGAACGTTGGATGCAATATTCTTGATTCAATGCTAATAACAAACTTTCCTTATTGAGCAGATCTTGTCTGGAATGAAGCCGTTGGAATTAATTTGCTTTCAATGCACAGTACCGTTGCTTACTTAATGCAAGTTCTGGCTTGGCTCATTCTGATTCTGCTTCGCTGCTGATGAACTATTGTGTTTCTGTATCAGAGTATTAAGCGCAGTCTTGTTCATCAGGCTTCAGCATGTACGTGAGTTGATCATCTGATTTTGACGTTCTGATGTAGCAACTTCTGATGCTGGTGTATGCAATCAAATACTGATGCTGAATGAATGTGATCTTGCTTATTTCAATCAGCGTATCTGCAAGTCAGAATATAATAATTTTTAGGCAGCAGATAGTTCATTCATGAAACTTATAAATACTATATCTTTTCACTTTGTTATCATCAAAACTTAATTATAGGGTAGTAGATTCAAACATTGTTCTAACATGGTAGACTGCTCAGCCTAGTCAACACCAACATTGAAGAAGACATGATGAAAGTGCTATTCCAGTTCTTTGACCCTCTTCACCACTGTTTTACTTTCCCTAATTACCAGTTGGTGCCCACTTTGGAGGAGTTTTCTCAACTCCTAAGAATCCCTATCCTTAATCAACTACCTTTCAACGGTACGGAAAAGGAACCAAAGCCGGAAGATGTTGCTCGAGCATTACATCTACAACCATCCGACATCAAGGGGCATTGGGAAACCAGAAGCGGCGTCAAAGGATTCTTAGCAAAATTCTTGTTTGAGAAGGCACAAGAATGTTGGAACTCATTGGACCTACAAGCCTTTGAAGAGATTGTGGCACTCCTTATCTATGGGTTGGTATTGTTCCCAAATCCTGACCAGCTTGTAGAGATCAACGCCGTCAAAATCTTCTTGTCCAAAAATCCAATACCGACATTGCTTGGGGACATTCTTCACTCATTTTACACACGAACAATGAGAAAAAGGGGTGTTCTCATGTGCTGTACTCCTCTCTTGGCAAGGTGGTTTATTTTGCACCTTCCACAATCTATCTTGAAGAATGACCAAGGCTCGAGGTGGTCCCAACGGTTGATGACTCTTACTCACTCTGATGTACATTGGTGTTCTCGGTCCAGAGAAAATGTCATCATCGTCGATCATTATGGAGAGTTTCCTAATGTTCCTTTACTTGGAATCAGAGGAGGTATCACCTACAACCCTTGCCTAGCTTTGAGGAAATTTGGATATGCACGGAGGGATGGCCCTCATAACATGTTGATTCCTGACCTAGTTTTTGACTTCGACAACGATGCGCAAGGACTTCGCCAAAGATTCATCAGAGCTTGGGGAAGACCCAACAAGGTTGATAGCAAGACTCTGGGACACAAGAACTCCATCCCTCTTGAGCCTTATCTCAAGTGGGTACGAGCCCGAGCCCAAAGTCTGATGATGCCTTATCCTCATCTTCTCCCTGTGATTAAAGAGCCCGTTAAGGAAGGAGAGGTTCCCTACACCATCCTACATCCTGACATGCCTACATCGTGGGAGGAAATGCAGAAAAGTTAGATTCAGCTCAAGGAAGAACGGAACACTTTTGAAGCTAGCTTCTACGCCAGTGAGAAGAAGGTTCTAGAGCTTACCCGCCGACTCCATGAGCAAGAGGCCCTCAACACCTACATCGCACCAAAGAGGATGCGCAATGTCTTTTTGCCTTGAGAAGTTATTTTGTAACATTTGGCCCTTGGGGCATTTATGTACTAACAAATTTCTTCTTGTTAATATGACGTGCGTTCCTTTTTGTCTACAACAATTTTGAATGTTCTAAATCCTTGAATGCATTGCATACATAAGCATATTATTCATCATGTGCATAAGTAGGTCTCACTCCAGGTTTCCTTATCTGTCTGCTGTTTATGTCAGTAGAATGGTGGAACAAATGTGTATCCCCCTCCCCTAATTGTTGTAATAGCGTAGGATTTTATATTCCCGCTTCTTATTGCTAGTAATTAGGATATGTATGGCAAGATAAAATCAATGAAATAGAAAAACCTAATTCAAAGAAAAAACTCTTGTATGCAATAAAACACACTTGCACACTAACACCCCTAGGGTTACGTCCACTTGTTGCCTTTCAAAATTAGGCCATATTGCATGTTAGGTCTCTTTGGGCAAAGCAATACAAATCAATTGATCATAGTCCCTCGATGACGCTTTCGAAAAGTTGCCTAAAAAATGATCAAGTCCCTTAAAGGAAAATTGCCCAAAGATACTTGGCACCATTGCAAGTATGGTCTAAACGATGACCCGCGCCCGTCCCTTTCACATCCTAACACAAGATTGTCCACCAAATGCAATGGTGGAACAAAATTGTTAAAACATAACAAAAATCTTTGAGAACTTTAGGGTAGATCGCTCTTAAGTACTTGTCAACTTGCAAAACAAAAACACTTGCCTATTTTTTCAAACCACACTTCACAAACACTTTCAAAACAAACTTTCAAAAACCTTGAAACATCTTTTCAAAAAGACAAACACCTTTGTAAAACATTCGAGTAAAGAATTGTTACAAGGGTAGCCTATACAAGGCATCTTTTTCAAAACATTTTCAAAGCCACGCACAAAGCACCATTTCAAACAATTGAAAACCAAGGCAAGTTGATCTAAGCAAGTACCTAAGAGCCCGTGGATAATCATGGATAGAAAGGGTGATAATACCTTCCCTTTCTATAATCTACTCCCCGAACCCAAGAAAAATCTCAAAGGTTTTTGTTGTGCTTTTTAAACCTTTCCTTAGGATAAAATAAAAAGTCGGTGGCGACTCTTGCTCAACCGAAACATTTGCGAAAACAAACGCAAAACACATAGTCAGTTCTCCCACCGTATCACACCAGCGAACTATTATAACAACAACAAACCCTTCAAAAAGGAGAGAGTTCATAACCGGTTGGAAGCCTAAAACTAAAACTGAGTCCAAATAACTCAAACTGCAACATAAACCAAAACATACATACAACCTGCATTCAAGACAGCCTTAACCATGTCAAAGCCATGACCAAAACCACAAACACATAGCATAAACCAGAAAATTATCCCAACACAACCTGCATTCAAGACAGCAAAACCATAACCATTTCAAAGCCTAACCAGTAAACTCATCAAAGGCCGAACCTGTAACACAAAAAAAACCAGACCCTTAACCATGTCAAGCCTGTCCAGCCAAAGCCTTAAGCCTTAGTTCAAAAATACCCAACATAACCTGCTTAAGCTTTGAACCTGTAACATAAACCAAGGCCATAACCTGCATAAACCAGTAAAACCTTAAGCCTTTCAAACCATAACCTGTTCAACCTGTTTTCAGGCCTAAAACCCTCATACCTGCCTAAACATCCAGGGCCAAAACTTGTACCAGCCATACACGCCCAAAAGCAAAAAACAGAATACCACAACAACACAACTTATCAAACCAATGTCCAAACCCATCAAGCCTCAGAAATATTCCATCATAGGCCAATAAAAAAGCAACAGAAGCACAGCAAAGAAGAAGAGAGGAAAAGTATTCAAGCATCCAAGCATTCAAAGGCAACAAAATTCTCAGAACCCAAAAGGTTCATCCTTGAAAACATATCATCAACAAATATAAAAAGGCAACTCAGAAGCATACTCAGCAAGCCAAAGAGGAAGAAGGGCCAAAGAAACGTGTATAAGCAAAGCAAGGCAAAGGCAGAAGAAGAAGATAAAAAGGGGTTTTCAACATGCATCTTTCAGCAATCATCATCAAAGCATAAAAGTCAAAGGCGAGATATTAGACAAACCGGAGCTAGCTTCAGCGTCACTGCCTCCTCGCCATCCAGTCGCCTAAGCGCCTCCACCACCATTCATCCCCCTCCTCCGTCAAGGTATAATTTCTTTCCCTCCATTTTTGCGTATCTTGACAGAAACATCATATTGAAGCTAGAGTCAGAAAAGAAGTGAACGCAAATCATAACATACCAAGTCATAAACATGCAAAAAATCATAAAAAACCTAATGCACTAAAAGAACGAGATCATCACCTCTACACCGTCTCACTGAGCGACCCTTGGAGAAGAGGAGGCAATTAGTGGCGCTGGCAACTTGGAGGCGAAGGAGCTTTATTCCTGGACATGTTTGGCTCGAGAGAAGAAGAAGAAAGACGAAGAAGAGCGCCGCTTTGTACCCTTTTGCCTAACCCTAACGCAAAAATGAAATAAAACCTTGAACCCTAAACATTGTTCCCTCGTTGGGCCTGATCCGTTTCCCCTAACCTAAAACCCAGACGAATTCTATTGGAACCCCCCATCCCTTTTTCTGTCTATTCTTGATTTGGCCCTTTAGAAACCCTTTAGCCCATGCAATGGTTTATTGTTTACCCCCCTTTGATTCTTGATACATCTCTTTCTATTTGATTTCCTTAGCCCTTTTTTTTAGAATTATTATTAATGTAGTTATTTAGTAATTTAATCAAATAAGAGGTGTAATTTAATTAGACAAATTTTAATGCTTTACCCAATTTTATTAGTTTAAGATTAGGATTAATTTAGTAATTTTAGCATTCCTTTTTTAAATTAGATTTAAGTTAGTAACTTCTAAAGTTTTAATTTAGTTTAGAATTATTTAACAATTCTTAAAATATACTTTATATTAATATTAAAAAACATATAAAAATGGAAACTTAAAAAGAAACATTTTTTATTTTCTTTAATTTATTTCTCTTGCTTTATCCATATTAAAAATAAAAATATAAAAATGCATGTTCACGCCATTTAGTCTGTTTATTCAATCATTGTTGTGGTTATATATCACTTAGCTATTTAATCATTATCTATCTACTTTTCTGTTTGATTATTTCATCGTTATTTGGTTATTCTGTTTACGTCTAAATCCAAGAGAAAAACGATTAAATTTGTTGACTTCATGTCCTCAAATCCAATCACGCGAATATCTTCATCTCATTAAAACTTAAGACAATTTTTCCTCAAATATTCTTTTCAAAACTCATACCTTTTAAGTCAAAACTTCAACATTAGGTCGTCGTACCTTCAAAAACCCGTCCGTACCCCTTTTCGGCCAAAACAATTTATTTTTAATCAAACGAACATTTTAATAAACAGATATTTCAAAAGGTTCCTATAGAGTACTATAGATGCATTGGGTGCTAATACCTTCCCACTGTATAACCAACCCCCGAACCATAGATCTCTTTTCAAAAACGCCTTGTATTTTTATTACTTTTAGAAAGTATTACTTACATTGCTTATTCAGGGTTTTATTTCGCTCTTTTCCCTTTTCCCTTGGAAATAATAAAGCGCGGTGGCGACTCTTGCTTTTGTGAGACGAATTAAATAATAGTTCGATCTCCGATTTACCCCGCTACATTTTTTATCGCTACAGAATTGGTGACTCTGCTGGGGATAGATTGACCTCTTGCTGGTCCATCCCTAAGTGGGTTAAGCCTAGTTTGTTTTATCTGTTTTATTATTATTTGTTTTGTTTGATTATGTGTTTATATTGGGGTTGTTTGGGTTTTTTGCAAAGGACGAATCCTATACCCGGATTAAGTTACACTTAAGAATAGGACGGGCGGTACAGTCGTGTTAACTTTGAGGGAGTAATCCCGAAGAAGGAGGCATGAGATCCCCCACTCAATGGAAGGCCCTTTTGAACTTAATATTTGTTTATCGAGTAATCGGGAAGACATTATTATTTTCGACCTGGGAGCCAGAGAAATTGAGGACCGTAGAACCCTAACCCATCTTGGCCTTTAGGTGTAGCACAGAGACTATAACGGAGTAATTCAGAAGTAGTTGTTACGCGATGCTATGCTCAGATGAGTTTCTCTTGAGAATATTGCTAATTATTGAGTAATCAAGACGTTGGCAATATCCGAAGGAGGAATGTAGACTCTGGGAACTCTTAGAACCTTGTCTTACAGGTGTGATTGAACCGTTAGTACATACCTTGGGGTGGGATTTACCCTCGACTCCATGCTGAAACGTTGAACCTTTGAACCTCGTATTTGTGAACTTGTGTGTAACTGATTGCATTATCATTCATCCATGCATCCATTAACATTTTTTGAAAAAAAACCATCAAAATGAACGATCATTTGCATCGCATATCATGCATCATCCAACATTTTTCGTAACGCATAGAGTGGTTTGCCAGAACTGGATTGCTGTTGATGTTCCTGCTGTGATGCACATTTCTGATTAATGTTTTGTTTTATTTTTGAAAAAAAACTCGCTCTGCCCAAGGCGAAAAGTATTTATGTCGGGCTATGTTGAAAATAAATCCTTTTGCTCTGCCCAACGCAAAAGAAAAATGTCTGGGCTCTTTGTTTCAAGTATTTCCCGTCATGAATAAAAATATTATTTTGTCCACTACTGTTTTATTTTTCACTTTTTCTAGGAAATAGTAATGAAAATTAATTGGTAGTAATAGGGAAATATAATAACTTTTTGTTTTATTTGTACAAATCGATTTCTAAAATAAAGCATAATCATATGTGCAGATTAATCCATGACTTAACCATTGAAAACAATGATCCTATGCCCTCTCCCAACTTTGAATTCCCTGTGTTCAGAGCCGAAGAAGAGGATAGTGAAGAGATTCCTGATGAAATTTCCCGTTTACTTGAGCACGATGAAAAGACTATTCAGCCGTTTGAAGAACCTATAGAGTTGATCAATTTGGGTGATGAAGAAGATAAAAAGGAAGTCAAAGTCGGAGCATTGCTTATCCCAGAGGTCAAGGAGAAAATGTTGGAGCTTCTCAAAGAGTATGTTGATGTGTTTGCTTGGTCCTACAAAGATATGCCAGGTTTGGACGACAATATTGTGGAGCATCGTTTACCGTTGAGACCTGAATGTCCGCCGATTAAGCAGAAGTTGAGAAGGACTCGTCCCGATATGGCTGACAAGATCAAAGAAGAAGTTCAGAAACAAATTAATGCAGGTTTCCTTGTTACATCGGTCTATCCTCAGTGGTCGGCCAATATAGTGCCTGTTGCAAAGAAAGATGGCAAAGTTCGAATGTGTGTAAATTATAGAGATCTGAATAGAGCTAGCCCAAAGGATGACTTCCCATTACCGCACATTGACGTATTGGTAGACAGTACCGCAAAGTTCAAAGTCTTTTCTTTCATGGATGGTTTCTCTGGTTACAATCAAATTAGGATGGCACCAGAAGATATGGAGAAGACAGCTTTCATTACACCGTGGGGAACTTTTTGTTATCGGGTTATGCCGTTTGGTCTGAGGAATGCTGGTGCAACATACCAAAGAGCCATGACTGCTTTGTTCCATGACATGATGCATAAAGAGATAGAAGTGTATGTAGATGACATGATTGCCAAATCACAAACTGAGGAAGATCATTTGGAACACTTATTGAAGTTATTCCAGCGTTTGAGAAAGTATAAACTCCATCTGAATCCCAACAAGTGCACTTTTGGTGTTCGTTCTGGAAGACTTCTGGGTTTCATTGTCAGTCAGAAAGGTATTGAGGTAGATCCTAATAAAGTCAAAGCTATTCGGGAAATTCCCGCACCCAAGACGGAAAAACAAGTAAGAGGATTCTTTGGGAGACTGAATTATATTTCTAGATTTATATCTCATATGACTGCTACCTGTGGGCCGATTTTCAAGCTTCTCCGAAAGAACCAAGGATGTGTGTGGACAGAAGATTGTCAGAGAGCTTTTGATAGCATCAAAGAATATTTGCTTGAACCTCCCATTTTGATTCCTCCGGTGGAAGGAAGACCTCTGATTATGTACCTGACTATATTGGAAGATTCCATGGGATGTGTGCTTGGTCAACAAGATGAGACTGGAAGAAAGGAACATGCTGTATATTATCTGAGTAAGAAATTCACAGACTGTGAGTCTCGATACTCATTGCTTGAGAAAACCTGTTGTGCTTTAGCTTGGGCTGCTCGCCGTCTGCGCCAGTATATGATTAACCACACCACTTGGTTGATCTCCAAAATGGATCTGATCAAATATATCTTTGAGAAACCCGCCTTATCTGGAAGAATAGCCCGTTGGCAGATGTTGTTATCCGAATATGACATTGAGTATCACACTCAGAAAGCAATCAAAGGGAGTATTTTAGCCGACCATTTGGCTCACCAACCAATTGACGATTATCAATCCATCAAGTTTGATTTCCCAGATGAAGATGTTATGTACTTGAAAGCTAAAGATTGTGAAGAGCCGTTACCTAAAGAAGGACCTGATCCCGAATCCCATTGGGGTTTAATATTTGACGGAGCTGTGAATTCTTATGGAAATGGAATTGGGGCAATCATCGTCACTCCCCGAGGTACTCATATCCCGTTCACGGCGAGATTGAAGTTTGACTGCACGAACAACATGGCTGAATATGAGGCATGTATTATGGGTCTCGAAGAAGCAGTGGATCTAAGGATTAAGATTCTTGATATTTACGGAGATTCGGCATTGGTAATTAATCAAATCAAAGGAGAATGGGAGACTCGTCATCCTGGTTTGATCCCTTACAGAGACTATGCTAGAAGATTGTTAACTTTCTTCAACAAAGTGGAATTACATCATATCCCTAGAGATGAAAACCAAATGGCTGATGCTTTAGCTACTTTGTCTTCAATGTTTCAAGTGAATGGTTGGAACGATGTGCCTACAATCCGAGTTATGCGCCTTGACAGACCTGCTCATGTGTTCTCAGTAGAAGAGGTTACCAACGACAAACCATGGTTCTATGACATTAAACGTGTTCTTCAAACTCAAGAGTACCCGCCTGGGGCATCCAATAAAGATAGGAAGACGTTGAGAAGATTAGCAAGCAGTTTCTTCCTCAATGAAGAAGTTTTGTATAAGAGGAATTACGACATGGTCTTGCTCAGATGTGTAGACAAACGTGAAGCAGACATGCTGATGCAAGAAGTACATGAAGGATCCTTTGGCACTCATGCCAACGGATATGCGATGGCTAAAAAGATGTTGAGAGCTGGTTACTATTGGATGACAATGGAATCTGATTGCTGCAAATATGTGAAGAAATGTCATAAATGCCAGATTTATGCGGACAAGACACATGTGCCACCGACCCTCCTCAATGTTATCTCTTCACCTTGGCCTTTCTCTATGTGGGGCATTGATATGATTGGAATGATTGAACCCAAATCTTCAAATGGTCATCGTTTCATCTTGGTAGCGATCGATTATTTTACTAAATGGGTGGAAGCAGCATCTTATGCTAATGTAACCAGACAGGTGGTAGTCAGATTTATCAAGAATCAGATCATTTGTCGATACGGTATCCCGAGCAAGATCATCACTGATAATGGTTCGAATTTGAATAACAAGATGATGAGAGAGCTTTGTGAAGAGTTCAAGATCGAACATCATAATTCTTCTCCTTACAGACCAAAGATGAATGGGGTTGTTGAAGCTGCTAACAAGAATATTAAAAAGATTGTCCAGAAGATGGTGGTAACTTATAAAGATTGGCATGAAATGCTTCCGTTTGCTCTGCATGGATACCGTACTTCAGTTCGAACTTCAACAGGCGCAACCCATTTTTCCCTGGTTTATGGTATGGAAGCAGTACTCCCCGTGGAGGTTGAGATTCCGTCTATGAGAGTGTTGATGGAAGCTAAACTTTCTGAGGCCGAATGGTGTCAAAGTAGATATGATCAGTTGAATTTAATTGAAGAAAAGAGATTGACAGCGTTGTGTCACGGTCAATTATATCAGCAGAGAATGAAGAAGGCTTTTGATAAGAAGGTTCGACCACGCGAGTTCAGAGAAGGTGACCTTGTGCTCAAGAAGATATTATCTTTCCAACCTGATTCTAGGGGCAAGTGGGCTCCGAATTATGAAGGACCATATGTCGTTAAGAAAGTTTTCTCTGGAGGTGCCTTGATTCTCACCAATATGGACGGTGAAGAGCTCCCGCGCTCCATGAACGCCGATGCAGTCAAGAAGTATTTCGCTTAGATTTGAGTTGACAGTTTGCTAGGTTGAAAACCCGAAGGGGCGGCTTAGGCAAGCTTTTGGTCAGACCAGTCTTGGCATTTGAACACATTTCGGAATTCGAAGTTGTTAGGGAGAATAGTGATCATTGTTTTTGTGTAACCCTTTTCTTTCATGTACTATTTCCCAAACTTTTGTAAACCGTTGGAGTCGCGTTGTTAGCGAACTACCATCTTATTAATGAAATTTGAGCATTTACCTTTTGTGGGCAAAATCAAAATTTTTACGGAAATGTTTGAAACAAAGTTATTTAAAGTATTCTTATTTTAAAATGTGTCGTGAATAATGAGAGGAATATTAACAGTTGTTCCGAGGATGGTCAAGCCATGAAATGCAAAACAATACAGTAACTTATCCTTGCATGATGAACATGTTTTATTTCAAAATCGTCATGAGGTGTTGGTTGTGTTAAACTTGCGTTTCTCGCGGTACTAAGTTTGGTGACTCCCCAGTTGTTCCAGTTAAGCGTTGTTTTGGCTACCTTTATTTGGGCAATTTCTGAAGTGTGGTACGCTTTGTCTCATGCCAGTGGTCTATTGGTATTAGAAGATTGGATTTGAATACTTTTCTCCTCAGAAGACTTGAACCTTGTGGCGTGTTACGCTCCGACGTTTCTTTGGGGTTCCAGTTCCAGTTATTTTCCATCTTTTTAAGATTGGCTGAGCATCTATTATATCGTGATATCTTATTGTCTTCAAGTTATTCCATCTGTTCGTTTTGTCAGCATAACATTCATTTACTCATTTACACTTACATCAGTATGCATATTCACATTTGCCGTTGATTTTGGGTTGTATACTTTGTTTTTAATACAATGTACAGTTTCTTTCCAAGTAGAAGGTTAGCTTAGGCAGAAAATGTGCTTCCTTTCTAAATTCCCCAACTGAGCTAATCCTCGTGGACGATTTTTGATTCAGCCTACCTTGTCCATTTCTAGATAGGATGAATCCCCAATCAAGTTACTTTCTCATTGGGTGGAGTCTTGTTTGACTGTTTCCTTTCTAGTTTATTCCTGGAGGGAGTTGTTGTCTCTTGCATAGGCTATCTCATGATTTTTCCCAGTGAAGTCGCGACCTAGATGAATGGTGCATTTATTTTGCACATTTAAGTATGTGATCTCTTCGGGAAGGATTGATTCATGATTCTCTTTGACGAAGATCTTATTCTCTTCCAGTGTCATCGCAATTTCCTTCTGAGTTTCGTTGGAAAACGGCAAGCGGCGGTCTCTTCATGAGCAACTTGTACATTATTATTTTTTGGAAAACGGCAAGCGGCGGTCTCTTCATGAGCAACTTGTACGTTATTATTTTTGGAAAACGACAAGCGGCGGTCTCTTTATGAGCAACTTGTACGTTATAGACATCGTTGGAAAACGGCAAGCGGCGGTCTCTTCATGAGCAACTTGTGCGTTATTATTGTTTTTGGAAAATGACAAGCGGCGGTCTCTTCATGAGCAACTTGTACGTTATTGTTTTGGAAAACGACAAGCGGCGGTCTCTTCATGAGCAACTTGTACGTTATAGACATCGTTGGAAAACGGCAAGCGGCGGTCTCTTCATGAGCAACTTGTGCGTTATTATTGTTTTTGGAAAACGACAAGCGGCGGTCTCTTCATGAGCAACTTGTACGTTATAGACATCGTTGGAAAACGGCAAGCGGCGGTCTCTTCATGAGCAACTTGTGCGTTATTATTATTTTGGAAAACGGCAAGCGGCGGTCTCTTCATGAGCAACTTGTACGTTATAGACATCGTTGGAAAACGGCAAGCGGCGGTCTCTTTATGAGCAACTTGTGCGTTATTATTATTTTTGGAAAACGGCAAGCGGCAGTCTCTTTATTTGAGCAACTTGTACGTTATTATTTTTCTGGGAGACAGCAAGGGGCAGCTTCTTTATTTGAGCAGCTTGTATGTCATAGTATTTTTGGAAGACGGCAAGTGGCGGCTTCTTTATTTGAGCAGCTTGTATGTTATTGACATCCCTGGACGGCAACAAGTGACAGCCTCTTTATTTGAGCAGCTCGTATGTCATAATATTTTTGGAAGACAGCAAGTGGCAGCTTCTTTATTTGAGGCAACTTGTGTATCTACAATCTTATTATTATTTCAGCATTAATGAGTATATCTCCGGAAATCTCGCAGAGAAGTTTGTTATGAATCTTTACCTTCAGAAGTCGGTAATCCGTCGCCAGCAAATTTGATACTCTCTGTCTATCTTTGACCTTGAGTTGTGAGCTCACTGATATTTTTGGGTCAATAATCTGTTTTTGTGGCCTATGCAAGATGCCTTCTTTGTTAGGGTCAGAGGTCGTATTCTCTCAAATTTTTTTATTCGCCGTCAAGAGTCTATTACTTGAAGTCGATAGTTTATTTCCCCAGTATTGTATAATCCTTGTCCCTGTGTTTTGTTGGTGTTTGATTTCTCCAGCATTGTCTTGTTTCATACAATATCTTTCTCTGTGAATTCAATCACTGCATTCATATCAAACATAATGGCGGTATCTTAGGGCAAAAATTTGTGTATTATGTATTTAAGTACCTTCAATCTCGTCGAGACGTTGATTTTAATCTTCATATCTCCGGATAGAAGAAACTTAAATAGGGGCAGTTGTTGTACCCCAAATTTTGACCTAAGATACCATCTCCCATCTGCATCATTACATTGCAAGTGTTTTGACCTATCTTCATCAATTTTCAAAGCGGATTTTAAATTCATAACTTTTTCAAGTCAAGAGCTGTTTATTTTTTAAACGCTAAATTTATTAATCGATCAATGATGTTTATTTAATTATTTATTATTCTGAATTTAAATAATTGGAATTTATTTTCAGTTATTATATAATTTAAAGAATTATAAATAATAAAGTAAATATTTGAAAAGAAGTTTATTAATTGATCAAACAATGTTTATTTAATTATTTATTATTCTAAGTTTAAATAGTTGAAATTTTATTTTCAGTTATTATAATTTAGAAGAATTATAAATAATGAAGTAAATAATTGAAGAGAAGTTAATTGATCAATGATGTTTATTTTATTATTTATCATTCTAAATTTAAATAATTGGAATTGATTTTCAGTTATTATATAATTTAAAGAATTATAAATGATAAAATAAATAATTGGAAAGAAGAAAAGAATTAACTGGTAAAATAATAGAATTTTATTCATCTTTTATTCTAATTATTACAATTGTTGTTTAAATACTGTATTATTTACAAAGTATTTACAATGACAATTATATAACATGTTTAAAGTGAAATAAAAACTATTTTAATTTTTCTAAGATTCTAAATCTTCATCTTCTATCCAATACTTCTTTGATGCTCATTTGATTTTTACCTGCAAAAGAATTAAAAGAGAAAGTCAGAAAATAAATAGATAATTAAAAGCAGATGATTAATTTAGCGTTCATCATTAAAAGCAAACGGCTGGAATCAGTTTTTTACCCTCTTTGCAAATCACGGGATTTCTCCCGGTTCACAAAAAGGGATGAATTTTATTGATAAATATGAATGCGCGAGTTAAAATTATGCACAAATTCAATATTTCAAAGTAAACTGTATAGTTCAAAACCAATTGCACAAATCCAATTTTTTGTCAAAACTGCATATTTCAAATAAAATGCATAGTACAACAGCATATGCAAGTTGCAAGTCAAAGTTACATGTTCAAAGCCAAGTCCAACGTAAACTACCCAAGGTATGGGAAGAGGCCAAAAACACAAGGCTCCTCTACTGTACAATGCAGAAGCCAAAGAGAAACATGTGCAGTTTAAAACCAAATATACAAGCAAAATGTTTCTAAATTCATCATTTTCCAGCTTTTGCTTTTTCAGAACTTAAAGTACATACAACATTTTAATGTTTCAACTGTACTAAGGAGAGAGAAGAGAGAAAAGAGTGTGGGTTTACAGGTTTTGGCCTTAGGCAGAAAAGGGATATAAAACAAAACAGCAGTAACACAGTAAAGAAAAGGAAGCATAAAAGGATAAAAGCAAACTGAATAAAACAGTAGAGAGGGCAGAGATATCAAGAAAAAATAGTTAAATATACCAAAACCTGAGCCATCAAACAAGAAGCCAGCGAACTATTATAACAACAACAAACCCTTCAAAAAGGAGAGAGTTCATAACCGGTTGGAAGCCTAAAACCAAAACTGAGTCCAAATAACTCAAACTGCAACATAAACCAAAACATACATACAACCTGCATTCAAGACAGCCTTAACCATGTCAAAGCCATGACCAAAACCACAAACACATAGCATAAACCAGAAAATTATCCCAACACAACCTGCATTCAAGACAGCAAAACCATAACCATTTCAAAGCCTAACCAGTAAACTCATCAAAGGCCGAACCTGTAACACAAAAAAAACCAGACCCTTAACCATGTCAAGCCTGTCCAGCCAAAGCCTTAAGCCTTAGTTCAAAAATACCCAACATAACCTGCTTAAGCTTTGAACCTGTAACATAAACCAAGGCCATAACCTGCATAAACCAGTAAAACCTTAAGCCTTTCAAACCATAACCTGTTCAACCTGTTTTCAGGCCTAAAACCCTCATACCTGCCTAAACATCCAGGGCCAAAACTTGTACCAGCCATACACGCCCAAAAGCAAAAAACAGAATACCACAACAACACAACTTATCAAACCAATGTCCAAACCCATCAAGCCTCAGAAATATTCCATCATAGGCCAATAAAAAAGCAACAGAAGCACAACAAAGAAGAAGAGAGGAAAAGTATTCAAGCATCCAAGCATTCAAAGGCAACAAAATTCTCAGAACCCAAAAGGTTCATCCTTGAAAACATATCATCAACAAATATAAAAAGGCAACTCAGAAGCATACTCAGCAAGCCAAAGAGGAAGAAGGGCCAAAGAAACGTGTATAAGCAAAGCAAGGCAAAGGCAGAAGAAGAAGATAAAAAGGGGTTTTCAACATGCATCTTTCAGCAATCATCATCAAAGCATAAAAGTCAAAGGCGAGATATTAGACAAACCGGATCTAGCTTCAGCGTCACTGCTTCTTCGCCATCCAGCCGCCTGAGCGCCTCCACCACCATTCATCCCCCTCCTCCGTCAAGGTATAATTTCTTTCCCTCCATTTTTGCGTATCTTGACAGAAACATCATATTGAAGCTAGAGTCAGAAAAGAAGTGAACGCAAATCATAACATACCAAGTCATAAACATGCAAAAAATCATAAAAAACCTAATGCACTAAAAGAACAAGATCATCACCTCTACACCGTCTCACTGAGCGACCCTTGGAGAAGAGGAGGCAATTGGTGGCGCTGGCAACTTGGAGGCGAAGGAGCTTTATTCCTGGACATGTTTGGCTCGAGAGAAGAAGAAGAAGAAAGACGAAGAAGAGCGCCGCTCTGTACCCTTTTGCCTAACCCTCACGCAAAAATGAAATAAAACCTTGAACCCTAAACATTGTTCCCTCGTTGGGCCTGATCCGTTTCCCCTAACCTAAAACCCAGACGAATTCTATTGGAACCCCCCATCCCTTTTTCTGTCTATTCTTGATTTGGCCCTTTAGAAACCCTTTAGCCCATGCAATGGTTTATTGTTTACCTTCCTTTGATTCTTGATACATCTCTTTCTATTTGATTTCCTTAGCCCTTTTTTTTTAGCATTATTATTAATGTAGTTATTTAGTAATTTAATCAAATAAGAGGTGTAATTTAATTAGACAAATTTTAATGCTTTACCCAATTTTATTAGTTTAAGTTTAGGATTAATTTAGTAATTTTAGCATTCCTTTTTTAAATTAGATTTAAGTTAGTAACTTCTAAAGTTTTAATTTAGTTTAGAATTATTTAATAATTCTTAAAATATACTTTATATTAATATTAAAAAACATATAAAAATGGAAACTTAAAAAGAAACATTTTTTATTTTCTTTAATTTATTTCTCTTGCTTTATCCATATTAAAAATAAAAATATAAAAATGCATGTTCACGCCATTTAGTCTGTTTATTCAATCATTGTTGTGGTTATATATCACTTAGCTATTTAATCATTATCTATCTACTTTTCTGTTTGATTATTTCATCGTTATTTGGTTATTCTGTTTACGTCTAAATCCAAGAGAAAAACGATTAAATTTGTTGACTTCATGTCCTCAAATCCAATCACGCGAATATCTTCATCTCATTAAAACTTAAGACAATTTTTCCTCAAATATTCTTTTCAAAACTCATACCTTTTAAGTCAAAACTTCGACATTAGGTCGTCGTACCTTCAAAAACCCGTCCGTACCCCTTTTCGGCCAAAACAATTTATTTTTAATCAAACGAACATTTTAATAAACAGATATTTCAAAAGGTTCCTATAGAGTACTATAGATGCATTGGGTGCTAATACCTTCCCACTGTATAACCAACCCCCGAACCATAGATCTCTTTTCAAAAACGCCTTGTATTTTTATTACTTTTAGAAAGTATTATTTACATTACATATTTAGGGTTTTATTTCGCTCTTTCCCCTTTTCCCTTGGAAATAATAAAGCGCGATGGTGACTCTTGATTTTGTGAGACGAATTAATTAATAGTTCGATCTCCGATTTACCCCGCTACATTTTTTATCGCTACAGGTTTCATTGTCAGCAACAAAGGCATCGAGGTTGATCCTGCCAAAGTCAAATCTATACAAGAAATGCCTGCTCCTCGCACTAAGAAGGAGGTCAGAGGTTTCTTGGGACGCCTAAACTACATTTCTAGGTTCATTCTCACCTAACATCTACCTGTGAGCCAATCTTCAATCTATTGAAGAAAGATCAGGTAGTTCGATGGAATGATGACTATCAAATTTCTTTCGATAAAATCAAGGAGTATTTTCTAGAACCTCCTATCTTGATGCCGCCCGTCGAAGGAAGACCTCTAATCATGTATCTGATTGTCCTAGAGAATTCAATAGGGTGCATATTGGGCCAACATGACGAGTCTGGCCGAAAAGAGCATGTCATTTATTACCTTAGCAAAAAGTTTACCGACTGTGAGACCTGATACTCACTGCTCGAGAAAACTTGTTGTGCTTTGGTATGGGATGCTCGCCGGCTAAGGAAGTATATGTTGACTCATACCACTTTGCTGATATCTAAGATGGATCCGATCAAGTACATCTTTGAGAAGCTTGCTCTATCTGGAAGAATAGCTAGATGGTAGATGATCCTAACGGAATATGACATACATTACACGACCCAAAAAGCTATAAAGGGGAGTGTGCTAGCTGACCATCTGGCTCATCAAGCTGTCGAAGATTACCAATCCATGAGGTTCGACTTCCCTGACGAGGACATCATGACATTGGACAATGTTAAAGTTTTTAGATCATACGACAGACCTGAACAAGGATCTCGATGGACCTTGTACTTTGATGGGGCCTCCAATTCACTTGGCAACGATATCGGCACAGTACTCATCTCTTCAGAGGGTTGCCATACACCTTTCACAGCCAGACTTTACTTCAACTGTACGAACAACATGGCAGAGTATGAAGCTTGCATATTTGGACTCAAGGCTGCCATAGACTTGGGAATCAAATCCTTAGATGTGTTTGGGGACTCATCTTTGGTCATCAGTCAGATCAAAGGAGAGTGGGATACTAAACATCCAAACCTCATCCCTTATAAAGAACATGTCCTGACATTGTTACCACATTTCGAGCAGATTACCTTCGAGCACTTCCCGCGAGAAGAAAATTAGCTGGCAGATGCTCTAGCTACAATGTCATCCATGTTTAAACTTGATTGGGACAATGAGGCTCCCCAAATCACCATTGAACGGATGGTCGAACCTGCACATTGTCAAGAGATTAACACCGAAGAAGTAGTGGACCAGCCGTGGTTTCATGAAGTCAAAAGGTATCTCGAGGCTCAGGAATACCCTGAAGGAGCTTCAGTCAAGGACAAAAAGTTCTTAAGGAGATTCTCAGCAAAGTTCTTTCTAAGCAATGGCATACTGTACAAGCGCAATCATGATTCTGTTCTGCTCCGTTGTGTGGAAAAAGCTGAAGCCGAAAGAATTATGGCTGAATTGCATGAGGGTACCTTCGGCACTCACTCTAGCGGGCATACAATGGCTAAGAAGATTCTAAGGGCAGGCTACTATTGGTCTACCATGGAAGTTGACTACTATCAACATTCTCGTACATGCCACAAATGTCAAATCTATGCAGACAAGGTACACGTGCCTCCAGTTTCTCTAAATGTCTTAATAGCTCCTTGGCCGTTTGCTATGTGGGGAATCGACATGATTGGAGAGATCAAGCCTACAGCATCCAATGGACACAGCTTCATTCTGGTGGCCATAGACTAATTTACCAAGTGGGTCAAAGCAGCTTCCTTCGCATCCGTTACTAAGAATGTGGTTGCCCGCTTCATCAAGCAGAACCTTATTTTTCGGTACGGTATCCCCGAAAGGATCATCACTGACAACAGTACAAACCTTAACAATACTATGATCACTGCTTTGTGCAAGCAGTTAAGGATTCAACATCACAATTCATCCCTCTATCGGCCAAAGATGAATGGTGCGGTTGAAGCTGCTAACAAAAATATCAAGAAGATCATACAAAAGATGACAGTCACCTACAAGGACTGGCATGAGATGCTACCGTTTTCTCTTTATGGGTACCGTACCACGGCACGCACATCAACTGGGGCAACACCCTATTCCTTGGTATATGGCATGGAAGCTGTTTTACCTATCGAGGTTCAGATTCCATCCTTGAGAATCATGAAAGATGCTGGTTTGAGTGAAGACAATTGGATTCAAACCCGGCTTGATCAACTTAACTTGATTGACGAAAAGTGACTTACTGTTGTTTGCCACGGTCAGACGTATCAAAAGCGGATGATCAACGCTTTCAACAAGAAAGTCAGACGCCAGACATATCAAGTCGGGGATCTTGTAATCAAGCGCATCATCTTGCCGCAAAGTGATCCCAGGGGCAAATGGACTCCTACCTACGAAGGACCATTTGTAATCAAAAACATCTTTTCTGGTGGGGAAATGATCTTAACCACCATGGATGGCGATGACTTGCCGCACCCTGCGAATGCAGACATAGTCAAAAGATACTATGCATAAATGACCCGCTAGGTTGACATACCTAGGCAAAAAAACAGGGCATCCCGGTGAATCGAAAACCCGAAAGGGCGGTTCAGGCAAAACTTAGGGATAAACATTAAAAAAAAATTTGTACATCCGGCAAGTTGAAAACCCGAAAGGGCGACTTGGGCAAAAAAGGGTTTCCCGGTGGACTGAAAACCTGAAAGGGCGGTCCAGGAAAAAGTTAGGGAATTAAAGCGTATGACTATGTCTCATCGAATCACTTTAAGGACAATCTCTTCACAGACAAACTCTAAGCTTCTGATCAATCCAATTATCTTCGTACGAAGCAGCGGATGGACAAGATATTCGAAGATATGAAGGCTATAGCGGAATGGGAACCCCCATGGGATTTTTACACACATAGCTATCTTTCTTTGTATAAAATTTTCTTACTTTTATGACACCATCCTCTTACTAGGATGTCTGTCTCCTTTGTACACAAATACTTATTCAAAGTAAATACAAAGATATCTCTTTCAAAATACAGAAAACTATTTGCCTTTTTCTTTTACAATTGTGTTTTTATTTGCAAAAACGTCCAATGATTCATTAATAAACATATGCATTTTAACATAATTACTGTTTACAAATAAACATGATGGAAAAGAACAATTACTGACAGACTGAAAGGATAGGAAAATGTCTTTAGGCTATTCCATGAACATCCCCTACAGTACATCATCTAGATCACCAGCGGAGCTAAAACCTTGAAATAGATATCCCCAGCGGAGTTAAATTTCAAACCCTTAATTCTCATCAGAGTTAAATTTCAAACCCTTAATTCCCATCAGAGTTAAACTTCAAACTCCCGATCCCCAGCAGAGCCAAAGCTTTGAGTTACAAATCCCCAGCGGAGCTGAAACCTTCTTCCCCAGTCGAGTCAAGACTTCTAATCCCCAGCAGAAACCATCCAATTTCCCCAGTAAGTTTATCTTAAATCCTGGAAATCAACCAGATAACAGTTAACTTTTGTCTATCCCCGACCTAGGATAACTCCCCAGTAGAGTGGCAGACAACTGAAAACTCTTGAACTTACTCTCCAGCAGTAAGCCTTCTTCCCCACAGAGTTTTTACTCCCTAGCAGATTGAAGATTCTCATTCTATTTTCCCCAGCATGAAGTTGCCCGAGTTTTCATGGCTCCCTAACAGAATGAAGATTCTCAGTTTCCCCAGTGAAGTCACCTAAGTTTTCATTAATCCTCAACATAATGAAGATTCTCATTCTTAGTTCCCTGCAGAAATCATCATAGTTTTCCCTATTCCCCAGCCGAGTAAGGATTTCCTTTGTATAACCCCTAGTAGAAGTCATCAGAATTCTCCAGATTTCCCAAGCAGATTTCTCAAAGCAGTTTGGCATCACTCTTACAACATATTTTTGTCAAATACCCCAACTTCAAGGCATGAAGGATCCTCACATCCCCACAGAAGTTGTCAAAGATTTTTTAATCTCCAACAGTCACCAAGGATTTCTCATCCTCAACAATCAAAGATTCTGAATCTCCAGCAGGGTCAAGGATTTATTTTCCCCGGCAGCAGTCAAGGATTTTATTATCCCCAGCCATTAAGGATTTATTTTCCTCAGCAAGACAGCAAATCAGCTTACATGCACATACATTATATCCATATATCATAAACATTGATAAAACACATATATTGCATCATGCATTTCATGAAACAAAACTTTGTGTTTCATCTAACATTTTACCCTTTTCAGGATAAGATTAACGAGCTACCGTTAACGGTATACAATCATGATACAGTATAGATACACTCCATACAAGGAAGTCATTCTGTTACTTATTCAGATTCAGATTTCAGATACAGTTCAGATATGCTCCAGATACGGATGTCATCCTGATACTTATTCATATTTCAACCATCAGATACAGATTAGATGCGCTCCAGACACGGAAGCCATTCTATTTCTCATTCAGATCCAACTATCAATTTCAAGTTCAGATACATTCCAGACACGGAAGTCATTTTGTCACTTATTCAGACTCTAGTTCAGATACGCTCCAGGCGCGGATGCCATTCTGGCCCTTGTTTAGTTTCCGATTCAAATACAGTTTAGATACACTCCAGACACGGAAGTCATTCTATTACTCATTCAGATTCAAACTTCAGACTACAGTCCAGATATGCTCCAGACACGGTTGCCATTCTGTCACCTATTCTGATTTTTCCCCAGCTCAGAGATGCTCCAAACACGGATGCTATTCTGTCGCTTATTCGGATTTCAGATTCAGATACAATACGGATACGCTCTAGACACGGAAGTCATTATGTTATTCATTCAGATTCAACATTCAGATACAACTTGGATACGCTCCAGACATGGACGCCATTCCTTTGCTCATTCAGATTCATTCTCCAGATACAGTACAGATACGTTCCAGATACGGACACCATTCTGAATACACATTCTTTTGACTTACAACTTACAACTCAGGAAACATACTTGGATGGCATCTTTAAGCCCATATCCAACAAGATTCTATCACATCTCCAAATTGCATCTTTAAGCCCATTTCCTCAACTACATTTTGACGAGTGCAAATTTACGGGCACTCTAGTGTCCAATCATCTTTTACCTTTGAGTCACGAACGGCAAGCTCGCCAATCTAACTCTTCAGGTTCAAGAAGATTGAACAGGGGCAGTTTTTGTACCCCAAAATTTTCCCTCTCATATTATCAATATTTTCCTCACAAGACCTCTTGGACTCCAGACAGGTTTAGGGTTTGCTCAGCTCAAGACATCTCCTTGCACTGATAACCTGAAATTAGGGTTTGGGTTTGCACAAGGATTCTTGGACAATCAAGGCTTCATGTGACTTTCATACACCATCTTGGATCCCTAAGATTTCCCATACCAAGTTTCAAGCCTTGAATCACATTTTTGCCCAGTCAATTGGACATTTGACCTAAAAATCAGTTGTATTGGGGAAAAAGTCAACCATGGCCAATTTACAGTCAAACTTCATAATTTTTTATCCCTATCAACATTTTAGGCTCCTATGTACCATTTGATCAAGTTTGGACCACAACTCCTCAAGAAATTTGATCAGGTCATCAAAAGGGCAAAATGGTCAAAATTAGGGTTTTGATTGAAAAAGGGCAATTTCTGATTTTTGACCTAGCCAATTACCAATTAGTTTCAAGCATGATTTCAAGAATTTAATAGAATAATCTTGACCTTATCACATGGCTCAAAAGATCTCAAAAGCATTAAATTGACAGATGAATTTTCCAATCAACTGATCAAAAATCAATTGTACATTGAAAAGTCAAACTTTGACTTTTTGGTCAAAATCAAGTGCCAAGGGTCATAATTCATCAAGATATGTCAAAATATAAAACTTGTTGATCAAGAAAACCAATTTTGCAAATTAGGGTTTAATTTGAAAATTTTTCATAACTTAGAAAATTTCTAAGTTATGGAAATTTCTTATTTTTTCCCAACTTTCCATAACTTTTTCACCATGATGCAGTTGGATTCAAAGAAAACTTCCAACATGAAAGTTGTATTCCTCCATGAAATATACAACTTTGATTCACAAAGTTTTCCCAAAAGATGTTTGGATCTCAAGTTATGATTTTGTGAATAGGGGTCCATAAACTTTTTAACTTAGTGAAATGTTGCCCTAGTTTAGGCAGATTTTTTACCTAACTTCATGGAAATTTTTCACCTAGTTCCAAGAGGAATCTCAAAATGAATTTAAAATATGGATTGTAGAGCATGTTACAAGATTTCCAAAATGTCCAAGAACTCTCCAAGATCATTTGTGGTTAGGGAGAATCGAAGAAATGAAAATGGTAATTTATCACTTTTGTCCAAGGCATTTTTCACAATGGTTCAAGTTGAAAATTTGTCCTAGCATGCTTGTACTTGGTATTACAGGTCCTAATCCTTTCTACACTCCATAATTGAATGCTAATTCCGTGGACAATGGCTTTATTTTAATTTTTGGAGCATTGTACATTGAATTAATCCATTTATGGCATAAAGTTCACATTGCTACTTTGATAAAGCTTGCTTTTTCCAACTTTGCAAATATTGAGCCATGGACCTAATCTTTTGCTGCAAACAATATCCACAAATATCAAGCAACTTGTACCAACTATGTGCAGCTAGCAAGCAAGCCTGTACAGGCTTTGGCATTGTCACTTCCAACTTTTCTTCAAAAGGAAGAAACTTGCAAAAGTCAATACAACTCATCCATCTAATAAAGGCAAGCCTTGGCCTCATTTGAAACAACCTCAGAACATTGTAACAAACCTAAGACACGAATTCACAACCTCTCAAACACTCCAAAACACAAAAAACCACATTTCTGCCCAAAACAGGGCAACTTCTACAAATCTCAAGCCAAATCAATTTTGGCTCGTGCGTTTCTTGATTCAACCCTTGAAACATATTCCATACCTCCTACCTAAACTATCCAGGCCTTTGTCTTGCAACTGTAACCCCTGTTTCAAGCTTCACCATTTTCATTTTTAGAGTTTGCAGGTTGACTTCTACAAGGAGTTTCAGGAAACTTCAAGGCAAGCTGAGCATTGGGATAGCTTGAGGGAACTTCAAAGAAGCTCACAAGAACTTCAGGCCTCACTCAAAGTTCCCACATTGCCATATCCAAACTCAACTGAACAAGGTATTTTTGTCAAGTTTCTATCTCTCTATTTAGGCATCCTTTGGTCACGATTTGTGAAGCAAAAATGTAGTCCTCAACATGCTTGAGCTGTACATATGCATAGTATTTATTTATATTAACTGAGAAGTGAGAATTTGAAGCTTGAAGTTCATGAAAATTTTAGGTCAGAAATTAGGGGTGATAAAATTCTCCTTGATCTTTGAGAGTTAGGTCATGATTTTTATATCATTGGAATCGTGAGTTAACATGCTACAAGTTTCATGTTGCAAGATTTTGTTTTTATGCACGTATGCAAGAGTTACAGGTTGAAGCGTAGGGCGCGCGCGAAGGAGCAAGGACAGGGATGAAGTGGTGTTCTGGGCCTGGTGCCTTGGGCCTGTTTCTATTCACACCCCCCCCCCCATTTTGCTTTTGCACCCCCTGATTCATATTTTGTTATTTTTCATATTTTCTTGTTATTTTTATATTTTTGACTTTATTATTATTTTTCTGAACATTAAAAAACCCCAAAAATATTTTCTTAATTTTTTGCATTTTATTTTATTATTTTTATTATTTTTATGGCATAAAAATAGTTTATTAGGTTAAATAGAATTTATTTTCTTAAATAAACTTGTAAATAATATTAAAATACTTAAATATTTTATTTTATTATATTATACACATAAAATATTATTTTCTCACATATTTTAATTTTTAATATTTTTACATAATATTATTATTATTTTTCTTAAACAAAAATGGACAAGAATATTAGAAAACATATATTTTTCTTTTAATAAAAAAATTAGGGTTCCCCTTTTAAAAATAATAACATTATTTTTCTTATTTTTTTAGGACTTAGATAATATTATTTTCTCATGCATAAAACAATTACAAAACATTTTTTGCATATTTATATTTTATTTCATATTTAAATAATTGTTTATTTATTTATTGTACAATAAATTCAATTGGGTTGTAATAGTGAATTAGGGTTTTTATTTTGTGCAAATATCCCCATTCAGAACTTGTATCCCCCCCTCCCATAATATTGTTGTAATAGCTTAGATTTACATTACGGAATTTATCGCATTATATACATGTTTAGTAAATTAGGGTTTGCATGATAAGACAAAAAAATCAAACAAATAGAATGACCTAATTCAAGACAAGACAAAATGCATGAAAAATGACAACACATTGCACACAACACCCCTAGGGTTTCATCCACTTGGTTTCCTTAAAACAAAATGGCCATGGTATGCATGCTAGGTATCTTGGCAAAACAAAACAAAAGATCATAGTCCCTCGATGACGCTATCTTGGTTGCCTAAAACAAATGATCTTGGTCCCTCAAAACTTGATAAAGATACTTGGCAATATTGTTATCATGGTCATACGATGACCCACGCTCGTCCCGTTTAAACATCCAAAGATATGGTTATCTACCAAAACAATGGTAGGTTAACAATGTCAAAGGAATAAAAATGTACAAGAAAGACTTTTGAGTAGGTAGATGCTTCTAGTTACTTGATCATTTCAAAAACAATCCTTGCTATTTTCAAACAAACACACACACAATTTTAAAACATTTCCAAACAACTTTCAAAACATTGAAACATTTTTCAAAAGACAAACATCTTTGTATACATTCTTACAAACAAGAATCATTACAAAGATTGCCTAAACAAAGGCCTCTTTTCAAAATACTTTCAAAACCACACAAAGCACCATTTCAAACAATTGAAAAAGCAAAGCAAGTGATCTAAAATAAGTAACTAAGCTCCCATGGAAAACCATGGATGAAAAGGGTGCTAGCACCTTCCCTTTTCATAATCTACCCCCCGAACCCAAAAAAAATCTCAAAGGTCTTTCATGTGCTTTTTTTACCTTTCCTTTTGGATAAAAGAAAAGTCGGTGGCTACTCTTGCTAAACCGCAACATTTGCCAACACAAACGCAAAACCTCAAGTCAGTTCTCCCACTGCATCACAGCTAGCATCAAGGGTTTCTGAAACTTCTGCGTTCACTAAGAGACATGGTCAACTTCTCAACCTGGTTACTTCAAACTTTGATGAAAATATGATGAATGTACTCTTCCAGTTCTTTGATCCCAAACACTACTGTTTCACCTTTCCAGACTATAAGTTGGTACCTACTTTTGAAGAATTCTCTCAGTTGTTGGATATACCCATTCTGGAATAGTTACCCTTCACAGGTCTAGGAGAAGTTCCTAAGCCAGAAGTCATTGCCTCAGCTCTGCATTTGAAACGGGCCGACATGGTATCCAATTGCAAAACAAGAAGCGAAGTCAAAGGTTTTCTAGCTAAGTTTCTGTTAGACAAGGCCCAGTTGTTTTGGGATGATATGGATTTTCAGGCTTTTGAGGAGGTCTTGGCTCTTCTAATCTATGGGTTAGTCCTATTCCCTAATCCGGACTCATTCATAGATGTGAATGCTATCAAGATCTTCCTCTCTCGCAACCCTGTGCCTACCTTGCTCGGAGATATTTTGCACACTCTCCATACTCGTACCATGAAGAGAAAAGGGATTCTTATATGCTGCATGCCATTGCTGTCGAGGTGGTTTATTTCTCACCTCCCTAAGTTCATACTGAAGAACAAAGAAGGTTTGGGTTGGTCGCAAAGGATAATGTCACTCGCTCATACGAATATTCTTTGGTGTTCTCGAGCTATGGAAAACACTGCTATTATTGACCGCTGCGAGGAGTACCCTAATGTCCCATTACTTGGTATTAGAGGGGGTATAACCTATAATCCTTGTTTAGCTCTGCGACAATTTGTTTACGCTCGAAGGGATGGTTCCCATGAGTTGCTTATCAAGGGAATTGTATTCAACTATGAGGATGATGTTCACGAGTATCGTCGGAGGTTCATACGAGCTTGGGGCATGGTAAACAGGTCTGGCACCAAGGCTTTAGGGCCAAAAACTTCCATTCCTATGGAACTTTACCTCCAATGGGTACGAGCTCGTGCCCATAATCTTATGATTCCCTATGTGGTCGTTTTACCAGTGATTATGAAACCCACTACTGAAGGGGGTATTCCTTACACGGTTCTCTATCCTTATATGCCTACTGATCTTGGGGAATTACAGAAGTCTTGGATTCAGTTGATGAAGGAACCGGATACTTACAGGGATCAGTTCCATGTTCAGGAGAGGAAGGTTATAGAGCTCACAAAGCAACTGCATGAAGAAAAAGGACTGAATGATTATCTCGGCACAAAGAGGAAGCATCCATGAGAATCTTGATGTCTTTTATAGTTTCAGATTTATTTTTAATTGTGACGCCTAAAAGGCATTTGAACTTCAAATTCAGCTAATAAAGTTTTTGTTTATTTTGGTTCGCAAACTTAAATTTCCCGAAGTCTTTGAAATCATTGCATGCACATATCATTATCATACACATCATTACAGGTACCATTAAAGGTTTCTCATCTTCTTCGCTGTTTACTTCAGCACGAAATGTCTTCCGACAAAACCATCAAGGACTTTCAGGCACAGAACGCCCAGTTCCAACAAATGTTCTTAAGTCTAGAAAAAGGGCAGGAGGATCTGAAAGCCCTCATCCTGAAAGAGAAGAAGAAAAAGAAGAAGGTTGTCGGTATTCTGAATATGGGCATAAGGTTTGGAGAGCGGTTGAAACGATAAGTCGATCTGACCTCTTCATCTAAGGAAGGGGAGAATCAGGAAGAAGAGAAGTACCTCAGTCCTGCAGTTTCTGACAATGATACCGATTTCAATGATGAGCAATATCCTCCTGCTGAGGATAGATACAAACAGTTGGAAGATCGTCTGAGTGTCATGGAAGTTCAAAGGATACTTGGACTAGATTTCGAAGAATTGGGATTGGTGTCAGGAGTAGTCATCCCGCAGAAGTTCAAAGATCCAGTTTTTTCTAAGTATGATGGGGTGTCTTTCCCAAAACTCCATCTCTGTTCTTATGTCAGAAAGATCCATCCCCACACCGCTGATAGAAATATGTGGGTTCATTTCTTTCAGGATAGTCTGTCAAGGACTCAGCATGAATGGTTCTAACAGCTGGAGGGAGCAAATATCCAAAACTGGGAAGATCTGGCTGCTGCTTTCTACAAGCAGTATCAGTATAATGCCGACCTTTCTCCCACTCGTACTCAACTCCAGAGTATGTCCATGGGTGCAAGTGAAGGCTTTAAAGATTATGCACAAAAATGGAGAGACTTGGCTGGGAGAGTTCAACCCCCGTTTTCTGATAGGGAGCTGGTTGATATGTTTCTGGGGACGCTATTTGGTCCATTTTTCAATCATTTGATCGGCAGCTCGTCGGATGGTTTCACCGAGCTAATTCTAACTGGAGAAAGAGTAGAAGATGGGATTTGGAGCAACAAGATACAAAAGGATGCCTCTTCAAGCTCAGTAAAGAAGCCATTTCCTGGTAAGAAGGAAGCCAGTGCCATCTATAGCCCGAGGGGCCAAAACAGGGCTAAACATCATCATACAGTAAGTGCCGTGATGATACCTAGACATGCAGTTGCTCCACAATACAAAAATCAACAAAGGGTGGAAAGACCACAATGGCAGTTTACCCGCATCAACATAACATTGGCTGAAGTGCTACCTCATCTGCTGAGATCCAACTTGGCAACCTTGAAAGAGGCTCCCAAGAATCCAAATACTACATCACCCCGATATAATCCAAATGCCCGGTGTGCCTATCATTCTAAGAGTCCTGGCGACGATACAAATGACTGTTGGGCTCTGAGGAACAAAGTACAAGACTTGATTGAAGCCAAGGAAATAGACTTTGATGCTCCGGAGAAGCCCAATGTCATAATTGCTCCCATGCCCAAACAGGATCGTGGAGTTAATGTTATTGATACCGACTTGTTTGTGAACTTGGTGGATGAAGTTTCTACTCCTCTCATGACTATGAAGAAGAATTTGTTGTTGTCCGGTTTATTTCAGGGTTGTGGTGAAGGTTGCCACATGTGTTTGTTTCTACCTTCTGGTTTCCGTTTGCTGAAATTAGGTGTTCAACGCCTGATAGATAGCAAATAAATTTTGTTTGATAAAACATTGGTTCCTGCTATTCCATCTGAAGATGTTGCTATTATAACCATTTCCGCCAATCCTTCCAAGGTTTACTCGAGAAAACCTGTTAGGATTACATCTGCTCCAAGAATTGCTCCGCTGATAATCATTGTTCCTGGTCCTATCTCATATGTCTCGAACAAAGTTGTCCCCTGGCATTATGGTGCCGATGTGTACTATCATGGCATCAAACAAGATTTGAAAGATGAAGAGGCTGATCATGATGTTAGTAACATTGTCGGAAGCAGCAAAGTTACCCGAAGTGGAAGGGTTTTCTCTCCCGAGATTTCCCCTAAGACTGTCAACAAGCATATTGTCATTCCATCTGTTGTTCCTGTTGGTACATCAACTACTCCTCCTGTTCTTACTCCAGTTATTACCCCTGTCGGCGAATCGTCTGATACCCGCGGTAAAGAGGTTATAGGTGAGCCTTCCCGAACGGAGGCGCCTAAGAAAATTGTTGTGGAAGCCTTTAAGCAAGAAATGGAGGAAATATTGAAAATCATTAAGAAGAGCAACTACAATGTGGTCGAGCATCTGGGGAAGACCCCATCAAAGATATCCATGTTATCCCTACTGTTGTGCTCCGAGGCCCATGCGAAGGCTTTGATTGCATTCCTCAAAACTGCGCATGTGCCACAAGAGACTTCAGTTGATCAGTTCAAAGATTGTGTGGCCAGCCTGACTGCTAATAATGGGCTGGGTTTTTCAGATGCAGACTTGACACCAAAAGGAAGGAAGCATAATGATGCTCTGCATGTCTCGATTGAATGCAGGGGCACCACTATGGCTCATGTGCTGGTAGATACTGGGTCTTCATTGAATCTTCTGCCGAAGAAGGTGTTGGACCGGTTGGATTGCGAGGGTTTAACTCTAAAGCCTAGTAACATTGTGGTAAAGGCTTTTGACAGATCGAAGAGAATGGTGCACGGGGAAGTGGACATCCCTGTCAAAGTGCATTCTCAGACTTTTGGGTCCACCTTCTATGTGATGGATATCAGGATGTTGTATTCTTGTTTGTCGGGTCGTTCTTGGATCCACGAGGCTGGGGCAGTCACTTCCACACTCCACCAAATGCTGAAGTATCCGATGAAAGGAAAGATTGTCACAGTACGGGGTGAAGAAGAATATATGGTGAGTCACCTCAATTTCTCCCCTATGTAGAGATGGACGGGGAATTCATAGAAACTCCTTGTGAGAACTTTGAAGAGGTCCCTCAGATCTTAGAATCAACTGAAACTACTACCAACAAACCTCCTTTAAAGATGGCTTCTCTCAAGGATGCCAGGGCTGTGGGTGTACCAATTGGGGTCAGCTCCCTTATTTCACTCTGAAAACTGACAAATTTGGTTTGGGCTTTACTACAGAGGCTCAAAGGGATGTTCGATGCGCTCAGGCTGGAGGACCTCCCCTATGCATCAGCAATCTTGGGATTAACGCCATTGAAGACAGCGAAGAGGACTCAGACATCGACATTTAGATCTACCCAACTACCAACAGTGGACCGAGTAACTGGACGGCTAGGGACTTTATACCTGTTTCTTTTATTCCACGGTAATTGACTTACTTGTTTTGATATTTGTAATAAACAATTTAAAACTTTACGGCCTTGTGCTTTGCCCGAGGCACATTGGCTTTTCTTGTGAGGGCTATTATTTGTCATTTCATATATCGTTAATAAAGCATTGGACATTTCTTGCATACAAATTATGCGCTCTCTATTTTTCTTTCCTATTTTCACTTTATCAAAACAGCTATTCTCTTACACACACTCATGTATCATAATGCAGATCCATATCCACTCTGGATCCCATTGATAACAGCTCTGCTATTTCCAGTTATGACTTCAAAAATCCGATCAACCAAGCCGAGGACGAAGGTGAGGATGATTGTGAGGTGCCTGGAGAACTTGCTAGACTACTACAGTAGGAAGAGATGGCCATATAGCCTCATGAAAGGCCGGTTAAGACAGTGAATTTGGGTACTGAGGAAGACAGAAAAGAGGTTAAAATAGGTGCAAATCTGGAGCCTAGCATCAAACAGAGGTTGATATAAATGTTGCACGACTATGTTGAGATTTTCGCCTGGTCCTATGAAGACATGCCTGGTTTGGACACTGATATCGTGGTGCATTGCATGCCGAATAAAGAAGACTGTCCTCCAGTTAAACAGAAGGTCCGCCGTATGTGCCCTGAAATTCAGAGAAAATCAAGGCAGAGGTCATGAAGCAGTTCAACGCAGGATTCTTAGTTGTCACTTCTTATCCATAATGGGTTGCTAACGTCGTTCTGGTACCTAAAAAGGACGGTAAGGTATGGATGTGTGTGGATTACAGAGATCTAAACAGGGCAAGCCCCAAGGATGATTTCCCTTTTCCTCACATTGATGTTCTGGTCGACAACACCGCGCAACACAAAATCTTCTCTTTCATGGATGGTTTCTCTGGCTACAGCCATATCAAGATGGCTCCTGAAGACATGGAGAAGACAACCTTCGTTACATAGTGGGGCACCTTCTGCTACAAGGTGATTCCTTTTAGGTTGAAGAACATTGGGGTAACCTATCAGTGCGCCATGGTCGCTTTGTTCCATGATATGATTCACCACGAGATCGAAGTTTATGTTGATGACATGATAGCCAGGTCTCAGACTGAGGAAGAGCACCTTGATCATCTCCAGAAATTGTTTGACAGGTTGAAGACATACAAGTTGAGGTTGAATCTGAACAAGTGTACCTTCGGGGTAAGGTCTGGTAAGCTTTTGGGTTTCATCGTCAGTTACAAGGGTATTTAGGTAAACCCTGCGAAGGTAAAGGCCATACAAGAGATGCCGGTTCCCCGCACAGAGAAAGAAGTTAGAGGTTTCTTGGGACGTCTGAATTATATTGTCGGGTTCATTTAATATCTGACTGCTACTTGTGAGCCAATCTTCAAGCTTCTGAAGAAAGATCAAGTGGTAAAGTGGAATGATGAATGCCAGACCGCTTTCGAAAGAATTAAAGAATACCTTCAAGAACCGCCAATTTTGATGCCTCCAGTTGAAGGAAGACCTTTGATATTATACTTTACAGTGCTAGACAATTCAATGGGGTGTGTGCTGGGGCAGCATGACGATTCTAGTCAAAAAGAGCACGCAATTTACTACCTTAGCAAAAAGTTTATCGACTGTGAGACACGATACTCATTGCTCGAGAAAAATTGTTGTGCTTTGGCATGGGTTGCTCGCCGACTGAGATAGTATATGCTGACTCACACTACCTTGTTGATATCAAAGATGGATCCGATCAAGTATATTTTCGAGAAGCCCGCTCTCTCCGGAAGGATAGCAAGGTGGAAGATGATATTAACTGAGTACGACATACAACACACAACCCAAAAATCAATAAAGGAGAGTGTATTGGCTAATCATTTGGCTCATTAGGCCGTGGACGACTACCAGTCTATGAATTTTGAGTTTCTGGATGAGAATATCATGTTAGTAACTGACTACGAAGAATCTGGACTGGATGAAGGACCCGAGGAGGGATCCCGATGGTCTATGTATTTTGATAGAGCCTCAAACGCACTGGGTAACGACATTGGCGCTGTAATCATATCTCCTGAGGGCTGTCATACTCCGTTCACTGCCCGATTATGTTTCAACTGCACCAACAACATGGCGGAGTATGAAGCATGTATCATGGGTCTTCGAGCTGCTATTGACCTGAGGATTAAGTTCTTAAGTGTATTCGGGGATTCCGCTCTGGTGATAAGTCAGATCAAAGGCGAGTGGGATACGAAGCACCTGAATCTCATTCCTTATAAAGAGTATGTACTGACATTTCTCCCACACTTTGAGGAGGTAGCCTTTGAGCATTTCCCACGAGAGGAGAACCAGTTAGCGGACGCGCTAGCTACCATGTCTTCTATGTTCAAGGTTAGGTGGGACAATGAAGCTCCCCAGATTACTATTGAGAGGTTGGATGAACCAGCACACTGCTGTGAGATCGATACCAAAGAAGTGGAAGACAAACCCTGGTTTCATGAAGTCAAAAGGTATCTCGAGGCTCACGAATATCCCAAAGGGGCATCTGTCAATGATAAGAAGTTTCTGAGAAGGTTCGCTGCAAAGTTCTTCCTCAGTAATGGAATCCTCTATAAACGCAACCATGACTCCACACTACTACGGTGTATAGACAAGAGCGAAGCAGAGAGGATCATGATAGATCTACATGAAGGCACCTTCAGAACCCATTCTAGTGGACATACCATGGCTAAGAAGATCCTACGGGCAGGATATTATTGGTCCACCATGGAAGCCAATTGTTATCAGCACTCTTGAACTTTTCATAAATGCCAAATTTATGCTGATAAGGTGCATGTACCTCCAGTCCCCTTGAACGTCTTGACAGCTTCGTGGCCCTTTGAGATGTGAGGCATCGACATGATTGGAGAAATCAGGCCCACCGCTTCCAATGGACATCGTTTCATCTTAGTAGCCATTGATTACTTCACGAAGTGGGTGGAGGCAGCCTCTTTTTCTACAGTAACCAAGAATGTCGTGGTGCGATTTATCCGACACAATCTGATTTGTCGATATGGTGTACCAGAGAGAATTATCACTGATAATGGTAAGAATCTCAACAACACAATGATCACCAAGCTCTGTAAACAGTTCAAGATACAGCATCATAACTCTTCTCCCTACCGGTCAAAGATGAATGGAGATGTTAAAGCGGATAATAAGAACATCAAGAAGATTGTGCAGAAGATGATGGTGACATATAAAGACTGGCATAAGATGTTACCATTCGCGCTTCATGGGTACCGTACCTCAGCACGAACGTCGACAGGGGCAACACCCTACTCTCTGGTATATGGCATGGAGGCAGTCCTACCCATCAAAGTCCAGATACCCTCTCTCATGATTATGAAGGATGCGGGTTTGATTGAAGATGACTAGATCCAAAACTGACTTGATCAGTTAAATCTAATCGATGAAAAGAGACTTACTGCTATTTGCCATGGTCAGACGTATCAAAAGCGAATGATCAAGGCTTTTAATAAGAAAGTTAGACGACAAGAATATCAAGTTGGGGATCTAGTGATCAAACGCATCATACTGCCGCAAGGTGATCCCAGGGGAAAATGGACCCCCGTGTATGAAGGTCCATTTGTGGTCAAGAATATTTTTTCAGGTGGAGCCATGATTCTAACCACCATGGATGGTGACGACCTTCCTCACCCTGTCAATGCAGACATAGTGAAAAGATACTACGCATAATCAAAGACCCGCCAGGTCGACTGGCCTAGGCAAAAATAAGGGCTTCTCGACGAACCAAAAGGGTTCAGGCAAAAGTAAGGGATGAAAATGAAAAAAATCTGTACACCCGGCAAGTCGAAAACCCGAAAGGGAGGCTTGGGCAAAAAAGGGTATCCCGGTGGATCGAAAACCCGAAAGGGAAATCCAGGCAAAAGTTAGGGATTGAATCGTATCACTAACTCTCATTGGATCATCTTGCGACAAGACTTCGGTATCGACTATCAAGCTCGGACGGCGCTAACCAATCTGATCAACCTTTGGCCAAGTAGCAAAGTGATGAGATGCTTGAAGATATAAAGGCAATAGCAGAGTTGGAACCAAATGGGGTCGTTTCACATAGCTGTCTTTCTTTATTTTACACAAATTGTATAATTTTTGTCTTTCGGTGGCGTTCTCTTACTAGAGCGTCAGCCTCTTTGTACAAAACGCCTATTACAGGTCAACTTCAAAAATCAATACAAGTCATTTTCACAAAACTTCAATCTACTTTTTCTTTTTTTGTTTTGTTTGCAAGAACGTCCAATGATTTATTTTTGATATATGCATTTGAAAATGATTGTTGCTCATAAATATTTACATAAGAAACAAAAGGCAATTACTCGTAATTCCAGAAACAGGGAAAAAACAAGAAGTGCCAAACCCGACGGTTACTCTGCCCAGTAGGTACCAGGGTATAGCCAGCTTGGGAACACAATTATTGGTACATAAACTCCCCCACAGAGTAAAAGTATCGAAAGGCATTGATGTCAGCTTTTCTGAAACAAAGACAATACTCTCCCCAGCTGAGGTTTATAATCGCGGGCGAGTCATTCTCCAGCATCTCTTCCCGACAGAATATTTACAAATCTCCAGCAACTGTCAGGGATTTATTTTCCCAAACACAAGCATGCCCCGACATCATTTCATAAACGTACATCATGACATACGCATACATATCATATACAGCATAATCTCATTTATTTTGAGAACATCATCTCACCGTACATTTCATACATCGCTTATGACTAACCCTTATATCTTTTCAGGAAAAGACGATTAGCTTCAACAAATTCAGTAGTTATACAAATTACATCTACAGACGACTAACGGAAGCTCAGTTCCCGAAACTAAATGGGTCAAATAATCTACACTACTACTTTGGAGTAACCCTACCATCCAGGTTCCTTCTCACAGCCCTATTATCCAGGCTTTCATATCGAAGTAACCCTATGACCCAGGTTCCTTCTCAAAGCCCTACTATCCAGGCTTTCATATCGAAGTAACCCTACTACCCAGGTTCCTTCTCACAGCCCTACTATCCAGGATTTCATATCGAAGTAACCCTACTACCCAGGTTCCTTCTCACAACCCTACTATATAGGATTTCATATCGAAGTAACCCTAATATCCAGGTTCCTTCTCACAGCCCTACTATTCAAGCTTTCATATCAAAGTAACCCTACTATCCAGGTTCCTTCTCACAACCCTACTATCCAGGCTTTCATATCAAAGTAACCCTACTATCTAGGTTCCTTCTCACAGCCCTACTATCCAGGATTTCATATCAAAGTAACCCTACTATCCAGGTTCCTTCTCATAGATCTACTATCCAGGCTTTCATATCGAAGTAACCCTATTATCCAGGTTCCTTCTCACAGCCCTACTATCCAGGCTTTCATATCTAAGTAACCCCATTATCCAGGTTCCTTCTCACGTCCCTACTATCCAGGCTTTCATATCGAAGAAACCCTACTATCCACCTTCAGATCACGAAAGGCAGGCTAGCCAATCTACATCCTCAGGTTTAAGAATATTGAACAGGGGCAGCTATTGTACCCCAAAATTTTCCCTCTCATTTTACTCAATACATGCCCATTGGAATCCTCAATTTGCTCAAGTTTGCCCAAGAGTTGACTGCACAAACTCTCTACCAAGGCAGTGTACCTCAAATTAGGGTTTCCATTTTCATCAAGATAGGTGGACCCCAAAGGTCTCATATGCTCTCCATGGTCTTAATATGTTCTCAAGACCCTACATGTTAAGTTCCATGCCTTGCACAAGAAGTTTGCTCAGTCAACTGCTCAGATACTTGGGAATCGACTGTATTAGGTCAAAAGTCAAATGTGACCCACATACATTCAAACTTCAAAAAATTTGCTCAACATTAACATTTTGATATGAATTTCATCATTTGATCAAGGGTTGATCATGATTCCCCAAGGAATGCTCCAAATTCATCAAAACCCAAAAGTTGCTAAATTAGGGTTTCTCAATAAAAGTCAACCAAACTTTGACCAAGAATAACTTCCACATGCTTCATCAAAAATTTTCCATCCAAGGCTCATTTTGAAGAGGATGCAATTCCATACAATTCATCTTCATCCCACAAGTTCAAAATATGCACCCACAAAAAGATATGAATTTCCACATTATGGGTCCTTTTGAAAAGTCAACAAAAACACCTTTTGGGTCAAAGCTTCTTACATGAACATGGAAGACTCAATTGAGATGAGACCAAAAAGGTTTCTTAGGGGACATCCTAAGATTTCTAAAAAATCCAAGAACACCTCTCTAGGATTAAAATTGGAGGAGATATGCCTTGTCAAAGTTGACCTTTTTTACAAAATTGCCAAAAGTCAAATGTGCTCAAAGATGCATTTTTTGCCAAATGGGCCTAACTTTTTATGCTTGCACCTCACTTATAATATGGTCCACGACTCAAATGTTCACCCACACATTATTTGCTTCATTTTGCAATTTATTTTGATTTTTTATTAATTAAAAAATTTAATTAAATCAAGTAATTGATGAATAATAGCAAAGATATGATTTGGTTTGGTTTTTGGACAGGTGGGCAATCAAAACATGCTGAATTATCAAGGCCAAAACGAATCAAGCATAATTGGTACAAGAAAGGGATGATTTAGCTCAAAATAGCAAGTTTACATGTACCTTGAAAATTAAATCAAATCTCTCATAATTGCCAAGATTCAACCCAAGCTTGTAACCCTAATTCATTCCTAGATATATATTGGACAAGAACAAAGCAGAAAATAAGGTTTTTGCAGGCGTGAACACGAAGAACAAAACTTGAAAATTTCAAAGAAAAGTGCAGATCCAATCTTGCTCCATATGCCGTTTCAAGCATTTCTAAAGATCAAGTCATCTCCCTAGGCACTCACAAAACTTGTAGCAAGCATTTGCAAGGCCTGAAGCATCCAGAATCACGCGCTACAACTCATACAGTTTGCATATTTTTTCAAAATTGATTAATGTAATTCTTGCATTGTTAGCACATTTGATTGACATATTTGTGATCATTGACATGTTTGCAAGCTTACTGAATGGTTTGATTAAAGTTTTGACGCATATATGTGCCTTTGCCATTGTTAGGGTTTGCGTGTGCATTTTAGGGGTTTATCCTACAGGTTAAATTGGGCAAGGAGAAGGGTACCATGATGTTCACGAGATAAAAATGAATTGACTTATATAGTTAGAACTCATTTATTGTGTGTCTTGTGCATTTGGGAAATTTGCAGGGGCTATGGCTACGAACATGTGACTGTAGGTAAAAGGTATATACCTAATACGACGGTCCCTGGAAGAAGAAGATATGTGGCGTGATTCCATTGGGCCATTTGAATTTCACGCGTGTTTTTTTTCTTTCCAACTAATCCATTTATTTTTCTATATTATATTTTGTTTCCATTATTTATACAACAAAGCAGATTGGTCCAGTGGTGAAGCGCGTTGGTGGGAAGCATAAGGACCTGGGTTCGATCCCAGGTCCAAGCAATTTTCATTATTTTCTCAATTTCTATTCACAGATCTAGTGCATTGACATCCTGAATGCCCACCATACTCCACCAATCTCCAGCCAATGGATTCATCATCCATTCAATCCAATGCACAGGCAGTGAGGGACCATGATGCACCCTCAGGTCAATGCTACAAGGAATCAAAGGCTGATCGGGCTTGAAGGGTTATTGGGATTGAAAATTCATATTGACACCCCCAGATTACTCATTATACATGCCCAGTTTGTAGCTTCTTTCTATTTTCTTTTTTAATTTATTTAATAATTTTCTTTAATTGTTTTAATTAATTAACACAAAAATTATTATTTTTTTCATAAAATCAACAAATCATAAAAAAGAGCTTTTTTATATAATATTTATTTAATATAATTAATAAATTAGTTTAACTAGTTTATTTGATTATTTTGTTTCAATTAAAATTAAATAGAACTTAGGTTTTAAATTTTGGTAATTAAATTGTTTCTTTTCTCAAATAAAAAACCACAAAAATACACAAAATCTTTTTTACAAAATATTTTATTTTTTCTTGAAATTATTTAAATTGGTTTAGATTAGGTTAATTTCAATTTCTCTTCATAATTAAAATAATTATAATTAGGGTTTTAGTCGTACATAACTTAATTAATTCTTTTCTCAAAAAATAACTTAAATATTTTCTAGTCAGATTTTTAGGATTTTCAATTTCTCCTCGCATTTAATTTTTCGTGCGCAATTTTAATTTGTTTTTTTATTATTGTAACTGTTTTGAGTTTTTAATAGTTTTAATTAGGGTTTTAAATTCTGCACTTTTATTTCCCATCAAGATAATTATGTAACTGTCAAAGCCTTGTAATAGCTAGGTTTATTTTCCCGCACTTTCAAATTCATGCAAATATTTAACTGTCTAGATGTATGCTAATAGGATTATATGGCAAGAATATCTTGAAATTAAAATAGTAGATCACCTAATGTGCAAAGATTAAAATAACTGAAACAATTCATATGCACATATTCACTCCTAGGGTTTACCTCACTTCGGTTGCCTTCGGTAAACAGTCATTAAGCATAGGAGGTTTTAGTGGTTTCCCTCCTGTCTAAGAGATCTAAATGTTGTCTCAGAAATGTTGCCTCGAAAATGTTGCCTCGGAGATGTTGACTCAGAAAGATCTTAAGACTTTAGGGTTACTACTAAAGTTTTCTAACTATTGCTTTAGTGATTGCACTCGTCCCTTTCGAATGTCCCTTACAAACTCCAACGACGGGGTTACCTACTCCTTAATAGTAGAATAGCGCTGTCTAAAGGAAAACGAACAGACTTTTTTCGACTAGGTAGAATCTTATGTACTTGCTCAACAAAACTTTTCACACAAACACCTTTCAAAACAAATTTTCAAAACAAACTTCGTCACACCCTTGAGGACTGATACAAGGGTTCACAAAGTAAAAACATTTTCAAGACAAGCACACACAAGCAATTTGAAAAATGAGCAAGTACCTAAGAGTCCATGGAAAACCATCGATAGAAAGGGTGCTAACACCTTCCCTTTCTATAATCTACCCCCCGTACTCATAATATCTCGGAAAAAAAAGGTTTTTTCTGTTCTTTTTCCTTTTCCATGATTGGATAAAATAAAAGTCGGTGGTGACTCTTGCTTACCGCGACATTTTGAGAACAAAAGACGCAAAACGCAAACCAGTATTAACAGTCGGTTCTGCCACCGTATCACACCATGTATCTTACATGCACACACACACTCTTGCAGGTCCTCATCCACTCTGGATCTTATTGCCAATGACTCTACTATTGCCGACTATGACTTCGAATATCCAATTAACCAAGCCGAAGACGAAGGCAAGGAAGAATGTGAAATACTGGGAGAACTAGCCAGACTTCTATTACAAGAGGAAAAAGCTATTCAGTCGCACGAATAGTCAGTTGAAGTCGTCAATCTGGGTACCGAGACAGACAAGAAAGAAGTCAAGATCGACGCTAACCTAGAAATCAGTGTCAAGAGAAGATTGGTTCCGATGTTGCATGATTGTGTGGAAGTGTTTGCTTGGTTGTGTGAGGATATGCCAGGGTTGGATACCGACATCGTAGTTCATCGTCTGCCTACAAAGGAAGATTGTCCTCCTGTCAAACAAAATGTTCGTCGCATGAGGCCTGACATGTCTGAAAAGATAAAAGCTGAAGTGATGAAACAATTTGATTCAGGATTCCTAGCTGTGACATACTATCCCCAATGGGTTGCCAATGTGGTGCCAGTACCGAAGAAAGACGGAAAAGTTTGCATTTGTGTAGACTATAGGGATCTGAATAGGGAAAGCCCCAAGGATGACTTCCCTCTACCACACATTGACGTCTTGGTCGATAATACTGCTCAGCATAAAGTCTTCTCTTTCATGGATGGCTTCTCTGGCTATAATCAGATAAGGATGGCTCACGAAGACATGGAGAAGACTACTTTCATTATGCAATGGGGCACCTTCTTCTATAAGGTCATGTTGTTCGGATTGAAGAATGCAGGGGAAACATATCAAAGGGCTATAGTAGCTTTGTTTCATGACATGATACATCATGAAATAGAGGTTTATGTGGATTATATGATTGCCAGATCACAAACTGAAGAGGAACATCTCGATCACATGTACAAGCTATTCGAAAGGTTGAAAAAATACAAGTTGAGGTTAAACCCTAACAAGTGCATATTTGGAGTACGACCGGGTAAGCTTCTAGGTTTTGTTTTCAGCAATAAAGGCATTGAAGTTGATCCTGCCAAGGTAAAGGCCATCCAAGAAATGCCAGTCTCCAACTCTAAAAAGGAAGTTAGAGGATTCTTGGTTCGTCTTAATTACATCGACTGCTTCATATCACACTTGACTGCTACTTGTGAGCCGATCTTCAAGCTCTTGAAGAAAGATCAAGTAGTCAGATGGAATGATGAATGCCAAGCTGCCTTCGACAATATCAAAGAATATCTACAAGAACCTCCTATTCTCATGCCTCCAGTTGAAGGAAGACCCTTGATCATGTACTTGACAGTACTAGAGAACTCTATGGGGTGTGTTTTGGGCCAACATGACGAGTCTGGCGAAAAGAGCATGTTATTTATTACCTGAGCAAAAAATTTACCTATTGTGAAACTAGATATTCACTGCTCGAGAAAACTTGTTGCGCTCTGGCATGGGCTGCTCGCCGGCTAAGACAATATATGTTGACTCATACAACTCTATTTATTTCTAAGATGGACCCAATCAAGTATATCTTCGAGAAACCTGCTCTTTTCGGACGGATAGCCAGATGGAAAATGATCTTGACTGAGTACGACTTTTAATATACAATGCAAAAGGCTATCAAAGGAAGCATACTAGCAGATCATTTGGCCCATCAAGATGTCAATGATTACTAATCTATGAACTTTGACTTCTCAGATGAGAACATCATGTTGGTGACCGATTATGCGAAACCAGGACCATATGACCCCTGAACAAGGATCCCGATGGACTATGGTATTCGATGGGGCTTCCAACGCTTTGGGTAACGGAATTGGTGTTGTGATCATATCCCCTGAAGTTTGCCACACCCCATTCACTTCCAGATTATGCTTCAATTGCACTAACAACATGGCCGAGTACGAAGCGTGTATTTTGGGTCTGAGGGCTACCATTGATTTGAGGATCAAGCATTTGAATGTGTTTGGGGATTCCTCTCTAGTGATTAGCCAAGTAAAAGGAGATTGGCACACTAAGCACCCTAATCTCATCCCTTACAAGGAACTTGTGCTATCCGTGATTCCCTACTTCGAAGAGATCACCTTTGAACACTTCCTTAGGGAAGAAAATCAGTTGGCTGACGCCTTGGCAACCATGTCTTCTATGTTCAAGGTCAGATGGGACAATAAAGCCCTTATGATTATGATTGAGAAATTCGACGAACTTGCACACTGCTGTGAGCTTGACACTGATGTAGAAAAGCCATGGTACCATGAGGTGATAAGATACCTTGAAGCACAAGAGTACCCTGAGGGGGCATCCATCAATGACAAAACATTCTTACGGAGATTTTCAGCTAAATTCTTCCTAAGCAACGGAATATTGTACAAGCGTAACCATGATTCTACTCTACTTCGATGTATGGACAAGAAGGAGGCAGAGGAATTTGTGAAAGACATGCACGATGGTCTCTTTGGCACTCACTCAAGCGGACATACGATGGCCAAGAAGATCCTGAGAGCTGGCTACTATTGGTCAACCATAGAGACTGATTGCCATCAACATTCAAGAACTTGCCATAAATGCCAAATCTATGCTGACAAGGACCATGTGCCTCCGATCCCTCTGAATGTCATGACCGCTCCGTGGCCATTTGTAATGTGGGGAATTGACATAATTAGAGAAATCAAGCCCACTGCTTCCAATGGACATCGCTTCGTTCTGGTCGCTATTGATTATTTCACCAAATGGATTGAAGTCGCCTCATTTGCCTCAGTCACCAAGAACGTGGTAGCCAGATTCATCAAACATAACCTCATCTGTTGCTATGGTATCCCAGAAAGGGTCATCACTAACAATGGTACTAACCTCAACAATGCTATGATTATCGAACTTTGCACTCAGTTCAAAATCAAGCATCACAATTCTTCTCCTTATAGACCTAAAATGAACGGCACAGTCGAAGCAGCCAAAAAAACATTAAGAAGATTGTGCAGAAGATGGTAGTGACCTATAAGGACTGGCATGAGATGTTACCATTTGCTCTTCAAGGCTATTGCACTTCAGCTAGAACGTCAATTGTGGCAACTCCTTTTTCTTTAGTCTATGGCACGGAAGTTGTTTTGCTAGTGGAAGTTCAAATTCCTTCACTAAGGATTATGAATGAGGCAGGCCTAGGCGAAGACGAGTGGATTTAGACAAGATTGGATCAGTTGAACTTGATCGACAAAAAATGGCTGGTTGCTATTTATCATGGTCAGACGTACCAAAAACGTATGATCAAGGCTTTCAACAAAAATATCAAGCCTCGAGTATATCAAGTTGGCGACTTGGTGATAAAGTGCATCATTCTGCCACAAGGCGACCTCATGGGCAAGTGGACTCCCACCTACGAAGGGCCATTTGTTGTCAAGAGAGTGTTCTCTGGTGGTGCCATGATGCTGACTACCATAGATGGTGAAAACTTCCCACATCCTGTAAACGCGGACATAGTTAAAAAATACTACCCATAAGAGATCCGCTAGGTTGACACACCTAGGCAAAATAAGGGCATCCCGGCAAACCAAAAGGTTTGGGAAAAAATTAGGGATATATGCAAAAGGTTGCACACCCGGCAAGTTGAAAACCTGAAAGGGAGACTTGGGAAAAAATAGGTATCCTGGTGGGCTAAAAACCCGAAAGGGCGGTCCAAGAAAAAATTAAGGATTGAAAGCGTATGACTATGTCTCGTGGAATCACCACATTCAATTTTATCACCAAGGTCCGAGTTCAAACAGTCCAAGATCAATCCAATCAACTTCTGTCAACGGCAAGGGGGCATTCGAAGACATTGGGGCAATAGTAGAGTTGGAATGTAATGAGATCATTTCCACATGGCTATTTGTTTTGTTTTCAATTTCCGTTTTCCTTTCGACGATTTCCTCTTACTAGGATCCCCGTCTCTTTGTACAAAAAACGCCTATTCATAGGCAAAATATCAATACAAATATACTTTGAAGTGAAAACTTTTTATTTTTGTTTTGAATGCAAAGTTGTCCAATGACTAAAATTGAACGAACATATGCATACGAACTAATTAAAACTATTTGGCACATGTGACCTGCTAAGCAGCAGTAAACATCTCTTTAATGCATAAGGAATATCCCCACAAAGTTATTTCATTATAATTATCCCCGCAAGGACGGCTACAATAAACCAATCCTCAACAAAGTTACCCACAAAGTCTCTTTGCAAGAGGTTAATCTCCAACCAGAGTTTCAATCTCTTGGCAGCTCTCTACCCAGCTAAGTTGATCCTACAAGTAGAAGCCTTGTGGATCCCTTCCTAAAAGAACTCACCTCATCAGCAGTTCATCAAGTACTCATCAACAGGGTTTATTTCCCCAACATACAATAATAAGCAAAGTCCCTCGGCATAGTTTATCCTTCCCAGCTGAGCCTGTCTTCCCCAGCTGAGCCTATCCTCCCCCGGCTGAGCCTACCTTCCCCAAGTTGAGTCTGTCCTCCTCGACTGAGTCTACACTCTCCAGCTTGAGTTTACCTTTCAAACTATTACAAATCAAAGGGCCACAGCCCCTAATCCCCAGTAAATTCGTTAACAAAACCTTTACTATCTCCACAAGATACTATGAAGACTGGACCCGACCAGATATTAGTACAACTTTCAAACTACTATGAAGCCTGGACCCGACCAGATAATAGTCAACTTCTAAAGTCACTATAAAGCCTGGACCCGACCAGATAATAGTGTAACCTTTCAACTAACTATGAAGACTGGATCCAACCAGAAAATAGTTAACTTTGCAAGATAATATGAAACCTGGACCCGACCAGATAATAGTTTAACTCCTCAAAGATATTGAAGAACTTGGACTCAACCAAACCAGGGTTTAACTTATTTTTCCCAGTAGAGTTTTCCTCTACCCCAGCAAGTTACTGTGAAGCCTGGATACGACCAGATTTCAGTTTTCAACTTCATCTCTTCAAGCAAGTTATTGTGAAGCCTGGATCCGACCAGATAAAAATTCCCCTCAGAAGTTTGTTGTGAAACCTGGAATCTGACCAGATAACAACTAAGTTCCAAGCAAGTTACTGTAAAGCCTGGACCCGACCAGATATCAGTTCAACCATATCTCTTCAGACAAGTTTATTATGAAGCCTGGATTCGACCAGATAGCAATTAACCTCATCCACCTCAGAAATCTACAAAGCCTGGAATCCGACCAGATAGCAGTTTAATGTTATTAAGTTACTGTAAAGCCTGGATCCGACCAGATATCAGTTCAACTTCATCTATTCAAGCAAGTTATTGTTAAGCCTGGAGTCAGACCAGATAACAACTAACTATAATCCCCAGCAAGCCTGGACTCGACCAGATAATAGTATAACCTTTCAAAAAACTATGAAGCCTAGACCCGACCAGATAGTAGTTACCACTTCAAGTTACTATGAAGCCTAAACCCGACCAGGTATCAATTCAACTTCATCCTTTCTAGCCAGTTACTACAAAGCCTGCAATCCGACCAGATAACAGTTAACTTCCTTATCCCTAGCAAGTTGTTGTGAAGTTGGGAATCCAACAAGATAACAGCCTAACTTCACTCTCCCTAAGAAATTTTCTACAAAGCCTGGATCCGACCAGATAACAGTTAATTTATCCTTCCCCAGTAAGTTATCGTGAAGACTGGATCTGACCAGATAGTAGTTGACTTCCTCATCCTCAGCAAGTTGTGAAGCCTGGATCCGACCAGATAATAGCTAGCATTCAAGAGATAATCCCCAATAATAATTTGGGATTCAGAATTCCTCAGCAGTAGTCATGGATTTATTTTCCCAGACAAATATGCATCCCACAAGCATACATCATAGCATATACATACAAAATGCATTTAGCATGATCTCATTCATATTATGAACATCATGCATACATCTGCATTTAACTAACCCTGTTCCCACAAGTAAAATATCAATTTTTAGTCCAAATCGACCAAAGATTTATGCTGATACTTCCTCCAGTTTTTACCATCACTCCTCCAAATGGCATCTATAACCCCATTCATAATACATCTTCGAGTGCACATTTTTGGGCACTCTAGTGTTCAATCATCTTCCACCTTCAAGTCACGAATGGCGGGTCCGCCAATCTAACTCTTCGGGTTTAAGAAGATTGAACAGGGGAAGTTGTTGTACCCCAAAATTTTCCCTCTCATTTCTCAAGTAATCTCTCACAAGATCTCCTTTGGTTCAAGACTGCATAAGGGTTGATCAGCTCAAGACACCTCTTCAAGCACTAATGACTAAAAATTAGGGTTTGAGTTTGCACATGGACAAATGGACTTTTAATGCCTCATATGACTTTCATGGATCATTTTTGACCCTCAAGATTTCTCATGTCAAGTTTCAAGTCTTTGATCACATTTTTGCTCAGTCAATTGATCAGTTGACCTAAAATCAACTATATTGGGGGAAAAGTCAACTGTGGCCAATTTATAGTAAAACTTCATAATTTTTTTGGTCCATATCAACATTATGAACTCATATATTTCAATTGATCAATTTTGGATCACAATTCCATAAGAAATTTGATCAGATCATCAAAAGGGCAAAATGGTCAAAATTAGGGTTTTGATTGAGAAGGTGCAATTTCTGATTTTTGACCTAGCAAATGATTTATTGGTTCAAGGAATGATCTCAAGGATTCAAATGCATCATTTTTACCTAATGGAATGGCTCAAAACATTCCTCAAGATCAATTGATTGATAGTTGATTTTCAGTCAACTGATGAAAAGTCATTTGTACACTGAAAAGTCAAACTTTGACTTTTTGATCAAAATCAAGTCCCAAATATCACAATTCATCAAGACATGTCAAAATGTGAAACTTTTTCATCAAGAAATTAAAAAGTCATGATTTCATTTTGAAAAGTCAAAATTTCTAAACTTAGAAATTTTTCTAAGTGTTGGAAATTCACTTTTTTTCATAACTTTGAGCCAAATTTCCACCATGATGCAAGATTATTCAAAGGAAACTTCCAACATGAAAGTTGTAGATATAAATGAGATATAAAACATTGTAGAACACAACTTTTTTCTATAAATTCATGGATTTCAATTTATGATTTTGTGAAGACATGTTCATGAAACTTGAAAAACTTAGTGAAATTTGGCCCTAGTTTAGGCAGGATTTTGACCTAACTTCATGGAAATTTTTCACATAGTTTCAAGATGAATCTTCAAAAATGTCCAACATAGAATTTGTAAAGGATGTTAAAATATTTCCAAAATGTCGAAGAACTCATTGAGATCATACTTGAGAAAGGAGAATCGAAGGCTAGAAGTTAGGGTTTCATTCTTGTTTTGTAAGGAAAATTTGTGAAGAACACTTGATCCAATCTTCAAGCATGTTGTACAAATCTTGCTTTGCAGGCTTCAAAATTTCTAATCACTCAATAATTAAATGTTTACACAACTGATAGAGCCATTTTCCAAGCATTTGAGCCATTATCCAAGTTGCATTTCCATTTATGGCACAAAGTTACCATTCCATTCTTGAAAAGTTGCTTTAATCACAAAGTCAACTTGTCTTGAGCTTCTAACTTGTTTGTTCAGCACACACTCAACATATAAATTCAGATAAACATGTTTAAAGCTTGTAGCCACTCTAGATAGCCTTGTACTATGCATTGGGACAATGTGTATCAAGCTTGCTTCAAAAACAAGCCAAAGAGCCATAACATGTGAACTTGTACTTCTGATCACCCCAAGATATCAAAACATTTTCCTATAAATTGAGACACTATTGTGCAACTTAGGACACGATTTTGCAAGCCTGAAAATTCTCCCAAACTCCCTCTAGCCAGAAATTGCACACAAACTCCATTTTTGTGCAGGTTCTGACCTTGAACTTGTATCTCCTATTTTCCATCGTGCGTTTTCCCTCAAAATAATTTTCAAAGCTTCCTTACATCAAATACAACTCATCCCTGTCCTTGTTTCCCAACTGTAACACCATCTTCTTCATCTTATATAACCAAAAATAGAGCATTGCAATTGGACTTCTCCAGACCATTTCAGCCACTCTCCAATCAAGCAAATCATTGCATTAGCTTCCTGGGAACTTGAGGAAGCTAACCTGATCAACACAACAACTTGAATCAAGCTCTAACTCAAAACACGATCTCCAACTGCAAGGTGAGTTTTCTGACTTTTCATCTCTTTATTTAGGCATTGTTAGGCTTGCATTTTCAAAGACAAAATGTAGATATCATTGCCCTAAAATTGTACATATCCATAGATTTCATTTATATGGCTTGAGCTTAGAGAATTTTAAGATTGAAATTTCTGGAAAATTTAGGGTTCAAATTAGGGCCAACAAAATTCTCATTCATCATTAATTTATAGCTTTAGTTATTTACATGGTTGGATTCGCGAGAAAAAATGGAACAACTTTCATGTTTGCAATTTTAATTTTCATTGAGAAATGAGTAAGATAGAGGTTGTCTGGTTGGGCGTGAGGTTGAAGATGAAGTTCAGGTCATGGACTTGATTTGTAATATATATTTATGATTTGATACAAGTTAACGGATGTATAGCCACCCTAGTGATAGAAGCGCGCGCCTTTCACCTTTAGGACCCGGGTTTGAGTCCCAACATTCGTTTTGTTATTTTTTCATATTTTTGCTTCTTTTTGTTTTGCATCCAGCGTGTTTGGGCCATCACCTTTGGGCTTTGTTATTTTTTTGCTAGCTTTTAACCCCCTGCCTACTTTCACACTCCTGGCCCAACTTTTTTTATTATTTTCTTTTTCTTATTTTATTTTATTTCTTTTTCTTTATTTTATTTTTATTACTTTTTTTTTATTAATGAAAAATATCAAATTATTTTTATTTATTATTTACACTTATTTATTTTATTTTCTTTATAAAACAAAAAAGAACAAAAACATTTTCTTAAACAAATTAATTTCTTCTTTCTTAATTAATTAATATTTAGATTTAGGTTTAGTTATTATTTTTTCTCTTTTATCTAAAATTAATTTAGAATCTAGGTTTTCTTTTAATTAATTAATTTTCATATTATTACCATTTAACTTAAAACCTTTCACAAAAAAAACCCTAAAAAATACTTTTTGACCTAATTTCTTTTCTTCATTAATTTAGGTTTAATTTTATTTATCTTTAATTAAATATTTTTTCCTTTTTAAGTCATTAGGTTAAAACCCTTAACAAAAACCAAACAAAATCATTTCTTTTCCTATTTTTATCTTTGTACATTATTTATTCAATTCGTGTATATTGTTCAATATGGTTGTAATAGATAATTAGGTTTAATTTTCTTGCAATCTCCATTTCTAAATTTGTACACCCCCTCCCCTAATGATGTAATGGCGTAGTAATTTTACTTTCCGCAATTTATCGCTTTATATAAATGCTAGTAATTAGGGTTTGTATGGCAAGATTAAAATCAACAAGTAGCAAACCCTAATTCAAGATAAACAATACATGTAAATCAAACACACTTGCACACTTACACCCTTAGGGTAATTCCACTTTGTTGCCTTACAAAAATGGTCATGTTATGCATGTGAGATGTCTTAGCAAAAAGCAATCAAAAATACAAGATCATAGTCCCTCGATGATGCTATCAATGTTGCCTTTCAAAATGATCTTAGTCCCTCAAAGAGGAATGCTAAGATATCTCACAACATTGCTATCATGACTATACGATGACCCACGCCCGTCCCTTTACATCCAAAGATAAGGCTTCTTACCAAATCAATGGTAAGATAGCAATATCAAAGGAAAGGAAGAAATGAACAAAGAATTTTGAGTAGGTAGATTGTTCCTAGTTGCTTGCTCACTTTCAAATCAAACATCCTTGCTTATTTTCAAAATAAACACCAACACTTTCAAAACATCTTCAAAAACATTTTCCAAACATGAAATATTTTCAAAAATCTCAACACTTTGTATACGTTCTTACGAACGAGAACTATTACAAAGTTTACCTAAACGAAGGCGCCTTTTCAAAATACTTTCAAAAAAAACACAAAGCACATTTTCAAATAAAGAAAGTGATCTAGCAAGCAACTAAGATCCCATAGATAACTATGGATGAAAAGGGTGCTAACACCTTCCCTTTTCATAATCTACCCCTCGAACTCAAGAAATAATCTCAGAGGTCTTTCCTGTTCTTTTCAGCCTTTCCTTTTGGATAAAAGAAAAGTCGGTGAGGACTCTTGCTAACCGCAACATTTGCGATAAAACGCAAAACACCCAAGTCATTTCTCCCACCGTATCACACATCTAAATATACAAATTGAATATGAAGCGAGAAATGTACAAGCGGATAGACATGGTGCAGTGGTTGAGTGCATGGCTTGTAAGTAGAGGGTGCAAGGTTTGAAACCCACCTGATGCATTTTTTATAACAATGCAAATATTTTTATACAATTAAATAAAATATTAAAAAATATTTAAAAAGCCAAGGTGGCGTTTAATTACACAATCATCAAGAGTGTCGCATGCCACATCTGAAACTCAAAGGGAATCTTGGGCTGTAAGGTTTTTTGTTTTGGAATCTATATTTGTTTAGGGGTGACAAGAATTTTTTTTTAAAGGGAGGTAAATCAAAACTCGCTACTATTAAAGGGGGGTAAAGTGAATTTAACCCATATTTCTTTAATCAATGAACCCAACAATGGTATCTTAGCCTTGAAGAATCTTTGAAAAAGATGAGAATGGAATTAAAAAAAAAAAAGAAAACCTCGGTAATGATCCTCAGTTGATGATCTAAAGTGTACTGAAATAATTCTCGTGATGATAATGATTCAAGAATTCAGTCAAGAAGGACGTCACACACTTCAATAATCAACACCCTATCACAAGAACTAATATATAAGATAAAATGTGATTCACTTCGAAACACTTGCAACCCTGAACCCCTGATGAAACAAAAAAAATCAATTGACATGTCCTTAGGCCTAAGAAGCCTTGGTAGCCTTGAGCAATTGGAAACCCTAGGAGCATGAAGAAGATATATTGGATAAAATGGGAGGGAAAATTTTGGGGTACAATAATCTCGACTTTCCATCGTGTGTTTCTTGTGAAAATAGAGCTTTTGGAAAGCTCTCATGATCAGCAACAACATTGTAGTTGATGTAAATGAGAAATGAGGCATGCAATTGGGTGAAAAGTTAACATGAAGTTAGTGAAAACTTGAATCTGGAAGGCCTGCACGTGCGGGTTACAGGCATACATTGAATGACAAGGTAGCTTTGAGATCTTGACTTTAAAGGATCATATCTTTCTCAATAATAATCCAAATGAGGTGACCAAAGAGAAAATTGTAGCTTATACATCCAATTATAACTTCCTTTTGAATCACTTTTTCAATTGAAGCTTGAATCAAGAGATAAAGCATAATGAATATGGGCACACCAAATGTTTCATGTAATGACTGGCCTGATGCACGCGCGGGCATGCCTTCTGGCCAGAAAAAACAGCACATGGTGCCTTTAAGTTCACCTCCCTACAACTTTCTCCACAATGCTCAAACTGAAACGAGCCCTGAACCAAAATTAAAGGGGACACAATAATATCCAACTTTCCTGTTCAAACATTTTTGAAATTATGATTAATTCAACAAGAAAAGTTTTGGTGAAGGTACGTCCACCATCTGCTTGATCAAATTTCTTGTGCGAGGCCTTATTTTGTTGGGCAAACTTGCCATCTCCAGGCCTGAATCCTAAACCATATATCTCTCTATACACTTGATCATTTGAGATGATTATTGAATCAAAAATGAATATAAAGTTTCAAAAGCCAATCTTGATGTTGACAACTTTTTGATTTGAGCTCAAATGGACATTTAAAATTAGCCATGAAGAAATCAGGTCTTGTGCACATATTTAGAAATATCACTAAGTGTCTATAATTTTCCAAGCTCAATAACTTTTTCTCCTTTCACTTTTTGAACTTTTTGTGTCAAAGAAAAAAATTAATAACATTTCCTCCTCTTCCCAACCATATAAAATTTGCACATTTTTAATAAAAATTGAGAAAGTTATGATCAATCAAAGTTCAGCACTATGAACACAGAAAAATTCAAAACTTCAAGTAACTTCTTTGACAAGTTATTTCTAATTCAACACTTCCTCTTGATCTTATGCCACCATTGACCATGAAATGTTAAAATAGGGACATTAAGTTGATGGTTAACCTAAATTCCACTTGGTTAACTTTGATTTTGGTTGACTTTTGACAAAATGACCATTTTGCCCTTTTGATCAATTGAACCTCTTCCAATCAAAATTGATGATCAATCTCTCATTCATAGGTACTCATGAACATGTAGAGAAGCATGAAATCAATTCTTTCCCAAAAAGTCAAATATTTCCTGATCAAATTCAAAACCCTAGTTTTGACCCTTTATGTTAGGAGATGGTGAGATGAATGCAATTGTGTCATCACCTACATTATGAACATTCAAAGAGACATATATATATATATATATATATATATATATATATATATATATATATATATATATATATATATATATATATATATATATATATATATATATATATATATATATATATATATATATATATATATATATATATATATATATATATATATATATATATTGATGTTATTTAAAAGAACACATGTACAAGATACACAACTCAAGGTGCTTGGTGATCCCTCAAGAGCAAACTTAAAGATGGGATAAAGTAGAAAGAGAGAACCAACTCTAATGTGTGATCTTAATGTATTGATAAAAATGAGATGATGAGAAATCTTAGGGGGGGAAATTGGGGTATAATAGTGAGAAGCTAAAGTCTTGAGATCTTCACTTTAGAGGTACCTTCATAAGGTGTCTTGAGAATATCCCAAGCCTCTTTGGTCACTGTACACATATTAATCAACCATAACACATTTTTGTCTACTCCGTTGAATAGAGTATTTAAAGCCTTGGAATTTCCAATGGCTTCTTTATCATCATCTTTATTCCACTCTTCTCCGGGTTTGATTATGTCAGTTTTAACCTATTTTCCATCTTTGTCAATGATCTTCGCAATAGGATACTTCCATATTTTCAAAATAGCCTTCCAAGCTTTGATGTCCATAACTTTCAGAAAAGCAATCATACGAACTTTCCTTCCATTAGTCATAATTAGAACCATCCAACATGGGTGGTCTGTTGTTATAACCTCTCTCTTTCTCCATAGCGCCAGAAAATATACCCTTGAATCTCACCTAGTAACCAGAATAGGGTATCTGCTCTTGATGCCAATTGGAATTCTGGAACGCACACAAACAGAAGTCAAGGCCGATGTCTTAACAACATACAATGTCACGACAAATGTTATGACATATACTTCCAGAACAACAAACAATAATACAACAAAATTATAACTTACAGAAAAAGAAAGAACATTGTGATATGTTAACCCAGTTCGGGGCTAACTCACCTACTCTATGGGCTACCAAGCCAGGAAGGAAATCCACTATAAGCAGTATTAGTTCGAAGCTAAACTAGTCTTAAGCTTACAACTTCGGGCCTAATCCATACCCAGTGAAACTTCTACCTAGGTCCTCCCTAGATATGAGAAATTTACATCCCACTTCCAATCACCACAGTGATAAAAGACATATCCCAATCACAGGGTTTGTCTCAAAACAAATCACAGTCACAACAACCTGAACAATAAAACAGGAAGAACATACTTCCCAATCAAATACTCGAAGTTGCTTAAAAGATTCATTCAAGAATAATACTCAACTCTTGCTTCACAACTTCTAGGAGAACAATATCTTGATGAACAAGCAACAATCAATCAACTAAAATGTATTAGAGATGCATGAGTATGTACAAAAAACACACGGAGAACCTAAGGAACTATCAAAACCTAAACCCTTATTTTTCACAAGGTTTTACAATAAAAAATATGATAAAAAACTAGGTCTTGGATGACTCCTTATATAATCTTTTGCATTTGGGCTTGGATTGGCTTGGATTCTTCAATCAACTCCAATCTTCAACTGAAAAATCTATGTATAATATTCTCCACAAAAATAGAACCAATCTTCATAAATAGTTTCCTAAAAAGTCTCAATCGATCCTTTTTAGTAACCAATCAAATTTGAACTAAATCCTTGATTGGCATGCGCCTATAATGAGTACATAATATTCTAGATACTCATATCTTCAAATCAAATCTTCAAGGATATCCAAAAGCAGCGCCTGATGCATCATTCTTAGGATGTCACAAAATCTTTTGTGACATTTGGAAAAACTCATAACATCAAAACCTGTTATAACTGTTGATAAAGATGTTGCACCATCTTACTCAACACCAACATAGAACCATACTTAGAACTATGATTACCCAAAATTTATCCAACCATAGAACCATGGAACTAACACCTGAGACGATTGCGATTTATCCTCCTTTATCAAAGGATGAATTTTTCTGACAATAATTCAGTTGATGTTGCATATTTTCACTATTGCCTAGGATAATAATCTCCTTTCCCCTCGCTCTTTTTGTCATGTTTCATCACCATTATTAATTTTTTAAAAATAGCATCACGTCACGTTCGTCTATGCATGAAATATATTCATCTTCCTCCCAACTTTTTGAGCTTGATTTCAATGAAGTCTCTGACTCTGGTTTTTTGACATCATTTGATTCCTTCATTGTTTTCCTCATATGACTTATAGATCTTCAACCATCTTGATGTCAAAACAGAACCATTGATTTTCACATTAAAAACTTCATTGATCACCATTGTGCATTTTTTTCTGATCACGAATCTAGTAAAGACCCCAACCTATTTTGGTTGAAATGATATCATCAGAACAAATATAAGTTCCTAGAGTTGAAGCAATACTTTCAAAAAAATATTAGATTACAAGTGTAATAAGGAATCCCATAACACCTAACCCACGTGACTCTTTCGTGGTCAATGTATTTTGACCTCCATTCCTCCACCTTAGTAAACCATTGATTGTGTCAGTCCTTTGCTTTGTCTACTATAAATTTGAGATCTCTTTCTTAAAATTCCTCTAATAAACACATGTTAGAGCCTTAAGGGGTCACCTTGATAGATAAGTAACCTTTTGTATGAACAATATCTTGGATGTTGTAAGCCATCCCCATATTTGCCACCTTCCCTGCACAAGATTTATGAAATATTTCCAACTCTTCTTCCATAACTTTGAAGTCCATGAAAGATTTAGAAACCCCATGAGGTCTTCTACCCATGTAATTGTTGTTGTTAAGATTCCCCACATAAGTATATGATATATTATTTGTCAAAAAATCAACCAATTTCTTCCAATCAGGTGCCTTATTCCACCCCTCTTCCCTCGTACATGATTTGGCGCTTTATTAACTCTCCCTCCTTCATTCACCTTAGTCTCCTGCATTTCTAGGGCATTCTTTTAGAATTTTGGTAAGTTGGCAAATATCTTCTTTTTTCCAATGAAAATATTGTCCAGTATTATAGCCATCCTCTTATCATTCACAACATTGAAGAATCTTGCAAATCCATATTTGTTCCCCCATTTATCTCTCTTAGAAGGAATGGTCACCTCATTGATGTATTCATACTCCTTAAAGATTTGATACATCTCATTGATTTTCATATTCTCAAGAAATTATGTGAAGAAAAAAGTTGTTGTGTTCAAATCGAATTTTCTGCTACCATCGATTCCAAATTCCATCTTCCTCTCTTAAACTTGACATCACCGTGTTTGTTTCTAACTCTAGTCCATCCTTACTTTTGATTCATTATTTGCATAAAATAAGATTTAGAAGTTACAGAGGATGTTGGAGCTTCTCTCTCATTCTTCTACATGTGCACATAACAACTATACGAGTTAACGGTAAACAAACCCTAAATTGACTCAATGGAATGACAATTATACATCTTAATAATTTAGATCTCAATATTTTTCAATCTTCACAGTCAATTTTATGACTATATTAAAATAGGAGTATCTATTCCACTATAAAGAATAACTTAATGGCTATTATATTTCTACAACATCCCGCTTTTTGAAGTTTAAACTATCAACACTAACACATAACAAAAGCATACAAATTTAAAATAATTAAACGATATAGATTATTTCGGAACATGGATTTTATAGGATGAAGAAAATTATTAAACGTTAAATAAAAAAATAATATGTAATATGTCACATATGATACAAAGAACCCTAACCTTTGTGTGCAACATTTCAAAGTGGTAACTAAGTATCGCCTAACAATTTCAGAATTAGAACTAAACATGAAAACATATTACTCTCACTTTTGTATTATACTTGAAGATCAAATAAATTCATCCAGAAAAAAGAAGCGTAGACTATAACAACCAAAAAACAAAAATATGTTAATT